>OX467090.1:0-1262671 GCA_950106755.1 Climacium dendroides | reverse complement strand
ACATGCTGTTCAAAATCGGGAAAGCATTGTTAGTGACGATGTCTTCTGTAATGTCATTCGTGACAAGAACAGAACTTTAACAGATGTCAATTTTAACATATGTTAAGACATCTTTAGTGTCAACGAAGAACATGTATGTTGCAGAATTGAGGAAAGTCATGTCGAACATGTGTTGTCTAAAATGCAAGTGCATTCTAAGATGAAGTTGTGCATGTTTTTGTAAAGTAGACATGAAAGGTTGACAAAAGAATAGAGGAAAGAATATGTATGATTCAGATGGAGCCAGAATTTGAACCCATAAAAATGAAATTGGCATTTCTTTTGCCAAAGGGTATGTTAGAAAATGGTGTCACTACTAGAAAATTTCGTTTTTCTGTTGTTTTGGTCGCGTTGATCCGGTCAAAATTTGACAGAAATTTGTTGATTCCAACAAATTTCTGTCAAATTTTGACCGGATCAACGCGACCAAAACAACAGAAAAACGAAATTTTCTAGTAGTGTGTGCTTCATTTGAAGAATAGTTAATGAAATCCTAAATTGAATTTCATAGCAATGAAAACGATACGTGAGTGAAGGTCAAGTTTGCTCCAATTTCCATAAATGACATGTTATTCTTCAATAATGGAAAACAATTATTGGACGCAATGAATGAATTGCACCCACCTCCACCCCCCGAAATGTGAACTCTTGTTTTTTTCAAAGATTGAAGTTAATAGTTAGGCAAACATAATTATGCAAAAAAGGGTATTATTGTTCTTTTGAAGAAAAGTTTGAACTATTTTTTTGAAAGGAGTGGAAACTTTGTTTATGAAAGTAGGATGATGGATTTACGCAATTTTCTTGTTTTTAATTTGAAGAAAAAATTTCAAACTAAGGATTTGAAGAAAGAGATTCATATCCAAAGTAGGTTGTCTGCAATCATTGCATATGAAAATTATAAGACCATGCTAGTATAAAAAATGATCCTGTTTCTTTAACTATATATCTTCATGAGAATTCTCATCCAAGAAAGACTAGCAAAATAACATGAAGGTGTTCATTTATTCTTAAAGATAGAGAAGTACTACAACAGTATTTTGGAAAAGTAATTGAAGAAGGAAAAAGGTACTTAAAGGGAAAAGAAACTAAAGCAAAAAAGATGCATGTAAAGGAAAATAAATAGTTAAAGGAAAGTAAGAGGTCAAGGGAAAAAAAGGTAAAGGGAAAAAAAGGTAAAGAAAAAAAAGAATTGAAGGAAACAAGAAAAAAATAGGTAAATGAGTGATATTAGTAAATGAATTAAATAGGTAACGTAAAAAATAGGTAAGGATATGAATAGGTATGGAAAGAAACAAGGTAAAGAAAAAAATAGCAAAGAAATAGTTACAACAAAATATAGGTCAAGGATTAAATAAGGCCCCCTCCAGAAAAAAGTCAAGGAAAAATTGAGATAAAACGTAATAAGTGAGGGAATGTAAAGAAATACATAAAGTAAAAGGAAATTACAAATCTAACATCATTCATTTTGATTTCTAAATGGAATAGAAGGTGTAGAATAGAAATAGGTAAAGGAAGAAATAGGTAAAGCATATGCATACATAAAGAAAATAAGAACGTCACTAAAAAAATTTATATAGGGAAATATTGGCAAAAGAAAAAAACAGTGGAAGGTAGGAGATAAGGAGAGAAATTCATTTGGAGAATAAAAATGCAAGGGAAAGAAATGCTAGAGCGAAAATTAGATAAATGATTGAAACAAATACTGATTGTTTAGGTTACTAATAAATAAGGTATGTAGATAGGAAAAAAAGATAAATAAAAAAACTATGCTGAAGACAAAATAGGAAATGGGAAAAAACAGGTTATGGGAGGAAATGGGAAAAGGACAAATAAGATAATGCAATAAAATAAAGAATGCAAAAAAATAGTTAAAAAAATATATAGGCTAGTGAAGGCCTAAAAAAACAATGTACAGAAGTATGTGAATGGAAAATGTAGGTAAACCATTATAATAGGTGAAAGGAAGACAATGGTAAATGAAAAGAAAATTAAAATGAAAGAAGAGGTACAAGCCAAAAATAGTAAAAAGAAAAAAATATGTAAAGTTAACCAAGAAGCTTGTGAAGGGGCAAAAAACAATTTCCACTTTTTGCACAGAATTACTTTTGTACATATTTTTTCTTGTATAGTAGAAGGTCCATTGGAACAATAGGAAAATGTAAGTAGTACAAAGCAATGCGTACATTTATTCCTAGGGTACAACTCCCCCACTCCAAGCATAAGAAAAGGTATTTGCATTCTTATAAATTACACATTGAAGCATATAGAAAGGGTGGTAGAATACCAAGGGTTTTGAGATTACTTTGTTGAAATTTTTATGTATTCAATGCTCTAAGTTTCCATTGTAAGTGCTCATTTGAAGATTTGATTCGTCTCTGAAACTATTCTTCCAAAATCATGAATATGTATTGGAAATTTAGGAGGTAACAACCTCATTTGCTAACTGTCTCATGGGGAGTAATTTTTGGTGCACGCCCCATTCTAACCTCTTTCAATTGATGTTCTTTACATTTTATAAGTTGTTACACATTTTTGGATTTTTTTTCTCATGTTAAAACAATGAAGTTTGTTACTTTTGCCATGCCTTTATTGAATTTTGTCATTCAATACACGTGATGATCACATTAGAATGCTAGGAAATTTTGACTCTAAATTAACCTTGCATGCACTACATGAGCATCCATGCAAGCACCTTTTTTTTTAGTCCAATAAAGCAATTGCCCATCCCTACGTTTTCCACCCCGGGGCAGCGTTTTACCTTAGTCTACAGTAATTGGATGAAAGTTATTCCTAGTAAAAACAGATGCAGTGGCTAATGTGGACTTCCATTGTTTTTTTGGATGTCAGAAAAAATTTCGCGTTGATTTTTTTTTGACATCTTCTGGAACATGTTTGTTTCTGCAAACAACATCGTGTTTTCAAAAAAATGCAACACGTTACCTCCGACATCACATAGAATTCACAATCCATTAGCTACCGACTGCATGTCGTAGTGATGTCTAAAAAAATACAGCATGTTTTTTAAAAACATGACAGAAAATGCAATTTTCTTATAGTGCATTACCTCTCGAATTCACGTCCCCAGATGTTATAGTCGGCCACCATTTCGACCTAATGAAATCATTGACAGTTGCAGGCAATCTATCAGGGTGCCCTTCAAGAATTTGGTGTGTGACACCCAGTGATCGAAAGTAGTGTCGTCGGAACAAGTAGCACCAATTTTCAGTAGCCAGATTTAAAGGCCAAAAGTAATTCGTTGAAGGTTCCACAAGACTGAAGATGAATTCCTCAAGCAAATAGAATTTCACTTTCCGCACTTGATTGGGCGTTGCGTTGTATCTCGCGATGGCCCATGCTTCTAATTCTGCCTCAATGTTGGCCAACTCTTTGGCTGTTGCCCTCTCCACCTACAAATTCTTTATCCTCTCGAGACTGTTTTTCCGTTGTACCTCAGTTGGCTGTACCATTGTTGGCATTGACGCCCGCTTTTGTAAAGCTCTCTTGCTACCTTGAAGTTGAATACACCCTCACCATTCACCACTTCCATTACAATGGCACTTCCTACAATGAGTATAACAAATATACGTCAAAAACCACCCAGGACTTCACGGCCTCATTGTGGAATATTGACAAAAGGCCTTATTCGTTAATATGAGACAATCTACACATTTTGAGACTTCAACCCTAAAACAGTTAGAGTGATTTTATCGTCGAGTCGACGATAGACAATCTACGCAACCTTTGGGCAATCAAAGGTTTGTATATATATTAATATATTGAAGTCTCAAATTAATAAATAGTCTCAAAATTGAACAACTATAACGATTTATCGTCGAGTTGATGATAAAATTCAGACTACACTTTGTCCAAATATAACGAATATGGCCTTACAACATCTGTGCACCTCCAAACAACACCCCCACAACCACCCTACTCGCTACAATAGAGAACAATTCTCTCTTTGCACACCTCTATCGATCTTATACTGTACGTAATTGCAATGAGGGCAGACAAAATCGCGATGTGGGAAACATCCAAACTCTAAATCCCCCAACACCTACTTCCATTAAGGCAGGCAGGGAATGACAAAGCAAATTGGGAATTTGTGCGCAAAGTGAGCCCAAAAAACAACCACCGGCTTCAACCCGTCTTGCCAAATGCTCGCTAGACAATAAAACACTCAAAAATTGGGTTTTCATTGTACATTGTTGGTTACCGATGGTCCCCGCTTTGTCCTTTCCTAGATCAACACGTTCAAACCCACTCCGCTTTATCACTAAGTTGTAGTCCATGTCCCCTAACCAATCCTTGGCCAATACAATTCGAATCTCACCCCTTTTTCATCAAAGTTCAATTTGCAGAGACCACTTTTAGGCTGCTCAAGGATTAAGAGCAAGGCCACCCGTCCTACAAAATGCAGGTAGCTTCGACCTGCAAAGATGGGGGCTTGGTTGGATTTAAAAGCTAGGCTATTAGGCATGCCCCACCCATGGCCTCTTAAAAAGCTATACCCCCCCAGCTTGACAACTCACATCAATTACTGGGAGTAAATAGGCGATGTCACAAGGTTTCCAGAAGTTGTGGAATTAGTTGGTCTTTGTTTCTGTAAGTGCTTGCTTGTTGATGGTGAATTCGTTATGGAGGCGGAGTCTAGAGCTTTTATTTAGATCGAAGAAGAAGCAATTTCAGAATAGTTCCATATAAGTTAAGTACTTTGGAACGATAGAGGCTGAATTTTACCACAACTTCTATTTTATCCTCACGAGCATATTTATCAAGTGGATATGATTAATGTCATTGCCCACAATTTATTGTCACTTTCATCTGCAGTGAGATCTGTAATTTGGACATTGCTTGTGTCTCAACGAGAATTTTTGTTTTTTTTTAGCTTATCCAGAATTTGGAGCGGAAACTAGTGAAGAGAAATTGGATCCAAGTACAAGCTGTAGAAAAACCAAAAATATATACGGAAAATGAAATAATAGATAGACCGGATCCAATCCAATCAAAGTTCAAATTGGTGGAAACCAAAAACCCATCCGAAATTAACCTATGAACCTGGATTAGGGTTAGACCGGATGTCAAGCCGCCAGAACCGGAAATAGTCATAATGACTAGGGCGGTGCCTAAGACTATTTAAGGATTGAATTTTCCAGTCTTATCTCTTTTCATTTCCTCGCGATTTAGGCACTCCTCGTGTGGTTTTCAGCGCTTTGTGCCTTCGTGTGGTGTGAAAAAGTACGTGTAGGATTTTGATAGTGTAAGATACTACTTCCGGTTGAGATTGGAGAGAGAAAGTGAGGAATGGGACATGCAGTTAGGAGTGGGTGAGGTAGAAACGGTCAGGAATCTGTGTGAGAGGTAAACCAGCTCCATGCCGCTGATTCGTAGGAAGAGAGCAGGGTCAGCTAGTTCTGTTCCGGTCGAGGTGAAGCTCTGGAAGGTAGTTCTGATGAGTCCCTCCGATGAACTAGAAAAAGCCCAACTCATAGAAGACTTAACTTCTATAGGTTGCCAAGGGTTTGCCAAAAAACCTTGGGGATTCCGAGATGAGAAGATGGTGAAGGAACTCTTAGGCAAGTTGTCCAATGAGTTCGACAACACCTTGAGAGGAAATCCGTCCCTCTGGACAGAACAGGTCTGGAAGGCGGTGTATGATTTCCGGGTAGGGGGTCTTGGAATGGCCAGCCAAAAGGATGAATTCATCCGGGGCAAGTTCCATGGTGTCCCGAACCCTAAAGACGGATATGCAGTCGAGGATTGCATAGACGACCAACACCGGCGTCTTCTTAAGTTCCTGATTCCGGTTCTTCATCCGGAGAAACCGACCAGGGTGACGATCACCCTTGGAAACACCATTTTTGGTTCCCTGTGCGGAACCTGGAATGTGGATTGGGCTCGGATTATTTTCAATCTGGTTACCCAGCTCATTGGGAGGATAGAGAAGAGTAGGGCTACTCCAATATGCCCCTACCTCTACCACCTGTACTACAACTACCAGCTCTTGACGAGTGAGGAGGAGAAGGAGTAGAAGACCCAAAGAGCTCTCCTGAAATATGGAGAGTCAGAGGAAGACGAAGAGGTGGAATCCGTTTTTGGATTGGATCCGGAATCAGAGGAGGAAGAGGAAGAAGTGTTGCCTCCGATTAAGCAACAGAAGACAACACCTCCCCACAAGCAAGGGACACCACCAAATATCAGCATGTCAACTCTAGAAGGAAAACGGAAGGCTGTCGCTAAGGAAGAATTGGATCTACGGGATCCATTCAACAATTTAATATCCATCGTCTGCAGTGTCCAAGCGGATTGGGAGGTCAAGTACCGAACCCTGGAAGCGATCGGAAAGCTGGTGGGGGCGCCACCAGATAGCAGGTTGCCAAAGAAGGTAGCAGACTACATCACTGATCCGGTCGAGTTCCAGAGGCAAGAGGAAGAGCTAATCCGTCTGCAGAAAGAAGTGGATACCTTAAGGGCGGAAAACTTCACTTTAAAGGAAGACGCGACCGCCACTTGGAAGATGGCAGAGGAAACTCGAAAGATAGCTGAGCAGGTGAAAGACACCCTAGGGGTATCCGGGATGGCCGCCGCCAAGGCTAAACTATTTGACAAGAAAGTTCAGAAGGAGAAGAAACTATCTAGTTCTAGGATAGTGAGGATTCTCATGGATTACTCCGAGTGGATTGAGACAGTGATGATGGAGGCAAGGGAATCAGCGGACCAGATTGATGCGAGTAGCTTGAAACTGACGAGAGCTACATGGCTTAAGGAGATCCACCTTTCAGACATCTCCCTACCGGAATCATTTCCGGATGAGTTAGTTGTTGAGGAAGGAAAGGATAGGACTTCTAAATCCAAGGCATTTGAGCGAGCCACCAAACCGGCCAACATACCAGCGACCACCATTGATCTAGAATCTACACCCGATTTTGGTCAAGGCGAGTCGGTTCCTAAACCTACAGATGGAGAACGGAGTCAGAACTTGACTGAAATCTTTGCAGGGATGGAAGCTGAGCAGAAGAGTCCCACTTTAAGTTTAGGATTGTAAATTGATTAAAGTTTGTACATACAAGAGGGAGTAAGAACGGATCCGGATTTTGTTCCGATCTGGCAGGGTAGTAGGTAGGAACGGAAGTCCAGCCTGAAAGTGCGGCAGGATTCCGTGGCATTTTTTGCCTTTTTGTACTTTAGGGTTTTGTATATAAACCAGTCCCTGGGAAGGGGAAGGGGGAAGAAAAGTTTTCATTTGCAAATTTCCTTGTGTTCTTCTATGTTGCTTTCTTGTTGTATGTCTTCTCCGTGTGAGTGAGCGTGCGTGAGTGTTGTATGACCGGAAGTAAGGAAGGACAGAAGTAGAATGGTAGTGATTCTTTCCTCCCCTTGGTGCATGTTATTTTTATTCTAAGTGTATGTGAGTGGGTAGTAAAGAGTTGGGAGTGCGCTTCAGTTCTTCAGCACATCTAGAGCTCTGAGATTCCGGGTGAGAAAACCGTTGTTAGGCTAGGCGGATAGGGAGGGATTCCTTAGTCGCGCTAGAACTCCTGGGTGGGAAATCTGGTTGAATGTCCAATTTCCTTTGAGGTCTCTGTCGCAGCACAGAGTAAGCAATTTCCCTATTATACTCACAAAAATCACCCTAGAGCATAACAAAATGACCCTAAAGATCGAACCCACGAGATCCTATGAAGTAGCTAACTCTAACAAGGAGATAAACCCAATTAAACACTTCAATTCTACCTTCCGGTTCTACCTCTGACGACCGGAATGTCAAACACCAACCGGAAGACTACGACCGGACTATATCCTACTTCCGGTTTCACTAGTTCCCCGGGCTCTGGACTGACTTCTGAATTCTGGACCCTGCAACTTTCGGTCCTATGTAACCTCCTGGGCGAATCCAATCCGGTCCACCCTTCCATACCCGGTTTAGTTTTACCTCTGTTTTACCATCAGAGGGTTCGCCGCTTGCTTTTGAAAGTGGTAGGCCCTCCACTCCTTCCGTGACTTATAGTGGCTGAAGACCCACTTTCCTATCCACCGATCCCCTAACTAACACGGATCCGGTTTGGTCCTTCACAGTAATCCGGATAGCAACCCGAATCACAGGTCACACAAAGACCCCCCATACGATCCTCTCATACTACAACGACCTTGACACTGATCCGTTCCGTACGAAGTTAGGTGGCTACAAGTGCATCCGTCCGTTCCAACACCTACGAAAGTTCTTCCGTTCACCCACAACGGTGGCAAGACCTCACAGGAGTTAGGATACTCGACCGGATTTCCCACCCAAGAGTTCTAGCGCAGCTAAGGAATCCCTCCCTATCCGCCTAGCCTGATCAACGGATCTCTTACCCGGAATGCTAAACTTCTGTAGCTGCTGAGGCACTGGAATCCACTCCTAACTCTTCATAACCTACTCGCATGTACCTAGAACCGGAAACATACATCAAGAGGAGAAACTCTATCAACACCTCCGTACTCACCTTCCTACTCTGACTCCGTGCACTCTTGCCAACACTCGGGAAAATTACACAAAAGTTAGTTTAAAGGAAAGTACACAAGGAAATGCCAAAAGAACTCCCCCCTGTCTCCAGCTCAGAGACTGTTTTATATACAAAAAGCAAAAAGCAAAAAGTGAATACATGATTTCCGCCTCTGAAGGCGCTGACAATCCGGTCCTATCTTATCCTAACCGAATTCTATTCCGGTTCCTATCTATAAGTCCTATTTTTACAATCCTTCTTGTTCCGTCTCATACACTCGGGATCCAATGGTAGGGCTCTTATCAAGTCTCTCCAACTACTCGAAGACCTCATTTAGATTCCGGTTCCGTTCCCCATCCGTAGGTAGAGCCGGGTGATCTTCCTCAGTTTCCAGGGAGTCTAAATCTATCGGTTGAGGTCCGGTCGGGGGCATCTCCTTCTTTGCCCTACTTGATTGGGGCGTCTTGTCCTTTCCCGGTTCATGAGCTACGTCTTCCGGAAACAAGTCCGGAAGAGAAATTTCAGAGAGCCGGACCGGAACTTCTGTCAACTTCTGGTTGCTCTCCACAATCCAGTCCGCTGACTCCCGTGCCTTGGATAGGAGCTTCTCCATCTGCTCCTCAAAATCGGTGAGGATGTGCACCACCCTGGTTCCGGATATCTTCTTGTCCTTGCGCACCTCCTCTTTGAACAAGCGTGCCTTGGTGACCGCGGCTCCGGGCCCTCCAAACATGTCCCTCACTTCTGCGGCCAACTTCTTCATTTCCTCCGCCATCTCCTTTGTCGCGATGGCATTCTCGAGCAACGCGAAAAGTTCGGCCTTGAGTGTGTCCACCTCATCGTATTGCCGCTTGTTGTCCTCCTTCATCTTCCAGAGCTCATCCGGATTGATAACACTCTCAACTACCTTTTGCGGCAACTGACTGTCCGGTTCCGCTCCGATTAATTCCGCGATCTCCCCGAGCGTTCGCTTCTTAACTTCCCAATCCGCCCAAATTCTGCAGAGGATCCCAACCAACTCGTCGAACGGATCTCCGGTTCCCGATCCGGATGCCACATCCGGTCCGGTTGGAGTCTCCCCTCTGCGCAGCCGCAGATGTCCCAGGGGCGTTCCTCGATTCTGAGTCATCGTGGTCTTCTGCCTCTTGGCGGGGACATACGGTTCCTCCTCCTCCTCCTCTTCTTCTTCCTCCTCCTCGGTTTCGTTTCCGGAATCCGCTTCTTGGTCGGACTCGGATTCACCATACTTCATAGTCCGCTCCTGGGCCTTCCACACCTTCAGCTCCACTTCCGTCAGCAGTTCCTGCTGCTGGTAGAGGTGGTACACATAAGGACACAGTGTGGTAGCCCTACTTCTCCCCACTCTTGTAGTAAGCTGGGACACCAGATCAAAGAAGATCCGGCCCCAGTCAACTTTCTGGGTTCCGCTCAGTGCTCCGAAGATCGTGTTAGCCAGGGTGATAGTCACCCTGGTGGGCTTTTCCGGATGCAAAACCGGAACCAGGAACTGGAGCAGGCGACGCTCCCGGTCATCGAGGCAGTCTTCTACCGCGTAGCCGTCCTTCGGATTTACTATGCTTCCGAACTTGCCCTGGACGAAATCATCCTTCCGGCTGGCAAGCCCGAGTCCTCCTGGCCGGAATCCGTATACGTCCCGCCACAAAGCCTCAGTCCATTGGACCGGATTCCCTCTCAAGGTGTTATCGAATTGATTCGATACGCCACTCAAGATTTCTCTAATCATCCTCTCATCTTTGAAACCCCAAGGTTTCAAAGCTAACCCCTGACAACCCATCAACGATAAATCCTCTCTGAGTTCTCCCTGTTCCGGTTCCTTGGTCGGCATGACCGGAACCACTTTTCTAAGTTTTACTTCACTTGGAGGCGGGGTGTTAGAACCTCTCTTCCGGTTCAACCGCGGCATGAGGGTAGCTCTACCCGATTTCACTCTCTACAGTCCTAACAAGGGAGCGCTGATACTCAGATGTTCCGCTCCGCCTGTAAACTAATCTACTGGCGTGCTCACACTCTCAGTGTCTCACAATTCCGTATCCGCTCGCACTCAATGTCTCACCCACTCATGTCCGGAGGAGATCTCTCCGTCTCACACCCCTCACTTACTTCCGGACCCTCTTGTACTCTCTCTCCTTGCCGTGGTAAACGACAAAAACGTCAGGCGCTAAATCAAGACACGACAACACGTGGAAAACCAGAGACCTGAAAATGGGCAGGGTTAGGCTTTATATAGTCCTGACGTCCTGGACTGTCTTTATGACCGGTCGGATATCCGGTCCGGTTCTTGACATCCGGTTCTCTCCAATCCGGTCAGCGAGATTCCGGTTGGAAATCTAATCCGTTCCGGTTCTACCTAAAACCGGATTAGTTCCGTAAGGTCCTTTTGTGACTATTTTTGGATTTATCTTTCTCTCTTTAGATGAATCCGGATACCTTTTTCTAATTTCCGGTTCGCTCAAAAAGGTAAATAAATAAAAATCAAAAATATGAGTTGTCACAGTCTCACTACCCTGGTTGGGAAACGGAATAGCACTAGTAGATGTTGGAATGGACGGGTTTACTTGTAACAACTTAACTTCGCACAGATAAGAACGAGTGCCCAAGGTCGATGTAGTATCAGAGGATCGTACGGGGGGGTGTCTTTGCGTGACTTGCAATCCGGACTACTGCTCGGGTTGTTGTGAAGGATCAAACCGGATCCATAATAATCAGCAGATTAGAAGATAGGAGAGTGGGTCTTTATCCACTATAAATTTTGGAAGGAGTGGTGGGCCTACCACTCTGAAAATCAAGAGGCGACCCCTCTGATGGTAAAACAGAGGCTAAATTAAACCGGATCGGATTAAGGAGTTATGTAGGTAGACTGAAGCGGATTGGTCCACAAAGGTAATCAGGATCGGATTTTGTATGATTTTGGAGTGTTGGTATTGTACGGACCGAATAGTTAGTAGGACCGGAATGGTAGTAGAAAGCCATCCCTCAGTTTTCCGGGTATTACAGTATTTCCGGTATTAGGCATAGAACCGGAAAAGTAGGTTTGTGTACTAACTTAGCCTAAAACGCTTAATGAAGCTAGATACTTCACAGGATCTCGTAGGTTCAATCTTTAGAGTCACTTAGTTATACCCTAGAGTGGTTTTTGGGAGTATAACGGGGAAATTACTTACCTTATACTATGACAGCTTGATCTAAACTTTGTTAGATTCGATAATTAATTTGATCGGATATCTCATGTTTATGTACATTATAATTGTGTGTTTGATCTCACATCACAGGCTAGGCCAGGATTAAGTTTGTCTGTCGCAACGTGAATTTTTGGTTTTGTTTAGCTTACTTAGAAGTTGGAACGGAAACTAGTGGAAAGGAACCGAATCTAATCAATTTAATAGTTGTAGGAAAAACCAAAATTAGATATGGGAACGAAGTAATAGATGGACCGGATCTAATCTCGTTTCCAATTCAGATTGGTCAGAATTGGAAACCCATCTGAAATTTACCTATGAACCGGATTATGGTTAGACTGGATGTCAAGCCGTCAAAACTGGAAAAAGGTCATAATAGCCAATACAGAGTCTTGGAACTACTTAAGGACTGACATCGCCAATTTTACCCCTTTTTCATTCTCTGGCAGTTTAGGCACTCCTTGTATGGTTTCCAACACCTCGTGCTTTCGTGTGGTAGTTGTATGGTGACGTGTGAGAGCGTACTTGTAGAATTTGATAGTGTGTAACATTGCTTCCGGTTGAGATCAGAGAGGGAAAGTGAGGAACAAGATGTGCAGCTAGAAGAGGATAAGGTAGAATCGGTAAGGAATCTAGGAGAGACAGCCTACGTCCATAAGTGGAAGATCCGTTTGAAAGGTAAGAACTAAGGCGAATCTGATCGATTTGCAATGATCGATTTCCAAAGTCACAGCGCGCAACCAGAAGATCGATCATTTGGGGACAAAAAATTAAGGCGAACTAGAAGATCATTTGGGGACAGAGGAGGCCAGGAGGGAGTAACTAACTTAGCTGTAGAGATGATCACTATGCAAAACAATAGCATGATAATCCCCCAAAAATACCTATAGATGACCCCACGACATGTTCATTGGTTTTTAGTAGTGATTGTAAAAACACTTATACTATTTCTTATCACATATTGTAGGAAGAATTGTTTTTTGTCCATAATTTTTGGATTATTAATACCTTAAAATGCCCCCAACGGTGCTAGTATGTGAGCCCAAGAATGTGAGCTTGTGAGCATTGAGCCTACAATCATAATATAGATACCACACACTATAAAATGAGTATGTATCATAAACACCACCTCTAAAGCCTTGAGGGTGTTTTTTTGGTCAAAAACCACTTAGAACTACCGCTTCTGATGCATTCACTTAAGAAAGCCATAAAAATATGTTTTTTCAAAATCCAACAATAGGATCTCGTACTTAACTTGTTTGAGAACATGTGGTAAAAATTTCATCAAAATTTGACCGCATAGATTGCAAGATATTTGCATCCAAAGTAAAGAAAACAAGTTTTTTTGCAACTTACTTGACAAGCTTTTTAACTAAAAACTTTTGCACTATTAATTTTGATTTTCTAAGTTTTTATGTTGAATAGTTGATTTGAGAATCTAAAAAAAAAATTCAACAAAAAAACACTTAATTTTCACCCATTAAAAAATTGTTAAGTAGAAGTAAATTAAAGATTGAAGGAAAAACTAATTCATTAATAGCTTTAAGACGGAATTGACATATGATAATTCCAATGGTGAGATTGTTCTAAAAAGCAAATTTAACCTTGTCTAATTTTTTTTTAATTTTTAAAATTGCATTCACAAATGAATCCTATAAGTTATTTTTCGAGAAGATGTTTAGATTGCCCCCAAAACTAAGATTGTCCATAACTTTCTCATAACTAGTCCAAATGGAATAAATCAAAGCTTCAAATGTAGACAAAAATATAAAATTTTAGGAAAAAATATATTTTTTAAATATTTTGACTTTTTCTGATTTTTTTGTACTACCCATTGACTTTTAGTTTTGGCTTATTGTGCCATAACTTTTTCTCCTAGGCACCAATCGAAACAAAAATTATATATTCACAAAACTCTTGGCAAAGTCTACAACCTCAAAAATCTCAAAAACATTCACTTCAAATTGAGACAATAGAAACCTACCCAGACCCAAATTGTCCCTTTAGGAGTTAACCCTTTACGTACTAAGAATTCACTATTTCAAGTAGTGGACTTTGAGGAGGTGTTTTGTAGAAAGCATAATCTAAATAGAAAATTTTATAATATAATTATCTTGAGTGAAGAACATTGCATTCATTGGTTTAAATAAATAATTATTTAAATAAATAAAAATCCCCATATAAAATCTCTAAAGTTGCTGAAAAAAACATGAGACCCAATTTGGACTTCTTAGACACTAAAATCTTAATATAAGTATTTGTAACATATATACCCTATAATCATAGATGATTTTTATAGTATATACACCTATAATATAGGAATGTGATATTCTAGGCTTATGGACTCACTCTTATACTCACATAATAGCAACCCTCCAGATGACCCTAATATCAAAATTAAGTCACATAAGACTATTCGACATATTCAATGATTTTTTTATATTTATAAAAAATAAATTATTATTTTAAAACAATCCTAAACTAGATGTCACCTTACCATTTTGGAGGTTTGTAGTACCACATTTAAAAAAAAATCAAAGCAAAAAATTGAGGTTTTGAAGTCATTTACAAGTATTACATTAATTGACTGAATTTTTCTAAAAATAATATAAATCAATCTTCCACATGTGTTTAAAGGGTGTTTTCTTTGTATCAATGCAAGGATCATAGAGTCCTTTTTAACAAAATGTAACCACAGTTGATTAGAAGTCTATCAAAGTTGAAAAAAAATTGAAAATTTTTGTTTTAATATTTTGAAAGTTTTTCCTATTTTCTAAAATTACAAACATGAAAAATCCTATCTTTTTGAATTTTTAGTTTTCCAATTTTTTGTATAAGTCCTAGAAATTTTTTGGCTTACATTTTTAAAATACCTTATTTTTTGTATTTTATTAATTTTTAATATTTTATTCATTTTTAAAAAATTAAAAATTCATGGTACTTCTACTATGACATCAAAATGCAACAAGATTGATTGGTGTTTCTTATAATCACCCTAACAATATTTGCAAAATTCCATTTTCTAGAGGAAAAAATATTTGGCAAGAGATGCCCACAACACTCTCACACCGAATTTATTAGATCTATAGATAGAATAAAACTTTGATTCATTTTGTAACAATGTCATCAAAAGAGGCGAACTATCCTAGTTTTTCAATTAACGACACCCTCTCAGTTTTGTAAAATCTAGGGCTGTTGATCTTTGTTTAAAAAACATCCCCACCCCCCTTCCAATATCGTTGATTTTAAAAAAACAGCTTGAGATATAATATGGGATATGAAATATGGGTATAGAGTAGAGTTAATGTACTGGTATGGATATAGAATAAAGGTACTATAATAGTATGAATACGAATACAAACCAGGGATAGCATATTTGTATGGATATGGATATAGACTGCTAATACAAAAATGGAATATAGATACGAATACAGAATTGAGATATGGATATAAAATTGTAATACAAATATAGAATTGAGATATGGATATGGATACAACATTCATTATATATTCCATATTTAATGCCATGTGAAATGCTACACCAAAATTACAAATAGGGTTGGGATGGGGGGTAATGAAATGAATTGAATTAAATTTTTTTTTTTGAGGGGGTAAATTGAAAAAAAAAATTTAAGCAGTTTGTGACATTTGCTCAAAAGAAGTAGTTATTGCCTAGATAGAATGAAACTTTGATACATTCTATAACAACAAATGATGTAAAAGATATGAAGGGATTTAGAATTGCAAGTTTATGAAAGAAAAGAATATCTAAGGTTTGTTTTAAATTCAATGTTTATAATTTTCAAAAGGCTAAACAATTCATTTACAAAATTCAAACAATTTGCTAAAGCATCATCACTCTCTTGAGTCAACATAATTCAACTCCATATTAAAGTCCTTACTAATTTAGTATATCACAATATTTGTATATCAATGTACTCCTTCCATCCCAAAATAAATGTCTACATTGAAGGGTCATTTTTGGAACTAAAAAATTACTTTTCAAGATGTAACCTATCAATATCCTTTGAATTATACAATATTTGCAAAACAAAATCTTTAAAATTATATAGTACAAATGTTAAAGATTTAATACAAGAACCTTTAAAATAATTGATGCATGAAAAATGCATTTTTGAGTGTTTGGGATGTGTTTGCATTCATCTATTGTTCAAATTTTGAATGCCTAATCTTTGGAGATTAATAATACAATCTAAATGCTTTAAACCATTGAATATAAAAACAAATATATTTTTATGGTTTTTATTTAGCCCAACATAAATTGAAATTTGATTTTTATAAGTTTTAATATGTCTATCTTCTCCATAATATGAAATCTTAAACATAGCCTTTCTTCTTACATTTATTGGAATATACTTACTATAGGCTCTACTTCACCTTGCTCTACCAACAATGATTAATTGAAAATTTTCAAATCTTCAATATTGAAAGTTTAAATGTTCTTACAACATTATTTGTATTTGGAAAGATTTTGTTTTAAATGATTTTGGAAAATGAAAGCTAATTGGTGACCTAATGCATCCTAAATAAAAGAGACAAAGTTTAATCCGATAAAGGCTAAGGAATAGTTCAGATTTCCAAAATTGTGAAGATGCAACTTAGAATAATAATTTAGTGGTGACTATCAAACAATAGCTATAAAATATAATTTGTAGATCCTATCCATACAATTAGATCAACTAGTATACAAATCAATATTTTTAATAAAATTTGAAGATAAAATTTAAAAAATTCATTTAATGTTGATTGTAGATTGAATATTTTTATTTTCACAAGAATTTTTTTTCACCAAGTTTAAAGTGTTAGGTTCTAATCATAGTGATTTTTTAAGATTTTTATTGTTATTGTTATTCTAATCATTTTTGGAATTGAAAAGTCTATTTTTTGAGACCAAGACCTACTAATACTTATTGAATAATAGGATTTTTGCAAAGCAAAGCCTTCAAAATTTATATTGTACCAATGTTAAAGAACTAACACACGAATCTTCAAAAAAGTGATGGAAGAAAAAATGCATTTGTGTGTGTTTGGAATGTATTTTCAATCATCCTTTATTCAAAATTTGAATGCATGGTCTTATAGGGGTTAAGAAACTATTGATTTAACCCCTAAATGGTCCATGGGACATTTTGGTCTTGTAAAATCAAGTGAAACACAAATTCTTCTAGTTTTGTCATATATTGACAAATTCTTGTAAACTACAAAATTGTTGGCCAAGAATGGATCTTTAATGTTTTAAAAACAAGTAAAACACAAATTCTTCTAGTTTTGTCATATATTGACAAATTCTTGTAAACTACAAAATTGTTGGCCAATAATGGATCTTTGTTTTAAAAACAAGTAAAACACAAATTCTTCTAGTTTTGTCATATATTGACAAATTCTTGTAAAATACAAAATTGTTGTCCAAGAATGGATCTTTAATGTTTAAAAAATAAATTGCTTTACAATATTAAATTGATATAGATCTATTCTAAAAGTGGATTTGAAGGTTATTCTAGGGGTCATCAATAAGAATAATTTTGCTCCATGAGGAGATTGTCTTATGCTTCATCATTGCTTTATATATTGTGACATGATATGTTTTGCTTGTGTATATTGTAGGTCTTTATGTCAATTTAAGCAAGTGGTTGTAAGAACAATGAATGTAGGATTCAATTAGGTGAGCATAGAAGATTGTACATCTACTATGTAACTACTTGGAAATGGTGAAGATTTTTACACAATTTTTTTCCATGAATGAAGGTCGCATTCACTTGTCCTAGAGTATAGTAGGTCAAAAGGTATTGCATATGTATACTCATACTGTATATCAAGGAGTGAGTGGAACTTCTCAATTTTTGACTACTTGTATACAAGGAATTTGTAGAAAGATTGATGTTGTTGAGTAAAGCACTTCAATATTAGTTTACTAAAATATAAAGGGGGAAATGATCGTGTTTGGACAATTTTTTACTTTTGGAACCCTTTATATATCAACCTTGTATCACAAAAATGATGGTTTTAATGTATTTCTTTATATATAAATTTATTATTAAATATCAATGGCAAAGTTTGAAAAATTCTTTTTTTTTAGAACCTTGGTAGTCATGCAATCTATTTAGTTTAGTACGCTAAAAATCTTGGTGTACACTCAATAGTCAAATTTTTTTATGACACCACACATCTAAAACAACATTGTACAATTAGGTATGAAAAAAGAATAGTTGTTCTTTGAGGGATTAAAGATGTTATGGATGAATAAACATGAAAAGGTGGACATTATTCAAAACCTTTGAGTGGCATCAAGGTTATGGAACTTGAAGGGGGCATGGTTATACAAACTTGTTATGGCTTCACTATTCCATAACTTTTTAGGCCTCCATTTATATAAAGCTAAGAGTGTCATGTGCAAAATGACTCCATGCATGGCCACTCAAAATTTGACAAAATGAACCTATATACATTAAGGTGAACTAGCATTGATGACAAGTGCTAGTGGAATAATTAACAATCCTTTAAAAACTTACCTTAAGGTTATGGAATTGAGAGAATATAATGGCTAAATAAATAACTATCTATTTGTTGAAAACTCTACCTTTGTTCCTAACTCATCATACCATAATCAAAGAAATAATTTAATAAAACCTACCAACCATCAAGCTACAAAAGTGCTAAAATCTCATTACCAATGTGGGAATCCGGAAACTTGAGACGGATCCGGATTTGAAGGAAACGGGTAGAAAGAAGTGAAAATTGCAAAAAAAAATTAGTTAGAACTTGAATTTAGTTTAATAAAGCCCGAATTAGAAAATAGACGTTCTAGCAAAATCTGTAACCGGATCCTATCCGAATCCGGAATCCGGAAATTACCAGAACTCAGGAACCTATAGCATAGACCTCTAAGGCTACGAGTATAGGATATCGTTCCTAAAACGGTCCTGTAGCCATTATCTCGATGACCTTAGAAAGACGTGCCAATATTTAAGTAGACTGCTCATGGGTTCCCTCTTCATTTTCTTGTCTGTACGTTAGTCTTCCGCGTTGATAGCTGAAAGAAAGAGTGGTGTGATAGTGACCACATTAGGTTTTCCTTTTCTCACCTCATTTCCACTTAGCTTTATGGCAACGGGACTTGTCTAGAAACTAGGTGTGCTTGCTCGGATAATTTCTCTGGCCATTCTGGAAACTGCAAAATAGTACAAGCAGTTAGTAGAGGATTTGACTAGTCTTTGATGTATTGATCTGTTACGCCGACCATGGAGTGTAAAGAATGAGGGGATGATTCAAGAGTTGATCCATGGAGTTCTGAATCAATATGAACTCACTCTGAGAGGACGGTCGGTCACGTGGACGGAAGATATCTGGGCGGATGTTTACTAGTTCCGGAAGAGCAGAGACGGATTAGCCTTGAGGACGGATCGTTTTATAGCAGGAAAGTTTGCTGGATCAGCAAACTCTAAAGAGGGATTTGCTATTAGTGATTGCAAGGACGAGAGACATAGGAGAGTCCTAGAATTTCTCATCCCGATCTTGTATTTGGAAAAACCTATGCGGGTCACCGTTACAGTAGCCAACACAATCTTTGGGGCTATAGAAAATAGAGTTGTCTACTAAGGTAGGGTCATAGACGGAATAGTCGCCAAGTTAGCCGAACATGTGATCTAGACTAAGGCTAGTCCGGTTAGCACTTATCTCTTCCACTTATATCACCAGTAGGAAATCCTGAGCGATGAAGAGATAGTCCAGTATGATACATGAAAGGCTATTCTAACATACAAGCTTATGGAAGAGGAGCTAGAAGATCCGGTCAAGTCGGAATTGGAAGAGCAAACCGAGGAGCCTTTGACCGATCCGAGGACGAAAAAGAGGAAGTCGACGGATCTGGGGTCACGAATCAAACCTCCGGTTATGGAGAAAGGCGAGTCAAGCAAGGATCCGGAAGAAGAATATGGGTCGACATTTTTCAATGCCGAATTCGAGTGGATATGTGAAGCCAAGGTGCTCCACGATAGCCTGACAGATCTGGTGATTGAGACTGCAGAAATCTTGAAGGTGGAACCAGACCAAATTATATAGGTAGTCAAGCGACTACCCAAACCAAAAGACTTGAAAAGCAAGGAGGACCGGATTTATAAGTTGGAGGCGGAACGGGATCAACTTCAATCTCGACTGAACTGGGCGAAATGAGAGTTGGCAGCTGCGAAGTAGTAAGAGAAGGAGGCCCTAGCCCTCGTTAAAACCTATCAAGATTGATAGACGCAACAACAAACGTCGTCACAAAAGCGGCCCTATTCAATGCTAGATTACTACAAGAAGGTCACGTGATCGGAACGAAGGTGGTGACGATCTTGATAGATTTCACCGCACGGATAGAGCGGATCCTAGGAGAAATGCGACATTTGTTGAGTAGCGTGGATCCAAATCAGGTAATGGATTTCTCGAACTTTTCGGAACTTCTTTTTATTACAGACACTCCAGGGCGACCATTAGCGCATCGTTCAAATTGGATGGAAGGACTGAAGGAAATACTCGTGCCAGCCGAGTCCACTTTCAGCAAGATGCGTATGACGAAATTGAACTTGAGGCCAACTTCGGATCCGGAGCATGAATCCAGCGCAAAGTCCGTTCCGGTGCCACCCAAAGCTTCAACACCGAAACCCCTTAGGGCCCAGATGGCATCCAACTTCTTGAGGGGAACCTTTAAAGTTTCGGAGAAGGAAAATAAAGAGGTGATCTCATTGAGTGAATCGTTGAAATGACCAATCTGGCTCGGACGAATCCGGATAGTTTCACACACATGCAGGAGACTACACCGAAGAAGGAGATTGAATCAATGACACTGGAGGAGGCGTCGCTAGAAAAGGGGACGGAGGTCTAAGTCATTGAAGACTTAGAGGAAGAGAGCACTCATTCCACGTCTGGAACGGAGGGGGATAGCGATCCATCTCCAACACGGCGTCACCTTTAGACCCGGGCGGCAACGAAGATGACTCCGGGGAGGAGTGTTAAGGAGACACCGCCTAGTCATGCGGACAGCCGCTCGAAGAAGAATCGGAAGGCAAGACAAAAGTGTTTTAGGGATGGATAGTTTTGAATCCGGAGCAGGTTTCTAAGTGTGGACTCGGGTTCCGGATTTTTAGGCAAGGAATCTCCAGTTTTCTCGAGACAACTGACACTGATCTCTCCGGATATTCCGGGGTGTGCAGTAATTGATTGTTTGGATTTTCGGGTGCCTTTTTAGGTGTTTTTGGGTTTTGACTTTTGGTTTCCTATTAGTATTTAATGGCAGACAAGTTAGTTGTCCTGCATTCCATCCTAGCGCTTTCATGTATGTCATTTCATTTCCTTTCTTTAATCCAAATAAGTTGGGGTATTACTAGCTTGGCTTTGTGTACAAAATTGTAGCTGGTGTGTGTGTGTGAATACCTGGATATTGGAGTGAAAGAAGGACGAGTGAAGACGAATCTCTTGGGTGTTGGAATAATTATGAGGAGATGCAATCTAGGTGAAGGAGTGTGAGCGTAATGTGCCTTTAAATTGTTGTAACGGCGATCTAGGTAGAGAAGTAGAGGTCCATGCGAGTCCAGAATCAAGGAAGTTCCGTGCGAAGATAAGCAACAGCTAGAGGAAAGATCTCCTACTACTCTGAAAGATCTACCAACCTTCGCATCAGTATGCTAACCTTCCATTTACATTCTATCCCCTTGAATCTGAAAGTTCGGATCTATCGTTGTAGTGAGAGAGGTGTTAGAGTTTCTTTGTGTGACCTATCTCTGGATCGGCCAATCCAAAAACTGTGAAAGGATACTTCCTCTTCCTCGTAATGCAACTGTGTCATCTGGGTGTTTTGTTAAGTAGATTTAGAGTTTAGAGATCTTAAATGAACGAGTCGTGAGTCTCCACCCCTTTTCAGATCAAGGGTAGATCCTCTGAAGGTAAAACAGAGGCAACAAAAATCATTAGTGGAAGGAGACGAAACCGGGTCCTATGTGTATTCCAGATCCGTATCAAAATCCGAAAAGTCTTGATTTTTCGGAATGTAGTGAGGAAGTAGTGAAAAGTAGGAGTGAATTGGAGGTTGAAGAAAGAAGTAGTGATGGTCTAGAAGTCTCTAAATCAACAACACTATAGAATTCTCTGGGACGATAATTCGTGTCATCTTGCAACAATTTGTTGTTGTAAAGATACTTATAGCTAACTGTGCATACGACAACCAACATGTAAAGAGGTGTCTAAGCTTACAATTTATACTACAATCTTCTATTATTATATATTTAAAATCTCATCTCCAAATTGCATAGTTCTACTAAAATGGGTTTAATCTCAAAAGCAATTGTTCCCATTTTCAAACCAAATACTCAAGCTCCCTAATATATAATACTAATTTTCAACACTAAAAATTAGTCCAAGAGGAAGTTTATCAAAAAAAAAGTTTAATTAGAAACTGTTCTTTTGTTGAAAACTATACCTTTGACCCCAATTCATCGTACTATGCACAAATTAATTAATTAATTATTTTTCTTTAATCCTAAAATCTCCAAACCCTTTTAAATGATACTACTAAAATCATAAGTCCCTTTGTAATATCACAAATGCTATCATTAATACTAGGGGCTCGTGCTTGCTATGCTATGCATTCATTGTATTATATATTAGTAGAAATTTGATATATTTGAATAGAATGCATATATGATAATAATTTTGATAAGTCTTTAAAATAATTATTTTAATTATTTTATAAAAATATTTCCAATTATGCATACATAGAAATCATATTTTCACACAATGTGATATTATTGAAATAGAGTAGCAGTTCACAATCACCTTTGTAATATCAGTTTTTACAAAAGGTGATATTATAGAAATAATATAGTCATTGCAATTGAGGTGATATTAAAGAGGATCAATATGGTGATATTATAAAGGTAGCAATTCCATTGCTTTTCTTGGCTTTATACTTTTTTTGCATTTCTATGATTTTGTGTTTTTGTGAGCTTTGAGCTTCTGATTTCAATTTTTTATTGTTACTGCCAAATGATTTGAGAAATTTATTAGATTGAACCGATTTTGGATTTGACAACAATTAAATTGTTCATGAAGCTTTTGAGATTTATAAGTTTTTCCTTTAAATTCTTCTATTTGGGTTGCCATTGTTTGTAACAATTGAGTCAAATTTCTAATGCATTCTAATATATGTGTATCATTCATCATTCATTAAATTTCTATTGTTTATTTCAGTATATGTTTATTTATTAAAAAATATATATGAAGATTTTGATAATTTTTATCTGAAGATTTATTGAAATTCTTGCTCTACATTCTATCTAATACATAAAAATTCTTATGAAATTCTAATGGGGAATGTGTAGCATAGCAAGCGCCAACCGCTAGTTGTAATTAAATATGTAAAGGGGTCCCAGTTTTTTTCCAACTTTAGTGTCCAAAATCTTGTTTCATTCCCAAAATGAGAGCTCACAGAGTCACAGTCTCACACTCCGAGTTACTACTAAGCTGAAGTAAGGTAAACTTACGGTAGCAAAACTAAGGTGAAGAAGAGGAAGAAGCAGAAGAACAGCAACAGTGTATGAAGTCTGTCGAGGGAGCGCGAGCCAGAGAGGAGGATCATGGCGATGGCCTGTGATGGCATGGCTCTGCAACCCTAGCGATGACATCCCCGATCCCTGCCCCGCCCAATTGCGCAGAGCTTGTCCCTCCGCGACCGATTGCGCGCTAGGCTCCTGGGCTAGCGTTTCGATTTCGTCTCTCGCCCGCTCGCCCGCTTCGCTTCGCTTCTGGTGACCTGATGTCAGCTGATTTCCGTGCACGTTTCGTTGCGATGGCAGCTGCTCGCTGGGACATGATCGTCCATGGGGCTCCTTGATCACGCCTCCAGACCTGGGAATGCTTTTATTCTTCCTTCGCCATCGCAGCACAGCACCAGCCATGTCGCGGGGGGGCCTCGGTCGGTAGGAGAAGTCGTCGTCGTCGTTTCCAGGGGCGCAGCTTGATCTGGGGTGGCGTGGCATTCTGGATGTGCTCGTGGCCCTGCCCGGGTCCTTTTGCTGGCAGGCAGGCAGTGAGTCTGTCCGTCCGTCCGTCCGTCCGTCCGACTGTGAGTCCTCCCTGGACGGAACCGCGGGATGATTATCGCTATCTCCCGCATTTGGTTTTGTATTCCGCAAGTATCAGTATTGTGTGTCGTCCAGCGCATCCCTCACATTGCAATTGACCCAGACGTGATTCCTGAGTCGACATCTCGGAAAGCAGAGCAAGAATGAGACGGTTGCAGATGGAGGAATGACTCGCCAGCGTTTAGATGGACCAAGGGTTTGGTTATGGACGATGAGCAACCTTGAATTGGAACAGGGATGAGGATTTGGAAGGGGAGCACGTCTTGGTGAAGAATGGAGCATTCCATGAAGTACAGCCACCAAACCCTAGCTCAACCCCTGTAATGCCGTGTCTTTGCTCGTTCTTTGGACCGGTACGTCCTTAATTCTCCCCCTATCTACGCAATTCGCAGAGTTTGCGGACCCGATTCCTGGTTCGAGGGTTTGTGGGGACTATTGTGTCGAATTTCTCTTTCCTGGTGCTGTAGGGGTCGGGGATATTGGCCTGCCTTTCATTCGATCTTAACTCCCATGGGCCAATTTGTTTTGGAAGTGCATGAGTTTGGGATAGATCTGCTTGACTGATCGAATTCGGATTGAGATTCTGCAACCGAGGCTAACTGCAGTAGATACGCATGCTTATGGGAGGCAACTCTGTCACTCAGTTAAGAATGTGCGAAACCCTCCCACGCTCGCCTCTGCACTTTGCTTAGCAAACCATGATGATTACAAGCTTACACTGTTACAAGCGTATCTTTGCCGGTATGACCATAAGTTCTTACTTCGTGGTTTCGACATGACAAAAATTGGGGCGGAGGCGTAGTTGCCCTGCTACATTATTTTAGAGGCCTCGAACGAGATACAGCAAAGTTAACCGAGATGCCTAATCCTGACCTCGCGGCATTACGATTGTCTTCCTGCCATGTATATATGGATTGTAAGTAAACGATGCCCGCTGCTCTGAAACCACTTGGAACAGCAACATCCACATTTTGAACCCGGACGTCTGCATCGTGAGAGCTCGGAAGCTCGTATGCTCTGAAGTGTGAGGGATGACGTGACCACCTTACAAACACGTTCCCATGGATCTAACAATTTGAGCTTAATGTGTCGGTTGGCACCAAGCCACATTTTGAACCCGGAGGTCAGCATGGTGAATCCGTCCTAGGTGATGTCCCGTGCCCGCCCCCGCTTGCAGATGGCCTAATCTGGTGTGATGTATGCGCAGGAACTCCTCTGCTGTATATAATTCGGGTGTGGAGGATGGGAGGCAGCTGGGAGTGGTTCTTCTGCACCCCCTAGATGGGAGGCAATGATGTGGTTGAAGCCAGTGGGGCCTTGTCTTCTTCCTTGCATGTCCGTATTCGTGGGGGGTGTATTGGACGATGGGGCTGCAGCATCGGTTCTGGGAGTATATGAGGAGGTATCGAGGATCGAGGTGAAGGCGATGTGGTAGTGCGGTTGGTGGTGGCACCGCCGTGGTGCCCTAGCTGCAACAATGGCAGCACCCATGCAGAGGCTGGACGCATCGAATTTGAGCAACCCTGATGAGGGTCTGCATAGTGGTGGAGGCCCTCTGCATCGTACCTCGGGTGCCAGTGTAGATAAGTCTCATAGTTTCCGCGAGAGTCACGAGCCTGGCCGCGGGTCTGCGTTGGGTGGGCCCTCGACCTCCCACGGCGAGCTTCTGCCTCTGACGAGCGTTCTGTTTCTGGAGCCCATCACCTTGATAGACACCAAGTCCAATCGGCAAGTGGAGCTGCGGAGGGCCATGAATGCCGCGACCGGTCAACAGAGCGATGACCCGAGTCTGGGAAGCTTGCAGTCGAAGGCGCTGGAGAATTCCAGCCCAGAGGAGATTAAGCGGGTGAGGAGTATACTGTCGGAGAACGTGCACAGAGCCTGGTACGGATCCAAGTCATTGCCGTCGACTGGGATTATGTCATGTCATGTCATGTTATGTTATGTGGGTCTCGAAGCCAGCGGGCGAAGAGGAGCGAGCGAGCGTGGTTGAAGTCTGCGGATGATCAAATAGGGTGTGGTGTGGGTGATCGTGGCAGGCGGAATAGTACCTATTGTGATAGCAGCAGGGGAGGATTTGTGTTTTTGCAAGCTAGCATTGTGAATCGTAAAGCTTTGGAAGTAGTACTAGTAGTGTTGTATGGGCGGCCCGTATGTGAAAGTTTGGTGGGAATGTGCATTGACAGGGAACGCCACCGGCACCTGTCAGAGGCGGTGATAAAGCTGGACCGATTCCAGCAGTCGAGAAAACGCAACAAAACCGATTCGGGGGCGCATGATCGGGTTTCCCAGCCGGGACCCAGTCCGAGGAGTGCCGCACCGTCCGGGCAGGCGACGGCGAAAGGTGGCAGTCGTAGTGTTCCTAGCAGTGGCGAGGCTTTGAAGGGAGGCGAGAAGATCAAGAGCGGAATCATTAATAAGCGGATGCGAACTTCGTTGGCCGATGCACGGGTATGATGACAGCATGGTTTTTGTGCTTGTGAATTGTCTTTCCCATATATCTCCGATGTATGTTTGGGTGCAGGCGCAGGTTGGATGAAGTTTGATGGCGGAACTTAAATATTCTCATATGCCGGAATTCTGTGTGTGTTTATAAGAAGCATCATTTGGGTTTGGAATATTTTATGGCGCTTCTCTTTAGTTGTACATTTGTAGAAGGGGTCTAGGGTCTACGCTGTTTACGACGGGAATGCTGACTGCTTGTATTGTTGGAGCACTCGTTTAATTCAGCTCTGGGTTGTACGGCTATATGTACCTATGACAGATTCTGCATTTGATTAGTGCTTGGATTTGATCTGATGTTCGAGAGGTTGTTTGAGTGTTGGGGTGGATGGTGCGTCTCTATTTGACAGTGTCTTACAATGTCCTCTGGGTTTATTTCCCAGCCCGAGGGTAGGGCAATCAATTGGATTGTGCAGCGACCTTCTGGGGTTCAAGAAAGAGAACGGGACACTACCAGGCCAAGTGGCATCCTGAGCTCTGCAGTGGACTTGACGGAGAAAACTCCTGTAATAGGTAGTGAAGGATGGGAGAAAGCAAAGATGAAAGGACGACGGTCAGCCACCTTAAAACCAGAGGCGTTCGGGATGGGTAGTGTGAATGGTTGCGTGGATCGGGATCGGGAGCAAAAGGGTAATGCTCAATGTCACCGAGCCGGTGGTGATAGTCGATCGCGTCCTAGCGAAGGCCATGGTTTCAGGTGTGTGGGTATCCTGCATGCATGCCAAAATTGCATGTGTTGATGGAGCTTTTTATTGGGCTATTTTCGATCGCTTGTGTTCGCAAAACTTGAGATGGTGTTTGGATCAGATGTATTATTGTTGCTGTTTGGTCTAGATGTTTGGCATGGAATACTTTGGACTCCCATCTTCTGGGGCTGTCCATGGACATGAGCGGGGTGGTAATGTTCTGTGAATTCGAACCCGTGTGTTGTCGTATTGATGATATGGATGTGCTGTTGGTATGCTATCTGGCAGGTCTGGTCTTGTGCATGGCACAACATCTGTGCAGAAGGGGGGATCTGGCGTGCAGGTTAATGGGTCAAGTATTCGAGGTAGTAGCAGAACTGAGCTTGAGGGTGCATCATACACTGTGGGAAAGTTGGAGCGGGTTGATATGACAGAGCGTGAGCGTTTGAACGGCAAGCCTGGAGCCAAGTACGTGTTTTCGCAGCGGGTGAAATTTGCGGCGACATCCGTGCAATTGATTTTTGTATAGTTATGAGTGCTGGACTCTTTTCTAGTTACATGACGACGTTCTTGTCTTCAAGTTTGAGCGAGAGATTTTACTCTTTGAAAGTGCAGATGTTTGAATACAGTTTGGTCGTCTTCTTGCAGACCGATTTCTCGAGTTGAAGGGCGTCAAGTAAGCCCTGGAATCACTCCAAAGGCGAAGGGTGCAAGAGCACCGCGATCGAATTCGGTTGCAGGCGGGAATCAGACGGGCCATATGAGTCATTCTTCATCGTTTACGGAGGTTCGCGAGAAGCCATCAGTGATCACTCCACCGAAGCCGCAGGTGTCCTCTGGGCCCGTGAATAAGAAGAGGCCAGCTTCCTCTCGCTCATCATCCCCGCCTGTTGCCTCTTGGGGTAGCTCTCGACATCAGAAGATGGCACGTGCAAGGCGAGTGAATCCGATGCCCCCGGTGGGTATCTTCGTTCCAGCGAAGGAAGAGGCAAACGGGACTGGTGGAGGAGATCCGCCGTTGCTGGACGGAAGTGCGTCAGCCGTGACTGCTGGCGCGAGATTGAATCCTCCAGTTACAAGTGGGGGTCCCAATGTGACAAAGCGATTGTCTGGCGGGCATGGTGTTCCTCCAAGCAAAGCTCAGGCGGAGCGATTGTTTGTTTCGGTGGGGCCTGTTGAGAGCGACGACTGCATGGAGGAGGGCCACAAGGAAAGACTGCATAGAAGCTTTAAAAATGAGGTGGTGGTGGGGAAGCATAAAATGTCGGGTATGATTCAGAAGTTGGGGACTGTGGTGGTGCCAACAAGGAAAGAGATGGTTTTAGCACAGGAGGAAAGTGGAGGTGGAGTCGGGGTGAGACGGCAAGGTCGGACAGGGAGAGGGTCTGTGACACCACGGGTGGTGGCGGTGAGCTCGCCATCTGGGAAGGTAGTAGCGTCGCCAGTGAATACAAAGCCCACAAGGAGTGCCAGGGCGACGGTGGAGTCAAAACCCGCAGGGTAGGTTGCTGACAGTTGTGAAATCATGGTCGAGGTTTGGGTGAAAGGAGGTGGTTTTGTACTAGGTGTAGAGGACGGTGTGGGTTGTGAGCATTCCTCTGGGATGAGTAGTGAGTTTTTTTTCTGGAATTCAAGAGCTCCCTCTGATGTTGTTACGTTTCTAATTTTTTCAGAGTAATCCAGTTTTTGAGTTCACAGTTTGCAGCATTGGAATTTTTGTTTGGGAATTGTGGCAGGAGTCATATTCTGCTGGAATTGGTAGAGAATTATTGTGCATGATTCTGAAATGACTTGCATGAGGTTAAGGAGACAAAACATTATAGCCCATCCTGGTATGTGTGCAGACCTGGACGCCCAGTAACTAAGAAAGTCGTCAGCGATCGCAAATCTGTGGGCAGACCGAGGCGTTTATTGGGCAATAATGTATCTGCGTTGTCAGGTATGGGTGTGAAATTCTTTTAATGTGCTTTCAGGATTGTGCTGGAGTGAGTTCCGTTCTGGCTTGATGAATATGTTCAGAATTTTCGTCATTGCTCCGGCAAATGCAAGTGTCCAGTTTATTGTGTTCTGACTTCAGTTTGGGATGTCCAGGAGAGGAAAATGACGACCGTCAACATTTGTCGGAGGCAATTCAGCAAGCGGTCGACTTTAGTGGTATGACTTCTGGGAGTATGTAGTAATGTATTTGCTGTACTTTATCTACAATATTCAATTTCGACTCATTTCACGTCGCCGGATATGTAATTGTGCAGCTGCTGCCTGCTCCAGTTCCTATTGGAGACAAGTCGAAGCATATTTCGCTCATGTGACTCCAGATGAGCTTTCTTTTCTGCACAAAGACGTAAAATCATATTCCTCTGCAATCCGTGTTGCAGTTTTTCTACTTTGCCATGCTTTACCGAAGTAAAATGTTCATGCAGTCTGTGCTGCAGTGTGACTATTTATTACCTGTTACAACATTGTTGTTAGGTGTGATCAGATGATATGTTCAGCATATTAAACGATCGTCATTGTTGCGCCTGTAGATGGCTGGGGCGGGTGATAGCAATACAGCTATACACTATCCTTTGGATACAGCTGTCAAATTTACAAGTCTTGATCGGAAAGTTACAGAAAAAGATGAAGGCATGAGCTTGGAAAACTTGCGAGAGCAGACTGAAACGGAACTACATTTCATGAGAGGAAGGAGTGGACGGCGTGATAAAGTTTTCCCATTGTCACAACTGCTGCTATCTGCCCTCATCAGCGAAAGGGTGGGCAATGATAGTCAGATAGTATCTGATGAAACCTGTATAGACCGAGATTCAGATTCTCCGCTGCCTCCGAGTAGCCATAGTGAGATAGACTATGATAGGAGAGATGCGGAAGGCGAGTCGGATGTAGATAATGGAGGTTACAGCGAATGCTCTCCTATTTCTGGTGATCAAGGGAATCCTCTCTGGAGCGACAATCAAGGTTTGTATCTAGTTTAAGATTCTCTTACACTCTGTGATAATATGGGCATTACAGATGCATGAGGTTGTGTGCCCGAGTATTTTGAACAGTTTTGAACGTATTTATACAGTTTGATTAAAGTAAAAACTTGCAACTTTCGGGTCCTGTGACTGCTGTAGTTGAATCAATATGTCTTGATTAAAGTATTTTCGACTGACTGCACCATCCTTTTTGAGATCATAATGATTTTAGTGGTGATGACTTATTTCATATGGGGGTGGATTTGGCAGATGTTATTATTGCGGATAAAAGTTTTCATCAATTAGGTAGAGTGGATTGGGTTAATGGCGTAGAAGATTGTGTTACGGATAATCAACCAAGATCTGTCAGCCAGATTGGGATCAGTTCGTTGGATTGGGAAGAGCAATACCGAAAGATGAGCTTAGATGATAGGTTACAGCTGGAATTAAGCAGCATTGGACTGCTACCTCTGCAACCGGTAAGTGATCAATTTATGATTGAAGTAGAGATCGGAAGTCTATGTGTCATTGTATGATTTGCAATCCACGTATTTCAACCATCCATTCTTGTTTTATTCCCTTTGGGATTCTTGCTTTATACGTGGTTCACTTTCACCTTATGCTATTAAAAGTTATTAGTGGAATCTAACTTGTCTAGTGCTTTGAACGCTATTAGCGGAACCTCAATGAGCTGGACGAGGATGAAATCAGCGAAGAGCTGAGGAGATTGCAAAACGATCTTACTAATAAGGTAGGAGTCCGCGCTGAATTATGCCATCAGGGAACGAAAGGTGAATTGTGATGCAAATTATTGGTTCTTGGTTCCTCCCTATTAGTGATTGGTGTTTCACTGGCAGGTCTCGATTAATAAGGAGCGATTGTGCAAGCTTCAAAGTGCTGTTTTAGAGAGACGTGAGACTGAGGAAAGGTATGGCTTAATTTTCTCCATCATTATTGCAGGTAGTTGTCCAGATCTCGTATGCTCCGGTTCTTATGTCTGATGTTTTTAGATCTCTAATGTCTGAGCTATACTTCCCGTTTAGTCTCGTTTTAAAAGCAACTCTTTCTGCCAAGTCATATTCAAACAGGTGTTTTTAATACCCTTCTCTCATTTGAAATGTTGACTGCAGGGCTCGCGAGAAACTTGCAATGGACAAATTTGTGGAGTTGGCGTATAAAAAGAAAACGGTACTTGACATTGCTGCACTTGTGAAAAACACGTGAGAGCTTTGTATGCAGGCTTTGATTTCAGTGATATCCGATGTACTTGCTTCTGAAATAATAATGTTTATCTGAAATGGAGTCAGTCCTGTTATCTTTCCATCCTGTAAATTCAGTGTCGTAACAACCATTTGGTAACAGTTCAACTGAGGTTCGTTGTGAAATGAAAGTCCCGGCAATCTTGAATTGACTTATGAATTTCCTCCTTGGGCTGCAGGGCGGTCGATTTACGAAGGGAGCGGCTGGCAAGGCAGCGAGGGCCGCTGCTCTTGACTTTGCGAAACGGGTTTTGGCAAGGGTTCGAGAGTTTGAGTCTGGTCATAGTTGTATAACTGACCCTGCTTTGCGAGATAAACTATTTTGCGTTCCTCCCAGTGTAGTGGAGTCTATTCCTATTGCTGCCTTGAATGAGGCAAAAGAGGGTGGTCTTGAACGAAGTTCCGAAAGGATGAATTTAGATTGTACAGGATCCATAGACTTCTCTTATCTCAAGGAGGAGGCCAAGGAACGAGCTGAAGAGCGCGAGATCTTCCTGGAAGATGTGTCTGGGTACACGAGCACTCGCGATGTGAACACGTTGAGCTCGAACTCGAACGGCTTCGGTGGAATCAAAGGCAAGCGAAGTGAACGTGACAGGGACGGGAAGGAGAAGGTCGGAAGTGCGCCAGCAAGGTCTGGTCAAGGGTATGCTAAAGGGGAGCGGAAGAACAAAACGAAACCCAGGCAAAAGACTGGGTCGTTGTTGAAGTCCATGCAGGGCACGGTGCCCAAGGCTGCAGACAGCCACCCAGCGGGCAAGGGGGACAGGGCTTCGATTCAAGTCAATGTCGCAGCCGAACGACATTCTGGTCTCAGGAGGGACGAAGCAGCGATGCCCAGTTTACCGGGGTTGCCGGAACCGCAGGGGGGAGTTGAGGGCGCTTTCGACACCTTCTCTCTGCCGGGCATGGAAGAAATGAGCATGGCCCAAGCGGACATGGGGTCTTGGCTGGACTTCGACGTGGACGACCCGATGCAGCAGACCGACGATTTCCTTAATATGGGATTGGACGTTCCCATGGACGACTTGTACGCGTTGAACCTGATGTGAAAGCAGCAGCCGCATGCATGGAAAGGGGCTATTGTCCCAGTTGGCAATTTGTGATTATGATGAACGGGTTGCCCTTTTGTACATTGAAGTTGGCCTCCGCCTGCGTGTCCCGATGCAGACTGCCACAAATGTTTTGCCCAAAATCAAGGGGAAGAAGCTCGCTGCTTGGAGGACCAGGTGTGAGGTTGAATAATAAGGGGGCTTCCGGTGGGATGCCGTCATGCTTGTATGTTACAGGGTTGAGATTTAGGATTTTTTTTGAACATTCAAAATTAGCATCACAGTTGGAAGGTATGCTTAACTGCACTGGTTGCTTTAGACCAGCCGCCGCCTTGTGACAGTGACTACGGATAGTGAGCCACCATCTTGTACCAAAATTCTTTTTGACACATTTTATCCTTCCACAGAGAGTCCTGGCCAACGTAAGAGAACGCTGGATGACTAACTGTACAAATTTTTACTAGTGTTTTGAAGTATGTGATGGTCATAGGTGAGTCCACTCGACACCTCTCTTGTTGGAGTGGTTTTTATCGGTAAGCTTGTCATCATCACTTGCGAATGCTGCATTGTAGTATGACGAATCGTCCTTTCGTCTTTGATTTTTGCAGTGGCGCGTGAACTGTACTTGATTTATCAGGGCCTATGCATTGTTCTCAAAATGTCCTTGGGTTTGGTTCTTGAAGACCGGTGTTCACAGACGATACTGCCGTAGTTGGCAAAATTTGGTAGCCACGATAACAGTTAACGTTTGATCCTCGTGTTTTCTTGTTTCTGAAGTTATGCGGATCACTGCTTGGAGATGAACTTTTCTGAGTGTTCTTTGTGTGTGCGCTAGTGTAAATGGATTTGCAATTGGGAGAAAGAGGGCAACCACAAAGGAAAGGGCAAGTTCATAATGTGGATTCTTGTAGATCCCGTCGTCATTGCCAAACTTACAATTGCTTTTATGTGACGTTGAAGCTGCCCATTGAATGTCTACTGTACCCTACTTGTCGCAAAATGTGATTACCAGCCTCAAACACTGGGATTTAAGCTACTCAGGTTAATTGAGTTTGTGTGATATACACTGGTGGGTTTTTTATTGCATTTTCCTACCCGAAATCACTTTATTTTATTTGTGTTTGTTTAATTAGTGGCTACTAGTAGAATAGGGGAGTATCTGAAAGTCATTAAAACTAAAATATGTTCTTGCAAATTTGTCGATCCAAGTGCGCTACCCATTGTGGGTTATTAAGTGGTAATTTGTCAAATAATTCGTCAGTCGCTATGTCCTCCATTACTTTCGTCCGAGCATCCATAAATTTTGACAAACCTGCAGTGGCTTTCAAATTATGACTCATATCTTCAGTCAATAAAGCTTCAGCTTGGTAGCTTGCATTGCTATTTTTGTTGTCTTCGATCCAACCAGTCTATCAATACCTACAATTAAATCATCAAGAGCAGGTATTGAAGTTGAAGCTTTACCAGTGTTTAGTAGAATGTTGATGGGATCTTTTCCCATCACTATGTTCTGTGATCTCTACACTTTTGCTAGTCTTGGTCGGCCTTCAAGTGCCAACTCCAGTGCATCTTTCAATATTTTCCAACAATGCTGATATTTGAGTTCAACACCTTTTGGATCATTGCTTGTATACATACTCAATGCCAACACTTATTCATCTACATTCGTACCCAACTTCTTCAATCTCTTGACTTCATTCAAACATCTCATGAACTTCTTGGTATCATGTTTGATTTCAGACCACTTATTCTATAGAGATTTCTTGACTTTGCTTTGGAATATAGGAAACATTGAATTGATCTTTAACCCCTCACGGCCTAGTAGAACCAAAAGTGTCCAGCGAGAATTTGTCAAATGTAGTCCATGTCTCTCAGAGTGAGGAAACAGTTCAGCGACTTCCACGCCATGGATTAGAGTTTAGGTGGGATTTGGAGTGAGAAGATTGCAATGCATTCACGTAAACAAATTTATTCCGGAAGCTCTTTGATTCGATGGAGTTCTAAAACAAGACATGGCAGTTGGGCGATTGTCACTGGTGTTTGCCGGTCTTCAGCCATTGAGCTTCGGCCATCATAGAAAAATTTCCGTAGCACATCACATGCTGAGACATTGCACAACTTTCATTGAAATTGTAAAGTTGGTTGTACTGTTTTGGTGGACAATAAGGTCTATCTGCACTCCTGCATTTCAAGATGGTAATTGTTATGACCATCATCTCCAATCACAATTTCGATGCTTGTCCGGTCGCCACCGGTGATAGTCTTTAGAATTCGACTTGCAAGTTGTCTCTCAAATGCTCGTCCGGTCGCCACCGGTGATAGAGTCTTTAGAATTCGACTTGCAAGTTGTCTCGCAGATGCTCGTCCGGTTGCCACCGGTGATAGAGTCTTCAGAATTCGACTTGCAAGTTGTCTCGCAAATTCTTTGCTGTAGCAATCGCTACATTTTTTGGAAGATGATTCATGAGTGCCTTGGTAGTACATAGTCGGAATTCTTGGTGCGCACAATAAATACTCCACTTGCAAGGAATCTCCAACTGCCAGCCATCACAGGAAAAAGTTGCTTTTTTTTTCTTCCTCCGCCTATGAAATTGTAATTCCTGGAAATCTAACCGGTACGACTTTAATTGGATAGATACCCACATAGAAGCAACAAGGTCAAAGGCAAATCGTGGTTCCTTTTCAGCCAAATTCCTTTATAATCTCCCACATTTTGAAGCTTTTAGCATTAGCGTCAAAAAGCTCCGGTTTGATTGTGGGCAGTGAGGGATTAATCCTTGATCAAATTGGTTACAAGTTTGATTACTAGCTCTTACCGAGGCTTGAGAAACAACAAAAAAACATTGAAAAAGTCTAGTCATCCAAATCTTCACTTGAATAATTCAATTGTTCTTTTTTTGTTTGAACAATAGGCATGATTTTCTAAAGATAGTGAATAGGATATTCAAGATAGCAAATAGGACTTAGGAAATATAGGATACAATTTAGAATATATAAATATAATTTTAAAATATTTATTTCAAGACACTTATATATTAGCTGAACTACTATGCAAAAAATGCATTTATAAAAGTGTTTTTTAGAACATCCCTAAAGTGGACATTAACTTGATTTTGCCAATTCTTGTAGAGTTTACATCTTAGCACATGCTAGATCAAAGTCCACCTTGTTTTAATGTCATTTTTTGAAATCTAGAAATGAAATGTATAAAGCAAGTCTAAGACTAGTGCAAGTCCTTAGCAAATGTAAAAAGTGTTGCAATACATACAAATATATGTTTGTCAAACACATTCCAAGTATACTCAATCTATCCAAAAAATGTCCTAAGTTTGCAAAATCAAGTCATCTTTAGTTTAATCCATTCTCAGTAGAAGGATTTAACCATATAAAATGTCCCATATCCAAAGAGTATGAAAAATTGAAGATTTTGAAAAACTCCAAGAGGTTGTGGACTTCAATTGTGCCCATCCCAAAATCCATACACAAAATCGATATGAAGTTAGTGAGGTACAACAAGTATCTACTGTCTATAGTCCACAAATGCATATCATAGCCTTTACGAAGAGTAAAAACAAACATAGAAACAAATTCCATACTAATACTATATCTACAATCCTATCAAGATATTTGCATGTCGATCGTCGTAAAGACGTTGCCATATTTTACTAGAGTCCAAAGACTATTCTATAATCCAGGTAAAATCAAAACAATGACTTCAATATAGGCAACTTGTGAATCAAATACCAAAAACCATAGTATTCCCTCCATGGCTTTCAAATTGCTATAGACCAAAATAAAACTTGAGTGTTCAATCTGCTAAATAATTGTTTATAGCTATTAAGCAAAGATGAATAGCCTTTTTCACAACAATAGCCCCTCCATTGAGTTCAGTAGGTCATTCAAAAGGCGAGATATTTTAAACTAACAAAAAAAATTAATATACGTTCAATTGTCACCATTGTTTTAATCCCTCATAAATGAAACAATTATAGCATGATGACTTATTTAGTAAATAAGCTCATTTTCTTCAAAATTTGTAAGAACTTGTACAATCTTCTTTAGTCATAAAAGGTGGGAGGAAAGAAATTCTCATCTATTTTTAAAAAACCCAATAAGTATCTACTAGTTCATGAAGGTGATTGCCTTTCTTGTATTTTATACAAAATTCTTTACATCTATTTCTTTATTGCTAAAAGATTAAACAAAGGATAGATATATATTAATCCCTAAAGGTAAAAGTTGTGTTTTTTGGCAACATAGCAATTTTGGGCAGCTCACTATGAACAAATTTTTAATTTTTTTTGCTGATATTTTCAAGCAACATGTACCCAAGGAGTAGCTTCAAGGCCCAACAATTTTCATAACTTTTGACTACATGGTTAGAAAGTTATAGCATGATATGTCATTTTCATTGCTTGGTGGGCAACCTGAGTAGCTCAAAGAACTTCTATAAAAATCACTTCTATAAACTTCTATAAACTTCTATAAACTTCTATAAAAATCATGTTCTTTCATAATAAAGACTCTAAAAAAGTTTTTATCTTTCTTAAAAAATATAACTTTATGTAAATTTTATAGCTCAAGTTTATAATGGAAGAGTAGTGGAAGGAATATGTGGATGTCTATTAGAAATTAGAGAAATTAATGGAAAATTTGAGAAAATTCTTCATGTATCCATAGATTTTGCACATTCATTAAAGTGAATTGACATCAAAACCTTGGTCCACCAAAATCTAGAAATTGATGTAAATCATAGAAGAGTTGCACATCATTAGAAAGTCTGTTTAGACAAAGTGCACCAAAGTAATGCTCACCTTCATATAGGAAGGTAATGAAATAAAATTTTAATTTTTTTTATTGATGTTCATTGAGATTTGCTCTGACTAGCAAGTGGCAACATAGATACCTCTAATGACACATATATTTGACTAGATTACCAGATCCTAAATGGATTAAACTACCCGTAGATCTAATCTGCCACATTGATTTCATTCATGAAGCGCTTCCAATTGTAACAGCTAGATGTACAATTAGTTTCAATTGACTGAGATGGATTGGTTCTACAATGAATCCTAAAATTCTCTAGCAATCAACTAATTAGCAATGCAACAAGTTCACCTCTCCAAAGTACCTCTAGCCATGAGCTTTGATTAGGGAGTTTTGTAATAGGACAACTGCAACAATATCCTATAGAATTCACACTATAGGGATCATGGAGGAACAATACTTGCATGACCATAAGCTAATTCCACTACTTGCTAAAGTCCACAAGCTAATTACTAAACATTTCATCTTAAAGACCACTCATCCAAACACTAAAAAGTACTAAAATTCACACTACCTACACCAATAAGATTGCAATTAGGTAAACAAAAACCCACAACAATGACTAACAATACTTAAGAGAAAATCACAACATAAAAATGGCAATACAACTTGGACATCTTGGCCAATTCAAATTTATAAAACTTTAGACGAAGGATAAATGTACAATCTTTGGTCAATTGGTGCATTGTACAATCTCAAATAGTATATTAGAAGACAATTGAAGGCTATTGGGTTCCATCCGAGGTTCCATTCCATCTTGTTACTTTTAGAAAAAAGAAAAAAGTGAGAGCTATCATCAAGATAGTCAACAAAAAAGTGGAGGATAAAAAATAGGATACCAGAACAAGATTAGAAATATTTGCATTGTAAAAAACAAAGGTAAGTTTTGAATTTTCTCTTGATGAGTATCATGTGTTGTCTCCCATTGTAGCCAATAATTCAATAAAGTAAATGGACAATCATAAAGTCTCAAACCTAGATTCCATATTTGAAAACTTACAGCTGCTTTGGTTGATTGAGATTTAATACTATATACAATTGAGATTTGTTCCTATATCAATCTCCAAAGCCATTAATGCACTTCTACAAGCAATAGAATCCCATGAGTCGTGAAGCCATCTTTAAGTTTGTCCCCATTATTGATAGACTAACAAGTCTCATGAATTGAACGTGAACATACATGGATATTGAAATCATAGGTAGGAGTTGCTGGCAACAACTTCCAAAGATTGAAGATAACATCAATTTTGTTTAATTGGCAATATTTATATAGCCAAATATTCTGACATACATCTTCCCAAAGATCTAACTAATTTCAAGTCACAAACTAGGACATGTATATATTTGTTTAATTAAGTTTGTTGGTATGATGTACAAAATAATCATGCACCTAATTAACTACAAAATCTTCTTTTCTCCTTTTGAGTACTAAGTCTTTACTTGCAAAATTTATTAATAGAAAATGTACTTGTTGAAGTATTAACTATTATCTAAATAGGCACAATATCATGCCCTCTTTATTGTTATTATATCTTGGGTTGGGAAACAATCCACCAAAACAACAATATTACAAGTAAGACCTCCTTTCAAATAATATCATATATAATGATTATTATTTATCTCAAAGCTAAGATCATGAACTTGATTTTTGAGATAATTATGCACGAATGGGCTACTATCTAAAACATTTACATCATTATAGGTTCTTGATATACCAAAAAAAGTGTACTAAACCTACAATGATTGATCATATATAGCTTCTAGAATGGTTGAGTAATTACCATCTTTGTCAAATGAATTGACCATGCCATACTATGGGACAATTCTTCCAATCAAGATGCAGGCAATCAAGTGATTCAATTAAGTGATTCATACCTAGCCAACTTCTCTTTTGATTTTACTTCCATTTGTTTCATTACATCTTCATGAGTTGGTTTGCACAAATATTAATTTTTGTAAATTTGTTGTATTGCCTACAAAAATATTTTTAATGATTCCATTGTTGTATTCTCCACCAATACTACATATTCATCACATGCGTTTATTGAGAATTCATAATCCAATTGTTTTATAGCTACAATGCACTTCATTATGCTAGAAATACCTAGTTTGCCTATTGTGTTTGGTTTTTGTTGAAATACATCCTTGATAGTCTTCAAAAACAATTGCCTTGACATTTGATACTACCTTCAAAAGCAGATTTTGGTAAATAGTAGACTTGCTCCAAATTAAGCTTTGCCTACTTGATTATAACCTTGCTTCTAGTCTCAATCTAAATTGTCTTTTTTAATTTTTTTACTATTGAACCACTAAGTTTTCTTCATTCAACCTCTTGTTGAAACTGTATAAGTCATTGTTGCAATTCTCCCAAAAATATATGCACATGATTGATCAAGGCTTCTAGGGCCTTAAAAAGTACTTGTTAAGATCCTTGGTTGTGGAGAAATATTTTATGATATGAAAACAAGGTTAGTTACACCATGCCATCAAACCATTTCATCTATCTCAATTTTGCAAATATGTCCAACAACTATTTTTTTGTAATTGAAATCTAAAGATTGTGATCAAACTTTATCTATCTTTTTAGCATGCGATTGGAGAGGGCACTCAAGAACAAACTCTCATTCAACCATCAAATGTTGATTTCAATGGCCATCTATTCTGAGCTCTTTTTCAAAGAAAGATCGTATGAATTCCATACGGCTCATCTTAGTCACAAGATTTCCAACTGTATATATTCAATAAGATGCTTGGAAAGACATCCTAATCAAATATAATATGATTTTAGAATATATGTGATGCAAAGGTTACCAGCAACTTTATACATTCATATTATTCTACAAGTGTATTTTAAGGAGAAATTTCAAAGAGTTATTATACTTGAGCAATTCTATGGCGTAATTTACATATTTAGACAATATTATTTTATTGATATACAACACGCCCTATATATCATCAAGGTAAGTCCAAAATTATGATCAACAAACATTGGTACAAGACCATTTAATGATTTGCATTAAGCTCAATAAGATACATCAATAGCTTTAATTTATTTTTCATCCATGTTGTAAATGAGCTTACCAGTTGCAAAATAAAATATGGTGATCAATTTTAAGCCTTACAAAAATTTACAACTTGGATCTCTATTTTTTTGGAATAAATAAATACAACTTCTTTTAATTCTTTCCAATTGGCTCTATTAAATACGGAAAATTAATTTATTTGGTTTCCATGCATGTTGTGAATGAATTGAACACCTCTTAAAACCTAGGAAGATTACTCCTTGTAATATAAGATATATGCATATTGGTTAGATGTTCATGAAATTTTGACAAAAGGTGTGAACATGTACCCCCTTGTGGGAATATAATTTTTTTCCACCATAAACTTTTTTGGCAATCCTTGTAATTTGGGCATCTTTGGAGCATCTTTTGCAAAAACTCTCATCAACTATTGAAATTTCACATTTATATAACTAATAAAATATGGCATGTACTAGTTGTCAAAAAAATTTAGTTCTCAAATCACATTCTAAGATGAGTCAAATTTTATTTAACTATGTTGGGGTGGTATAAATTTTTTTTCCTTTTCTTCTAACCTCAAGCCCTATTATCTTGAAATATGTGAAGTCAAAGTTCTTGAGATTTTTCCCATATATTCCAGATGTTTGTCTCTAATTTGTTTCCATTTGTATTAAATTTTTTTTTTAAATTCCTCATTGCACAACAAATTATCAAAAAATGATTAGTATATTGTCAATGCACTTAACCTCCTTGCATTGTAGGTTGATTTAGAGTAAGCTAGACCTCATATGTGCTTCCAAATTCTTTCATGAGTAAACCTAGAATCATAGTTTTTAAATCCTCATTTTTGTGTAGACCAAAAATTTTACTCTAAGAGGGCTTGAAGCATTTTTGACCCTTGTTTACAAGAATGAAAAAACAATTTTTTCTCACTTCAAACATTATAATCTTTCAATCCACTTTGTCAACTAGGCTGAATTTTTTTCACACATTTTCTTAACTATATAATACACTTTTTTATTATTAAATTTTTTTAAATGATTTTTTATTTTAGACAATTCATCCAAAATTGGTAGTTTTGAATTTTTCCTCTCCAAAACACCCTCTAACCTTTAGGGGATATTAACATTGAATACTTTAGAATCCCTAGTGAAACTATTCCATGAACATCTCATCCAATATGAGTGTAATTCACACATATGACTTCAAAGATTGGAGTTAAATGGACTATAAATTTTATCCTCATGTTGTACAATTTTCAATCTGTTGAACCCAATAAGGTAAACCTCTCTATTCATGCAATGTGACAATTTTTGCCACTTTGGATTGATGTCTTACATTTACAATTAATTTTTTGATATATGCACTATTACTACTATGGCACAATTTTAGTCAACCACCCTTAGTTGTAGATTTTCTTGACTATGTCCATTTTATCATTCATATGAAATTAGTTGTCCACATTCGTACTAATTACACTATGAAAATTTTGCATAGCTCCTATTTGTCAAGGCTAATTTATTAATAAAAATTTCTATTGCATGATGTTTTTACATAACTTAATTTTTAAATATTAGAATACGTAGCATTTCATAAACCCTATCGTAGTCCTACATATTAAATAGAAATTTCCCCATTTGAATTAAATGGACCCTAGTTTTTAAATCATGTAGCTTTCCAAAAAACAATAGTGATTTTCCTAGGTTTATAATGCAATATAATCATCAATGTTAAATCTTAGAAATATTTACAACTTGGGTTTCTATTTTTTTTGGAACAAATAAATACATCTCTTAATTCCTTTCAATGGATTCTATTAAATACAACAAACTAACTTATTTGGTTTTCATGCATGTTGTGATTGAACCAAACACTTACCAAAAATAAAATACCATCATCAATTCTAAGCCATAGAAATATTTACAGTTTGGATATCTATTTTTTTCAAACTAATACATCTTTATACTCTTTTCACTGGATCTATTAAAATAATACAACACACTAATTTATTTGGTTTTCATGCATACTATGAATGAACTTTACTCTTGCAAAATTAAACATAATCATCAATTTTAAGTCATACAAAGATTTACAACTTGTGTCTCTATTTTCTTGGAATAAATGAATACAATATGGTTTCAATTCTCTATTCATTGTAAGAAAACTATGTCTGCCACAACATCGCAATTTGGACACCCGGACATCGCGCGTGACGCGTTCTATGTTTGGACTGATGTCCAATCACTTCGTGTTGCTGTGGACATGCCAAAAACATGGTATGTTGCATCAGATTTGCAGGCCCAGCATCATGATGTCTATAAAAACATCAATCAACAGGTAACTTCAGGAGTTGACATGTGGCTGCCACCTAGGCGCGGGAAAGCCAGAGTGTCATTTTTTTCATCTATTGCCCGTTTATGATGTGGCATCTGACGTGTAATTGAAGTGGCATGCCACGTCGGTGCTTACGGAATTGGCTGACGTGGCATCCGCAGATGCTGACGTGGCATTTTTTTGGGCCACTTGCTTGGTCTGTCTAGCATTTTAGGATGTCTTCTGAGACATCGCTATGGACGTCCAGGTGTCTTAAATGACGTCAGGTGAACAGTTGTATGCTGATTGAAATGTTCATCTGAGCGTGTGGAGTTTGCACATGCGTGCTTTTTAAAGCATACTTTGTCATAGGAGATGTCTACTTGCACAAGTCAGCACAAGTACATGCTGGGGTAGTAAATGGTTTCTTGCATTGTAGGATGTCAGTGACGATGTCCACTTGTTTGATCTTCGTAGAAGGAGATGCATTTATGAACACACTTATTTTTTGGGACATCTCTTGGAACGCATGTATGCATTGTATTGGACGTTCTAATGTTGTCAATGTAGTAATATGTTGTACATAATATAAAATATGCAATATATGGTATATCATATGCAATATAACATATAAAATATGCCATACAAAATATAATATATATAATATGCTATACAAAATACACCATACAAAATATATACAACATGCCATACAAAATATACCAAACAAAATACAATATATATACAACATGCCACACAAAATACACCATATAAAATACAAAATATATACAACATGCCATACAAAATACACCATACAATATGCCATACACTATATTTATCAAGTATATTGATTGGCTCAAAAATCTACTTATTAACTAATGAAAAGACAAGCCTTTTATACTAGTGGGGTATAGGAGGCATGACAAACAATATGGGATATATAAAACTAAAATATGAGCAACAACATAAATACAATGATGTTTGAAATGATGTTTTGAAAAACATTTACATGTCTTAGTTATGTTTTTTTCGACGTCATTATAAAGAACATATGTAGTATGAAATTAGACATTCACATCAATGTTGTTTTAAACATTTGCTTCAACAATTTCTAAATTTTCTGCAAATCTTTTTTGTTGTTTATGATGTCATAATGAACATTTGCATGTTATTTTCAACATATATGGGGATGTCTCCTTGAACATTTAATTGATAAAGTCACATTTATTAAATCTAGGTTGTTTGCAACATCAACTTCAATATAGTATGACACAACAATACATCCAACATGGAATTTCAATTGTAGATTATATTTTTGTTTATCTGGAAAGCTCTGATTCATTTCATTTGGATTTGTTATGAGAAAGTTATGGACATTTTTGTTTTTTAGGCAATCTATGCGGTCAAAAATTCTGAAATTTTTTCTACAATTTTTTCTACTTGTTAGGTGTAAGATCCTATAGTTAGATGTGAAAAAAAATTAAAATTTCTTTTACTCTTTGCTACAAAAATGGCAAAATTCAATGTTTTCTGGTAAAAAAAAGGCCTTGGTCCTTTAAGGGTTAAGATGTCAAATATCTCAAAGTCCAAGAACACTAGAAAATCACCCCACATTAGATATGAATGATTTGAAAATAATAAATTAAGAAGTTGAAATAGCAATAAAAATTATTAAAATTTGATGCAAAATTTATGATTTTAAACTAATAAAATTTAGAATTTAAATCTTAAGTTAAAAATAAATATTTTTATATAATATAATATTGATATGATTTTGTAAAACTTTTTTCATAACAAATCCATTCATCTAATTTATATAAAATTGTTATATAAATTAAATCTATATAGCTTATAACATTTTGAAAATTTTTCTAAACATTTTTGAAAACATCTGATGTCCACAACAATGTCTTAGATTGCATCATTGTTTTTCATAGCACCAATATGCTGTAACTGAAATTTAGCAATGCTTTCTACAACATCAAACCAAAATCTTTGTTTTTCCAGCGTCCGTCGACATGACATCCTAATGTTTTCTCAGATGTATGATGTTATCCTGGACGTACAACATTTTTGGCTTGACATAAAAAAACCCACAGTTTTCTTATATGGTGCAGTTGGTGAATGATAGGGACTTTGATGGCCTACAACCACTGGAACAAGTCGTGGATCTGGTGTGCCAACCAACAGACAATGGTGGAGAGTATGTTGCCGTAGTTAGCGATGATATTGCATCTGAGGAGGAAGCATAGGGTGTTCACATCACTGACATGTGTTTGCTGTGCCAGCATTTTGACGTCACATAGGACATCTGAGAAATACAAAGCCATCAACATGTTCATATCTTCCAAGTAGACCCGTTGCATCTTGAACGTGCATTTTGTAGCAAAGTCTGTCTTGCTTGATGCTGCAAGTGACATCATATGAATAGGGTGGAATTTTATCCTAATGAAGTTTGTTGAACGTGCGCAAAATGTAAGACTTCAATAGTCCAAAAATGAATCTAAACCAAGTAAACACATAAGTCATTTTGTACTACATAGGAAGGACGTGCATCATGTGCAAATTCAACCTTGGACATAAAGTCATGTCATGCATCTATAGTCATTTTGACATCAAAGAAGACGCCTACAATTGCTTCCACAACACCCACACATCCAATCAGACGTAATGAAACGCACAGTGGATAGCATGTGGTTTGAAGTTACATTCGCAGTAAGTACAAAATGTTAATGCCAGAAGTGATGTCAATGTGGACGTTAGTACGTCACTTGTGACGTCCATAGAGACATCCAAGATCGGAACATGGATAGGCCAAGTATGCTGACGTGGCATGCTATGTCATCATCCATGTTCACGTCACACAATTTCCACGTCATCATGCCACGTTACACAATTTCCACCTCATCACGCCACGTCAGATGCCACATAAGCTTTTAGGAGTCACCACCTGCCCATTGTCCTGTTTTAAACCTTGGGCAGTCACTTTACCTCTGATCGCCACAAAATTCTAAATCAACTTCTGAGCTAAGTTTGACCAAAGATGGTGACGTAGCTGAACATGTTATTGTGGACATCCTTGGAAACATCTGGTGTCCACCTAGATGTCCTACATTGCATCATTGTTTTTCGTAGCATCAGTATACTGTGACTGAAATCTAGCAATGCTATCAAAGACATCAGAGCAAAATCTTCACTTTTTTGGCCTAACACCCCAACGTCTTCTGCGACGTGTCGTATTTTTGTAGACATACGTCGTTTTTGGTTGGATGTCCAGGCAGACGCAGTTTTCTTATAGTGATTAAAATTCTACATCATACTACAATCATTTTCTACAATTATTATTATTATACAATTAAAAAAATCAATTATATTCATTATAAATCTTCCACAAGAGACATTTTGCATTGCCAAGTCAAAGTTCAAGTAGAACTTTGTAAATTGAGATACCTACTAAAGAAGTCAAGCTAATGTAGCATATATCAATATAATTGTCTCACTTATTGCTTGAGATAAGCCATCAAAAGCAACACTCCAAAGTAACAAAACTTTATCAAATTCTTTGTTGATTTTGACATGAATTTACCTACTATTATTTTTTGATATTTCAATAAAGTGTTGTAGATTCTTATTTGATGATTAAGTAGGGCTTGAAGTTTTTGGTGATAGATTTCTAAAGTTTCTTTTTCTCACTTTCCACTTCCTTCTTGTTCTTTGTTTCAATGTTTCAAATGACGCAATTATGTCGTTCTTGGCACAATGTTTCATCATAGTCTTGTCACCTTTGTTGACACTTGATACATCTTTGTTCTCATGTCATTATCCGCTTTCATTGCTAGTGATTAACTACACACTACGTTTTGCACTATTAGATTTCCGTTGATTTCAGCAAATTTTTGTCAAAAATGACCAAATCAACGCGACCGAATTGACTGAAATTGCTGAAATTTCTAGTAGTGTTGTCACTTGTGGTTTGATGTTATAACACGTTTTTGTGATAATTATCTTGGTGTTTTATCACAATTTTGTCAATAGATTGTCAACATCATTTCTATCTTAATTTTATTCTCCATCTCAATTTCTCTTTAATGTACACTATGTTATTTTGCCCTAATTTACTCAATATTTTAGTAGGTTTTAGTAGGTTTTATAAGTTTTGCTAGAACCTTTCTTCTCTTGTCTAGTATTTCAAATTTATTTTGTATATGTGCATTATTTAGAAACAACAATGCTAGTGTGTGAGCAAAGAGAAGTGAGCCTATGCACCTTGAATCTAGTTGTAAATATGTAGTGTTGTACATGTAGTTTACACATAAGTACCTTTACAACATCAAAAAGTTGTAAGATGACATGAATTATTGTTCCAAGAATCCCAGATGTTGTTGCAAGTTATAGTTATCCGGATTATCTTTTTTTTTTTAAACATCTAGGTAATCCGTACAATTTATCGCTCTTTTCTAGATACAATGTCTATCCGGTAACTAACCTGAATCTATCTTCTTCCGGATTCCGGTTTCCACTCTCCAAGTGACTGGTTTATATAACCCTGTTTTACCCTCAGGGGGTCTTCTTTTAATCTTTCGAGAGGTAGGGACTCCACCACTCTTGACCTTCACACTCTATATTCTTACTAGACAAACAAAACAAACACCACAATAAAAGGCCTTATTCGTTAAAATGAGACAAAATGGTCATTTTGAGACTTCAAAAATTGAAAACCAAAGCCCCATTTCACAAAGAGTTGTTGAACTCAATGATAAATAGAATTGTTTTGTCAACATCAACAAGAAGTTGCATCTAAAGAGATAGAAGAGGTGATTTTATATGATGACAATCAATTTAATAATGCGATGGTTCAAAAGGTGCTTTCAAGGAAATTAATCAAGCGAATGAGTTCACGATCAATTAAGAAGCTTGGAGGAACCGTGTCATTTGCAATAGAATAGATCATTTACAGTGAAAACAAACGAATCATTGAGTTTATTTTTGATTTTCCCAAATCCATGTGAAAACAATAAAGTGCTTCATAGTTACATGTCATAGCACTTCCTCTGTGTTCTAGTTTTTGTATATTTGCTATGCTATTTATAGTAACTACAATATGCCCGTACATACTCAATTTCTCTGAGTACTTACAATTTGACAATCATTCTACTCATGGTAAAAGAGACTATAAAATTGATGGATTCTAAAACTTGTCTTTGTTATTTGCACATTTTCTCCCACTTTTTTTCTTTGGTCTCCGAACTTTCAATCTTTGCTGCTTCCATTGCTTGCACTTTTGCAAGCCGTCGTAGGATATCGTCACGCCTCGAAGGATAATGCGGCCGACCTCGACTATCAGAAGTATCCCAATCATTCAAACTCTGCGTAGCCCTAGCTTTCCGCTTTGGCCTCCTCATGTTTTCGGGAACCTCCAAAGCAGAATGAGATTTTGGACCTTTGAGGGGCGGCCTTGGTAGAATCGGTTTAGGGTTTAGGTCTACAACTACAGCCTTGGTAGATTTTGAGCCCATACTTAGCCTTTGCTCTCTAACAATTCTTTGTCGAAAAAGACTATCCGATGACGGCGTTCGACTCGCTCCGCGAGACTTCAAACGAGATGATGAATTACCATCAAACGATGTTTTACAGAATGAAACAACCTTCCCGTGAAGTAAAATCTCGTCTTCTTCCTTTAGAAGTAGTTCTGATTCCACTCCAACAATGGGGATAGAAGCCAACCGAGTCGAAGTTTGAACGTCATCCTTGAGCCGAGGATATCCACTACTAGAAAATTTCGTTTTTCTGTTGTTTCAGTCGCGTTGATCCGGTCAAAATCTGACAGAAATATGTTGAAACCAACAGATTTCTATCAGATTTTGACCGGATCAACGCGACCGAAACAACAGAAAAACGAAATTTTCTAGTAGTGATCTCACAACGTTGTCGACCGGGAGCTTTAGTTTCCGACTTGTGGGAGTGCCCATGTACGAAGTTGGTGATGCGGATCGTCCGTGGCTCGAGGACGTGCGCTTCAACGGTGACGGAGAACAGATAGGAGTCCTTCCGGGTCCACGACTCGGGGGGCTGTCCACAACGCCGTCCTCAATATCCCCCTTTGAATAGTCGATGGCAGCCGACACGGCGTCCGCGGCAGAGCGCAACATGTAGGGCTTAGAGAAGGGAGCAGTTTCACAACTTCCACCATCGGATTTAGAGTCACTCGATCGTGCCTTTTCCGACCCAGAGAGGAGGCTCCTCGTGATTTTTTGCTTCACAAGTGATCCCAAAAAGCGAACACCTTCGACCTGCACTAAATAATTATTAATAAGCTCAATTCCTGCCATTTGCATCGATCAAGTAGTACTTCGAGGGCAAACAAATTCTTAAACATTGAGCCAGAAGATGATTGATAAAAAAAGAGCTTCATATATTAATTACAACGAATGGTCATTCACTTCAAATACATAGTACAAAATGCATCACTACTAGAAAATTTTGTATTTCTGTTGTTTTGGTCGCGTTGATCCGGTCAAAATCTGACAGAAATCTGTTGAAACCAACAGATTTCTGTTAGATTTTGACCGGATCAACGCGACCAAAACAACAGAAATACAAAATTTTCTAGTAGTGCATGGACCCCTGCATGCTCAATCACACGGAAGTGTAAACTCTAAGTCGAAGTGTAAACTCTACGGCGACGCGTCTCTACACGTAGACCTACTCCGGAAAGCTCGTATGAGCAATTCATGACCTTCGCGGACTCTTTCATGGCCTCAATGATATCTTGGAGGGCATGGTCATCGGGACCAGGCGGGTCTAACCCGATCCGATTCTCATTGACGTATTGTTGCATCCCGTCGTCCGGACAGTTGGAATGCAACCTCCGGAGCCAAGGGAGCAGCTCGCCTATGAGCACGTCGTCCCTCCGCTTGGAATGACTCCAAGTCTCGAGGAACAAGGCATTCCCATTATCATTGCAAATACTCTTTTCAGGAGAATCATCAATGAGAAGGGTGTTCCGATCGTTAAAAAACGGGTCCTGACTATGAATGGAAAACAGGCCATCCTCAATAATCTTCAAGTAGAACACTTTGTTTCTGCGATGGAAGAACTTTCCAAGAGTGACTTCTACCTTCGAACACTACTCCTGGCCTAGTATATCGAAGGGGGCCCTGCAATTGCTGAACAGGTGCCCAGCAATTGATTCTGCATTATGCTTCATCATGGTGGACCACACAATGACCCTATGCGCAATTTCCGACACCTGCCGCAAGAATTCCCTGACATTCTGTCTAGCGAATACTGCTTTCGATCCGATGACAGTCGGGTACCGATGGCTAAGAACGTTGTCTTCAAGCCTATAAGACTTCAATTTATCAGCAAACGCCCTCGGCATGCTCTAGCAAAGCATGCCGTTCAGGTCTAAGACAATATTCAACCATTTTCTCCGCGGCGGAGGCATCAAAGGACGCAAGCTCGTTCGCAAGACCTCTCTTCGCCCCTCCGATGCTACCTGATCAAAGCAAAACAAATGAGAATTGGAGTTACCTGAATAAATGCAGAAGTGGGAGAGCCAGTAAGCGGACAGATGCATTTCATTCCACTAATTGACTGGGGACTTCCGCGAGGGAGTGCTTTCATTGGTACCGGACGTTGCACATTTCTATGTGTATTGAGCTGAGCATGAACACATGCACAAATCGGATCAATTAGATGTCATTGTACAGAATCTATTGAAACGCTTATACTTTATTTAAGGTAGATTATAAAATACATGTCAAAATTTCGTTTAAGTATGGATCGTCAAGATTGCGCATTGAGGCCTACGCTATACTATTCTACACGCATGTCGACCACGGACACAGGATCCGTCCGCGCAATTCATTCAAGGATAGGCACGCCATCCTGTCAAGCATCATGAATTCGAATAAGAGTCAGCAGTTCATGCGCACCGCATTCCAAACATCCACACAATATCAAACGACTATCACACTCTCCACCTAAAATTAATACTCTGGATTTGAGGAGTTTACCTGCGAAGATCCACCCGCTTGGGTGGAATCGTCTTCCCCCTCAACGGGCTTAGATGAAGGACCTTTCTCTTCGTCCGGAGGAGTATCGTGAAGATCTTCTTTGCCCTCGCCGTAGTCCACCTTCTCCTCCTCTTCATCAAAGGAGGGAGAATGGCGTTCCACAACAGCCTTCGCCGACTCAGGGACGGAGGTCATTTCAATCGGAGACGCCGGGACCTCTGCAACACGATCAGCATCGTCGACATGAGGATGATGTCCTACATCTTGTAGGGCAATCTGTGGCTCCGGAACAACAACTTCAAATGTTGAAGGTATTGGCGAAGATATCCTTGGCACTTGAGAAGTTGGTGTGCAAACAACGACATCTTCCGGTGTCACTGCCCGACCACCTTCATTATCATCGATACGAGGATGAGGGAGCCCATCAACCAGTTCCTGCACGATTGGTGATGTAGAGATAGGTAGTAGAGGATGTGAAGGCCCAGCCTGGGATACAACCAAGGGATTTCCAGGTTGTTGACTAGACTGGGATGACAGGAGTTGCTTGAGTTGCTCAAATTGGGACGATAGATCCGAGATTTGGGCTTGAGACTTTATCTACAACTCCATTATTTTTGCATTCGCATCGGCCAACTCTTTGTCTTTTGCTGCCCTTGCTGCTATTCATTCAATTCTTCTGGTCCTCTTCTCCTCTTCTAGCCTCCAATAGTCCTTCTCCACCTTGATGATGGAACCCGTGGGCAAGAGCAGTGGCTTCATTTCCTTCTGTTTGGGAGCGCCATCATCGTTTTCTTCATCGTCATCAGATTCTCGAGGATGATCCGCAACATCATCATCACTGCCCAGGTCAATGAAGGTGGGCAAGTTGGAAACATGGGCATCAACTATGAGTTCATCATCCGCCCCAACATTCTCTTCCGCCCTTACTCGGCCGACATCCCCAACATTTTCAGTCCTCTTTGCCTTGTCCTCCATCATCTTGTCAAATTCCGTGTCTGATTCAATATCCTCCACGATAGGACGGGCAACAAGATCCACACCCGCGAGTGCCTGTGATTCATTACAAGGAGGTTGGGCAGGTTCATTCTTGTCAGACACACCAAACACGTCTACCAATCCAAGAGAGGAAGGTTGGATGTTCAAATTCTCAGAGGTGACGAGATCAGTAGTTGGATCCAGAGTTGGCATCGACACCGAGGACAACCATGCACGCATTTGGAATGTATTTGTTCCGAACTCGTTTATTCCATCCAATCCCGGATCGGAGCTAACGAGCTCTTCAATCTGCACTCGATTTTCCGTCATGGAGGTCCCAACAGGTGATTCCAGTGTCATGGGAGGCGACGGAGGCGAGTCAGACAACACCATGACGGGTCCACGACGAGGGGGTTGGACATACGTGAGCGAGTACGGCGAGTTTGAATGTATGAAGTCATTCTTGTCGAGTTTATCTGCAAAGTATGATATACTTCTATATCCCTTTGCATCGTGCTTGTCGACGTAACCATAGAAGAATGCCCCAAACATCTGAATCAAGAGAAGAGGACATCAGTGAGTCGTAGGGGAACAAGGAGAGGTTATCGTCGTGTCGAGGATAACAAGAGCATCCTACAGGCTTTGTTTTGTATGAAGAGCAAAGACAAGAGCATGACAGGAAAACGGATTATACAAACTAGGTGATTATCGTTGAGTCGAGGATAAACGAGACAATTCCTCGATAGATTCACGAACTACAGCAGCCTAACAAATCCACTCCACAAAGTGACCATTATCCTTAAGTGAATGGTAGTAAATGACATTGATAACGTGACCTACCTTTGCAGCAAGCATGAGCTTGACTCCGGTATAAATTCCAAGCACGTTCTTGCCAGGGACTGCAAATGCTTGGAGGATCTCTAAATAGAACTCCATTCGGAGTTCAGTGGGGTGAATTCTCCACTTGCATTCTGTATTCCTGTGCGCATCTTTGTAATACGGACATGTTTTCGAAGGCGCTCGATACTCTGGCTTCATGAAATCCCATACAGATGAAGCGAATTCGTTCTCTTTCTTAAAGAGGAAGAGAAGAGGAACATCTGGGGCGGCGCCTCGGTTCGTCACGTTGTTGAGCATTTCCGCTTTGCATGGGATGTACTTGGACTTCAGTATATCGTACTTCGCCATGTTCAAGTCAGCGAAGCTAACATCCGCGCTCACATCCTCACTATCACGTAATATGAAAAGCCACACGTTGGCTGCACTCATACTTGGCTCCAACTTGTCGTCCAAGAAGTCCAGAAATGGGTCTATGGCTGCCTCGACTGCTGTGGGTTTTGATCGAGGGACTTCTCTTGTGTCAACCACTGCAAGATTCACCTCCCGACGGCAGTAAGTGAATCGGTTAGTGGTGACAAGCACCTTCGCCGTGACATCCATGCCGCGTATCTCCACTCCACCGCTCAATTTAGGAAGACTGTATTTCAGCTTCATGAAGCGATTGTACATGTGCAGAACATCTGGGAATTCTTTTTCGAGGTCCGCTACGCGCTTCAACCATGCATCATTCCGTAGGCGCTTTTTAAAATAGTCGGCCTTGATGTACGAAAGGAGGAAATCCCATGTAGCAGAAGAGAATCGGTGGCGAGACTTCCAAGACCTCCACCGCTCATCGATTATGTCCTTCCGGCTATCTAGAAGCTTTAAGTCAGGCTTGATGCTCATCAAGTCTTGAATCACGATTTTCTTCCTCTTCCTTCGCTCAGTCCAGTCTGTACTTGTCATGTTGTCCACTGCTAACACCTTCATTCTTGAAACTGAAAGCTTGGGATATGGTGTAGCCCGACCAGGAGTAATCCCAAGCAGATGTTGTGCCTGTTTTCCGAAATCCTTGTCAGTGAAATGGCCAGCATGTTTAAAGAACTCCCTTCGTAATCCGGCAGGCTTCAATTTGTACCCTTTATTTTCCTTATACATTTTAAGGGTAGCTGGGTCAATGAGCTCGCCTTCACCGTGCTTTGTCAGGAAGAGTTTCCAGTGATCCCACAACTCGTCCGAGAGGGTTATTATCTAGATTTCGTTCTTCAGGTCCGACGGACCCCTTATTGTTGCACCGTCTCCTTTTGGATTAATATTCTGGAAACGATCTACAACTGCATCGGTAAAGCTCTGCAAAGAAGAGGTTATGGAGAAATAAGGACAGAGAGAGAGGATGATAAGAAAAACATAAAGTCCATCATGAAATTGAGTTCTATTTAAAATTCAAACTATTGATCAATGAATACAAGACGAAAGGAATTCAATGCTGTAGTGCAGCAGGTATCGTCGAGTCGACGATGGTGGTATGCTCTCACTCACCTTGTAGTTGACCGGACTGTATACAGCCTTGTTCTGTCGCACCACATGATCAATCACTTCAAGAGTGGGACGCTTGCAGGCGATCCAGATGTTCCTACAGCTGATTATTTGATTCCCCCACGTCGGCTGCGTATGGTCTAGGTGGTTCGTTGCATTGTAGAAGCGCGAAATGTGTCGAAGTTTGTTTGGGTCCAACGTCCAAACAATGTATGCGTCCCACCTCTACAGTTCCACACGCCTGCTTTCACCGCACCCTTGCTTCTGAAGCTCCTTGGATGCTGTTATACTGTGTTGGCCATTGATAATCATGAACTGGCCATTTTCAATGTCTTCCCACTTCTGGGGTTTCATTTTCAAGAGTTGATTATTTCTGTCCACTGGAGTCAAGCATACTTTCTGCCGCTGCTTGATGTCGATGAGTTGGATGAGCTGCTCTTTCATGGACTTGACCATGTCCTCTTGCAGTGCACGGATTATATACTGTTCTTTCGCAATCACGCATTGCTTGATGTCCACACTAACAGTGTTCTGATTGAAGAGAAAACACTGCTTGTGTTCTGTCCAGAACTCCCTCTAAATGAGTGCGTGCCTCTGAAACTCTTCCATTGGCTCTTCTGATTGAGTTCCAACTGATGTCAATGCAGACCCCGAGCTACCTGCACCCGTGGCACCTCCCACTAAACTTTTCCTTCTTCTCTTACTTGGTGGTGTTGGGCTCGGATCAATGGAACCTTGAGTTTGAGTCTCCGGCATGGGTTGACTAGGTTGAGTCCCCCTACTTCTGTCTCCTCCGCTTCCAGATGGAAGGTTCCGCTTTCCAGTCGATTCTCGTTGTTGAATATTACGTATTTGCCCTCCCACACTTGGAGGAGCTTGAACGTTTGACAAAGCGTACCTATCTAATGTCTGGAAGATAAGGCTGAGCTTGGTCGCAGTAGCTTTGCCAGTCCCGGTTTTCCATGGAAGATATCTGCTATCTATGAATTGCTGATTGAGGGACTCCATTTCAGAGCCCTCCAATAATGTCATGAGGTTCTCAAGGTCAAACTCTGCTTGATTTGAGTTGACATTGAGCACTATTGAGTGACAATATTTTCCGGCTTTCCCAACGTCATCTACCTCACGTAGGACGACCGCAACGTAGTTGTTGTGGTGAGTATCTATGAACATCACCTTCTCATTCAAATTCCACACTAGGTAACCCGGCTGCCCAGTGACTTTGTACCGGAGAAAGACGTAGTCTTTCCATCGGTTCACACCAAAACTCCAACTCGCAACATGCGATTTGAACTGGAATAGTTTCCCGTAGCTATCCTCCATTTCCGAAATGAAGGGTCCATCTTCGACAGGATTGACGAAGGGTTCAAGGTGGTGCTTTGTCACTGAATAGTCGTACGCATCCTCCGAATCCATTCTCAGGTCCTGTCAAAAGACGTACATTATTGGCATTTAGTTATAGGTCGCTATACTTAATTTTCAAAGGAAGTCATATTTGTTTGCTGTTGTTTGAATCGCATTATTGGACAGAGCATCGTCGACTCGAGGATAATTGGAGTGAGGGGACTCGTAGCACGAACTACAAATTTCAATGGTCATTTCATGTGAATGACTGAATGATACATTGAGGACGTTCGTGGCTAAGAAGCAATATGATTTTATGTTCTATGTGTTGTATTGATGATCGTATAATACAACATTCTGAAGTTTTTTTAATTATTTGCAGAATACTGTTCTTCAACTCTATTTGAGTTCAGTTTTGATCATTTGATATTAATTTGTTGATTATCTTCTATAAATGATTGTTTGCTTCCTACTGGCTAACATCAAATTCTTCCAAATTATCCTCGAGTCGAGGATAACCAGGGTGACTTCTTATGTACCAATGAATTCTGGAATTGTGGTAGCGGTGATGTATCCCAGGTTATTCTCGACTGGAGGATTCCCTTCAATTTTTAGGCTGAACCAAAATATCCTCGACTCGAGGATAACCTTGAGTTCTACAGTTTAAGGGTCGTCATTTTTTACGGTAGACCTAGGTTATCCTTGAGTCGAGGATAACCTTGACTTCTATGGTGGACCTAGGTTATCCTCGAGTCGAGGATAACCCTGAGTTCTACAATGGATGTAGGTTATCCTCGAGTCGAGGATAACCCTGAGTTCTACAATGGATGTAGGTTATCCTCGAGTCGAGGATAACCTTTAGTTCTGCGTTAGAACCAGGTTATCCTCGACTCGACGATAACCCTAAGTTCGACGGTGGTCCTAGGTTATCCTCGACTCGAGGATGACCCTGAGTTTTGTGATGGACCGAGGTTATCCTCGACTCGAGGATAACTCAGACTTTTGTCGTGGACTTGACTGGGCATTGTGTAGAAGCCTTAATTTCTGCATCTAAACCCTAAATGCTTGCATGATGAAAAGAATTAGCTTTTTGTTTCTCTACTTCAGTGGACAAACCTGGAAGTTGGGAGACGCTACTTGTGTCAAGTTTGAACAGCAGATGCTCAACGTACCCTTCAAACTCTGAAAATGCCATGGCCACAAAGCAATTCCATTAGAGAAATGTAAGATGCATGATATGGAAACGATGTGATTATGCACAATTCAAGTCTTAAACCATGCAAGATACTACAAACTACAACCTGGAATCTAAAACGAGTATGTCAGGTCTTAGACTACTTGCAGAGCTATCGTCACATCTGTATAAATTAAAATTAAACCCTAAACACATGCAACTATAGAATTGAACAACATCAAGTCTTGAACCACAATAGGAAGGGTTCAGAAACTAACTATACATGTACATGAAGCAGAGATTGGGAGCACCTATTACAAACTCCTGCCTTGACGCTGTTTGAAGAAGAAGGTGACGGTACTCCAGAATTTCAGCAATCTCGTGCCCCTCTTCTTGACGGTAGCACCTAAACCCTGAACATGATCAACTCGCAACAATAAATAAAGCAAACAATTGGTTGAAACAACAAGCGTTCACAAAGTAGAGAACTAGACATGTTACCCTAAAAAACAGCCATGAATGCTAAACCACTTCGCTGGGACGAACGCGGCATGCAGAAGCAGAAGCCCTCAAACTCATGAGCGCTCACAAACACAAACAAAAGCACTTAAAACAATCGCTGCCAAACACAAACCCTAAACCGCAAAAACAAGCGCCCAAAAGAATGTTAGCACTCACAAATTCACTCAGAAATCCAACTTCTCAGAAACAAGCGTGCACAGATTGAAAACATTAATCCTTAAACTCGTGGAAGCACTCCGTCACTCACTGTACACCCTAAATCAACTTGTAAAATGGAGCTCACAAGTCACACCAAGAACCTCATACCTTGCGAAGCACCGGAAACCCCGATTGACCTCAGAAAATGGATTGTTGCCGCTCCCAATTGAACTCGCAGATTCTAACCGCTCTCGATTGAACTCGTGGAATCGAGCTCAGCCGTTTACAAACTCGCAGAATCAAGGTCACCCACTCACAAAGTCGCGGGCTGGAGCTCAGCTTCCTCACCCTAAACCCTCAATCAACTCGCAAAATGGAGCTCACACAACTGACGCATCCCTTACAAACGTCAATGCAGCAATTGAAAACGCAATCGCTCGCACTTCACGCAACCCTAAAACAAAATTGCGCACACAATTGAGGCAGCTGAAAACGCATCGCAAGAGTCGGAGCAACTGGAAACTTGCACCGCGTGACGACGACGACGACGACGAATACACGAACCTGACGGTCGAACCGAACCTCGTCCCAAACCTCGTCCTACATTCCCGAACCTCCCGAATCCGAACCTTCCCTTACAACACCCGAACCTCCATATGACTTACCTAAGGTAGAAGGTCCTGAAAGTGCTCACCTAAAGGAAATTAGGCCTTCTAGAGATTTTGGAGGATTTAAATTTATTTTGCCCTTTCTTTCACTAGAAGAAAATTTCAAGATGGCATTGTCAGGGTAACTAAGGGAGGAGGTTTCTAAGCTAGTCCCCTTTTTTCATGTATTTCCTTGGACTGGAATATTTTTAGCTCATTTTTCAGTTAAAGAAAATTTGATGAGGATTCTAGCCCAAGTCGTTTCATAAGTTTTGGAGAATTTATGAATTACTTATGAATTTTTAAATGGAGTCTGGCATACTAGGGTTCTATTTGTAATTAGTAGGACTTGAAAACTCACACATAAAAAGTTTGGAAAACAATCATATTTTGTTCAAAAACTAGCATTGCAACACATTAGTGTGAAAAAAAGTCAAGCATTTATGAACCTTAAATTTTTATTAATACCTATATTTTTTCATTTCCAATTTTTTTTTATTTTCTTGAATATTTCATTTTCTATTCATCATCTAATTTCCATAATATTTTTCCTCTAAAATTAAAATTGTTATGACAATAGTTGGGCCATAATCATTTGGTATGCATGGCCCGCTTATTGAAAAGGTGTTTTCGGTACCGAGAGGTACTTAGTGAGAAGAGTTCTTATGGACTAGGGAAAGTAAGGAGGCCTCTTACCTTTTTACTTCCTCTAAACTTAAAAACTTAGCAAATCTAAATGTACTTCAAAGCAAACTACATAAAGAAAGCTAAGGAGGCCTCTTATCTTCTTACTTTCTTTAAATTTACAACTTATTAAACCTAGATGTACTTTAAAACAAACTATATAAAAAAAGGTAAGGAGGCCTCTTACCTTCAAACTTCCTCAATCTAAACTTAAAACTTAGCAAACCTAAATGTACTTCAAAATAAACTACATAAAGAAAGGTAAAGAGGCCTCTTACCTTCTTACTTTCCCTAAACGTACAAATCATTAAACCTATATATACTATATTATAATCTATATAAAGAAAGGTAAGATGGCAACTTATCTTCTTAGTTTTTATACAATAACTTCATTACAAATTTGTAACTCAAAAATAGTTAATACATACTTATAAGCATACAAGATGGAAGTAGGAAATAAAGCCTCTTACTTAGAGCAAACCTCCATTGGATTTGTAACCTACATCCTATAAAAGAAACTTGTATAAAAAGAACTTCTCACAAACAAGACAAACAAATAAGACAAATTAAATCAGTAGTTTGTTTCAAAGGTCTTCTTATAATATTTTGTATATAAAAGTTTTAATATATTTGCAATAATAGAAAATGACTTCTTTCTAGATAACTTGCTTTTTAATACATCTCTTTGTTGAACTTGATTAAAGTAAACTCATGATGTTTTTAGATAACTTGCTCTAAAATACATCTCTTTGTTGAGTTTGATTAAAGTAAACTCAAGATATTTTTAGATAACTTCACTCAAATACATCTCTTTGTTGAGTTTGGTTAAAGCAAATTTATAATTCTTTTAGAAAACTTGCTCTTCAATACATCTCTTCATTCAATTTAGGTTTTATAAATTTATAATACAAGCTATTTATATAGAGATTTTTAAGTTTAGGGTTAGAACTTCTACATCTCTATTTTAATTAGAAATGTAAAAGGTAGAGACACTTTGGGGCCCCAGTTGAGACACTCGGGGCCCCAAGTGCTACAACTGGGGCCCAGTTGAGATACTTTGGGGCCGTAGTTCTAGCACTTGGGGCCCCAATTCCTACACTCAGGGCCCGAAGTACTACAACTGGGCCCAAAGTAAAGCATCATTTTAGCTTGGCAGTTCAGTAATGTTGTGGTCTTTTCTATTAATGAATGTACTTTAACTTTCCAAGAAAATTGGCAAGACATTTACAACAACAATATAGTATTTCGAACATTGAACAAAAGTTTAATGATCTTGAATGGTGTTGATATTATACAAATGGGAATTAGGAACATTGAAGACTTAAAGTTTGACCATGTCATAATGATATATATTCCCAATATGTGGACTACTGACCTTGATTACCAACGAACTCTAGTTGAAGTAAATCACTATTATGAAACATCCCAATATCTAGCAAAAGATAATCAAAAAAATCCAAAGCGGGGGAGATACAAATCTGTAAGTCACGGCAATGTTGCACATGGTGGAGCAAAATTAGAAGGCAATGTAGTAAAGTACCATCAAAATAAAATACCAGATTCTATTCAAAAAAGTTTTAAAGGACTTGGTGATAGCATTGCTTCCTCTATTTGGATGCAATTGGATCAATTTGGCAGGCAATTACAACAATTTTTTAATGACCAATTCGGTCTTGTTTCGATAGGATTAGATGGATATGCCACCAAAGTCCACCAAATGCATATTTCCAAAAATTCTTTGTAAATGACTACACCACTGTCTTTGGAATTGAAATGTTTCATTCTAAAAACGAAATCAATTTTAGTAGTATATTTTGGACTTATTATTGAAGATGCTACGCTTAAGTCTTTAGTTTTTGTTAATTAGCCCCTAGCCATGTTATGGTTTAGGGGGGTATTAAGAGAACTATGGATGTACTACTACTTTAGGTTGAATCTCATAACTCACAAGTCTTCAAATTTTGCAATGAATTCTCATTCTTGTGGATGTCGTCCACTTTTGAATCATACCCAAATAAATGATTATGACACTAATAAGTCACGTTAAGCACTGAACCAAAAATATTCTCAATGAGCGGGAGCTCATTTTTACACTATGCTTACATGATTCATAATGACCCATTTTGTTTTGGTGTTTCCGGTTATTATATATTTAAGAAAAGGACAAATTTAGAAGTGAAATATCTTATTTACACCACATTTTTTTAGTTTAAATGCCCACAAATCCACAACGTACAACATACCCCTAATTATATGATATTATCTAAAGCATAAACCCTTATCCTTAAGCCAAGACTCTGGCTCTTCTATAAATAAATGAAGAATTAATTGAGCAACACTATCTCTCCATTTCTTTTCATTTCTATGGTATTCCAAAACACTTGCATGAAAAAAACAATGGAAGAATAATTGAGCACATTATCTCCCCATTTTTTTTCATTCCTCTGGTATTCCATCAAACGTATATCAGTAAATGACAAATACATTAAGCTGCATTGTTTCCCAATATTTTTCATTGCTACATTATTCCATCACACTTGCATGAAAAAATGGGAGAATAATTGAGCAACAAAATGTCCCAATTTTTTTTCATTTCTCAAGTATTCCACCAAGCGTGCATGTATAAATGAAATATAAATTCAACAATACTATTTTCCATCTTATTCATTGGTACATTATTCCATTGCACCTTCATGAAGAAATAGAAGAGTATCTCCATTTTTTATCATCAATGCGACCCTAAACCCTATTTGCATGATGAAATGACAGAACATAAACCTTAAAACCTACAGCCCTAAATATATTCAAAACCCATTTGTCATGCTCCAAACCCTAACCCAAAAGCATTAACCCTAAACCCCGAATCCTAAACCTCTAAAAATTCACAGCCTACAAATCCTAAACCATAAAGCGTTAACCCAAAACCGTAAACCTCTAAAAATTCATAGCCTAAAAACCCTAAACCCCTACAAATTCATAGCCTGAAAACCCTAAACCCTAAACCCTAAACCCTAGAAGCCGTAAACCTCTAAAAATTCATAGCCTGAATAGCCGAAATCCTAAAACCCAAAAATGGATTTGATAGAAAATAAGCCACCAAGAAAAGGCCTAAAAATATTGAGCAATCGATGGGCATATGACCTGAGAAGTCAACCTACTAGAACTATAGCAGACAATTCTGTATATGGACAATTTTTTTTTGAAAAAAGCATTAGTGGAGCCACATCTTTTTTGTAGAAAGATGGCAAAAGCGCCTTCAAGCGAATGACTGAACAGCCAGGAATCAAGGAGTTTGTAGGAATTTTGAAATTTGGAATTGCCCGCTAAAATGTTCTCGCTTTCTCCAACTTTTTGCCCATCTCTTGCCACGGACAACTTCACTTGCCAGACACGCCTTCTTCCACAAACACGCCGAGGAGACTCTTTTGCTCTTGCTATTCTCTTGTGCTTCAAGTGTGTCTGCATAGCACATTGACAAGTTCAGGTCCTCAAAGTTATTTCTTCTTGTTTGTGAGTTCTTAGATACAAGGTGTAGTTTGTATTTAAATTAGTTGCCATTGACCTCGTCTGGTGGTGAGTTAGTTTTGTACATATGGATGTCAGGAAGTACGTGAAACTAGTCATTGAAGGTCCATGTTTGTGACATCTCAATGCGTGAAGACGTTATATTTGTTGAGCGAGCCTGTAGACTATAAGGAATTGGTTACTCTTGCTTTTGGTGAAGACAGTTGTAACAAAGTTGTTTGCAATGCCCATTTTTTGCGGCGTGAATGTCGGAGTATTTCATGGATAATTCCATTACCTCAATACTGTCATTGAGGGTACTTATTGTTGAGTCGACGATAACTGTGACCTCTTTGACTTCTAGTTATCGTCGAGTCGATGATAACGTAGTCAGATTTTTTCAATCGGCATTCCTAGCAAATGTGTAGCTACTTCAGTTTCTTCTGATTCCAAAGCAGAATGTGCATCGGGTTGAATTATTTCTTTGCCAAATTGAACAAATCATGAAAGGAGTTTCGTTGAGGATAGTTATCGTTGAGTCAATGATACCTCTGAATTCTTTTGCTACTAGTTATCGTCGAGTCGATGATAACGTAGTCAGATTTTTTCAATCGGCATTCTTAGCAAATGTGTATCTATTTCAATTTCTTAAGATTTGAAAGAAGAATGTGCATTGGGTTGAATTTTTCCTTCGTCACAACCAACGAATCATGAGAGGAGTTTCATTGAAGATCGTTATCGTTGTGGCAACGATAACTTTGAGTTCTTCGAGTTCCAGTTATCGTCGGGTCGATGATAATCTTATCAGAAATTTTCAAAGGTGTAGATACTTCAATTTCTTATGATTTCAAACGAGATTGTGCATTGGGTTGAATTATTTCTTCATCACATCCAACGAATGAAGAAATGAATTTTGTTGAGGAGAGTTATCATTGAGTCAACGATAACTCTGAGTAACAACAACTTCCGGTTATCGTCGGGGCGATGATAATGTCAACTATAAATAAAGTGTTTGCAACTTTGCATTGAAAGTATTTACTTAGATGAAGATGAATGACTGAATCATAGCACAAATCATTGGATCATCCATTCATCGATGTTGTATTCATAAGAAATTATAGAGACATGATGTTAATATTAGTGAATATAGAGTATGTTTAGTTTCTAGTATACTAGAAGTTGCTGCAATAGAACATCTTTATCTTTGACTCAACAATGAATCTAAGGATTGGTCTTCGTGCTTGCAGAATGGATTTCCATGGATTTGATGAGTTCGCGAATCCAGTTCCCCCATTTCCACCTGATGTTCAGGTATGCGAGGGGATTGCTCGTGCAAAATGGGTCTCACAATTTGTCACTCTTCGAAACGAAGATGGGGTGGACCTTGCAAGGGGGGTTTGCCAAAACGTTGACCCAGAGTTAATCATTGACCAAGATGGAAAGCCTCTTGGCGATGACCGGGTTGCCATTCAAATTGCTGAGTCTCTGAATGAGGAACTCTTCTCATCTGGCAATGTATGGTCACTTCGTTCCTGGGACATCAAGAGAGTTTTTTTAGATGACGATGTCAGCTTATATGACCATAACCAAACCCATGTATATAACGCAACCATGAACCCATCAAGCAGAAGAATTTGTAAGGGGGTTCGATCGTACGAAACAACTTGTGAAAGGATTGATTTAGAGATTCCACCCAAGAAAGAACTTCTCCTCTCTATGGAATCGATCACATCAGTGTCCACAAAATCATGTTGTCAGAAAAATTGTGTTCAACCTTTTCCGCGTGGGCAAATCCAAGCGATAAGGACTGAACTATATTCAGGTGAGGACTTCAAGGCGCGTAGCAAGACACTTTTGGAGGTGCATAGGCAAATCCATAAAGACAGTGCTGGCAAAGAGTGGATTACCTTGAAAGGTAGAGAAGTGTGCCCCACTGCATGGTGGATCATTCATGGGATTGCAAGAGCTACGTTCTATAGGTACAAAGAGAAGGCTAGAATTGGGAAGCAAGCTCAGGTGCATGGAAATGTGGGATCTAAAAACCCCCGCATGCATACTCTTTAAGCTACTGCCACGCTTTGAACTCTTATTGAGTCTGATGCCGATCGAATGCCACACAAAACAAGGACAATAGAGTCTGGGGAGAAAGTTGCAGCGATGGTTCTACCTTCTGCTTTTCGTTGGAGTGACCAATTACCTAAAATCAATGAGTCCAATGTAGAGTTCAATTTGCAGCCGATTTCTTCCAGTGGCTTGAGCAACATTCGCCGTCAAAATTTCCCTGAATTTGCTGCCAAGGCTCGTGGGGATAGTTTTGCTAGGTGTGGCTTGTGCGATGAGTATAAGCAATTGAGGAGCGCTTGTTGGAAATCAAAGTCGTTTGATAAGTATACCAATATTTTGAATACCCATGTTGCAGGTCAGAGGGCTCATAGAGAGTACTACTATGGAAATCGGGAATTTTCCGTGAGATGCCCGGACAAAATGTTGTGCATCATTCATGATAAAATGGATCACTCAAGAACGGCTTCTCCACACTTTTCTCACAAGAACAAGTCGACGGAATCCTTCATGAAAATGCCTGTTGCTGTCACAGGTATGATTGCTCATGGTCATGGCGATGTACGATATATACACTATGGTGTGGGCATTTTCCCAACAGATTCGAATCATACCATTGGATCCATTGCAAGGTTGTTGCGGGATTTGGAAGGCCCGCCTAAAAATTCATCGAGGGCATTATTTTCTATTGAGGAGGGGCAATCCACATTGACAAAGGCGCTTTTAAAAGGAGCAGAAAATTGCTTGGACTCCCTCCTTCCACCTCCAGAACAGCCACTTCCAGCTCAACCTCTCCCACCAATATTAATATTGCAATTGGACAATGCGTCAGGGGACAACAAGAATCGATATGTTTTTGCTTTCTGCTCTTTGCTTGTATACAAAGGCATTTTTCGTGAGGTATACATCAACTTTCTTATTGTGGGACACACTCACGAAGACATTGATGCTCTTTTTGGTCGATGGAGTTCAAGATTGAAGACGAATGACTATCCAACACTTCCAAAGCTCATGAAGTCCTTTATGGATTGTGAAACGCACCCTGTGATTCCTCATCTCATTGAGGAGCTTCCTGATTTTAAGAAATTTGTGGAGGGTTATTTGGGCACTGGTGGAGATGAATTAGGAGGGCATTCGAAAAGTCAACAATTCAAGTTTTTTATGGATTCTTCAGGATGGCCTTTGATGGAGTATAAAAATTTGTGTACTGACCCAAAGTGGTTGCCAGAGCACGGCAATGGGATAAGAATGTGGTTAGAGACTGAGGATGGACTTCCTAAAGTACCAAGTGGTAGCCCTAAACCTTTGGCTCCAGTTCCAATGAAAGCTCTTGAAGAGATAAAGAAAGGTTTGAATGGCTATGTTAAACATTGGAACAAAATGGCAAACAATGATCATAGTGGAGAGTACAGGCGGAAGAATGGTCCACTCGAAGAGTATTGGAAAGGCATCAGAGCTGCTCTAGATGCACCTCTTCAGGTGCGAGAGGCATTACTTGATGGATTTTGGCCAGCTTCAAGGATTGCCAATGATGAAACAGATCAAATGCAAAGAAATGGCACATTGCGTGAAGAAAATGCAGAGGATGCCAACTTTGTTGGACGTAAGCGTGATCGTCCACATTCTTCGTTTCGTGTTGCTCGTGATACACACGCAGGTTCTTTTATTGTAGTGCGTCCTGCTGATGGTGATCCAAAACCATTTTGGCTCGCTAGGGCTATTACGGCTTCGAGTCCCGATCCAGGGCATATGCATATGATCAAAATCCAATATTGGAGGCCTACTTCGGATCGGCACATTAATATGGAGACATATGAGGGTTGGGACACCAAACAAGGAAATGTGTGGCGTGAAGATAGCGTTATACCTTCAACATGGTCAAGCACAGATTGTATCATGACAGCTTGGAAGCCACGGTTTCGTGATGGAACTAAAAATCCAAAGGTGACGGTTCCAAGTCTACAAATTCAAATTATTAAGGCATCAGTGGCAGCCTTCATGACTACTGCAAATAACGATGGTTCTATGATTGAAGAATGACTTGTAGTTCATAATTTTATTAGACAAATGTTGTTTTGGTAGTTCAATTAGAGCACTCATTGTAATTATTAACAAGTTTGGGCATGTTTACATTCATATATGTATTGGTTACTTTTATTATGGTAGTGTGCCTATGTATGAGAAATTTATTTCTATTAATAGTAAATTTTTTTATTACTATTGCGTCTCCAAGTATTGTATTCTAAATGTTTTTGGTGAATTTTTGGTAATTCATATGTTTAATTTCATGTTAAAGTTTGCTATCCTCCATGTATATATTAGTTTTTTGACATATGAAAGTTTTGATTTTTAAAAATGTCTCACTTCATAATGTCTTTGACTATTTTGTTTTCTTTTTTACAAAGGAATTAGTAAATCGAGATGTACTTTTGAGTTTGTGCTACTTTAGTTAATAGTATAAAATTAATGAAATACATATTTGACATTTTCAAGTCTCAATTTAATGAACCCTTCTTCCACCTTGCATGTATGAAAAATTAAAATGAGACTGCAATTTGTCTCATTTTAACGAATAAGGCCTTATAAAGTGTTGAGACAAAAGAGAGAATTTTGCACTTTCATGACTTCTCGGATGGCCTATTCGAAAAGCAAGTCACTCAAAGTCCATCCTTCCTCCTCTCACTACAACGATAGATTAAGGACATCCGGAATCATCAAAGGGCTTATTTCCTAGTGGCTAGATTGATCCTTTAGTTGGTAGACCTTCCGGGGAGTGGAGATTTTCTGCTGGCAGCCGCCTAATTCCACACAAAATCATTCTAGATTTCAGAACCTCACGTACACCACTTCTATCGGATTACCGTTCCAATAGTTTAAAGGCGCTTATACACAAGTCTTTACTCACAGACCTACCTCCATCACAAATACACGTTTACGCTCCGACCAGGGTTGCCAAAAATCTGGATTCTCCCTTACCCATTTCTTCTTACTCCTCCACATTCAAATAAACTGATCAACAAAACTTTGTACACAAAGTTAGAGCTTGAATGTCCACTTGGTGGCTTGGATTAAAGAAAGGAATGAAATTTAAACATGAAAGTTTGTTAGGATGGAATAAAAGGTAGCAGCCCCTCAACACCTTTAAAAACCCAAAACAAAAAGCAAAAGGCCATCCCAATACCAGGATGACCACACAAAAACATACCAAGGCAGGCAGCAAATCAACGCCAAGTTTCTTTTTGAAATCTGGAACCAGGGCCCACATCCGAAAAACCCGAATTGGATTCAAAATCAAAAACCTAAACTAATTGCTTAACAAACTAACTATCTACCTACCCCTCCAAGCTTTCTTCGCACTGCTCCCAGTCTGACTTGCATGTACCTTGGGAGTGGCCTTCTTCATCGGAGTCAACTTCACTATTGTCCGAGTCTGAATTCTCCGCTGAACCGGAGGTGATTCATCATCCATTTCCGATCTGGATCCGGTTTTGTACTCTTCTTCCTCGGACTCCACTATTTCTTCAATCTCCTTCTCTGGCGATGGTTCTTCTAGATTGATTGGTGTATTGCCTCGATTTAGCGAAGGTTGTTGTATGTGGGTGAAGCTTTCCGGATGGTTTTGTATTGGATTAGTCATAGTGCCTATCCGATCAACGAGGTTGTTGTGGATCTTTGATTCCAGTTTGCTCATCGATCTTGACCTAGCCAGTTGGAGTGACGGAACCTTAGTTGAGGCAGAAATTTCCGGCTGCATCAGAATACTTGACTCCATCTCCAATTGAGGTACCGGAGTTGCATTTCTCTGCGACAACCGTCCTTGACTCAGAGATGGTCCCACAAGTGGTTTCAATAGGGACCTCAGGCCCTCAGGGTGTGATTGAACTAGAACACCAACTGCCTACTTAACCAAAGTCTATAAATACGTGTTGGAGACATCCGAAAAGTAGAAGAAGTCTATAGCCTTATCCGGATCGACTCATTCCACCAATTTGCACATCTCCCTCAACACCTTCTCCATCCGAGCTTGAAAATCCACTAGGATCCTTAGCACCTTTGATCTGGTGATATGACCTCCACTAATGAGCTACTGAGCTAGGCATCCAAAATAGTGGCCTTGTTTACTAATTTTGTTGGCTGCGTGATTAATGAGTGCAGGTTTCGGACAAGTTGTAAGACTTCCTTTTCTCTTTGTTTTTCCATCGCAAACTCCCCCTCTGCCCAACTTGTCCTCGTTTGGAAGTCGTTCTAGTTCTTCTCTAAGTTTTGGATCTGCTTTTCCTTCTCCCGTAACGCTTCCAGACTCAGTCAATTCTTGATCTCCTCCAAGATCTTGTTTGGTGTTACTCCTAACTCAATGGAAATCTCAACAAGACAATCTGCCATCTTATGGTACAATTCTCGAGCCCTTTGTATTCAGTTTTGACCGATATAAAAAACTTTCCTACTTTCGTCAATCGGAATCTAACTGGGCTCTCCTTTATCTGGAGTAGGCAATTTTCCTCGGACAGCCAGATCAGTTGATTTCCGTTGCTTATTACATCATTCGCCAGCATCCTCCTTCTCTTTTGGAGCCTCCTCTTCTTTGGATTCCAACTGATCCAGTTCCAACTCATCCGTAAGGTCATACCTCAGGATTTTGACTCTAGTATCATACAACACCACTTCATCCGCCGTTAGAACCTCATACTGGTGGTAAAGGTGAAATAGGTAAAGACTGATTGGGCTATATTTGCTCTTTGCCACATGATTTGCCAACTTTGCTACCACACTTGCAATGACCTTCCTCCAATGTACCACCCTATCTTCTATTGCTCCAAAAATGGTGTTAGTCATTGTAACTGTAACCCGGATAGGCTTTTCCGGATAAAGAACCGGAATTAGAAATTTTAGCATCCTTCTATACTTCTCGTCATTACATTCACTAATAGCGTACCCTTCCTTTGGATGCGCTAAACCCCAGAACTTTCCGGTCACATACTTGTCAACATGAGAGGCTAATCCAAATCTACTCTTCTAAAACGAGTATATGTTTGTCCAAACCTCGTCAATCCAAACTGCATGTTAACCCCTCACCGTCAACTTGTACTAATTTGGGACTTTCGTAATAAGCTCCTAGATCATCTGATCACTCCGGATGTTCCACGGCCTATGAGAAAATCCGACACACCCTATCCTCGTGAGGTCCTCCTCTAACTAGTGTCTAAAAGCCGGATCTAAAAAGAGAGTCAAACAAACCATTTGGACTCTAACCGACCATTTTGGAGTTCTGGGATCACCACCTTCTACCATAGGACACTGATACATAGAATCTAATCCAGCTCAAGATGGTGCTGACTTTTCCTCTTCCTATGTGTGGTACGATCGCTAACTCACTGCTCTTTCTCTCAACTATATACACACAAAGTTCAACAAACTCAAAAGGAGGAGCATAGGGGTGGTGGTAAACCTTAAGTACCCATTGAGCCATCGCTAGTTCCTACAGGGGAACAAGATTAGGGTTTCGTTCTCATAAACCGTTCCCTAGTTCTGTAGGCCAGAATTCTAGACTGTAGGTTCCAACGATCCGGTATTGTTCCAAAAGTCGGATCTACTTTAACTGGATCCGTAACATCCGTAATGGTCCTAGGATTCCGGATATTAGTTTATTTTATAATTACTCCTAACTGATTCCATAATGTCTATATTTTACCAAAAAAGCAAAAATTTGATCCTCTTCTAATCCTATTTTACTCTATCCCTACACTTTCTAAGTTTCCATATTTCCACATGTACTAATGTATTTCTAACCATTTGAAGGTATATATAACATATGTACCTATAATGTAGGTACACTAAAATATGGAAAGAGCTTATAATATAGGTAACTATAATATAGACATCTATAACTATAGGAGTCTATAATATAGATTCCTAGGCTCATATGTTCATATATTCTACGCTCACAAGCTAGCACTCCCCATGTAAAGGCAATTCATTGCAATCTCTTGCCATGGTATTCAAATATACAATGAAGTATGCAATTCTAAATAAACTTCTTTTGTATTTTGAATCTACAAAGTGATATTTTATACTATATTTGTTGTAATATATTAATCTTTTTATATTTTCAAATGCATTGTATATAGACATGCAATTGTATATGATAATCTTCTACCATTCACCTTGAATATGATGTTGATTTTAAAATTACACTTTAATGTTGTATCTTTTCTAATAGGTTGATTTTTCATCAAGCTTATGTTATTTAGGTTGGACATTTGAATAGGAACTTATAACTTCATAGGTTTAGGAATTTGTAGATATAGGATTTTATAGGTTTAAAGCTTCCTAGATTCAAAGTTTAAGATACAATTCAAGTACATTATCAATTTAGATTTCTTCATAGAATGGAAATTCTTCATAGATTTGAAACATTTCATAGATTTAGAATTCTTCAAGTGTACAAACTTTTATATAAATATAAAATACCAACACATAATGGTACATTTGTCGATATCCATCAAAATGTAGATTTAAATTTTAAAATTTGACTTGTAAAGTGCAGTTTTTGAAGTTATCAATATTGTACATTTGAAAATCTTTTATTACTATGAATTAAAAAGCTTTTCTATAATAAATATCATAAAATATTTTCATTGCCACATCATTCTCCACATCAAATTTTAAGACATGATATGGCATATATACAAAAGAAGTAATGCTAACATTAAATTTATAATTGAAACATGGTTGAATAAATTATGTGCATTATAAACTCTAGTCTTTGTACAAAAAATTTGAACCTAAAAATACATGATATAACTCTAATATATACATTGAACTTATTGTCCTATTCAAATATTTCATATGCAAAGGCATTAAGATATAAAAATAGCTCATATTGCAACCTATACTCTATTTATAATGACTAATGCAATTTCAAGTTTTCAATCCAAAAAATATTCAAATATTGTGAAAACCAACATTATTTGTATGTTTGTCAATTTGTAAATATTTCAAATTCTATAAATGTCAATTTCCTTTAATTTTTGTGTAAAACAGTTTGAAATGATGTATATCACCATGATGAGGTGCAAAATAATTTTAAGAGTTCTAAACAAAATTGACAAAATACAAAGAAATTCCAAATAATAGCACACAAAATTGAGTTTTAGATATGGTTGGCTTTGAAATTAGTTTTCCTTCAAATCATAACTACTTTTTTCTTCAAAATTCTATAATAATATATAATGTATTGTAAACTACAATTTTTGTATACCTAATTTTGGACTTTTCCTATGGTTGTTTGAATGAAAAACTTTCAAACAAACATTTAGTTTTGTTTGTCATTGTAGTACTTCAATACTTTTGTACTGTTATATACCACCACATTTTGTATTGAGAGTTTTCAAAGTATATTATATCACCTATTTTAAATTTTATATTATCTTTTAAGGATTAAAATGCTTAAATGGTTTCCAAAACACTTTTCAATCATTGACAGAGAAGGAAGCCATTGAAAGTGCATCCCACTAAAATGTAATTGGAAATAAAAAGCAATTCCTAAATTTTTACAAACCTTGCTTACATTATCTAATTCCCTAAGTTCCTTGAAAGTAATGTTGAAAAGTTTTGAAGAGACTTCATATGTCTTTGAAGTCTCCAAGTCAAATTTGACCCCTCAAGCTTCAAAAAACTTTCATTGTAGTGGTATAATAGAAAGTTTTTTAAAAACCTTTCAATAGCTTAAAGACATTCAACATTATATTCATTATTTTGGGAGATTGCAGACCTCCCAAAATTACATTGTCCATTTTTGTGCCTCCAAGATTGAAGTCAATTTAAAATGAATTTAAGTTGAAGGGAACTCAATTTTTGATTTTTTAGTTGCAACTTCCATTAAATTGACAATTCCATATAATTTGGGTGTCTCAAGGAAATTAATGGTTTGAGTGATGATAGTGACTAGTCTCTGCTGAACACCAAGTTATGAGTGTTGAACACCAAGTTATGAGTTGAATGGTTGGTTGTAAGAAGCTATTTATTTCATATAGCTGGTCCAAGTTCGATTCTTGTGGAATTCTTATGAGCTGCTAGGAAATATACATGATTTGGTATTGATTAGTGAGCTCTACAAGTAGGAAAGTTGTAACAACCAATGAGCCCCCTATTCAAAATTGTGATAATTGCTTGATATGTTAATGAAATTAATTTGGTCTTATCCACTACCACTTTTTCCAACTCATACAATTGTATTTTTTAGGGACAATTAGTTACAAAGTAACGTAATAATGAGACGATACCAACATACATGATCTCACATAGATAATGCAATTGTGAATATATTAAATATTGTAAATAGGTGCATTTGCTACACAAATAACTACACACAAAACACAAAAGTTCTTGAAACACAAATCTATAAAATCCAATCATAATATTCCAATCCACACCATCTATTCTGTACCAAACAATTCTAAATCATATAAAATCATCCATAGTTATGAATAACATTACTTTAGAATACTAACTATAAAACTTAGCTTCAAATACTATAAAGTTCCTCCAAAATATTAGGGTTATGCTCAATCAAAACTATACAAAGACAAACTCCCATTGATGACCTCAACTTGAGCCACAATGATTCTCAAGACACATTGTATTGTGTCATTTTTGACCTTGGACCTCTATGCCATGATGAGAGAATTTGTGTCCTTCCAAATAGGTTCTTAAGTCTCATCGACTTTCCAACGCAATCTCTTCACAGAGTCCCAACCAATGTAGAATTCTTGAATATCCTGCCTTCTTGCTGTTGGCCAAAAGTACTGGATTAGGATACAATTCGGATGCTCTGGATTTGTGAAAAGGTCAAACAAAGCTCTAGCAATCTATACAAGCTTTGTATCATCATCAACCGGTCAAAGGGCAACGAAGTCCTTTTGATTATCATGCCCCACTCGGAAAGATGGCAACGGACAATTGCAACGTTGCCCTACAAAGACATCATCTTCAGCGAACTCCTCACGAATCTCGCCATCGTCATTGAGTTCATCCTCCGTAGTTGTTTTGATTCGGGTAGAAGGCCAAAAGCCTTCCATTAATGTCTTGAATGGTACTATTGGCTTTGACAAACATGCTTTTATCGCTCGCCAATAGAACACCAAATGCTCAAAACATCTTCTATACTCTCTACTCTCATTGCATAATGCCTCCTAATAATTGATGAATCTAGATATCCCTCTAGAGATGTTGTCTACACCTTGCATTAGAAGGTGGGCAACAAGCACGGGCTCCCCACGAGGCCATAGACTTCGTCCTTCAAAGTCTTCTCGCCATAATTTGACCCCCCCTTCTTCAGAAAGCCAATCACTATCCGTACAATACCTCTTGTATTTCATAATTGAGACACCTTCAGAGTTGAGGTAAAACTTGAATTGTTGTGCCTTGGTATGTCTAATAAGTGCTTTGTCTCCTTCCAATATCAAGCCTTCTATGAAGGCTTTGAAATCAGGTACCTCTTCAAAAAAATGAAGAATTGTAGGTATAGAATCCACATCCATAAAGGACTTTATGAGGGTTGGGATGGTAGGAAAACTTTTCTTCTTTAATTGCATGCTCCATCTACCAAATAATGTGTCGATGTTGTCATGAGTGTGACCCACCAACATGAAACTTATGTACACCTCTGGAAAGATCTTCTTTGCAACGAGAAGGGACCAAAATGCGAATACATACCGATTCTTGTTGTCCCTTGCAACATTGTCCATTTGAATGTTTATATCTAGAAGAAGGGGAGTTGCTGGAACAAGAACTTCAGGCAACAACCGAAGTGATGATGTGCACATTTCTACTCTTTTTAGAACCGCTTCAAATAGAAGAACAGAACTTGATTCAACAAATAATTTTTGAAAAGAGTATTTTGGAGGGAGTTCAAGGTCTCGCAAGAGCTTCGCTAATGACCCTACCATGTAATTTGAGTCATGCAAGAAGATATCAAGACCATAATGTGCGTAACATACATCACCGTGCTTGTGAGCAATCATTCCAATTACTGATATTGGTAACTTTGTGAGTCCGTCTAGTTGTTTGTTCTTATGGAAAAAACCCAGAGATGTTGTCTTTGCACGATTCATTTTGTTATACATGATTGTTAAGCATTCGTGAGGGTAGGCAGTTGACCTGTACTAGTTCGCGTAATAATTGTCTCAATGAGCTCGAGCACATGCATTATGTTTCTCCAATAGATGATTGTGGGAGTCCTAAATAAGGCCTTAGAAGTTTTTAGGAAGAATTGAGGACATAGCGGGTTCATCTAGATAAATTTTTTGTCTTTTTGCTATAAAAATAGAGCAGGGAGAGAGAAGAACTGGAACTGGAAAATCAGAAAACCTTAACTCTATAATAGAGTTAATGGTTACTCCTGAAAACCGAAACCGGAAAATCAATAACCGGGAACGGGATTGATTTCAATTGGGATTCCAAAAGATTTGGCTCAGTAGAAACCGGAAACTGGAAGTTAACGGTCATCCCCGGATAATGATGGGCAAAGTAGTGGTCTAGAGGATTTCACGGCTAACCTCCAACAGTCATCTTAACAGTCCAGTGACTGGAAACGTCAAAACCAACGGTTGGAAACGGGAGGTAGGAAGAATTCAATGTCAAACCTTTTTCCAGTTTCTTCGGCAAGTTATAACTTGGAAATTGTTTCCGTTAGGGTTCATAGTTGATTGGAGAGTTTCCGGTTTTTCTTGACAATTTGAGTTTCCGAGTAAGCCCGTGCTGTAGTGCGAGTGACTGCTGTGAGGGTTAGTCGGAGAAGAGTAGGGAGAGCACTGCAACCATGTCTGGGAGTGAGGCTGAGGAGGAGACCCCCACTATGAAGATATCACTTAGAAACATCGTTCCGGTTATTCCGGAAGATGCGGGAGAGAGAGCAAACCTGGTGGAGGATCTTAGTCAGATGGGTTGTGCAGGGCTGATAGAAAGGCCCTGGAGTTTCAAAGACGAAGTGATGGTACGGGAGATATTGCATCCGCAGTCGAACGAATGGAAGAAGACTGTGAGGGCGCTTTCGGACAAGTGGACCGCAGGAGTATGGCGGGAGGTTTACGGTTTTGCCCGGGGTGGAGAAGGGCTGGCGTCCCAGACAGACAAGTCCACGGTGGGTAAGTTCCGGAATGCCCCTCATACAAAAGATGGATACACAGTGAGTGACTGCAAGGATGAACGAGAGAAGAGGGTGCTAGAATTTCTAGTTCCGATTCTCAGTCCGGATAGAGGGAACCGGATGACCATCACCTTGGGAAATACAATCTTTGGTGCACTGTCCGGAGACAGGAAGGTAGATTGGGGGTTAGTCTTGAGAGATTATGTCGCCAAACTATGCAAGGGAGTGGGAAAGACTAAACCATCTAGCATTTCCCCATTTCTTTTTCATTTGTATCATGTCCAAGATTGTATGAGGGCGCAAGAGAGGCAAGAATACACAGTCCAGGAGGTCAAACTAGCCCACGGAATGAAACCTGATTACGATGATGAGATGGAAGAGAGAGAGGTTAAGAGAGAGGCTTCTGGTTCGTCGGGAAAACTGGAACTGGAAAAGAGGAAAGGGAAAGAGGTCTAGATAGAGGAAGAGAAGGATCCAATCTGGAACAACGATTTAGGATCGATTATAGGGGAGCTCAAGAAAGTCCGGGAAGAACATGAGAAAGAGAGAAGTACCTTGAAAAAGGTATGTAAGATGTTGGGGGATATTCCTAGGACAGAGTGTATAGAACAAATCCAGAACCTGATAGAGGATGCTGAGGGAAAATCCGGAAAGGCGAAGTATCAGGATATGCGGATGAATTGTTGTCCCTGAAAGAAGAACTAAGTAGACAGAAACAGGAAAGTGAGCGTAACCGAAAGTATTCAGTTCAAACTGTAGAAACGATTGACCGAATTAGGGAGTTCATCGCCCTTCTGGCAGAAACATTGAACAAGGCTAGGTTATTTGATGAGAAGGTTTTGGAAGGGGTAGGAAAACTAGGGGACAAAGTCATTTATATCCTAGTATCCTTCAACTCCAAGATGGAACAACTACTTGTTCAATTGAGAGAAGTCATGGGGGAGGTCAGTCCACCTGCTCAACCAAAATCAAAACCGGAAATGGTTGTTACAACATAGGCAACTCCATCCAAGCTACCGCGGTCAGAGACCAAGCAGACATCCCCAATGACACGGGAGAAATCCGGACATTCATCCGAAGATGTGATGATAGTCACTCCGGCTAAGGAGATTGTTACCCCAAAAATCGGAATTGCACACACACCAACACCCGGAATGATTAGTTTTGCAGGGAAAGGTGAAAGTGGAAGAGGTAAATTTAGGGACGTCGCAGAGCAAGATTTCAAAGGCCTCTTCCACTCCTAGCCAGGCGAAGATGAAGACTCCAAGGCCTCCATCAGCAAAGAAACCAACCCGGGTGAAGTCAGAGGAGGAAGAAGAAGAAGATGAGGGTTCAAAAGAAGAGGAGGAAGAAGAGGATTCCAGTTCTGAATCCGGAAAGGAGTCCGAACTATACTCTAATCCGGATCAGGAACTGGCTGCACCGAAGAAGAAGAGAGCCAAGACCAAGGCTCAATCCTCCAAGGCCAAGAAACGGAAGATAGTTTCCGGTTCCGTCCGAAAACAACCAGCGCGGAAGGGCACCCCGAAACCAAGTGCAACACCGAGGAAGCGGAAGAAAAGTTAGAGTAGGACAGATAGGTAGGATAGAATCTCGGCTGAAAACCCAAGTTTTGGGTAGAAAGTATTTTGTAAATCACTTTTAGCAGGAAAAATAGAATTGACTTCCTGGATTCGGATTTATCGGAATGGGAATTTTAACGGCTAGTTCTAGGATTATAGTAGTCAACGTCATTTTTGTAGATGAGGAGGAGGGCACGTGTTGATTAGGAAAGGTAGATTTTGATTCCTATGGACTGAGGAGTCCTATGGGTTGTTTAGTATTTAGTTAGCCGGTTATTGTTAATCTGGTGTGCATTTCCATACTTTGTTTTCTTAGCATTGTGCAATCCAAATCAACTTTCTGGTTCACAATTTGAGGTGGCGGCGTGTGCTTTGGTGGTGGATAACCATTGATGTATGTTTTGTAGAGATTGCAGGAATAGGTAAGGAGGGAGTGTGCCCGGATATTAAGATTGTCCGGATTCTTGAAGAGAAACTGCGAGTGAGGGTGTTTTCCGGACCCAAGTGTGACCGGTTCGTGTTTCTAGTTGAGTTTTGATAGTCCCGGATGTGTGTGGAGTGTAATTGTCGACTGTTCTAGAGCAGCTCCCGTTTTCCGATCGATAGGTTCAGACTTAACCGGAATCCCAAAGGGGAGGTAACAACTTTCTAACTCAGTCGTCCTGGTTTTTTCCAGAAATCCAGATTAACTAATAGGCCGTCGTTGTAGTCCAAGTTAGTATTCTAGCCAACTATACCTTGTGTGACCTGTTGATCCTGATAGCTATCCGGTTTAGTTGTGAAGGAGAGTTTGGCCAGAATTAGGCTTTGTTGTGTTGTGTTTTTCTTCTTCTTTTTACAGTGGATCTCTTGTCACTCTAAAACTTAGAGGGTAGGTTTTAAGCTTTCTGCCTCAAGCCCAATACGTGGATCCCTCTTGATTCAGAGGTTAAACTCGATTCCGGTTACCAAGAACGGGAAAGTCGGACTAGCTATCCCCTTTTCAGTTCCGGTTTGATTGTAAATAGATTGTAGATAATGTGTGAATAGGAGAAGTTAAAAGGGTGAGTATGGTAATAGAATAGAATAGTTAGAATTGGGACTTAACCGAATTAGAGCAGATGTTCGTAGGTTTGTTGTGGCAAGGCAAATCCCTCTCTTCCGGACAAACAAGGATTCCTCCAACTAAATCTCTGTGGGAACGATAAACGGGTCACTTTAGGATCATTTCCAGTCCTAGAGAAGCAACCTGACTTTCCTGTGCTACAACAATGATCCCATTTCCTTCGTAATCCAATGGGGGCAATCATTTTTTGTGCATAATATCTATCACAGTCAACACATCGAGCAAAGTTATCTCTGGGCTTTTTCACAGAGTATTCAGGAAAATTTAATTTCCTGATCTTGTTAATATTCGAAGAGAAGACTTTTTTCAACCCAAACACAGCATTTATTGTGTTGACCTTGAGAATTGTTTCTTTTTATGTAAAAGTAGCTGGTAGAACCTTAGAAATAATTTTTTCTCCAGAAGAAAAAGTAAGCATTTGATGTGGCATATGGTCAACTGATTTTTTAAATACACACTTCAATGTTGCCATAGCTTGCAGCGTATGCTTTTGAGCCTTTTGGGTGCCTACATTCCCATGTGGTTGAGCTTGTTCACCTCTAGCAGCATATCCTTAAAAACAATGAAAAATGGATTTCGAGATACTTTGCAATATGCCACCATGTATACATCAACTCCTTCCAAAGTGACCACCTTGCCTTGAGCGTCACAATGGACCTGTCAATGCACATCCAACTTCATGTGATAGTGGAATTCAAAGGTTGTTTTGTAGTACATACATTCACAGAAAGTTCAAATCTTTTCCCTAAAGAAAGGTTGAACACAGTTGTTTGTGCAGCACACCTTACTCGATGCAAAGTTGATAGATTCATGAGTGAGAAGATCCTTGGCTTTCACACAAGTTCAAGGAGGAGGAGGATTTCTCACAACGCTTGTATATTGTCTCACACTTGATGAGCATGGCTGTAATAGTCTTGCTTGCCAACAATTATATTCGTCACAAATCTCGTGGTCTTTGAGGCTTGCCCCATTTAGAAACACTCAATCAATAGGCCACGCATAAAGTAAATACTTCCAGTCCTCAGAAACCTCTACAAATTGTAAGGATTTGGATACATAAATCGCAATAAGAGATTCTCCGAGGGGACCAATGTTGCCTCCTACGTGCTTGGAACTCACACTGTAACATATGCCCTCAGCCACCGGTTGCCCATTCACATTACGTAGAATTACAATCTTGGTGCTCTAGAGACGTCTTGGAATACCTTCGCAATCTGGAATATTGTTGTCTACTAACGGCATATTCTCCACCTTGCTTTCATTAGATACGTACTCCTTGACAGGATGTCTTAGAACAACAACCATCATTTCTCTGTATAACAATACATGATGTTAAACAAATGCCACAACAGAAATGATCTACAGCAGTACTTGGCAAAGCAAACGAATACACAAGTGCAGAGATAGAAATGGGCAGTAGTAGAACGTTCAGTGATTTTATAGTATGAACTGAAATCACTATGAATTATAAAATCCTAAAGATGTAATTACACCCATAGGCAATGTCCACAATCCTACAAGAGCGCATTGGTTGGTATTGGCTACCTCTACTGCATACTGTACAAAAGTTGTGCAGACAATATTCCGACTATCACATACTAGTGACGATACGAATAAACATTTATAATCTGTACAAAACAAATCTCCATACAAATGAATATATACTGATCACATACCAGATGATTTAACTCGAGTCGAGTTAAACATGCTGTATTTAACTAGGCCAACAAATAGACATGATTAAAGTATCTACCCACTAACCGACCGACATTATCATACAAATGTGAAATGAATTCAACTTAAAAGTTAGAAATCATAGAATGAAGTTTGGAAAACATAAACATGTCTCAAATGTCAACACATTTCTTCAAATAAGTGTTCATCCATTGAATCAATGGACCAAAATAATTTAACTTGACTCGAATTAAACTATATAGTTAATAAATAATAATAAGGAAAGCAGTTTTTGCTGTTCCATTTCAAGACCATTGAAGAGAATATGTACTATTCCAATAAGGATCCCTTACAGAACATTTAATTCGAGTTGAGTTAAATATTATTACGACACAAGAGGGAATCCATAACAAGACATTTAACTTGAATCGAGTTAAAAGGACAGTTCGAATGGGATATTAATATAAATGACACTATACTAGTCTACTTAGGAACAACATCAAAAGATGAATACCATATAACTTATTCTGTATTTTATTATTCTATGCAGGAGAGGAATATACTTCTAATGATTATTGTTATGGGGACAATGGAATTTATTACTAGAATTCAATATTTTAACTTGGGTCGAGTTAAAATCAGTGAGCGGTTGAAATCCTCAAATTCCGATTTTTAGGATTTTCAATTCAATTCGAGTGGAAATTAGTTTCCGCATTTCACAGAGCTCATGCTCAAATCATTTTCTTCACGTATTCTAAAAAAAACGGCACAGTTATCAAGAGTGCATTTCCATGCACTCGACAATCAATATTGCAGTCTGTTGTAATTGTCCCATATTGATAAATCAAACATCACAAATAAAAACACAAAGAGGAATATTTATCTCATGATCAACAATTTTTCTCAATGAACATAGAATTCATAGAATTCAACGTCGGAGGACTCTTTAACTCAAGAATGGTCATACAATGAAATCCTATCAGTACACACTAATACAGGCAAGCGGAATGGCGACCGTACTGGGTGCAAGAGAAATGCAGAGATGAATCTATTGAATATACAAAGTACCCCTATAGATTCAGAAGAAAACAACAACTAGAGGGCAAATGGAGTTTGATTGTGGGGTATTGAATGCATACCAAGGCACATGGGACTAAGACCTGACCTGAAACGTCATCAGCAATTCTTACGAAACTGAAAATGCAACCGAGATAATAGCTTGGAATGACCTCCGGAATTGAGCTACAAAAACACGGAAGTATGACACACTGCAAATTGAAATGGAGGAATGCAAATGCGGACGGTGGTAATGACATAGGCAAGTTGTCCAAGCGGGAAACGAGAAGAAACAACTTTGCTCGTTCAATGATACAGGCCCACATTATGCAAAATTGCGGGAAGGGGAGAGGGAGAATAGTACGCGGGATTTTCAAATGATCTAATCAACTTTGAATAAAAATATGTTTAGGCATTTTTCTTTGCCATCAACAACTATAAACAACTAATTTCCGCGATCAAGAATCTTCCAATTTCAGTTACTTGCAGGGTTGCACGGACGTTGGAACACCCGAACGTCCGGACGGACGTCCAACGTCCGCGTCCGCAAGTTTTCGAGCGTCCAGCGACATAGAACTGTCGGATTCCCGTACATCCAGTGGACAAGCGGTTGGACGGACGGAAGAGCCGACGGAGCGGATAGCTGGGCGGATGGGGCCGACCGCGGAGACAACAGAGCGGACGGCGCCGACTACGCGGACGGGGTGACCGCAGCGACGGCGGACAAGGCCAACTGATTGGACCGAGCAAACGAGGCTAACCTCGCGGGCGGAGGCGGAGTCCGCCGTGCCCTTGATCGGACGGCCGGAGGAATTGGACTGCGAAGGCTGTCTGATGCAGCCCTAAATCCGACGGCTCAACGAAAATCTCCGTCCACTCGGTCGGTCGGCCGCGTGGCCCGTCCAACCAGTCGGCAGTCCAATTGGTCGGCCAATTGGACGGACCCGACGAGGCGGACGATTGGTCGTCCACCAAGGCAAACGGCTGAGATTGGGTAGACGGGATGGCCATCCGCCTCTCACTTTTACCTTCCCCTTGCTTGCAAGAGAGAGTGGAGAAGCTTAGTGCCTTTGGGCCCTATTGCCTCCTCTCCTTGGGAAGGTAAAGGTGAAATCTTGGGGGGACCCTTGTCATTTTTTTTCTCAAATTGTGTGACATTCATCAAGATGCCAAGGGTGAAGAAGAAAGCGAAGGTTTTCGAAGATCCTAATGAACCCGACGTCATGGACAACCCCTCGTACACTTGCACCACGTTTTTGAGGAAATTCATTGTTGAATTCTATGAGAGGGAAACTACCATCTCTCTTGACTCTAAGTATGTTCGTTATCAAGAAGAGGGCATTGAGAAGTTCAAAGGCAATATGAAGGACATGATGAATAAAGCGTTGCGGGTGCAGGAGTGGTATGAAGAAATGGAAAAGAAGAATTTTACTAACTGGTTGGACAAACAAGCGCATGATGCACTATGGAATACAAAAAGAATTGTGGAAAAATTTGGTAAGGTTCATTGCATTGATGATGAAGCCTTCACGCACGTGATTACAAAAGTGGACATGTTCGTGAATTGGATGAGACCATTTGCTTCCAGACGAAATAGAGGTGGATTTTTGGGTTGGTGGGCAATTCACGAAGGCACAGTAAATATGTGAGTTGCATTGCGCCATTTAATAGCGCTCCCGGGAACCGCAAGGGTGATTCCACAAGATAACGTAATTCTACGTGGGGGCTAAACCACAATTTGTAGGGTGCGAATCAAAAGATGCCTTGAACTTCAACCACATTGGGAATTTGTAGCAAAGGTGTCTCTCCAAGAAGATCGACGACCTGAGTTTGCAAAGATGGAATACCAAACTGAATCGATGGCGGTGCGGATTCTGCACGATGGAGTCATACGCTTTGTTGCAGTCCACATAATTCGGAACAAAGGCTATTCATTATGGTAGAATGGTGGTACTTTGTGTGAAATGTTGAGAATGGATAATGATTATCCAGACAATATTGCCATTCGCATTATGTATGACCCCAAAATTAGCGATGAAGAAGTCGTTCGTGCTTATTATCTGAAGCGATGGAGAGCAAAGCGTACGGAGCTTGCTTGGGCACTACTGCATATTATGAATGCGGTACATGGTGCTGGACATCTCCACAACGACATTTCTCCAGACAACATCATATTTCATTTTCTGGAAGACGAGTCGCGGGTTTTCATTGGAGTTTGCAATTGAAGGATGACCACGGCTAGTACGGAACCCATGAAGTCGTTGTATACATTCACATCGACAAGTGATCGGGACGAAGCTTTGACGAGGAGGTGGTAGATCGATCCAAAGATTACATATGTACATCGAAGAAATGCGGATGTGGAGAACATACCCATACTTACCATTAAGTCCAAAAAATTTGCTATTGGTCAACTAGCTCAGAGGATCAATAGTACATGTATGTCGGAGACATACTACAGTTTGCAAGGTCGTGGAAGCAAAAAACATGTGTTGTACTTGCATCATAAGTTAGCACAAGTCTTTCAAGTGTATTTGGGGAGACTTTGCAAAGATGGTCCCAATGGCCATAGTAGTTTGGCGCAAGTGAATTCGCGATTTACTTCTTTGTTTCATTGGCATATACCGGATGAATACTTCCGCCACTATAGAGCTCTAGTTTAAATCTTTAATGATATTAATATATCATATATAACTAATTAACTATAGGTGTTTATAGTATGCACTATTCATAGAGGCAAAGACATATAGTGATGTACATGTGGATTACATGGTAGCATAGTATATACGGATGATATACCTTAGTTTTATCACCAATGATTGGATTGATTGTGAATGGAGTTTTACAGTAAGGTGCATCTCAGCATTTGTAATTAGTGAACATGATTTAATTCACAATGATTTTGGAGAATTTGGAAATCCTTACGCCATTTGTCATCGTATGTTTGGATGGAAATCTTGAAATTTTTATATGAAATAACTTGCAATTCATTCAATTTTTAATGGATGGATGATGATTGATTGATTGGTTGGTTGACAAGTCCTTGTCTTCATTTGTGTGGTATAGTAAATTTGGGTGAAGATGTTCATTATAATAATGTCAATGACAATATTAAGAATGTTAAACATTTACTGAATTCTATGTCTCTATGTCTTTTTGATTCATATGACGATCGAGAGCGACTAAAGGACCAAAGGAAACATCATGTATGTGATTATCTTATTGTGAGTTGAAGGTTAACTTCTATAGGACCATTGTCCCTTCGAGGGACAAATGCGTTATTAGATAGGTACCTACAACCTGAAATTTTGTCATGATTTTTTGAAACTTTTTTTCAAGATAGAAAAATTGATAAGCTATATGGGATAATGGGGACATAATTTTTCCCACAATCAATGACCGGGAATAGAAGTTATGACCTAAATCGCTCAAAACAAGGGACGGGGCCACGAGGGGTAGTGTAGGCACTACGTAGTAGCCTAGTAGGCCAGTAAACATAGTAGGTAGGAAAAAAAATTTATGAAAATGATTTGGTCACACCATTTTGTCTCAAAAAACGAGTGTAAATTTACAATTTTGTATAGATGCACGCAACTTTCATGATTTTAATTACGCATTGCCATTCAAATGACCAAAATACATAACTTTTGATGTTCAAATACATTACATTACATCACATCATTCCTTCATTCACATGCTCAACATTTGCAACAAACAACCACTCATATCGTGGAACTCTACTTACTCTACAAAATAAAAAGAAAATAATTTTACAATATTATAAAATAGCCTAATAGCCCGTACCACTTCCATTTTTTGGGCTAGAACAACTTTTTCATACATCTCACTTGTTTGAATATACCTGCAACTGTTGCATTGTTTTCAAATGGCAAATGACAATGCATTACATGTGAAACCACATTACAATACAAAGCCCATAACTACATAATGGCGACCAGTATTTTTCTACAAAACAACACTATACTTCATTCAAAATCAAATTTACTATCATGATTCTGACTTTGAGGCGTAGAACCGGAGCCACCATATGGCCCATATCTGCTTGATTGTCCTCCTTGTCCATAATTTCTGTTATAAGGACCTCCAAAAGTTGGAGGTGGAACTAAAGCATATTCATGTGACCCTCCAGTCCCTCCATGATTTGAACCAGTGTAGTAGGAACTTCCATGAGGCCCATACAAATCATGTCCTCCTGTTCCCAGATAATATCGCGAGCCATGTACATCATGTTCATGACGAGGTGAAATGTGATATCCACGAGGTTGACCTTGATCCTCAACACTCCTCAATGCTTCCCGCATTTGATTCTCATACTCTATGTCTTCGCGTTCCTCTCGGCGTTCGTGCCTCTCTAGAGGTGGAGGTGGCAAGTGTTCAGGTGGTTCTATATCATCATCAACATCACTGTCCTTTGCATCCCGCATAGGCCAATTTGGGCACCCGAATTGACCTTGATTCGACCAAGCCGGTGTGGGAATCCGGAATCCGGAAACGGATCAATAATGCAAGAAATAGGTGCGAAAAATAAAAAAAAATAAAAAAATAATAGTTAGAGTGTGATTTTTGGACCAGGTAACTTGAATTAGGAAATAAGCGTTCCAGCACCACCCATAACCGGAACTTATCCGGATCCGGAATCCGGACTCATCCGGAACACAGGAACCTACCATATAGGTCCCGTAGCTACGGAAGTAGGATACCGTTGAGACAACGGACCTGTAGCCGTTGTCCTTAAGACCGTAGAGAGACAGTTTAGTACTTAAGCCATCTTCCTAGGGTTTCCTCTTTACTTTTCTGTTCTGTGTACCCGAGACTGTTTGTGTGAGTAGTTGAGAGAAAGAGTGGTGAGTTAGCGATTGAGGTAGAACTACTTTCCCTTCGTTCTCACTTAGATCTTATGGCATCCGGACCAGTACAGAAGATAGCGGTATCTGCCCGGGTTATCTCTCCGGCCATTCCGGATAGCCCGGAACTACACAAGCAGTTAGAGGAGGACTTGACTAGGTTAGGATGTGTCGGTTTACTACACCGACCGTGGAATCTCAAGAGTGAGGAGATGATTCAAGAGCTACTTCACGGTGTTCCGAATCAGTATGAGCTTACTTTGAGAGGACGACCAGTCGCGTGGACCGAGGACATCTGGGCGGATGTTTATCAGTTCCGGAAGAGTGGGAACGGTTTAGCATCGAGGACGGACCGTTTTGTAGCCGGGAAGTTCACCGGGACTGCAAACCCTAAGGACGGATTTGCTATCAGCGAGTGTAAGGACGAGAGACATAGGCGGATCCTAGAGTTTCTGATTCCGATCTTATATCTGGAAAAGCCAACGCGGGTTACCATTACGGTGGCCAATACTATCTTTGGGGCTATGGAGAACCGGATAGTGCACTGGGGTAGGGTCATAGCCGGGATAGTGGCTAAATTAGCGGATCACGTGACACGAGCTAAGGCGAGTCCAGTTAGCACGTATTTGTTTCATCTGTACCATCAACAGGAACTTTTGAGTGCGGCGGAAATAATTCAGTATGACACCGGAAAGACGCTCTTATCATACGGACTTTCCGGGGAGGAAGCGGAGGATCCGGTCGAGTCTGAACCAGAGGAACTTCCGGAGGAGCTTCCCGAGGAACGTCTGACCGACCCAAGGACCAAGAAGAGGAAGTCAACCGATCCGGGGTCGAGAATCAAGCCACCGACAATGGAGAGGGGGGAGTCCAGCAAGGGACCTGAGATGGAAACAGAATCCGCATTTTTCAATGCGGGGCTCGAGTGGATACGTGAAGCCAAGGTACTTCACGACGGATTGTCGGATTTGGTGATAGATACCGCGGAAGTATTGAAGGTGGATCCGGATTAGATCGTGGAAGCTGTCAAGCGACTGCCCAAGCCGGAGGACCTGAAGAAGAGGGATGAGCGGATTCAGAAGTTGGAGGCGGAACGGAATCTACTCCATGCCCGGGTGAATTAGGCGGAAGGAGAAATGGTAGCTGCGAAGGAGAAAGAAAAGGAGGCTCTCACGTTGGTCAAGAATCTAACCGGGGCAGTCAACATCAAAGCCAACATCATCACGAAAGCTGCCTTGTTTGACTCAAAGATGATATCAGAAGGCCACATTACCGGAACCAAGGTAGTTACCATCCTCGTAGACTTCACCGCGAGAATAGAGCGAGTTTTCAAGGAGATCCAGAAGTTATTGGCGGCCATCGACCCAAACCATGCGATGGATTTCTCCACCTTTCCGGAACTTCCTTTTGTCGCAAGTACCTCAGGAAAGCCAGTGGCGGATCAGGCAACCCGGATGGAGGGCCTGAGGGGGATACTCACACCAGCCGAGCCTTCCGCTAGTAAGATACGGATGACGGAGTTGAATTTGAGGCCAGCCTCGAAACCGGAACCGGAGTCTAGCGCGAAAACGGTTCCAGTGCCATCTAAGTTCTCAACTCCGGAAGTTCCCAAGGCACAAACAATGCCAAATTTGATGACCGGATCATTCAAGGTTCCGGGACAGCAGGTTAGGGGAGATCTCATCAACCGGATCGGTGGGATGACCAATCCGGCTCGGACTAATCCGAAAGGATTTGTGCACATGCAAGAGACCACGCCGGAGAAAGGAAGCGAACCCGCGACATTGGAGGATACAACACCAGAGAAGGAGAAGGAAGTCCAAGTTATTGAAGATTCTGACGAGGAGAGTGCCCACTCCACTTCCGGAACCGAAGGCGACAGCGATCCGTCTCCAGCAACGCGCCATATCCAGACTCGGGCCACAGCAAAAACTACACCAGCCAAGAACACGAAGGGGACGCCTACCAGCCAAGCGGGGAGTCGTTCAAAGAAAGGACGGAAGCCAAGACATTAGGATTGGTAGGAGAAGAAGTAGAGGATCCGGAGTGGGGTTCCGAGCTTGGACCCGGTTTCCGGAATTTTAGGCGGATAGTAAGGAAATCCGGTTATCTCGGTCGGTTGTTAGCAATCTTTCCGGATATCTCGGGAGATTCAGGGATTGGTGGCCTGGATTTCCGGGTTTTCCTTTTCAGGCTTTTAGGAGTTGACTTTGGGTTTTGTATTAGTATTTTAAGGGCAAGCAAGTTAGTTGTCTGCCATTCCATTCCATCCTACTCCATTGGATTTTAGTGCTTTCACGTATGTATTACAATTTTTTTTTCTTAATCTAAGTCAGCCAGGATACCTTTAGCTGCACTTTTGCTTAGACAGGGTCTTTTGGGCTGAGTGTATGCACGGGTGTATGATCTGGGACTGGAGAAAGAGAAGGGAGGGAGAGAAGGAATCCGGATCTTGAGCTACAGATCGTCTGGGGGTGGAGCTAGTGAGAAGGAATGCAAAGCTGAGTAAGGGAGTGCAAGTGCAACATGCTTTTAAATTGCCGGAACGGCAATCCGGAATAGAGGGTAGAGGTCCGTGCGAGTCCGGAACCAGGAGGGTTCTGTGCGGAGTTAAGCAACCGCCAAAGGAAAGGATCTCCCGCTACTTCGGAAAGTCTGTCAACCTCCCCCTTGGTAAATTGTCTTTTCCTTGAGATTCTATTCTTTTGGGTCTATAAGTTCTAATCCGTCGTTGTAGTAAGAGAGGTGTGAAAAGTGCTCTGTGTGACCTGATTCCGGATCGGCCAATCCGGAAACTGTGAGAGAATACTCCTCCCTCCTCCTACAACTGTGTTGTCTTGGGTGTATTGTTTAGTAGATTTAGAGTACAGAGAGGATAATTGTACAAGTGGTGAGTCCCCACCCCTTTCTAGATCAAGGGCAGACCCTCTGAGGGTAAAACAGAAGCAACAAAAACCAATGACGAAAGAAAGACGGAACTCGGATCCGGGTGTGTCCGGATCCGGAACGGAATCCGGAATGTACTAAGTTTCCGGAACGAGATAGGGTAAGTGAAATAAGGGAGATTAAGTGAGTAGTCACAATCCGGATACTTCTCATTCAATCGATATCATACTAGAGTTCCCTGGAACGATAATTCGTGTCATCTTGCAACCATTTGCATTGTAAGGATACTTACGGCTAACTACGCGTACGACAGCCGGCATGCAATCACTTTCACCACGCCAGTTGGTAAACACCACAGCTGAGTGACAAGTCATTTTCGTCGCTTTATTCATCCCTATAATTGTACGCCAGTCAACGTCTTTCTGGAGTACAATCTTTGCCCAAATCATTGCCATGGTAGAATAGTTCATGATGATGGGCTTTGAAGGACCTAGATTTGAAGCAGCCCAAATCTCTTTGTATCTCTCTACGAAGTGTCTACTCGTACACGTCTTCATAGGGCCTTCCCACCGTCTCACTTGTTTCTCCAAACTATCATTTGCTAGCCAGAGTTTGGCTATGTGTGACATGGTCACATATTTCTTGCACATTGTACAAGTCCACACTTTCTCGGACTCGTACTCCCATCCCTTTTTTGCTACATTGAATTCATCAAAGTAAACTTCCCAATCCAACTCTTGTGGTTTCCCCTTCGTACTTTTTTTTTGAAGAACTGGAAAGAAAGGGAATTCCTTTCCGAGGCATAATACCCTTTTCTATTTATTACCTGAAAATTAAAGCAATTACTTTGTAGCGGTTTTAGATTATAATAATGAATGAATGCAACTTATTCATTTAGAATTGTTCACACACTAAGTCGGAAGGGGCGCGCAGAGACCAATTGCTGCTGGATCACCCACTCTACAAGGGAAACAATTGTGCAGACTGAGCCATCTGTTGCACTCTTTATACTGACTGTTGGGGCGGACACCACTGTTGGCCTGAAGGTCGGACAGCAAGATCGGACGGACAACACGAGTCCATACCTTTCATCGTACGATCGAGAACGATGTACGAACGGACGAGTCGGATGGACGCACCGACCGCCTTGCCAACGGGCCATCCACCAAGCGAACGGGTGGATGGGTAGATGGCCAGACTTCGTCCGCTCTGATCGATCGACCGTCGGTCTGTCCACTCAACGGACGAGCCGACGGTTTCATCAACCATTTGGTCGGTGCACCGTCCGCCGAGTAGACGGGTGGATGGACAGACGGCCAGACTTCGTCCGCCCCGACCGAACGGCCGTCGGTCCGTCCGTTGAGCGAGCGGGTAGACAAATTTGGATTCTCCAAACTCAATTATTTGTGAGTAGAGAATCCAAAGAAGTGAGGTGGCAGACCATCAGTTCATCACTATCTTTAGGTGAGGACATCAGAACTTTAAAAACTGAAGGCGGGAATCTTGCCCCTTCAATCTGAAACTGAAAAAACAATTCCATGCCCTAAACCCTATACCCTAGAAACCATAAATCCTACCCGTAATTGTGAACTCTACTCCCTTTTAGAATTTTGATATTTCTCTTCATCAAATATGTTTGTAATTGACTCATTGTTACATCTTATGAGTGCTTTGTGTACAAACTATAAATATATATAGAGGGAAAAAAAGAGAATTTTTATGGTGATTTTAAAAAATATATAATTGAAGAAAAGTGAATTCTTCAATCATTTTCTATAATCATAAAATTATGATTCTTTGTGAAATGTAAACTTCTGCATATCACATACGGGAAATAATCTGGAATACTACAGTGACAATATTGAACAAATAAGTCATAACTCATAAGTCATTTACAAATGTAAGGCATTAGGAATTTAATGTTGTTTTCATTAATCTAATAATCTATAATGATTGTTATATTCTCTAGGAAACACAAGCAATTTGTTCAACTTCATGAATTCTTCAATTTATGGACTTGAAGTCTTGAAAGTTAGAAAGTTAAAATGAGTGAAGGTTGTTTCAAGCTCACTTATACAATGTAAACCCTCCCCAGAAATTTGTTTATTATGATGTTGAATTATGAATTCAACAGGTTCAATGCAGAAGTCTCTATTTTCATTTAAATTGATTGAAATCAATGTACATTAAAGTCAATATTCCAATGTGAATTTTAAAGTGGGTGTCATACTGTTATTGCAATTGAATTTAACTTCCATTTTTTCAAATTGAAATTGCCTTTCAAACTGAAATTGAACATGACATGCAAATGCAATTTGAAATGGAATGTACATTCAAATTGAAATGGAATGTAGGAGAGAAATAGTAACAAATTTGAATTTGAATTTGAATTTGAATGCAACTCAAGTAATTCAAATTACATTTGAATTTTTGATTTTAATAACCTTCTAATGTAGAACTTCAATTGATTTCCCAAACACATTCATTTGGAATTGTAATAAAAACAATGCACTAGCGTACTGCTTTAGAATTTCAATTCTAATTTTGTTGGAATTTTAATTTGATCGTTTGAGCTTTCTAACCTTTCTTAGAAATGTATCCTTGAAGAAGCAGAGGCGAGAGATTTTTTACCAAAGATCTGCAAGTAGCAATAGATATAGTCGAGGGCATGAGCTATTGAAAGCAATGAAGATGTTGAAAAGTAGGTCACATTTGTAGTATATACATTTAGATCATGGGAAAAATTGCTATTCCTACATTATAGTAGAGGTGGAGAAATCCAATAAGATGTAGTGACTGAGAACGTTGAGTTCTTGTTGTCTTGCTATTTTGTAGCAATGACCTTGATTTCAATTGTTGATAGGAATAGCGGTTGTAAATAGATCCAATCTTGTTAGGGAATCCCATTTTGTTAGGCTCTACGAAGAAGAATACAGTTGTAGATAAACTTAGATTGTCATTTAAAAAAATCAAACCCAAGCTAATAATAAAAGTTTGTTCCTAGGGAGACTAATATAATAGGTTTGCTTCTATTTGGAATTCTTAATAGGTCATTGCAATTGTAGAATATTATAAAAAATATGTCCTTTAAACCACATAAATGATTGTTTTTGTCGCAACGTGAATTTTTGTTTCGTTCAGTTTATCTAGAAATTAGAGCGGAAAGTAGTTGGGAAGAACCGGATTGGAATGCCAGTCGTAGGAAAATCGGATATATACACGCGAAAAATGAAATAGCAAGTAGACCGGATTCAATTCAGTTGGAAATTTCTAATTGATCGGGAACGGAAACCCATCCAAAATTAGGGTAGAAATCGGATTAGGGTTGGACCGGACGTCAAGCCGCCAAACCGGAAATAGCCATTATGACCACGGCGGAGTTCTAGGGCTATTTAAAGACCAAGCTTGCCAGTCTTACCTCTTTCATTTCCTCGCGAGATTGGGCGCTCCTCATGTTGTTTACAACATTTGGTACCCTCGTGACAGGAGAGTGTGCCTCAATAGAATTTTAGTACTTCCGGTTGAGATCGGAGAAAGAAGAAAGGAACGGGACGTGCAGCTAGGAGCGGGTGAGGTAGAATCGGTGAGGAAATCCGTGTGAGAGGTGATCCACCCCATACCGCTGCTACGTCGAAAGAAAACGGGGTCGTCAGGATCCGGTCCAGTCGAGGTGAAACTCCGGAAGATATTTCCGGTGATTCCCTCAGACGAACAAGAGAAGGACCAACTCATAGAAGACTTAACTTCTATGGGTTGCCCGGGGTTCATTGAGAGACCTTGGGGATTCCGGGAGGAGAGAATGGTGAAAGAATTCTTGGGCAAATTGTCCAATGAGTTCGATAACACCTTGAGAGGGAATCCGTCCCTCTGGACTGAGGAAGTCTGGAGAGGAGTGTATGATTTTCGGGTAGGAGGTCTTGGGATGGCTGAACGGAAGGATGAATTCATCCGGGGGAAGTTCCATGGCGTTCCCAACCCTAAGGACGGATATGCAATTGACGACTGCATAAACGACCGACACCGTCGTCTTTTGAGGTTTCTGATTCCGATCCTCCATCCACAGAAACCGACGAGGGTGAAAATCACCCTAGGGAATACCATTTTCGGTTCTCTGAGCGGAACCCGGAACGTGGATTGGGCCCGGATCATTTTTGATCTGGTAACCCAACTCATAGGGAGGGTAGGAAAGAGTAGGGCTACACCCATATGCCCGTACTTGTACCACCTCTACCACAACCATCAGCTCCTGACAAATAATGAGGAGAAGGAGTGGAAGGCTCAGGGAGCTCTCTTGAAATATGGGGAATCAGAAGAAGACGATGAAGCGGAATCGGTTCCAGATTCAGATCCGGAAACGGAGGAAGAGGAAGAAGAGTTGATGCTGCCAATCAAGCGACAAAAGACAACTCCTCCCCATGGGCAAGGAACACCTCGAAGTCATGGCTCGTCAACTCTAGATGAGAAACGGAAGGGTGTTATGGAGGAAGAAATGGATCTATGGGATCCATTCAATAATTTGATTGGCATTCTTTCTAGTGTCCGGGCAGATTGGGAGGTGAAGCATCTGACCCTGCAGGCGATCAGAAGACTGGTGGATGCGCCGCCAGACAACCAATTACCAACGAAGGTAGCCGACTGTATTACCGATCCGATCGAGTACCGGAGGTGGGAGGAAGAAGTAATCCGACTTCAGACAGAGGCGGATACCTTGAAGGTGGAAAATCTTGTCCTGAGGGAGGATGCAACCGCCACGAGGGAGATAGCAGAGGAAATACGACGGATAGCGGACCAGATGAAGGACATTCTTGGAGTATCCAGGGTGGCCGCCACCAAGGCCAAGCTATTCGACGACGAAGTCCATAAGGAGAAGAAACTATCCGGTGCTAGAATAGTAAGGATTTTCACGGACTATGCGGAGCGGGTAGAGACGACGGTGAAGGAGGCACGGATTTCAGTGGACCGGATTGAAGAGAGTAGTCGGAAACTGATGGGAGCTAAGGAGGTCCCTCTGTCGGAGCTCTCCCTACCAGAAGAGTTTCCAGATGTGACAGCTTCTGAAGAGGGGAAGGAAAAGACTCCCAGGTCCAAGATGACTGCAGAGGCGTCTAAACCGGCAAACACCCCAGAATCCGCCATCGATTTGGAATCCACACCCGATTCCGGTCAAGCCGATCCAGTTCCAAAACCTATGGATGGGGAACGGAACCGGAACCTGATTGAAATCTTCGAGGGGATGGAAGCCGAGCCGAAGAGTCCTACCTTAGGGTTAGGATTGTAGATAGTAAAAGTTTATACATACTAGAGGAGTTAGATTGGAACCGGATTCTATCCGGTAGTAGGTAGGTAGGTAGGATTGGAAGTTCAGCCGAGAAATGCGGCTAGATTCCGTAACGCTTTTTGCCTTTTTGCACTTTTTTGGTTTTGTATATAAACCTGCCCTGAGAAGGGGAGGAGGAGAAAAAAATCTTCTTTTGCAAAATTCCTTTGTGTCCTCTGTTTTGCTTTGCTGTTGTATGTGTGTGCCATGGGAGTGTGTGTGCCTGTTGTATGACCGGAAGTGAGGAGAGCAAAGAGGGAGTTAAGAGTTGACATTTTCTCCTATTGGTTTATTTTAGTCTTCAAGTTCCAGTGTATGAGAGTAGGTAGTAAAAGAGTTGGGAGTGCGCTTCAGTTCCTCAACATGTCTAGAGTTTGAGATTCCGGGTGAGAAAACCGTTGTTAGGCTAGGCGGATAGGGAGGGATTCCCTACTTGCGCTAGAACTCCTGGGTGGGAAATCTGGTTGAGTGTTCGATCTCCTGTGAGGTCTTGCTGCCATATTTGGTAAACGGAATAGCTCTAGTAAGTGTTGGAATGGACGGGTTTACTTGTAACCACCTAACTTCGCACGGATAGGAGAGGGTGCCCAAGGTCGTTGTAGTATCAGAGGATCGTACGGGGGGCCTTTGTGTGACCTACAGTCCAGATTAATACCCAGATTGTTGTGAAAGACCAAACCGGATCTGTAGTAAGTAGGAGATTAGAAGATAGGATAGTGGGTCTTCAGCCACTATAAGTTACGGAAGGAGTAGTGGGCCTACCACTCTAAAAACCAAGGGGCGAACCCTCTAATGGTATAACAGAGGATAAATTAAACCGAGTAGTATCAAGAAGAGTACCGTTAGATTGGAACAGATCGGTCTACAGGAATAACCAGGATCGGGGATTATAGCCTCATGGGGTTGTGATTGTTGTTCAGACCGGATAGTTGGTAGAACCGGAATAGTGGTGGGAAGATAATTCTCCGTTTTTCGGATATTATAGTTTTTTCCGGTAATTGACCTGAAACCAGAAGTTGGGTTTATAAGCTAACTCATCCTAAATCGTGTAATGAAGCCAAATACTTCACAGGATCTCGTGGGTTCAATCTTTAGAGTCACTTAGTTATACTTTAAAGGAGTTTTCGGGAGTATAACAGGGAATTTACTTACCTTGTACTGCAACAGTTTTCCTTACACGATTATGTCTAACTACTAAATTTTTCACTCCACTCTTAAAGGCCACAAGGGTTAAGTAGCTCCCAAATTGTTCTCCTTTATCCTTTATCCTTATTTATCTTTATCTTTTATCTTTTATTTCCCAAGTTGGAATTCTTTAATGGACTGGATTAGCTCTGCAGCTCCCGAATTGGTCTTGTCACACACCAACAACTTGCTTCTAATATTCCGATTTGGACTTATCCTTGTTGATCAATTGCTTCTAACTGGGAACCACTAGATCTTTCTTCACCAACTCGATATCCACTTTTATACTACAACTTGGCTTAATGAAACTACCATATCAACAGAACTTACATTTCTGCTCACCAACTTGGAATTAGGATTTGATTACAGATGCTTCTTACTTAAATTCTGATACATAACCTCTTACACAAATCATAAATCAACTCGGCACTCAAAAGACAACATTTAGACTTTACACAATTTCCCAATTTGGACTGTTACAAATTAAAGACTTCCCAACTTATTACAACGACACACACAGAACTCCAAGTTGGAAACTTACTCACACTGAACTCAACTTAGTTAAAAAACCGGACACTCCAATCGTAATCACATGTGCAGATATTGTTTGACACAGATTCCAACTTGGAAAACGTTCACATGTAGAAGCAGCATCCATCAAAAATCCAAATTGGTTATTATAAAACTTCACACAACACATTCAAATTCCACACATCTCACAAACAACAATTAGGCTCACATATCAATCTCCAACTCCACATATACCACTCAACACCACCAATTCGGTTTGAACTTATATCATATTACCAAATTGATGAATAAATCACCGTTACAATTTGTTATGCTATATTCTCCAACTAAGCTCTCACAACAATTTGTAATATAGTTTATGAAAAGTTCTACATGACTGCTCCATCAACTAAAAGATAATCCCAAATAGGCTCAAAATGTCTCATCAAAATTTTACAATTTGGTTCAAGTATCATCTATGGACTTCAAAGTACTCAACTATAGATTGAACACTATAGCACATAATTCTTCCAAATAGAATTTCAACATTTCTCCCCAACTATCATTCCAAGCTTGGAAACTAAATCTAACTATCTACACCAACTTGGAACATTACGCATTCATTGCTTCTCAGCTCTTTAAATACAAACTTGCGCAATTCTCCATTACACACTCTCCTCCAAATTATTACCGATTTTGATATTCCTTTATCACTACATCTGCACCACCCTGCACATTCACACACCCACCATACACTGGCACACATGCATCCTGACTAGGACACAGACTCAAATACTCAACCACTCCAAACCAACTTGAACTAACACAGACCCATTCCCGACTAGAAATCACACACACACAAATGCAAACGCAAGAAAAAAAAAGCTACACAACCTTGACCGACTGGGACACGCACTGGATATTCGCTCAATAGTGGGTAAAAGAAAAATGAACACCATTTGGAACCTAATAGGACTTGCATTGATAGTTGCCAAATCAGAGAAGACAGTCAACTGACAACTACCTCCAACTTGGGATTTCACCAAACATCAGCAATGACATACATTCAAAACCAACAACTAGTCATTCATCCAATTCAACTGAACACACCATCCACTTGTCATTCATCTACCGAATCAGAACTCAACATCTGCCACCCATTTGGAACATTAACTGGATCCCTAACTAGGAACTTAAACCCGCAAACCAACCAACTAGGTAGCAAAGTAACTCCCATTTGGAATAAAACCAGTGACTAAACACCCCATTTGGACAATACAACCAACCAAATAAGCACCAAAAACCTTCACATTTCACTCAAAATGGCTCAAAAATTAACAAGGTTTTCATCCTATTTGGTTATCTACAACAGTATTCATAGGTGATAGAATCATAAAGTATACAACGCAAACACACTCAGGGATACTAGGATAGAATGGCACAAGGTTTGTAAAAGAAGCTTTTCCATATTTTTTGAAGAAGACTCTCATTGATTGCACTTCACACAATGTGGTGTGTGAGAATTCATCTCAAGGGAGATGTAAGAGTTTGGTTCTATGAAAATAGTATGAAGTTTGTAGAACCAAAATGTGCTTTATTCTTTGAGGACTTTCATAGACTGCATTTCATACAATGTAGTGTGTGAGAGTCCTCAAAAAATGGAGTACATTTTGGTTCTACAAACTCCATGCCCAACATTTATGCGATTTCCATTAGAATAGCTATACAAAATTCATAAAACCAAACTTTGCTCCATTCTTTGGGAAGGACTCTCATAGACTGCATTTCACACAATGTAGTGCGTGAGAGTTCATCCCAAAGAGGGAGCAAAGTTTGGTTTTATAAATTCTGTGCAGCTATTCAAATGGAAATAGCATGAAGTTTGTAGAACCAAAATCTACTCTATTCTTTGGGAAGGACTCTCATAGACTGCATTTCACACAATGTAGTGCGTGAGAGTTCATTCCAAAGAGGGAGCAAAGTTTGGTTTTATAAATTCTGTGCAGCTATTCAAATGAAAATAGCATGAAGTTTGTAGAACCAAAATCTACTCTATTCTTTGGGAAGGACTCTCATAGATTACATTTCATACAATGTGATGTATGAGAGTTCATCCCAAAGAGGGAGCAGAGTTTGGTTCTATGAATTCCGTGCTTTTCTTCCTTGAGTCTATGAATTCCGTGCTTTTCTTCCTTGAGTTCATCTGCGTTGTTGACTAGGTGATATCTAATAATTATATAATCATATGTCCAATACATGTATATTTAGTGATTACTTTCTATAAAATACTAAGTGTTGGGGAATTATTATATAGATCTAGAATTTTGTAATTACATACATGTTCTGTCTATCATTTCATTGTTTATTTGGTATTTTGTAATAAAAAATTCTTTTGAGCTTGTGGTTACAATCACTCTAGAGTCTCCCATTTCATTGAAAAACTCCCAAAATAATGAATATGGTGTTATTCCTAATTCAAAACAATTCCACATAAAATTGTTATAGAAATTACAAGCAAGTAGAATCCAAAAGATGTTGATTTCCAATATATAATAGAAAAAATATTTATAAGCAATAACTTAGGGGATCTACAATATTCAAGTAACATTGGCAATTAGAAAAAGAACCAAGGATGAAAAATGCATCCCTTTACAATTAAAGGGTGTTTTACCTTGTGTCCATATCTCGGGGGGTGCACTTAGTTCTACAACAAACCACATGTGAACAAGTGGTTTTTAATAAACTATGATTTTAACTTCAAAATTTGAGCATTGTTTACTAATGACTATAGGATTCTACTCGCAAAATTTCAAACTCAAATAAAATATGGAATGATTTTTAGAAAAGGTTAAAATGCACTAAAATGGCATGTTTTTTTAACTCAAATATTTTTAGAGAACACATTTAGATGACCATTGCATCAATATTCAACTCAAAATGAGATTTCAATAGAGAGTTATTTTTAGGAATTTTTTGTTCATTTTTTAAACAAACTTTTCTTATATAATATAGGAATGTGAAAGTTATTTTTCAATTCTATAGTGTATCTTTTTACTTCAAAAATTTGTAACTAATTATTATTAACAAATAAAAATACTAATAATTCAAAATATAAACTTTTAAAGTAGAAAAATCTATTCATATTTTTTCATTTAAATTTATTTATAATTCAAAAAGTATATAGGGGTTCAAAGTTTTATTTGCACATGGTTTTTAATGGACACTCTAAGTGACCCCCCCGAAGGTCCATATTTGAGATAATGGACTTATGGATTTAGAGTTTAGGGTCATTTTTACAAATACCAAAAATGAGTACTTTGAAAATTCATGGTTAATTCAATTAGTCAACAAAAATCTTTATTAAAAAGTATTGGAAGTTTCTTTCAATTGCCAACAAGAAAAATAATATAATTTAAAAATTAGTATCTATACACAAATGCCAATTTGAATATTTTTAGATGCGTATTCAACCCTTTTTAATGATTTCATAATGAATATGTGTGCCATATTTTTTAATTATCCTTAGAATCTTTCATATTGTGTATTCATCTAAAAGCATTTGTAATGCTCATGGGTTCTAAGACAATAACAGTATAGTAAAGGATCAACTCTAACCAAATTGGTCTTTCTTTATTCTTGGGCCTATCATTATCCTTTTCAAATCCAATAATCTGTTGAAATATGAAGGACTTGTGACTTGACTCACAATACAAAAATATGTTATTGTCATACCTTTTCCTCCAATGTTATGTGTGCCAATAAATTCAACCTTCCTTCATTTATCCAATAAGAGCAATTGCCATTAGTTGGAGCTCCAGCCATTAGAAGGTGTCAGTCAATCTAATTCAATTTCAAATTTAATTTGGGACAGTTATATTTGAAACCCCTGGATGTTTCTGGAATTACTTCAAGATAGAAGGAGTAGAAAACAAACTGAATCACTTTTTGTAAACAACAATTGAAGCTAGTTCAAACACCCTGAAGCAAAAAAATTTCATAGATACCACTCTAGAGACTATATAGCAATTCAATCCTTGCAAAGGGAATTGAAATACAATCTTTGACTTATCAAAGGCAAAGAATTCAACCCACAACTATACAAAAACTACTACTAGCAAACCTCTTATTGAGAATTTCTTGAACTTAATCACAAAACATTGATAGATTTGAATACAAACACTAGTAGAAAAAGGGCCTATAAATTACTTGACTTTTATGACTACACTAACAACAATGACTACAAAATAGTCATTTTGAAGTCATTTGAAGTTATTTTGAAGTAACTATGCAGTCATTGTTGTTGATGCAGTCATAAAAGACAAGTAATTTATAGCCCCTTTTTCTACTAGTGAAAGGACATCAATGGACATCATTTCACCAACATTGGTTGAAGAATGATTGAAATTAATACTAGAAGAGCTATTCTCCAATCAAAAGGGAAAAATTTGTTGATTTCACCACCTATTTTCAGCATGCACTGCTTTATTATTGACTTCCATTCTTGTATGTTTAGTAGAGTTTAGTAGAAGCTATAGTAACTATGCAATCCTTTGAAAATAGGAGCTATTCACACACCAATGATCGGAAAAAACCGACGGTTAGTACAAAGTCAGCTGATGGATTTGTAGAAATAACCGGTTGCATTTCAATTGCAAAGGATGCCAAACTGACAAGAATTTGGAATTATTGGAGATCAACTGGTAGCTTTCAAAAAGTGCAGGAGATTTTGCCAGCTCTTGTAGCCACCTACAGGATTTCAACTGCCTCCATGTCATTGTGACTAGCTAATATCCGATTAAAAATACAGAAATGTCCTTGTTATCAATTAAGGATAGGATTTTTTTAATTTTAAAAAATAAAAATTTAAAAATACACAATACAAGCGCCCTTTGCAATTGCCAAAGGCTATAGCAACGCACTCTCCATGGTCCGCAGCTCCCTGTAATCTCGTCCACCTTCGCAGGGCCAACAAAAGCTATCAATCATTCGATGCATCCAGCCACCCTGCCCACCCACACTCCTTGTCCCACTCCTAGCCTCTCAGGCTCCCACTCCCACATTGTTCCACTCCTCCACTCTCACACTCCCTATACTCTACTTCCAGTCTCCCACACTCCCTATCCCACACTCCTACACTCCCATTTCCACACTCCTAGTCTCCTATCCCTTGTCCTTCATTCTATCCTCGCTTATTGTGCTCATCTTTGCCCATCCTCACTTTGCTTATTCAATATTTTTCCTCACAACCACCTCCTCGTGTAAACCTGTAGCCTATTGTTATTCTTGTCACAAGTTGTTGATTCCTCATGCTACTGTGGTGTTATAGCTCTAGATGACTGGGTCGTGACTTCAATTGATATACTCACCCTGGACTCATGCACAAATGTGTTGTGCTTCTTATTGGTTTACCTGATGTGAACTGCAGGAGTTTCCTTACCATTCTTGCGACTTGGGTGTATTGTAGCTCTACTAAGTTGGTCATGTTCGTGAGTTGTTGATCGATATTGCTATTGGTTGGATTGAAGAGTTCAAGCACTACTAAATTGCAACTCAAGCCTCCACGTTCCAGTGAAGAATATCTCACCTTTTTTTCTTTTTTTTCTTAAGTTGTTCTTCATGGCTAAGAGACAGAAGACCACACTACTAGAAATTTCAGCAATTTCAGTCGATTCGGTCGACTTGATTTGGCCATTTTTTGATGATTTCAGTAAATTTCTGTCAAAAAATGGCCAAATCAAGTCGACCGAATCGACTGAAATTGCTGAAATTTCTAGTAGTGCCATGAGAGATATGTTTTCTAAAGCAAGACCTAATAAGGACTTAGTCGATCCGCATGGATCTAATTCTTCACCATCCATCACACCTCTTAGCAAAGAACTTAATGACATTGAAAAAGCTAATTTGGAGTGGAAAGACTCGTGGTATGAATTATATGATTGGGTGGAGTTCAATTGTGATTTGGGAAGGGTCTTTTGTAAAACTTGTAAGGAGGGTGGAGGAAAATATGCATATGCAACAGAGGGGTCAATGAACATTAAAATTTTGGCTTTACAAGACCATGGTAAAAGTATGGAACACTGAAAATTGGCTTGGGCAAAACATGGGGGGCAAAAGGCTTTGCAAAAAGCTATTGCAACTGCAAATCAAAGTTCTGATGAGGCAATGGTATCCCTATTTAAGGCTACATATTGGATAGGGAAGCAAAGTCTCTCTTCCCACAAATTTTCAAGTTTATGCAATCTTCTTCTCTCTTGTAATGTTTCCATCACTAAAAAGATTTACCACAATGAAAAATCTTGCAATGAAATGGTATCTGGATTTTCTTCTATTATTCAAAAGAAGGTTCTAGAAATAGTGAGAGATTCAAAATTCTTTGGCCTCATGATTGATGAATCTATTGACATTTCTATAAGAGGACATCTTGGGGGTTTTGCTACTTTTTTAGAAAGTAGTTTTCCTATCACTACTTTCTTGGATTTGTTGTGGGTTGAAGATGGAAAGAAGGATGCAAAAATGATATTCAATACTACCACAAAGACTTGGGGACTAAATCTCAACCGTTGTGTTGGATTTGGATCGGATGGAGCTTCCACAATGGTTGGAAAAAATACGAGTGTGGCAGCAAGATTGAGAAAGGTGAATCCGTTCCTCACATCTACTCATTGTGTAGCTCATAGAACCAATCTAGCAGCCCTAGAGGCCTCAAAGAACGAAGCTTGCAAAGAAATGTCCACTGCAGTGGATTCTATGTTAAATGCTTTGGCTACTCACTTTAAAAAATCATCTAAAAGGAAATGTGCTTTGCAAGGCCTTCAAAGTGAACTAAATGATGCTCAAAAAATGCTTGATAGGGATCATAAAGTCTATTGGTTGTCCAGGTAGCAAGCGGTGACCACATTGTGTGATTCCTTGGAGTCAGCCCTCATTTATTTGCGTGATAATTCCTTTAATGATGATGCTAACATTCCTACTTTGTTTGATAAGTTGTGGGATTTTAAGTTTATTTACATTCTCTATTTTTTGGCGGATATTCTACAAATGCTATCGAAATTGTCCAAGATTTTTCAATCTAAGCTTGTCAACATTTCTATTATTGGCTCTATTGTGAAAACATAAATTGTAAATGTGAGGATGTGTTTTCTTCTTGATTCTTATGATTTGAACCAAGGTACATTTAATCCTAGTACAAATTTTCATTTTCTTCCAAAATTTGGCCCTTTAGGCAGGTATTTTCATCGTTTGTCTAGCGAAATTAGAGGGTCCAATTCCCATAGTGTCCAAATGACTAGGGACCCTACATGTGCTGATTTGGAGTTTTCTTTAACATTTCAAAAATATTGTACAGAAGCAGTTTGTTTGGCTTTAGAGGTTTGGTTTGAAAATAACGATGTCATTGATGCTTTCAAAATTCTTAACCCTGTTCACATGCCTCATATGCAAATTGGTTTAGCACCATGGGGAGTTGTGGAATTGGATTTGCTTTTGCAACAATATGGACAACAGAAAAACGAAGGAAGAAAGATTTTCTTTCCCTTGGTAGACGTAGCAGCTTATAAGCAAGAATTCTTTGCTTTCAAGTTGCAAGGGATTACAGAGTGGATGGATAGATCTTTTGGAGACATATGGGCTTCAATTAGTTGAAGCCCATCGTTGAAATTGAAATATCCTAACCTCCTAACTCTTGTTGAAATTGCTAAATGTCAATGTGTGAGCACTACTACATGTGAAAGGGTATTCTCTGTGCAAAATAACATAAAGCAAAAGCTTTGAAATTGTATAACAACATTGAATTTGGATAGTGCTATGCAATTAGCCTTGGAAGGACTTGACAATGACTATGACAACAATATAGAAGAGGTCATTCTCTTGTGGAAGAATTCCTCTAAGTTTTGCCATTTGAATGCAAATCCAAAGCGATATCTTACAAGTACAACTGCACAATCATTTGAAGGAGAAATTGGTAACTCCTAAACTTTTTGATTTCTACAACCTTTTCATGACCATCCTCAACTCCATATTGCATGGGTTGGGAAGATTCTTGGCCTCCAAATGGTGGAGGGCTTTGCCAAGTTCAATTCCTGCTAAGGATTTTGTTTTTATAATTATTACTTTAATTCTCAACTTGATTTTCTATATAACATAGGGATTTTGCAATTTAGCCGGTGGATTTTGCAATGTGGAGGAAATTAGCCGATGAAAAATGAAAATTGGAGGAATTGAACTGGTGATTTTTGTAATTCAAAGGATGCAGCCGGTGACCATCGGAAAAAAAACCGGTTCATCTTCTTAGAAGGAAGAAATCAACTAGACGACCTCCAAAAATTTCTCGAACATTGTCACACACTAACCTAGCCATTTCTAAAAAAAATGATTTATTTCGAAACAAAGGTATTATTTAAATAAGTAGGGTCTAAGATTCCGTCTAGGCCCTCTAGGTTTGCAAAGTTGATTTGAAAGGATAAAGATTGGATGTGCAAGGACCAAAGACTGGAGGTTGAGTCAAAGAAGAGCTTAGAGTCCACACTGCAATGGTTGGCACCTAGACAATTCAATAGCAACCAACCCTTAGAGCACTCCAATATAAGGTAGAATTGTCCAATACCACCATCCACCTAATTACATCACCTATAGAATCCTCTAAATTGCATGAGTAGCCCATTTATTACCACAATCTTTACAACACTTTATCATGATGGCAATGCACTTGGAGAGCAACACATGAGCCCACCCTTTAACAACTTAATCATGCTTCAACAAGGGTCTATTACAGTTCAAGACTTTAGCTTTGAAAAATCATAGCAAATTCACTTTATGTTTGAATGTCTTCATTTTTTACAATTGACTTCTCTCAAACTTTTCAATCTCTAAAAAATATGGAATTTGACAAATAGCTTCTCTAAAATACCTAGATAACAAATTTGTGTGTTAACAGGTAGTTCTACTTTAGCCAAGAATAAACATGTCAACTTTATAATGATGGGGTCACTAAAAATCATGCCCCAATGGAAATGGCATTTGTCTCTTTCTATTTTTGACCCTACTATTTTCCATTCTGGGCTTGGCAATTTAGCAAAATATAAAGAGCTTGCAAGTTGGCTCACACTAGGAAAAGTCATGAATACTAAACCTTTTCAAGCTTTGTTATGTGTGTTGATTAATTGAAACTTCCTTTTGCATGAAACTATGAAAGGTCTTTTTTATGTATAGTAGAATCTTTTCCTTTCTTTTTTCTAATGGGAAAAAGTCCATTTGAGATTTGGATTGATGGCTCTCCATTGGGTCAATTTTTTTCAAAAGTCTAGAAAGGAATGAGGTTCACCTACCTCCACTTCAAAATGTGGGTATTGCGCTTGTCCCATCTCTACATTGAAGATGCTCTTATAGCATATGCAATGGAAGCATATACAATGCAAGCTCAAGAAACAATCCTTCTAATGACAAATGGCAGGGCATTCTATAAAGCAAATAATGCCGGGTTCTTTTTTGGACAAATTGACCTAATCCAAAGCCAGCAATCCAATGTCAAATGGACTCTTCTTCAACATTATAAAAATAAGGGAAAAAAAAAAAGATTCTACCTTAAAAAAACACTTCTCATGCCAGTTTGTGAACACGAGTGCATTTTGTAGTCCATTGTCCGCAAAGCAGCGTGTCATTAGAGACAGTTAGCGTACATACCTTCACATTTTCAGACCTGGACACCTTCATTTTCAGTAGCCCGGACATTCCCGTCTGTTGAGCTGAAACTTGGCAGCGCTCACTCCGAGCCCAAGCCAGGTGAGGATCGAGTTCAGTGCGGAACTTACAACAGTAGAACACGTTCTCACCAGTATCACTCAAATTCTACAGTACAACTGCCTGTCCGTTCAAAGGATTGACAAGATCGAGTATCTTAATAAGAACATGGTATAATGATATAAATGTTAGCCAAAGACACGGTTACACTCGATTTCAGGTCACAAGATTATAGGCTGCACAATTGTGAAATTTGACTGTCTGTTTTCATTGCAAAAATGTGGTGTCGTAATTATGTGGTACAACTCTGAGTTGAGTTACATTTGAAGAACCGGCACTCATTTTGTGCAACAAGTCTGAAATCCCTCGTGAAAGCGTTAATTTGCTGCCTTGCGATGGACAGGAAAAGAAAAAGAAACGGTACGAAAAGAAAGCAAAACTAGCAACATCTGACTAATAAGTAACATTCCATAACTGCGATAACTTCAACCTCTCCTCGAGCGTGATCTTTCCAGCACTGAATCGACCAATCCGGTTTTTAAATTCCTATTTCGTCTTACTATACATGAAAACGGGGCATAATGCTTGAACGCTGGCTAGCTCCTGGTTGACAAAACTGCTACTTGCCGAGTAACGTGGCTAGCTTGGCATTCGCTCAGCTGGACGTTACGTTTTATATGGCATCTATCTATCAACCAGGATCGAAGTTGATTAAATCGATCGACCAGCTTCCTCGATTAGCTTCCATTGTTGTGCGTGTAGGGAAAACTACCCAATTATCATGTGTTGGATGATGGATGGATGAATCAATCAGAGCTTGTGTCCGTTAGCGCCGTTTTCCAACTTGCTGGCTTTGAGGTCGTTCATGGGCACAGTGCCTTTTGCCAGAGTTTCCGGGTATGGCACATAGCGCTTCCAGAACCAATGCTTCGTCCACACCAGATCCATTTCTTCGATGGGGATGCCCTTAGTCTCCGGGATGAAGAAGTAGGTGAATATGAACATGATCACTACCCAGCCCGCGAAGAAGAGGAAGATGCCCCACTTGAAGGCACACAGCATGGACAGGAACACCTGCGCGATGAGGAACGTGAAAAGCATGTTGGAGGACACCGTGATGGCCTGCCCCGCCGAACGCGTCTCCAGCGGAAAAATCTCACTGGGAATCAGCCACCCTAGCGGCCCCCACGACCACGCGAAAGACGAAACGTACACGCAGATCAACGCCACCGCGATCCAGCCCAGGTAGGACTTTATGTGAGTCCCGTGCAACCCTGTCGCCAGAATGATGGCCAAGGCTACCTGCACACGCGCGCCACGCCACACCACACCACACCACATTTTAATTTATTGGCATATACACATGCACTCCATTCAATTCACCAACACCGCGACGTGCGGATCGGATCGGACGGCACATTGAACATATACATACATATAACTAACCCACTTCTTCACGTGTGCGGCGAAACACAGCTAGCTAGCTAGCCCTGTGTATGTACACGGCCATGGCGAGCCCCCGTAACTCCTGAAGTTTGAACTGGTCATGTACATATCCCGAGAGAGACAGCTAGAACATGCATGTTCATATTTCGGGCTTCCTTAGCTTCCTAAACGTACCATGATACCTAACTCGTCCTTAATTGAACTTTTATCCTCCCTCGCTTGCAACCGTAGTAGAATTAATACATACATGTACTGTGTTTCCCTTCGTTTAACATGCACCTTCCTTGGAATCCAGAAAAAATGACACCGGAAGACTTAGCAAAGACATACTCCATCATGATAATTGTGCTTGCTAGCTAGGTAGGCCACGCGCAGGTGAGTAGTGGAGAGATAATCATCCGATCAGCACAGCAGGACAGACAGGGTACGTATTGGAAGAGCTTGTACGGGACGGACGGTTGGACGGAAGGCCATGTATATATGTTGTGCATGGACATGCGTACCTGGGCAATGAACATCTGGACACAAGCCTCCAGGAGAAGCGCGCGGCGCCCGATGCGATCCACCACCCCGATGGCCAGGACGGTGGCAAGCACATTGACGGCGCCGACGATGACCGCGGAGTAGAGCGACGCCGAGCTCTTGAAGCCCAGCGTTTGGAACAGGACGGGCGCATAAAACATGATGGCGTTGATGCCGGTAAACTGCTGAAAAAGCTGCATGATTGCGCTGATGATAAGCTGCGGGCGACTGCGGCGTCGGAGGATGTTGCGGAACGGGTCCTTGACATGCGCCGCTTCGTCGCTGGCGGTGATGATGTCGCCAAACTCCGCATCCACGTTCTCCACGCCGCGGATCTTCTGCAGAATCCGGCGCCCTTCCTCCAGCTTGCCGCGCTGCACCAGCGAATTGGGCGTGTCAGGCAGCAAGATGCCGCCCAGCGTGATGAAGAGCGCGGGCAGGCCGGCGATGCCCAGAGAGACGCGCCAGCCATTGTGCTTCATCTTCTCGGTGCCGTAGTTCACCAGGTTGGCGAACAGGATGCCGATGGTGACCGCGAGCTGGAACAGGATGTTGAGCGCTCCTCTCCACTTGGACGGCGCCATCTCGGACAGGTACAGCGGCACGGCCTGATTGGCGAAGCCCACGCCCCAGCCCAGGCTCACCCGCCCGAGGATGAGCATCACGATCTCCTGCGCGGCGGACGTTAAAATCACGCCCAGGCAGAAAGCGAAGCCGGCAATTAGCATCGTGGCCTTGCGGCCCCAGTGGCGCGTGGTGTACGACGAGAAGAACGTGGACACCAGTGCAGAGATGTAGAGTGACGACGTGAACGCTTGCAGCTTCTGGTCGTCATACTTGCAGTAAGCGTTGTTGGCATCATTCGACAGGCGCTTCTGCCGCAACACGTTCGGGAAAAACTTCGCAAGAAACTCGTCCATGGACGTCACGCCGCCTGCACCCACGCCCATGTCCATGTTAATCAATCCCCGCAATTCACCCAACCCAACCCAACCCAACCCAACAATTTCACCATGCACTCCCTCTACGACATAGCCACAGAAACTTTCCACGAAATTCCTCAATTGCATACAGCACCAAATCCTCCCCTTGCTACTGCACGTAACGAACTGCAGCTCGCTCCTCCGGCCCAGTTGCAGCGACGTAGCGAGCCATAACCAGTTGGGATATATATCAGAATCATTTACACAGCTTGATTTCAAGCGACGACCATGGATGAAGAATTCATTGTTAAGAACTCCGGAACCAAAACAAAACAAAAGAGCTCGCGAGCTGAGATTGAAGCAAGAGCTATATAGCTAGCGCGACAGTTACCTGAAATTCCGACATCGTAACCAAACATGAGTCCCCCCGACGCAGCCACCACACAAACCATGCACACGAAGAACGTCGTGCGCCCGGGGTAGTGCTTAATCTCCCCCGCCGTCACCACCCCTCCTCCCGCCATTGCGTCCCCCTGCTTTGCCTTGTCTTACCTCCGACCTTCGCCTCCTTCTCACTTCGCCACCCAAATTAAACAAACCAAACCAGCTAAGCTCGCTCCAGCGGCAGTGCAAAATGAAAAATCCTTCAGGTGCGAAATTAAGTAAAGTGATGAGAATATAGACGAAACCCAACTGCAGCTCAGCTAACTTCGTCGGAGGGCATGCACGATCGAGCAATGGTCCCTCAGTCCCGTCGACTGAGAGTTGCACAATCGGCAGCACGAGCACGCGAGCTTGGCCGGAGGAGGGGAGCCAGGGCGAGACGGTGCAAGCGTGCAGCTTTGTCAGGAGCTCTGACAGGGGTAATGAGCCTTATAAGCCAAAGCGAAGCCCACGGCAGCTCATGGGTTTGGGTTCAGTTTGCCTTGATCTCGAGGGAAAATATTCGGATAAGTTAACTGTCTAAACTTGGGGTTCAGTTCTTACTCTTTCACTGATCAGGTATGTTTGCCAGATTCGTGTTAGGAAAAGCCAACTGAAACACTGAATTGCTGCATGTTTTCGAATGAAAGTCCTTAAATTTCATCCAACTGGATCACTCCAGCTAGTTCACCTTCGTTTGGCAATGGATTTGATTTAGCTCAAACTTTGCTGCATGCTGAGTGACTGGCATGTGATGTGGTTTGATTGGACCTAGCCGTCAAAACTACTGTAGAGGCGTGCCTGGGGTGCGTTGGATGACTGTGATACGCCCTTTTCGATGACGTGTCACTGGGATATGCATTTTGAGGTCCGTCAGTCGCGGGCGCGTCCGAGTGTGTGTGACTGGTAAGTCATCCACTGGGAAGGAAATTTTCACATTTTGCTGTCGTAGCGGTTGCTACTGGAACGTGTCAGTGCGATGCTTGGCCTCGTTGGATGTAAAGTTGGACTTTGCCTGTTTACATAAGGTACTGTACCCTTGTGAAAGAAATAAACTTGAGAATCTGCTTCGTCCAATGTCCGACAGCATGTGCCACAAGAGGTAAGCATCCTATTTGTGCAGTGTGGCCTATTTGGGCGAACATGTACCTGCAGTGCAAGTTTCGAATTTGAAATGTGCAGGACTTGTACACTGCGTGAAAGGGCAGCTTTCAGAAACATCATATTTTTATTTTTTATTTTCCATTATATTTTTGAGATTAGGAAAAACATATAAATTCAAGGAATCTCAGTTTTATAAAGATTCAACGGTTGAAAACAAAGTTATGAAGTGGGAACGGAGCACCATCTTGAAATCCAATCTTAAATAGTTGTCATTTGGCCAAGCAATCTATACTAAGCTCTTGTTGGTTGAAGGCATTGGGATGGCCTCTAGGATGGCCAATTTTAGTTGGTATGAAATAGTTTGGTGGACTTGACTGGCAAAGCTCCTCGAATGTGAAAGAGGAGGATAACTACGTAACTTATCCTATGACCAACTCACGTGATAGAGATTCAAGCTCATCAAGAATTTTCATATCCAAACCATTCACATTCTTGGCATGGGTGCAAAAAAATTAACTAAATTTCAATTGTTGAATTTCTGAACAAGAATATGAAGGAAATAAACAATTGGATTGGATTGACAATGGGTTAGGTAACAACAGTGACCAAACTTTTGGCCCTTCAAGTATTAAATTTTCATATTAGATGGATAAAGGTTTCATGATTTAACATTATTTGATCAAACTTTTTTTGATGCAACCAATTTTACAAACATTGAAGTATAGAATGGCAACATCTATCTATCCACCATACCGTGATAGTTACTACTTTCCATCATTTAGAATGATAGGACATCTTCCCCACAACAACAACATTGGCAACTAATTTTATTTCTGAAAAAAAATTCCTTTTAGTAAGAAAAATATTCATACATACAACTATAGTTCCTAGGCAAGTCCAATAATATTTTGAATTATTTTTCTTAATTCATGGAAAAAAACATGATTTTGATTCAAATTTTTTCAAAATTTATGAAAACACATTGTACATTAGAATTAGATATTTCAACTAACATAATTAATCCTTAAGTCATGAGACAACCAAAACAATCTACGTACTTTTGTGCATCAAACTTATTTTCACTTGAATCAAAGTAGTGGTAAAAAAATTATATACTATAAATTGGATCTCAATGAAGGTAGTGTGAAACAATTATTTTACACCAAGGACATATTTTCAAAGAACTACCCTCTAAAAAGGGCAAAAGATAAAGGAAACTCGATACACTACTAGAAACAAGTCAAGCCACAAGAGTGCAATATTGGATTACCTATTTTTTATGAAATGAACAATAATCCAATTTCAATTTGGACTCATTGAACACAAAAGACATTGGAATAGCCTTGGCTCTTGATTGTTGTGCTACAATATTTGCTTCATTCATAGTTTAGGCAAAGTCTCCATAACTACACTACTATAACTATAACGTCAATTCTTCTAAAACGACAATGTCAAGTTATTGGAGCTTTTACATCATCCATTTCAACGTGTATCCCAAAAATGATGTTTCTTTTGAATTGCAACCAAGAAATGACTGAATGGCTATAGAGAGGGGTTCTAAGACCTAGATAGTGATGTTTGTCACTCTCCTATGTTGAACAAGCAAACACTAGAAGAAGAAGCAGGGGTAGTAGAGATGGGCGTAACAAAAATTGTAGTACCTATCAAGTACATGCAAAATGACGAGTAATATTGAAGAACAGAGGCATGACCAATCCTAGGCTGAAGGGGAACATGGTTATTCCATTTGTGAAAAAAGACCTGATTCAAATTAAGTAGGGTGGAGAGAAGAATGGAGAGACAAAGATCTAGTCCATACTAAATTAATAAAGGAAGATGAAATTGGGAGAGAAGGTTGGACATGATCCTCAACAACAAGAAGTTATCTAAGGCTCTTGGACAATAATGTACTAGGCAACATCGAAGGCAAAGTATGAGAGGAATTCCTCAAATAAATATCACTTTATCTTCTCAAGTAAAAGTGATTCCAATTATTTCAATGATGGTACTAATTAATGGTGATGTTGAGGAGGATGAAATTGACATTGAGTTCTTATATCTTAATGCAATATGGTTAGCATAGCCAACCACTACTACAAATGAATCAATCCCTAAACTTTTAATTAGAATATCAGTATCACTATACTATTTTATTTTCAATCATCTCCATATTTTTTCTATAATTAGAACCTTACTAGTACTTGATTTTAGTATAGGTAGGGAGTTTCCAAAGACCAACATGAGCAAAGTCATGCTTAGTCTTTGGTGATCCCTCTACCCCCCTCTATATTGAACACCAAACAAATGACTAAACAATAGGTGGAGATTGGGGTTTATTTTCCAAATGGATGGTCTACTAGAGTATCAGTTTCAATATCAGTGGAAACACCCCCCATTCGAACTAGTAGTTGGTAGAGGACACATAGCAGGACAAGTTGCTACATTGTAGAAGGGACTCAATGGGCTCAAAGTGCTAGTAGCAAACGTTGCCACAAACAATGACATATGAGGATGAAGACAAGAGAAAGTCCTAGAAGAAACCTAGTGTAGAAAGATTGCCCCTATTTTCTATCCTAAGAAGCCCATGTTTTAACCAATGTTTCCTTTGACCATTGATAGAGGGAGTTATGTTGCTAATCTTGAGAAATGAAGTTAATTTTCATGTAAAGGAATTGTTTTATCCAATTGACAATTTCATCCAAGATTGTTTTAATTTGAAATTTTAGAACAAAAAAACTTCATGTTTTGTTGCCAAGTTTTAGCCTGGGGGGGACATGGCACTACAATGCCATTAAAAAAAACACCCAGTGCGCATACCTTTTTGAACAAGCACGTGTTGAACTTGCCTGGGACTACTTTGAATGCACGGATGCTCCGATTCATCAAAGAAAGAAAAACTGATAGTTGTCAATTAGGACAATTCTCGGGTTGTGCTCCCAACAATAAATTGAGTGGTCTCAAAGTGCATGCCCCACCGGGTCCATTTTCCAGCTAACTTATTCCACCCCCACCCCGCCCCTCCCCCCTCCTCCCTCCTCCCTCCGTCCTCCATTGAAATGTACATTTCACGAAGATGTCGGTAAGTGAGTTGAGTGTCCGGACCCTCCTTTGGAGAGTTTGCATGAGAGCCCTTTGCTTTCAGTCCTGACCGGCAGCAGATTTGAGTTGCAGAATGGGTGGCCAGTTTGATTGCAGCTGGGAAGGTCGGTTATTAGGTTACTCCATGTACGTGTACGTTGCCTGTTGCGGCTCAGGAGCCGTGAGTCCCCGTCCCACGTTCGTTAATAAGTTAGGCTTCCAATTTGACTTCCGAGGATTCACGGCGTCACAAGCAGTGACGCGAATGTGCCTGCATTACATTACTGATTTCTGCATCATGAAAAGCAAGCCATCCGCACAACTGACGTCCGGTTTCAATCCTAGTGGAATTAGTTTACGGCGAGGAAAGCTTTTTTGGGGGAAAAGGTTCGTCCTCATGCCTTGACGATTTGCAAAGTCAAGGCTTGTCAATTCCATGTCCGAGGTCTGGGTCCGGACAGGCTCCTTTTGGATACAAGCCAAGGCCAGATTCCGGTGTGTTCCGGTGTCCAAACGTACAATATCCAACATCATATCGTCTAGCGTACAGAAACGCTTGTGGTACAAGAGATTTTTTTAGTTTGAGAGGACCCGAGGGGTTCGCTTTTTGACTTCGGGAGGAAGTTGTGATTGTTGGGGTTGCTGTATGATTATACACGCGCCTCCAAAAATGCATTCTTTCTCAAGGGATCAACTGGATCAACTTTAATTTGCTGTTCCGTGCGTAACACCTTCTACACTAAATAGTGGAATTAGAGGTTGGCCCACACTAATTTCTTGATATTTGGTACTATATAAACATTCATGGTTAGTGTATAGGAATGCACCACTTTTGAATTAGGTTGATTGTTGTAATTGGGACTCGTGAACCTCCACATGGACAAATGGAAATATCTGTAGACTATGTTTGTTGACTTTGATCAACTTTAATTTGTTGTTCCATGCGTAACACCTTCTACACTAAATAGTGGAATTAGAGGTTGGCCCACACTAATTTCTTGATATTTGGTACTATATAAACATTCATGGTTAGTGTATAGGAATGCACCACTTTTGAATTAGGTTGATTGTTGTAATTGGGACTCGTGAACCTCCACATGGACAAATGGAAATATATGTAGACTATGTTTGTTGACTTTGATCAACTTTAATTTGTTGTTCCGTGCGTAACACCTTCTACACTAAATAGTGGAATTAGAGGTTGGCCCACACTAATTTCTTGATATTTGGTACTATATAAATATTCATGGTTAGTGTATAGGAATGTACCACTTTTGAATTAGGTTGATTGTTGTAATTGGGACTTGTGAACCTCCACATGGACAAATGGAAATATATGTAGACTATGTTTGTTGACTTTGATGGCTTGTAAACTTAACTTCCTTGGCACAAGGCAGCCTAATTATTCATGCAACCTAGTTTCACTATTTAGTGTAGGGCTTTCTCCTTGTTGGAAGGTAAAATAGATTGACACCCGGTTCTCATTTAGAACTCTCATTCCAAACATTTAGGAAAAGCCCCATTTTAGGTTGTTTTTATTGGAAAGTAGAAAATACAAATGAAGGAAAAAAAATTGCTTACTTTAGAAAGTTGATTGATATGTGCTTCAATTACACATTGTTATCAATTCACTGTGAATTAGTTTCAAATCAATGCAAATCGGTTCATTTTAACAAAGAAGTATGTAGTTGGGATTGAGGTCATTATGGATTAGATTGGACATGTCTTTAAGTGTGGTATGGGTTGGTGGAAGCCTCAAAGTAAACAATTTTTTGACATAGACAAGCATGTACATGGGCTTTCATCAAAAGCCCAAGGTAGCACACTTCTATAATTTTTTTTTAAATCACACGAAGTCCACAACTTTTTTTTCCAATTGTAACATTGTTTCTTATTGCTTGTTTCTTATTGCTTGTCTATCACTAAAATTTATTCCCACATTTTTTGGATAGCAATATCATACAACACTAGTCATTTCACTTGTAATGGCTTAATTTACCTCATCTTTTTCTACATGGATACTATAACATTTTTAACTAGCCTAAATTCCATTTCCCTTTGGAAATGGGGATAATCTTTCTCTTGATCTGTAGGAATGCATTTAGTTTAACTTTGGTAATTCCAAGGCCATTTTGGGGTCAAAAAATAGTCAAAAGTGACATTTTCAATGCAAAAAATAAAAAAATCGAACATTTTTTTTGCATATCCAATTGTAGGATCTTGCACTAGACTAATATGAAAATTTTCAGAATAAATTTTAGAAACTTTGACTATATTAATCAACTAACTATAGATTGTAAGTTAAATATTTTATATTGAAAAATTGAGTTGAGGGCTTGGGATTTTTTTTAGGGTCTCATTGATTTTCATTCTTTATAAATTGTTAAGTTGAAATAGATAGAAGTAAAAATTAAATTGTTGATAGCCCTGAGATGGAATTGAATTACACCAATCCCAACAGTGAGATTGTTCTAAAAAACAAATTGAATCACATGCAACTTTTTTTCTGAAAAATTGTTAAATTGAGTTCATAAATGGATCCAATACATTATTTCCTTAAAATTTTGTTAAGAATACCTATAAAACAAAAAGCTTCATAACTTTTACATCACTTATTCAAATGGAATGAATCAAATCTTTCCACGTGTAAAAAATACATAATTTGTAAGAAATCTTTAAAAATTTTAAACTATTAAAAGTTTTTTCATTTTTTCTTTTGTTGCCTACCTACCCCTAGTTTGGACTTATTGTGGCACAACTTTTACTCCTAGGCACTGATTGAAATAAAAATGATATTTCCAAAAAGAGGATGAATTGTCCTACCTTGAAAAAAAGTTTCAAAATTCTTTTTGTCAAAAATTGAGAATATAGATACATGCCTCAACCTTCATAAGTCCCCCCCTACAAAAGACACTCTTGGAACTTTAGGAGTTAATCTCCAAACAACTATTGGCTGAATGGGAAGTAGAGTCATTGTTTAAATGGAAAGTTGCAATGCTAGTGTCATAGGCTAATTAGGAAGTTGGAAAGAGTCATAGACTAACTATAGTAGGAAGTTGCCATGGTGGGGGGCTCACACTTTATTTGGGGGAGCAAAAAAAGGGGCCTTCCAACGTTGGTTAACAACGTTATGTACCATGTGTTGCGACTTCCAGTTATTAATTCCCAATGCTTGAGTGGTTGAATCCTTAGTTTCCTTCCACTCTATGTAGTGCACCCCCATGGGTCGTGTGACGTTGCTCCCATGAAAACGTTGAGGGCGAAAGTGGGTCCCACCGACTCACCAATGTGATTACTAATGGCCAGGGAGAACTGACCCCTTCATTGCCTCGGCCAGGGTTAATTGTGAAAAAAAGCCCCCTATTTTTTGCCATGGTTTTTTATACTTCTACACTGCCCACAGCTAATTTGGGGCCGCTGATTGCAAATCTAAATTCAGAATTTGCAAAAGAATTCTTCTGATTGCAAATAAAAATTCCACAGCGTTTTCCCCAGGGGTAAAACGGGGCAATGAGGGGGGTCAGTTCACCTGGCCGGTTAGGATGCCCTTTCGCCACCGTTCAAATTCCGAATAAAGTAACTTCCTCCGGCCGCCGCCGCAGGCACCTCCAATTCAGATTCACGCAGAGCTTGACACCTGGCTGACACGCTGGAATATTCGACCCTGGAATAAGTTACTAGACCCATGACCGGATAGGCCTTGTTTAATTAATAACTGAACTTATCTTACTGCAGTGAACACGTCTGATATCTTGCATGAACTCTCAAGATACATGATCGAACTTTCAAGGGATCATGTTCTTTGGAGGTTTGACGGAGGAGATGTCGCTGACAAGAACAGAATCATGTGGAGAATTATTTTAAAAAAAAAACTGAATTGAATTGAATTTCTATAAAGAATGAATGAAAAAGCTTATTCATTCGTTTGTAACGGTAGAGTTATTACTGAAAGGCCCACTTCGGTATCACTCACTGGGCAGCCCAATGAGGGATTTTGTTTTCGATTTGGGGGAAGCAGGACCCTCCTAAACCGCCACTTTTTTGCTTCTATGGCTGGTTACTATTATTAGTTACTGAATTTCCATTGATTTTCTTGTTGGCACTTGAAAGGAGGTTCTAACGCACCAAAGAACATGGCATTTGGATATTGTATGCAAAAGTTAGGAAGGAATAAAGATCGGTTCTAAAATAGTTTCTTCACATAGGTACATAATTGAATTTGGAGATGTACACACAATGAAGATGGAGGTTTAGGGTGAGTGGCACATTGGGGAGGGCACATTGGATGGAATATTTGGATGGAATAATCCAATTTTTTAAATTTTCATTAAAAGATCATTTAACCCCTAAGGACTAAAATGTCTATATTGGGATTTTGCAATTTGGGTTCAAATGGAGTACATAGTGGCCATTTCTATGGAATATTTGGATGGAATAATCCAATTTTTTAAACTTTCACTAAAATATCATTTTTACCCCTAAGGACTAAAAGGTCTATATTGGAATTTTGCAATTTGGAGGCATGTCATTCCACCACAGTAAAGTAAAAAAAATAGTTTAAAAAATTGATTTGGAAGAATTGTATTGTATTACTAGATATATAGTAGACTAATTAGTGCCTAGCTATATAATTATGAGATAAAATGTGTTTTCAATTTCAACATGAAGTAGCAAAAAATAAAAAATGCTTTGCTTAACTGTTTTAATCCAACCATAATATTGTATAGCTAACTCATCAAAGTACATTGTGCTGAAAATTCAAGTGCAAATTAAAAATCATTGATAGTAAGCCCCTTATCTTAAAACATTAGAAGTTTTTTTTACATCACTTGGCACATGCATAGTTCATTTTTCAAAAAAAATTTGGAAAAATGTATATGCCTCACAACTTCTACAAGTGAATGGATTGATTTAAATTTAAATTTATAAATTTATAAAAATATAAAAGTAAATACACACACACACACACACACACACACACACACACACACACACACACACACACACACATATATATATATATCCTACTTACCTATGCTGAGAACAATTAACTTATTAAAGACTAAATTGACTAGAACTTTGTAACTATTAATCCAAATTTTATTAAATTTGTGATATATTAAAAACAACCTTGTGTGTAGAGAGAAAAAATTCCAACCACGGGATTTTATAATTGTTTGCCAAAAAATGTTTAAAGCCCCCAAATATCCCTCAATCATTTAGAGATGAAATTTAGACATATTATCTATAGTCTTGAGAGTAGGCTTCAAAATAACATAATAGTCATTAACTCCTAAAGGGCCCAACTATATTTAAAATTTAGGGATTGTTGGAAACCATCAAAATCTACTAATTTCTAGATAAAAAAGAAAAGTGAAAAAATATAATTTTTGAAATTCAATTGTAGAAATTTTCCTACAATATTCTAAAAGTTTGTGGATTTTTTTTCAAAAACTAGATTGCAAGATTACTATTAATGTTTGAAGTTACAAGGATTTTTCCCACCCATGCCAAATAGAATCTATAAACTGCAATTCATCTTAGATTGAAATTTTTGTGCAAAAATGTAGTTTTCTTCTTGACAAATGCATTTTATATCAAGTTGTTGGGATCCTTACCAAATTTTAGATGTAAAAGCTTAGCACAAGTTGTCCAAATTAGCCACTTGGTTTAATAATATAGCTATTGGTCCAACAAGTGATTTGCCAAAAAGATGAATTCCCATGAAATAATATACATATCCACACCTCATGTCAAACTATCAAAAAGATTCACAAAATATTCATTCAAAATTAAATGCAATAAATAAGTTAAGTGTTCTTTTGCATCTAAAGGACATTGTCATCTATGTAATTAGTGTCTCTTTGAAGTAAATTTGTCAAACAAAATTGATCTTTCCATATCATATGCTATTCACTTAATAACCATGATGATGGAAGGAGAATGTTATATTGCATTGCAAGAACCCCTTGGTAAGTTGCTTGATTTTGTAATGAGATCACAATTCACTCTATATTCATCTTGTAATAATTGCTATAGGTATGCCCAAAATTGTAATTCTTAAAATTCAAAGCAACTATGACAATAAATATCCAATTGGATGAAAATAGGTAGACTATGAAATTAAAGGAGAGATATTAGAGAAGAATTGATTCAAACTTTGAGACAAGATTGTTGACAATGGAACAATAGAATATGCTTATAAACGTGACATTTTAGAAGTGTAAAAAATATTTCTATACAATGTTATAATAAACTATCTGTACATGGAAAACATACCATTGATGGTTGTTGGGAAAAAATGTTTTCAATAATTGTCATGTCCAATAAATGACCTCTAAGCATTCCAAAGAAAATCATGATGGAAATTAATCTTCTATCATCGTTTAAACACTCAACTGTCAATTGGCATACTAGAAGAATGGGCCTATGACTACTAATTTCAAGCTACACTAGAAGAATGGGCCTCTGACCACTAATTTCAAGCCTCATTGTCCATCAATCTATTGTAAATAGAAATGAATAAAAAAACTTATATTTATTTTTCAGAGATGAAGTCACATGTATATTAAAATTCCTAAAATTTCAAATTTTTTGGAAAGAATTTGAAAATATCGTGAATTTTTTTAATTCAAAAGTCATATCAAATACAAAATATACTCAAAAAATATGAAATTTTCACCATCATTGTATATCATAGTGTATAACATTATGGTATAAACCAAAGTTAGCATGTCATTCTAAAATTGGAAAATCAACAAAACACGATTATAGGTCCAAAGTTCACATTATATTAAAAATTGAAATTTATGAATTTTTCAAAATTTCCAATTGGAGTAGAAATTTCACTTGATAATCTTCTTTTCAATAGTTGGATTCAAATTCGAAGAACATCATTTTTAGGGCTAAAATTCACATTAAGAATAAATAGTAGAAAATGGCTAAAATATACTACTAACAAGGGTAATCAATAGATTAAGCATCTTCTTCTTTGGAAAAGTCAATAATACTATAACACCATAATGAAGGAATTTCCAAAACTATTCATTGAAAATGTATTTTAGCAACTCTCCCAAAAATATTGGATGGAATTTATTTATTTATACTTATAATCTGAGGTGAAGTCATCCATCATATACTTAGTGTCCACCATGGCATTGCATGGTTAAAATTTGTCCTCTATTCTATAGATGGATAACTTTATACTTCCTTTGTCCCATAATGATATTCTTGTTGGATAATTGTTTTGGATTAAGTCTAAAAATAACATTTTTAAAATACATTTCACAATGTAGATAGTGCTTGGTGCATTTCTAGTGTCCTAGAAACTATGTTTTGAAACCTTTTTTCAAATGCAAGTTTAGAGTATTAAAAAGTTGAATTTTGGGGGCATTTTTAAGGAACACTTAATTGTTGAATATGAAGTTGTCATTTGTGGGTAATTAGTATGGACCCAATGCCATGTGTGGACTTCTGTTCCACCTCTTAGAGCTTTGTCTCTTCCAATTGGGCAATACTCAAAGAGATGCAAAAGTAAAAATGAACAATGGTGATTGATCTCTTTATTCATTTAATTTGTCTTTTGATTGCTTATTGCATTAATGGAGGAGGAACTACTACTCATAGTTGTTTTATGGGTCCCAAATAGCAATCAAAAGCCAAATCTAACCAATTCACAATGTCACAAATTGCAACAAGATCATTTTGGAACAAAAGGAGTATTTCATAATGTCTTCTCCTATCTAAGTGGGATCATTGATGATTTCAAATACATTCTCAATCCATTTTCATCCATTGTAAACAACAAATTTCAATGTTTTTTTCAATGGCCAATCATTTATTTTGACTCTCCCTACCCATAAGATATTAAAGAGAAAATAAGGTCGATTAGGTTTGAACATGTCACAAGATAACTACACCTAAAATCACACAAAAAAGCAACTTAACATAGTTTCCATTATTAAAAGGTATGTGCACCTACAAGTGACACTCTCCTAATTGTACCACCTATCTATAGTTGTTCAAGATGTCAAACTTGAAATTACTTATCTATTAACTATAGATAGATGGCAAAATTAGAAGAAAGCCACATTTAGAGGTACATACTTTATTGAAAATGGGGGGGGGGGGGGGGGAGGGGGGGGACTTGTTGGTAGTCAAAAGGAGATTCTACACAAAATAGTGAAATTGGGTTGCTTTAACAATTAGATTGCCTTGTCCCTCATGACTCACTATTTGTCTACATAGAGACATACGTCTCTTTAAACAAGGGCCATGAACCAATGTACCAACCTATGCAACACACATAGTTTTTGCATTATGCATCCTTCTACAATAAGAGTATATATTTATATAGTGTAGAATGTCGAGAAATTAGTGAGGGACAACCTAATTTCACTATTTTGTATTGGTTTCTTGTAGAATGTATTTTTTGAACCCCATGTGAATAAAAGCACAAATTTTCAGAATTAAGTGGTTCTAAAATCTACCACGAACTCTCATGAATAGTGAGTGTACATTATAGGCAGGAATCTCTAGTGGTCGGTTTGAGAAAGTGGCCTAAATTAGGTGTGGTTCCCTTCCCAATTGGCCATCCTCCTTGGAGCCAGTCTATGCCAAATGTCCCAAAATATAAATATCAGGAGGCTTGCTTTAGAGTTCGACACGTAAGGAATGGGAGAATTTTCGGGAGAAAAGGGCCACTCAGTTACTTTACCCTAGAATGGGATCCATCGATCCAATTTAACAAATCGGTGGCCCCGGAAAGCACTGTTGAATCTGAGCTGGAGGCTCGGCTTTTTAAAGTTATTTCGAGTTCACCTTTACTTAGTTGGGATTTCTATTCTCCACTCCTCACTGAGTTGTATTTTTTCTCATTGGGCCAAACAGGATTTGAAAAGTCAAAAGACTATTCAGAAAACCACATGATTCAAGTGCCGGCAATTCAGTTCAGGAGTTCATCATAATTCACAACTTTGTGTACAGAGTAATAGTTTTTTTTCCATTCGATTCCAACTTTCCAAGGGAAGTGATCGAATCCGATGATTCGGATGGCTTTTTCACATCATATTGGTCCCTGAATAAATTAGTTGTAATTTAAAATTTAACAAAGAACTACAGTAGCTAGTGTGCCATTGACACAACCAAAATAGAAGTAAGAGTAATTTTTTCTTTTTCTTTTTTATTCATAAAAACGTTGAAATTCAATAACTTTCAAACCCTAGGTCCAAATGCCATAAGACAAAGTTTGCGTATCCGTACTCACAAAGAGCTTTTCAAGGGTACCAAGAACGTGACCAGGGACATACAATCCAAGAGATCTCAATGTAACAGACAAAACAAACAAACAACTTGACTTAAGGTATAGATTTAGAATTAAGCATATGCTTTAGAAATTTCATTGTATGTTGGTGAATTTCTCATGGATTTTTATTCTTTGAAATTAAAAATTAAAAATTCCAACACCACTCTACTCTAACAATTGTGTCAAGTAGGAATTTGTCCTTGTGAAATGTCTTCAATTTTACACATGGTAGTTAGCATATGATTGCAATGTAATAGGGCCTTTAGTGAATGCTTTTAAGTCTTTTTGAAGGTATTTCAAAGATGCATTTACAAGATATTTTAATGTTTTGTCAAGTCTTGGCTTTCAAAAGCTCATCAAAATTTCAATAAAAATCTAAAAAATAATTTTTTTTTGTCTTCAAAATTTTATTTTTTTCTACAAATGAAAATAATCCCTAATTGTAATTTTTTTCTCAATCTGTGCATATTAGCTTAAATGAATGATTTTATTCATTCTACTTTACTTCCATACAAGTGACCACTTCCCTTTTGCCCGGGCACTTTTGTTCCATCAAATTTATGATTTGGTCCGTGTGTGCCTTTGGCTCACTTTCTTTCCACACCTCCTTTGACACTATAAACCTACACACAAGGTGGATTTAAGTCATTCGATATTAGATGTGTACATCAAAGACCTCAAATTTGTCCTCACCAACCCAAATAGCTTAACAAAATATGTGCAATATTAAATGGTTCACTTTGTTGGATCTTTTTTTAAGACTGCTACAATTTTTTTCACTAGTCTAGTTCAAACATCTATTGTGTGATTTCTGACAAATTATAAATGGGTTATAATGGTCTCCTACCTATTAGAGCTCCAATGGTCATTGTTTTCTTTACTCCAACAACTGTCACTCTAGTGACTCTCACAATCTATGAAGTTCTAGTTTGTTTAGTTTTTTCTATTGCTTTATTTATTTTTGAAGCTCTTCAAGTATGGAAGTTCCTAGGAAGGGGGTCCATATTGCACAAAGTGAAATAGATTAAAAAAATGCCATGCAAGACATCATCATTAGGATTTTCTAAAAGCCATTGGATGTACATTGCCTATCTCAATCTATCAACCTCCCTCATTACCCTTTCCCATTCCCTAATTATGAGAAACTTGACCTTTCCAAAATCTACTATTGAATCTCTATACAAATCAAGATTAACCACATACTACTCAACTTCATTCTACAACTTGTGCAATAGTTGTGCAACCATCAAGAAGTTACAATAATTATTGCAACTCAATATATCTATAAATGAATTAAAGTGACTTATAATCATCCATCAAATTTTAAAAGAACCAAAGGCATTTTCAATTGATACTCCACCAAAATTTATGAAAATACCAATTTTTTTTCCCACATCATTTGGAACCTTCCAATTTTCCATTAGCAAGGTAGAATTGCTAGAGTCAAGTATGGAGTGCAAATCGTACCTTTAACAACCACTTTGAGATCTTGTAGGATGGTTTGATTTTGCAAATTTTCATACTATTTCATAATAGAAATAGTTTGTATTGCTCAAGTGTTCAAGAAGTAGACCTTTGAACCTTACTTGCAACTATTAATAGTCAAAACATTTAATAGCTTGCTTGAGTGTCCTTTGGTAGCCAATTTCTCTTGAAGACATTATCTTTTATAGTTAGTGTTATTACTTAGTAGCTACTAGTTATATCTGTACTAAATCTAAATTTAGATAGAAATCTAGATTCAAATCAAATTTTATATTTAGATTCAAATTAAGATCTAGAATCAAATCTTATAGAATACACATTAGCCCATTTTGTTCCTTATATTGACTTATAAGCAAAGAGATCCAGAATCAAATCTTGTAGAATACGCATTATTTCTTTTTCTATCTTATATTGAATTATGAGCAAAGGGATATGGATTCAAACCTTTTAGAACATGCATCATCTTTTTTGGTATCTTATATTGGCTTACAAGCCAAGAGATCTAGATTCAAACCTTGTAGAATATGCATTGTCTAATTTTGTATTTTATATTCTTATAAGCAAAAGTCTCCTCATGTTAAGAGACACATTGAGACTTAGAGTGGTAATTGGTGTAAAAAATAGAAACTTGAAAGATAAATAGGGTCTCATTAATTCCATTCACTTGAAGTTTTGAAGTTATATAAACACAAATAAGGATAAAGATGATGTCTTTTTGGTAAATCTAACTAAAATAGAAATCATAAAAATAAAAAAATAAAAAAAATAATTCTAAAGTAGTATGGATTTTAACGGACAATATATACTTTTATTTCTTGGATGTGTACAAAACACACATAGGGTGCTATTGTAGGCCAAGGCCAAAGGTGCACTACTTTACATCTGGAAGTAGATGACTTTGTGAATGATGCTACGAGTTTTAGACCTCGTAAACATTACTCTTGATTGAGGGTTTGGTGTTCCTCTATGGTGATGTAGTATACACCATGTCTTTAGATTGTCATTTCTTTCTTTCTACATATGGATGAACACCTTTCTTTAAGGGCTCCATTTTTTCTTTTCATGCAGGTTGCTTTGAGTATTAATTTTATATTTCAAGGCTAAAACTTGACCCTAAATCTTAATTTTTTTTGTCTTCATATGATGGAAATTTTGTTGTAATTATCTTGCATTTCATACAAATGTAATTGATGTTGATATAGAATAGGCATAAATGAAGGGTGTGTAGGGTGGATGTTGTTCTCATTTTGAAGTATGCATTGGGGATTAGACTTATGGTAAGTAGAAATCTAAAATAAAGAATTATTGCATAAAACATTGTCTTGCAAATCATTGGCATTTCTTATTATTGTTTTCAAGTTCACATTGTTCACATCTTCAACTGAATCTATAAACTATATTCATGTGTACAATGATTTTTTGTGTATGAAGGACTTGTCTTTTGCAACATGCTTGTGTTGATCTTTAAATGTTCCTATTGATATTCCATAGAATCAAGAAGTAAAATTTATATTTCGGTTAGCATAGTAGTAATGTTTGTTCTTAATTTTTATAACTATTGGGAGAGATTTATTAAATAGTAGTAGTAGAAGTTTACATACTTATAGAGTCCTTTAAATTGCCTTGAGAAAAATATAGCCCTAGATAAAATATCCATATCTCTCAAGAGGTACCCCATTTTATTTTTTTGCTAAGTGACCTTCAAAAGCATTGAAGTTGTGCATGTTGGTGAATCATTGGTTGGTAGAGCATCTAATTTTTTGTTAGAAGTGTTTACTCCTAAATCTTTTGAGGACTCCTTTGGTCTTCTAGACCTTTAGGAATTCCGATAGTGGAAGCATAATATTTAAAGGCCTATAAGCATGAAAAAATTAAATTGTATCACTAAATGAATCCTTGATGGTGTTAGAGTCAACCATCTAAAGGAAACATTTATGTATTAACAAGTTAAACCAATTCAAGATAGTCACAAATATTGTATTGTCGATCATTAGCTCAGGATCATTAGACATCATTAAATATCACAAGTTTTTTAAAATACAACCCAAGCTTCAATATCAAATTTGAGAGTAGAGGATTCATTAGTGATTGAACATATTTTCAAAAAGTCGTATCATTCTACATGAAAATGTCTTGTTTTACATCACTAAATAATGGTGTAGTTGGTGATACTTCACGTACCTTTTAAGGCTATATTTTTGTTTATGACAAAAGGGATTAAGTTCATATTTTATTATGCTTCAAAGTTATTTTTTATTATTCTTGTATTACAAAAGACTTTTAATTCTCAAGATATTAAACATCCAAAATATTTGATTCAATGTACATAATTCCCTAGCTTCTTTTATCTATCAACAAAAATTTAAATCATCCTAAATATTGGTATCCCTTAGTAATATTTTCCATTTAAAGAGAAGGCATAATTGAACTAATGAGTAGTTGGAAATGAGTGACATCCAAAACCCAAGCTAATTTCTCAAATGTTTCCTAAATAACTTAGTGCTTTAGAACCAACAAGGTAGTACGCTCTAAAACCACTCATCTTCTTCAAATCACCCCTATTATTAAATGGAGAATCCGAGAATGGACTACTTTAGCAATTGAATGAATCAAGGAAAAAATATTTTTCTATTGCAAGAGCCAATCATTGACTTTGATTTCCGCACATCTCTTTACAAGTTGCAAGTGGATGCATCTTGGAAGACCTATGGTCACAAATAGGTGCCTATTCCCCAAATCTTTGAAAATTTATAAGTAATTCAAAAATTCTTGAAAAAATACAAAACCACTTGTGTTAGGTTCCACATCTATTTTTCTTTCTCTGAAAAATGGCCTAAAAATAATTTTGTCCATGTAAATCTATGAAAAAGTGGACCAGCCCTTAAGTGGTCGCTTTTTAGAGCATGCTACCTTAGCTTAGATGCTTCACACACAAAAGTACTCAGAAAGAACTGCAATTCTGGACTTGGTACTGTACATGACTGCAAGGTCAACAGCCATTGAAGGTCCTCCAAAGGACATCCGTAACAGTCCTGCAAACAGAGACATGAATTCATTAGAGTAGAGTACCTTCAGAGTTTGGAAAGTTTTGGGAGCTCCCCCAATTCATTTCCTCCAGTTTCTTTTTTTCTTTTTTTTCAATTAGTGCAGGGTGCTTCTTTGTCTACGGGGCCCAAATGTGGACAAGTCATGTGGCTTTCCGTATACTAAACTGGGCATTTTTTTCACAAGTCTCTGCCTTCAAAGTAAATTTTTGCCATGTAACAGGATGACACTGGCTTTTTTTGAATTTTGGATGTGGAAGGAAGTTGTGACGAATGATTCAGATTTGGTGGAAATTAGGCTACTGGGAGCATACTTTGGAATGCCTTTAGACTGCACTTCTTATGTTCTTACAAATTTTAGAAAAATTTGAGCAATACAATGCAAACATCCATCACAAAAATGGCAATTTTATTCAAATGGAAGATGAAACACATTTGCCAAAAAATGCAATGTACAATCCACATCACAATTTCAAGAACATGCTCCTAGTTCTTCTAGCTTTGCAACTAGCACAATAGGACTTGCAAAACAAACACAAGTACTTCGATGCTTGATTTTGTAAAACACTACAAAGATGTACAAGAAGTTAACAACATCAATGCAATCTAAACAACCCATAGTAGTACAATCCAACTATAAGCAGTGACAAACTAACAATCATAAAGTAGCAAAAAGTTTTTTGGCAATCATCTCCCTTCAAGTTCATCACTATCATCATTGTAACTTGCAACCAACACAATTGCACTTCGATGCCTAAGTTAGTAGGAGAATGGATTTGACACAACAACTAACAAAAATGAATCGGTAGAAATCAGTCAATCTCCACATTGAATCTACATTGCCTAAACGACTTGCATTGTCCATCTATAGAAAGCTAGAAACATTGCCACATAGCATAATATCCACAAAGATGTGAAAGTGGCATTACATGAAATAAAGATTGCAAGTTGAACATGAACTAAACTTGTAATCAATTAGCCAACACTAATCAAAGTCTACCACTTGTGGACTTGCTTGCTCAAAAAACTTAACCCCTAAATGCAAAATCTGCGTTTTTTTGGCAACATCATCCAAATCAGTCAATCTCAACAAGTGATTTTGGGCAGCTCACTACAAATGGAATTTTTATTTTTTTTGTTTGAAATTTTTGTGCAACATGTGCCTCCAAAGTAGCTTTAAGGACCAATAATTTTTGTAATTTTTGACTACATGCTTAAAAAGTTATTGATGATATATGATTTTCATTGCTTAGTGGGCAGCTTGGGCAACCCAAAAATCTTCTTTAAAAATCATTTTTTTCAAAATTTTCTTTTTGAAATTAGTTCTTTACATTTATGTACATGTGGGAAGCTTTTAATCATTCCATTTCAACAAGTGAGATGAAAGTTATGAAGGTTTTTAGTTTGCAAGTAGATTTGGAGTCTTTGAAAATCATACTTATTTACAAACTAAAAATCTTCATAACTTTCTTGTCATCTATCAAAATGGAATGATTAAAAGCTTCCCACTTGTATATGAATATGTAGAACCAATTTCAAAAAGAAATTTTTGAAAAAAATGATTTTTAAAGAAGTTTTTGGACTACCCAGGTTGCCCACAATGTTGAAAATGACATATCATGCAATGACTTTTTAACCATTCAATCAAAAGTTATGAAAATTGTTGGACCTTAAAGCTACTCTCCGGGAAAATGTTGTGTGAAAATTTCAAAGAAAAAAAATGAAAACTTCATTCGTAATGAGCTACCCAAAATTGCTAAAATGCCAAAAAACACAGTTTGGGCATTTAGAGGTTAACTAACAAGTAGAAGCCGTACAATGTAGTGTTGCACTCTTGAACTATGTCCTTCACTTACAATGGATGTTATACAGTCAGTGCATAACCTCCGTGGCTTGAAACAATCATCATACAAAATTTCTTCAATGTGAACACGTTCTGACAGTGCATGCCTACAACCATGTCGAGGTGCTAATCCAACCTATTCTACAACTTGTCTTTGTAGAAGAACAAAGTGAAGAATGTTTGTTTATCTTTCACACTCCCTAGAATATGGCACTACAACAAAAGCAGTGTTTTATGACTGCAAAATATGACTGCAGTGAGTCGTAAAATCAAAAAATACGACTCACGCAAAAATCACTGTAGATGACTCGGAATATGACTGACTCCAGTCGTTTAGAAGCAGTCGCTTCAGACATCAGTCATATTGGCAGTCATATTTTCCAAGGGGTATAAATACCCATTTTTAGCCATAATATGCCAACATGGCGTATACTTTGACTTTCTTAGGGGAGTCTTGACTTTTTCTTGAGTTGCTTGGGCAAACAAAAAAATCCTACGTGGAATATGACTATGGTCAGTTATATTTTTGGATGACGTGGAATATGACTGCGGTCAGTCATATTTTTGGATGACGTGGAATATGACTGCAGTCAGTCATATTTTTTGATGACGTGGAATATGACTGTAGTGAGTCATATTTTTTAATGATGTGGAATATGATTGTAGTGAGTCATATTTTTTGATGACATGGAATATGACTGCAGTCAGTCATACTTTTGGATGATGTGGAATATGACTGCAGTCAGTCATATTTTTGGATGACGTGGAATATGACTGCAGTCAGTCATATTTTTGGATGACGTGGAATATGATTGCAGTCAGTCATATTTTTGGATGACGTGGAATATGACTGAGGTGAGTCATATTTTTTGATGGCATGGAATATGACTGAGGTGAGTCATATTTTGCAGTAATGTAGAATACGACTCTCGTCAGTCATATTTTATGGAATATGACTTTTGTAAGTCATATTTTTGGCTTCATGAAGTTGCAAGTAGCTTCCAATGTCTTTGTTTCAACTTTTAATGCCTGCATATACAATCAAAGAAATGAGAGGTTAATTTTTAGTGATTGAACAACAAAGCCTAACCTTCAAAGATTTACAATCAATACAAAATATGTAGCTCAAGTTTAGGATAGGAAGAATAAGATTGATGATGAAGGAAACAAGAAAAAAAATATAAGTACTAAGAGATAACAAGAATCAAAAGTTAAAATGCAATAAGGAATAAGAAGCAACAACTAAGCAACAACTAAGACACAATAAGAAACAAGAAGCAACACAAAATAGGAAACAACAACTAAGACACAATATGAGGCAACAATTAAGACATAAGAACAAATAAAAAGCAACAACTAAGATACAAGAAGAAACAAGAAGCACCAACTAAGACATGACAAGAAACAACAAGAAATGAGAGTATAGATGCAACAAGAAGAAATAAGAAGCAAGAACTACAAAACAAGAGGAAACAAAAAAACAAGAACTAGGAAGAAGAAAAAGTTCAAATGCAAGAGAAAGAAAAAATTTAGATGCAACAATAAGAAACAAGAAGCATGAACTAGAGAGCAACAAGAAACAAGAGTTAAGATGCAACAAAAAGCAACAACAAGTGAGAGCTAAGAGACAATAAAAAGTAAGGAAGAAGAGCCACAAGAAGTGACGGCTAGGGTTTCAAAACCCTAAAAAGTGGCGGTTAGGGTTTCAAAACCCTAAAAAGATGACGGCTAGGGTATCAAAACCCTAAAAAAATAGTGACTAGGATTCAAAATCCAAAAAAGTAGGTGACTAGGATTTCAAAATTTTAAACAATGACTTCTCTATATTTTTTTGGAATTGCTCAAATTTTTCTTGAATTGCCCAAAACAAAAAAAATCACTATTATATGAAAATATTAGTGATAATATGACTCAATGTTCCCAAACATGTTCCCAATGTTCCCAAACATGTTCCCAATGTTCCCAAACATATTCCCTATGTTCCCTATGAAATACTTTGGTATTCCTAATGGCCATATAGTATACGCTTGTGAAGTACAAGGCGTAAAAATAACTGGTAGTCATATTTTGCAGTCATATTTCTCCCCAAAGTGTTGGCCTTCAAGAATATGACTACAAGCAGTCGCCAGTCATCCTCAGTCATAATTTTGCAGTCATAAAACACTGCCATTGTTGTAGTGTGGACTATAGTGATTTGTGCGAGTTTGATGTATTCTCCAAAGTTTTTGCTAAGTGACAAATTCGCGTTCAAAGTCCTCCACAATTTAGTAAGTGAGTTCACCAACTGATAGGTGGGGGCGTTCATTAGAGGCAGCTATATGGCAGTGTGTGCATTTGCAATCATAGTAATTTTAAACAAAGGTTGGTCAGACTCAAGAAGGAATTTGTCAAGCACGGCAGGGACAAAACTCTCACCTTTGCCTATCTACTTTGGCTTATCGTAGAAATTTTTTATAATGTTGAGGTGCTTATGAAAATTGTTGGTGCAATCCCCTTGCAGCCAATACTACAGGTATACAACACCTAGAGTGTCCATCAAACCGTTAATGGGAAATCTACTCGCCATCTCATCCATTGGTTTCTTTGTAGCCTCTATACATAAAGATGCCAACAATTAACTAAATAGCATTGTTGAACATGAACTACGTTTGACTACATTGGCATAATTGAATGGGTGAAGCAATAATTCAATGGATACTTTACAAGCAACAAGTTTACAATCAAATATTCTACAAAGTACAAGACAAACACAAATACAAATTGCAATTCTATTGGCAAAACTACAATTGAAAATTAACAAAGTGCAACTAATCTCTGTAGTCATTCTGTATAGAAGCAATAATGGTAGTAAATCCCTCTTGAAGCACCATGACACCATCATGCATTGCATATAGTGTCTCCCTACCCACCCTCGAGGGGTGCACTATATAGGAACTCCGTTGATCACGTGTGAACAAGCCCTTGTTATTTGGAGACTATGTAGGTTATTTCTTTTAATTTATAGGGGGCTTTGTTTTCCTAAATATCTAAAACTTGCTTATTTCATATACCCTATATTTTAGTTGAAATTTTTTTGGATGTCCATTTTTTATACCCTATGTTCATTATAAATACAACATAGTGGACAATATTTTACTAAAACTTAGAAGGATAGGTTGCACACTTTTTCATGAGAAGGTTAGCCTAAATATTACACTTGTACTTTGTAGTTAACTGTGACAACTCATATTTTTGATTTTTATTTGTTTACCTTTTTGAGCGAACCGGAAATTAGAAATAGGTATCCGGATTCATCTAGAGAGAAAAATAAAATCCAAAAATAGTCACAAAAGGACCTTACGGAACTAATCCGGTTTTAGGTAGAAGCGGAACGGATTAGATGTACAACCGGATAAGTATTTCCGACCGGAATCTTGTTGACCGGATTGGAGATAACCGGATGTCAAGAACCGGACCGGATATCCGACCGGTCATAAAGACAGTCCAGGGCGTCAGGACTATATAAAGCCTGGCCCTGCCCATTTTCAGGTCTCTGGATTTCCACGTGTTGTCGTGTCCTGATTTAGCGCCTGACATTTCTATCGTTGACCACGGCAAGGAAGAGGAAGTACAAGAGGGTCCGGAAGTGAGTGAGGGGTGTGAGACGGAGAGATCTCCTCCGGACATGAGTGGGTGAGACCTTGAGTGCGAGCGGATACGTGAGAAACTAAGAGTGTGAGCACGCCAATAGGTTAGTTTACAGGCGGAGCGGAACATCTGAGTGTCGCGCGCTCCCTTTTTAGGACTGTAGAAAGTGAAAACCGGGTAGAGCTACCTTCATGTCGCGGCTGAACCGGAAGAGAGGATCTAACACCCCGCCCCCGAGTGAAGTAAAGCTTAGAAAAGTGGTTCCGGTCATGCCGACCAAGGAACCGGAACAGGGAGAGCTCAGAGAAGATTTGTCGTTGATGGGTTGTCAGGGGTTAGCTTTGAAACCTTGGGGTTTCAAAGATGAGAGGATGGTTAGAGAAATCCTGAGTGGCGTATCGAATCAATTCGATAACACCCTGAGAGGGAATCCGGTCCAATGGACCGAGGCTTTGTGGCGGGACGTATACGGATTCCGGACAGGAGGACTCGGGCTTGCCCACCGGAAGGATGATTTCGTCCAGGGCAAGTTCGAAAGCGTAGTAAACCCGAAGGACGGCTACGCGGTCGAAGACTGCCTCGATGACCGGGAGCGACGCCTGCTCCAGTTCCTGGTTCCGGTTCTGCATTCGGAAAAGCCCACCAGGGTGACTATCACCTTGGCTAACACGATTTTCGGAGCGCTGAGCGGAACCCGGAAAGTAGACTGGGGCCGGATCTTCTTTGATCTGGTGTCCCAGCTTACTACAAGAGTGGGGAGAAGTAGGGCTACCCCATTGTGCCCTTATGTGTACCACCTCTACCAGCAACAGGAACTGCTGACGGAGGTGGAGCTGAAGGTGTGGAAGGCCCAGGAGCGGACCATGAAGTACGGAGAATCCGAGTCCGACCAAGAGGCGGATTCCGGAAATGAAACCGAGGAGGAGGAAGAAGAAGAAGAAGAGGAAGAGGAGGAACCGTATGTCCCCGCCAAGAGGCAGAAGACCACGTCGACTCGGAATCGAGGAACGCCCCCGGGACATCCGCGGCCGCGTAGAGGTGAGACTCCAACCGGACCGGATGTGGCATCCGGATCCGGGACCGTAGATCCGTTCGATGAGTTGGTTGGGATCCTCTGTGAAATCCGGGCGGATTGGAAAGTTAAGAAGCGGACGCTCGGGGAGATCGCGGAATTAATCGGAGCGGAACCGGACAGTCAGTTGCCACGGAAGGTGGCTGAGAGTGTTATCAATCTGGAAGAGCTCCGGAAGATGAAGGAGGACAGCAAGCGGCAGCACGATGAGGTGGACACCCTCAAGGCCGAACTATTCGCGCTGCTTGAGAACGCCACCGCGACGAGGGAGATGGCGGAGGAAATGAAGAAGTTGGCCGCGGAAGTGAAGGACGTGCTTGGAGGACCCGGAGCCGCAGTCACCAAGGCGCGCCTGTTCGAAGAGGAGGTGCACAAGGACAAGAAGATATCCGGAACCAAGGTGGTGCACATCCTCACCGATTTTGAGGAGCAGATGGAGAAGCTCCTATCCAAGGCACGGGAGTCAGCGGACCGGATCGTGGAGAGTAGCCAGAAGTTGACAGAAGTTCCGGTCCGGCTCTCAGAAATTTCTCTTCCGGACTTGTTTCCGGAAGATGTAGCTCAGGAACCGGGAAAGGACAAGATGCCCCAGTCAAGCAGGGCAAAGAAGGAGACGCCCTCGACCGGACATCAGCCGATAGATTTGGACTCCCCGGAAGCTGAAGAAGAACATCCGGTTCTACCTACGGATGGGGAACGGAATCGGAATCTAAATGAGGTCTTCGAGCAGTTGGAGAGACCTGATGAGAGCCCTACCATTGGATCCTGAGTGTATGAGACGGAACAGGAAGGATTGTAAAAATAGGACTTATAGATAGGAACCGGAATAGAATCCGATTAAGATAAGGTAGGACCGGATTGTCAGCGCCTTTAGAGGCGGAAATCATGTATTCACTTTTTGTTTTTTACTTTTTGTATATAAAACAGTCTCTGAGCTGGAGACGAGGGAGAGAGTTCTTTTGGCATTTCCTTGTGTACTTTCCTTTAAACTAACTTTTATGTATTTTTTCCGAGTATTGGCAAGAGTGCACGGAGTCAGAATAGGAAGGTGAGTACGGAGGTGTTGGTAGAGTTTCTCCCCTTGATGTATGTTTCCGGTTCTAGGTACATGTGAGTAGGTTATGAAGAGTTAGGAGTGGATTCCAGTGCCTCAGCAGCTACAAAAGTTTAGCATTCCGGGTGAGAGATCCGTTGATCAGGCTAGGCGGATAGGGAGGGATTCCTTAGCTGCGCTAGAACTCCTGGGTGGGAAATCCGGTCGAGTATCCTGACTCCTGTGAGGTCTTGCCACCGTTGTGGGTGAACGGAAGAACTTTCGTGGGTGTTGGAACGGACAGATTCACTTGTAGCCACCGAACTTCGTACGGAACGGATCAGTGTCAAGGTCGTTGTAGTATGCGAGGATCGTACGGGGGGTCTTTGTGTGACCTGTGATTCGGATTGCTATCCGGATTACTGTGAAGGATCAAACCGGATCCATGTTAGTTAGGGGATCTGTAGATATGAAAGTGGGTCTTCAGCCACTATAAGTCACGGAAGGAGTGGTGGGCCTACCACTTTCAAAAGCAAGCGGCGAACCCTCTGATGGTAAAACAGAGGTAAAACTAAACCGGGTACGGAAGTAGGGACCGGACCGGATCCGCCCAGGAGGGTACATAGGACCAGAAGTTGCAGGGTCTAGAATCGAGAAGTCAGTCCAGAAATCGGGGAACTAGTAAAACCAGAAGTAGGAAAACAGTCCGGTCGAAGCTTTCCGGTTGGTTTTGGATGTTCCGGTCGTTAGAGGTAGAACCGGAAAAGTAGAATTAAGGGGTTTAATTGAGTTTATCTCCTTGTTAGAGTTAGCTACTTCACAAGATCTCGTGGGTTCGATCTTTAGGGTCATTTTGTTATGCTCTAGAGTGATTTTTGTGAGTATAATAGGGAAATTGCTTACTCTGTGCTGCGACATTAACCTTGAATGTTAAAATAGCAAACTATATTCATAGTAGAAATGCGAAATTACACCACTTGCAGTGAAATGAATTGAATCTGAAATTTGAATCAAAACATAGTAATAAAAAAAATAATAGAACAGTACCCAAGTTCAAGGTTTAGGTCTACAAACAATTCTCAAAATTGTGGTGTATGTATTCACAAACACATAACTCACCATGAACAAGTTTCTAGAAACAAAGGTTTGAACAATATATTTGGTCCAATGTTCAATGTCCAAGCAAAGCAAATCTCAAAATTCATATACGGAACTTGGACACTCAAGAATACTAAACTAAATCCTCCAAGAAAAATTCTACTGCTGTTGACCTACATGTTTGTAAAGAACAATATTAGTGACTCTGCATAACAGAAATGCGCAGGAAAGGAAAAAATCCAAAAGGATGCTAATCACAAATGGTTAAGGATCTTATCTCATCGACATCTAGGGATTACTCAAATGTTGGTCAAGTCGACCTGCCCATCTCCCTTACGCAATTCAATTTCGACTTTCCCCCCATTGAGAAGAATAGCTTGCAGTTGGTACCGTGCTGCAACATTGAGCTCATTCAGGGGGACCATCCGTAGTCTTCGTGGGACAGGATTGTCCAATCTCTAAGACTTGCCAAAGACAACCATGTTGGTTTCAAAAGCATCGAGCACCAAATTTGCCTTCTCTTCAAGTTTAACATCCAACACTGCAACATCATAAGATGCTAAGCATAGCGTTGCAAACTGCAAAGTAAAATCTGCATTTAGGTTGGTCCTTTTTGAAACACATGCAACCTTAGCCAGCCCTATAGTAATGATGTCTTCCTCACATGTCACCTCTCAAAACAAATCCAACCATAAAAGGACTCATAATTGTATTCCAAAAGAAACTAAAGAAGTGCATTATTCGATATGATTTCTCTACTTGATCCTGCGGACTCTATATCAAACTAATCCAAGAAAACACAGATGTTCTAAGTAATGCAAACTCAAACAAAGCAAGACATAAATCCAACAAAATACAATCCCTCTCCAACATACTAGTATTGAATAATTAGCTTAGATGAAGCAATAAATTATACCACGTCTGACACGTACGACTCACAGTAGTGGAACTACAAGACAAACATGAAAAATAAGAGATTTTCAAGAAGAAGCGAGGCATCCCCTAAAAATTCGAGTGTAGAATGAAATATCCTCTACAACTTCTTACAATCTCAGTGCCTCCAAAGTGGAAGGTCTTCTGACGCCAAGCTTCCCAAGGTATTTTGGTTTAGACTCATTGGACTCCAACGTCCACACTGTGACCTTCTCAGTAGCCATATGAACGCCAAATGCAAAACCCTACCCCAACCCCTAACTAAAAGCATTTGTGGACTCAAACATAATCCACAATATAATCACCTAAACCGCTCACCAATTTGTAGCAAAAGTTAGCAACAAAATCCTTAATTTGAAGCATCTACAAGCAACGTAAGACCTACAACCTTGCGTTGTCCACGAATCTATCGCCTGAAATCAAGATTTGAAAAGAATGTGGGGCAAAACAAATCCGAAAACCTCCAGTGGCAGCCCTAATATTTTCTCATTGAACTTGTGGTATTAGACGGAACACTCACTCATGCATCCAACGTTCTTTATCCATTCGTTGTCAGGATATGGGATTCTAGGATATGGAATTCCACCCTCGATACCTCCGTTATATTTATATTGTATTAAATATAGAAGTGAAAAGTTCAAATTTTTAGAGGGGATTGGGGGGCTACTTTAAAAAAAAATTGATAAAATTTAGTAATATATAACACCTTTCATTATTTATAATGACTAGTATTCTATTATATGTATGCTAATTTATTTTGAATAATTGTCAAAAATTTAGATCCGACACAATTAAAAATACCCTTCATTTGTTTGCACGCTAACATCAAAAAAGGGGAGTTGTCACGTCCCTATCTACTTGGGGTGCCCAATGAACCTTAGTGCGCAAGGGGGGGACCTTGGGGGGGGACTTCCCAAGCCTTGCAATAGACTAGGTAGGGAGAATGGAGAGACTCCCGATTAAACAGGGCGCAATAGCACCTTGGTTTTGAAGTGAATGGTAAAGTGTCACACATGCTTGGAAAGCTCTTGACAATACGCTTCTAATGGCACAAAGAACGCGTAGTTGTGAGCTAAAAGTTATGGCCGCTCAAAATTGACTGAGTCCTTGGGGCGCCGGGACACTTGAGGGCTAGATGTGAAGGGTTTCCAATGAATCCCACAACAAAGTATGGCATGTGGCATATCATTGAAAAGCTATGAACACAAGGAACCTATAATGACAAGCATTACGAGGTTCTAAGACATGAGTCAAAAGTTATGGCCAAAAGAAGAGCCGTGGTGAAGGCATGACGCCTCCCCCGGTGCATCCGAATCTTTAGAGGGCCATAACTTTGCGAGAACTTGTCCAAATGGGACGAGTGAGTAGTCCATCGGCATCTACTCGTCGCATAGATGTCTGAAATGGGCTCGCATGTTGATTTAGATCTCTGAGCACAAAGTTACGCCGTTTGGAAGTTCGGGAGTCCAAACGGTGACGTAATTTGACGATTTGGGTTGAAAGTGGGTGGTCTTCCACAGCCCAAGGTTATCCAAGGACTTCCTTCGCCCTAGGACGGGGGGGTCTGCCGAATACTACAGAGAGTACTATAGGAGGGGTTGGTCTCCTTCCTCACTCTCTCTTGAAGCCTTGGTGAGTCCCGGTGACTCATGGTTGGTGGTGGTCACTTCACCACCACCTCAAGGCACCATGGGATACTTGTGTGTGTTCCGTGGCATCGGTTGGGTGGAGTCCCGCTCCTTGCTAGGCCTCCTTGGATGTGTCCCGAGTTGTGAGTGCCGGTTACCTCTAGTGGATGAGTAGCAAATGCAAAATGGGCTAGCATGGAGTGGGGTGACACTCAAGGGCGGTTAGGACCATGGTGAGTAGTGCCACCATAGGTCCTTGCACATTAAGGTGGAAGTTTCGCTCCATGTTACTAAGTGATATACTCGATGTCGCGATGGGAGTGTGTGCTAGTAGTCCTGGTGACTGGGACTTGGCAAATGAGTTGGAAATGGGGACTAACACTGTGTGTGCTTGGCATGTGTAGTGTTAGGCAGTTGGTGACCAAGTGACACTGTAAGTGGGTTGGAGTGAACCTAGTAAGCTGCTGGAAGCTATTAGGTGTCATTTGGGTCGCGACAGGAGTGCACCCCCCAAGTACCTACCACAAAAGTTAGTGTTTCACATGACAAATTTAAATTTACATTCCACTCTATCAAAATTTGCTCAAGCAAGCATTAGAGAACCTAAGTGTACGCATGGAACTCATCTTTCTAAAATATAGTGTCTACGTTCAAGTAGAATGTGAAGAAGCTATTTTGGCAAGTGCCCAACGCACCCACAAAGTCATAGATAAAGGTGTCCCTTTTCTATGCCCATTGTATTAAGGTATCCACTGCCTCCAATAGCGGTAAGAGTTCCAACATCCCTAGTAGGATGTAGGGGTCAAGGAGGAGGGTTAGATTTATTTGCACAAACTTAAAAACAACACATAAACCTTAAATAAAAAATTGTTTTCAATCCACCATCGATGATTTTCTAGATTCAATTGCTAAATTAGGGCTTAACTAAAACCTTTGGATTCAATCAGAAAAAAAAAAAAACACTAAGAAACTAAACACTAGAGACCATAACATAATTATTTTAAAGACTTATTGAAATCATTATCATGCATTCTATTCAAATATATCAAAATTTTACTAATATGTTGGAATTCTAAACTACTCAAAGTACAACAATTGTCAAGAAAAAAATGGAGTACAAAAATAAAGTGAAACTCACTTGTGCCTTCTGTCTCCACTTCCTTTCATTCTTATCTATGTGCATCATTGCCAAGACACCTTTATATTCTTCACAATTTTTGCTCTCTTCCAGGCCTCTACTTCTACTGCCCGTTTTGTTGCCTATCATTTTTGATCAACAACCTTTGCTTCATGCTACAATTAAGCTAGTATTCTTTTCTTCCTCTCTGCCCAAAGCAAATCATGTATGGCTTTCGCTGTATTTGCAAATCCAATGTCTATAGATGTAGAGGAAGACTCTACTATTAGAGAAATGCAATCCTAGTTCCCAAACCCTGACCTACAAATCCATGATATAAAATCCAAACTGAATAAAACAAAATGTGGGAATCCGGAATCCGGAAACAGATCAATAATGCAAGAAGTAGCTGCGAAAAATAAAAAAAAATTAAAAAAAAAATAGTTAGAGTGTGATTTTTGGACCAGATAACTTGAATTAGGAAATAAGCGTTCCGACACCACCCGTAACCAGAACTTATCTGGATCCAGAATCCGGACTCATCCGAAATACAGGAACCTACCGTATAGGTCTCGTAGCTACGGAAGTAGGATACCGTTGATACAATGGACCTGTAGCCGTTGTCCTTAAGACCATAAAAAGGCGGTTTAGTACTTAAGCTGTCTTCCTAGGGTTTCCTCTTCACTTTTCTGTTCGGTGTTCCTGAGACTGTCTGTGTGAGTAGTTGAGAGAAAGAGTGGTGAGTTAGCGACTAAGGTAAAACTACTTTCCCTTCGTTCTCACTTAGATCTTATGGCATCTGGACCAGTACGGAAGATAGTGGTATCTGCCCGGGTTATCTCTCCGGCCATTCCGGATAGCCCGGAACTACACAAGCAGTTAGAGGAGGATTTGACTAGGTTAGGATGTGTCGGTTTACTACACCAACCATGGAACCTCAAGAGTGAGGAGATGATTCAAGAGCTACTTCACGGTGTTCCGAATCAATATGAGCTCACTTTGAGAGGGCGGCCAGTCGCGTGGACCGAGGACATCTGGGCGGACGTCTATCAGTTCCGGAAGAGTGGGAACGGTTTAGCATCAAGGACGGACCACTTTGTAGCTGGGAAGTTCACCGGGTCTGCAAACCCTAAGGACGGATTTGCTATCAACGAGTGCAAGGACGAGAGACATAGGCGGATCCTAGAATTTCTGATTCTGATCTTATATCCGGAAAAGCCAACGCGGGTTACCATTACGGTGGCCAATACTATCTTTGGGGCTATGGAAAACCGGGTAGTGCACTGGGGTAGAGTCATAGCCGGGATAGTGGCTAAATTAGCGGATCACGTGACTCGAGCTAAGGCGAGTCCAGTTAGCACGTATTTGTTTCATCTGTACCATCAACAGGAACTTTTGAGTGCGGCGGAAATAATTCAGTATGACACCGGAAAGACGCTCCTGTCATACGGACTTTCCGGGGAGGAAGCGGAAGATCCGGTCGAGTCTGAACCGGAGGAACTTCCCGAGGAACATCTTACCGATCCGAGGACCAAGAAGAGGAAGTCAACCGATCCGGGGTCGAGAATCAAGCCACCGACAATGGAGAGGGGGGAGTCCAACAAAGGACCTGAGATGGAAACAGAATCCGCATTTTTCAATGCGGGGCTCGAGTGGATACGTGAAGCCAAGGTACTTCACGACGGGTTGTCAGATTTGGTGATAGATACCGCGGAAGTGTTGAAGGTGGATCCGGATCAGATCGTGGAAGCTGTCAAGCGACTGCCTAAGCCGGAAGATCTGAAGAAGAGGGAGGAGCGGATCCAGGAGTTGGAGGCGGAACGGAATCTACTCCAGACCCGGGTGAATTGGGCGGAAGGAGAAATGGTAGCTGTGAAGGAGAAAGAGAAGGAGGCTCTCGCGCTGGTCAAGAATCTAACCGGGGCAGTCAACATCAAAGCCGACATCATCACGAAAGCTGCCTTGTTTGACTCGAAGATGATATCAGAAGGCTACATTACCGGAACCAAGGTAGTTACCATCCTCGTAGACTTCACCGCGAGGATAGAGCGAGTTTTCAAGGAGATCCAGAAGTTGCTGGCGGCCATCGACCCAAACCATGCGATGGATTTCTCCACCTTTCCGGAACTTCCTTTTGTCGCAGGTACCCCAGGGAAGCCAGTGGCGGATCAGGCAACCCGGATGGAGGGTCTGAGGGGGATACTCACACCAGCCGAGCCTTCCGCTAGTAAGATACGGATGATGGAGTTGAATTTGAGGCCAGCCTCGGAACCAGAACCGGAGTCTAGCACGAAAACAGTTCTGGTACCATCTAAGTTCTCAACTCCGGAAGTTCCCAAGGCACAAACAATGCCGAATTTGATGACCGGATCATTCAAGGTTCCGGGACAGCAGGTTAGGGGAGATCTCATCAACCGGATTGGTGGGATGACCAATCCGGCTCGGACTAATCCGAAAGGATTTGTGCACATGCAAGAGACCACGCCGGAGAAAGGAAGCGAACCCGCAACATTGGAGGATACAACACCAGAGAAGGAGAAGGAAGTTCAAGTCATTGAAGATTCTGACGAGGAGAGTGCCCACTCCACTTCCGGAACCAAAGGCGACAACGATCCGTCTCCAGCAACGCACCATATCTAGACTCGGGCCACAGCAAAAACTACGCCAACAAAGAATACGAAGGGGACGCCTACCAGCCAAGCGGGGAGCCGTTCAAAGAAAGGACGAAAGCCAAGACATTAGGGTTGGTAGGAGAAGAAGTATAGGATCCGGAATGGAGTTCCGAGCATGAACCCGGTTTCCGGAATTTTAGGCGGATAGTAAGGAAATCCGGTTATCTCGGACGGCAGTTAGCAATCTTTCCGGATATTTCGGGAGATTCAGGGATTGGTGGCTTGGATTTCCGGGTTTCCTTTTCAGGCTTTTAGGAGTTGACTTTGGGTTTTTGTGTTAGTATTTCAAGGGCAAGCAAGTTAGTGTCTGCCATTCCATTCCATCCTACTCCACTGGATTTTCGTGCTTTCACGTATGTATTACAATTTTCTTTTCTTAATTTAAGTCAGCCAGGATACCTTTAGCTGCACTTTTGCTTAGACAGGGTCTTTTGGGCTGAGTGTATGCATGGGTGTATGATCTGGTACTGGAGAAAGAGAAGGGAGGGAGAGAAGGAATCTAGATCTTGCGCTACGGATTATCTGGGGGTGGAGCTAGTGAGAAGGAATGCAAAGCTGAGTAAGGGAGTGTAAGTGCAACGTGCTTTTAAACTGCCGGAACGGCAATCCAGAATAGACGGTAGAGGTCCGTGCGAGTCCGGAACCAGGAGGGTTCTGAGCGGAGTTAAGCACCCGCCAAAGGAAAGGATCTCCTGCTACTTCGGAAAGTCTGCCAACCTCCTCTTGGTAAATTGTCTTCTCTTGGAGGTTCTATTCTTTTGGGTCTATAAGTTCTGATCCGTCGTTGTAATAAGAGAGGTGTGAAAATTGCTCTGTGTGACCTGATTCCGGAACGGCCAATCCGGAAACTGTGAGAGAATACTCCTCCCTCCTCCTACAACTGTGTTGTCTTGGGTGTGTTGTTTAGTGGATTTAGAGTACAGAGAGGATTTTGCACAAGTGGTGAGTCCCCACCCCTTTCTAGATCAAGGGCGGACCCTCTGAGGGTAAAACAAAGGCAATAAAAACCAGTGACGGAAGAGAGACGGAACTCAGATCCGGAGATGTCCGGATCCGGAACGGAATCCGAAATGTACTGAGTTTTTCGGAACGAGATAGGGTGAGTGAAGAACGAGGATTAAGTGAGTAGTCACGATCCGGATACTTCTAACTTAATCGATATCTTACTAGAAGTTCCCTGGAACGATAATTCGTGTCATCTTGCAACCATTTGTCGTTGTAAGGATACTTACGGCTAACTGCGCGTACGACACAAAATCTCCAACCTTAACAAAGCTAAATGGTAAAGCATATAGAAAACAAATTTATGGAAGGATACTAGGATTGGCACTTACGTGCAACTTAGTAATACCACCCTATTGCAATGTGCAACAATGCTTTAGGATCACGAAACCTTCTATGATCATGCACATCAAAGTGAGCCATAATGTGAAGTATACAAAAAAATGCAACTGCACCTTTATGAGAGTGGAAATGAATTTGATGACACCTTTGTAACTAAGCTACGTACAAGTTGGGAAGTGGTTGTGAATGCAATATACTTAGTTTATCAAACACTAGCTTTCTATACAACTATGGTGGAGCAGAGTGGGCTATGAGAACTTCAATGCAAGCACAAAGGTGGCAATGAATGCTTTCAATGAAAGAGAGAAGGTGGTGCTTGAAACTAGGCAAGTGGAAGAGAAGATGGCGTTGCAAGTGTGATGAAGAAGACATTCTAACATAAAAATGACTGTCTCAAAAAAGATGAAAGGAAGTTTGTCACAAAAATGGACCGTTTTTTTTTAATGGTCAGTCAGTCATTGGTTGCATCCTCTCAAGGTCTGTAAAGTCCACAAGTAAGTTTCTTGCAATATCAATTCCTCACAGGTCAATGTCCTCCAAACTCAAATTGTCACCAGCTGAAAAGCCAATTTCAAACTAACAGTACTAATAAATATTGCATCTTTGGTTTAGGTGTAGGGTTCTTATTGCATTGGCTAAGATTTTGAAGCATAAGTAGTCATGGTTGGGATTCACATACCAATTTGGTTAACCCCTTACCACCCAAGGGTGTCTTCATATAGAGTCAATGTCCAATTCAAAGTGTTGTAGCTTTTGTATTCTATGTTTGAATTCAATAAAATTTGTTGGAAAATGTGCGTTTTGTCTTCTATTTTGGTGTAGTAAAATTTTTAGATCAATCAAAGATGTACTAATTTTTTGTAATCCAATTGAAGTTTTGAGGTTCAATTTGATTTCACCAAATTGCATTTGATGCCTGCAACTTTGAGGGCTTGTATTTCCTTCATCCAATGTTTGTTTTTATTTAAATTTGTTGGATTATGTTCCCCTTGAAGTCTAGTTATTGTTGTAAAAATTTCATATCAATCCAAGTTGTTTTGAATGTTTGGGAGCAATTCGAAGTTCAAAATCCAACATTTTTGGATTACAATGAACTTTGGTTGCTTGTTATTTCTTCATATAGAGTCCATTTCCAATGAGGGTAAAGTTGTGCATACTAGTCTAATTTATGTGGCTAAAATTTCATATCAATCTAAGAATTTATGAGTGACTAAAAAACATTTTAGTAGAAAGAGGTTCAATGTCATATGGGTTTTTTGCAACTTTTCTTGTTGTTTATTGAGAATTCGAAGCCATTTTGTAGACACAATGAGTTAATTGAATGATATTTTCATTCATCAATGTGCTTGCATGCTATTTTTTAATCACTTTATAGTTTAATTTTTTTTTCATTTGACTATTTGAGTAGGTTTAGAAATCGAATTTCACCTAGCCTCCAAATGTGTTCCTAGGAAAATTTCAGCATCCTTTTTTAACACTAAAACATTATAATCTTGGAAATGACTCCAAATTCGATTTGTGTCATCTCCAACACTTACACTGCAAGATTATATGGTTGAGATATCTATACCTTAGTGAAATTTTGGACTTTAATACTTAAAAAATAATGATGTTTTTAAACCCCAAAAGGCCTGTGCCTTGAGGAATTAATGGATAATTGTCAAGGATCTACATATTGAAGCTCTAATTGATATCTCCTCTTTGCTCCTTTTGAGTTTTTGATGGTCCAAATTTTTCTTCTTTTTTAAAATCATTTGATTTTGTATGGTGCTTTTTGAATTTTGCAACTTTTTTTGTACTGGTTAGATGTTTAGATTTAAGTGAAGACGTAGGTCCTTCCCACATAGGCCATGAGATTTCTCCTTGTATTCATGGTTTGAATACACATGCCCACTTTGGTCAATGGATGTAAAGGGCTTGTATTTGAAGTTCTAAAGTGACCTTCTTACTCTTTGCAATTTTGATAATCAAAACTTTATTTATTTATTTATTTATTTAGATTTTCTTCTTTCTTTATTGTTGAGCAAGGCTTTTTGTTAATGTTTTGCTCTTCATGGTTGCCAATTTTGTAGGAGCCAAGCAATTTAGGACAATGCATTGAGTCAATGACTATTGCAAAGCATTGTTCTTATCCACCTCATCCGGGTATCACGCCTCTTCCAAATATTGACACTCATTATTATCTCATGGTAGCTAAAATTTACCAAGTGTTGAAAGGATATGGTTAAAATATCCTTCAATTTTTTGGAGTTAGAGGTCGATTTTCAAATTCTTTCCAATACTACACCTTTTATTTTCTAATTCCACTAGCTAACTTTGAACTAGTTGTCGATTTTTCCTGACCATTGGTTCATACTTCATAAGGTAAACAAGCCCATTACCATGCAAACTAGCAATTTGAATATCTTGGGGCCAAGTCCAAAAGGAGTACATATTTTTTTAGAGGTGAGTGCTTATTTCAAGAATCAAACCCAAGTGGAATTATAATTTTCCAATTAAAATTTTTGAAGTGGTTTGCCTTGAAATTACAAATCCATTCATAAAATGGAGTCATAAACATCCTATAGACAACCCATAAGGTCATTCTTTCACGTATTTGATGGCACTTATGGAGGTTCATGATGCCATGTCTTCTAGCTACAAGGAGGTTAAAATGATCCTATCTTCAACATACACCTCTCCATCTCTATTACCACCTTTTTGAAAGTGTAAAACCATTTTGCCATCATCCTAATTAAGTCACGTAGGCATTGCAATGATTTTTCAGAAAATGTCTAGATTTGGATGATGTGTTGGGTGGTATTGAAACCAAAAGTAGAATGATTTAATTAGGTTGTGAACAAAAATGTGTTGGTCTACCTTAATTCACAATCTTACATGAAAAAACAATGAGGACAATGAATTTTTTAGTTGCTCATTTCATTATTGTATTATATCTAATCATACAAAATACCTAAAGTACTATATGATATTCCACTAAAAGCTCTCCAATAGAAGAATGGAAACATGTATAGTATTAAGATATTAAAGTGGAAGGAGGTGAACTTCATTTTGCTTTGATGACTTTAAAGAAAAAGATCCAAGGTAAACAATCCAAACCTCAAATGGACTTTTTTGCATTATAAAAAAGACTAAAGAAAAGATTCTACACTAAAAAAGACATTTCATTATAAAAGACATTTTATGCAAACAAGGAGAATTTCAATTCATGGCACATATAACAATGCTTGAAAAGGTATGACAATTATGATTTTTACTATTGTCAACCTGTGGGCTTTTCATATTTTATTAAATTGTTGAGCCAAGGAATAAAGAGTGATCAATGCCAATTGTATTGAGAGTGGGGTTTTTTAGTGATTCTATCATTATATCGTTGCCATGTTGATTCCTTGTTTGGATTAGAGTTGTTCTAAAGTAGAAGGTCTATAAAACACCATTTAACCTTCTACTACAAACAAGAACCAAAAACATCCTTAATTATGATGAATGGAGAGCTCTACAAGTATAAAAAACAACTATTTTTCATCTATATTTTTTTGGACTCATTGGAAGTAGTAATATGCAAGTATGGACACCAAAAACTCCATGAATGTTGATTCCCAAAACATGAATTGTTGTGTAATGTATCCTTTCTCAAAATCTGAATTTAAGCCATAGAAATGATCTTTTAGAATTAATATCAACTATTGAAATAAAGCTTATGATGTCTAGTTTTTATTCCAATTTAAAATTTTGAAAAATTCCTAAATTGGAATATTTTTTATAATTTGAATTTGGAACCTATTACTTTGGAGTACCAATTTTAGAATGATACAATCAAAAAAATTGTACCATGGTATTTTATACTATAATTTACACCTACAAAAAAGATTTCAGATTTTTCAGACATATTTTGTATTTGATATGAATTTTTATTTAAAAATTTAGAGTAATTCTAAAGTTTCACAAAAAAATTGAAATTTTTACAACTTATAGAAGACATGTAATCACAAAAGATTTTCATTCATAGATAGATGCAAAATGAGAGTATACAAAAAGAGGAACATTGAAGTTTGGAAAAGTAATCATAGGTCCATTATTTCAAGGTCAGGGTTGCTAGCGTGCGAGCGTGTGAGCGTGAGCATGTGAGCGTGTGAGCAGGAACAAATAAACATGAATTACCTATGACCATGGATTCATAAAATGATTGAATCACCTATGACCGTGGTTCTTTAATCTTTAGAGGGTCGTGGTTGTATATTTTTTGGTATTTGTTGTAACCCTAATAATGGTGTAGGTTTAGGTTTAGGGTGTAGGTTTAGGGATATATAAAGATTTGTTTGCTATCTATGTAGTGATGGTAATCAGTCTTCTGCAAGCTTTATTTCTGGTTAAACCACAATTTATGTCACTGAAGCTTTGGTGTACTTGTATTGTATTTCACACTGTCTTTTTCAACAAAAATCATTTCTGTGCAATTGTTTTTTTGTTGAGGGTTTTATATTTTTTAATGGAAGTGTTGGAATAGTTGCCATTTATTTTAAATCTATATTTTTCTTTGAAAGTTTTGGTATAGTTTCTATTTTGGTAGACACCCTAGTATATAAGCTGTAGGGAGTCTGGATAGTTGTAATGTTCTTCGACATCTTTTTTTGGAAGCCCACATTTATAGTTTCAATTTTAATATGACATCCTATTCTTGATCATTCAAAATCTACAGTACTTGTGTTTTTTTGACACCTTATATTTTGGAGAATAAGTCGTGTGCAATTGCAATTTTTTTTAAATACACTACAAAAACTTTCGATTACTTGTAATGTTATTGGACACCCTATATGGCTACAAAATGTTTAAATTAAGCACATTCATGTAGTTGGAATGTTTTTTTAAACCCAATATTCCGTAGTTTTGAAATCTTTTCAAACCATGGTCATTGTGAATGTTTATTTTTCTTATAGGCTGTGTCTCTTTCATTGAGACACTTGAAATGATGAACTACTATGTATTCCCTTGTATTGTCATTCAAAAGTGTCAAATGTAAGACACTAAGGTTAGAATTCATTTGAATGCACGACTGTATATTGTAGAGCAAAAACGGTGATATACACACATATAACCATAAAACACACAAATCCAATCATAATCAAAATCAACACATATTGTTTAAACTCATAAGATACGTCAATCTTATGAGTCTAAGTGGCAGTCGATTCTACTGCAGAATCCTTGTCACTAGAAGAATCTGAAGTTTTTTCACCCTCTGAGGCCGATCCATCTATAAACTGCAAGACATTTAGCGCGTACAAAGGCTTTCGGCGTTTGGGTTCTGTAGTCCCAAACTCTGCAAATGCTGATGCTAACTGCGATGCATAAACTGGTAAGTCAAATGACTTTTCAGGACTAAGGAGAAGCCTTCGCCTTCTCTTAACTGCATCATCTGCCATCAATCTCGGACTGCTGCACATGCAAATGATTCACAATTAGATCATGACATCTTACATGTACTTAAGAAACATTAGAATTTGAGGACTAAAGAAAACTTACTTACTAGGTCTATCACGACGAGGGAACTTCCGAGGTACAATTGTCATTGAATCTGGATCTTGTGACACTTGAACGTCAGCAGCTTCGCTCATTCCCATTGGGGCAACAGGACTTATAGGAGTAATAGTCCTCTTCATAGGTTCAAGGAGATATTTGAAAATGTTCTCGTCTTTCTCCAACGCTAGAATATGGCGCCCTGTTCCGCGACAGGCCTTGATGGAGGCACCTGTGAAAACCAAAAGAAATTTCATTCAATAAGTGTTTAGGGTTGGTGTTGCATTTGAAGACTATATACAAACTTCATTTGAATTTCATACTTACCCGTTGACGCTGTGCAATCAAAAACAATGTCTCCCTCGTCAGTGGTACCGTCAATGAGAAATGCCAATAGTCGAGCATCCTTTTCTCGAGCCCCACGCCACGGTTTTCCATCGATTTTATTCACCGATAGGGAATCTATTGTCGTATAGTTCATAAGCACGTCATCTTGTTTAAGGTCCACTTTGGCTTGCTCCATTGCCTTTGATCGCTTGAAGGAGAACTTTGATTTCCCTCTAGGACCAAGGTCTTTCACGAGAATGGTGATACCAAACTTCAAGGTCTACTAGTACAAAAACACAACTCACATTAAAAAAATGAATTAAAACTCAACCACGATAATGTTCCAAAAACTGTAAGGGATTTGGAAAATATTACCGTGCTCTTTTTGTCCACGGCCGATATTAGATGCACTCGATTCGTACATAGCCACTCCTTCTTCACAACTATTTTTTGAAATTCTGTACATAATCCCGCAATGGTGCTCTTTGCATCCACACTCCACGAATGGAAAACCACAATTGCACCATGGTCTTGCAAATGCTTCTCTGCAAATGCAAATGCTTGGAATATCATATTGTAATGGGGGTCTGAGTTCCACGCCGGTATAATATCTGTTGTCAATGAACACCCCGGCACCGGCAAATTCTCTTGGCAGTCAAAGACCATCAAGTCAAATCCGGGAAATTTGTTTACCTTCCCATCGTATTCCCTGTCTTTCTCTACTACCACCTACAATAGGAAATTTGGTACCAATTAGTAGTTTCTAAGATGGAATTCTCATTCTGGACTTCTAAATGATCTTGTAAAGAACAAAAACAAGAAATCCTTACCTTTTCTAGGAAATCAATAACCTCAGTGTAGCAATTCGGCCCAGGTTTTAGTTCATTTTCCATGATGTCTTCGATGGAGACATTCAGGATTAACTCCTCCGACGATACCTCTTCGTCGTCTGAAATGTGAACCAGCTGAGTCCCCTGGGTGACCATATCTTCATTGAAGTCTGGTAGGACTGCCTTCCTCTTCATTCCGCTTTGACTTCTTCCTACCATCTCAGAGCTCTGGTCCACCGTTGATGATGTAGGAATAACGGGTCCACCTTCATCTTTCTTCATCCCTTTCGCCTTAGCCTTTTCTTCCTTCTCTTTTTCCTTCTCCTTTTCCTTCTCTGCCAACTTCGCCAAACGCTCTAACTCCTTCTTCTGTTTGTTCTCCAATGCAACTTTAAGCTTTGCTGCCTTCTTCCTGTCACTAGACTCCCTCTTCGAAATGGCCCTCCGTTTCTGGACATCGGTCATCCCTACGAACTCATCCACTTCCAAATCAATGGCACCAATACCCTCCAATGAGTTCCGGAGCTGTGATTCCGATGGATGTGTGTATGAAATTGGGCAGTCAAGGTACCATCCACCACCACCAAGATGGGCCGTTGTATACGTCCTCAGTTGCATGGAAGTGTACATGCAACTCGGGGAAGTACGGTCTAAGAAATTCGATAGGAATGTAGGGAAGTCTTTCTTCTCAATTGCACCTTTGCCCAGCAACTCAAACTTGAAGTATCTGTAGTTCCATTGTACAATGCAAAAAAGAAAAATCAAAACACATCACAATATTGTTTAAACAGATTGCAAGATTTCATTTATACTAAGAAATGCTTCAAATACACTTCATTAATTTATTTGCAATTTAAAAAAAAAAAATTCATCAACAAACAAGACCAAAGGGAGCAAGAACTCTGTCCACAAACTTTGAATCATGTCATACAACTTTTCAACTCACACTATAAACCTCTTCAATTGTGCCCATAGTCCCCAACTCCTTATAAGTATTCTTGCACATCTACATTTCTGACATACAATGACATATTCTTCACTTCATTGTATGAAGTACAAAATAAATACAATGAACACTTAAGATTACTTAACACTTACCGAAAAAGAACTCTTCGCACCGCTTGCTTGGACCCTTCATAGGCCTCAAAGTTGTCATTCTTCTTGAAATAATTTGCTCCTCTCAAGTGTGGTAAGAACCCTTGATCCCAAATCTTCTTTCTCCAACCTTCTAGGTAGTCCACCAAGGTATCTGGTTGCTCTGGTACGTCCATGTTCACAGCAATATTGTCACCCTTCACAATACTGTCGAATTCCTTCACGGCTGCATCTTCAATCTAAGAGACAAAGGTCTTGTAAGCTTTGTCCAAAATATACAATGCAATGCAATTACTCCATGCACCTACACTTCAATTTTGTAGTAAGTAAAAAGTTCAAAGATTACAATACATGTATAAAACTGTATACACTTCTTTCAACGTTCCAATATTGAGCATGTTCTTAAAAAATAGGAAAACTGTTTTATCCTACCGTATGTATAAGCAGGGCAAAATGTTATTATTTTTTTCCTAAAGTCCTAGTCACTAATGCATGCACTTATAAAGGAAACAAGCTCTCACCCCAGCATACCAAACACATCTGTTTAAAAATGGTGCAAGTAATATCTCAGACACTGGCCTCGGCGGAAAACGCCTAGCATCACGTGATGGCCCAGATGAATTCCACCACTTCAAGAACTTTATTTTATGTGCTGGTGTAGTGTTACAAGTTGCAACCATTTGTAGCTTCTCCAGAGTCATCTCTGGAATCTCATTAGCACTCCAATGCCTTTCCACCTACAATTTGCAAATTTTTTGTTAGCCTCAAATGTCATTTTCAACAATAGGAGTCAAATTGTAGTTGCATATGCATAAGACACAAACCTCTTGTAGGAACTCTGGCTTGAGAGCTGGATTGGCCACTGTAACAAGTTTCATCATCTTTATATTCAATTTCCCTATCTTCTCCCGTGCTCCAGCTCTCATTGCATGTGCCACCCCTTCTGGCATGTTCTCTTCCTTAGGAGTGACTTCATGGTACTTTCGTACTGCTCCATCTGCAGCTTGAGCTATCTCTTGCTGCAAAAATTACATGATAAATTAAATTACAAACAGCTTGAAAGCTCAAATCCAACCACATGACAACAAAACATGCATCCAGTAATTCATAATTGTTGAAGACATCTCTTACCCGGAAAAGAAAACAAGTGAAGACCTGTACAGGCATAGTATACCAAGTCCTCTTCATCTTCACTGCATCACATAGTTTGAGTTCAGATGGCCTCAACATTTCCTTGAACTTGTCAATGGGAAGAAGTCCATACTTTTGGACTCTGTATAATGTGTGGACAAGATTAGTCTTCACATGTGAATCCTCCGTCGACCTACAATTCATTTGATAAAATGGGTTAATTAAAAACTTGAAATACAATCATAAAAAAAAATATGCAAATAAAGATAATAGACAATGCCATATTAAAAAGGAAAAAAAGACTTACTTATTTATGTCATGCATTACATGCATGACCAACTCCGTCTTCCCCTTTGTGTTTAGGACAATGGAATCCACAGCACAGTGCCAATCTGCGTCACCGAAGTGACGCCTCTTGATGTGGGTCATCCAAGAAATTAGCCGATGGTTTCCATCGCAAACGTAGAACTTCAAGTTTTTCATAAACCTGAGCTCGGGCACTGACTCTAAGTGCGAGGTAAAAATGGCATTTTTCTCTTTCCAAATAGGACCCCAAGCCTCCATCTCCTCTTCCATGAACTCCAAACTCTCCCCTCCCTCATTTGTTGTTGTCACATAAAACACTGCGGCTCCATCTCTATAGCCATTCACAAATTCATGCTCTAGTAACAATAGGTCACTTGCAAGAGTGGGCCTTACCATAGGCATGGCTACCATTCTACACAATGGTATTTGCAACCGAAATAGGTGGTCCGGCTTCATCCGCAAAGCTGCAATAGACTTCACAGCATCTACCTTGTGATACTGCCGAAGGTCATCCTCTAGAAGGTCTTTAGACTCATCTTCTACAACGTCCTTCTTTGCATCACCTACCCCGTACTCATGTTCACCTTCATCTTCATCTTCAGTTTCTTGTTCAATGTCTGGTTGCTCTGAAGCTTCGATTGCCTGAGTCTCGGGAATGGTTTCCTCTACCCAAAGGTTAGTTGTATCGTCTTGCATCTGAAAGTTCAAATATGAAAATGAAAGAATTAGAAAGGATTCCAACAAAGACAATGACCAACAGAATACTATGAACTCACTGTCAATTTCAAACTACATAGGTAACTAATATGTCTACAATGAAGACCATCACAGACGAGCTTTGTACAAAATTAATAATTGAAAATGATTCTAAAGTAACAATTTCAAAAACACACCAAAATAACCAAATAAATTAATAAACCAATACAAGATACAACATAGAAGTTTGTTACATGTCAATTTGAGACTGAACAAAGATCAATGAACACAACATCTTCACTATGTGTAATTGTGCTCCATGTACAATCAAAAGTTTCATGAATTATAGGTGCATTGTCAGTAATATAACTCTGCCTATTAGTGTTGTTTTTCCTCTGAACTCTGTAGAGAGTGCTCTGCTGTCCTATGACTAAATGCATCCTTATTTTAAGGATTCGTCCAAATCTAGTGTAAAACAACACTAACATAGAATAATGCACAATCCTTGGATCACTCACATGATTGAGGGCACGTTTCTTGTATACATCTGCCAAATAATGTGCACTTATTCAGATTTGGAAAAACTTACCATTTCTTCTTCTCTTCGTTCATCTTCTTCCGAACTGCTGGAGACTTCCGTGGCCGTTGGTGATGGTGTCGAAATGTGAGAAGGTCCAGCCCTTGATAGCAACGGGGGATTTGGAGGACGGTCTCTTCCTGTCGATGTACTCCTGTGATGTCCTCCCTGCACATCCAATTAGACGACATAAAACGTCACTAATTTTATATCACTATATTCTTTCCCAAATGACAATCACAAGATTTAATAAAACTAAAGAGAAAGTCATGAACACTAACATCATTTTTTCTTTGTTGAATAGTACCAACTTATCAAACCATACACATTATTGAATGTACAAATTCACTTCATCTACAACTGAACCTACTAGAAAAGAGCCCAAATGTACTTAAATTTTAGAAATTACTATAATACCACACATTCAGAAAGAGTACAAAATTTTATTGTCAAACGGAGGGGTCTATAGCTAACATGATTTTTTACAGTCACATCTGATGGTCCATGATGAAGAAAGTCCTACACCCCCCGTCATGGGATTATAGTTGCCGTAGTTTCTGTCGTCAGCATTCTTAAGGACATAATGCGAATAAACAACAACTTCTGTTTGGCCTTTTCAATTGAAGTAACCATAAACAAAAAGGCACTCTTACATATTAAATGCAAATTATAAAAAAAATTAAAAGACTCGTCACATATCAAAAATGAAGGTCAAGGTCAACTCCTGAAACTTTAAGAAGACTTCAAAACTACAATCAAACGCTGCGCAATTAATACAAATGAGTCAAAGTTCAAATAAAAACAAAAATATTAAAACTCAAACATTAGAAGTTCGGAGGTCTAGGCAGCAACGGCAAATAGACCATTGGATCCGATAGTACATTCCCTATGGTCACCACGACCCACATATTTCCAGAATTTGGAACCTTATAAACCCACGCCAGCTATGGCATATGACAGCGGGGGATTTCGACCCAAACACCCTAAATCCCACTTTGGTCTGCCAGCTTTCGCCACCTATGCATTCTACCTTCACAGCAAGTCAGCAACTTGGAGCCTTCAAAAGTCGACTAGTGTAGAAACTTAGAAAAATTATAACCTTTCTAAGAGAATCCAAGAATTATATCAAAAGAAGGGGGTCCCGTTACCACCAGGAAGGAGACCGTCGGATCCGACTGTCCGTTCACTGGACTGTCGAGGACCCCCCAAAATGAGGTGGCTTGAGAATTCAATACTCTGTCTTTCCACTGGACATACGTAGTTCAGCTGAAATTTGAAATCGTTCCACATTCTCAAAAGAACTCGCACACCTCGGATCTGAAGGTTGTTGCTGATCTCATTCAAGATCAGTTCACACTTCTTACTGCTTTTGGGAATCGGGATTCATTGAAGCATAGTCCGGGTTCAATAATATACATTAGTTTCACTCCCCGTTTGTGCATACTCCTAAAACCACAATGAATTTCAAGAAAGAAGTATCTTTGATCGGTACAGCAACAACAAGAAGATAAAAAGGACAACTGCGGCGATGACCGCACTCAAATTTGGGGGTCCAGGAGCGACTAGTAGAGGAAGCGTCGGATCCGACTGTCTTCCCCGAAGTCGCTAGAGGACCCCAACATTTCAGTGGGGAATCGGAATGCACAAGGAGATGCACCGTTAGTTACTGTTCTGGAAACAGAAAAAAATGTAGAGCTGAACTTACCGTATGCACAGACGCCTGCTCTTGCGATGCAGGAGAGCTGGAGTCCAATCTCGCGCGAGAACGAGTGTGCCTCATCGTGGAGCCAAGCTGTACGGTTTCCTGAAATTCCCGCAACAGAGCTGCAGCCGTCTCTTTCTCAGGTGCAAAAAGAATTCTTAAAAAACAAAAGACTGAGTGTCCATAGAGAGGGCCGCACAAGGGAAGGGTGCTGTGACGGGGAAAGTGACGGTGACCTGGTGGATGATCTTTCATTGGTAACGAAAGTTTCAACGCCGTTTAGTTAATTTCAACGCCGTTTAGTTAATTCTCAGCAATTGTGGTTCATTGAATCTGAATTCGGTTCGGAGCGCTGTGAGTTTAAATTGGAGCGCTGTGCAAGAGAATCCCGGGACAGAATGAGCACTCCAAGTCGACCATTTGTGGTAAACACAACTGGCCATGCGAGATGAACGGAAAGCCGGGTTCCGGTGCCAAATTGCGCCCTTTTTTTTTTTACAACTTGCCTACCCTGGAATCGGCTTACCCGGAGATAGGGTCTAGCGGCTGATAAAGCACCGCACGACTTGCGGTGTCAAGTGTGTCCTCGGCGGCCCTTGAAAATCTGCAGGAGCAGTTTCTGAACACCTGGCCAAGTTGGAAGACCATTGACGTTCCACAAGCTTACATAACATGCGCCGAAAGGCATTCACAAGTTGCCTCACGTATAGTTAGAGCAATTTATTCTACATATACTTTACTGTGCAAGTTACATCAACAAGTCAACAAGGTGATCGAGCAATTCCGAAGCCTCATGCATGCATGCCAACCCGTGCAAAAGTCAGTAACTAATGGGCGATTGATCATCGACCGAGCTGCGCTTTTTTTTTTTACAACCTGCCTACCCTGGAATCGGCTTACCCGGAGATAGGGTCTAGCGGCTGATAAAGCACCGCACAACTTGCGGTGTCAGGTGCGTCCTCGGCGGCCCTTTTCTGGATTCAATGTGCTATCGTGAGGTTTTAGGTCTTTGTGACATCATCTGGAAATGGGAAAAGGCTGGTCCAAATCCATCACGTAGTGGGAGAAAAAGGGTCTTCGATAACAGATCGAATAAATGGATGCACCAAAAAATTGTTACAGGTCATGCAGGTCGCCCAATTGCCGCAGAGTTCAGCACTGAAACTCGGGATGACTGTTACGGCAACTTAGATTTCGAAATTACAACTTCTGCACTGGAGTTGTTGCCGAGATTATCTCAGTTTTCCTTGATTCTGTGAGACGTTGAGTTTATTGACATACTAGTCTATGAGTGCTAATTCACTCGTATTCTACTGTCTCTTTGCACAGAACATGTGGACCACTCTTCTGTAAATCACTACAGTAATGTTCATGGCAAGCACAAAAAGGATAATATTTGTTTGATGACCGTCTCAAAACTCCTCTGATGAAACCATAGCATCGCTCAGAAACCATAGCATCGCTCACAGGTTTCAGTTCAGTTGGTTGTTGGAGACTTGTTGTAATGGTAGTCTTCAATTTAGAGGCTGTTTCCATTACCCTCGTGGACGTCCAGCTCCTGGAGGGCGGACTGGATGGGAGTCGGATGGCCGGAAGGGAGGTCCAGCTTTCCATTGGAAGCTGGACCTCCAGGTCCTGGAGGAGCCATAGCAAGGCAATTAGAAAACGGTTGTTAACTCAGCTTACTCCGAAGTAAATTGAAAAGGTATATACTGAACTTAAGCCATATCAATTCTATTAATTATTGTTATTAATCAATTATATTAGTTTCTGTTATTAATTAGTTAGGTTAATAACTGTTATTAATTAATTATGTTAATTATTGTTCTTAATTAATTATGTTAGTTCCTGTTAGAAATTAATTATATTAGTTATTGTTATTAATTAATTATGTTAATTACTGTTATTAATTAATTTTATTCATTATTGTTTTATTATTATTATTAATTCGTATTACTAATTATTGCTTTCAATTATTGCTTTTAATTATTGTTTTCTAGGAAGGAAATAAAAGGGCTTGGTCCTTTAAGAGTTAATTAAAATCCATTAGTGTCCATTTTATTCTTGTAATGTTTTTTTTCCTTTGAACTGATTTTACCCATTGAAAATTCACATATTATATTATTTATGAAAAAAAATTCAGCATTCATTTACATACTATTCATTGTTAATTAATATTTATAATTATTCTAACATTAATATAAACATTATTAATTATTTAATAGTATTACTATTTCATATTTCATATTGTTAAGTAATATTAGTCTTATTATTTTATTATTAATATAAATACTGAAAATTATGATGAAAATTTAATAATTAAAAATTCTGTGATATCAACATGAATACCCTCAGCATAATGAACTCAACTCAATCACTTCAGCAGTCAGTGTAAAGAATCAATAAAAATTATAAAATAAAATTTCAGCATTTCTTCCCAGCCTAGCAAGGGAGCCATACCCCCATGCCCAAGCTGCTCAGGGCTTTGGAAATGGGAACACAGAATTACTAACCACTCTGGATTTACATATGGCAAACAAGGCTTCCGCAGTAACTTTTCAGAGAATTTTTGCAGGACCCTGTAGCACGACATGGGCTGTCGTATTCCAAGTTTGGGGGGGTCCAGTGGGTCCAGGCCCTCCAGGTCTGTTTTTCAGCTTCAACAGGCCTGGAGGCTGGAGGGGGACCTGGACGTCTGATTGGAGGTCCAGCTTCCCCTTCCCCCCAATGGAAACCGCCTGGACCTCCCGAACCTGGAGGTCCAGGCGGTCAATGGAAACGCGCTCTTACTCTACATATCGTGAAAGCAACAAAAGCCATTTTAGAAGTGTCCGGCACGCGAAATGGCTTGCTGACGTGAAATCATTTAAGAAAGTTAAACAGCGTTATGGGGAAAACTTGGACTGTGGGTTTGGTAATTGACTACCCTTGAACCGGCCCAGCACAGATGTACCGGTATGGACAACAACTGTCAGGGTTCCAAAAAGTACTAAACTACCAACCCCCTCACCTTGCCACGTGTGAATGAAGCTAGACATTCTGTGAGTGTTGAAGAGACGCGATCAATCGAAAAAATAATGAGGAATTGATGATTTAGCACAACCCTTAACGGATATTTCGTTAAAACGGCATTATTCCGCAAACTTGGCACTTGCAGGTTTAAAGCATGTGTTCTAAAATGTACACCAGTCCTACATCAGTTTAGAGCATGTGTTCTAAATGTACACCATTTGTAGAAAAAGAGTAGAAAAATGGCGTTAAAATGGCATCATTTTAATGAAATATCTATTCTCCACATGAAGAAAAGAATGACCAAGTCCTAAGACGTTGCAGAAGAACAGGAGTCCTAATATAAAAGTACTTTAAGAACTTAGACTTCAAGGATGGATGATTGATGAACGCTCCTAATCAAAAAAAATGTTCCAGTTTAAGTTGACGACAGTCACGGTAGTTCGTGGCTTCTTCCGGTGAATGAACTCCGAAGCTGTAGAATTGAAAGATGACTTCTAATGCCCAAATGAGATCAACGTGAGAATGAGTACTAGTTTGTACTATCTTCTAAGAATTGAAAACAAGCGCTGAAGAATCTTTAAACTGAAAACATAGTCGCAGTCATTGAAACTCAAAATGCAAGTGAAAGCAATATCTATACAATTGCACGGAATAAAGAAAGGATTGAAATAAGAAAGAGGGAGAGCTATGCGCTTTGACAAGGAGACTTAAGGCTGGGTGGTGCAATTGATATTGTGAACCCCGCCCTTTTTTTTATACTATGTTTTCACCTGATTTTTGAATTTTCATCCAACCACTGAATGTGAGGTAATTTTGCTGCATTGTGATATTAATTGATAACGTCGGCGCTGAAATTGTCCATTTGAAAATGCCATCTCATACTAGAGAAATATCAAAAATAACCATGAGTGAACTTTCCTAAACCATATTCTGAAATCTTAATTTACACACAATTTGGAACTAACTGACATAGCTACATGTTTGCGTTTAATATTATTCTAATTGAAGCAGCTCAAAAGTAGGTGCTTCATTTTTCTATTGCATAGGTGATGTGGACACATAATTATGATGCCGAACATAGCCTCTGAGATGCTGTGAATGTATTATAGGAAGGCGGTGCAGAATAAGTGCTTTAAAATGGCTACCTAAAAATTTGGATTCAATAATAGTAACTAAGAAAGGAGGGTCGTCCATTCCTACGCCTCCTAATTTGAGGTGGAATTCAAATTCCATGTACGTTATTATACCGTAGAAAAAGAAGTGGTTCAGCACTGACCTATAAGGATTACACTCTTACATCTTGTGTAGTTTTTGCATATGGTTTGTATATCATGGCTTCCATTCGTGTAGATGGATATGAAGTTCCACTTATTTTTCCGGTTAATGAAGGAGGACGAGCAAAAGTATTGAGCCATCTCTTACATGTTCGTTTCAAGTTTGTAGAATCTTCCATTTATGTTGAAGAAGAGAGGATGTCACTGTCAGGACAAGTGCAAGAGTCAATTCCTATGGTGAAGTCTGAAGAAGAAAGTGGTCATTGTTGGTATCTATCGAAGGGGAACTATAGAGCTTACGGTCTTCCTTTGTGTTTGGTATCTTCATCATCAGAAATCCCAAGTCGGCATTCAGATACTTCTACTGTCAATATGCCGTATGTTAATTATGTATTATCTCCTAGTTCGACTCGAGAAGTGTCTAGAGCTGTTCCACATGGTTCTGTTCTTCGTGCAGTGAAACTAGAGAAAGAAGATTCTGTTATCGAGTTGTCTAGCGATTCATCAGGAGAATCTCTTCAGTTAGAAGTGTTAGAGCCATTGCTTCCTAACAAGGCTGCTCTAAATGAAAACGGAAGTCCATTTTCGGTGCAGAACACCCTATCCAGTAGTCCAGGGCGTTCTTCTGTGTCACGTCCCCCGTTGCATCCAAGTGCAATCAGTCGATTGAGTATAATAGAATGCCTGAAGAGATTGGCATCTATGCATCGTTCAAGGAACGAGTTATCCACAATGGACCTCAACAGTATGAAGCATCACCGCGTGCAATTTCTTCCAGCCATATTCAATGGAAATGTCATTTTCGAATTGCCTCCTTGTCGACTGTCGTCCTCTTCAGCAGCAGCGAAGAACTTGGAAGGAATGGATAAGCGATACGATGGACATCCTTGGTGCAAATTGGTGACTACAAACATTCAGAACTCTGACAATCTGAAGTTCCGTAAGTCATATTGTGCAGGTCATCTTGCTTGTGAGAATCCAGATTGTGATTATGTGAAGAGGACTTCTAAACGCAATGAGACAGAATGGAGTGGCTACACAACATTTCCTTTTGAAGTAGGAAACAATACTTCAAAAGATTGTACGCTTGTTTGCAAAGTGTGCAAGATTTCACCATCATGCCTAAGTGTGTGTGATGCTCGGATTTACTATTGCTATAGTGCTAATCCACATATGAGTAGAGCTGCAATTCACTTTGGAGACCACACTCACCCTGTTGCAAAAGGAATGTACAGGGATTCTGCAAAAAAAATTTGTGGACTTCTAGCAGATGAAGTGGCTAAGACACCAAAGGCCACTAACTCAGCAATTGCTTTGTCTGCAAGCAAAGAGTTTTTGACGAACTATTTATTTCATGATGGTCAAGGGGAAAAAAAAATGTTGAAGGGAGAAGAGTTGGAGGAAGTGATGGATCGCTTTGAATTCTTAAGCAGTCCGAATGTTAGAAATGTCATATCATCATTTCGCTCAAGCAATGGAGGAGGTGTAATTGATAACATCATGACCATGAAGAAGGAATCAAAGTTTGAATTCATTCACGACAGCGTATTTCCAGGACAGGGAAAGGAGAAAGTTTACATTTTCAAGATGCTTACTGAAGGTCCTGGAAGTGGAGTGGATTTGGTGAAGCGCATGCAACCTGGAGGGAATTTGGAGAATGCTTGGATGATGTTTGACCATGTGAAGCGTGTGAAGGAGTGGACAACAATGGCATGTCATGTTTATGATGCACAATACAAGAAGGTAATGACCATTGCAGTCTGTGATATGCAATCTGAAGATACTGAAATTCAAGTGCAATTTTGGAAGTGTTTGAATGCCGTCATGTCACGAAACGGAGTACATCACCCAAACTTCAAGGGATTCATGGCAGATAGCGCTATGGCAAATTGGAATGCTGTTCGTATAGTCTATGGAAATGGTTCAGCTAGTGACAGAATGGAGAATCGTGAGCGAACATGCTTACTGCATTGGAGCACTTCACTTCAGAAGCATACTCAAAAATACATCAAGGAGGAATTCCAACATCAGCATACAAAACTTTGTAAACAATACAAAGATTCGAAGACAATGGAAGAAGCGGAGACACGATATCTAGCAATTAAGTCATGGTGGTTATCATCTGGAGCAGCAACTGAAGATGCGCTTCATCACTTAGATCACTGGTTAGCATTTTGGCATTTTCGATATCGGCAATGGGGGGGATTCATGCAAATGGTGAGTACAACATTTCTGTATCATGTACATTAGAGTAGATATAGAAGACTACCCCAAGGACATGGTCTTCGTTTTAGTAATAAAATAGGATACGTAAATGATCTAAAATAAAGGGAGGTGAATAGAATTAAAGGAAATGGTATTAATTGTTAATATTTTTCTTGGTGTTTTAGTAGTTAAGCGCATAGAGAAATCGTTTATGAAGAATAGCATGAAGGATTTTGTCGTCTTCAAAATTCTACCCTAAACTAAATTAAATTACTGGATGTAATAGTCCTTTTTTTTATTGCGGAAGATTGTAATGTATGGAATTGACTGCAATTTTTTTTTCTCTGCTTGTGATGCAATGTAGGATTTGAATTTGGAAGAGATGGCGGATATGCCTTCTTGCAATTTGTCGGAGACAATTCACAATAAGTGGCTCCAAATGTCTGGCAATCGAGGAAACAATCTATTTGATGCTACATGCGATGACAGCATCCGTGCGTGGATGCAAATGACTAACTATCGAGCTTATTTAAAAGGGCATGCATCTGGATGTGGCCCATCGAAAGGTGAGTTGAAGTTGAGAGCTGCTAGACGAAGTGGAGACCCTAAGAAGATGGCACAGGCATTGAATACCTTACCTGGATGTGAAGGTTTTGGAATTCGTGTACCACACTTGGAGGGAGAGGAAATCTTTGGAAGCACAAAGAGGAAGTTGGACGTACCTATTGGTGATGCAGGGGATTCACATCGACCGGACAAGGTTAATTTTTCGCAACCTCGTATTCGTACAAGGTCATCTGTGGTTGGGGTGGAGTCTTCTAGTGACAAAGGAAAAGAACAAGGGACAAATGACTTCAATCATGTTACAGTTGCATTTGAAAGTGACTGTGATACATCTAAGTGGCACATTGCAAGGATCAGCCACAAATCGAATGCAAGATGTTATGCTCAACAGCGGGGGTCAAATATGAAATGCACTGCAAAAATCTCGAAGGGACGGAAGGGAACACCAGCTCCAACTTATCGCGGAAGAAAAGAAGATTACGGAAGCAGGAGAGAGGTGATAAGTGACTTCTGGTTTTGTTCAGATGACATTGAACGTTGTGTGAAAGGTACAAAGCGGAAGTGGGTCATTGACTGGCCAAGTTTGCCAGACATTTGGCCTGTTTTAAGTGGGACCAATTTAAGTCGGGAAGAGACTTTGCTCCTGCAGCATGCGGGATTCTGTCTGCAGGAGCGACCAACTTTATCACCACGTAAAATTTTCAGTATGTCGAAGGTTTTTCAGACTGTTTTATATGATCATGCACCGCCATCAAATGCAGATGTGTATCCAACAGTGAGGAACAATCGTAGTATTCGTAGACTTGCAAATGCCCCCACAATAGAGCAACGGAACAAGTGGGAAAGTGCAAGGAATATCAAAGGCCAAATCATAGGAGTGACCTTGCTTCCATTACCAGGTCTAGGTGCAATTGTATCATTGGAGACAGGAGCAGATGACAAAAAAAATGTGTATCGCATTACAATGGGTATGTTCCCTTCCTGCACATGTCCAGACTTTGTAAGTATGGTTGTATCTGCCATTGGAGGACGTCAGCAATATGTTAATTGCAAGCATTTGTACTACTTGTATCGATACTTCTGCAAGATGAGCATGGAGGATGACAAATTCATTCATGCACCAAGCTATAGTTTCAACGAGTTAAAGGTTCTCTTAGTTCGAGCGGGGATTATTACTATTCCGGAATAGGCACAAATATTTTTTTCTATGTACTTGAATTATATACTATGAATATGAAGTTCTAAACAATTGAATTGCAAAATATTGGCATTTGTGTTTTTTTTATGAAATGTCTGCTTTGTAGTTGTTGTATGGTTATAAAATTTTGTACTTCTCATTTTCTGTGTAATTCTTCTTTGGGATGATGAAACCGTTACCCATTTAAATAACTTCTATGTGAAGATGTGGTCACTCCATTAAGTTGAGAGTATATTAGCAAAATTGCGAGAGGTCTATGAGACTAGAATGAGGTGGCCCGGGTTCGAATCCCGTGAGGCTTCTAATTATGCCAAGGTGCAATCCCTGTATTGAGCTAAAAGCAAAGCAATTGTAGTAGGATTATTATTTTTATAGTTTATGGACATCACAAATGCAATCATTGAAGGGAACTGGTTAAACATGAAAGAAGTAATATTCTTTAATTTTGCCATATAAAAGAAATTACTACCTTGAAAATGAAAACTTTGTGAAAAGCACGGTAATAGGGCAAGCGGTCATAGGACTCATAATTTACTAAAAAAAGTAAATAAATTTTAAGTCCAATTTTATTTTTTTAAAATTTACTTTTAATTTAAAAATAATTAATTTTCAGGCTCCCTGCTCACGAGCTCCTCGCTCGCCGCTCACAAGCTCGCCGCTCCAAGCTCGCATGCTAGCGTCGTTGTTTCAAGGTTAAAAGTTATTGCATATTGAAGAAGCAAAATTCCTTGAAATATTTTTTAGTGAGCTTTTCTTGAAAGAAAAATGTAATAGTCATCTAATTCAAGTTGTTTCCCTTTTTTTGAAACCTATACGAAATTAGTTAAGAATTTTTGAAGTTGTAATGCAATGGTCACTAATAGCCTCCACTTTTTGAAATATACTCTTTTTGTACATTGATGGTGCATTGAAGAAAGAGAAATGTACCTTTGCTAATGCTCTAAAGGAAGCTTTTAGAGCATGCATGGTCTATTTTAGTTCTTCCTACCTTTAGACCAATCATATACCTATAACGAAGTTAGAAAATAGATTTGTATTTCAATACTACATTAAGGTGAAAAGTACCTCCAAAACACCATCAACTTTTTTGCCCCTTCTAGATGAATGGTTCAAATGATGAATCTTTTGGTAAAATTTTTATGTATCATCCTTGAAAGGAAACTAACTGTGAACCACCATATTGGTTCACATTTATGATAAATGAAAATATAAAAATTAGGTGTTAGTTTTTAAATTTAAAAATGTTAATATCCTAAAGTAAGCTACAATCATTAGGTTGCACACTTTTTAGTTCATAGAAAATGAACCTAGATCAAATTATTAACTAAAAAACATAAAAAGTAAAAATACAAAACATCAAGTGGAAACCAAGCGTAGAATTAAAAAATGAATCTAATGTGAATGGGAAACTATGAGTAATGAAGAAACATAAAAATACCAAAAAAGTTATTGAAGTGAAAACTATTAGGAAAATACTTACATAGTCATAGGAGCACTAAATTAGACAAAATAGTAATTTAAAGGCATTTTTCAGTAAATGAAGGATGGATGAAAGTAAGTAGGAGTTAGTAACTTGGGAAAATAGGGAAAAAGTCGAATTAGGGTTGGAGGCTCATCATCTTCCCAACTCTCTCTCTTCTCCTTGGGGTACATTTCAATATATGCTTACTTATTAAAAAAAATTATACAAAAATTTTAGTCATTTTTATTTAAAGATGACCATATTTGAGATGATGACGAGAGTGCTTTGTGGTGATGCTTTGTTCAAATATGATTTATAAGATTATAAATATTGTGTGTTTTGTGTGGGAGAGGGTTTTGAGAATTCATAGCATGAAAAGTAAAGAGTGTGGGAGATTAGGGTAGAAAGTTTTTAGGAACAATTTGTCGAGTAGGTTTTCACTTGGTGAAGGACAAAACGAAGTGAAAATGGAGGGTGGTTGTAGGTTAGAAGAGGAAAGTGGTTGAAAACTGTGAAGAAAATCAAATGGCCTACTTTGATGGACAATTGTGGATGCATGGAAAATCCAATGGAGCTGAATTTTGAAGAGGAGCTACTTGAAGTCAGCTTTCCAACAAGATTTGTCTCGCCCGATTTGGAGCTACGACAAGGTCAGAGCAACCAATTTTGTGTAGGGTGGTCTCAACCGCAACCATGAAGGACGTCCAACTTTAACGAGCTATCGCACGCAACTGGGGTAATGGATTCAAGCGAAACTTAGGGAAAAGATGCGCCTTCGAGTCAACTTTCAAGCTAGACTAATTTCACTCAATTTGGAGCGGAATCAAAGCATTGGTGGAGGTTTTAGTGAAGAGGTGTCTGTTGACCCTAGCAAGAGGTCAAATTTGAGGTTTTGGTGAATTTTCTCTTCAATTTTCATTGCACATGGTTATAAAAGGTTTTGTTTATGTGTTAATGGTCAATTGGAATGCTTGATGATGATTGAAGTTGCATGCAAGCTCAATGGTTAAGATTTAGTAGAAGTTGGAGGTTTGTGGGAGCATGGTGTGCTGGAATTGAGAATTAGGGTTCAATTTGGGGCCATTTTAGACCTCTAGGGCAATTTTGAATGCAATTTTGACTTAGGAAGCTCCACTAAATCATGTGGAGGTTAGATGAGATGATTCAACTAAGTTAGGGCCTGATTTTACAGGTTTAGGAGGGCTGGTCCTCTTTCACTTGGGGTTAATTTACAAAAAAAAGAAGTTCTAATAAAAACCTAAAAAAGTCCGTTGCTTGGAAGGCAAAGTAGTTAGGGTTCCATGCACTCCTCCTTGGCCCAAGTTTGTGAATGAGTTTTACCTTAAGGTGAAATTCACTCACACTAATCCAAGTTGTTGTTTTTATAGTTTTCTCATATTCACTCATTATTATATGGATTTTCAAAGCTGAAAATATAGGAAATTTATTTGTTTACCTAGAGTCCTCCCCTGTGATTCCTAAAAATCCAAGAAGGAGGTGGATGTAGAATTTGGAAAAATTAATTATAGAATGCAATTTTGAATGCAATCTTGAATAGAATCAAGACATTATATCTTGATTTTTGTATGTTTTTATTTCCTTCCCATCCATATTATCCGATATGAAGTCATTCACGACCTTCAACAATAACCATAAAGCACTAAGTGAGCATGCTAGTTGCCTTGATGACAAATAGACAAAATTGTTTATTCAGTACACTTGGATGTACTCCATCCATTTCTTGTATCTCTAGTAGTAATCTTTTGAAAACATTCATAATACAAATAGTGAATGCTAACCCCTCAAGGTCCAACAATTTTTTGACAAAGGAGGTTTTCAATGAATTGTCTCACTTTGATGTTTTCTTGTACAAGGATGTGTTTGAATTTTTTAATTTTAACCATACAATAATCAAGAATACTTTGTCTAGTATGCACAAAATTAATTGTCAAAAATTTTGATTGTTGGATTTTTAGATTATAACAATTTTTTATGATCAATTTTATAGGCAAATAATGTAGTTTTGGGAGAAGATTAATTATTAGCAGATGAATAATGTTTATTTTACCCTCCAAAAAAACTAAAGGAAATATAGTATTTTTTAAATTTTAAAAAAATGAGAAAATAAAAATTCTCTCAAATTTATATCCAATTTCAAACAAAAGGAGTAGAAAGCCAAAATTGACCAAATTAGATCCTACAAAATTTTAAAATTTTAAAAAATGCATCAATTTTTGAAGTTTAACAATTAATAATATTAGCATATATATATATATATATATATATTGTCAAGAACATCTTTAAAAAATTTCAATCATTCTAATTATTAAGGTAAGAGCACTCATAACCATCACTATACTTATAACCGTCACTTCTAAAATCTTGGAAAATCTTAGGAAGTGAATAGATGTGATTATAAGGATGTACTACTTTTGAACATTAGTCCATGGTATTGCTATTAGGTGCATGGGCTCTTCAAAAATTCTCAACTTATTCTCAGTGTCCAAATGATACATTTAAAAGTGCATAGGAATTCTTTTTCTCTTGCTAGTAGGGTCCAATAATTTTGTGATTGTCTATTAATAGATATGATGTCCAAAACCCTTAAATTGATGGTTATGAGTGCTCCTACCTTATAGCAAATGCTTACGTTCCCATGAAGCGCCGCCAAGAGGAACGTCAGAGGGAACGTCGGAGGGAATGTCGGAGGGAATGTCGGAGGGAACTCCTGTTCTCATAATTGAATTGCAGATTTTCACGATATTAGTATTGTTGATGAGAAAGATTTCTAGGATTCTTATTGACGGTTGCATTGGTGTTGTTATTTCGAAGGAAGAAATTAGGGGTTCACAAGCACGGGTGCATCGACAGTGTTATTTCGGAGGAAGATTTGGAAGGCCTGTGGGAGCTCGGATTTGCGGTCGGTGTGGAAATCGAGAGTTGGATATTAGGGTTTAGGTATTCCTAATGAGTATTGCATTGGAGATTTTGTTTCGTTGCAGGATTTTTGGGAATTCCCTCAAGAAGTTGTCATATCTTGCCGAGAACAAGAGCTTGGGATGAAATTTGGGATGAAATTTTGCATTGCAAGGGTAAAGTTCACAAAATTAGGCTTCTCGTGCGTCACGCGAGGGGATTTTCCGGTTGTGGAGATGAGTTGTATCCCCTTTCTTTCAAACCCAATCCTTCTCAAGTAACCTGGCTATCTTATGTCTTATTTTCGACATTGTTGGTTCAATTGTACATTCTTTTCTTAGTTGGTTTCCTATTTGGTTGAAGTCTTCACTTTGCAGTAATTTTAAGTTTCCTGCATTACTTTAACTCTACTGTATTGGATCTATTAGGTTTTGCAATGTTGTGTGATCAGTGACTCTTGTGATGTCTGACTGATGTTTGACTGATGTTTGCAGTGACTTTTTGACAAACTCTTAAAATGTGGGAGGCCTAATAAGTGTGATTGCTATCAATGGGCTCTTCATTCTCCTAACAAGTCATGGCTTAGAATATCCTGATTTTTACAACAAACACTATGGTTTGCTTGAGCCAAGCATCGAGCTCGTTTTCAAGGTGCGATGCCCTTCACATTTTTTCCTACTTACTATTATGCACCTGCTGAAGTGATGTCCAACGACGCAACTCTTTGTGTCTGATTAAATAGTTGAAATTTGCTTCAACCACTTGGTTGAGTGTCTGTTGCACATTTGAGCGTTTTGGGTCGCCTGGCCATGTTTTTGATATTCAACTTTTTCATGCAGACTATTGTGACTGGAAAGGGCCCGTTGGCAAATTTAAGCGACCACTTGGCCAATCTCGTGGCCAACAACGCCTAGGTCTACGCCACCAACTTCAACCCCGGAAGCTATAGTGTCAATCGTTTGAAATCACAATGTACAAGTTTACTGTATCATAGAGTACTTCTAACCTTGCTGCTTTGTTTTGCACTGTGTCCACTGTGAAATCACGACTGTGAATGCTCAAGCTTGCAATTACTTCTTTTCTCAATACATTTTAGTCCTTGATGAATCGACTTAACAGGTCTCCATGAGAAGCCAACCTTGGGATCGCAGCTTGACCTGCAGAATTGTGCTCATAGAAAGGATCAAACTGGCTCTAAGAGTGGGAACAACAAGGAAGCTGTCTTGGTATTAGGTAAATTAGTGAAGCAGGGTAGCTAGAATATGCACGATCAGGATGCATTTGAAGAATTTGAAAAGTGCGTATTGTCCTTCTCAAATATGCCTGTAGTTCATTAACTCGTGCTTGTCTGCAACAGATATTTCAGCTATGTTTGGAGATTTGCCAATCCTTCATTGCACTAGCTACCCAGGTTTTATCTGAGGACATCGTGGAAGGTGAATTGGATGCGACAAGAACATCTTCTGGGCAGATCTGAGGACATCGTGGAAGGTGAATTGGATGCGACGAGAACATCTTCTGGGCAGGACTTAGCAAGCAATCTAGTTCCCAAACGAGGGTCGAAATGATCCACTTGGAAAACTTGTTCCTATTCCACCATTGTTTTTGAATTTATTGAGAGTTGGATTGGGCAATCGAGGTATTTTTTTTCCTTTTTTCCCTAGTACTAGGGATGATATCACTTCTCTCTGAGATTTGAACCACCAATTGCACAATTGCAGAATATACTAGTTTCTTGTAGGACTGCTTTAGACCAATATTCATGAATTTGTTGTGAAAACTGTACATTAAGCCTTCAAAATTGAATTCTTAAACCCTAAAGTTCCTTTGATTATACGATCAACAAAAACGCTCAAAACTTGCCATCTCAAATTTTTCTGAAAAAAAACATTTTTGGACATATAACTCTTAGGATCTTGAAGTACTTTGGTTTAAGAATATGTGGGAAAAATTTGAGAAATTTTCATTGTACAAATTGCAAGATACTAGTGTTTGAAGTGACAAAAGTCTTTTTTTGGCCTTGCAATAAAATGGGAGTTGCACTTCACAAGTGCACATTTGTATAAAAAAATGTTCAAAATGGTGGTGCTCATTTGAATTCATTCTTCAAAGCAAGTTGGTTATATGCTCTAAAAATTTTAGATCATTTGAAAATGCACAAAATATATAGGAAAAGGATAATAAGTAGAAAAAAGTAGAGAATGGTTCAAAATATTAAATTGTTAACAATTTAATTATGGAATTGAAAAATATCAATTCTAAACAGGGTTACATGGACATCCGGACGGATGTCCAACGTCCGCGTCCGTCGGTTCCTGAACGTCCGCCGACATAGGACGTTCGGACTGTCCCCGTCCAACGGATGGGGAGGCGGACGGGGCGAACAGGGAGGCGGACGGAGCGGACGGGAGGGCGGATGGAAAGGCGGACGAGGCGGACAGGAAGGCGGGTTGGTGTGGGGTCGTTCAATCGGACGAACAGCCTGGCGAACGCCTCGTCTGGTCTGCCCGGTCAGACAAAGGCCGTCCAATTAGGCGGACGGATAGCTGTCCGCGTGATTGGACGGTCCAAAGGGGGCGGTTTTTAGATCGCCCGCTTCATCTCAACCGTCCGATGAAGCGGACGAGCCAAGCTGTCCGCCACATCCAGCCACTATAAGAAAACTGCGTTTTTGACGATGTTTTGACAAAAACACGTGACGTCTAGAAAAATGTCACATGTTTTCAAAAACATCCGACGTTTGCCAAAAAACAAGTGCTGGGTAATGAGATTTCAATTGATGTCAACGACAACAAGGCAACAAAATTCAGAGAATAAATGAATGTCACTTGCAACGTCACATGTCTTCCATGACGTCAAACACAACAGAATATGTTTTTTTTGACATCACAAAAAACATGAGAAATCCACGTCAGCAAGTAAACTTATTTTGATTATGGCTAAATTAGTAAAAATTGTTTTGAAATGTTGACCACATATAAAAATTTAAGGATAGGGCAGCTACGTGGCATACCTTACAAAAAAAAAGGACATGGATGGATGTGCACCATGGATGAGAAGAGCTGGTTTTTATACTAGTGGGGTGATAGGAAGAGAAACAATCCATATGGGATAAGTACAACAAAACTTGTGTTCAATATAAAATGTGTAAAAAAACAAGACTTGTTGATTCTGATGTCTAAATCAACATGTCACATGTCTAAAACAACATCTACATGTCTAAAACAACGTCAAAATGGACAGTGTTCAAATTCCCATTTTCCATTTATCCCATATCTTTTGTTTCATCATGGACAGAGAATGAATATAAATAGGACCCCTTTACCTTCATTTTTAATAAATTTTAATGACTTATTTCCTTCATTTTGCCATCAAAAATCCTTTTGATCGTACATGGTAAGTTTTCTTTACATTTTTTTGAATTAAAATTTTTTATATGTTTATTTTATTTTATTTTTTCAATAGTATTTTTTATACTGACCTTGTTTAGGGTTTTTTGTACTAACCTTTGCATGACATAAAGGTTGTTCACAATGATGTCAAAATGGACACGTCTACGTTTTATGAGACGTCATGAACAACAAGACTTTAGAATTTCAACTCACCCAATATTGCTGACGTGGCATCTGATGTGGCATGTCCACATCAAAAAATGCCACGTCAGATTTGAAAGGGGTCCACGTCACCGCCCCGGGCAGGAAGGGGGTGGGGGGAAAAAAGTACACGTGGCAAAAACTGCCCAAACAAAAGTTGAGTTGGCATTTTGGACCCTTCCACATGTCACACTTAGAGAAGTTTGGAGGCCTTGAATTATTTTGACGTCACAAAAAATCGTCATGTTATTGGTGACGTTCACAAAAATTTTAGCATGTTTTGGACGTTTCTTTTTTGACGGATTTCGGAGGACATCAACGTCGATGTCAAACCCGTTTTTAAAAACACAGATGCCTGTTTTTTGTGACATCCAAAAAAACTACGTTTTCTTATAGTGAGCGTAATTCGGACGATTGAAGATTTTCAAGCAGGTTTTGTTTTAGGGTTCTCCGACAAATGGTTATGTGGCCTTTTTAACCCCCTAAGTGGTTTTGAGTGCAATTCCTACGTGCCATGTATTCTCAAAATTACATGAAGTATTGATCAAATATGTAAACTACAAAATTAAAGGTGGAACACCTATTGATTTCCTCATGATTTAAAAAAAATGGTGTAATGCTCGTTGTAGAAATGAGAGGCCACCAAACATACTCAACTCTGTAGTTTCTCAAAAATACATGTATTACTACAAAATTACATACATGTCAAATGCAACCAAGAAGTACGTATCTCAATAGAAGACTTCATTAAACAATTCAACAAAATATAAAAAAAAAATCGAAATGTAAACCATTCACATGCAAAGCTTTGTATACTGTGATTGCCATTGTACATATGTATTATAAGACACCCAAAACCACTTAGGGGGTAAATGAAGGTCTAGAGTCTACTCTTAGGTTTCATTGTAGGAGTTTGAATCAAAGGAAGCAAACTTAATGTATGACATTTGGAATAAATAATTTATGTATGCAAATTTTGTATATTTTGGCTCTATATGACTATATGAGAAATGAACATTTGTTTTTGGAAGCATTTTGGCAAAAATATGTAGAGCCTTATTTTTGTCCGACATTTTTAGAGTGATTTTTCCCCTTTTTCATTCAATAGGCTTTATGTAGGTCTTCTTGTTTTGGAGGAATTGGGCATTTCAATGCCTAATAATAAAAAAATAGACCCAAGGCTTCTTCTCAACTTCCTTAAATTTCTTGAAATTTTTAATTTTGAAGAAATGCCAATATTTTCATTAGATTTATCATTTCTTTGAAATTTTAACCGTACAAATTCAAACTACACATGCTAGAGATCATGGAAGAAAATAAAGCACAACAATATCCCTTATGGAGTTAAAAATTATAATGTTTACCTATGAGGGTGTTCAAATTGCAAAAAAGAGTTCAAATATTTTTTGCAAGTCAAACCTATGAACTTCGTCACACAAAAATGTGGAAGGCTTAATGTGTATAAGCCCAATTACATTAGGGCCAATCAAAATCCACAATACCATTATACAATTCTTCCAAATGAATTTGGATTCTAATTTTTTCTCAAGGACTAATTGTATTTCAATCTCATTTCCAACTTCCAAGAGCAGGTAAACAATACAGAAAGTCAACATTGCATTGGGTACCCTTGCACTATATCTCAGAAAGAAAAAAACGCACGTTTCAATAATATAAAGTACAAAATAAAACGCACGTCTCTTGTATTTTTATATAGAAGGGATTTTCTATACATGTTGTTTTCAATAGAATGATGTGCATGTTTAAAGTTTTAGATAGTGACATCATTGACCAATGATGGTCACAAAAGTGGTCACAAAATATATTTAAACAATAATAGTAAATCCATAACCTTCGAATAAGTCAAAAAACATCTTCTACTCTACCCTTAAATAGTTAAACTACATTATACTCTATTCTAAATCCGAACTACTATCGTCATTTTGACCTTGGGGCGTGGAATCAAAGCCACCAAATCGCCCATATCCGCCAGACCCTCCTTCTTGTCTGTAATCAGAGAAGTATGGACCTCCAAATGGTGGAGGTGGAGGAAGTGGTGCATTTGCCTCGAACCCTCTTGTCCCTCGCTCACTTGAGCTAGTGTAGTATGAGCTTCCGCGAGGCCCATATGAGTCCGGCCCTCCCGTCCCTGGATAGAATTGCGACCCACCATATTGAGACCTACCGTAGTCCGTGTACCTTGTGCTTCCATGGCTTCCTTGTACGTTTTGGAAGTCATTGTGGGGGCCATTGCTAAAACGTGAACTTCCTCCTCCATATTGCGGGCGATGCACATCACGATCATGATGAGGTGGTGACCGTTGTTGACGCGGGTGACCTTGATCCAAAATACTATTTCTTGTTGCCTCTTGCAATTGATTTTGGAAGTTGAGGTCTTCGCGCTCTTCCGACATTCATGCCTTTGTGGAAGTGGAGGTGGAGGTGGCAAATCTTCTTCGTTATCATCATCATTGTCCACTACATCTAGCAATGGTTCCGGAGGAAATCCAAATTGACCACGATTAGACCACTATGGCATGCAATCGCTTGGGCCAACCCAATTGGTGTTTATCACCGCTTTGTCACAGTTCAATTTGGTCTTCTTGTCCTTTGCAGGCACTGTACGCCAATCCACGTCTTTCTGGAGTACAATCTCCGCCCAAATCATTGCCATGGTAGAATAGTTCATGATATTTGGTTTGGAAGCACCTAGACCGCAAGATGCCCAAATCTCCTCGTATCTCTGCTTGAAATGTTCACTCTTGCAAGTGTTCATGGGACCTTCCCACCGTCTCACTTGTCTCTCTAACACAGCTGTGTTATCTACTGGCCAGAGTTTCGCAATGTGTAACATTTTCACATACTCTCGACACGTTGTGCAAGTCCATACTGTTTTGGGCTTGTATTGCCATCCCTCTCCAGCCACACAAAAGTCGTTGAAGTAGGCGTCCCAATCCATGTCTTGTGATTTTCCCTTTGTACTCTTCTTGAAAGGATTGGGAAATCCTTTTGGAGCTATGGTAACCCTTCTTTTCCGCACCGAATGTAACGTTTGAGTGAGAAGTTTACAATTTGTATAAATGACAAGGTGATGAAGAGATTATAAAAAAAGAAGTTAATTCATTCACAGTTGCTCACACTCCAAGTCGGAAGGGGCTCACAGATACCAATTGGCGCTGCATCAGTCCACTCTGCAAGGAAAACAACTATGTGGAATGGGTTGTCCGCGCCCCTCTTTATACCGTCCGCTGATTCGGACGTTACTGTCCAAATCTGACGGGCGGATGGGCCGACTGCCAGATCGGACGGCAAATATGCCCCGGCACGTCCAATCATACGGCCTCGACGAACTGCGGACGACTACAGCGGACGAAGCCCACGGACAGACGCTCCGACTGCGCGGCGGACGGACAACGGACGGCGGACAAGGGGTAGGTAGCATTAAGAATCCTACTCTTAGGATTCCTAATTGCTAATAATTGTTTCATTACTATATGAATTGAATTCATCAAGTCCAGGAAGTGGTCCAATTGTGTTAAAGTATTGTCTACACTAAAGTCTCCAGACGTCAATGTTTGCCAAAGTTCACAAGAGAATTCTTAATCTTACAAGTTCTAACCCTAAATTCAAACCTTTTATGAATTCCACCAAAATTCTAGAACATGGCCCATAGGGCCTTTGAATCGAACCTCCTAAACCCTTGTAAGGTTCACCATTTCTTCTAGAAAAAAAAAATATATTTGTAAAGGGTTCTCTTTGTTGGATACATTTTTACTTTTACAACTTATAAGTATGTTTCTTTCATAAGTTCCAAGTGTAATCTTGTTTTTCTTTAAATTAGAAAGTCCCTAAATCATTCATTGTAGCCTTTATTTGTTTTTTAATAATTGTTAAATTTGAACAATCTTTGACATCTTCAATAACATGAGGTGATGAGGATGACAATGTGTGCAAGAATCTCGGTATGCCTTTCACTTTGATAGACTGCAACATATTTGCATATAAATTGAATTGCATTCTTGTGTCCATTTTCGCATGTTTCTCTACTATATTTAATAATCTTTCTAACTTTGAACCTTCTTTACTTTGATTTCATTTTTATTGACTAAGGGCTTTGAAGTTCTCAATCTTTGAATGAAGGGCTTTGAATTAATGAATTTTCTATGATGAAACATTGAGTTCAAAGTGTAAGCAAAGACTCTCATTGCTATACTCTTTTAATTTGTTTTTATACTATTAGGTTACAAATTGTAGGACAATGTAAACGGTTCATAGTTGTAACCTAGAATTTATGCACACTAATGAGCCTAATGAGGATGGTGACTCCGTGAGACCCCTAAACCACTGAACTTTGCCTTGCAATGGGGTGGGTTGGAGGACGGGAAATATTCAATCATAAAATGAGTGAAAAATAAATTGTATGAGCCAAATTATGAAATTATGAAGAACGTGAGTGACGGCTTAGAATATATAAAGTTTGATCTAATTCTTTGCAAGAAACATCCAACATGGTTTGTAATGCAATGGGTTCCCAATTTAATGCAATGGTTTGTTAAAAAAAAACAAAAAACAATGGGTTCCCATTTGTTTCAACTTTCAAGTGTTAATATAGTGTTAATATGATTTACATTTTGTGGGCATTACATCGAAAGTTTATCAAATACATTGAAAAAATCATATTGCTATACTTTATGAGGGAGTGAAATTGACATAATGGCATGAATGTTGTAAGCACAATTTGTGGGCATTTGAAATTCATATTCATAGTTTTCTAGGACAAGTACCCTTTAAACCTCATATAGCCAAATTCAAAAACAACGTTGAACACATTTCTATAGCAAAGAGTAAAAGAATTTAAAAATATGTTTACTTTACACATCTATTTGTAGGATCTTATACCTAAATAGTATGAAAATGTACTGAGAAAATTTCAAAAAATCTAAAGCAAGTGATTGCAAGGTATTTGCATGTACAATGAAAAATACAAATTTTCTGGTATAGAGTGATACTACATTTTTTGACTTTGAACATTTTTAACTTCAAATTTTTGCACTATATAGTTTTGAGCTTTAAATCTTTATAGTAGAAAATTGAGTTGAGAATCTAAGAAAAAAACAAAAATTCAAAAAAACTTAATTTTCCATTCTTAAGGAAATTGCTAAGTAGAAGTATGTACAAGATAAAAGGAAAATCTAAAACCCAAATGTCCTTTATGGACAATTAAAATACACACATCCCAATGGTGAGATTTAGTTTTTTAGCTTGGAAACAAAACCATGGAAAGAAAAAACACCCCAAAACATATCTTTTATGGATTAGAAGATTATAATGTTTTTGCCATTACGACAGGGTTTTAGAGTTCCACTAATTCCAGAAATGTTGTGAAGTCTTACACTCTTTGTATGCCCTTATTTTTAAAACAATCCTAATAAAAAAAGGGCATTACAAAATACAATACAAACATGACGTTGAAGTGTGTGACATGCATAAGTTATATACATTTTTGGCTTCTCCATAAGTCCATATGTACAAAACACCTTGAAGTCAATGGAAATTGTCCATGAGGTTCAAAACCAAAACCAAAACCAAACCTCTTCAAGTAATTGTTGTGATTGTGGCACCCTCTCAATTCAGTCAATTATAAATTATAATGTTTCACTTCATCACTAATGTTGTGTGAGAATCCGGAATCCGGAAATGGATCGAGGATACAAGAATTAGGTGAGAAAAATAGGAAAAAATCAAAAAAATTATAGTTAGAACGTGGTTTTTGTGTGAGATAACCCAAATTAGGAAATAAACGTTCCGGCAAAACCCGTAACTGGAACTTATCCGGATCCGGAATCCGGATTTACCCGAAACATAGGAACCTACCGTATAGATCTCGTAGCTATGGAAGTAGGATACCATTAGTACAACGAACCTGTAGCCGTTGTCTTGAATTCCGTAAGAAGACGGTTTAGTATTTAAGCTGTTTGCCTAGGGTTTTCTTCTTCATTTTCTTGTTTTGCTTTTCTGAGACTGTCCGTGTGAGTAGTTGAGAGAAAGAGTGGTGAGTTAGCGACTGAAGTAGGGTTACTCTTCTCTCGTTCTTACTTAGGTCATATGGCATCCGGACCGGTACAGAAGGTAGCAGTATCTGCCCGGGTTATCTCTCCGGCCATTCCGGACAATTCGGAACTACACAAGCAGTTAGAGGAAGATTTGACTAAGTTAGGGTGTGTCGGTCTATTACACCGACCATGGAACCTTAAGAGTGAAGATATGATCCAGGAGCTACTTCATGGTGTTCCGAATCAGTATGAGCTCACTCTGAGAGGACGGCCAGTCACGTGGATTGAGGACATCTGGGCGGATGTCTATTAGTTTCGGAAGAGCGGAAACGGGTTGGCATCAAGGATGGACCGTTTTGTAGCTGGGAAGTTCACAGGGTCTGCAAACCCTAAGGACAGATTTGCTATTAGCGAGTGCAAGGACGAGAGACATAGGCGGATACTAGAGTTCTTCATCCCCATCCTATATCCGGAAAAACCTACATGGGTTACCATTACGGTGGCCAATACCATTTTCGGGGCTATGGAAAACCGAGTGGTGCACTGGGCTAGAGTCATAGTCGGGATAGTTGCTAAGTTAGTAGATCATGTGACCCGAGCGAAGGCGAGTCCAGTTAGCACCTACTTGTTCCATTTATACCATTAGCAGGAACTTTTGAGTGTGGCGGAAGTAATCCAGTATGACACCGAAAAGGCGATTTTGTCATATGGACTGTCTAGAGAAGAAGCGGAAGATCCGGTCGAGTCAGATCCGGAAGAACTTCCTGAGGAACACTTGACCGATCCGAGGAACAAGAAGAGGAAGTCAACCGATCCGGGATCGCGATCCAAGCCATCGGTGATGGAGAGGGGAGAGTCAAGCAAAGGACCGGAAGTGGAAACTGAATCAGCATTTTTAAATGCTGGGTTCGAATGGATACGCGAGGCCAAGGTACTCCACGACAGCCTGGCGGATCTGGTGATAGATACCGCGAAAGTTTTGAAGGTGGAACCGGATCAGATTGTGGAAGCCGTCAAGCGACTACCCAAGCCAGAAGATCTCAAGAGAAGGGAGGATCGGATTCAGGAGTTGGAGGCGGAATGGAACCAACTCTAGGCCCGATTGAATTGGGCGGAAGGGGAAATGGCAGCTTCAAAGGAGAAAGAGAAGGAGGCTCTCTCTCTTGTCAAGAATCTATCCGAAGCAATCGACATCAAAGCCGACGTCATCACGAAAGCCGCTTTGTTTGACTCAAAGCTGATATTGGAAGGCCACATCACCGGAACCAAGATAGTGACCATCCTTGTGGACTTCACTGCTAAGATAGAGCGAGTTTTGGAGGAGCTCCGGCAGCTATTGGCAGCCATCAATCCGAATCAGGCGATGGATTTCTTGACCTTTTTGGAACTTTCTTTTGTCTTGGGTACACCAGGGAGGCTGGTAGTGGATTGTGCAACTCGAATGGAAGGATTGAGAGGGATACTCACGCCAGCCGAGCCTTCCGCCAACAAGATGCGGATGACGGAGCTGAATTTGAGGCCAGCTTCGGAACCGGAACCTGAGTCCAGCGTGAAATTGGTTCCGGTACCACCCAAATTTTCGACTCCGGAAATTCCCAAGTCACAAACAGTGCCGAACCTGATGAAGGGAACATTCAAAGTTTTAGGACAGCAAATTAGAGGAGACCTCATCAACCGGATTGGTGGGATGACCAATCCGGCTCGAACTAATCCGGAAGGATTTTCGCACATGCAAGAGACCACACCAGAAAGGAGAAGCGAACCCATGACATTGGAGGATACACCGCTAGAGAAGGAGAAGGAAGTTCAAGTCATTGAAGATTCCGAGGAAGAGAGTGCACACTCCACTTTCGGAACTGAAGGAGACAACGATTCGTCTTCCGCGATGCGCCATATTCAGACTCGAGCAACAACGAAAACAACTCTAGCTAAAAGTATGAAGGGGACACCAACTAGTCAAGCGGGAAGCCGCTCGAGGAAGGGACGGAAGCCAAAGCATTAGAGTTCGTAGGGAGAGTAGTATCGGATTCAGATCGGGTTTCCGAGCATGGGCCTAGTTTCCGGATTCTTAGGCGTATTGTTCGGAGAAATCTGGCAATCTCGGACGGCAGTAATTAGCCTTTCCGGATATTTTGGAAGATTAGTGATTGGTGGCCTAGATTTCCGGGTTTCCTTTTCAAGCTTTTAGCAGTTGACTTTGGGTTTTTGTGTTAGTATTTTAAGGGCAGGCCAGTTAATGGTCTGCCATTCCATTCCATCCCATCCCAATTCCATCTTCGTGCTTTCACGTATGTATTTCAATTTTTTTTCTTAATCTAAGTCAGCCCGGGTGCCTCTAGCTGTACTTTGCTTAACAGAGGTGTTTGGCTAAGTGTATGCATTTGTGTCGTATCCTTGTACTGGAGTAAGAGAGGGAAGGGAGAGGAGGAATCCAGATCTTGAGCTACGGATCTCTTGGGTGTTGAGTTAATCAGGAGGGATGCAAGCTGAGTAAGGGAGTGTGAGTGTTACGTGCCTTTAAATTGCTGGAACAGCGATCCGGGTAAGAAAGGTAGAGGTCCCTACGAGTCCGGAACCAGGAGGGTTCCATGCGGAGATAAGTGACCGCTAGAGGAAAGGAACTCCCGCTACTCCGGAAGGTCTACCAACCTCCCCCTTGGTACATTGTCTTCTCCTTGAAAATCTACTCCCTTGGATTTATGAGTTCGGATCCATCATTGCAGGGTTGCACGGACACTGGGACGCCCGGACGTCCGGACAGACGTCCAACGTCCGCGGGTTTCCGAGTGTCCGGGGACATAGAAATTTCAGACTCGCGTCCGTCCAGTGGACGGGCGGTCGGCCGGTTCAATGAGCCGACCGAGCGGTCGGACGGCGAGGACGGGGCAGACGGGTCCGACCGATCGGTCGGCTGATCGGGTGGCCCGTCCGATCAGACGGCCAATCGGACGGACCCGACGGGGCGCCCGATCGGCCGTCCGCTAAGGCGGATGGCTGAGATTGGGCGGATGGGATGGCCGTCCGCCTCATACAAAAGAGGCGGTCGGGCCGTCCGCCTCTCACTTTTTCCTTCCCCCTTGCTTGCAAGAGAGAGCGGAGAAGCTTAGTGCCTTTGGGCCCTATTGCCTCCTCTCCTCGGGAGGGTAAAAGTGAAATCTTGGGGGGACCCTTGCCATTTTTTTTCTGGAATCGTGCGACATTCATCAAGATGCCAAGGGCGAAGAAGAAAACGAAGTTTGTGGAGGAATCTACTGAGGTCGACATCATGGACAACCCCTCGCACACTTGTACCGCATTTTTGAGAAAATGCATTGTTGAATTCTATGAGAGAGAAACTACCATGTCTCTTGACTCTAAGTATGTTCGTTATCAAGAGGAGGGCATTGAGAAGTTCAAAGGCGATATAAAGGACATGATGCATGAAGCGTTGCGGGTGGGAGGGTGGTATCAAGAAATGGAAAAGAAGGATTTCACTAGTTGGTTGGACAAACGGGCGCATGATGCACTATGGAATGCGAAAGGGACTGTCGAAAAATTTGGTAAGGTTCATCGCATTGATGATGAAGCCTTCACGCACGTGATTACAAAAGTGGACATGTTCGTGAGTCGGATGAGACCATTTGCTTCAAGACGAAATAGAGGTGGATTTATGAGTTGGTGGACAACTCACGAAGGGAGAGTAAACATGCGAGTTGTATTTCGCCATTTAATAGCGCTCCCGAGAACCGCAAGGGTGATTCCACAAGATAATATTGTCCTACGCGGAGGCTATGCCACAATTCGTAGGGTGCGAATCGAAGGGTGCCCTGAACTTCAACCACATTGGGAATTTGCAGCAAAGATGTCTCTCCAAGAGGGTCGACGACCTGAGCTTGCAAAGATGGAACACCAAACTGAATCGATGGCGGTGCGGATTCCGCACGATGGAGTCATACGCTTCGTTGCAATCCACACAAATCGGAATGAAGGCTATTCATTGTGGTGGAATGGTGGTACTTTGCGTGAAATGTTGAGAATGGATAACGATTATCTAGACAATATCGCCATACGCATTATGTGTGACCCCAAAATTAGCGACGAGGAGGTCATTCGTGCTCATCGTCTAAAGCGATGAAGAGCAAAGCGTACGGAGCTTGCTTGGGCACTGCTGCATATTATGAATGCGGTACATGGTGCCGGACATCTTCACATCGACATTTCTCCAGACAACATCATGTTCCATTTTCCGGAAGACGAGTCGCAGGTTTTCATTGGAATTTGTGATTGGAGGATGACCACGACTAGTACAGAGCCCATGAAGTCATTGTATACATTCACATCAATAAGTGATCGGGACGAAGTTCTGAGGAGGAGGTGGTGGATCGATCCAAAGATTACATACGTACATCGAAGAGATGCAGATGTGGAGAACATACCCGTACTTACTATTAAGTCCGAAGAATTTGTTGTTGGTCAAATAGCGAAGAGAATCAACAATACATGTATGTCAGAGACATACTACGGTTTGCAAGGTCGTGGAAGCAAAAAACATGTGTTGTACTCGCATCACGACTTAGCACAAGTCTTTCAAGTGTATTTGGGGAGACTTTGCGAAGATGGTCCCGATGGCCATAGTAGTTTGGCGCAAGTGATTTCGCGATTTACTTTTTCGTTTCATTGGCCTATACCGGATGAACACTTCCGCCACTTTGGAGCTGTAGTTTAAGTCTTTAATGATATTAATATATCATATATAAGTAATTAACTATAGCCTATAGGTGTTTATAGTATGCACTATTCATAGAGGCAAAGACATATACTAAGTTACATGTCAATTACATAGTAGTACAGTATATACGGATGATATACCTCAGTTTCATCACCAATGATTGGATTGATTGTGAATGCTGTTTTACAGCAAGGTGCATCTCAGCATTTGTAATCAATGAGCATGTTTTAATTCACAATGATTTTGGAGAATTTGGAAGTCTTTACGCCATTTGTCATTGTATGTTTGGATGGAAAATTGGAAATCTCGAAATCATTATATGAAATAATTTGCAATTCCTTATTCATTCAATTTTTAATTGATGATTGATGATTCAATGATTCATTGATTGTTAGGTTGACAAGTCCTTGTCTTCATTTGTGTGGTACAGTAAATGTGATTGAAGATGTTCATTATAATAATGTCAATGACAATATAAAAAATGGTAAGCGTTTACTTACGTCTATGTCTCTATAATTGATATGACGATGGAGGGCAACTAAAGGATCGAAGGAAACATCGTGTATGAATGTATGATTGTATGTGAGTGCCTAATTGTGAGTTGAAGGTTCACTTCTAAAGGGCTTAGGGTCCCTTTGAGGGTTTAGAGGTTATTAGGTAGGTACTTACAACTTGAAATTTTGTCGTGATTTTTTGAAATATTTTCTGAAGATGGAAAAATTGATAAGCTTATTAAGCTATATGGGATAATGGAGACCTCATTTTTTCCACAATCAGTGACCGGGAATAGAAGTTATGACCTAAATTGCTGAAAACAAGGGACGGGGGGGAGTGTAGGCACTACTGCACTAGGTAGTAGCCTAGTAGGTCATAGTAGGTAGGAAAATAATTGCAACTTGTTTTAATTTTTAATTTTTAATTTTTTACTTGTACATTATATTCTTGCCTATCTAATATCCAGAGAGCTCGAATTCATTTCATCAATGAATTTCAACAACAAGACATCTTGTTGTTTTTACTCTTCTAGTGTTAAATACCTAAAGAAGAATAAGTCTTGAATTGTTGTCGTGAAGGTCCAATACTTAAAATAGCATTTGGGAAGTACAACATCAAAGCTAATTACATAATGAAATTTCTTTTGGTGCATACCAAAAGGTGTTGAGTTATTCGACAAAGGTTTTATAAAAATGATTTGGTCACACCATTTTGTCTCAAAAAACAACCGTACATTTGCAATTCTATATACAAGCACGTAACTTTCATAGTTTTCAGTACGCATTCATTACAAATGACCAAAATACGTAACTTCTGATGTTCAAATACATTACACCACATCATTCACATACTCAACACTTGCAACAATTAACCATTCATATTGGAGTGATAGTATGGAACTCTACTTACTCTACAAGATAAAAAGCAAATAATTTTATTATATTATAAAATAGTCTTATAGCCTATACCACTTTTGTTTTGGGGGCTAAAACAAGTTCTTCATACATCTCACTTGTTCGAATATACTTGCATTCCTACAACTATTGCATTGTTTCCAAATGGCAAATGACAAATTGACAATGCATTACACTTGAAACCACATTAAAAAACAAAGCCCATAACTACATAATGGCACCTTGTATTTTTCTACAAAATAACACTATACTTCATTCAGAATCAGAACTATTATCATGATTTTGACTTTGAGGCGTAGAACCGGAGCCACCATATGGCCCATATCCGCTTGATTGTCGCCCTTGTCCATAATTTTCGTAATAAGGACCTCCAAAAGTTGGAGGTGGAACTGAAGCATATTCATGTGAGCCTCCAGTCCCTCCATGACTTGAACCAGTGTAGTAAGAACTTCCATGAAGCCCATACAAATCATGTCCTCCTGTTCCCGGATAATTTTGCGAGCCGCCTTGTTCCGAACCACCATAGTCTGTATAACTGGTGTTTCCATGAGGTCCCCTTGTTCCTGGGTAATATTGAGGGCCGCCATGTGAAAGACCACCGTAGTCCGTATAGGTCGTAGTTCTATAGCCTCCTTCTACGTTTGGACCACCATCTCGAAGGTTGTTGCTATAGTGTAAACTACTTCCTCCATGTCGCGAGCCATGTACATCACGTTCACGACGAGGTGAAGTGTGATATCCACGAGGTCGGCCTTGATCCTCGACACTCCTCCTCAATGCTTCCCGCATTTGATTCTCGTATTCTATGTCTTCGCGTTCTTCTCGGCGTTCGTGCCTCTCCGGAGGTGGAGGTGGAGGTGGCAACTGTTCAGCTGGTTCTTCATCATCGTCAGCATCACTATCCTCTGCATCCCGCATAGGCCAACTTGGGCACCCAAATTGACCTCGGTTCGACCAAGCAGGCATGCAATCACTTTTGCCACGCCAGTTAGTGAACACCACAGCTAAGTGACACGTCATCTTCGTCTCTTTATTCATCCCTATAACTGTACGCCAGTCAACGTCTTTCTGGAATACAATCTCCGCCCAAACCATTGCCATGGTAGAATAGTTCATGATGGTAGGCTTCGAGGGACCTAGATTTGAAGCTGCCCAAATTTCTTCGTATCTCTCTACAAAGTGTCTACTCGTACACGTCTTCATAGGGCCTTTCCACCGTCTCACTTGCTTCTCCAAACTGTCATTTGTTGGCCACAGTTTGGCTATGTGTAACATGGTCACATATTTCTTGCACATTGTACAAGTCCACACTTTGTCGGACTCGTACTCCCACCCCTCCTTTGCCACATTGAATTCATCGAAGTAAACATCCCAATCTAGTTCTTGTGGTTTCCCCTTCGAACTTTTCTTCGAAGAACCGGAAAGAACCGGAATTCCTTTGCGAGGCATAGTACCCTTCTCTATAAATGACCTCAACGTTAGAATGATTAATGTGTAGTGGTTTCAGATTATAATGGGCAGACGGACGGACTTCGTCTGCCCCGACCGATCAACCGTCCTCCCGACCAATAGGCTATCAGCCCATCCGCTCAGCAGACGGGTCACTGCTTTCGCCGACCGCTTGGTCGGCGCAATGTCTGCCGAGCGGACGGCCAAGTAGCCCACGACCTGTGGATTCTCCAAATTAGTTATTTGTGAGTAGAGAATCCAAAGGAGTGAGCTGGCAGCCTGTTAGACCATTAGTTCGTCATGAATTTCAGGTAAGGACATAAAAACTTTGAAAACTGACGACGGGAATTTTGCCCCTTCAATGTGAAACTTGAAAAATAACTCCATGCCCTAAACCCTAAACCCTATACCCTAAAAACCATGAATCCTACCTGTAATTCTGATGACTACTCACTTTTAGAATTTCGATATTTCTCTTCATCAAATATGTTTGCAATTGATTCATTCTTACATCTTATAAGTACTTTGAATACAAACTGTAAATATATATAGAGGGAGAGAGACTAAATTTTCATTTTTTCATGGTGAATTTTAAAAGTATGTATTTGAAGAAAAGTGAAGTTTGTAGTCATTTTCTAATGCATATAATCATAAAATAATGATTCTTTGTGAAATACTTAAAATCTGAACTGTAAACTTCAGAACTTGTAAAAGCTTGTTTCTAAAAGAGTAAAAGTATTGCTTTCAGTAGTCAAAACTTTAGTAAACTCAAAAAAAATCAAGTATGAAAAGTTATAAAAAAAGACATTGCAACTTGCAAGCACTCAATACATGACTCTAAAATAATATGAGTATTTCTTAAAATCACCCTTCAATTGCGAATAAAATCCAACAAAAACTAAGAAAGTATGATTATACAAAGTTACAAACTATGATAAAATACTCATTCAATCACTTTTCACTATAGTTAAATATAGAATGACCTTATTCCATCTCCAACTCCAATTCCATTTCATAAAATTGCATCTAAACAATTAAACAAATTGTCCTTTAAAGTTACAAATCTCAATGCAATAATGCATTAAATAATTCGGTTTCTGTTTATAGGTCATATTTAGGTATTTATGTGAAGTCAACTTGAGGGATTAGAGTTAGAGCCCCTTGAAGTTGTTGTTAGTAATTTAACAAAAGAATAATATTCTAAATCTTGTATATTTTTGCTTCTATTCTTTGTGTACATAACTACATATTGGTTTATTGGTTACCTCCATTTCATCAAATTGGTCATTGAAGGTTTGCACTCTCCAGAATCATTTTGGATAAAACATCTTGATTTAGATGAAACATCTTCCTAGTCACTTAGTTCATCATTCCAAATATAGAATTCGGAGCCTTTTGACATTGAAATGTAAATAAAATACAATGAAAATTCTAAATTTTTTCTAATTTCTAATGGATCTAGGTGACTGCAAGAAACATTTGATAATTTTGTTGTGCTTCGTCCAATACTCATGATTTTTTTGTAGAATTCTTTTTAAAATTTAAAAGAAAAATATTCAAAAAACATTGAAGAAATATGTCCAAGTAATGTCCAATGTATTCACTTTCAAGACGAAGGCAATTACCAAAAACAAAACCACCAAAAAATTCTATAAGTAGGAGAAAGTTCTAGAATAGTTCCAATTTCAAGAAAATATATGCTCTAACGTGTAATTAAAAAAAAAAGGGAAAAACTATACAAATATTATAAAAATCCCATTTGTAACAATTTTCTAAAGATGGTCATTTATGAAAAGAACCATTCAAAGAACATTACGTGTTTCAAAAGTCATTAATAAAAAAGTTCATTTAGTAAACTTGTACACCACATAAAATTCAATATTTTTAGGATTCCTTTAAGTTTGCTACAAAATCATCTTCTTCAAATCTTAGATTCAAATTTGTTTATTCGGGTACTAAATAGTCCTAAAAATCCCAAATATTAAAATTGCCAAGAAATTAGATAAGCTGTAAAATAGTTATAAATACCTTATTAATAAATCTTGAGTCATGTAGATCTAAAATGCAGAATTTCTGGCCAACAAACAAATCAACATGCAAGGTGAGATAGAAAATAGTATAGGTGTTTCTTCATTCATTTGAGCTTTCCAGCTTGGATTAAATATTTTGCGGAACAATTTGGTTGGAGGTTTCAAATTACAAAGAATACAAATGTACTTATGTAGGGATTTCACATAGAGCTTTCTCCGCTACATGAAACCTTGTTTTCATTTAAAACCGGTTCCATTTATAGTTTGACCATATAAATATATGCATTGTAATTCTGTAAAGAATGCTACATGGTGACATAGCCGACTGGCCGTGAAAAACTGTAGCCCTGAAATCGAAAAAAATTTAAGTAATTTACTCTTTGCATTTTCTAGCGGTAGGTTTCAGTTAAGATTCGTTGGCAAGGGCTTTAGCTTTGTTATTGTTCATTCCCAAATTATGTATAAATGTATAATTTGTAATGTTTGCTAAACCAAATTCCCGCCCCCCCCCTCCAAAAAAAAATGTCATGGTAATATGGTATTGACGTTCCTTGAAGGCTGGAAGGGATGATTTTTGCCTTCCGGTCAGAGACTTCTGAATCATAATAGTGATACGAAAATCTTTGAACGGAATTCAACTTTCACTTCTTCCAACCTTATAGGAACATCTACTTAAGCAAGAGGATCAATTCATTCGTCCAATCATCCCCCACCCTTTTCCACAAAGAATGAATAGATCACCCATTTTTGAGAAATGCGAATTGGTTGTTGGAAGTTGAAACCAAGCCTCATACCACTGCATGAACTCAAGTGATCGAACCTCAGACCTGAGACCTGAAGACAAGAATCACAGTAAGTCCTAGTTTCCCGAATGGCAGATGACCTCTTAATCATTTGGGTCACCTTTATGCGACCGCTGCGGTCGGCCGATCCGCGCGGTCAGACAGTCCGTTGCGGACAATCGGTCGGCCCCGTCCGGCGCGGTCGGCCCATCCGCGCGGTCCGACAGTCCGCTGCGGACCATCGGTCGGCCCCGTCCGGCGCGGTCGGCCCATCCGCGCGGTCCGACAGTCCGCTGCGGACCATCGGTCGGCCCCGTCCGGTGCGGTCGTCCCATTCGTGCGGTAGGACAGTCCGTTGCGAACCTTCGGTCGGCCCCGTCCGTTGCGGTTGCCGGTCGGACCGTCGTTAAACTTGGGTAGGCCCGGTCGGCCAGTCCGCGGCCCTTGCCTCTCTTTTCTTTCTCTCGTGGACGGTCTGCTACGGACCTGCGGTCGGCCCATCCGCGTCCTTCCACGCGGTCGGAGAGTCTGCTGCAGTGCTGCCGTTGTGCCCCCCCCCCGCCATTCCGCCAACCACGATCTTCAATTTTGTAATTTGGTATTTACAGATTTCAGTTTCTATGCAAGCTTTCTTTCTGAGGTTCATTATTTCTAACGCTTCCCAAGAAATTATCTGATTTATTTGTTTTGTACATGGAGAATGAATAACCAAAATACACGTAGTGAAGACTTCTTCAATTTCCTATTCAACCATTCAACCAAAGATAATGAATAAAAAAGGTTTATTACATTTTTCAAAATAAACACGCAAATTCCTATTATAGAGCAATGCGTGTCAAATGTCAAACCTCATTTCTCCTGCGTTCATAAAGTCTTCCAAATTCAAATCATAAAGATTTGAAGAACTATCTATGTAACGTATTCTAATCTAATCCGTTCTAAGAATGTAAGATTCAATTCCTAAGGATGATAATCACTATCTCCTTTTACCTCTGCCCCACTACTATAGTCTCTTGATATCCATCCGTCGTCTTCATCGTCGAAAGTATTGTCTTCATCATCTGATGAAGCCAATACTTTTTCTTTCTCTTTTCCTCTGATTTCCGTAGATGTAGAAGCTTTCTTCCCCGTGCCTATATTTGGATCATCCTTCCTCCGTAAGAAATTCTTACCGAGGATGCGTTCTCGAAGACCGCCGGCCAATCGTCCTTTCCTTGCGGGAAGAGTTGGAAGGGATAGTCGTGTATCCAGGGTTTTTTTCCTCCATGTACTTTCTTCCTTGGGGAGATAGCAAATGGTTCCATCACTCGTTTCTTCTTAGGTTTAGCGGATTCTTCTACCATTGCTTCTTTTGCCTGTTGCCTCCGTTGGCAAGCAACCGCTGTTATTTCATTCAGAGATCGCAATTTCATGTCCTCTAGTCTTTGAGAACATTGTGGTGGGCGACTTGCTATGCTCTTGAACATTGATTCCAATGTCTCATCTTCTCCATCACTAGTACACTCTAAAGTAGTGAATTTCCACTTCACAGTTTCTTCTTGAATGTTGGAAGCTTGCAATGTAGGTAGAAAACTCGCTGAACCCCCCAGAGTAGTACTACCACTTCCACCGTTCAACAATGAGCGTGGAGCGGGTGGAGGATCGTTATTCGTTGGACGTTGCGACCTCTGCATGTTGTCATTTCTGCCTTGGCCATTGTGGACCATGTTCGGACTTCTGCACTCTTTCGAACCTGAATCCCCCTTGTCCAATACCTCTAGCGGTTTAAGGCTTAGGGAGCCCGATCCCTCGATGCTCTTATCAACCAATTTTTCTCCAAATTCGAAGCTTGTTTTGTCCGCATTCATTTTCTCCCAAGAATGTAGTTTGTCATTTTCTCCAGGTTGGCCTAATGGTATGGATGGAGACCTTTCACGTTCAATCACTTCATTTGCTTGTAAAGTTTGGCCTCTTGTAACTGATATCCCATTCTGAACCGCCTTTTCCACAATGGTGTCTTCCTTGTTTGCCAAAACGGTATGGCTGTTTAGAAGTCAGCTCCCATCTACAAATCTCGCTATAGAAGGTAGATCTTCGTCTTCTAAAAATTCAAATTCATCTTGGTTATTTGTACCCAAGTCAATCATGTCATCATCATACTCATTTCGTCTTTGTGACGGTCTACCACGAAAAGCATACGTGTCCTCGTTCAGATCCTCTTCTTCATCGGATTTGAGGTTGTCATCACTTGTTTCTGGTTCCAATTCCGATTCCCCTCTGTCGTCATTGACCTCCTCATTTCCACGCCGTGGAAGATGTTCTTCCTCGACATCATGATCACTACTTTCGTCATCCTCCATAAGCCCCTCGGATTCCTCTGACTCCGCATTCTCGCTGTCGTGTTGAGAGCGGTTTGCCTTGGGAAATCACGAAGATTCTGGCTGCAACTAGAAATGGCTAAGGAATAATAATATGATAGAAGAATAAAGGCAAGTGGACTTGTCACTTGCAAACCCAGTCTTCTAACTAGAATGATGAAGGTGAATGAACTTGTCACCCACAAATTCACCAGTCAAATACAAAATGATATTGTATAACAACAAAATTTGTTGTCTCTCATGAATCTCTAATCTTGGTCTTCAAATCTCGTATACGGTCGTCGAATCATCAATCTTCAATCTTCAATCTTCAATCTTCAAACTCCTCCCCGTTGGCCTATCCTGTGGTGGCTCTATAAGGGTAAGGGTAAGGGTAAGGTGATAAGATCCCACGGCCTCGGACGGGTAAAACGGGACAGCCAATACGAGTGACCGTCCGGATGATGGGACCCTAAACTTTCAAACCCACGGTGACCAGGAAGCGCCTTTCACCAATGGGAACAACATAAAAGAGCAACCAAGTGGGTGATTAAATCCCAAATAGTCTCCACAAACACAAAATGGAGCGCTTACTGGATAACCACGGCTCGCAACAGTTTTACAATGCTGAAATTGAAAATTGCAACTAGCCTCCAAAACCGGCTGGGAATAACCATAGAAAGACAACGAGCCCCAAATCCGGCTAGGAATAACAAGCCACAAGCCACAAGCCACAACACACGAGTCTTCAATCTTTGTGTCTTCAAATTTCAACTTCAAATCATCACTCAAAGCTCCACCTCAACTTCAACTTCAAATTTTCACTCAAACTCCAACTTCAAATCTCTACCCCAACTCCATCTTCAAAGCTAAACTTTGAATGATCACCACCGTTGCTTCACAACTTCAAATGGGTTGCATGATAACTCTCTGGAAAGCTAACACAATTCTCTCCATTTCCTCCAAATCTCAACTCATTCCAATACTCTGACCCAAAACTATGGTCATCCAAAGTTTCGGCCTCTACAAGTGAGGGCAACAGACCCTCCTTCACTCCTACACTCACAACTTACTCATAAATGCTCCAATTACTTCGAATGATAGCTTCTTAGAAAGCTAACAAAACTTTACACATCCTCTCCAAAACTCAAATCAAATTAACACTCTGTCCACCTTTCATGGCCACTCAAAGTTTCGGCCTCTAGAAATGATAGGCAGCAGACACTCCTTCACTTCTACACTCGTAACTCACTCATACAAGCTCCAAATAGAATGAGTGAGATCTTCCTAGAAAGATAACTTAATTTCCTACACTTCCTTCAAATATCAATGCAAACCAAGAACCTGTCCGTCTTTTATGGTCGGTCGAAGTCTCTGCCTCTTAATTTCGAAGGCAACAAACCTCCCTCCACTCAAACTAGCACAACTTTTGATTCACAACTCCAAATCAAGCAAGTGAGATCAATTTAGAAAGAAGACACCATGATACATAACTCCACCAATTTTCATTTCAAAATTCCAAAAACACACAACACCATGGCCCTCCAAACATTCGGGTCTTTCCCTAAACTCACAATGGGAGAGAAGATGAATCCTATCCAACTTTTCCTCTACCTTATCTACTCTCAACCACACAAACAAGTGGGGTCCGCCTCTAACTCACTCTTAAAACTCCTCTAACAATAATTGAGCACTTATTTAGCCCCACTACTATCTCCTTATCTTTATCTTTGAAGGAAATTTACTTCAAGTTCACCTAGAAGGCAAACCATTTGAATATTTCCTTACAACTACTTCACAAACACAAAATTATTATAGAAATTCACTCCAAATATGGAATGAAGAACTAAAACTCAACGTACACCTATTAGAGGTAAAAAACTAGAATTCCAATTTCATCTTGGGACTCAGAAAAAACCCTCCAATTCGACATACTGAATCTATAACAAATAATGAAGAAAACTACTTCAAGTTTGATGGAATTCTAAGATGGCAACCTAATCTTATATAGATGACTCAGGCCATCGTAAGAAGGCGTCACCTTGAAGCCACTAAAGATGATGTCATTATTCTCCTCATATTCGTGAAAACCAAATCAATAGAAATAAAACATTAGCACACTTTTTTACACTATGTACGCATTTACAGTGCGACATCGCGGTACCACATCTTCTCATCGTTCTCCTTTGAAGCAGCGAGGACTCTGGAATTGGTATACACATACACCAAATCCATGGCTCTCTTTGTTTTCAACTTATTTCGAGACTTATTATGAATAAAGGAATAGCTACTTCAATTTCGCTCGCATGAAGAGGAAGAGACCGATTGCCCTAAAATTCTCCTTGCAATCGGAGCAATGAGCTTTCCACAAACACCTTCAAAATCCCACCAAGCATGTGCCGATAATTTGGACTCGCTTGGGTCCAGCATATTGTGAAAAGGCGGTTCTTTATGTCGAAAAGCCATGAATTCTTTCACGACGTCAACGTACTTTCCACGCTTACAAATTCGCATGAGGACACGCTTGCATGCGTCAATCGCCTCACCATCGTCTGCTAGTTCTTTGTCGTGAAGCAAGTAGGGATTTAAAAGAACTCCTGCATATTGAATATCGGTCTCCACCATTTCCCATCGTTGTTGGAATGCTGCCCTCAATGGCTTTGCAAGTTTCGAACTTAGTTTAAAAGGCGAATTCTCCAAATCCGCCACGTGCTTCCGTATTTTCCTCATGATATGCAAAACCTTGCCTGTGCATGGCATCTTTGCATCTAAATCACGTAGGCCATGTACTACGGGGTCCAGCAACTGAACGAAATTGGTGCAACGCCTCCAAAAGTGGTCATCGTTAATTATCTTTGTCGCATTTGTAGACTCCTCGCCACCATTCTTCTTCTTCCTCAATGTCCTCGCATATTTTCGCCAACGAGGGTCTGTTACACACTGTTTTAAAGCACCCTTTACCTTCAACAATTAGTGAGGCGCCATGTAATTGGAGGCGAATCTTGTTTCCCCCGGCATTAACAAGCTGTACTCTTTCTCGTAACTCCGGAATATTGCAAGTGGTATGTGTCGCTTTCTAAAGAACTTAAGAACCGCTCGGGCGTCTATTACTACCGTCTCCACCCATGCTTCCTTTCTCCAATCTTTGAGCAACAAATTTAAGGCGTGAACTACACAACCTTGGAAAAAAATGTGAGGATATTTGTCGGTTATAATCTTACACGCTCTGGGATTCACAGGAGCATTGTCCATTGTTATTTGCACCACATTTTAAGGCCCCACCTTCTGTATGAATTCATCCAAAATAGAAGCCAAGTACTCTGCATTCTTTTCATGTCCACTTGTATCCACTGATCCCAGAAATTGCTCCCCTGCGGAAGATACAAACATGACATTTACTAATGGCCGATTCGTAACCGAGGATCACCCGTCAATAGACAATGTTGCACCAAACTTTCGGATACTATCCTCGGTCCTCTTATGCAACTTCACCTCAAGATCTACCTTTGCTTCGTCTAGCAATTTAGTTCGTAGAGCTTGATACGATGGAGGACTATATGGCCTTTTGAAGTCAGCCGTTCTCATGACGGCTTCTTTGAATGCTGCAGTCCGAGCTACCGCGAATGGTATGTTTGCTGAATAGAAGACATTAGCCCACAACATATTCAACTTCCGTCTTTCGGCTTCTTCAAATCCATCTGCTAATCGGCTTTGTTTTTGAGGCCTAGTTACAGAAGAAGGTGTAGGTCGTTGGTCACTTGATGTTTGGGCACTAGGAATCACCCTTGAAGCTGAAAGAGCTGCTTGTTCCGGTGCTGTGCACGAGTCTTCTTGTGTTGAACATGGCGACTCCCTTCCGTTTGAGGTATTGCCTAGAACCATCAGTGCGTTCCGACCATCTACATTTTCAATGATTGATTTGGATGGAAACATCCCATCACAACGAAGGAAAAGAGACTTGACATCCGATGTCAATCGTGGACATAGGCTTATTCCTGAGTCGCGCCTGCCATTTTTGCCTTCGTATCCCAAGTGGCTCAACATGCGACATTTCCGATTTACGAACTCCAGCCCACATGCCTTACACTTCACTTTGCCGGGGGATGGAATGGTATACCAAAGATGAGAATTTGTACTCATTTTAAAAAATGAATAGCTTGCGGATCCAATTTGAAACTTCAAATATCGGCCTTCGATTTCAAACGCATAGTACGTTCATTCCTGCACCCAATCACATGTACGAAAAAAAATTTGTGTATGAAGCCTTGTAAACCAAGCCCCCTTGTCCACTGAACTATACATTACCAAGCAACAGATACAAATTTTTCAATTTGCAGCTCGTAGCCCTTGGGAATCTTAGCGTTCAGCTTCTCAGGAGTGCTTGCAAATGACTTGAACCTTGCTCTTATACTCTGCCCAGTCCACACTTTGCTTCAGAAATAAGAATTGACCGTTGCACAGTCCGTAGGCCGAGTACAACGGTCGTGAGAAATCAGCGGACGGCGCCAACCGCGCGGTGTGGGTGGACGGGGCCGACCGACGAAAAGGTCCGACCGAGCGGACAGGGCCGACCACGCGGTCTGGGCGGACGGGGCCGACCGACCCCATAGGGCTGAGCAAGCAAATGAGGCATAACATTGAGTCTGAAATAGAACATATTGAATTGAATTCAAACAATGAAATAAATAAATAAATGAAAAAATAGACATATTCTTCAATTCATATGTAAAAAAAAAACTATATATATAAAGAAAGAGAGAGAATACAAAATATGTATATATAGATATACATGTAAAGTTAAGGAAATCAAAACATATTTTTGTGGCATACACCTATAATTCGATGTACATTATGAAGAAGCTATGATGAACGCGATAGCCTATGTACAATAATTTTTGGTAGAGAAAACTACTAATTAAAATCCCCACAAGCTATTTATTTTCTACTAGTACTAATATAATAGATGTAGAGTAGGAAACGAAACATTTCCCTATTAGTTTTCAGTACTACTATGTTCTTCTGCAGCACGAGATGTCCCCTTCTTCGCCATGAGTCTTCTGCTTTTGCGACGAGGTATCGCCTCACCACCACTGGGTCCTTCTCCAGTTTGTACTTCCATGTCAACCCTCTCAAATAGTCTTTTAGTTTCTGGAGAGTGGTCATCCTCTTCTTCAACTCTCCGTTTATTCTTCCGCTTCGGAGACAACTCCACTTCATGGGCGTTTAAAGTCTTCAGAGCGGCATCTACTAAGTCTTCGAGGTACTGGATGACTTTATCTTCGCTCTGCACGTAATACCAAGCTGGTACACCTTTATCAGCTATTGGAGGTTCGCCCCCTCCACTTGGTGATAATATCATCCATCCGTTTATCGAAAGCCCGAGCAATCTCTTCCATCTTATGCCCTGTCATTGCTTTTGTGTTCAAGTCCAACATGCAATGAACCTTAGCTGCTTCTTCCAACTTCGCTAAGATGCGGGCCCGACCGACCAAATCAAAATTGTACCCCTCGTACTGCTTTGTGACTCTAGGATCAGACTCCACTTCCACAAAAGGGTCATTTGGCCCTTCTTTCTTCCATTCCTTATCAGGAAATCGGAAGAATTTTTGGTGCTGCGTGCTCCAGTGCCCCCCCATGCTACGACAAAACATTTCTCTTGCATCGTTATCCGAGATCCCGAAGGCACGCAATTCCACTTCCAAGTCCCGCGTCATCCAGAAGTACTCATCCTTGTCTTGAGGATCCATGTATAATGAATGCATCCCTTTGTTTGGTAGCCATACCATTGGTTTTCCCCAATGCAAATGATTTTGGAATTTGTGTGGCGCTTGGTCTAATGGAAGGTTCCACCGGTTGAATTCATGACCCGATGCCATAGAATGCAATATTCCTAGCATTTCATAAAACCTTGCATTCAAAGGAGTACGACAGTTGGGGCAATGGCGGAATATTGTGCTGCTCTTTGGATGCAAAGAATATGAAAAGAGTGGCCACATTGACCCAAAGTTAGACCTCCTTCAGGCCCAAAACGATATTGGCAAAGAGAACACTTTTCCTTCATCAAAAGAACATTGGGATCACTTCCAGGTATAAGCTGCTTCTCATGTTGAACAATATGAGCAGACAATGTGTTGTGAGGAACCCATCCTTCTTCCGCTTCCAACGCCCAATTGATGTTGTCTGATTCATAGGTTCTCCCGTGATTCAACCGCTCGAACATTCTATCCATGTTTCCCCAAACTGTAATGCACACTTCGGGATCCTTTAATTCTGCGTCGAACTTCTCTTTCAAACGCAGGTGAGAAGACTGCACGTTGCTCAACGATTCGTCCAACTACATTGCATACTTCAAGAGCCCCCTCATGAGTTGAGAGCATAAACCGGATTGTTGTTGTAGGTGCCTTGCCCACAGCACCCACCGTAGATCCCCGGTCTTCATTGGAAGGATATCGTATAGTATTTGTACGTGTTCCATTCTCCGTAGTGAAGACTCTGCGTCATTCTTTGCTTGAATTGCCAAGTCCAATTGTTGCCTTAATTCTTGGACTTCATGATTCACCGTTTGCGTGCAAGCAACTTCTAATGAGAGTGGAGGCACAACTTTAGGGCTCTCAATGGCCATAACGACTTCTACAGTCTCGTCCACAGCTTTGCCCTTGTCAAGAGGAAGCGAAAGTTGATCGTTTTCTTGAGTTGGTTGACTTGCCTCCAAGAGGCTTGCTCCATCCCTGCAATGTTCAGATGACTTGTCGTTTTGTAATGTCTTCAACATCTCCCGATGCCATTGTAAATTGTCCTCACATGTCTTCAATTGCAAAACCAACTTTTGGTTTTGGGACTCCAACGTCCCATTCGAGAGCTTTAAAGTCTCAACTTCTTTTTGAAGACTAAAACACATATCTCTCAAGGCTTCATGGTCTTTATCCCAAAACACCATAGAGCAATGCTTATCCAATTTGTCGAACTTGACCTTCAGGCAATCATGATCTTCTTTGTCATAATTGACCTTCATGAGCTCTTCGTTTTGTGTTTGAAGCTCAAACAAAGCTTTGAGATTTTCCACCTTCTCTTCTTGGAGCTTATCTGCAAATTCAATGAATTTTCTGAAGGCCACGGCACCCTCCAGTATCTCTGGTGTCATGCTCATAAATTCTTCAGCTATTTGTGTGAGGGCAGGTGTCATAACAGCTACAAGTTTAGCTGTACATGATAGAGAGTAGGCAGTCTTGAACAGTTCGCCGAACTTCCATACTCGGTTGCACGGGATTGAGGTTTGCCCTTCATCTATCGTGCCTCCTTCGTTTGTTGTACCCTCTTCATTTGCAGAAGGATGAACTTCTTCTTGAATTTCAAAAGTCTTCCATTTAAGAGAACATTGTAGTAAGTGCTCTATTTCTTGTAGCGGAGGCATCATCGATAAAGTCTTTAGATCCTCTGGACCCAAGAACGTTAGGATTGGATTCTCCTCCGTCTTTGGGGTCTCTTTGCCATTGTTAAGAACGCTCGGTTCCCGAGAGTCCATTTTAGCCTTCTATAGGTTCTCATCATTCATGTTTTGAGAAGGTGGCACTTCATGCATTGGACTCCAAACTGGACTTGGACTTCTGTTAATTTCTTCATCTGTAGTCCTGGTACTGATGTCCATGAGGGCATCACTGTCTAGAAGACGAGTGATTCTAGCAGTTGCCCTGTCCATCTCTTCTGAGGGAACCTCTTCTTTGCACTCCAATGTCTTCAATGTCGATCCTTGTTTTGATGGATGAGATGGCACGTTGAAAATACCAGATTCTCCCTTCGCGCTTGATGCAATTGGTAAAGGGCTCAGAAACATCGGTAGAGTGTCAAGCACGACTCGTTCCGCACCCTTCGAAGAAGACGCTAAAGCTTTTGTAGTATTACATACGGTATCCGGTTCTAGCGTCATACTTCCTCCTCCATTACCTTTTGTATTTTCCACTTCGGGTTGAAGTGAAATGTCAGCTTGATTCGTAAGATCCGCTGATGTGGCATTCATTTTGCTACTTTCAAGGGGGCGCTCCTCCTTGTTTTCCCCTTTGTCTTTCATGTTCTACACTTCGTTTTGAATAGAAACACGTTTTTCTTCCGTGTTGTGCTGTAGAGTAGCATTGCCTTCAACCATTTGAAGGACTTGTCCCTTTGAAACAAACGTATCGGGAATATCTTTCTGGCCATCAGGAAGCACAAGCGGTGTTTCTACTGTCCTGGGGTACGTACTCCAATCCACCTTGTGAGCCAACTTCAATTCTGTATACACCATGCTTGCTATGGTGTAGTTAATTTTACCCTTGCTCATCGATTTGTCCCCGAAGAGAGCCCGCCACACCTCTACGGAACAATGGACAAAATGAGGGCTGAGACAACTTGCGGGTTTAAAAGAAAACTCCCGAGTGTGACCAACATGTAATTCTTCAGGCCACAACTTCCCAATGTGATACATCTTCACATATTTCTTGCACAACTTGGAAGTCCAGTATTCATCGACTACCTTCTCCCACTCAGGCTCTGCTAAAATGTTCTCATCCTTTAAAATGTCAAGACAGAGCTCGTGACGAGCTCCTTTTTGTTTCGATCTCTTGCTGCTTTCACCTTTAATGCCGCCCTTTTCTTCCATAGCTACTTGATGCCTTGATTCTTCTCTTCAACCGTGTGTAAATGATCGATTCAAAACCCCTCTGGTGTAATCAAAGATGTATGACCCCAACTCTCTACCACATAGGAGCAACTGGCGCGGTGAGGCAACAATAGCACATCCGATATGGTGTTGTTTCCCAAGGAGGAGAGTTGAAGTGAGGAAAAATGCCTTGGCCGTCCCCTCATATAGCCATCCGCGCCCAAACCTAAAATTTGTCTTCTTGAATCTACCCCGGACAACGCGAACCTACCCCGAACCTGCGGACGGCGTTCGATTGGATGGTCCGTCCGCTCCCGAACCTGCGGACTGGCGGTCCACCCAACCGCTCCGTCGGTCGCCCGACCGCTGTGACGTCACGCCCGACCGCTCCCACGACCGTTCGACCAACCGCTGGACGCCGACTGACCACAGTCCGGCCGCGTCCATGACGCCTGGACGACGGACGTCCGGACGTCCGGATTTTGGACGCGATTTCGTGATGGACGTACGTCCAAGACAACCCTACATCATTGTAGTAAGAGAGGTGTAAGAATTTCTTTGTGTGACCTGCTTCCGGATCGGCCAATCCGGAAATTGTAAGAGAATACTCCTTCCTCCTCCTACAACTGCGTTGTCTAGGGTGTGTTGTTAATTAGGATTTGAGTGTAGAGAGGTTAGTTACACAAGTGGTGAGTCCCCACCCCTTTCTAGACCAAGGGCAGATCCTTTGAGGGTAAAACAGAGGCAACAAAAACCAGTAATAGTGGAGAGACGGAACTAGGTTCTGGAGGTGGTCTGGATCCGGAACGGAATCCGGAAAGTACTAAGTTTCCGGAACGAGATGAGGAAGTAATAAGAAGGAAATTGAGGGTGTAGTCACGATCCGGATACTTCTAATTCCATCGATATCATAGTAGAGTTCCCTGGAACGATAATTCGTGTCATCTTGCAACAATTTGTCGTTGTAAGGATACTAACGGCTAATTATGCGTATCACATGTTGATCATGTTCTTGTTTTTTTCTTTCCCTTTCAAATGTCCTTCATGATTAAATAATAATAATAATATCCTTTATGTCTAGTTAAAATTTGTATGCATACAATTTCAAATGAATATTACAAATTTAAAATCTGCTCAAAACAATGGCATAATCTGAAATGTAGGAGACTAAGAGTTTTGGGTTCTAGGGTTTAGGGTTTAGGGTCTCATCGTAAACTTCAAAGATCTCTAGATGCTTATTTAAAATTTGATTATAACTTGTCTATTTTTTATTTTTTGGATTAGTGGTAAAAGTATAGGATGCTGAAACTTTAATTGACCAAAAAAATCTGATAGTAGGTAAAGGCAATTTGAGAAGAATCCTATGTCTCGTGGCTTACGAAATATGCCAATATGAAAAAATATGGATGCCTGGAAATAGTAAGGGGGGACTGGGCAAATTGGGCGGACGGGGCGGGCGGGCGGACAGGGCAGACGCAGTCAGGTCATCCGTCATCCGCCTGTCCGCTTCGGCAGCTGATAGGGCAACTTCGTCTGTCCGTCCGCTTCGACGGTGGACAAGGCAACTCCGTCAGTCCGCCCGTTCGCCGGCTCGGGCCACGTTCGCGTGGTGTCGTGGTTCGGGACAGGTCCGGTCCCGAGCCTCTTCTAGGTCTGGGAGCGGACGGGTATATTGGCGGATGGCCAACTTAGTTTTTTTTCACTTTCACTCTTCCATTTGGGAATCATTGCCATATCGGATGTGCTACTATTGCTTCACGCATTAGTTGCTCCTACGTGGTGAAGAGTGGGGGTTATATTTTGATCATACTACACTGGATTTTGTTCCTTGGTTATTTACATACGTTGTCGCACTGTAAATGCGTACATAGTGTAAAAAAGTGTGCTAATGTTTTATTTCTATTGATTTGGTTTTCACGAATATGAGGAGAATAATGACATCATCTTTAGTGGCTTCAAGGTGACGCCTTCTTACGATGGCCTGAGTCATCTATATAAGATTAGGTTGCCATCTTAGAATTCCATCAAACTTGAAGTAGTTTTCTTCATTATTTGTTATAGATTCAGTATGTCGAATTGGAGGGTTTTTTCTGAGTCCCAAGATGAAATTGGAATTCTAGTTTTTTTTACCTCTAATAGGTGTACGTTGAGTTTTAGTTCTTCATTCCATATTTGAAGTGAATTTTTATAATAATTTTGTGTTTGTGAAGTAGTTGTAAGGAAATATTCAAATGGTTTGCCTTCTAGGTGAACTTGAAGTAAATTTCCTTCAAAGATAAAGATAAGGAGATAGTAGTGGGGCTAAATAAGTGCTCAATTATTGTTAGAGGAGTTTTAAGAGTGAGTTAGAGGCGGACCCCACTTGTTTGTGTGGTTGAGAGTAGATAAGGTAGAGGAAAAGTTGGATAGGATTCATCTTCTCTCCCATTGTGAGTTTAGGGAAAGACCCGAATGTTTGGAGGGCCATTGTGTTGTGGGTTTTTGGAATTTTGAAATGAAAATTGGTGGAGTTATGTATCATGGTGTCTTCTTTCTAAATTGATCTCACTTGCTTGATTTGGAGTTGTGAATCAAAAGTTGTGCTAGTTTGAGTGGAGGGAGGTTTGTTGCCTTCGAAATTAAGAGGCAGAGACTTCGACCGACCATAAAAGACGGACAGGTTCTTGGTTTGCATTGATATTTGGAGGAAGTGTAGGAAATTAAGTTAGCTTTCTAGGAAGATCTCACTCATTCTATTTGGAGCTTGTATGAGTGAGTTACGAGTGTAGAAGTGAAGGAGTGTCTGCTGCCTATCATTTCTAGAGGCCGAAACTTTGAGTGGCCATGAAAGGTGGACAGAGTGTTAATTTGATTTGAGTTTTGGAGAGGATGTGTAAAGTTTTGTTAGCTTTCTAAGAAGCTATCATTCGAAGTAATTGGAGCATTTATGAGTAAGTTGTGAGTGTAGGAGTGAAGGAGGGTCTGTTGCCTTCACTTGTAGAGGCCGAAACTTTGGATGACCATAGTTTTGGGTCAGAGTATTGGAATGAGTTGAGATTTGGAGGAAATGGAGAGAATTGTGTTAGCTTTCCAGAGAGTTATCATGCAACCCATTTGAAGTTGTGAAGCAACGGTGGTGATCATTCAAAGTTTAGCTTTGAAGATGGAGTTGGGGTAGAGATTTGAAGTTGGAGTTTGAGTGAAAATTTGAAGTTGAAGTTGAGGTGGAGCTTTGAGTGATGATTTGAAGTTGAAATTTGAAGACACAAAGATTGAAGACTCGTGTGTTGTGGCTTGTGGCTTGTTATTCCTAGCCGGATTTGGGGGCTCGTTGTCTTTCTATGGTTATTCCCAGCCGGTTTTGGAGGCTAGTTGCAATTTTCAATTTCAGCATTGTGAAACTGTTGCGAGCCGTGGTTATCCAGTAAGCGCTCCATTTTGTGTTTGTAGAGACTATTTGGGATTTAATCACCCACTTGGTTGCTCTTTTATGTTGTTCCCATTGGTGAAAGGCGCTTCCTGGTCACTGTGGGTTTGAAAGTTTAGGGTCCCATCATCCGGACGGTCACTCGTGTTGGCTGTCCCGATTTACCCGTCCGAGGCCGTGGGATCTTATCACCTTACCCTTACCCTTACCCTTATAGAGCCACCACAGGATAGGCCAACGGGGAGGAGTTTGAAGATTGAAGATTGAAGATTGAAGATTGATGATTCGACGACCGTATACGAGATTTGAAGACCAAGATTAGAGATTCACGAGAGACAACAAATTTTGTTGTTGTACAATATCATTTTGTATTTGACTGGTGAATTTGTGGGTGACAAGTTCACTCACCTTCATCATTCTAGTTAGAAGACTGGGTTTGCAAGTGACAAGTCCACTTGCCTTTATTCTCCTATCATATTTTTATTCCTTAGCCATTTCTAGTTGCAGCCAAAATCTTCGTGATTTCCCAAGGCAAACCGCTCTCAACACGACAACGCTTGGAGACATTGAAGCACGTTATATATTTTGGGAGAACGGGGATTATATATTGCAAATTTCCATTCTAAAATTGCAAGTGAGTACTCAATACTCAAACAGTCATGGCGGGGGCTCGTAGCGCTGCAGCTGAAGGCAACAAGAAGTCAAAACCGAAGGGCGTTGGTTATGAGCTACGGTTTGACATTTTGGATGATGTCAACATCAAGGCTGAGACGGGTTGGAAGAAAGAGGATGTGGAGTATTGGACCTCCAAATTGTGCCGCAAATACGTGAAAATGTATCACATTGGGAAGTTGTGGCCTCGAGAGTGTCACCCTCTTCACACTCGTGAATATTGTTTTAAACCATTGAATTGCCTCAATGAACATTTTGTGCACCGTTCGATGGAGGTGTGGAAGGCCTTTTTCCCGGAGAAGGCTATGAGCAAGGGCAAAATTAATTACAGCTTGGCAAGCATGGTTTACATTGAACTCATATTGGGCTGTAAGGTGGATTGGAGTCCGTATTCTACGGTAGCGACATTGCCACTTGCGATTGCCAAACCTCAGAAACATATTCCTGATATGTTTGTTCCGAAGGCACAACTTCCTGAAGCAAGTGAAAAAAAGAAAGCCTTAGAGGACGCTGTGGAATCAATTCAGATCCCTCCTGAAATCCAATTGCGTCATACGGAAGTGGTGAATGGAAAGAAAATGGTGGTAGAACCGGCTTGTACGGGTGACCCCACAAAAGGAACCACTTTTCTTGTGGACGGTGTGGAAGGAGAGGTCTTTTTGACTCTATCGACAGATTTGAACCCTATACAAAATGTGTTAGAAGGGGTGCCAGAAAGCAACGTTGCAATGAAGCTCCCTCGGCCAACAGAACATGGATCTACATCGATGTCATAGAAGCACCAAGAGGAGGATCCTATTGTGGAAGTCCTAAATAGGGCCTTAGAAGTTTTTAGGAGAAATTGAGGACATAGTGGGTTCATCTAGATAAATTTTTTGTCTTTTTGCTATAAAAAGAGAATAGGGAGAGAGAAGAATCGGAACCGGAAAATCAGAAAACCTTAACTCCATAATAGAGTTAATGGGTACTCCTAAAATCCGGAACCGAAAAATCAATAATTGGGAACGGGATTGATTTCAGTCGGTATTCCAAAAGATATGGCTCAGTAGAAACCGGAAATCGGAAAATAACGGTCATCCCTAGATAATGATGAGCAAAGTAAAGGTCCCGAGGATTTCACGGCGAAATTCCAACAACCATTTTAACGGTCCAGTGACTGGAAACGTCAAAACCAACGGTAGAAAATGGGAAGTAGAAAGAATTCAATGTTAGACCTTTTTCCAGTTTCTCCAGCAAGTTATAACTTGGGAATTGTTTCCGTTAGGGTTCATAGTTGATTGGGGAGTTTCTGGTTTTTGTTGACGATTTAAGTTTCTGAGTGAGCTAATGCTATAGTACGAGCGACTGCTGCGAGGGTTAGTCGGAGAAGAGAAGGGAGAGCACTGCAACCATGTCTGGGAGTGAGGCTGAGGAAGAGACCCCCACCACGAAGATATCGCTTAGAAACATTGTTCCGGTAATTCCGGAAGATGTAGGAGAGAGAGCCGACCTGGTGGAAGATCTTACTCAGATGGGCTGTGCAGGGCTGATAAAAAGGCCCTGGAGTTTCAAAGACGAAGTGATGGTGCGGGATATAGCATCTGCAGTTGAACGAATGGAGGAAGACCGTGAGGGTGCTTCTGGACAAGTGGACCGCAAGAGTATGGCGGGAGGTTTACGGTTTTGCTCGGGGCGAAGAAGGGATGGCCTCCCGGACAGACAAGACCACAGTGGGTAAGTTCCGGAACGCCCCTCATACAAAGGATGGATACACGGTGAGTGATTGCAAGGATGAGCGAGAGAAGAGGGTGCTAGAATTTCTAGTTCCGATTCTCAGTCCGGATAGAGGAAATCGGATGACCATCACTTTGGAAAATACAATCTTTGGTGCACTGTCCGGAGACAAGAAGGTAGATTGGGGGTTAGTCTTGAGAGATTATGTCGCCAAACTATGCAAGGGAGTGGGAAAGACTAAACCATCTAGCATTTCCCCATTTCTTTTTCATTTGTATCATGCCCAAGATTGTATGAGGGCGCAAGAGAGGCAGGAATACACAGTCCAGGAGGTCAAACTCGCCCACGAGATGAAACCTGACTCCGATGATGAGATGGAAGAGAGAGAGGTTAAGAAAGAGGCTTCCGATTCGTCGGGAAAATCGAAACTGAAAAAGAAGAAAGGGAAAGAGGTCCAGATAGAGGAAAAGAAGGATCCAATCTGGAACAGTGATCCCTTAGGGTCAATTATAGGAGAGCTCAAAAAAGTCCGGGAAGAACATGAGAAAGAGCGAAATACCTTGAAAAAGGTATGTAAGATGTTGGGAGATATTCCTAGGACAGAGTGTGTAGAGCAAATCCAGAACTTGATAGAGGATACTAAGGGAAAATCCGGAAAGGCGAAGTATTAGGATTTAGTGGATGAATTGTTGTCCCTTAAAGAAGAATTGAGTAGATAGAAACAGGAGAGTGAGCGTAACCGGAAGTACTCAGTTCAAATGGAGGAGACGATTGACTGGATTAGGGAGTTCATCATCCTTCCGGCAGAAACATTGAACAAGGCTAGGTTATTTGATGAGAAGGTTTTGGAAGGGGTAGGAAAGCTAGGGGACAAAGTCATTCATGTCCTAGTATCCTTCAACTCTAAGATGGAACAGCTACTTGTTCAATTGAGAGAGGTCATGGGGGAGGTCAGTCCACCTCCCCAATCGGAATCAAAACCGGAAATGGTTGGTACAATAGAGGCGACTCCATCCAAGCCACCGCGGTCGGAGACCAAGCAGACATCCCCAATGACACGGGAAAAATCTGGACATTCATTCGAAGACGTGATGATAGTCACTCCTGCTAAGGAGATGATTACTCTGGAAACTGGAACTGCACACACCAATACCCGGATCAGTATTGTGGAGAAAGGTGAAAGTGGAAGAGGTAGATTTAGGGACGCTGCAGAGCAAGATTTTGAAGGCCTCTTCCACTCCTAGCGAGGCAAAGTTGAAGACTCCAAGGCCTCCATCAGCAAGAAAATCAACTTGGGCAAAGTCAGAGAAAGAAGAAGAAGATGAGGATTTAGAAGAAGAGGAGGAAGAAGACGATTCCAATTTTGAATCCGGAAAGGAGTCCGAACCATACTCTGATCCGGATCAAGAACTGGCCGCACCAAAGAAGAAGAGAGCCAAGACTAAGGCTCAATCCTCCAAGGCCAAAAAACGGAAGACAATTTTTGGTTCCGTCCGGAAACAACCAGCGCGGAAAGGCACCCCGAAACCAAGTGCAACACCGGGGAAGCGGCAGGAAAGTTAGAATAGGACAGATAGGTAGGATAGAATCTTGGCTGAAAACCCAAGTTTTGGGAAGAAAGTATTTTGTAAATCACTTTTAGCAGGAAAGGTAGAATTGACTTCCTAGATCCGGATTTATCGGAACGGGAATTTTAACGGCTAATTCTAGGATTATAGTAGTCAACGTCATTTTTTTGTAGATGAGGAGGAGGGCACGTATTGATTCAGGAAAGGTAGATTTTGATTCCCCTGGACTGAGGAGTCCAATGGGTTGTTTAGTATTTAGTTAGCCGGTTATTGTTATTCCGGTGTGCATTTCCATATTTTGTTTTCTTAGCATTGTGCAATCCAAATCAACTTTCTTGTTCACAATTTGAGGTGGCGGTGTGTGCTTTGGTGGTGGATAACTGTTGATGAATGTTTTGTAGAGATTGCAGGAATAGGTAAGGAGGGAGTGTGCCCGGATATTAAGATTGTCCGAATTCTTGAAGAGAGACTGCGAGCGAGGGTGTTTTCCGGACCCAAAAGTGACCGGTTCGTGGTTCTAGTTAAGTTTTGATAGTCCCGGATGTGTGCGGAGTGTAACTGTTGATTGTTCCAGAGCAGCTCCCGTTTTCCCAGTCGATAGGTTCAAACTTAACCGGAATCCCGAAGGGGAGGTAACAACTTCCTAACTCAGCCATCCCGGTTTTTGCTAGGAATCCAGATTAACTAATAGGCCGTCGCTGTAGTCCAAGTTAGCATTCTAGCCAATTATACCTTACGTGACCTGCTGAGCCCAATAGCTATCCGGTTCAGTTGTGAAGGAGAATTCGGCTGGAATTCGGCTTTATTGTGTTGTGTTTTTTTCTTCTTCTTTTTATAGTGGATCTCTTGTCACTCTAAAACTTAGAGGGTAGGTTTTAAGCCTCCTACCTCAAAGCCAATACGCAGATCCCTCTTGATTCAGAGGTTAAACTCAATTCCGGTTACCAGGAACGGGAAAGTCGGACTAGCTACCCCCTTTTCAGTTCCAGCCTGATTGTAAATAGATTGTGGATAATGTGTGAATAGAAGAAGTTAAAGGGTGAGTATGGTAATAGAATAGAATAATTAGACTTAATCGGATTAGAGTAGATGTTCGTGGGTTTGTTGTAACAAGGCAAATCCCTCTCTTCTGGACAAACAAGGATTCTTCCAACTAAATCTCTGTAGGAACGATAAACGGGTCACTTTAGGATCATTCCTGGTCTTAGAGAAGCAACCTGACTTTCCTGTGCTACAACACGGAAAAGTGGTGCTGCTGTTGGGGATTTGATGAGTAGAAAATTTTGTTTTTGATGAGAGTGCCACAATAGAGGGACATTTAGGATTTAGAGGTAACAACTGAATTTTTTTATCTTGTTGCTAAATAGTGCACCTAGACCGAGGACTGAGGTCCCTATGAAACGAGTGGAGAAGGGAGGAACTTCGGAAAGAAGATCTGACCGGCTAAGGAAAAAGGGAACCTCAGAACATGCTCTTCCAAGAGTAAACATAGAGCCAAGGTCACATTCAGTATAGTTAGATAGTAGTAGTCTTGTGTTAGAAAGTATAGAAGTGTTAGAGGTAGACGTAGAAATTACACCGCCATTAAACCTTGTTTCGGTTATTATCGAAGAGATTTCGGTAAATCTTGACGAGGAAGAAGATCAGGAAACCCTCGGATTCAGAGAGTGACATGATGGTTGGTTCTACGCGCCTAAAGTACAATAGGTTTAGAGGAGATGGAAGCCAAGATGTTGATGACTGGCTTTGTGAGTTTGAGTCAATTGTCACAGCCAACCAGGAAGATTTTGAGGCGAAGCAGCGCAGCTTCCAGGGGTTGTTGAAGGGAGAAGCATTAAAGTGGTACCAGGATGTTCCGGTCAATATCCAGAATGATTGGGACCAGCTTACTAGCTTGTTCACTCACACGTTTAGAGAGGCAGGTGGTAAAGCCAGAGCTTTGGGACGACTAAGGAGAATGATGTGACAACTCATATTTCTAATTTTTATTTGTTTACCTTTTCGAGTGAACCGGAAATTAGAAATAGGTATCCGGATTCATCTAAAGAGAGAAAGATAAATCCAAAAATAGTCACAAAAGGACCTTACGGAACTAATCCGGTTTTAGGTAGAAGCGGAACGGATTAGATTTCCAACCGGATAGTATTTCCAACCGGAATCTCGTTGACCGGATTGGAGAGAACCGGACCGGATATCTGACCGGTCATAAAGACAGTCCAGGACGTCAGGACTATATAAAGCCTGACCTTGCCCATTTTTAGGTCTCTGGTTTTCCACGTGTTGTCGTTTCCTGACTTAGCGCCTGACGTTTTTGTCATTTACCACGGCAAGGAGAAAAAGTACAAGAAGGCCCGGAAGTGAGTGAGGGGTGTGAGACGGAGAGATCTCCTCCGGACATGAGTGGGTGAGACATTGAGTGCGAGTGGATACGGAACCGTGAGAGACTAAGAGTGTGAGCACGCCAGTAGGTTAGTTTACAGGCGGAGCGGAACATCTGAGTGTCAGCGCTTCCTTGTTAGGACTATAAAGAGTGAAAACCGGGTAGAGCTACCCTCATGCCGCGGCTGAACCGGAAGAGAGGCTCTAACACCCCGCCCCCGAGTGAAGTAAAGCTTAGAAAAGTGGTTCCGGTCATGCCGACCAAGGAACCGGAACAGGGAGAACTCAGAGAGGATTTATTGTTGATGGGTTGTCAGGGATTAGCTTTGAAACCTTGGGGTTTCAAAGATGAGAGGATGGTTAGAGAAATCCTGAGTGGTGTATCGAATCGATTCGATAACACCCTGAGAGGGAATCTGGTCCAATGGACCGAGGCTTTGTGGCGGGACGTATACGGATTCCAGCCAGGAGGACTCGGGCTTGCCAGCCGGAAGGATGATTTCGTCCAGAGCAAGTTCGGAAGCGTAGTGAATCCGAAGGACGGCTACGCGGTAGAAGACTGCCTCGATGACCGGGAGCAATGTTTGCTCCAGTTCCTGGTTCCGGTTCTGCATCCGGAAAAGCCCACCAGGGTGACTATCACCCTGGCTAACACGATCTTCGGAGCGCTGAGCGGAACCCGGAAAGTAGACTGGGGCCAGATCTTCTTTGATCTAGTGTCCCAGCTTACTACAAGAGTGGGGAGAAGTAGGGCTACCCCATTGTGCCCTTATGTGTACCACCTCTACCAGCAACAGGAACTGCTGACGGAGGTGGAGCTGAAGGTGTGGAAGGCCCAGGAGCGGACCATGAAGTACGGCAAATCCGAGTCCGACCAAGAAGCGGATTCCGGAAACGAAACCGAGGAGGAGGAAGAAGAAGAAGAGGAAGAGGAGGAACTGTATGTCCCCGCCAAGAGGCAGAAGACCACGCCGACTCGGAATCGAGGAACGCCCCCGGGACATCCGCGTCCGTGCAGAGGGGAGACTCCAACCGGACCGGATGTGGCATCCGGATCGGGAAACGGAGATCCGTTTGACGAGTTGGTTGGGATCCTCTACGGAATCCGGGCGGATTGGGAAGTTAAGAAGCGGACGCTCGGGGAGATCGCGGAATTAATCGGAGTGGAACCGGACAGTCAGTTGCCGCAGAAGGTAGCTGAGAGTGTTATCAATCCGGATGAGCTCCGGAAGATGAAGGAGGACAGCAAGTGGTAGCACGATGAGGTGGACACCCTCAAGGCCGAACTTTTTGCGTTGCTCGAGAACGCCACCGCGACAAAGGAGATGGCGGAGGAAATGAAGAAGTTGGCCGCAGAAGTGAAGGACGTGCTTGGAGGACCCGGAGCCGCAGTCACCAAGGCACGCTTGTTCGAAGAGGAGGTGCACAAGGACAAGAAGATATCCGGAACCAGGGTGGTGCACATCCTCACCGATTTTGAGGAGCAGATGGAGAAGCTCCTATCCAAGGCACAGGAGTCAGCGGACCGGATCGTGGAGAGCAGCTAGAAGTTGACAGAGGTTCCGGTCCGGCTCTCTGAAATTTTTCTTCCGGACTTGTTTCCGGAAGACGTAGCTCATGAACCGGGAAAGGACAAGACGCCCCAGTCAAGTAGGGCACAGAAGAAGACGCCCTCGACCGGACCGCAGCCGATCGATTTAGACTCCCCGGAAACTGAGGAAGATCACCCGGCTCTACCTCCGGATGGGGAACGGAACCGGAATCTAAATGAGGTGTTCGAGCAGTTGGAGAGACCTGATGAGAGCCCTACCATTGGATCCCGAGTGTATGAGACGGAACAGGAAGGATTGTAAAAATAGGACTTATAGGTAGGAACCGGAATAGAATCCGGTTAGAATAAGGTAGGACCGGATTGTCAGTGCCTTCAGAGGCGGAAATCATGTATTCACTTTTTGCTTTTTGTATATAAAACAGTCTCTGAGCTGGAGACTAGGAGAGTTCTTTTGGTATTTCCTTGTGTACTTTCCTTCGACCTGACTTTTTGTGTAATTTTCCCGAGTGTTGGCAAGAGTGCACGGAGTTAGAGTAAGAGGGTGGGTACGGAGGTATTGGTAGAGTTCTCCCTTTGATGTATGTTTCCGGTTCTAAGTACATGCGAACAGGTTATGAAGAGTTAGGAGTGGATCCCAGTGCCTCAGCAGCTATAGAAGTTTAGTATTCCGGGTAAGAGATCCGTTGATTAGGCTAGGTGGATAGGGAGGGATTCCTTAGCTGCGCTAGAACTCCTGGGTGGGAAATCTGGTCGAGTATCCTGACTCTTGTGAGGTCTTACCACTGTTGTGGGTAAACAGAAGAACTTTCGTAAGTGTTGGAATGGACGGGTGCACTTGTAGCCACCTAACTTCTTACGGACCGGACCAGCGTCAAGGTCGTTGTAGTATGAGAAGATCGTACGGGGGGTCTTTGTGTGACCTGTGATTCGGATTGCTATCCGGATTGCTATCCGGATTGCTGTGAAGGACCAAACCGAATCCGTGTTAGTTAGGGGATCAGCGGATAGGTGAGTGGGTCTTCAGCCACTATAAGTCACGGAAGGAGTGGTGGGCCTACCACTTTCAAAAGCAAGCGGCGAACCCTCTGATGGTAAAACAGAGGTAAAACTAAACCGGGTACGGAAGGGTGGACCGGATCGGATCCGCCCAGGAGGGTACATAGGACCGGAAGTTGCAGGGTCCAGAATTCAGAAGTCAGTCCAGAGACCGGGGAACTAGTAAAACCGGAAGTAGGATACAGTCCGGTCGTAGTCTTCCGGTTGGTGTTTGACATTCCGGTCATCAGAGGTAGAACCGGAAGGTAGAATTGAAGTGTTTAGTTGGGTTTATCTCCTTATTAGAGTTAGCTACTTCACAGGATCTCGTGGGTTCGATCTTTAGGGTCATTTTGTTATGCTCTAGAGTGATTTTTGTGAGTATAATAGGGAAATTGCTTACTCTGTGCTGCAACAAATGACGATGAAACATTCCGAGTCTGTCCGGAAATATGGACAAAGGGTGAAATCTCTCATCCAGAAACTAACCATTGATATTGCTCCAAGTGTACAAGTCGAGTGGTATGTTGCAGGGTTTCTGGAAGAAATGGGATTCTACATTAGGCAAACTCGCCCAGAGACACTACGGGAGGCGATGGAGGCAGCTCAGAACTATGAAGATGCGGCTCAATCTCTCCGGAACGCACTCTGGAGAGGAGAGAAAAAGGGCAAGAAGCATTTTGGGAAGGATAGAAGAAGGAAGAGGTACTCGAATAGCTCCAGTTCAAACAGTGGCAGTGCCACTCCTACTTCTCCGTCGGACAATTCAGATTCAGATTCTGAAGCCCCAACCGGATCAACATCCGGTTTTCTAGATCCAGCCTACGTTTGGGAAAGGGAGGTCACTACAGATGTTGATGCGCAACAACCTGATGAATAGAAACGACCCTAAGCCTATGACTCCAGGTATGGCATCCCAGTTTAAACCTTACGGGTTTTGTTTCATTTGTGGAGGAGCCGATCACTATGCCAATGTCTATCCTTATAGAGTAAATCAAGGAGCACCTATGGTCCTTCCTTGTCAGAATTGCCAAAAATACGGACATATGGCAGGATAATGTCCCAAAACCCCACAACCGAAAATTACTTACAAACAAGTAGAGATACCCCCAAGAGAGCAGACTGGACTCAATTACGGATCCAAAACCAGAATTAAGAACCCGGAAAATTGACAGGGTGGGGTGGAGCTACTCAGTAGACCAGAAAAGACTATCCTCAATGTAGATACCCATAGCTCCACCGAGAAAAGGAGAGCAGAAAGGAGTAGGAAAAAGGATAGCAGTAGGAAGAATAAAAAAAGTAGAATAAGAGGTCCGGATTCTAGTAGTTCTGACTACTTAGTTGAATCCAGGATACCCAAACCCGTAGCAACCGCAGAAAATGGGGTAGAGCCCAGGGGAATCCCAGAGGATATTAGTCGTGAGATTAGTCAGGAGATTAGAGCTTCTGAGTCTAGTAGTCAGGATAAGGATGTTCCAATTTCCGGACAATCTGTCCCACCACCGAGGGTAAGGTTTGACGATAATCCGGTTATTGTAGATTCGGTCAAACAAGGAAACGAATATGACATTCTATAGGATATCAAGGATCAGAAAGCCAATGTTACTAACGAGCAACTTCTTGAAGACAATGCCCAATACCAGAAGCTGATTCGAGACGCTTGGACCAAGAAGAGAAAACGAAGATTCAAACTTCCGGCTGTAGTAGTTAACTTTGCTAAATTTGAAGATTATGGACCACCGGAAGTCATAGTGGAGATTGAAGGATGTACCATCCCAAAGGTGTTAGTTGATGGAGGTTCGGGAGTAAACCTGATGTTAGAAGAAACGACTTTCGACTTAGGATTCACCAAGTTTGAAACTACGAGCCAAGTGTTACACATGGCGGATCAGTCAAGGGTGATTTCAGTTGGGCGACTTTCTCAAGTCCCAACTTGGATTGGCGAGACAATGTACTCTCTGAACTTTGTCATCATACGGGTGGATAAGGAAAGGCCATTTCCCATATTGCTTGGTAGACCGTGGCTCTATGCTGCCCGAGTACTTGTGGATTGGGGAAAGAAGGAGTTTGTTATCGAGAAGCCGGGTGTCGGGATACCCTGGAAGTTGGAGGAACACATGGGAGAAACGAGCCAGTCAAAAGGATACACGACGGACTGGTCTAACCCAAAAGACTCGTCTTCCACCCCAACTTATTTTCATATTTTGTGAAAGAATTCGATGGGATGACTGAAGTTGATTTCAGTTTCCCTCAGCCCACGGTGGAGTTGGGAGAACCGGAAAACAGAGGTCCCCCGGATTCGATACCTTGTCAAGGGGAGGATAGATCAATGGGCAAAGTAAGTGTACCTTTGACGTCTGAATGGATTAATCAACAGATTACCAATGGAAGTTTGCCACTAGTGGGACTAAGTGTGGAGAAGATAGATGTTTCCTGGAGCGATTTTCCGGTCCATCCGGAAGAACAGGAATCGGGTCAAATAAAAAAAATAGTCAATCCGTCTGACTATGAGAAGATAGAGGTGGAACCCGGAAAATCATTTTTCATGGAAAAATCTCTTAGTAGGAATGAGAAGAGAAGTTACACCAGGTTATTGAAGAAATACATAGACGTATTTGTATGGACCCCCACAGATCTTAGTGGGATACCACTGGATCTTGGGGAACACCGGATCAACCTAGTAGAGGGAGCAGTTCTGGTGAGACAAAGACAGTACCGACTTAACCCGACACTAGAAGAACCCCGCGGGTTTCTTCTAGTGTGAAGTACTCATTGATGGTGAAGGAGGAAATCGATAGGCTACTAGAAGCCGGATTCATCTACCCGGTTAACAATTCAGAATGGGTGTCGCCTATTGTAGTTGTACCTAAGAAAGTGGGAGTAGATGGGAAGGTGGAGATCCGGGTCTATCAAGATTTCCGGAAGCTGAATGCAGCAACTAAGAAGGATTATTTTCCACTACCATTTACGGATATAATCCTGGATCATGTATCCGGACAGGAATGTTACAATTTCCTGGATGGATTTTACGGATACAACCAAGTATCAATCCGACTGGCCGACCAGTTGAAGACAACATTCACCACAGAATGGGGGACGTTTGCTTTTAACCGGATGCCTTTTGGATTGTGCAATGCCCCCGGAACCTTTCAAAGGTTGATGATGGATATTTTCCGGGATTTTCTTAGGCACTTCCTGGAAATATTTATTGATGATTTTGCAGTCTTCAGTACGAATGAGGAACACCTGGAGAAGACATTCGTGAGATGCAGAGAAACCGGATTAAAACTACATCCGGGTAAGTGTTTGTCGCAGCACAGAGTAAGCAATTTCCCTATTATACTCACAAAAATCACTCTAGAGCATAACAAAATGACCCTAAAGATCGAACCCACGAGATCCTGTGAAGTAGCTAACTCTAACAAGGAGATAAACTCAATTATAATAAATCCCTTAATTCCACTTTTCCAGTTCTACTTCTAACGACTGGAACAACCAAACCCAACCAGAAAGTTTCAACCGAACTGTATCCTACTTTCGGTTTTACTAGTTCCCCGATTTCTGGACTGACTTCTCAATTCTAGACTCTACAACTTCCGGTCTTATGTACCCTCCTAGGCGGATCCGATCCGGTCCACCCTTCCGTATCCGGTTTGGTTTTACCTTTGTTTTACCATCAGAGGGTTCGCCGCTTGCTTTTGAAAGTGGTAGGCCCACCACTCCTTCCGTGACTTATAGTGGCTGAAGACCCACTTTCCTATCCACAAATTTCCTAACTAACACGGATCCGGTTTGATCCTTTACAGTAATCCGGATAGCAATCCGAATCACAGGTCACATAAAGACCCCCCGTATGATCCTCTCATACTACAACGACCTTGACACTGATCCGTTCCGCACGAAGTTCGGTGGCTACAAGTGAATCTGTCCGTTCCAACACCCACGAAAGTTCTTCTGTTCCCCACAACGGTGGTAAGACCTCACAGGAGTCAGGATACTCGACCGGATTTCCCACCCAGGAGTTCTAGCGTAGCTAAGGAATCCCTCCCTATCCGCCTAGCCTGATCAACGGATCTCTCACCCGGAATGCTAAACTTCTGTAGCTGTTGAGGCACTGGAATCCACTCCTAACTCTTCATAACCTACTCACATGTACCTAGAACCGGAAACATACATCAAGGGGAGAAACTCTACCAACACTTCCGTACTCACCTTCCTATTCTGAGTCAATACACTCTTGCCAATACTCGGGAAAAATACACAAAAGTTAGTTTAAAGGAAAGTACACAAGGAAATGCCAAAAGAACTCTCTCCTCGTCTCCAGCTCAAAGACTGTTTTATATACAAAAAGCAAAAAGTGAATACATGATTTCTGCCTCTGAAGGCGCTGACAATCCGGTCCTACCTTATCCTAACCGGATTCTATTCCGGTTCCTATCTATAAGTCCTTATTTTTACAATCCTTCCTGTTCCGTCTCATACACTCGGGATCCAATGGTAGGGCTCTCGTCAGGTCTCTCCAATTGCTCGAAGACCTCATTTAGATTCCGGTTCCGTTCCCCATCCGTAGGTAGAGCCGGGTGATCTTCCTCAGTTTCCGGGGAGTCTAAATCTATCGGCTGATGTCCGGTCGAGGGCGTCTCCTTCTTTGCCCTACTTGATTGGGGCGTCTTGTCCTTTCCCGGTTCATGAGCTACGTCTTCCGGAAACAAGTCCGGAAGAGAAATTTTAGAGAGCCGGACCGGAACTTCTATCAACTTCTGGCTGCTCTCCACGATCCCGTCCGCTGACTCCCGTGCCTTGGATAGGAGCTTCTCCATTTGCTCTTCAAAATCGGTGAGGATGTGCACCACCCTGGTTCCGGATATCTTCTTGTCCTTGTGCACCTCCTCTTCGAACAGGCGTGCCTTGGTGACCGCGACTCTGGGCCCTCCAAGCACGTCCTTCACTTCTGCGGCCAACTTCTTCATTTCCTCCGCCATCTCCTTTGTCGCGGTGGCGTTCTCAAGCAACGCGAATAGTTCGGCCTTGAGGGTGTCCACCTCATCGTGCTGCCGCTTGTTGTCCTCCTTCATCTTCCGGAGCTCTTCCGGATTGATAACACTTTCAACCACCTTCCGCGGCAATTGACTGTCCGGTTCCGCTCTGATTAATTCCGCGATCTCCCCGAGCGCCCGCTTCTTAACTTCCCAATCCGCCCGGATTCCACAGAGGATCCCAACTAACTCGTCGAACGGATCTTTGGTCCCGGATCCGGATGCCACATTCGGTCCGGTTGGAGTCTCCCCTCTGCACGGACGCGGATGTCCCGGGGGCGTTCCTCGATTCCGAGTCGGCGTGGTCTTCTGCCTCTTGTTGGGGACATACGGTTCCTCCTCTTCCTCTTCTTCTTCTTCTTCCTCCTCCTCGGTTTCGTTTCCGGAATCCGCCTCTTGGTCGGACTCGGATTCTCCGTACTTCATGGTCCGCTCCTGGGCCTTCTATACCTTCAGCTCTACTTCCGTCAACAGTTCCTGTTGCTGGTAGAGGTGGTACACATAAGGGCACAGTGGAGTAGCCCTACTTCTCCCCACTCTTGTAGTAAGCTGGGACACCAGATCAAAGAAGATCCGGCCCCAGTCTACTTTCCGGGTTCCGCTCAGCGCTCCGAAAATCGTGTTAGCCAAGGTGATAGTCACCCTGGTGGGCTTTTCCGGATGCAAAACCGGAACCAGGAACTAGAGCAGACGTCGCTCCCGGTCATCGAGGCAGTCTTCGACCGCGTAGCCGTCCTTCGGATTTACTACGCTTCCGAACTTGCCCTGGACGAAATCATCCTTCCGGTTGGCAAGGCCGAGTCCTCCTGGCCGGAATCCGTATACGTCCCGCTACAAAGCCTCGGTCCATTGGACCAGATTCCCTCTCAGGGTGTTATCGAACTGATTCGATACGCCACTCAGGATTTCTCTAACCATCCTCTCATCTTTGAAACCCCAAGGTTTCAAAGCTAACCCTTGACAACCCATCAACAACAAATCCTCTCTGAGCTCTCCCTGTTCCGGTTCCTTGGTCGGCATGACCGGAACCACTTTTCTAAGCTTTACTTCACTCGGGGGCGGGGTGTTAGAACCTCTCTTCCGGTTCAGCCGCGGCATGAGGGTAGCTCTACCCGGTTTTCACTTTCTACAGTCCTAAAAAGGGAGCGCGCGACACTCAGATGTTCCGCTCCGCCTGTAAACTAACCTACTGGCGTGCTCACTCTCTTAGCTTCTCACGTATCTGCTCCCACTCAAGGTCTCACCCACTCATGTCCGGAGGAGATCTCTCCGTCTCACACCCCTCACTCACTTCCGTACCCTCTTGTACTTCCTCTCCCTTGCCGTGGTCAATGATAGAAACGTCAGGCGCTAAATTAGGAAACAACAACACGTGGAAATCCAGAGACCTGAAAATGGGCAGGGCCAGGCTTTATATAGTCCTGACGCCCTGGACTGTCTTTATGACCGGTCGGATATCCGGTCCGATTCTTGACATCCGGTTATCTCCTAATCCGGTCAACAAGATTCCGGTTGGAAATACTATCCGGTTGTACATCTAATCCGTTCCGCTTTGACCTAAAACCGGATTAGTTCCGTAAGGTAATTTTGGTGACTATTTTTGGATTTATTTTTCTCTCTAGATGAATCCGGATACCTATTTCTAATTTCCGGTTTGCTCAAAAAGGTAAGCAAATAAAAATCAAAAATATGAGTTGTCACAGTGTTTCCTGGGAATGCAGTCCGGAATTTTACTTGGCCACATTGTGAATAAGAGGGGACTAGAAGTTGATATCGACAAGGTCAAGGCAATCTTGACACTTGTCCCGCCTTCTTGTGTGTGGGAAGTCCGAGGTTTCTTAGAATGTGTGGGGTACTATAGAAGATTCATTGACGGATATGCCAAATTAGCAAATCCATTGACTGAGCTTCTAAAGAAGGAAGTGGAGTTCATCTGGACGAAAGAGCAACAATTAGCTTTTGAGGAGTTGAAAAAGAGGCTAGTCCAGTCACCCATTCTATCCCCACCGGATTGGAAACAGGATTTCCATGTAACCCTAGATGCATCCGGATGGTGCCTAGGGGCCATTTTATGGCAAGCCAAGGACAAATCAGAATGTCCAATTTACTATGCAAGTAGGCAGATGAGCGCAGCTAAAAGGAAGTATACCACAACTGAGAGAGAAGCCCTTGCTGTAGTTTATGCGTGTAAGAAGTTCAGACACTATTTGCTAGGGTATAAAGTCATTTTCCACATGGATCATGACTCCCTGAAATACCTAGTAAATAAACCGGATTTGTCCGGAAGGATAGCACGATGGATCCTTCTTCTGCGGGAGTTTAACTACGAGGTTATAGTTAAATCGGGGAAAGCAAACTCGAACGCGGACTACCTTTCCAGGCAGAGAGGACCGGAAGCAGTTGAAGACATATCTGCCGAATTTCCGGATGAGTTCCCTAACCCACGGATTACAGAACCTGAAACACGGAATATGGAAAAAGAAGCAACTGTCTTCCATATCGGAGGGATTGAAATATCAGAATTCCAAGAAATCATTAACTACCTAGTAAGCCAAAGATTTCCTAGTGGGTATTCACTTGAAGAGAAGATAGTGTTTAGGCAAAAGGTGGCACCGTATACCTTGATTCATGGGATTCTTTTCAAAATGGGAGCAGATGAAAAACTGAGGAAGTGCTTGGAGAAAAGAGAAAGGAAGCAAGTTATGATTGCACTTCACGCTGGATCCTCAGGAGGACATTTTGTTGCCATAACAATTGTCAACCGGATCCGGATGTCCGGATACTGGTGGCCATCCATGATCCGGGATGTAAAGACATTTGTAGGGACATGTGACCAGTGTCAGAGGGCAGGAGCACCTTCGTTCCGCAACCACTGGCCACTGACCCCAATCATTCCCCTTGCACCATTTGAAAAGTGGGGGATTGATTTCATTGGACCTATCAATCCGGTTAGTACCAGGAGGAAGAGGTACATCATGTTGGCTATGGACTATGCTACCAAATGGGTAGAAGCGAAAGCTACCAAGAGGAACGATGCCCAAATTGCGGCATGTTTTCTATTCGAAGAGATCATGATGCGGTTCGGACATCCGCTGGAGTTGGTAAGTGATCAGGGAACTCATTTCTTGAATGATATGATCTGGTTAATCACGGAGACTTACTGATCAAGCATAGGAAGACGACTCCTTACAATCCAAAGGCGAATGGATTGACGGAGAGGGCCAACGGGATTATCGGGAGAATCCTAAATAAGATGGTTTCAACTTACAAGACTGATTGGGACCGAAAGTTAGCATCAGCTGTCCACGCCTACAATACCTTGGAAAATATCACCACAGGCAAGAGTCCTTTCTTTCTTGTATTGGATCAAACTACGTTGCACAAAATTGAGATAGAAGTTGAAACGCATAGAGTCATGGCTGCGAGGCAAGGGGACCAAAGTCAGAATTCAAGTTTCCGGTTAATGGCTATTGAGGAGTTGGAGGAAGCCCGAGTGGATGCACTGGATAGGACCATCCGAGTTGTCGTAGCACAAGAAAGTCAGGTTGCTTCTCTAGGACCGGAAATGATCCTAAAGTGACCCGTTTATCGTTCCCATAGAGATTTAGTTGGAGGAATCCTTATTTGTCCGGAAGAGAGGGATTTGCCTTGTTACAACAAACCCACAAACATCTACTCTAATCCGGTTAAGTCTAATTATTCTATTCTATTACCATACTCACCCTTTAACTTCTTCTATTCACACATTATCCACAATCTATTTACAATCAGGCTGGAACTGAAAAGGGGGTAGCTAGTCTGACTTTCCCGTTCTTGGTAACCGGAATTGAGTTTAACCTCTGAATCAAGAGGGATCCGCGTATTGGTGTGGGAATGTGATCCCACATGCTAGACCCAGAAAACTAGCATATGACGGGAAATTTCAAAAATTGTTCCCTTAAAAAGGAAAGTTTTTGAATTCTCATAGGAAATTAGGGAAATTTAGGAATACCGGATCTTTGGATCCAGAAAAATTTCATTAAGTCTAAAAACCTAATTCTGGAACCTAGAAAGTTCCGGAAATCGGATGATGGCGCCGGCCCTAAAAGCCGGAAACCGGATCCGTATTAGGGTTAGGATTTTGCCGCCAAAACCTATCCCGTACATTCATCCGACTGACCGTCCGTCTAGCCAGTATAAGAGGAGAACTGTAGCTGGCAGATGACACGAGTACTTCCTTATTTTCCTTCCACCTGTGTTTTCTGTCTTCCTAGCTTTGTGAGAATTCCAGTAGACTAAGGGATTGTGTGAGTTGCGATCGTGCAGGGGTTCCCAGAGTGAAACTTTTTGAGCAGGAGAGGTAGGGAGAGATTGTGTGAGTTTTTCCTGTGAGCAAGATGTCTTCCAGGGCACGCCGGCGCAAGCTGAAGGATCTGCCCGAAGACTCAGACGAAGAACTTCCGCCATCGCCGCTCCGGCCAAAGACGATTCTGGTGATGAAGGTGGTGTTGGAGGTTCCTATCGAGGAGGACCGGCTGGGGCGCCTGTGAGAGAACCTCACCAACATGGGGTGTGAGGGTCTCATGGAGGTTCCTTAGGGCATAAGGGAGGAGAGCTTAGTGTCTGATCTACTTCGTCCGGAAAGCGGTATCTTGGATACCACCCTCCGGGCGAAACCAGAACTGTGGTCGGTTAACACGTGAAGAGGCGTCTACAAATTCCGGAAGGCACCGGATAAGGTCATGGAGAAGAATCAGGAGGTTATAGAGGGCGAATTCCGGGCGCCGACCAATCCGAAGGAGGGTCACCAAGTTTCTGACCTGGTGAATTTGGAGTATCAGGATGTGATAGCGTTTCTTAACCCTATCCTCCACCCGACCAAGCCAAGGCGAGTGGTAGCAAAGGTGGCTTCCGCCATATTGGAGAGTCTTCAAGGTAAAATGATGATGGATTGGGCAACCATCATCTACGAGTTAATAGGGGACCTTGTGCGTTCCCTCCGGTCGGGGAAGAAGGGTCAGAGCCCACTTCTGGCGTACCTTTCCCATCTATATGCCCAACACTCCCTGCTTAAGGCAAATGAGGAGAGTGCCTACCAGGAGCTAGTTCAACTCCAGTAGTACGGAGGAGAAGAACCTTCTCCCCGTGATGGTGTCATAGCACAAGGAAGCACAAATCCTACCCTTAGGTGTTAAATTGATGTAAAACACCTTAGATGACTCGTGTATCGTTCCCACAGGATTTCAACGTTAGTTTCCTCAAGATATCCGGAACAGAATTCAGAAAACACCAAACCCAAGCAAAACCGGATTTAACTATTTGTAACATGAAACTCTCTCAATACCCTCTCCTCTCCATACTCCAATTCCCTTACGTCCACTCCAAATCTTCCACCAGTAATTGAACAAGGAGGATTATCATAATCCTATGCTTCTACCTATCCGGATCGACTTAGACGGATGCGGAACCGGAAAGAGGATTCCTATCCAATTACAGTAACTCACAAATTCTCAGTTTAACCTCTACAGAGAGGGTTCCGCTCTTTGGTTTTAGGAAGGGAACGTAAACCCTACCCTTCAAACGTGTTTAGAGTGAAATGAAGATCCACTTAGAATAACAACAACAAATACCAAAAAGAAATAGGAAATAGTTACTTCCTCACAACTAATTTGGATGTTGATCCAGACTAGCAGGTCACTCAGGAAACCCCTATTATCCTCCCAGTACTACAACGATAGACCTATCCGGACAGAATCCCAAGAGCGTGATCCGGCACCCGTTAATTGAGAGATCCTAACTACCTTCCTGTTCCTCTCTTCCGGATTCAGTAGAACCTCATCAGACGTCAGCTGGCGTTCGTTCTCCCTCCTGAAGAATTCACCCAACCTAAGAATGGCTATCCTACTCAGAAGACACCCAAGGAACTTCAGCAATCAGAACTCCCTCTTAGTACACAAAGTTTTCCTTAACCAAACCTCAATGCTCTCAAAATCAGATCCTAGACAGAATCCGGGGGCTACTTGTCTTCCTCCACACCTGCAAACCAGCTACCCGCACTAAACAATGGTTCTAGCATTGCATGGCATGCCAACACAGAACTCAGCCTTTTCAGGCCAGCGCTTATGAAGTGGAAATCTGAAATGAATTTGCAAAGTGTTGAAAAACACAAATAAGAAAACACCCGAGGCTTCAAACTAACTTCAGCCCCCTAAATACACACTCCAAGGAACCTTAAAGGTCCCAAAGAATAAAACTAAAGGACAGGAGAATGACAGGTGTCAATCCTTATCCTTCTAAGTTGACTTTCCTACCAACCCCATCCGATCCGCAAAATGTGGATCTCAGATCCTAAGTACAGTCCAAGTGCATGCACCTGAAAAGCACCTCCCAAGCTACTTCCTACCTACCAAAAACTTGGGTTTTTGGCTGACCATGCTAGGGTCGCTTCCCAGAAACTTCCTAACTACTTTCCTATCTATTTTCTAGCCTTCTTTGGAGAAGGTTCCTCTAACTTTGCTGCCCCCTTCCTAGCTGATTGTTTCCTACTGGCTGACGGTTTCCCACTCAAGGGTGGCTTCCCTTTAGATGGTGTTGAAGTTTTCCCCTCGAACTTCGTTGGTGAGATTTGCTCAGGTTCCGACTCCTCTTCTGATTCGGTGTCTTCCGAATCTTCTTCTCCGGATCTCGACAGACTTTCCTCCTGCTCGGATTGGCTTGGAGATTCGTCCTCCGCGGATTGTTGACTCCTTGGAGGCACGTCTCTTCCTCTGATGGGAGTAACCTTCTTCACAGTCTTCTTGGCGGTTGAGGGTTGAGAGCCTTTACTCTGTGGTGTGCCTAAGTCGGATTCCGACTTCCGAATTTGAGTCTTCGATCCGGATCCGTGCACTGATCCTTCTTTCCTCCCCTCCATACTCTTAGATGTTGGTGTCAACTCCTCCTCCTGCCTTTCCCGCTTGGCTGGCGTCTTTGTTGGAGTCTTTGTAGGCGCATCCTTCTTGGTTGGCTCCATCTCTTCATCCTTCCTCTTTATTCCGGATTCCGGAAACTATTCTGCTTGGTGAAGAACATCTCGGACTTCAAACATGAACTTCTCCATCTCTTCGGAATACTCTGCCAAAACCAAGACAGCCTTACTTGCGGCTTCCGATCCTGCCTCATGGATTCTCTCATCATAGAGTTTGGCTTTGTTTACAACATCCGCAGTGTTGGAAATAAAGGCCCCAACTCTCCTAATGGCCCCCTTAAACTCTGAGGTAAGCCGTTCTACCTCTCTCTTCTTTTCCTCACCCTTCTCAATTTACCACTAGAGATCCGCATTCCTCTCAGTCAACTCCTTGATGCGGGTCTCCCACTTCTGGTTTTCACTATCCCGGAGCAACCCTTCTATTTTCTCCGCAAGCTCTGACACTTTGATCCCTCCAAGCAGTCCACATACATTCCTCACTGCTCCTCTCTCCGTGACAAACTCCTCCCGGACTCTTCCTAAGTCCGAAATGATCCTCCCTAAAGTATCCTCTCCCAAAACTTCCGGTTCCGGCGAGGCTTTCCCTTTTCCTCTGGATCCCTTCTTAGAAGAGATTGACACCCTCTTAGCCTCTGTCCTCCTTTCGGAAGGCTCCTTCCTTCTCTCTGAGGATTCCCCCTCAGATCCCTCATCTGGTCCTTCCTTTCTCTCTTCTTCCTCTTCCTCTCGGGGTGGAGTAAGATTAAGTTTCACTAGGGTGACTGCGGCCTTGTACATGGTCTTCTCTGAAGTTTTCAGAGTACCTAGGGAGTTATACAGGTGAAAGAGGAATGGCCCAATGGGGGTGGCCTTTGCGTTTCCTAGGGCGTTTACCATCTTCCCTACCAGATCTTTCACTATTCCTCCCCAAAACACTTTCCTTTCCCCACTCAACGCTCCGAAGATCGTATTGGCCCAAGTTACCGTGACCCGGTTTGGCCGTTCCGGATACAGAATTGGTACTACAAATTCTAACATCCTCCTCTCTCTTGCCACCTTGCAATCTGCTACTGCGTAGCCATCCTTAGGGTGAGGAGGATTAGAGAATTTACCTTCCGCGAACTTGTGAACCCGCGAAGCCATCCCCTCTCCAGATCGAGGAAAGTTGTAGACCCTCTTCCAGATGTCCTCCGTCCACTTTCCGGGTAGAGCTCGGACGGTCTTGATCCATTCGTTCGACTGCTCATTCATCAACTCCCGGATCATTTCCTCGCTCTTCAAGCTCCATGGTCGGCAAAGGAATCCCGCACACCCAAGTTGGCCTAGATCCTCCTCCAGCTGCTTCTTCTCTCCGTCATCCTTCGGAATCACTGGACAAATGCTCTTGATCTTGAAAGGAGATGACCTGCTTGCTTTCGCCTTCACCATGATTGCAGAACTCTCCAAAACACTCACCACTCAAACCTCCTGTCTTTTCTTGCCACAGCTCCCGGTCAATCCTCTTCTTCTCCACGACAGGATCCGGAAAGTAAGATCACTCAATCCTCTCACACCTCTAAAGACAGACCTTGCTCTGAGAGCGCTCCCAAACCACAAAGACACAATGAGGTTTGAGGAACCAAACCCTTGCGTATCCTTTCCTAGCAGTCACAACCATTGGGAAAGTAGCTGTTTCCGCAATCATCGCGGAGGAATCTAGCCGTTAAACGGTCCTCCGTGATGTATGGGATTACCGTTGGATCCGAGATTTCCTCTTCCCGTCCCGATAATCTTCCAGTAGCGTGCGGATGCGTTTGCTTCCGGCCCCGGTATATTTTTCCGATCCCTGTTTCGTTCCTTGGATGCGGATCCGGTTCCGGATCTTTAGGAAAACAGGAAACTTACAATATTTTTCTTAACCAAATTATCTATCTACTACTAATCCAATAGTGAGGTAGAGTTAATATTGGTAATATAATTAGTTTACCATTTTGTAAATCAAAAAATTTTACCAATGTCAACTCTTTACTTCTAAATTCTATATAACCAACTTCATCCTCTCATTTTGGTCTACGACAGATGGACCGGACGATGAGGAGGTGGAGGACGAGGAGCCGGCCACTCCTCTAATGAAGAGGCGACGGCGGAATAATACTCCACCGGTAAAGCCAACAGAGGATCCTCTTGCGCCGGAGCCACTAGAGGAAGAAATTCCGGTCCGGAAGACGGAAACCAGGCCGGCTCCGGAAGAAGTCCGACCTTTTGCACATGAGGTTGGGCCGGTGCAACCGCAAGCTGGTCCCGCTCAGACCAAGGCCGGACCCTCCCGGACCAGACTTATGGAGGCAGAAGAGGGAGATAGAATCCAAATGCAACTAGGGGGGAACGCCACTAGAGGATATCGCAAAAATGGCCCAGCACATCGTATGGCGAGCGGATGACCTCATGAAGTTTCTCGAGAATTACGAGGAGACTCTCAAGCGGGTGTGCCGGAAGATGGCACTAACTAACCGGAACGCCATCTTCCAGAGGACGGATGCGTTGGTGGCGGCGGAGAAGCAGAACACCCTCTTGATAGAGGAACAAAAGCGATTGGTGACGGAGATGGGAACTTTACGTGTGGAGAACCGGACATTGCTAGATCGAGTTCAGGAATCGGAATCCAAGTGCATTGGATTGGAGAGCAATCTACGCACAGCCCAGGAGACGGCCTGAGTCATAGAAGGGGACCACCGCCGGCAGATAGCGGCACTGTGCTAAGGTGTGGTTCGGCTCCGGAATTCCTTGGAAGTACCGACGGACTGCATCAACAAAGCCTGGCTGTTCGAAGCCAACCTCGACGCAGCCGCCAGCTCGAGTCGGGTACACATCATCAAGTGTTTGCTGGAGCAAGCGAGACGGATGGACGCCTCCCGGGCAGATATGCGGGATATGATGGAGTATCTGGCTCGTGTTGAGTCAGATCCGGTAACTCTTTCTTCCCCCTCCGCGCAAACTTTGGTGGTTTTGGAAGGTAAAAATCCAGAATCCACCGTTACTGAAGTATCACCGATGGTATTAGCTGGTTCGGAACTTTCACCACCACCTGGAAGGCCAGAAGGAGTGGACTGGGGTGCCGTGGTACTCCAAGGAAGCGAAGATCTACTTCCGGTGATCCCGACCATTGACCTTACGGGTACTTCTCCGGAGACTCACAGTGGCCGGGCAGTACAATCTTCTCCTCGTCATAAGAAGACCCAGAAGGATTCCCGGGGAAGTCCGGAAGTTCCGATAGTCGAGACCTGGAGTGTAGACAGGGACACCAACATCGTGGAGGTCCCGAGATAGGGATCAAGGGGTCCAAATTTGTTTTCTCCTTCGAGTAGTCGGAAAGAGATCAAGCTGGATTCATTGAAGGACCTTGCTCCTCCCACGGATCAGGATCCCAAGGAATAGTGTGCAGTAGTGTAGAGTAGCGACAATGCTGGAGTCCGGCCGTCAAAAGCCGAAAAAATAGGATCTAGGATTTATCGGAAATCTAGCGGACCAGTAGGAATGTTTTGTGGGATTTTTAGGATGATGTTAGTTTTAGTTTAAGAAGGATTTTGATGGACCTTTCTGGTCATTCACATCCGTCTCATAGTTTCAGCATTGTATCTTTTTGAGCTTAAATCCAAGTGTTTGGAAGTATCCATTTTCTTATCTTTTGTATTCGGTACATGCTTGTAGGGATGTGGGGGTCCATTCGTGCTTTTCCAAAGACTGAGAACTTACCTTGAGTAGCAAGAGTCGATTTCGTGAGCGGTTCCCGGATATACTAACTTGATGGGGAGATCAACCGGATGGTTCTGGCAGTAGTGTTAGTGTAGTACTGCTCGGATGCCGGTATAGCCTACATGTAGGATACAGCCTTAGGTGAAAGGGTTATCTGAGAGGCTGCTAGCAACTTCCGTGTATGGGAGTTTTGCAAGACGTGCCCGAATTCCGGATTGCCGGAATTCCCCGTAGACAGAGTTAAAAGCCCCAGTGTAAGCCCAAGAGAGTACAAGGAGATCCATCTAGGCGATAGGAGGCTCAGTGTCCGGTTAAGGTTAGAATGTCGTTGTAGTCCTTGACCGTCCCTATGTGACCTGATTTGGTAAGCCTTCTGGATTTGTGAGGTGACGGAACAAGAGGACACTTCCGGTCCCTGAAGAGTTAGGTTAGTATTAGAGATTGAGAGAGAGAGAGAAAGAGAGCGTGTTTTCGGACACGGTAAGCATCCGGACAGTGGAACAAGCCACTCGTCACCTAAACTATCGCAGTACAAAGTAAGTAAATTCCTTGTTATACTCCCGAAAACTTCTTTAAAGTATAACTAAGTGACTCTAAAGATCGAACCCACGAGATCCTGTGAAGTATTTGGCTTCATTACACGATTTAGGATGAGTTTGCTTATAAACCCAACTTCCGGTTTCAAGTCAATTACCGGAAAACTATAAAATCCAAAAAAGGGAGAATTAGCTTCCCACTACTTCCGGTTCTACCAGCTATCCGGTCTGAACAACAACCCCAACCCCAGGAGACTATAATTTTCGTCCCTGGTTACCTCTGTAGACCTATCTGTTCCAACCTGACAGTCATCTTCTAGATACCACCCGGTTTAATTTATCCTCTATTTCACCCTTAGAGGGTTCGCCCCTTAGTTTTTAGAGTGGTAGGCCCACCACTCCTTCCGTAACTTATAGTGGCGAAAGATCCCACTCTTCTATCTTCTATTCTCCTACTTACTACGGATCCGGTTTGATCTCTCACAACAACCTGGGTATTAATTCGGATTGCAGGTCACACAGAGACCCCCCATACGATCCTCTGATACTACAACGACCTTGGGCACTCTCTCCTATTCGTGCAAAGTTAGGTGGTTACAAGTGAATCTGTCCATTCCAACACGTACTAGAGCTATTCCGTTTACCAAGTATGGCAGCAAGACCTCACAGAAGATTGGACACTCAACCGGATTTCCCACCCAAGAGTTCTAGCGCAAGTAGGGAATCCCTCCCTATCTGCCTAGCCTAACAACGGTTTTCTCACCCGGAATCTCAAACTCTAGACACGTTGAGGAACTGAAGCGCACTCCCAACTCTTTTAATACCTACTCACATGCATTGAAACTTTAAAGAATAAAATACACCAAGGGGAGAAGATGTCAACTCTTAGCTTTCTCTCTTTGCTCTCCTCACTTCCGGTCATACAGTAGGCACACAACTCTCATGGCACAGACATACAACAGCAAAAACAGAAGACACCAAAGAATTTTGCAAAAGAAGACTTTTTTTCTCCCTCTTCCCTTCTCAGGGCAGATTTATATACAACACCACAAAAGTGCAAAAAGGCAAAAAGTGTCACGGAATCTAGCCGCATTTTCTGGCTAAACTTCCGATCCTACCTACCTACCATCGGATAGAATTTGGTTCCGATCTAACTCCTCTAATATGTACAAAAACTTTTACTATCTACAATTTTAACCCTAAGGTAGGACTCTTTGGCTTGGCTTCCATCCCCACGGAGATTTCAGTCCGGTTCCGGTTCCGTTCCCCATCCACAAGTTTCGGATCTGGATCGGCCTGACCGGAATCGGGTATGGATTCCAGGTCGATGGCGGATTTTGGGGTGTTTGCTGGTTTAGATGCCGGTGCAATCATCTTGGGCTTGGGAGTCTTATTCTTCTCCTCTTCAGCAACTGTCACATCCGGAAACTCTTCCGGTAGGGAGAGTTCCAATAGAGGGACCTCCTTAGCTCCTATCAGCTTCCTACTGCTCTCTTCAATCCGATCAACTGAAATCCGCACCTCCTTCAACACCGTTTCAACCCGCTCCGCGTAGTCCGTGAGAATCCTTACTATCCTAGCACCGGATAGCTTCTTCTCCTTATGGACTTCATCGTCGAATAGCTTGGCCTTGGTGGCGGCCGCCCCGGGTACTCCAAGAACGTCCTTCACCTAATCCGCTACCCGCCGTATTTCCTCTGCTATCTCCAACGTGGCGGCTGCATCTTCTCTCAGGACAAGATTTTCCGCCTTCAGGGTATCCGCCTCTGTTTGTAGTCGGATTACTTCTTCCGTTCGCCTCCGGTACTCGGCCGGGTCAGTGATACAGTCGGCTACCTTCGATGGTAGTTGGTTGTCTGGCGGCGCATCCACCAGTCTTTCGATCGCCTGCAGGGTCAGATGCTTCACCTCCCAATTTGCTCGGACACTGGAAAGAATGCTAATCAAATTATTAAATGGATCTCGTGGATCCACTTCTTCCTCCATGACACCCTTCCATTTTTCCTCTGGGGTTGACGGGCCATGTCCTGGAGGTGTCCCTCGCCCATGGGGAGGAGTTGTCTTCTGTCGCTTGATTGGCGGCATTACCTCCTCCTCCTCCTCTTCCGTTTCCAGATCTGAATCCGGAACCGATTCCGCTTCATCATCTTCTTTCGATTCGCCATACTTCAGAAGAGCTCCTTGAGCCTTCCACTCCTTCTCCTCATCAACCGTCAGAAGCTGATGGTTGTGGTACAAGTACGTGCATATGGGTGTAGCCCTACTCTTCCCTACCCTTCTGATGAGCTAGGTTACCAGATCAAAAAGGATCTGTGCCCAATCCACGTTCCGGGTTCCACTCAGGGAACCGAAGATGGTATTCCCTAAGGTGATGGTCACCCTCGTCGGTTTCTCCGGATGAAGGATCGGAATGAGAAATCTCAAAAGACGACGGTGTCGGTCGTTTATGCAGTCGTCCACTACATATCCGTCGTTAGGGTTGGGAACGCCATGGAACTTCCCCCTGATGAATTCATCCTTCCGGCCAACCATCCTAAGACCCCCTACCCGGAAATCATACACCCCTCTCCAGACTTCCTCAGTCCAGAGGGACGGATTCCCTCTCAAGGTGTTATCGAATTCATTGGACAATTTGCCCAAGAGTTCCTTCACCATTCTCTCATCCCGGAATCCCCAAGGTTTTTCAATGAACCCCGGGCAACCTATAGAAGCTAAGTCTTCTATGAGTTGGTCCTTCTCTTATTCGTCTGAGGGAATTGCCGGAAATATCTTCCGGAGTTTCACCTCAACTGGACCGGATCCTAATGACCCCGTTTTCTTCCGACGTATCAGCGGCATGGAGTGGATCTCCTCTCACACGGATTTCCTCACCGATTCTACCTCACCCGCTCCTAGCCGCACGTCCCGTTCCTTACTTCTCTCTCCGATCTCAACCGGAATCACTAGAATTCTACTGAATCACACTATCCTGACACGAGGGTACCAAATTGTCGCAACCTAACTTTTTGTTTTTTCTCTCTATCGTGTTCTGTAACACGGAATCCGGATTGAGTAGACCTGGATTAGCATGAAAGAGGAAAAAAAGCCAAGGGTTAGAAAGCCTAGAAACATAAGCCCTGAATGAACCAGATTAGGGAGCGAAACAGATATCGGAAACGTATCCGGTCTAGTCCCCTAATCGGAGGAACGGATCTAGGATTCGCATCCGGAAAATCGAAAAAAATAATAATGATGAGGTTTTCGGGGTATAAAAGAGACTGTTTTAGGGTTTGTTTGTCATTTGCACTTGGGAGCACCAGCGTACTTAGCGCGCTCTCAGTGCTTCGAATGTGTGTCTGCAAATTGCGTGTGTTTTGTGTGAATTGTGCAAAGTCTGAGAGTTGTGAGTGAGCGCATTTGTTTTCTTTACACGGACGCAAAGATTAGAACAGAACTGAGTGCGTGAGCAAGGCGGAAATTCAGAAAGAGAGAGAGAGAGAGAGGAAAAGGGAGAGCCGCAGCACTTGTACATTGAGCGAATCGGCCAAGGTCGAGAGGAGTGTGTGAGGAAACGAGACGTGCGGCTAGGAGAGAAGAGAGGTAGTGAACTAAAAGAGAGACGAATGCCGCAGTTAAAGCGTAGTCGAAATCAGGGACCAGCGAACGCTCAGCGAATAGAAATTAGAGTGAGGAAAGTGGCTCCGTTAGAGCCGAGTACTGAGTGGGAGAGAGTCGAATTGATGGAGGATCTCTCCGCCATGGGTTGCGTAGGGTTCCTGGGGAAACCCTGGGGGTTTCGAAACGAGGCGATAGTAAGGGAGCTCATCGAAGGAGCCCCTAACCAATTCGACAACACTCTTCGGCCGGTTTTGCCCATGTGGACCAGGGAAGTCTGGAGGAAAGTGTACGAGCTGGAGGAAGGCGGCGCGGAACAAACCAGCCGGAAGGGAGATTTCGTGCGAGGGAAGTGCCGGGGAGCGGCTAACCCCAAGGACGGGTACGCAATCAAAGACTGCGTCAATGTGCGGCACAGGCGACTACTGGAGTTCCTGGTTCCGATTTTACATCCGGAAAAACCTACCCGAGTGACTTCCACGCTCGGAAATGCGATCTTTGGGACCCTGAGCGGAGAGAAGCGGATGGATTGGGCAGCATTCATTCAAACGCTGGTGAATGTCTTAGTCTCAAATGTGGGAAAGAGTAGGGCTACTCTGGTAAGCCCCTACCTTTTCCACCTATACAAGAATCAGAGTCTCCTAACATCAGAGGAGAATAAGGAGTGGAGGGCGCAGATGGCTCTCCGGACGTGTGGAGGATCGGATGAGGAATCCGATACGGAACCGGATAGTCCAGAACCGGAGGAGAAGGGTGAGAATCCTAAGAAGAAGAACTGGAAAGAAGAGGAAGAGGACATTCCTCTCCACCGAAGAAGGAAGAAGACGCCCAGTTTGAGGGGGTCCCCTTCAGGGCTCCGGAAGGATAAGGGACCAGAAGTGGTGGAACTGGTCATTCCAAAAAAGCAGGAGCCGGTGGAAGCGGTCAAACCGAGACTTGTTCCATCGTCCCAGTTGATGGACCTGACAGGTCCATACAACGACCTAATCCGGATTCTCAATATAGTGAGAGCGGATTGAGAAGTGAAGACCACGACGTTGCGTGAGGTGGCGGATTTGGTAGGAAGTACTCCCACCAGTTCTTTGACGGAAGCCGTGGCGAACTGCATCAGCAACCCGGATGAAGTGAAGGAGTTGGAGGATAGGTTGCTGAAGCAAAACATCAATCAGCGGGAGACAAACGAGCAGATGGTCCGGTTGCGAGGAGAAATCCAAAACTACCGGAGGGACTTGGATGCTTGTCGCAACCAAGTGAAGGCCGCAATGTCCCTACAGGAAGAGACCAGGACTACCACCAACCGGATGACGACAGTAGTGGGGGCATCCGGTGAGGTAATGGCAAAGGCCAAATTGTTTGATGAGGGGATACATAAGGATCTGAAACCTTCAGGTACCCGTATCGCTCGCATCTTGGCTGACTTCGCCAGGGAATTAGAAGAGGCAATGAAGGAATTCCGAAAGGACGCAAAGGGATTAGAGGATAGCGTCCGGAAATTCCAGAGCGGGTTAGTCTCTTTATCTGGGATTTCAATCCCGGATGAATTCGATGAGGTAGAGATATTGGAGGGGAAGTTTGAAACTCCAATATCGAAGGAGAAGGAGGTTGGAAGGACTTCTACTTCAGAAGCCCCATGGACGAGGACAGAAGTAACTTCTCCTGTAGAACCGGAGCAAGTTCCGGAAGGAGGGGATAAAAGTAGAAATTTGAGTGAGCTCTCCCCCATGGCTACTCCAGATAGTGGTGGACCCCCTCAGGAGGGATAGGTAGATAGAAATTAGGAGTAGGAAATTTGGTAAGATCGGATCTCGTTCCGGAAAGTTAGGAAAAGTTCAGATCCGAAAATCTCGGCCGGATCAGTGCTGGATTTCTGGGGAGACCTTTTTGTAAATTCTGTATATAATTCAAGTCTCAAGATTGAGACTGGGAGTTTTTTCCTTCTTGCATATGCTATTTCTTGTGTATTGTCTATTGTTTTTCCTTGTCTTCCCAAAGATTGGCCGGATAAGGGAGGGAGAGATTGAGTACAGATGAGCAGAGTGTGAGAGGATCTTCTCCCCTTGTTGCCTTTTTGTGATTGCAGGTGCATGTGAACAGGTTGTACGTGTTGGGAGTGAGTCAAGACACCTCAGTAGGTTTAAGGTTTATAATTCCGGGTGAGATAGCCAGTGCTAGGCTAGGCAGTGAGAGAAAGAATTCTCAAACTGTGCTAGAGCTACTAGATGGGATGTCTGGATTAGCCTCCGAACACTTGAGAGGTCTCACCATCTGAAGAAGTAAACGGAAGAACTTTAGATTATGTTGGTACGGGCAGGCGCACTTGTAGCCACCTTAGTTTCGCACGGATTACAAAAGATAGTAAGGTCGTTGTAGTAAGAAAGGGTCGTACGGGGGATCTTTGTGTGACTTGCAAACTAAGATTACTTCTAGTTTGCTGTGAAAGATCAAACGGGATCTTGTTAGAATAGGAGAATAGATTGGGTTAGTGAATTTTCCATCACTATAAAAAACAACCGAAAAGAGAGGAGTGTCTACCTCTCTGAAAATAAGTGACAGATCCCTCTAAAGTGCCAACAGAGGTTAAATAGAACCGAAATAGAAATTGAAGAAAGGAAGTCCTCGATTAAAGTAGTACGAGATCCGGTCGGAAGTGTGAATTCCGGGTTGGTTCTTGAAGGTTGCCAATTAAGTTTGAATCGGGTCAATGTCAGTCTGAACCGGATTAGTTTATAGGAGAATCAAGAAATCATCCGGTATTTGGGGAAAAAGGGTGAGAGAGGCATAACTAAGAATAATGGAATTAGGAAACTTTCCTCAAATCACCTAATAACACGAAACACTTCACAGAGTCTCGTGGGTTCGATCTTTAAAGTCACTTTATTATGCTTTAAAGAGGTTTTTGTGAGTATAATAGGGAATTTCACTTACCATGTGCTGCGACACAAATGCTGTAAACAACATGAGGAGCGCCCAATCTCGCGAGGAAATGAAAGGGGTAAAACTGGCAGAGTTGGTCTTTAAATAGTCCCATGACTCCGCCATGGTCATAATGACTTTTGACGGCTTGACATCCGGTCCAACCCTAATCCGGTATCTACCCTAATTTCGGATGGATTTTCGGTCCTGACCAATTTGAAATTTCTAATTGAATGGAATCCGGTCTACCCACTATTTCATTTTTCACGTGTATATATCCGATTTTTCTACAACTTGTACTCAGTTCCGGTTCCACTTTACTAGTTTCCGCTCTGAATTCTAGATAAGCTAAACAAAACCAAAAATTTACGTTGCGACATAAACCCAGGGATCCCGGAAGGGGCAACTGAACGGTTTCCGGACTTTTCTGGAACCAACCCGGCACTAGTGGCCGGACCGGACCTGTAGTCCGGATTAGTAGGAAGGAGAGAAAGTGAATGCTTAGATTGGGTTATCCTATAAATCTATAATCCTCAAGTCCTTGTGGGAACGATTCTGGAGCGGTTTACTCTAAGTGGGCCTTTGGTGTAAATTAAGGGCTAACTAAAGGAATACTGGTCCGACTAATTGCTACATCTCCTTTGAAGTCAGGAGATTCTGATTCTTGTACAGGTGGAAAAGATAGAGGCATACCGGAGTAGCCCTATTCTTTCCACATTCGAGACCAAAACATTCACCGACGTCTGAATGTAGGCCGCCCAATCCATCCGCTTCTCTCCGCTCAGGGCTCCAAAGATCGCATTTCCGATTGTGGAAGTTTTCCGGGTGGGTTTTTCCGAATGCAGAATTGGTACCAAGAATTCGAGTAGCCGCCGGTGTCGCGCATTGATACAGTCTTCGATGGCGTATCCATCCTTGGGGTTAGCCACTACCCTGAACTTCCCGCGCACGAAGTCTCCCTTCCGGTTGACCTATTCTGCGCCGCTTTCTTCCAAATCGTAAACTCTCCTCCAAATCTCCCGTGTCCACATAGGCAGAACCGGTCTGAGAGAGTTGTCGAACTGGTTAGGGACTCCTTCGATGACCTCCCTAACTATTGCCTCGCTCCGAAAGCCCCAGGGTTTTCCCAAGAACCCCGTGCACCCCATGGCGGAGAGGTCTTCCATCAATTCTACTCTCTCCCGCTCACTACTAGACTCTAAAGGAACCACCTTCCTCACTTTGATTTCTATCCTTTGTGCGCTCGCTTGTATTTGATTTCGTCCACGCTTTAACTATGGCATTCGTCTCTCTTTTAGATCGCCACCTTACTTCTCTCCTAGCCGCATGTCCTGTTTCCTCACACTCACTCCTCGGTCTCAACCGAGTCGCTCAATGCGCCAACCTCACACAACTCTCGCGATACTCTTTTCAATCTCCACCACGCTCACACAACCAATTTCTTTCTAATCTCTACGCCCGTGTAAAGGAAACAAACACACTTACACCCAACTTTACACAACTCTTAGACCTTGCACAATTTTGCACAAACACACTCAATTTGCAGACATAAACACAAAGCAATGAGAGCGCGCCAAGTACGCTGGTGCTCCCAGGTGCAAATGACAGTCAAACCCTAAAGCAGTCTCTTTTGTACCCTGAAAACCTAATCATTATTTTTTCCGATTTTCCGAACGCGAATCCTGGATCCGTTCCTCCGGTTATGGGACTAGACCGGATTCGTTTCCAATATCCATTTTGTTCCATAATCTGGTTCATTTAGGGCTTATGGTTCTAGTCTTCCTAACTCTTGGCATTTCCTTTCCTTTCCGTGCCAATCTGGGTCTACTTAATCTAGATTCCGTGTTTCAAAACACGATAGAGAGAAAAATCAAAAAGTTAGGTTGCAACATTACCCCTTGCTCATCTGTGAGTGTCCCCGCAAACATCAAGTAGAGGATTCTTCAGAAGAAGTAGCTTGCGTGTACTTCTTCACCCTTGATCCATTTACGCGAGTATCGAGCCAGTATCGTTGAAGATCTTCTAGTTGCAGAGATCCATTCAGAAAGACTTCATTGACCCTATAAGGTCCCATTCATCGGGTGTGTAATTTACCTAGAAAATCTTTATGTCTGTTGTCATAAAGCAATACCAGCTCTCCTTTCTTGATTCCGTGGTCAATCGGGATCTTTCGGTCATGCGTCATTTTCCGCTTCGCCTTTACTTCCCTTGTTCGTTCCTAGTTTCCGGATCTCCTCTAGTTCTTCAATTGCAATCAGTCTTGGATGAATATCCGGTCCCGACCTTCCATATCGTGCTGCCATGACTTGGAATGTTTCCACTTCTAATTCAATTCCGTGGACTGCTTCTTGTCCAAAGACTAAGAAATACGGCGTTTGTCCAATGGTCGTTTTCTCCGTGGTGTTGTACGCATGGATTGCCGATGGTAGTTTTCGATCCCAATTTGTCTTGTGCGCGGAAACCATCTTGTTCAGAATCTTATCAATAATTCCGTTCGCCCGCTCAGTTAATCCGTTCGCCTTCAGATTATAAGGAGTTGTCTTTCGGTGCTTGATAAAATACTTCGTCATTAGGTCGATGATGACATCGTTCAGAAAATGGGTTTCCCGGTCGCTAACCAATTCGAGCGGATGGCCAAACCTCATAAGAATTTCTTCAAAAAGAAAGTTAGCAGAAGTTTCAGCATCATTTCTTCGTGTGGCTCGAGCCTCTACCCATTTGGTTGCATAGTCCGTGGCTAATATAATGTACCTCTTCCGTCTTGCACTAACCGGAAAGATGGGTCCAATAAAATCGATCCCCCATTTCTCAAAAGGAGCTAACGGAATGATAGGAGTTAGCGGCCAGTGATTTCGGAAAGATGGAGATCCGGTCCGCTGACATTGATCACAACTTCTAACAAAATTCCGGACATCTTTATATAAGCATGGCCACTAGTATCCAGCTGTACGAATTTGGTTAACTGTACTTACCAAAGCAAAATGTCCTCCTGAATTTCCAGCATGTAGCGCTCAGATGACTTTCTTCCATTCTGCATCCTCTAAACATCTCCTCAAAACGTCATCTACCCCTAACTTGAAAAGTACCCCTCTTATAAGTGTATAGGGTGCGACCTTTCTTTGAAAAATCTCTTTTTCCTCTCTTGTCATGGATTTAGGATATCTAGATTCTCTCAAATAGTCTATGATATCTTAATATTCAGAAACAGTCCCGTCATTGAGTTGAAAGACATCTGTCAATAGAGCCATCAACTCATCTGTTGAAACTGGGGTATCTGCCCAAAAAAACTCATCCGGAAACTCAGCGGATAGGTCCGCTACGGATTCCTTTCCTCTTTGTCTGGAGAGATAATCCGTGTTGGAGTTTGCTTTACCGGATTTCACTATGATTTCATAGTGAAATTCCTGTAACAGCAAAATCCACCTAGCTATTCGTCTTGACAAATCGGGCTTGTTCACGAGGTATTTCAAAGAATCATGATCCGTATGAAAAATTACCTTGTAACCGAGTAAGTAATGTCGGAACTTCTTACAAGAATATACAACGGCCAATGCTTCTCATTCCATTATGGTGTAATTCCGTTCCGCTGGACTCATCTATCAACTGGCGTAGTAAATAGGTCTCTCACGTCCTTCCGAATCCGACTACCATAAGATTGCTCCAAGACACCATCCAGATGCATCAATAGTTACGTGAAATTCTTTTTCCCAATTTGGAACAGAAAGTACGAGTGCCTTAGAAAGCTGAGTCTTCAGGTCTTCAAATGCCAACTGTCGCCTTCCAGTCCAACTGAATTCCTTGTCCATCTTGAGCAACTCAATAAGGGGAATGGCTTTCTTGGCGTATCCGTCGATAAATCTTCGATAGTACCCTACACAACCAAGAAATCCGCGAACCTCCCTTACGTTGGTTGAAGGCAACAAAGACAAGATCACTTTTACTTTGTCTATGTCTACCTACAATCCGGCTTGGCTCACAATATGTCCAAGCAAAATACCTGAACTCATTCCAAAGAAGCATTTCCCTGGATGGAGTTTTAAATTGGTATCTCGACATTTTTGAAATGTCTTTCGTAAACAATCCAAATGACTTATCCGGTTACTAAAAACCGCGAAGTCATCAATGAAGACTTCAAGGAAATGTCTGAAGAAGTCCTTGAAAATATCCATCATTAGCCTCTGAAATGTCCCTGGCGCATTGCATAATCCGAATGGCATCTGTGTGAAAACATACATGCCCCATTCTATGGTGAAAGTGGTTTTCAATTGATCGCACCATCGGATGAAAACCTGATTATACCCAAAGAATCCATCCAAGAAACTATAACATTCATGACCGGAAACATGGTCTAGAATAGCATCTGTGAATGGAAGAGGAAAATAGTCCTTCTTAGTGGCGGCGTTTAGTTTCCGGAAGTCTTGACAGACTCGGATTTTTACCTTTCCATCCGCTCCTACCTTCTTTGGTACTACCACAATAGGAGATATCCATTCGGAATTGATAACAGGATAAATGAATCCTGCTTCCAACAATCGATCGATCTCCTCTTTGACCATCAATGAATATCTGGGGTTGAGCCGATATTGTCGTTGGCGAACAGGGCTAAATCCTTCTGTCAAGTCTATATGGTGTTCTCCCAAGAGAAAAGGAATTCCAGTCAAGTTAGATGGTCTCCATGCGAATACATTCAAATACTCCTTCAAGAGTTCGGCGTATTCAGATTTTTCTGATTCTCCTAAAAGCTTGCTCAAGAAGAAGCTTTTATCCGGTTTGACTTCCACCTTCTGATAATCTGTGGGTGAAACCACAGATTTGATTTTCTCCGGATGGATTTCCTCAAGTTCAGCGAGTAACTCGCTTCATCCTACCTTACCAGCTTCAATCCGGTTTGGTGGGAGGCTTCCTTCCTTGATCTAGCAATCGCTCCATTCCGCTGTGAGTGGAACATTTGACTCTCCTAAAGATCTATTTTCCGGAACTACAGAACGTGTTGTCTGTGGAGCAAGTTCTCGGACTGCATTGGGGAATCCAAAATTCTCTTCGGATTCTTGCTCAAATGCATCTATGAAGTAGCTTGGAGAGGAATCGGATTTTTCCGGATCTGTCCATGTGGGAATCCGGAATCCGGAAACAAATTGAAGATACAAGAATTAGGTGAGAAAAATAGGAAAAAATCAAAAAAATTATAGTTAGAACGTGTTTTTTGTGTGAGATAACCCAAATTAGGAAATAAGCGTTCCGGCAAAACCCGTTACCCTGAACTTATTCGGATCCGGAATCCGGATTTACTTGGAATACAGGAACCTACTGTATAGACCTCGTACCTACGGGAGTAGGATACCGTTAGTACAACGGACCTGTGGCCGTTGTCTTGAATTCCGTAAGAAGACGATTTAGTATTTAAGTAGTTTGCCTAGGGTTTTCCTCTTCACCTTTGTCGTAGTACAGGGTGAGCAATTCCCCTGTTATACTCTCAAAAACCCTCTAGAGCATAACAAAAATGACCCTAAAGATCAAACCCGCGGGATTCTGTAAAGTAACTAGCTTTATCATACCATTAAGACTTCATCAGCATAACAAATCTTGTTTCCGGTTTCAGATCTATCGACCGGAAACACCAAAAACCACCCGAAAGCTACCAACCGGATCTCTCAACTTCCTATCCTACTGGTATTCCAGACCGCTAATACACATTCAAATCAAAGATAGGACCAATCCGGTTCGGTTGGTAACCCTAACCAATCCGTTCCGGTTAGTCCTTTCCTCTCTTTCACTCACATCCGGTTTGATTTAGCCTCTGTTTAACCATCAGAGGGGTCGCCTCTTATACTTGAGAGTGGTAGGCCCACCACTCCTTCCGTGACTTATAGTGGCTGAAGACCCACTTTCCTATTCTAACAATTTCCTACACTTTCTCGGATCCAGTTTGATCCTTCACCGTAGCACAAGCAAGAATCCGGCTACAGGTCACATAGAGATCCCTTGTACGATCCACTCATACTACAACGACCTTGGAGTATATTCTTTATTCGTGCGAAGCTAAGTACACACGTCCGTACCAGCACTAGCTCAAGTGATTCCGTTTACCCAACAGGATAGTGAAACCTCACAGGAGATCGAACACTCAACCGGATTTCCCACCCAGGAGTTCTAGCGCAGCTAAGGAATCCCTCCCTATCCGCCTAGCCTAACAACGACTTTCTCACCCGGAACTTAATAAACTCAAGAAATACTGAGGAACTGTAACATACTCAAACTCTTCAACTTTCCGCTCACATGCAAAGACAAAGAACACAACACTCAAGGGGAGAACTCACTCCTTAATCCACTTGCGCCTTCCTAACTCCTCAATCATTCTGCTCTGCCAACCTCGGGAAATACAAAACAATGAGAGAGCACAATAGAAAACACAAGAAAATTGGAAGAAGAAGACTCCCAGTTCACCTCACGTGGCTGATTTTATATTCAAAAAGCATTTACAACTAAAGTCGGAGATCATGGAAAAGTGCTCGCATGCCGAGCGAAAAATCCGGATCTTATCTATAAGACTAATTTAGGTTCCGGTTCCGGTCCTAGTCCTAACTAACTAACTTGTTTCCTATTCACACAAAAGCTGAAACTAATCCTATCCTAACTATTCTCTAGCAGCTTAATCCTACCATCGGGGAGCCGAGAGTTAGGCTAGGATTGAGCTCTTCAAAAACTTCTGAGAGGTTCTGGTTCCGCTCCCCTTGAGCGCCAACCGGTCCCACCTCGTCAAGGGTTGGCGAATCAAGGTTGATCGCTTGTATGCCCAAATTTCCAACCCCGGTTTCCCGCAAAGTTTTCTTTGACTGCGGGGTCTTGTCCTTCCCCTCCTTGGAAACTCCCAGGTTGAAAATACTTGCCAGGGAAAGTTCTGACAATCGAAGGGGGATCTCGGCTAACCGCTTGTTGCTCTCCTCCATCCATTCTACAGCAGTTCTCGCCAGCTCCAGAGTCCCTTCCACCTGCTCAACAAAGTCGGTGAGGATCCGGACCACCCGGTTACTGGAGATCTTATTCTCCTTTTGGACCTCCTCATCAAAGAGTTTGGCCCTGATCACAGCGGTTCCGAGTTCGCCGAACACCGTCTGTATCTGCCCGATCAGCTTCCGAGCTTCCTCCGCCATGTCTGTGGTGGCGGCCACATTTTCCTTCAAGATGAACAACTTCGACTTGGAAGAATCCAATTCTTCTTGAAGCTTCTTGTTCTCTTGTTCCATCTTCTGGATCTCATTCGGACTAGAAATATACTCGGCCACTTTTCCGGCTAGCGTACTATCCGGTTTGGCCCCCACCAACATCCCAATCTCCTCCAAGACTGCCTTATTGAGCTCCCAATCCGCTTGCAGTCCGCCGAGGATGTCGATCAATTGCTCGAACGAATCATTTGTATTCCCTCTTGGTTGGGAACACTCACCCTAGTGAACCTACTTCCCTTGAACCGGATTAGAGGGGCCTGGTAGAGTCCCTCGTCCGTGTGGAGGAGTGGTCTTCTGTCGCTTAAACACGGGCGGAGGCGGGTCGTCTTCCTCCTCGGCCTCGGATCCTGATTCCGGTTCCATATCCTCGTCGGAATCGGACTCGCCATACTTTAGGAGATTTTCGTGGTTCTTCCACTCCGTCTCCTCCATATGCGACAGGAGCTACTGGTGCTTGTATAGGTGGAAGACATAGGGCGACAAAGGTGTTGCCCTACTCTTCTGAACCCGGCTGGCAAGTGAGGAGACTAGCTCGGAAATGAACTTCGCCCAGTCCACTTTCCGCTCTCCGGTCAGCGTTCCAAAAATTGTATTGCCCAAACTGATTGTCATCCGGGTGGACTTATCCGGATGCAAAATCGGAACCAAGAACTACAGGAGTCGACGATACAGTCCTCCACAACGTATCCGTCTTTGGGGTTGACAGCACCTTGGAACCTTCTGTGCACGTAATCGTCCTTTCGGTTGGCCATACCTCCACCCCCAGTCTGGAACTTGTACACCTGCCTCCAGTGCTCTTCTGTCCATTTGTGCTGTATGCCCCGGATTGTTCCATCGAACTGGTTGGAGACCTTGATAAGGATCTCCCTCACCATCCGTTCCTCCCGGAAACCCCAGGGTTTCTCAGCGAAACCCACACAACCCATTACCGCCAGATCCGCGAGAAGATGGAGCTTCTCGGGCTCCTTGGTTGGTACAACTGGACTTATCTTCCAGAGTTTGACTTCGTGAGGAGGCGGTGTGGCGGAACCTCTATTCTTCTTCCGTAGCTGTGGCATGGGAGCGGGTGTTCCTCCAAATCCGGAAACCCTCAAATACTCTCTCTCTCTATCGCACAACTGTCCACACGACCTCTCTCTCTGATTCACACAGGCGTTCTCCGCTTTCTAGTAACTCACACTCTCTCAGTGCTTAGTTACTCGGCCAGAAAGACAACCTGCAACAACACACACTTACGCCCGCGCTTATACTCACTAAGCCCTCAGCACTTAGTCACTCAGTACTTAGCCGAAAAGATAACCTGCAACGCACATGCACAAAACACACACACCCAGCAAACGCCTGACTCTGGCTTTCATGCTCAGATCTAAACACCCTCTCAGAGCGGAAACTAAGGCGCAACAACACTAAGGGTGCAGGAACACGTAGGACACAAAGGGTAGGGGGCAGCAAGAGGACGTTGTCGGGTTGAGAGAGTTTGCTTTGGGAAATCGCAAAGATTCTGGCTGCGACTGGGAATAATTTTGCTATGGGTTTTGTCAAATCTTCTTATCTTGAGTCTTTGGTCTTCAATCTTTAAAACTTGAATCTTCACTTGATCTTCCGTTGGCCTATCCTGTAGTGGTTCTATAGGCCAAGGGTAAAAGAGTGTAATAAGAAACAAGTCTTCGGACGGGTAAAATGGGACGGCCAAACCACGAGTTGACCGTCCGGAAATTGGCTCCTAAACTTCAAACCTACGGTGACCAGGAAGCGCCTTTCACCAGTAGGAACAACATAGAAGATCGACCATGTGGGTGATCAATCCCACTTCGTCGCCACAAACATAAAATGGGGCTAATATTGTCATAAGAATGACTCCATAGCCCGCAACCAAGTTTACAATGCAAAATTTAAATAACAACTAGCCCCCAAAACCGGCTGGGAAAACAAAAAATTCACAACAAGCCTCCAAAACCGGCTAGGAAAAATAAGCCACAAGCCACAACACACGAATCTTCAACCTTCTTCCACTTTGAGTCTCAAATCTTCAATCTTGAGTCTTGAAAACTTCTTTCACTTGAAAACTTGAAGAAATTCCAACAAAAACTAAGAAAAACTAAGTCCCAAACAAGCTGCAAACTTTGATCTAGTGTCACAGATGCTTTAGAAACTCAAATGCTAAGTGCTTTAGCAATTTTGAAAGCTAACAACACAATCTAATCACTCACAAAATTTGAAACTATTCTAAGATACTCTCCAAAAGTTATTAAAGGGCAAAGTAGAAGTCTTCTTCTTCCTTACTAACCAAACACTGCCTCTTTAAACCTCAATAACTTTTGATTACAAGATCGAAATATTATGCGTGAGAGCAATTTGAAAAGCTCTCACTACTATCTATAAGTTGTGAAAATATCACAATAATCTAAGATATTGTCTAAAAGTTATGAGAGGTAGAGCCTCGGCCTTCTGAAACAAGAAGGTAGAAATCTACTTAACCTTTGATACTCCATAACTTTTGCATTACAACTCCAATTTGTATAAATAAACACAATTTGAAAAACTAAAATGATAATCTAAAACATATCAAAGTTTCAATTCCATCAAAGAAACTGACCAAAAGTTGTAGGCGTTGAAGTTACGGCCTTTTTCCTTCAAGTTCAATCTCCACTCTAGACTTCGTCACCTCATAACTTTTTGATAAATACTCCAAACGACAAATATCATATCTTTTTAGAAAGACATAAATAAGGACAATACATTTTCCAAATATCAAGTCAAATTAGTAAGTACTCCAAAAGTTATAGCTTGTTGAAGCCTCTGACCTCTCAATGGAGATCCTTGGATCTTCACAATTTCAAACTTTCATAACGTTTGACTCCCAACTCCAAATTCAACTTACAAACACTCTTTGAAAATCTCTCAATACAAGGAATGTTGTGCCAAATTTTAATTACTCAATTGTTTATGCTCCATGAGCTACATCCACCCGAAATTCGGCCAAAACCCTTCCAAAACACATACACACACTTCACTTCCTTTCTCCCCCCACTAAGCATCTTTTCCCTCTTTTCCTCCCCATCTCAAGTGAAGGTTGGGGCACATCGTGCCCCTACCAAGACCCCACCTAAGAATCCAAACTAAATCCCCATTCACACTCTCCCTCAACTCCAAACTCCAAGCTAAATACTGTCACTAATTTTTCATTCTACATTAATAATCACACTGATTTCAATAAAATACTCAAAGTAAAAATTAACATTCAATAAATGCTCACTAGAGGTAAAAAACTAGATTTTCAATCAAAGCTTCATTCTATTTGCAGAAAGTTGAGAATGCGTTTGATGGTGGCAGCAACATAATTTGCACGCTCGGCTTTCATTAATGGGTTGACTGGACCTTCCAACAAACGTTGATGGCCACGACTACCCTCCACCGGCCGAACCATACAATAGTACTGATAAATGTTTTTGCCCTCATAACTCGCCTCGAATGTCACTTCCCGAGTGCCCGGTTCAACACACCCAACTTGGAGCAAGATCACCAAAACACGAGCATCGGAATCAAGATTTCCGTGCCATCGTCGCTCTATGCGAGGTTGCTTCGGCGGTCGAGAAGGCCCAACTTCATCTCGAGGATGCCTAAGTGGCAATGCAAGATCTCGCACCAAAAGGGGCTGCTCCGGTAGTTGTGACAAGGAAAACTCAAATTCAGCCTCTAGTTGAGGCTCTTCATCTTGAGACTCAGAAAAAACCCTCTAGTTTGACATTCTAACTCTAAAGTAGGAAATAATATCCACTATTGAAAAACAATGAAGCTCTAAGGCAAACCGTCCTTTTACATATATATCGGAACGGCATCACCTTGAAGCTATCCAATAAAATATATTATAACACTAGAAGAAACCTGCGTTTTAGGTGACGTTTTGTAATTTTTTCAGACGGATTTTAGGTGACGTCGGAAAAAACAACTTGTGTTTTTTTGTGTCTAATATAACATCTGGGTGGCGTATCGAACGAGTTCGATAACACCCTGAGAGGGAATCCGGTCCAATGGACCGAGGATTTGTGGCGAGCCGTCTATGGATTCCGAACGGGAGGGCTTGGGCTTGCCAGCCGGAAGGATGATTTCACCCAGGGCAAGTTCGGAAGTGTCGTGAATCCGAAGGATGGCTACACGGTAGAGGACTGTATCGATGACCGGGAGCGTCGCCTGCTGTAGTTCCTTGTTCTAGTGTTGCATCTGGAAAAGCCCACCAGGGTGACCATCACCTTGGATAACACAATCTTCGGAGCGCTATGCGGAAATCGGAGAGTAGACTAGGGCCGGATCTTCTTCGATCTGGTGTCCCAGCTCACTACAAGAGTGGGGAAAAGTAGGGCCACCCCACTGTGCCCTTACGTGTACCACCTCTACCAGCAACATGAACTACTGACGGAAGTGGAGATGAAGGTCTGGAAGGCCCAAGAGCGGACCATGAAGTATGGTGAATCCGAGTTCGACCGGGAAGCAGATTTCGGGAACGAAACCGAGGAAGAAGAAGAAGAAGAAGAGGAAGAAGAGGAACCACAGTTCACCTCCAAGAGGCAGAAGACCACGCCACCCCGAATTCGAGGAACGCCTCCGGTTCAACCCCGGGCGCGCAAGATGGAGGCTCCAGCCGGACCGGATATGTTGTGGGAATGCAATCCCACATGCTAGATCCATAATACTAGCATATGACGGAAAAATTCAAAAATTGTCTCCCTTAAAGGGGAAGTTTTTGAGTTCTCCTAGGAAGTTAGGGCAATTTAGAAAAAAACGGATTTCCAGATCCGGTAAAATTTCATTAGGGCTAAAAACCTAATTCTGGAACCCTAGAAAGTTCCGGAAATTGGATGACGGCACTGGCCCTAAAAACCGGAAACTGGATCTGTACTAGGGATAGGGTTTTGCTGCCAAAACTTGTCCCGTACATCGGACCAGTATAAGAGAGGGACTGTAGCTGGCATTGGGCACGCATGTCTCTTTGTTTGTTCTCCCGCCGACGTATTCCGTCTTCCTAGCTTTGTTAGAATTCCGGTAGACTGAGAGACTGTGTGAGTTGCGATCGTGCAGGGGTTACCGGAGTGAAAATTGTGAGCAGAGAGTTAGGGAGAGATTGTGTGAGGGTGGTTCGTGAGCACGATGACTTCGAGGGCAAGCCGACGGAAATTGAAGGATCTGCCTGAGGACTCGGAGGACGAGATGCCGCCACCGGCGCCCCGGCCGAGGACCATTCCAGTGATGAAGGTGGTTCCAGAGGTTCCGATAGAGGAGGACCGGCTGATGCGCCTACGGTAGCACCTCCACAATATGGGGTGTGACAGACTCCTAGAGGTACCGTGGGGGATCCAGGAGGAGAGTCTGGTTTCGGACATACTTCGTCCGGAAAGTGGTATCTTGGATACCACCATCCGGGCGAAACTAGACCTGTGGACAGTGAACACTTGGAGGGCTGTCTACAAGTTCCGGGAGGCGCCGGACAAGGTCATGGAGAAGAACCAGGAGGTGATGGAGGGCGAATTCCGGGCGCCCACCAACCCAAAGGAAGGTCACCAGGTTTTCGACTTGGTAAATCCGGAGTACCGGGATGTGATAGCGTTTCTTAACCCTATCCTCCATCCCACCAAGCCGCGGCGAGTAGTAGCGAAGGTGGCTTCCACCATCTTGGGGAGCCTCCAGGGAAAAATGATGATGGACTAGGCAACCATCATCCATGAGTTAGTCGGGGACCTGGTGCGTTCCCTCCGGTCCGGTAAAAAGAGCCAGAGCCCTCTTCCGGCATATTTATCCCATCTGTACGCCCATCACTCTCTGCTCAAGGCAAACGAAGAGAGTGCGTATCAGGACTTAGTCCAGCTCCAGAAGTACGGGGGAGAAGAGCCCTCGCCTCGTGACGGACCGGACGATGAAGAGATAGAAGAAGACGAGCCGGTCTCTCCGCTAAAGAAGAGGAAAAGGCGGAATAGGACGCTGCCGGTAAGTCCGTCAGAGGAGCCGCCTGCACCAGAATCACAGGAAGAAGTTCAGGTGGTAAAGACGGAGACCGGACCTGCTCCGGAAGAAGCTCAACCGTCCATGCAACTGAGTGGGCTGGTACGACCGCACACCGTTGCCACTTAGGCCGAGGCCGGACCCTCCCGAACCAAAATGCTAGATGTAGAGGAGGGAGACAGGACCACCATGCGACTGGGAGGGACGCCCTTAGAAGACATCCAAGAGATGGTTCAGCACTTGGTGTGGCGGGTAGATGACCTCACCCAGATCTGCGAGAACTACGACGGAGCTCTCAAACGGGTGTGCCGGAAGATGGCACTGATCGACCGGAATGCCATCTTCCGGAGGACGGATGCATTGGTGGCAACGGAGCAGCAAAACGGCATCCTCATAGAAGAACGGAAGAATTTGGTGACGGAGCTGGGGACGTTGCGCGTAGAAAACCGGACGTTGTAAGACCAAGTCCGGAATTCAAAATCCCGATGTGTGGATTTGGAGAGTACTCTCCGCACGGCCCAGGAAAGGGCCCGACTTACAGAAGAGGACCATTGCCGGCAGATAGCGGCATTATGCCAAGGTGTCATTCAGCTCCGGAGCTCTCTGGATGTACCGGCGGATTATCTCAACAAGGCCTGGCTGTTTGAAACCAACCTCGATGCAGCCACCAGTTCAAGCCAGGTCCCTATCGTCAAGTGCTTGCTAGAGCAGGCAAGATGGATGGATACATCTCGGGCCGTGATGAGGGAGATGATGGAGTATTTTATTCCCACGGAGTCGGATCCGGCACCTCAATCTCCCCCGTCAGCACAAACTTTGGTGGTTCCGGAAAGCAGCAATCCAAAATCAATGGTTACGGAGGTCTCACCGGTGGTACCGGTGAATCCGGAACTTTCACCACCAACCGGAAGACCCGAAGGAGTGGACTGGGGAGCCGTGGTACTTCAGGGAAGCAAAGACCTCCTTCCGGTGACCCCAACCATCGACTTGACGGGTGCTTGTCCGGAAGCTCACGCCGGATGGGCGGTACAGTCTTCTCCGCGTCAGAAGAAGACCCAGAAGGATTCCCGAGGGAGTCCGGACGACCCGGTAGTCGGGACCTGGAGTGTAGACAGGGACCCCAGTATTGTGGAAGTCCAAAGATGGGGCCAAAGGGGTCCGAATTTGTTTTCTCCGGAGAGTAGCCGGAAGGAAGTAAAGCTGGATCTTCTGAAGGACTATGTTCCTCCCAAAGATCCGGATTCCAAAGAATAGTAGGCAGTAGTGTAGTATAGCGACAATACTGGAGTCCGGCCGTCAAAGCTGGAAAAATAGAATCCAGGATTTTCCGGAAATCTAGCGAACCAGTAGGAATGTTTTGTAGGATTTTTAGGATGATGTTAGTCTTAGTATAAGTAGGAGTTTTAATGGCCTTTCTGGTCATTCACAGCCATCTCATAGTTTCAGCATTGTACCTTTTCCTGAGCTTAATTCTAAGTGTTTGGTAGTATCCATTCTCTTATCTTTCTTATATACGGTCTGTGTTTGTGAGAGGTGTGGGTCCGTTCTTGCGTTTCCGGAACTGAGAACTTACCTTGTGTGGCAAGAGTCGATTTCGTGAGAGTATCCGGATGTACCAACTTGAGGGGGAGATCAACCGAATGGTTCCGGCAGTAGGGTTAGTGTAGTACTGCTCGGATGCCGGTATAGCCTGCGTGTAGGATATAGCCTTAGGTGAAAGGGGTATCTGAGAGGCTGTTAGTAACTTCCGTGTACGGAAGTATTGCCGGACGTGCCCAAATTCTGGATTGCCGGAATTCCCCGTAGAATAGAGTCAAGCCCTGGCGCAAGTCCAAGAGAGTACAGGAAAAATCACCCGGTCGACAGGAGGCTCAGTGCTCGATTAAGGTTAGAATGTCATTGTAGTTTTTGACCGTCCCTGCGTGACCTAATCCGGAAAGCCTTCCGGATTTGTGAGGCGACAGAACAGGAGGACACTTCCGGTCCCTGAAGAGTTAGGTTAGTGTTAGTATTAGAGAGAGAGAGAGTGAAAGAGAGCGTGTTTCCAGACACGGTAAGCATCCGGACGGTGGATCTGGCCACTCGTCATCTAAACCCAGGGATCCCGGAAGGGGCACTGAACGGTTTTCGAACTCGTTCGGAACCCATCTAGCACTAGAGTCCGGACCGGACCCAAAAGTCCGGAGTAGTCTGACGGAGAGAAAAATGAATGCTTAGATTGGGATAGCCTATAAATCTGTAATCCGCAAGTCCTCATGGGAACGATTCCAGAGCGGTTTACTCTAAGAAGGCCTTTGTTGTAATTTAAGGGCTAATTGGAGAAATACTGGTCCGACTAATCGCTTCATATGCCATCCGGATCGGGAACCGGAGATCCGTTCGCCGAGTTGGTTGGGATCCTCTGCGGAATCCGAGCGGATTGGGAAATCAAGAAGCGGACGATTGGGGAGATCACGCACCTGATTGGAGCGGAACCGAACAGTCAACTACCACTCCAGATAGCTAAGAGTATCATCAATCCGGATGAACATCAGAAGATATGGGCGGAAAGCAAGCAAGTGCATGATGAGGTTGACACCTTCAAAGCCAAGTTTTTCGCCTTGATCGAGAACGCCACCGCAACAAGGGAGATGGCGGAGGAGATAAAGAGGCTGGCCGCGGAGGTAAAGGACGTGCTCGGAGAACCCGGAGCCGCAATCACCAAGGCACGCCTGTTCGAAGAGGAGGTGCACAAGGAAAAGAAGATATCCGGAACAAGGGTGGTGCACATCCTCACCAATTTTGAGGAGCAGATGGAGAAGCACCTGTTCAAGGCACGGGAGTCAACGGACCGGATCGTGGAGAGCAGCCAGAAGCTGACAGAGATTCCGGTCCGGCTCTCTGAACTTTCACTTCCGGACTTGTTTCCGGAAGAGGCAGTTGAGGAACCGGGGAAGGACAAGACACCCCAGTCAAGTAGGGCACAAAAGAAGACGCCCACGACCGGATCGCAGCCGATCGACTTAGACTCCCCGAAAACTGATGAAGATCATCCGGTTCCACCTCCGGATGGGGAACGGAACCAGAACCTAACTGAGGTGTTCGAGCAGTTGGAGAGACCTGCCGAGAGTCCTACCATCGGATCTCGAATATGCGAGGCAGAATAGGAAGTTTTGTAGAAGTAGGAGTTATAAGCAGGAACCGGATTGGTAGAGTATGAACCGGAATAGAATCCGGTTAGGATTAGGTAGAACCAGATTGTCAATGCCTTCAGAGGCGGAAATCGTGTATTCACTTTTTGCTTTTGCTTTTTGTATATAAAATAGTCTTTGAGCCGGAGACTAGGAGAGTTCTTTTGGCATTTCTTTGCGTGCTTTCCATTGATCTGGCTTTGTGTGTTTTTCCCGAGTGTTGGCAGGAGTGCACGGAGTTGGAGTAAGAGGGTATGTACGGGTGTGTTGGCGGAGTTCTCCCTTTGATGTGTCTTTCCGGTTCTAAGTACATGTGAGTAGATTATGAAGAGTTAGGAGTGGATTCCAGATCCTCAACATCTGTAGAAGTTTTGCATTCCGGGTGAGAAAGTCGTTGATTAGGCTAGGCGGATAGGGAGGGATTCCTTAGCTGCACTAGAACTCCTGGGTGGAAAATCCGTTTGAGTATCCTGACTCCTGTGAGGTCTCGCCACCGTTGTTGGTAAACGGAAGAGCTTGGTAGAGGTTGGAACGGACGGGTGCACTTGTAGCCACCTCACTTCGTACAGAACGGATTCAGCATCAAGGTCGTTGTAGTATGAGAGGATCATACGGGGGGTCTTTGTGTGACTTGTGATCCGGATTGCCATTCGGATTGCTGTGAAGGACCAAACCGGATCCGGATTAGTTAGGGGATTAGCGGATAGGAGAGTGGGTCTTCGGCCACTATAAGTCACGGAAGGAGTGGTGGGCCTACCACTTTCAAAAGCAAGCGGCGAACCCTCTGATGGTAAAACAGAGGCAAAACTAAACCGGGTATGGAAGGGTGGACCGGAATGGATCCGCCCAGGAGGACACTTAGGACCGGAAGTTGCAGGGTCTTGAGTTGGGAAGTTAGTCAATAAACTGGAAAACTAGTGAAACCGGAATTAGGATAAAATCTGGTCGTAGTCTTCCGGTTGGTTTTGGATGTTCCGGTTTTCAGAGGTAGAACCGTAAATTAGAACTTAAGGGTTAATTGGGTTTAGCTCCTTGTTAGGATTAGCTACTTCACAGGATCTCGTGGGTTCAATCTTTAGGGTCATTTTGTTATATTCTAGACTGATTTTTGTGAGTATAATAGGGAAATTGCTTACTCTATGCTGCGACACATTGACACAGTCTTCGATGGCGTATCCGTCCTTGGGGTTTGCCGCTCCTCTAAACTTCCCACGCACGAAGTCTCCCTTCCGACTAGCCTGTTCCGCGTTGCCTTCCTCCAAGTCGTAAACTCTCCTCCAAATCTCCCATGTCCATATAGGCGGAACCGGTCTGAGAGAGTTGTCGAACTGGTTAGGGGCTCCTTCGATGACCTCCCTAACTATTGCCTCGCTCCAAAAGCCCCAGGGTTTTCCCAAGAACCCCGCGCACCCCATGGCGGAGAGGTCTTCCATCAATTCTACTCTCTCCTGCTCACTACTGGACTCTAAAGGAGCCACCTTCCTCACTCTGATTTCTATCCTTTGTGCGCTTGCATGTATTTGATTTCGTCCGCGCTTTAACTATGGCATTTGTCTCTCTTTTAGATCGCTACCTTACTTCTCTCCTAGCCGCACGTCCCGTTTCCTCACACTCACTCCTCGGTCTCAACCGAGTCGCTCAATGCGCCAACCTCACACAACTCTCACGATACTCTTCTCAATCTCCACCACGCTCACGCAACCAATTTCTTTCTAATCTCTGCGCCCATGTAAAGGAAACAAACACACTTACACCCAACTTTACACAACTCTCAGACCTTGCACAATTTTGCACAAACACACTCAATTTGCAGACACAAACACAAAGCACTAAGAGCGCACCAAATACACTGGTGCTCCCAAGTGCAAATGACAGTCAAACCCTAAAGCAGTCTCTTTTGTACCTTGAAAACCTAATCATTACTTTTTCCGATTTTCCGGACGTGAATCCTGGATCCGTTCCTCTAGTTATGGGACTAGACCGGATTCGTTTCCGATATCCGTTTTGTTCCATAATCTGGTTCATTTAGGGCTTATGGTTCTAGTCTTCCTAACTCTTGGCATTTCCTTTCTTTTCCGTGCCAATCTGGGTCTACTTAATCCGGATTCCGTGTTTCAAAACACGATAGAGAGAAAAATCAAAAAGTTAGGTTGCGACATTAGGCTAGGCAGATAGGGAGGGATTCCTTAGTCACGCTAGAACTCCCGGATGGGAAATCCAGTTGAGTGTCCGATCTCTTGTGAGGTCTCATTGTCCTAGTGGGTAAACGGAATAGCTCTAGTAGATGTTGGAATAGACAAGTTTACTTGTAACCACCTAACTTCGCACGGATAGGAACTAGTATCCCAAGTCGTTGTAGTATAAGAGGATTGTACGGAGGGTCTTTGTCTGACTCGCAATCCGAATTGACATCTAGATTTTTGTAAAGAACCAAAATGGATTCGTAGTAGTTAGAAGAATAGGAGAATGATAGGATAGTGGGTCTTCAACCACTATAAATTACGGAAGGAGTAGTGGGCCTACCACTCTTAAAATCAAGCAGCAACCCCTCTGATGGTGAAACAAAGGCTAAACTAAATTGGATAGGATTACGGACACATGTAGATAGTCCAAACCGGATTGATCTACAGAGGTACTCAAGATCAGAATTAGTAAGATCCTGAGATGGTGGTGATGTATGGACCAGATAGTTAGTAGGACTGAGACGGTGGAAGTAAGTCGTTTCTCAGCTATCCGGGTGTTGTAGTGTTTCCGGTTTTAGACATAGGACCGAAAAGTAAGTTTGGATATTGACTTAGCTTAGAATTGCTTAATAAGGCTAGATACTTCACAGGATCTCGTGGGTTCGATCTTTAGAGTCACTTAGTTATGCTCTAGAGTGATTTTTGAGAGTATAACGGGGAATTTACTTACCTTGTACTGCGACAACACAGATTGTATCTCCTCATAACTATTCCAACACCCAAGAGATCCATCATCCAAAATCCGGATTCCTCCTCACCCATCCCTCTCTCACTCCAATACCCAAGTATACCCTCCACACCCACCCACACCAACTATAACTCTCTACACAAAGCCAGGTTGGTATTAGTACTTCAGCTTACTTGGATTAAAGAAAGGAAGTGAAATGACATACATGAAAGCGCTAGGATGGAATGCAGGACAACTAACTTGCCTATCATTAAATACTAATAGGAAACCAAAAGTCAACGCCTAAAAGCCTGAAAAGGCACCTGGAAATCCAGGCACCAAATCACTGACCACCCCAGAATATCCGAAAAGATCAGTGCTAGTTGCCTCAAGAGAACCGGAGATTCCTTGCCTAAAAATCCGGAACCCGGGCCCATGCTTGAAAACCCGTTCCAAATTCAAAACTATCCATCCCTAAAACACTACAGTCTCGCCTTCCGAGTCTTCTTTGAGCAACTATCCGCATGATTAGTCAACGTCCCCTTAACGCTCCTCCTCGGAGTTGTCTTTGTTGACGCCCGGGTCTGAATGTGGCGCCGTGTTGGAGACAGATTGCTATCCCCTTCCGTTCCAGGCGTGGAATGAGCATTCTCTTCCTCGGAGTCTTCAATGACTTGGACCTCCGTCCCCTTTTCCAGCGGCGTCTCCTCCAGTGTCATTGGTTCGCTCTCCTTCTTCGGTGTAGTCTCCTACATGTGCGTGAAACTATCCGGATTTGTCTGAGATGGATTGGTCATCCCACTAATCCGCTCAATAAGATCACCCCTAACTCCCTTCCCCGGAACTTTGAAGGTTCCCCTCAAGAAGTTGGGTGCCATCTGGGCCCTAGGGGGTTGCAATGTTGAAGCTTTAGGTGGCACCGGAACGAACTTTGTGCTAGATTCGTGCTTCGGATCCAAAGCTACTAGCCTCATGTTCAACTCCGTCATCCGCATCTTGCTGGAAGTGGGCTCGATTGGCACAAGTATTTCCTTCAGTCTTTCCGTCTGAGTTGAACGATGCACTAAAGGCCACCCTAGAGTGCTTGTAATAAAAGGAAGTTCCGGAAAGTTCAAGAAATCCATTAACTAATTTGGATCCATGCTACTCAACAAATGTCACATATTCCCTAGGACCCACTATATCCATGCAGTGAAATCCACCAAGATTGTCACCACCTTTGTTCCGGTCACGTGACCCTCCTGTATGAATCTAGCATCGAACAAGGCCGCTTTTGTGACAATGTCTGCCATTACGTCTATCAATCCGGATAGGTTTTTGACGAGGGCCAGGGCCACATTCTCTTGCTGCTTTGTGGTTGCCAACTCTCCTTTTGCCCAGTTCAGTTGAGCTTGAAGTTGATCTCGTTTTGCCTCCAACTCATGAATTTGGTCCTCCTTGCTCTTCAAGTCTTCCGATTTGGGTAGTTGCTTGACCGCCTCTACAATTTGGTCTGGTTCCACCTTCAGGACTTCTATCATCTGAATCACCAAATCTGCTAGGTTGTCGTGGAGCACCTTGGCTTCATATATCCACTCGAATCCGACATTGAAAAGTACCGACCCGTGTTCCTCTTTTGGATCCCTACTTGACTTGCTTTTCTCCATAACCGGAGGTTTGATCCGTAACCCTAGATCCGTCAACTTCCTCTTCTTTATCCTCGGATCAATCAGAGGTTCCTCAGTTTGCTTTTCCGGTTCCGACTCGACCGGATCTTCTGGCTCCTCTCCCGTGAGCCCATACGTCAAAATAGCCTATCCTATATCATACTGGACTACCTCCTCATCGCTCAAGATTTCCTATTAATGGTACAGGTGGAAAAGATAAGTGCTAACCGGACTGGCCTTAGCCCGGGTCACATGTTCAGTTAATTTGGTGACTATTCCAACTATGACCCTATCCCAGTGGACAGCTCTATTTTCTATAGCTCCAAAAGATCGTGTTCATTGCCGTAACAATGATCCACATAGGTTTTTCCGAGTACAAGATCGGAATGAGAAATTCTAGGACTCTCCTATATCTCTTGTCCTTGCAATCACTAATAGCAAACCCGTCTTTAGGGTTTGCGGCCCCCGTGAACTTTCCTACTACAAAACGATCCGTCCTTCAAGCTAATCTGGCTCCGCTCTTCCGAAACTAGTAAACATCCGCTCAGATATCCTCCGTCCACATGACCAACCATCTTCTCAGAGTGAGTTCATACTGATTCGGAACTCCGTAGATCAATTCTTGAATCATCCCCTCACTCTTTACACTCCATGGTCGACGTAACAGATCGACACATCCTAGACTAGTCAGATCCTCTTCTAACTGCTTGTACTGTTCCGTAGTTTCCGGAATGGCTAGAGAAATGATCCGGGCAGGCACAACTAACTTCCGGATAAGTCCCGTCACCATAAAGCTAAGCAAAATCGAGATGCAAAAAGGAAAACCTAATGCAGTCGTTATCTCACCACTCTTTCTTTCAGCTACCCATACAAAAGACTAGAGTACAGACAAGAAAATGAGAAGGAAACCCATGCGTGGTCAGTTTAAATACTGGCTTGTCTTCCTATGGTCATTAGGATAATGGCTACAGGACCATTTTAGAATGGTATCCTATACTCGTAGCCCTAAAGGTCTATGCTATAGGTTCCTGAGTTCTAGTAATTTCTAGATTACGGATTTGGATAGGATCCGGTTACGGATTTTGCCAAACGTTTATTTACTAATTCGTGTTTTATTAAACTAAATTCAAGTTCTAACTAATTTTTTTTTTCAATTTCCACTTCTTTCTACCCGTTTCCTTCAAATCTGAATTCGTCCCAAGGTTCCAGATTCCCACACGTACATTCATTCCAAAACAATGGAAGGCTACACGCTATGGTGGAATGGAGGGTCTTTAATTTCTTTCTTAGCCAAGTACAACTCGAAAGTGAGCAAATCATTGGACGTGGATGACATCACGAGACAACATGATACAAGATTGACGCAGAAAGAACTCGGTTGGGTTGCAACTTATCGCAGAAATCGCATGAACTTGGCTCTATCATTGCTTGTTACAGTGGGAAAATGCCATGAAGCACAATATTTACACAATGACATTACTCCATCCAATGTTTTGCTCCATTTTGATGAATGGAAAGAGAACATAGTATACATAAGGATTTGCAATTGGGGGCTTTTTGGCCGAGTTTTGGAAAGAAGAATGGGATTCCAAGTATTTTACAACCAAAAACCCAGAGCAGTATCAGAATTTGAGGACTATGCCTCCAAAAAGTAGATGTACACAAGAGGGCGTCTATGCCTGATGTTCTAGACACTTTGAGGAAGGCACTTCACTGTTGGACTATGCCTGATTGTTGTTATTGTACATAGTATATTGTTTGTACTTTTTGAGGTTTAGTATGTAGCAATTTTATAGGAAGATCACACTTTTGTGCTTAGAAGAGCATTAAGCATGTATATTTTGCAGTTGCTACACATTTCATACATAAAGACACAGACGTATGGTAAAAAATTACAAATTTTGTAACATAGAATTTCGTCTTTCTTCCATCATGGCAATTTGTATGACTTTTGTGAATTTATGAATGTTGAGTAAGTAAACAATTTTGAATGCAAAAGAGCATGGGCATATGGTAGATGCTATGCACCTTAAAATTTTGAAAGAATCGTAGACCGTAGACCATAGGGTGTAGGAAGGAATGACTTTGAAATAAATAATACTCTTCAATATAAAAATGAATTGGAAAGAAATCATATCGTAATTACAAAATAAGAGTTGATCCTAAAAAATGTAGAGATTTTGTGTCATTGTGTGAATGGAGGATTCCAATGTTCTAAATAGTACATCTAGCTTGTATATTAGAACATTGTGTTCTATTTTAGTAATTGATTTGGAGAATATGGATTCTTTATCAAGTGAATTCCAAATTGTTTTAATTCACCAAGCTGGCAAGCTCCTAACAAAAAACAAGTTTGAGTGCAGTAGTGAGCAAGCCAACAAGGGCCCTCCTTCTTTTACTTTGAAATTCACAACGGAAAAAAATATGGTTTCATTGAACAAGGGCCCCTTTTCATTCCAAAAAAAGTTACTTGAATTTGGGTCCAATTTAAAAAAATGTGGTTCACATAAACAAGGGTTCCCTTTTATTGGAAGTTTTTGCCTATAAATTCAAAAGGAATTAGTATTTTTTTGCCTACAATGCAAAAAATATGGTTTAATTGAATGAGGGCCCCTTTATTGTTTCTTAATGGAGAATGAATTAAATTCATTTGCTTACCAGGGAAAAAATTACGGGTCCACGGAGCAAGGTTCCTCTTCCTCTATTTTTAAATTTACAAGAAATTAGTTCCACTTGACCCCAATGGAAAAAAAATATGGTTTGGTTGTACAAGGGCCTCCTTTCATTCAAAAATAAATCAATTCAATTTGGCTCTAATTTTAAAAAATCATCCACGCCCCAACACAATTCCGTCCGCACCTTGATAGTCGTCCATGCCCCAACACAATTCCGTTCGTGCCCTGACAGTCGTCCGTCCCCATCTTGATAGTCGTCCACGCCCTAACCCACTCTCGTTCCCGCCCTGACTAACGTCCGCGCCCTAGCAAGATTACGTCTGTGCCCTAACTAAAGTCCGCGCCCCTATCGGTGAAGTCCGTGCCTTAGATCCTAGTTGGTAGCTAGGTGGCGTCTATATGGCAACCACATCACTTGTTTTTTCAATTACAAAAAGTCAACTTAGTGTTGACCACATCGGACAAGTGAGACCTCTATTGGACGGGCAAACCAGACGAATGGGCGAACCAGACGTCCGTCCGGTATAACAACCCTGCTCCATGAGAAGTCAATTATTTTTACCAAAATTGGAAAAAATCATATAAATTCATTTGGTGATGATAAAATCCCACTAAAAATTAGGATAGTGTGTTTTATCATAAATAAGCGCCTAATTAAGTATTGCGACATTTCGACATTGATAACTATCTAAACCGGCTGTGCAACCAAATTTTAATTGAATTTCAAAACATTCATTAATTGATCAATAAATTAGGAACATATGAAGACCCATTTAAGACATCTTGGATTCTTTTTTTACATTCTCAAACCTTCCAAACAACCGTAGCTAGTCAAAATTATCAAAAATCACAAACTCCAAAAGTAAGATTTTTCACCTTTTTCACTAAATTCAAAAACGCTGTCTTTTCTAAAGAAAATTGGCTAGGAAGAAAGGGTTAGGAAGTCCCTAGGCCAATTTGGATCTTTTGGAGCCAATTGCACTATTCATTTTGCATTTGGAACTTTTCTCCAAAAGTTATAAGCACAACTAGCAATAGGATAGAATTTGGTGTAGTAATAAGTAGTATTTGATTTATTTAGCTAATTAAGTAGTTTTAGAATAAATGAGGGTAAGTGGGGACTTGGAAACATATATAAGGCCTCCCATCGACTCTTTTTGCACCATTTATTTTCAATTACTCTCTTCTAGTTGTTTGAGACCAAGGCAACAAAACTAGGATGTGGGCATTTATTTACCCACCTTTCTTTCGTTCTTTGTTTGCACCAAACGCGGCAACTCTATTAGAGTTCTTTGGTATTTTGCCAAAACTCTTGTTCTTTCATTGAAGATTAGACTGAGTTTTATTGTGTTTCCAAGCATCCTTTGGTGTTTTTGAGTTCATTACAAAGGACGTGGAAGTCCCTTTGTTTTTGTTTTCTTTATGATTTTCAACAAGTTGGCACTAACTTTGTATTGAGTGACAATTTCTTGTGAGTTTTTCGTTTGGTACGAACCCCCAAAAAATTCTAGCCAAATTTTAGCTATACTATTAGTTGGAATTCCTTGGATCTTGTTTTGAAACAAGAGTTTAGTATTTTGAGTCTTCATGAGCTACTAGCAACCTTCCAATTGTACTTTGAATGTATTTGTTGGAAACCATTTAGTTGCCAAAAATCCCATTCATTGTGTTGTTTTTCTTTATCCTCCAAACCCCCTTAAAAAATTAGTGTTTGTCAAGTTTTCATTTGGTTGTTTTAAGTGTTATGCATGGCAACCCTTTTAGTTCAATCATTTTGTGAGGGTGGTTTTATTTCTTTTTATTCTTTATTTTATTTTTATTTTCCAAAAATTCGGAGGAAGGACCAATGTCGAGAGGAAGATTGAGCATGTTAAGAAAGCTGAACCAGAGACCAAGGCAACAAAACTAGGGTGTGGGTGTTTATTTACCCACCCTTGGTAAATAATCGAATACAACCAAATGCTTGTTTAATTTTGATGTTTCATACAATTGGATGTCTAAGCATCCAATCCAAGCAATGGATCTTCATATAGTGCCTAGGTATATTTAATATGTGCAAAACATTACAATAAACAAGTATTTGAACAAACTCTATTAATTTACTATATTTAGTAATTTCATAATTTTTCTTGTAGGTATTATTTTTAGTTTTCTAGATTGATATTACACTTAGAAATTGAACTTTCCTACAAAAAGTTATTGATGGATAAAGTTTGACCGCTAATCTGTTTATCAAACTTCATCTGTAGTTTTGTCTTAATCTATAAGTTGGAATTTACTTTCTTTTTTACTTTTAACCTTTAGATTTTGAATTCTACCTAAGTTTTTGTTTTTTTGTTCCCTGAGGATGAAATTTCCTAAGTTTCATCCATTTTAAGTTTAAGACTTCATCTATTAATATCTTTCTTGTTTTAAGTTGGGTTTTTATGTATTTTCTATTTTTGGAATTTTCTAAACCTCTACTATCAGATTCTAAATTCAAATTTAACCTAACAATAAGTTTTATTATTTTGACATATTTTTAAGTTTCGGCCTTCATTAATTTGCTAATCAAACATGAAAATAAAATAAAATAGAAGGTATAGGATTATGCCTCGGGATATGACTCATCGTAGTGGTACCTTTGAGCCTCCTCAAAATCCTCCGCTTGAGCCATTTTTTTTTATTACAAGTTTTTTGTTTTTGTTTTTGTTTTTTGTTTTTATTTTTGTTTTTTGTTTTTTGTTTTTTTTACTTATTACAAGCTTTTGGATAAGACAAAGTCAACTAATTTTCACCTTTCTAATCTTTTCTTTCTACCTCTTATATTCTAAGACTATTCTATCCTATTTTGATTTTTCTAACTATTGACTTTGAGTACTTGAGAATTTTCTAACACCTATTCTATAGTTTTTGTTGACTATTTTGCCACTAATCCTTCTTCGAATGATTTTTGGTTAATTTTTTAAAGAGTTTCTTGTGTATCTTCCTACTTCTTCTTCCTAATCCTTCTCACTTCTCTCAAATTTCATCATTTGTATGTCTAAGTTGTAGAGAGTTGAGTTTTGAGAAGCTTGAGAGAATTGAGGGATTTTGGAACTTGTAGTTTGTATGTATGCTAAAGTCTCCTTGCTATTTTGCCTTCACTCCTTCAACTTCTTTGTCTAATCCTCCTCTAACTTCTTTCTATTACTTAAACTATCACTTCACACAAAAAAAACTACTTGTCGTGCAATTTTTTCCTTTTTTGGAAGAGGGCTCCACAACAGCCAGGGTAATCAATCCCTAAAAAGGAAGCGAAAGCCCTGCCAATAGGGGAGCCCCAGCTAGGCGCCTGTAGGCCCAAGTTGGGAGTCCGCTTGGTTAGGGAGGCCCCTGGTCGGCTCTAGCAGGGGATTTTGCCTCTTCTCACTACAACAAAAGCAGTGTTTTATGACTACAGTGAGTCGTAAAATCAAAAAATATGACTCACGCAAAAATCACTGTAGATGACTTAGAATATGACTAACTCCAGTAGTTTAGAAGCAATCGCTTTAGACATTAGTTATATTGGCAGTTGTATGGATTGAAAAATATAAATACCCATATTTAGCCATAGTATACCAACATGGCATATACTTTGACTATTATAGGGGGGTCTTAACTTTTTCGTAAGTTGCCCGAGCAAACAAAAAAATCCTACATGGAATATGACTATGGTGAGTCATATTTTGTAGTGATGTAGAATATGACTGATGTGCATTGGTGCGTTGATGGACACTTTGAAGTATTCATGACGAAGGAAAGTTTCAGGAAGGTTAAGAAGTCCATCACTTGATCCAAATCTACGCGATACAGCAGATGCCACATTTCCACCAAGATATGCTCCATCCGAATTGTGAAGTCCATTAAGATAGTCACCACCTTCGTTCCGGTCACATAGCCTTCCTGTAACAATCTAGAATTAAATAGAGCTACCTTTGTGACGAAGTCTGCTAGCTTGGCTACCAACCCCGATAAGTTCTTGACTTGGGCTAGGGTCTCTTTTTTTTGCTGCTTTGTGGCTACTAACTCTCCTTCTGTCTAATTTAGTCGGGATTGAAGCTGTTCCTGTTCCGTCTCCAGCTCACAGATCTGGTCCTCACTTTTCTTCAAATTTTCCGGTTTTAGCAACTTTTTAACTGCCTGTGCGATTTTGTTCGGTTCCACCTTCAATGCGTCTGCAGTCTCAAGCACAAGGTCCGCCAGATGTCATGGAAGACTGTAGATTGTTATTTACTATAAAATGAATTATAATAAAATAACTATAGTTTAAGTTCGTTCGCGGGGAGGTATGGTTTGCAATAGGTAATTCCTAGGGAACTAAATTAATTCCCAAGTTGTGCACAATTAAAAGGATTGAGAAAATATCTCACTTTGACCCTAGCAATAGATTGGACATATTATTATAGTTAAGCCTGGATTAGGGAACTTATCCATTGTTCAAAGATCTATTGATTCAGCCTTTCCTTTTGATCCTCTTTACAATTTCACCAACCAACTGGTACAATCCTATGGATCCTCTTGCTCAGCACTCGATATCTTCAATTGATTTTCTTCAAGATCCATTGATTCTGACTTCACTTCCGACAAATTCCGACTCTGAATTTTTACTATAGTGATTTCTTTCTTAGATCTACACTCAGGCTTCACATAACTTGAACAATTGCAAAATTGACACTTCTTCTGATTTATTCTGGATAACTCTTGTTTCTCTTTTAAATCACTCATTCTAAAAGACTATTGATTTTAGAATCATTCATAAAATTTCACATACACCCATAGCTTCACATCAATCAGATGGTCATAACACTATAGATAAAACAATCAGAAATCCTCAATTAACCAACATACATAATGAAATAAGTTCTTCATCAGTTTAAAACCCATAGACTTAACACTCAGCAAACACATTACAATTGATACGCCATTCAATTACAACCAGTCACACCATAGCAAAACACAATTGCCATACTCATTCACATACCCATGCACACAAAATTTCACAATTGAACACAACATATTAATCTCAAAGCTCTGCATTATATTTCACATGAATTCTACAATAGTTCCTCTCCTGCATAATTCTACTCCACCTCAACTATCGATCCAGCACGACTTAAAACAAATTACAACCAGCACTATAGCAAATCAACCTACTCACTCTGCACACACAAACACACAACTATCGATTCCGCTCGCACACATTGCCGGCCTCCACTGCCGCAGGAGTTCTAGCTCTCTCCAGACTCAGGAACAATTGACAGCCTCCAACCTACTTCACCACATTCAGCTGACAACCAAAACAACCGTCACTATAGTTCACACCCCATTCATCCCATTCAACTGACCTTAACCACCACTATAGATGACATCCAAGTAAAACTCCAAACCAACCAGCAACTATAGAGAATTAACCTCAAAATGCCGAAATACTATTGAAAATAGCCAACATTAACCAATAAAACAAAAAAACACAAAAGCTACAATAGTTCACAGACTACAAAGACCTTGGCTTTCCATACCCATTCAAATCCGGCATTGAAAAATACCGAACTTTGTTCTTTTTCTGGATCCTTGTTTGGTTCGTCCTTCTCCATAACTGGAAGTTTGATTTGTGATGACAGATCCGTAGACTTTCTAATCTTTGCCCTCGGGTTGTTCTTCCGATTTCGACTCGACCGGATCCTCTGGTTCCTCTCCAGTAAGTCTGTACTCCAAGATGGCATTGCCGATAATTATCATATAGGACTATTTCATCATTGCTTAAGATTTCATAGTAGTGATGCAAGTGAAAGAGATAGGTGCTAACTGGGTTAGCCTTAGCCCGAGTCACATGCTCTGCTAGCTTGGCAATGATTCCTGCTATGATTCTACCTTAGTAGACGATCCTATTCTCTATAGCCCCCAAAATGGTGTTGGGTACTGTAACAGTGACCCGTGTGGGTTTTTCCAGATACAAGATCGGGATGAGAAACTCTAGGACTCTCTTATGTCTCTCGTCCTTACAATCTTTAATGGCAAAACCATCTTTAGAGTTTGTTGACCCTGAAAATTTACCCACTATAAACCGATCCATCCTCAAAGCTAACCTCGCTCCGCTCTTCCGGAACCGGTATACATCTGTCCAAATGTCTTCCGTCGAAGTGACCACCCGACCTCTTAACGTAAGTTCGAACTGGTTCGGAACTCCACTAATCAACTCCTAAATTATAACGTCACTTTTCACACTCTATGGTCGACGTAATAGACCGACACACCCAATACTGGTAAGATCTTTTAATTGTCTATACTCTTCTACATTTTCCGGAATGGATGGAGAGATCATTCGGGCAAGCACAATGAGTTTCTAGACAGGTTTCAATACCATGAAACTAAGCAGGAAATGAGATACTAGGGAGCGGAATATTCCTAACGCGATCTCTTTGTTACCACTCTTTCACTTAGCTATCAGTGCGGAAGACTAGTAGAAAGAAAATGTGAGGAGTAAACCCGAGGGAACCGGCTTAAATATCGATGCACCGACTAGGGTTATCGGGATTGAATGGCTATAAGACCGTTTCAAAAACAGTACCCTAATCTTATAGCCTCGGAACCTAGGCTATAGGTTCCCTGATTTCGGCAATTTCCGAATTCCGGATTCGATTAGGATCCGGTTATGAATTTCGTCGTAATGTCTATTCTACAATTTAAGTTTACTTAGACTAAATCCAAGTTCTAACCTTAAATTTTTTAAATTTTTCAACTACTTCTACTCGATTCCATCAAATTTGAATCCGTCCCAAGTTTCTAAATTCCCACATTTATAAAAATAAATAATATGGATGGTTATCTAGTTTCATTCTTTGTGTGGTTGAAGAATTAGTCTTTGATCAAGTGTGAAGGAATTTAGGCACACTCAAGTGTGCGGACATTCCTACATTAGATAATAAAAAGGAATGTGGAACTACAACGTAGTGCTTTGCTTGGAAGCGAGACTCTACATAGATAGATTGTGATTTTGGCAACATTTCTCAATAGTAGAACATATATAGTAGATTGCAAACTAATTTGCACACAGTTTGCCTAGCACTACATTTTTGCGGCATGTGCATTGCATCATTGGTTGACTAAACTCAAGATGGTAATCAATGATCTAGTCATGTAGAGTGCCAAATATTTTTTAATCTCAAATGTTTAGAGTTTGGTTGATGAATACTTTCACAAATGATTGAGAAAACATCAATGTTGTTAATTTTGACTAGATTCCACCACTTTAGCAGTTTTTCAAAATTGACGGCTTGAAATTAAAAAAATCTATTAAAGAATACTTGTCCTAGATCTTTATGCAAATGAATGTCACAATTCAAGAATGTAAAAGCAAGCCAATTCAACAAAATTGAGTCAATAACTTGCGGTAGAACATAGAGAGGTAATGACCTCAACCTTCTCTATTGACACATCTTGTAATTAGACAATTCCAATTTATCTTGAGAATTTGCAATGTTGTATACTGTACATATCTAATTGAACAATTTCTACATGATGCAAATACATGTAACTTCATTTAGAAGCCCATTTGTCTCCATTGACGATTTTTATGAAGGTCCAAGTGTAATATTAGTTCTAATTTTAGCACCATTGATTGATTCATCCAATTAATAAGTGTGCAATACCAGCATAACAATCAAATTAGAAGAGGTTTTCTATAGATACAATACTAAATTACAAATTTTTGAAATACTACCCAACATCTATAGATTGCAGAGAGGTTATAGATTTGCCAAGTACTAATTTTATTTTGAGGAAAATGGTAGAACACACTCAATATTTCATGCCACACTAATTTGAAAGAAAATATATTACAACTAGTACATCTTTTGTAAATTAGTGTCCTACACTATTAGAAAGAATCACATTAGTAACAACCGAGCCATAATTCCTAAACATGGATCCTCTACTAAATTGAAAATCCTAAAACTCACACCAAATCTTCCAAACATGCACCTCCAAAACTATAATGCAAATGGGGCACTTATGGCAACTAAAACAAACCCAACCAAACAACAAAAGAGCAAGAAATGAAGCAAAAGACAAAACCATGTAAACCCAAAACTGACTACAATATGCTTACATCAAAATAAATTTATTTCTCTTAAGCTCAGAGCCACATTGACATAAATCTCACTAATTATAATCACCTAGCCTCAACATTGACTTTCAAAATTCACACTAAGGCAAGGACCAAAAATTGAGTTACCTATTCATGAGCACATCAACTACAATAGCAACAAGAACAACCTTGCTACTAGGAAAAAATAACTCCGAGCATGGCCATCTTGAATGAAACACCTCAAAACAATCATTTTGACACTTTTTTGTGAAAAGTCTTCTCAATACATTTTGAAGTTGCCAACAAAAGAATGCATGTTGTAAAGACAAGGGGGTCTTAGGCCAATTCTAACTAAAACTTGCCTTCCTTTCATTTCAACTTCTTCACAAAAACCATCGTTGAAGAAAATGTAGAGACAACAACCTCTATGAATACCTCCCTTGAGTCATTTCCCACCAAGCAATTGTTTTCAATCAATGACCAACAAAGTAAAATTATTTGCAAACGATGACAAATTACAAAGAAAATTTTCAAATTACAATTGCATGCCAAAATCATGGTCAAAAGATTCAGAAAACAAGATAGCCAACAACTGGTCAAGATTGCCTTCTTGGTCACCAATAATCACCACAAGAACACACACCATCTTGGAAGTGGTGAAAGCGATTGACATCCCTCACAACAATCTCTCGTTCAGTCACCTTTGAGACAAACTTGGTTGCTGTATGGCAGTCTGAACACACTCGAAGATTCTTGAACACCCGAATTGGCTCTCCGGGGGGTGTCCGCATGAGTCCGTAAGCAATAGCCAACTTCTCACTATGGGAGCGAAGAGCAAGTTCTTTCTCCTCCTCATCAATGTTCCGCAACACTAGTCGGGTATCAGGAATGTACCCTTCCGCCTTAATTTTCTCACTCAATCTCCTTAGCTCAGCATAGATCTCCTTCGCTTCTGAGTGAGAAGTATCCCCTACGACGAAGTCATGGACCTTGTTATCAACTTCAAGCCAGCTACGCCCTGGCTCCTTGCGTATACCTCTCTCCTCCATCATAGTGCGCACCCACGACACCTCCTCCCACTTGCCAGCTGCAGCATAGATATTCGAGAGAAGCACGTATGAAGAAGCATCCATCGGTTCCAACTTGAGACGCTCATAAGCGGCAAGTTTGGCCAACTCCACATTACCGTACGTTCTACAAGCACCAAGCAAGGCTCCCCAAGTTGCACCATTTGGTTCCACCGGCATGTTGTCAATCAAGAGCTTTGCTTCCTCCAAGTGTCCTGCTCGGCCAAGAACATCCACCATGCAGTTACAAAGCACCACACTAGGTACGATGCCATAATCTCGTGTCATAGCCAAAAAATGTCTACGGCTCTCGTCCACAAGGCCTGAATGACTACAAGCTGACAACACTGCAACGAATGAGATCTCACTGGGCTTCACACCGTCTGCAATCATAGATTTAAAGACTTCCAGGGCTTCAAGCCCACATCCATGCTCTGCAAGTCCACCAATCATCACGTTCCAAGTAATCACGTCCCGTTCCTCCATCTTGTCGAAAGCCAGTCGCGCATCATCGATACTGCCACACTTCGCATACATGTGCACCAGCGCACTGCCCACACGCACATCGGACTCGAATCCGGCTTCACGGGCATGCGTGTGAACCTCCTTCACCCACTCCAAAGCCCCTGCGCTTGCACATGCATTCAGGATACTCGCATATGTAAAGGCGTCTGGTTTGAGACCTTCCCGTTTCATTTGGAGAAACAGTTCATATGCTTCAGACCCACAGCCATGTTGCGCAAGTCCTCCAATCATCACGTTCCAAGTAACCACGTCCCGCTCCTCCATCTTGTCAAAAGCCCGGCGCGCATCATCGATACTGCCACACTTTGCATACATGTGCATCAGCGCGTTGCCCACACGCACATCGACCTCGAATCCGGCTGCACGGGCATGCGTGTGAACCTCCTTCACCCACTCCAAAGCCCCTGCACTTGCACATGCATTCAGGATACTCATATAAGTGATTGCGTTTGGTTTAAAGCCTTCCAGTTGCATTTGAAGAAACAGTTTATATGCTTCGTGCCCACAACCATGTTGCGCAAGTCCTCCAATCATCACGTTCCATGAGATCACGTCGTGCTTCTCCATTCGTCCAAAAACTACTCGGGCATCATCGATACTGCCACAATTCGCATACATGTGAAGAAGCGAACTGCCAACACGCACATCTGATTCAAGCCCAGCATGTCTTACACACGCATGAACTTCTTTGCCCCACTGCAAAGCAGATGGATTGGCGCAAGCCTTCAGGACGCTCGAGAAAGTAAATGCATCTGGCTGGACCCCTTTATGGCACATTTGATTGAAAAGTTCCATTGCTTTTTCGGTACGCTTGTGCTTTGCATAACCTCCAATCAGGATGTTCCAACTGAACACGTTCTTCTTCACAAGTTTATCAAACACTCCTCGTGCAGCCTCCAAGTCTCCACACTTGATATACAAGCTCACTAGGTTGTTTGCCACATATGTATTCTGCTCCATTCCACTCTGGTTGATGTAGTCGTGAACCTGCTTCGCTAAATTAGCTCGAACGTTTTTCTCCTTCAAGCACCGTCTCAAAACTTCAACATACATATCCGAGTTGATGGCCAAGCCTTGTTCTAGTCGATTCTTCAAATTACCAATTGCTTCAATCGTGGTTCTTGCACTTTCCATGGGCACACCACAGCCACCAACCTGTACAATATGCCTCGACTCTCTTGCAGTACTAGACACAATGCTTCTTTTTCCATTGTGGCCCTCCGATATCCTGATTCATCAATACAGTCTTCATTAGGAAAAACTTAGAAAGAAGAACACTGATACGCAAAGTGGAAAGGGTGCAAGACCACCAATGCCCTGTACTCACGTATCTTAATGTGAACAAAATTGCGTCCATCCAATTTATTTCTTGATATCTCTCACATACACAGCAATTCTTTGAAAATCATCCCACTTTCAACGCATCCAATAACTCCAAAGAAAGAACAGAGCATATTGCACGAACAAAAATCCTCAAAATCACTCAAAATCACATATTTCTAGATGCACCTATTCTCATCACTAGACAAGGGAGACAACGCAATTCCTAAAGTTACCTGTTTCCTTGTGTTGTGTCTTGAGAATCTTTGGTGCGATAATCAACAAGAGGCTGCAATTTGCCTTCAGTTACCAACTTGAGCTTTGCCTTCACCCATGGTGGAGTTGACCAACCATCTATCCAAAGCGCTTTCCTTGCCACCTTATGTCTAAAGTCAGGTGATCTAGGATTCCTCTGTAGGCGCCACAACCCATGATCAGATCCTGAAAACCTGTCTCATGCTCATTTTGCATCCAACAATCAACATTCAAGGAATATTTGTTGTTGATATTGCAATGATTTGAGCAATTTTCAGTGCATTCTTGGACAACAAACAACGCAATTTCGCACTTGGTGCTTTACTAAGTGCCCATGGCCTTGTACACGCAAGAAATATCCCCGTCACTTGTTGACCCGAGCATTGTATCCACTTTCATTTATCAAATAGTCAAACCTTATCGCCTCTATTGTCCCACCACTGCGTAGGATCCGCAAAATACTCTTCCCAAACTTCTTCAACCGACTCTGGTTCACCTGAATCCACCGCAACATGCTTCGTCCATGTCAATCACATGCTCACCAAGAGGGGCAAACTCTTTCTGTGAAAATGGGCATGTGATGCATACCTGAAGCATTCGAATTCGAAGGTGGTCTCTTCCAAACTGATGAAAATGATGAACACCTATTTGGTCCACTCCTTTGTATGGGAGAGGACAAGGGCAAGGATAAAGAAAGGTAGAGTGGCCATGGAGACCTGAAGCCTGTGATTGCACAGACGTCCTGGGCACACAAATGTCAACACTCTGTCAATGAGCAACTTCGTACCATTTAAAGCACACTCTCCCCATCAATACCGGGGCTTAGGGTTCGGTGAACCATGTTCATACCCGGTTACGTTTGGAAAAATGTGACTACGTCTATATCGAACATTGCTGTAAAGGAGAACCCACATTTCGACACATCTGTTGCCAACATGACGACAGTAATCCATGTCACAAGTCATCCAAGCGCTTAATTTACTCACCTGAGCACCAGCTGGTCCACGCACCAACAAAAAGCTTCTCTGTTCTCTCCCAAACTGCAATTGTTTACAATCTAAATCCCGCAACACCAATTGAGCTGGCAATCCCATCACTATCTGCCTGCATTACAGAGACCACTCATTGACTGTTACTAAGAAGAACTCACAAAGACTAACGCCGGAATGGACCTGTGAAGAGAAACTCATCAAATTGAGAAGAAAATTAAGGGAGTGAAAAATCTGCTACGAACTCCAAATCCTTAAATCCCGAACACACAATAAATCCACAAACAAAACCGCATACCTTACACTTCCGACGGCCAAATGAAGCAAGACAAGCTGCCCAAGGACGGCAAACCTCCACTGCAGCTTCACGAGGAGCAGCTCCGTCCACAGGATCAATCAATTGCTGAGGCAAGAATTCAAGATCCACCCATTGATTAGCATACAACCCCAGTCAGTCAATTGACTTGTCACACCCCTATTCTGACATATGACGATACCTTGTATTGGGTGAATATGACTGGAATCAGCATATATGGCACCGATTTGGCCGTTCCCAGCACATTATTCAAATGTAACGCAAGCAAAGGTGATGGCGGAGTCGTTTTTGACCCTGTAACAACAATTATTTCTGCCATGAATTTGCTAGAAACCAAAGTGTGAAGAGGAAAGCTTCACCTGAGTTTGAATTGCTACTCTAGCGCAATCCTACGAGAGCAACATACCCAGACAGATTTCAAGCACCAAATGGAACCCCCCTTCTACTTTTTACCCTATCTGAGATACGAGACGCCCGTCTTCTTCTAACACTTTGCTACTCCACATAGTCTATAAGCTTCGAAGGCACAAATATTCTAAGATTCCAACATGCCTTATCCCCAAAGCAACTCTCTACCCTCACGCACTTAATTTTAGCTACAAATTAGCTACAAACAGGATCCCACACAAGATCATTGCCCCAAACGCTTGCCCAATTTACAAGCCCCCACAGTACGAATCAAATCCTCAAAAGGAGCAACAGAGATCACACAAAAATCTGCAGTACTACTACAACTACAGCTTCTACTACTACGGTGAGCAATCTACAACGAGAGGCCACTGCACGCAGCAGGGACAGTTACAGCTAGTGCCAGCTTGATTTGAGCTTTCGCTCGTCCTTGCAACAGAGAAATCTCTCCCCCCTGCAACCCAGTGGCGAGAATTCGGGACCAAATTGGGTGAGCAACTAACCACAAACAGAGGAAAGTGCACATGATCCGCGCAAACCGCAAAGCTCCTCGCGCTATCATCACCAACCCTGCGTAATAGTCTAGGTTTGGCCACAAGAACTTCCAAGAACCAAGCGTGCATTCGATTCACAATTTCAAAACGGAAAGCAATCTGGATCCCAAGAATCATCCCCAAATGAAAGCATACTCGCCCTTTGCAACAAACGTTCAGAGAATGTGTGTAGTACCAGCGATTCCTTGCGACGAGAATCCCAGAAACTAATGGACGCAGCAAACAAGGAGCAGGGGATTCAAGGCAAGAAGAAGAAGCAGAGCAGCCCTTCAGCCTGGGTGGAACCCTGCCCGGTATTCAACGAGGCGGGGAAGTCGCCGGACTTAGTATAAGATAAAAAGGTAAAAAGAGGGGGAGGGGGAGGGAAAAAAGGAAAAAAAAAGGAAAAAAAGAGAAAGAAGAAGAAGAATTGAGCTTTTAAATCAATTAAAAAAAAACTGTATGTGGATACTTTAAAGAAGAGAGTTTGACCTCTTCATTGTCAATCACGAGAGTAGAGGCTTTGCATCCTTTACATCCATGTATATGCAAAGTAAAAGTTGAATAAAAGTAAAAATAAATATATAATGATAACATTTGTTCTAGTTTGTTTTGTATGTAATGTTGAAATATCCCCAATTGTGCACTCACCAATCATACTCTTTACACCATTACAAAGTCTGATTCAATGAAAATTGTATTAACCCCTAAAAGACCATTGTCCCTTCGGGGGACAAATTGGATTTTGGGCAGGTACCTACGGGCTGAAATTTTGTCATGATTTTTTGAAACTTTTTTTGAAGATAGAAAAACTGATGAGCTTTGTGGGAATATAATTTTTTTCACATTTGGTGCCCGAAAACAAAAGTTATGACCAAATAAGCTCAAAGTAGGGGACGGGGGGCAGTCCAGGCAGCAAAAAAAAAGTTTCAAAAATTTGAATTTTTCTTTTTTGGATTTTTTTTCTTGTAGATTATATTTTTGTCTACATGAGAAGCTTTGATTCATTCCATTTGGACTTATTATGAGAAAGTTATGGACAATCTTGTTTATCAGTCAGTTAGAGCATCTTCTTGAAAAAATAACTTATAGAATTCATTTCTGAATGCAATTTTTACAATTTTTCTGAAAAAAAAGTTTTACATGATTTTGTTTGCTTGCTAGAACAATCTCACCATTGGGATTAGTGCATTTTAATTCCATCTTAAAGATATTAATAATTTAGATTTTCCTTCATTCTCATACCTACTTCTACTTAACAAATTTTTTAAGCATGAAAATTAAGTTTTTTCTTAAAATTTTCTTTTTTCCTAGATTCTCAACTCAATTTCCCACAATAAGGATTTAAAGCTCAAAACTTTGTAGTGCAAAAAATTTAAGTTAAAAAAGTTCAAAGTCAAATAATCCAGTCCTGCAAGGTGCTGAAAAAATTGTTTTTCTCACTTTAAACGCAAATATCTTTTAATCTATGTGGTCAAAATTTCTGAAATTTTTTCCACACATTTCCATACTAGTAAGGTATAAGGTCCTATAGTTGGATGTGCAAAAAAAATAATTTTCAAATTTTTTTACTCTTTGCTACAGAAATGACAGTTTTGAGTGTTTTTTGGTAGAAATAAGGCCTTGGTCCTTTAGGGGTTAAAGTTGTATCATTGTTATTGGACATATAATGGATTTGTAAGCAATTTTTAAGACCATAAATTGAATTGAATTATAGAAAATAGAATATAAGAATTTTTTATGTCTTTTTGGCATTGCCAAAAAGCTTTCAATGAAAAGAAATGCACCAAAGTTGTTTTGCACTTTATATTCTTAAATATGAAAGTTGTAGGTTTTCAATTGAAGTTTGTTTCTATAAATTTAATTTAATTATAGATAAATTATTCTAAAATGAAAAATGAAAAGAATACATAGGAAAATCACAGAAGCAATTGTTTATTAGTCAAACTTAAGAAAATTACATTAATCTGAAATTTAAAAAAGATAATAACAAAAAAATCTTGAAGAAGGAAAGTTGTAAATTCAATTCATGAATCAATTTCATATTCTCTAAATAATTAAATAAATATTTAACATGATTAAAAATTATAAAAATGAAATACTCTAAACAATTTTTTCAATTTAATGGTAGATGAAAATAATAATAATTAGAATATTTTTATATTAAAATAAAATATTAAATCCTTTAGTATTAATGAAGGAAAAAAATCATATTGATAAATCATTGAGTAAAGAGATATTTTTCATTGAACATTTGAAGGTATTTAATCTAGTACATAATTGAATGCAATTGATTTATTAGTCTCCCCTGATAGTTTTTGTAGAAAATTATTACATCCTTCAAAGTATTTTAATTTCTAGAATGTGGGATGCAATTATTTTTTTTTTTTTGACAATTTGTGATGTTGTGTGATTACAAGGTTAATTTTCATAAATGTGTATATGCAAATTCCAATTTCATCACCTATTTTATATTTAATAGGCCACCATTTTCTTTGAAAAAATTCAAATCATTAATTTTTACTATGTCTACATACAGTCTTATATGCCAGTATGATTTCATTAGATTTGAAATCAACAAGTGACATAGGCTACTTATAGCATATTCAATGTATTTGAACTATAAATTTGTTTTATTATTCTAATATCTTGATATAACCAATCAATCCATTTCAATAAAAATTTCATTTTTTTTTCTTTTGCTAAGCTATAATAATAATATATATTTTTGGATATAATTTTATACCTTGAATCATCAACCCCTAAACTCCCTACGCATTTTTTTTCATCAAAAAACACTGAAATTTACCATTTCTATTGCAAAGTGAATATTTAGAATTTGTTTTTTTATATATCTAACCATAGAATCTTCAACTAAGGTAGACCCTTCAACAACCAATCACTTAAGCAAATCTACTTTGATATATAATAGGTAATAAAGTGATGTAATTTTTTCCCAAGTAAATAGATAGAAATTATGGGGACTTCAGTTTTTTCAATAACTTTATTCCTTGAATTGAATTTATCTTGAATTTTCGAAGTCTAAAGTTGGTCCAAACCCATAATCAATGTCTAAAGTGTTCCACAACCACTCATTCAAAGACAATTTTGGCTCTCAAAACCAAGGACATGTACTAGACACTAATGGTCAAAAGATGGTCGGAAATAAAAAACTGACGGTTAATAATTAGTCCCAGCCTCTATTGAATTTTCTAAGATCTATAGATTGCCAATGGAATCTTGATTGGTAATGGGTGTCTCTACTTTAGACTTGTATAAATGTGCGGAAGAAGTTTCAAAAACTTTGATCTGGTGGATTGTAAGGAATTTGTGTTTAAAGTGATGAATGGAATCTAGTTTTTTTAGACCTTGCCTTACTAGTTTTTTAAGACTTTAAATCTTCATAGCTTAAAATTTTTGTAATGCACATATAGAATTTATGATTTTTTATATTGAAGAATGGAATTGAAAGTGTTGGAAAAAAATAGCTCTAAGATGGAATTGAAAATCACGAATTCCAATGGTGAGATTGCTTTAGAAAGCTAACTATACTCGACACAACTTCTTTTTTTGAGTTGTGAAAATTGCATTGAAAAATGAATCCTACAAGTTATTTTATCAAGAAGATGCTTAAAGTGTCCAAAAAACAAAATTTTCCTTAAATTTCTCATCAATACTCTAAATAGAATGAATCAAACCTTTCCATGTAGACAAAATCACTTTCTATGACAAATAAATGTTTTAAAATTTTAATTTGACTTTCTTTGATTTTTTTTTGTGTTAGCAAGCAAACTCCATTTTGGACTTCCAATGACACAACTTTTACTTATAGAATTATGGGTACCAATTGAAATAAAAATTATATTCCTAGAAAGCCTATGTGACTTCCTATCTTCACAAAAAGTTTCAAAAAACCACCACACAAACTCAAACTACAAGAGCCTACTTGAAATACATTTTGTCCCTTGCGGGTACAATGGGAGTTTAGGGTTGTCATGAAAAATTACATCATACTCCCCTTGTTTCTAAAAAAGACCTGGGTTTCCTTTGTATTTTATTAAAGAAAGATGGGTCTTTTCCAGAAACAAAAGGAGTATTATTTTAGAATAAGCAATATGCCATGTTTTGTTGCCACCACCAAAAAAAAAAGAAAAATAATTTTCTAATTTTTTTAATTAATAGATTTGAAATTCATTATCTTGCACAACTTGCACACCATAGGTGAAATGCCAAAAAACAAAATTTGTGCATCCCTCCTTGGAGAGAACTTTCCAACATTACCAAGAGTGTGACTGAGAGACGATTAGTTTCAAAGATCTTACAATAACAAACAAACAAATTCTATTAAAGTAAAGATTTTTAATAAATTAACTATTAAACCTAGAAAATTAATCATAGTCTTCCACTCAAGTTTTCTCATAAATTATAGTTGTGTGAAAACTTCATTGAGATCTAGAGATTTTTTTAATTAAAAATAAATGATAAATTCCATTAAGTTGGAGATGCTTAGCTCTAGAACGAATGGCTAATAAGATTGGCTTACATTATAAACTGAAGTAAGCTTAGTGGTCAATCACAAAGGATTAAAGATAGAAAAAAAACAAGAACAGTTATGACTATTGTATTGTACAAAGCTTGTAATTTTAACAGACGACATCATCACTTTAAAGCTATTGTCCTACTTTGGCCTATCTGAGAGTGAGACCATATGGAAAGGGAGGAAGGGACGAGGGCAAAAGTCCCCTCACATTAAAAACAAAAATAGAGTACAAGTTACAAGAAAATGTAGGAGAATGGGAGGCATAGTGAAGTGCCAAGTCCCACCTCCAGAATTGTAGAACAACATTATCCATTCTGTAGAAAAAAGAGATTCAATGCTTGCTAGAGTTTCTTTGTTTTTGATAACTGAATGGAATTGCTTCCAAATAGCCATCCCTATATGAAGAGTAGAGATTCAAGTAGAGCTACTGATTCTATTTATACAAATCTCCTAAGCTACATATTTCTTGCTACATCTATCTGTCCAAATGTGCCAAACGGAAAAAAATTCTTATAAGGTCCTGTGGCTGATGTTTGTGGACATATCTGTTAAAGACTCTACTAGTCGGTGTATTGAAATGACTAAGTAATGACTGTTGAATATTTTTGATGTTGGGAATTTTGGTTGAAGATGCCAAATTATTATATTTTTTTTTGTAAGTCCAGGGTGACTGGGCACTGCCAGAAGAGGTGGTCAGTTGTCTTCATTTGATGGATGTACATGTTGCATCCAACTTGAGTCTGCAAAACTCGCCAAATAAGCTAGCTTTGTCGTAACCCAAATAACACATAACAGCTTCTAGCAGTTCACTAGGTTCACTTCAATCCACTTACAGCATCACTTGGTCACCAACTACCTAACACTGCACATGTCAAGCACACACAGTGTTAGTCCCCATTTCCAACTCAGTTTGCCAAGTCCCAATTACCGGGACTACTAGCACACACTCCCATCGTAACACCGGGCATGTCACTTAGTAACATGGGGCGAAACTTCCACCTTAATGTGCAAGGACCCATGGTGGCACTACTCACCATGGTCCTAACCGCCTTGAGTGTCACCCCACTCTATGCTAGCCCTTTTTGCATTTGCGACTCATCCACTAAAGGTAACTGGCGCTCACAACTCAGGACACATCCAAGGAGGCCTAGCAAGGAGCGGAACTCCACCCAACCAATGCAACGGGAAACACACAAGTGTCCCATGGTGCCTTGAAGTGGTGGTGAAGTCACCACCACCAACCATGAATCACCGGGACTCACCAAGGCTTCAAGAGGGAGTGAGGAGGGAGACCAACCCCTCCTATAGTACTCTCTGTGGTATTCGGTAGGCCCCCCCGTCCTAGGTCGAAGGAAGTCCTTGGATAACTTTGGGTTGTGGAAGACCACCCATTTCCAACCCAGATCGCCAAATTACGTCACCGTTTGGACTCCCAAACTTCCAACCGACGTAACTTTGTGCTCAGAGCTCCGAATCCGACATGCGATTTCATTTAAACATCTACAAGACGATTAGATGCTGATAGACTACTCACTTGTCCCATTTGGACAATATCTCGCAAAGTTATGGCCCTCTAAACATTCGAATTCATCGAGAGAGGCGTCACGCCTTTACCACAACTCTTCTTTTGGCCATAACTTTTGACTCATGTCTTAGAACTTGTGGGATTCATTGAGAACTCCTCACACCTAGCCCTCAAGTGTCCCGGCGCCACCGGGACCCAGTCAACTTTGAACGGCCATAACTTTAAGCTCACAACTCCAAATTGCACGTTCTTTACGCCATTAGAAGCGTATTGTTAAGAGCTTTCCAAGCATATATGACACTCTCTCGTCCTCTTCAAAACTAGAGCGCCATTGCGCCCTGTTTGATCGGGAGTCTCTCCATTTTCTCTACCTAGTCTATTGCAAGGCTTAGGAAGTCACCTCCAAGGTCCCCCCCTTGCGCACTAAGGTTCATTGTGCACCCCAAGTAGATAGGGGCGTGACACTCACCCCCACCAAATAGGGTCGATGCCCTCATCGACATTACTTCTCGTCGGAAGCATTGAATTAGAAAAGGTAGCCATCCCCCTCAACACTTTCATTGCATTCTGGGTAACTAACCCTGCAATGATCCAAGTACTCATTTACTTGGTTCAAATGGCTAAGTCTCCAAAGGTGACATTAGATAAGTCCATGGTTTTGGCACTCTAGATGGCAAACCTCCAAGGACCTAGACCTACACTAAAGGAACTTATCTACTTTGAGACTCCCCCGGTTTGCCTTCTTTTGGCTCCGAGTTAGGCTCAACTAGCCTATCTTACTTACTTGATTAAGAAAAACTCAAGGTTCATCAATTTCTACTTGGTAGCAACACCAAGACCCCTCTCAAACACTTAAGTTATCAAGTGATGAACTTTACAAGCCTAGAGATAGTGCCAAGTCCCGCCCGACTTGTCCTTCGAGTACTCTCCCAAGGCATGGATGATCAATCCATGTGTAGACAATGGGCCACCCCCAATAGGGCACTTTTGGAAGCCCGTGCTAGTATCTTGTTCCCGCTCGAGCAAGTCCTAAGCTTGAAAGTCAAAAGGGTTTAGTCCCTTGCAACTATCAAGCCAAGGCCCCTATTTTGCAGCATTCTCAAAATTGATTTACGTATCATTCCATCCTCTTCTACTAAACCAAACATCAATGAGACTAGGACTCATCTCATAGTGCTAATGTCAATCAAGAGTTAACTCACATACAAGGATTCATTTCCAATATTGCAACTTTATTTCAAAACAAGTACACAATAGACAAGCGCATAAATGCACTGCTTACACAAGTGTTGTATTTCTCCCCCACTAACAAAGGTTGATGTCCTCATCAACTCCTACGCGACTTTTTGTTGGATTGTCTACTTTGTTCAAATCGATCCACCACCTCCTTTGCATGAACCATATCTTTGGCATTCACCCAAGTTGCTTCCTTTTCATGATACCCCCGCCATTTCACTAAGTATTCCTTGCCCCTCTTCTTAGTGTTTCTACTCTTGAGAATCCCTTCCACCTCATACTCAAGGTGTTCTCCAACTAATTCAGGGAGAGGCCGCAACACTTGCTTACGTTCCGGCCTCAAGGTATCCTCATGATATGGCTTCAACAATGAAACATGAAAAGTTGGGTGCACCTTGATTTCCTGTGGCAATTCTAACTTATAAACATCCTCAAACAACCGCTCAGCGATGACAAAGGGACCTGCATATTTGGCCATGAACTTAGGTGTTAGTCCTTCTGGCAATGTGAAGTTCTTCACATTCAACCACACCTTTTGTCCCACAGCATACTCCACATGGCGTCTCCCTTTGTTCACTTGTTTGATATATCTCTTTTGTGCTTTGTCTAAATGCAACTTGATCTTCTCAAGCATAGCTTCTCTATGAACAACAAAGTCTTCTGCAACTTGGCTTCTTTCAAACTCTGATTGCAACCCTTCCAAGGCAAGGTCAGTAGGCATAAGTGGCTCCACACCATAAGCCACTTTGAATGGCAATTCTCCTATAGCTACATGTTTGGCTTTGTTGTAACTAAACTCAGCCTAAGCCAAATACTCCGTCCAATCACTTTGGTCAACACTCACATAGTTTCTAAGGTATTGATTCAAGACCCCATTCACCCTCTCTGTTTGCCCATCTGTTTGAGGATGAAACGTCGTGCTAAATGAAAGCTTGGTCTTCATTTTCCTAAACAAGTGTCTCCAAAATGCACTTGTGAATTTAGGATCTCTATCAAAGACAATCACCCTAGTCAACCCACTGTGCCTCCACCAAGTGTTGAAAAAGAGTGTAGCTGTTTGAAATGCATTTGCCACTCCTGTTGTTGGCGCCATCCTAGCCAACTTGCTAAACCGATCTACTACCACGAAGATGGCATCAAATCCTTCTGACTCCGGTAAGCTAGTGATGAAGTCCATGGAAATACATTCCCATGGACCATTTGGAATAGGCAAAGACTTAAGGAACCCAACTTGTTTTTGATATGAAGCTCGGTTGGCTTGACAAGTGACACAAGTCTTTACATAATGTGCAATGTCTTCTTTCATCCTAGGCCAATAGAACCTCTTAGCTACAAAACTTATGGTGGCTTTCTCACCTCTATGTCCTGCAAGAGGCTTGTCATGCTCCTCCTTCGAGACTTGCAACCTCAACTTGCCCTTGGAAACATACATCCTATCTTGCTTGAATTTGATTAGGCCTTGGTGTAATCGAATCCCCTTCACTTTCTTGCCAACCCTCAAATCACTTAGGAACTTTTGAGCCTCTGGGTCTTTCATGTAAGCCTCCCTTATTCTCCTAACTAAGTCACTTTCTCCCTCATACATTAACCTTAGTATTTGAATAGAACTTGGTTTGAACTCATCCTTTCGGCTAAGGGCATCAGGCACCACATTTTCTTTGCCCGGTTTGTGAATTAAGTCCACATTTATAAGAGCCAAGGTATCATACCACCTCAACTGCTTGGCTGTTATTTTAGTCTGGCTGTCAAAATACTTCAACGACACATTATCGGTGAACGCCTTGGTTTGATGAAGACCAAGGTAATGTTGCCATGTCTTCAAACAATGCACCACTGCAAACATCTCCTTTTCATGTGTTGGCCACTTGGTTTGGGTCCCATCCAACTTCTTGCTTTCAAAAGCAATGGGCCTCCCACCTAGCTTGCATCAACACTTCCCTAATTGCAAAATCACTTGCATCCGTATGTACCTCAAAAGGTTGATCAAACTCAAAAAACTTCAACACTGGATGAGAAGAAAGTTTGGCCTTGTGCTCCTCAAAAGCTTGCTTACATGGCTTAGTCCACACTATGGCTTGGTTCTTTTTCAACAAGTCAGACAAAGGTTTGGCAATCTTAGAGAAGTCTCTAATGAACCTCCTATAATAATTAGCAAGTCCAAGAAATGACCTTACACCTTTTTGGGTGGTAGGTGGTTTCCACTCTTTGATTGCTTCTACCTTCTTTGTATCTGGCTTGATCCCCGATCCAGACAACATGTGGTCCAAGAAGTCAATCTCCATCAAACCAAATTCACTTTTCTCCCCATTTGCATACAACTTGTGTTCCCTAAGCCTTCCCAACACAATCTCAAGGTGTTTGGCATGCTCCTCCGCCGTCTTGGAGTACACCAAGATGTCATCAATGTACACAATGACAAATTCATCCATCTCTTGATGGAACACGGTGTTCATAAGGGTGGTGAATGTTGAAGGGGCATTGCATAGACCAAAAGGCATCACCAAAAATTCATAGGACCCATATCGGGTCCTACATGCCGTCTTTTCAATGTCTCCAAGTGCAATTCGAATTTGGTAATAACCTGACTTCAAATCAATGCGGCTAAAGTACACCGCCCCTGCCAACCTATCAAAGAGATCATCAATTCGAGGTAAAGGATAGTTGTTCTTAATAGTGATCTTATTGAGCGCCCTATAATCAACACACATGCAAAGTTTTCCATCCTTCTTGTCTACAAACAAGACTGGCGCTCCATAAGGTGACTTGCTCTTGCGAATGTATCCTTTAGCCAAGAGCTCATTGAGTTGGTGTTTCAACTCTTTCAACTCCCTTTGATTCAACCGGTAAGGTGCCTTGGATGGTAGTTGTAACCCAGGCACCACCTCAATTTTGTGATTCACTTCTCTTTTAGGAGGCAAAGCATCAGGCAACTCTGTTGTCAAAACATCCATAAACTTATGGATTACACTTGTTACACACTTTGGAGGGGAATTGGCCCTACTAGCCAACTTCTTTTCCTCTCCAACCACACCAGCACGCATAACAATCAAGAACTTAGTATCACTAAGTTCTTCCAAAACTACTAGATGGATTTGAGTCCCCAACATCTTGGGTGACTTAGTTATTTCTAACTCTATCTCTTTGCCATCTACATTGGCAACCACCTTCAAAGATGGCCGCCTTCTTATGTCTACTTCATAAGTATCTAGGAAAGTATTTCTTAAGATGAGGTCTACCCCATCCATATCACACACCGTGAAGTCCTCCACAAAGGTGACCTCCCCACACTTGACTTCCACATTTGTTGCCACCTTGATTGTCTTGTGTAGCTTGCCCTTGGCAAACTGCACTTTGATGGGCTTGCAAGACTCCTTGATTTGCAAGCCCAACTCTTTAGCAAATCTTGGGCTCACGAATGAGTGAATTGCACCTGTATCCACCAGGAGTGAAACATCATGCTTACTTATGGACCCTTTTAAAAACAACAAGCGGGGACTCAACTTGGATTGATTTGCCTTAGCCAAGAAGCCACCTTGAAAAACATGCTCTCCAATGTGAGAGCGTGCATTTTGAACACTCACCTTAGGTTTGGTGCAACCCCGAGGCAAGTGGCCCTTCTCTCCACAATTGTAACAAGTCATTTGGGTCACATCCCTTTTGATTTTGTCACCCCCTTTGTCAATGCCCTTAGCTTGCCCTTCTTTTGGCCCACTTGACTTGGCTCCATCCCCACCATGCTTGCTCTTCATCCAAACATGACGCCTCAACTTACGCTTGGAGTGTTTGCTTGACTCACTTGTTGAAGGCCCATCTTTAGCCTTCTTGTTTTGGCCCTCATCATCACCAATTCTTTTAGCCAGCTTCAACAACTCCGCACAAGTCTCTGGAAGTTGCGGCATTCTAAACAATGCACGCTCTGCCCAACTTTGCAACCCATTGAAGAAAATGATTTTCTTGGCTAACTCATCTAGCCTTGGAAGCACATTTAAGTGTGCATTAAACTCCCGCACATACCCCCTTAGACTCCCTGTTTGCTTGAGTCTTACAAGTGCCACTCCATCACGAATGTCTTGGTATTCTGGGGTGAAGCGGTCGCTAATGCGTTCCTTGAAACCAGTCCAAGTTAAGTTGTCCACCACCTTAGGACTTTCCCCACGAAAGTGAGTCCACCAAAGCAAAACATGATCCTTGAGGAAGGTCACTGCGATGGTGATCTTGTCTTTTTCAGGTGCTCTTTGAGCTTGAAAGTACAACTCCAATTCCACCAAAAAATCCTTCACTTTGTGGGCCTTGCCAATACCTGTGAAAGAAGATGGCATGTTGGTTTTGCAGAATTTGTGAAAAGAAGAGGTAGAACCCTTCTCCTTTAGATCTTTAATTTCACCTTGTATCACCTGAAGTGTTTTGACAAGTTCCTCAAACATGAGGTCACGCCCTTTCCGTTTGCGATCACGCTGGGGTTTCCTAGGACTAGTGGCGGTGTCACCTTCCTTGGCACTAGTTTCCACATTCTCTTCCTCAATGGGAGTCAATTCTTGTCCCATTTGCTCCAAATGAAGAGAATCGCCTCCTTGAGTTTCCTCTAAAGAAGGTTCATTAGCCTCCAAACCTTGACTACGTGTTTGGCGCCCTTGTCTTGAAGCTCCAGCTTCACCTGTCTTGGCTCTCACCATGGCTCCAAGACTCACTGCACACCAACGTAGCCCTGCTCTGATACCAAATGTCGCAACCCAAGTAACACCTAACAGCTTCCAGCAGCTCCCTAGATTCACTCCAACCCACTTACAGCGTCATTTGGTCACCAACTACCTAACACTGTACATGCCAAGTACACACAATGTTAGTCCCCATTTCCAACTCAGTTTGCCAAGTCCCAGTTACCGGGACTACTAGCACACACTCCCCTCGTGACACTGGGCATGTCACTTAGTAACATGGGGCGAAACTTCCACCTTAATGTGCAAGGACCCATGGTGGCACTATTCACCATGGTCTTAACCGCCCTTGAGTGTCACCCCACTCCATACTAGCCCTTTTTGCATTTGCTATTCATTCACTAAAGGTAACCGGCGCTCACAACTCGGGACACATCCAAGAAAGCCTAGCAAGGAGCGGGACTCCACCCAGCCGATGCCACAGGACACACACAAGTGTCCCATGGTGCCTTGAAGTGGTGGTGAAGTCACCACCACCAACCATGAGTCACCGGGACTCACTAAGGCTTCAAGAGGGAGTGAGGAGGGAGACCAACCCCTCCTATAGTACTCTCTGTGGTATTCGGTAGACCCCCCCGTCCTAGGTCGAAGGAAGTCCTTGGATAACTTTGGGTTGTGGAAGACCACCCACTTCCAACCCAGATCGCCAAGTTACGTCACCGTTTGGACTCCCGAACTTCCAACCGGCGTAACTTTACGCTCAGAGCTCCAAATTCAACATGCGAGCCAATTTTAGACATCTACGCAACGAGTAGATGCCGATGAACTGCTCACTCGTCCCATTTGGAAAAGTTCTCACAAAGTTATGGCCCTCTAAAGATTCGGATGCACTGGGGGAGGCGTCACGCCTTCACCACGGCTCTTCTTTTGGCCATAACTTTTGACTCATGTCTTAGAACCTCGTAATGCTTGTCATTCTAGGTTCCTTGTATTCATAGCTTTCCAATGATATGCCACATGCCATACTTTGTTGTGGGCTTCATTGAAAACCCCTCACACCTAGCCCTCAAGTGTCCCGGCGCCACCGGGACCCAGTCAACTTTGAGCAGCCATAACTTTTCGCTCACAACTCCAAATTGTGCGTTCTTTGCGCCATTAGAAGCATATTGTCAAGAGATTTCTAAGCGTGTGTGAAACTCTCATGTTCACTTCAAATCCAGGGTGCTATTGCGCCCTGTTTGATCGGGAGTCTCTTCATTCTCCCTATCTAGTCTATTGCAAGGCTTGGGAAGTCACCCCTAAGGTCCCCCCTTGCGCACTAAGGTTCATTTGGGCACCCCAAGTAGATAAGGGCGTGACACACTCCCTCTTGAAGCCTTAGTGAGTCCCGGTGACTCATGGTTGGTGGTGGTGACTTCACCACCACTTCAAGGCACCATGGGACACTTGTGTGTGTCTCGTGGCATCGGCTGGGTGGAGTCCCGCTCCTTGCTAGGCCTTCTTGGATGTGTCTCGAGTTGTGAGCGCCGGTTACCTTTAGTGAATGAATAGCAAATGCAAAAAGGGCTAGTATGGAGTGGGGTGACACTCAAGGGTGGTTAGGACCATGGTGAATAGTGCCACCATGGGTCCTTGCACATTAAGGTGGAAGTTTCGCCCCATGTTACTAAGTGACATGCCCAGTGTCACGAGGGGAGTGTGTGCTAGTAGTCCCGGTAACTGGGACTTGGCAAACTGAGTTGGAAATGGGGACTAACATTGTGTGTGCTTGGCATGTGCAGTGTTAGGCAGTTGGTGACCAAGTGACGCTGTAAGTGGGTTGGAGTGAATCTAGGGAGCTGCTGGAAGCTGTTAGGTGTTACTTGGGTTGCGACATTTGGTATCAGAGCAGGGCTACGTTGGTGTGCAGTGAGTCTTGGAGCCATGGTGAGAGCCAAGACAGGTGAAGCTGGAGCTTCAAGACAAGGGCGCCAAACATGTAGTCAAGGTTTGGAGGCTAATGAACCTTCCTTGGAGGAAACTTAAGGAGGGGATTCTCTTCATTTGGAGCAAATGGGACAAGAATTGACTCCCATTGAAGAAGAGAATGTGGAAACTAGTGCCAAGGAAGGTGATACTGCCACTAGTCTCGGGAACCCCCAACGTGATCGCAAACGGAAAGGGCGTGACCTTATGTTTGAAGAACTTGTCAAAACACTTCAAGTGATGCAAGGTGAAATCAAAGATCTAAAGGAGAAGGGTTCTACCTCTTCCTCTCATAAATTGTACAAAACCAACATGTCATCTTTTTTCACAGGCATTGGCAAGGCCCACAAAGTGAAAGACTTTTTGGTGGAATTGGAGTTGTACTTTCAAGCTCAAAGAGCACCTGAAAAAGACAAGATCACCATCGCAGTGACCTTCCTCAAGGATCATGCTTTGCTTTGGTGGACTCACTTTCGTGGGGAAAGTCCTGAGGTGGTGGACAACTTAACTTGGACTGGTTTCAAGGAACGCATTAGCGATCGCTTCACCCCAGAATACCAAGACATTCGTGATGGAGTGGCACTTGTAAGACTCAAGCAAACATGGAGTCTAAGGGGGTATGTGCGGGAGTTTAATGCACACTTGAATGTGCTTCCAAGGCTAGATGAGCTAGCCAAGAAAATCATTTTCTTTAATGAGTTGCAAAGTTGGGTAGAACGTGCATTGTTTAGAATGCCCCAACTTCCAGAGACTTGTACGGAGTTGTTGAAGCTGGCTGAAAAGATTGGTGATTATGAGGGCCAAAACAAGAAGGCTAAAGATGGGCCTTCAACAAGTGAGTCAAGCAAACACTCCAAGCAACGCTATATTCAAAATTTTGGGAGTTTAGGACTCGCCCAAAATAATATTGTCGATTTTGATACCAATACGAATGGATGTTTTGTATATAATTTAGGTTGACAAATATTAGAGGTACTAATTTTTTAATGTAATTTCCATTAAAATTAGAGTGTAGTGACATACAAAGTCTCTAATTCGAACATTAGGTCAAATTTCAAGCACTAATGCTAACATTAATATACAAAAAATCTTTACTTTTTGAACACCAAGTCATGAGCTTTGAAGTTGGTTGTAAAGGATTGTTCATGTCATTCAAATGGTCCGAATTCAATTCCCATTGAATATGAATAAGCAGTTGAGGGATAGGCATGACTTGGTGCTGCCTAATGACCTATACATGCAGCTAGGAAAGTTGTAACAATCAATCGGCCCCCTATTCGAATTGTGACAATTACTTAACACAATTATCAAACACATAGTGATTATAACCACTATCCATTTTTTCCAGTTGCTTCAAATTATCAATAATATTCGTCATAGATATTATAACATAAGTGCTTCAACAAAAATAAATTAAAACATAGAAAAAAAATAAAACTCAAATGTACTTAGAAGCAATTTATTATAATTGAAAGTGAATACTCTTGTTTTGTAAAAACAAAAGCTACATTTCAAAGCATATAAACAATACCAAACTATAAATCCAAACCAACAAAATTAAAGTATATGCCATCTACTGCAATATATAAATTCCATCCATTACACACAATATGTGGATGGGAAATACAAAATAAAGCATACCACATATACCCTTATGTACATATGGCTTCTCAATTATAGGAAGTCAAGCTCTCGTTGATGACTTCAATTTGTATAGCAGGGATCTTAATCATGCACTCCTGAGTGTCTTTCTTGATCCTCGACTTCCACGCTGTCATAAGAGTATCAGTGTGTTGCCAAACAGGAGGTTCAGTTTCATCGACCTTCCAACGCAGACCTCTTTCGCTGTCCCATCCGGTGTAGAAATCTATAACATCTTGATTCCTTGATGTTAGATGGAAATATTGAATAAGGACACAATTCGGATTTTCTGGGCTGTTGTTCGGATCAGACAATGCCCTTGCAATCTATACCGGATGAGTGTCACCATCTGCGGGGCGAACCGCAACAAAATAGCCTTCAAACAAATCTCGAGCTACCCGAAAGGATGGATTTGGACGACCACTCAACGGCCCAACGTACGGGTCATCTTCCCCAAACTCTTCACGTTCTTCACCATCCTCGTTCAATTCATCCGCTTGATCTGCTACTACTCGTGAAGTTGGACAAAAACCATCTCTCAAAACACCAAAGGTAGGTAATGGTTCCATCAACGCTGCCTTGACGCCACGCCAGTACCTCACTATGTACTCGTAACGCCTTAGGTAATCCCCGATGACGTCTGCATTGCATAAATTATTCCAATATTTCACGAACCCCGACACACCTTTGACGATGTCATCTAAGCCTTTCATAGGCTTCAACGGAACAGGCAGCGGTTCACCCCGTGGCTACAAACTTCGCCCTTCAACATCTTCTTTCCATAATTTGATGCCTCTTCCGTCTTCTTCTAACCACTCTGCATCAGTGCAAAGAAGTTTGTACTTCATGACAGGGCACCCCGTTGAGTCCAGGTAGAACTTCAATTGATGTGGTTTTGTGTGTCCAATGAGGATGTCATCACCATCAACAAGTGACCCTGCTATAAAACCCTTGAAATCGGGCACTTCTTCAATAAGGTGAGGGATAACGGGGATGGAATCCACATCCATGAACGACTTCATTAGTGCTGGTAATGTTGAGAAGTTGTCTTTCTTCAAATCCATGCTCCATCTTCCAAACAACGCATCTATGTTGTCATGTGTGTGACCCACAATCATGAAGTTCACGTACACTTCCCGGAAGATTTTGTTTGCAACAAGTAAAGACCAAAAACAGAAAACATATCTATTCTTGTTGTCTCCAGTTGCATTGTCCATCTGCACGTTCAAAATGGGCGGTAGCCGCATGGCTGGAGCTAAAGTATTTGGCAACGGTGGTAGTGACATGTTGCACATGTCTGCACCCTCTAACACAGCCTTAAACAAATTAGTGGACTTTGAATTTTTGAACAACTCTCGAGAAGAAGACTTCGAAACTAACTCTAAATCTCGCAACAACTTTGCCATTGATTCAACGGTATAGTTGGAGTCATGGGAGTAGACATCCAAGCTATAATGCGCGTAGCGTACATCTGCATGACCATGTGCAAGCATGCCCGTCACAGAAACTGGTAGCTTCATGAGGCCATGGAGTTCTTTACTCTTGTGAGAGAACACAGGACAAGCGGTTTTCGAGTGATCCATTTTGTCGTGTATGATTGTAAGACATTCATGCGGAGACTTGAATGACAACTCTCGATTGATGTAATATACATCCCTATGGGCACGAGCAATGGTAAGATGCCTATCCAATCTTCTTGCTCATTTCAAAGCAGTTTGAGATCCACTGATAGCACCCTTAACAAGCTCATTTAGCTTGTCACAAGTAGCACACTGAGCAAAATTATCCCCTGGCTTCTTCACATCGAACTCTGAGAACTTTGTGGACCTTATTTTACTCAAGTTCGAAGTGGAGATCTCCTTCAATCCGAAAGCCACATTGAAATCATTGAGTTTCTTCAATTGGTCCTTCCATTGAAATGAGTCCGGAAGAATCTTCGAGACGACCTTCTCACTTGCCTTCAAACTCCGGGTGCGATGCGGCATATGATTGGCTTTCCTGTCAAGGATGCACTTTAAAGAAGCTATTGCTTGTAGGGTATGTTCTCTAGGCTTCAACAATCCTATATTACCATGATCCCTTGCTTCTCGATCGAGCTTCATGTATTTTGAGTAGCGATAGAATGTAGACTCAACAACCCCCACAATAAGGCCCAATGCGCGCAAACACACATTTATGCCTTCAATTGTAACCATCTTCCTTCGATGTGCACCTTCATGAATTTGTTTGTGCATATCAGTCTTCATGAAGGCACGGTGTTTAAATGTTGAATTTTTGTACATTCTTTCTCGAAATGCCCGAATTTTCTCCCTCGGGAACGGTTGGACACAATTCTTATTGCAACACACCTTGCTAGATACCATGTTGATTGACTCTTGTGTAAGGAGGTCTTTTGCTTTGACAACAGTTTCACGAGGCGGATTTCGGTTGGCACTTGCATAGGGCCTAGCAGATTTGGATGATGGTGGATTCATTAGACTTGCTTGCAGACGGTTGAATTTGTCTCTCTGTTCATGATCGCGTAAACTAGCACCACGACAGTGCACGAGCTCAATAGGCCAAGCTACTAATGAAAAGACATTTTCTTCAGAAATGTCCACTTCAGAATGTGATTTTGAAATGTGCACTGACACATGAGTGTCTCCAAGAGGTCTAGTGACACCAAGTACAAGATTTGAATTCATACTATGACAAGTACCTTCTCCAACAAAAACACCCTCTCCATTATACAAAGTAACAAACCTTGTATTCCATTTTTGTCGAGGAAGCCCTTCACACTCAGGAACGCCAGCACTCATTTCTTGAAGTACTTGGAGCTCATCGTCAAATGAGTCCATAAGGTCAAGTGGGACATCAACGGAGCCCATATTGTCTGTAAACATAAACCACAATCCGAATAGAAAATTAATAGATGAAGAAAGACCTGTCAAATTTTATTTAATGTAATTTATTAATTTATGTAAATGCAGTTTAGGGCGGACCTCCCTAAACTGCACAACTAGACAAACAAAGTTCTAGATCAATGAAGACCAATCTGATAGAAATTAATGATCATTGTACGGCTGACAACCCTTAGCTGCTTCACAATAGTGTGAAGTTTTCTGAACGCAGATGGCGTAGACCTCATTCATTTTCTTAATCTGTCAATATCAATGGTGTGGCGGTTTTAGGCGAATAACATGACCACTTTGTCAGATTTTAGAAACTAAATAAGACATCCCCTCATATTTTCTTTCTTAAGTACTAAAATTGTGGCATTTCAATTTAGGGCGGACCTACCTAAACTGTATGAACATAGTGTGAAATATTTCAGACTCGACATCCTGAAATCCTATAAATTGAACATGGAAGAAGTGTATTTTAGGGCGGACCTCCCTAAACTACATGACCGGTAAAAACTGCGTGAGGGTTGTCGAAGTCCTTTCCAAATTGAACAAGAACCTGCTTTGTTCACTGTTGTGCAAGTAATGAAACTGTTGCAATGCAATTTAGGGCGGACCGTCCTAAAGTGTATGTCCGGACTCTCTGTGTATTGAAGATATAGCAATACCCACCTAGTTAATGCTTTTAAAACATTTAGGTTTGTCAATATGTAGTTTAGGACGGACCGCCCTAAACTGCAATGACAGTATATATAGCATAGTTATAAATTGTCTTTATTTCAGTGGGTAAATGATGCATTGCAATTTAGGGCGGACTGACCTAAACTGTTCGTCCCACTAGTAAAAATTTCGCTATATAGAATATAAATTAAGGCATTGATGCATTTCATTTTAGGGTGGACCGCCCTAAAGTGCATATCCAAACTATTGATTTTGTGATTATTTATTAAAAAACCCGACTTATTTAAGTCTTTAGAAAATATTTAGGTTTGTCAATCTGCAATTTAGCGCGGACCGCCCTAAACTGCATGAATAGGGTCAAGGAAATTGGATTCAGTGTTAGTGTATTTTGTTGTAATATTCATAAAATTATTTCCGATCGCAATGCAGTTTAGGTCGGATCGACCTAAACTGCACTTCTTACAAAAACGTAATATGCTCGACATGAAATACAAATCATGACATGGTCTACTTGCGTTTTAGGACGGACCGTCCTAAATTGCACGTCTTCAAAAACATGTAGCCCAAGAAGTTTCTAAATATAGACCCGGATTTTACGGCTACAAACCAGGGTACCTATTCACACCGCCGAAATTGAATTCAGTATGATGACTTAAAACTGAACATGTACTTGAAAATGTATGAGCATATTGCAAATTCCTCAATACGAAACTGAAATGTACAAGAAGAGGAGAACTCTGTCAAACTTGAAATCTGTTGCGTTACATGACTATGCACAAAGTACTGGAGTGCTAGAAATGTCTGGACAAAGAAAATGCTTTCATCTGTTGGTTGTACGCAAAGTGCACCTTGAACTGCAGAACGCCTCGTCCAACTGTGCCGCATTTAAAGTCTTCAAACCACAACAGAAAAAAATGACAACAATGAATAACAGAGAGCTTGAACAGGTTCACGATCACATAAGAAAAGCCAAATGAGAATGAGAACAACACTAACAATCTCAACACGTATACAAAAAGCACCCGCGCCGGGGGGAGCAAAGTTTTGGCGCAGGGGGGAACAAAATTTTGGTGCTGGAGGAGGGCCGCGCCAAAACAAAATGAATTCAAATTTCAAATTTTTTTTCGGGAGATTCATTTTCCACTTTGTAGCACTTTTTCAGGCCACAAGATCTTTGGAAGAAGTTCGTGCAGTCTTTCATTAGAAAAATAGTCGTCCACTTGACAGTGCTTACTTCAGATTCAAGCCTATTTCAGGTGTTTGTGGATTTGCAAAGTCAACTATTGGAATTTTTTTTCACAAATCACAATGTTGACAAAGCAAATTTTGCGCGCGATTTTTTGTCTAACATTAATGATTTCCAGAAGTAGGTGAGACATTCTCTCCTTCCTTTTCCTGACCACGCAACAATGCATGTGCAAAGAATGTATTGAACTTTTGTAAAGAAATTGACTTTGCGTTTCAGAATAAAACAGGGTTGCTATTGTGAGAGCCTGGAGCAGGAGCCTGTGAGCCTGTGAGCCTATGAGCGGGAAGTTTTTTTGATGAGAAAACTTGTGGAAAAATTTGTATATGATAGGGGGAAGTTGTGATTAACCCATGACCGTGGACTTGGAGTCAACCGAGGTTCTATGACCGTGGATGTCATTCATAATTATATGTATGTAAGTTAAGGGTCATTTGTGGACTCTTAGAGGCACTACCATTATTGTGGAGAACATTATTCACATAAATAAGAATTAATTTGTTGTCACACATGAAGTGGTCTAAGAATGGGAAGGAAAATGAATGAGCCCAAGATCTAGCATCTTTTTTTTTATCAACTATTGATTGTTTACCATTAAAGATCATTTTTCTTTACTTCATTTCTCATGTACATTGAATATCAAACGAGAAGCACAATGCTTGCAGCTTGTAGCCATAAAACACACAAAATCAAATCAACATAGAAATCAATACACATAATTCAACTCATAAGATACGTCAATCTTATGAGTCTAAGTGCCGGTGGAGTTGGCCATAGAAACCTCACTCGAGGATGACTCTAGAGTCTCCTCACCTTCAGAAGCTGAAACGTCTAGAAAATTCACTACGTTTGTAGCATACTTGGGTTTGGAAGGCTTAGGCTCTCTACAACCATGTCGTTCATACTGTGATGCCATCTTCTCGGTATACACTGGAAGATCGTAAGACTTCTCGGGACTCAAAATAAGTCTTCTAATCTTCTTCACACAATGTTCATCCATCACTCTTTTGTTCCTTCAAAAACAAACAATGCAACGTTAGTTATATTGATTTATGAAATGCAATACTTGTTGAATACAAAAATCTACATGTCTTCCAAAAGTGAAACTTACTTACTAGGTCTAATGTTGCGTGTAAACACCATTGGTTCCACGTGCACGGCATCCAGATCAAGAGCGGCAAAAACTTTTGCCGGAGCTTGTGTCATTTCTTGCACTGGAGCGGCTTTTTTCATTGGCAAGAGAACCCCCTTGAAGATATTCTCATCCTCCTCCAAAGCCACAATATGCCGTCCAGTGCCACGACATGCAAGAATCGATGCACCTATAGTACAACCATGCGAGCATTAGAAGTTCACAGATTTTACATACACACAAACATTTTAATTTAGGACTCTCATTTCAAAGTATTAAATCACCTGTAGCAGTGGTGCAGTCCAAAACTACATCTTCTTCATCCGAGCAACCTTCGATGAAAAATTGTAGGAACTTTGCATCTTTCTCTCGCGGCCCGCGCCAAGGCTTTTTTGATTCCTTGTTGACTAACATTGTCTCCTCGGTGATATAATTGATGACCATGTCCTTCCTCTGAAGATTCCACTTTGCTTTCGTCATGGCCTCAGTTTGCCTGAATGTGAAGGCTGATTTTTTTTTCTCACCCAAATCCTTCACAAAAAGGGTGACTCCGAACTTCACAGTCTGCAAAAAGGCAAAAAATGGTTTAGTGCAAGGGAGAATGCCGCTAAACCAAATGACATGCGCGCTATACATTTAGAAAAACTTACCGTCTGACCAAGTGTAATACCCGACACTAGGTCCAATTGGTTGAATGCCAACCACTCTTTCTTCATCAACAACTTCTTGAAGACGTTCTTCAGTCCCGCAAACATACGCCGCGATTGAAGGCTATATGAGTGAAATACAAGAACGCAGCCGTTGTCTTGTAAGCTCTCCTCAGCAAAGTGAAATGCATTTTGCATTCCCGCACACGTTGGGTCCGAGTTCCATGCCGAAACATGCTTTTCAGAGATGAGTGGTACGGGCAGGTTCTCTGGGCAATCAAAAATAATAAGATCCACCAAAGGCTCTTGGCTCACCCTACCGTTCAATGAACGAGGTTTTCCTGCATTTGCCTACAGTCCAGTGATTGTACATGTTATTAGAAGATAAAAAATGAAACTATTTGTTCATCAAGAAATCCTATGAAGTTACAAACTGAACTTCATGTTGCCACACACCTTTCGAATGAAGTCCATGACCTCAATATAAGAATTAGGTGGTGAACTCTCCAAATTGTCCATGATGTCAACAATGGATACATTCAAGATTAGTTCCTCCGACTTGACGTCGTCATCATCTAATATAACCACCTGCGTGCCTTGTGTCACCATATCCTCCGTCCACTCGGCAAGCACAGCCTTCCTCTTCATCCCACTATGACTTCCCTACACCAACTGCGAGCTCTGATCGACCGCTGATGATGTAGGAACGACGATATCACCATCATCTTTTTTCTTCCCCTTTGCCTTTGCTTTCTCCTCCTTCTCCTTCTCCTTTTCCTTCTCCTTCTCTTCTATCTTTGCCAAACGCTGTGCCTCCTTTTTTTGCTTGTTATCCAAAGCAATTTGTAGACGATTCGCTTTCTTCTTGTCAACGTTGTTCCTCCTTTCAATTGCCTTGCTCCTTTGATCTTCGGTGAGGCCCGCAAACTCATCAACATCCATGTCCACCGCTCCAATGTCCTTCAAAGAATCGCGGAGTTGTACCTCCGATGGATGCGTGTACGATATAGGGCAATCAATGTACCATCCACCGCCATTTAGATGAGCCGTGGTAAATGTTTTGAGCTGATTTGCCGTGTACATGCAACTTGCGGAATTGTGATCTAGGAAGACCGAAAGGAATGGAAGAAGGTCTGCCCTCTGGATGGCTCCTTTTCCTTCTAGTTCAAACTTGAAGTAGCTGCATCATGATAAACAAAGAATGGTAAGCACGAATTGTAAAAATCAAATTAGACAGAAGACGAATTTCAATCTCGTATACATGTGCTTCAAAGCAACATTTCTTATGGCTCAAGAAATAGAAGATCAAAAAATTAAATTGTAGACCTTTCAAAGGACAGAAATGGGGGTCCCCCAACTACTTCTAGAGCATGCCTCGGATCCGAGGCATGTTCTACAGGTAGCCTAAGGACCCCCTATTTTTTCCCTTCGTTCATCTCTAATAGGTTTCCTGCTTCAACAATGTATTTTTAGCCAAATGACAAGAGATTTTTAATTCAAATAGTCACTTCCAAATGAATATTTTTTTATCCAGTTGAAGACATACCGATAAAGGACCCTCTTCACTGCCTGTTGGGACCCCTCATAAGTGTTGAAGTTGTTGCTTTTCTTGAAGTACTTAGCTCCTCTAAGATGAGCCAAGAACCCGTGATCCCAAATTTTCCTCCTCCACCCTTCCAAGTATTCCGATAAGGTTTCTGGTTGAAGCGGAACATTCATATTGATGATGATGTTGTCTTGCTTGACAACTTCCTCAAAGTATTGTACAACTGCATCTTCAATCTGTAGAAAGAGATGCCAAAACCAAAATCATATGATATGCACTGCCTTCCAAGAATTCTAATTTCTCAATATCCTAGTGAATATGAATTATGATGGCTTTCAAGTTGAATTACATGAATAGGTAATCACTTACCCTTGCGTACCAAACACAACGATTCAAGAAAGGACCAAGTAGTGTCTCTGACACTGGCCTAGGCGGAAAACGTCTAGCATCACGTGATGGTGTAGAAGAGTTCCACCACTTCAGGAATTTGATCTTGTGATCTACCGTGGTATTGCAAGTAGCCACCATTTGGAGCTTCTCTAGAGTCATCTCCGGAACCTCATTGGAACTCCAATGTTTCTCAATCTGGTCAACAAAAGGAAAGCAGAGGATGTTAGATTCTGAGGTTTGCATGACATCAATAGATTCAGTTTATGATGTAGGTCATGAAATCACCTCATGATCTAGAAAACCTTGCTTGTTAGCTAGATTCGCCACCGCAACCAACTTAGACATTTTGACGTTGAGTTTACTGGTCTTCTCATGAGCTCCGGATCTTATGGCATGCGCCAGTTCCTCAGGAGTTCTGTCGTCCTCCGATGTCATCTCATTGTACCTCCGCCTTGTTGCATCTGCTGACTGGGCAATTTCTTGCTGCAAAGGTGTGATAGAAAAGAATTACACATATATGATTGTATAATAAAATGGTACAGACAAATACAATAGAAACGAAGGGAGAAGCATTCACAAAGATTCTTACCCTGAAAACAAACGACGTGAAGACTTGTAGTGGCATAGAATACCAAGTCTTTTTAGCTTTGTGTGCCCCACACAGTCGGACCTCCAATGGCCTGAGCATCTCTTTGAACCGCTCAATAGTAAGGAGACCATATTTTTGAACCCTGTATAACGTGTACACCAAATTGGTCTTTACGTGTGAGTCTTCCGTGGACCTGATATGCACAGAAGCGATTTCAGTTATTGTTGTACCCACAAACTGCAACATATCACAAACTATAAGAACAACCTAACTTGGGGGCTGAAGTGAGCGGCAACAGTCAAATACTACATGCAATCAACTGATAGGGTGCCTAAAAAACATTTGAGATAAGCAGTATAATTTGTCCTTTAATGCTCCAGGGTCCTAAAATACCATTCTATGTCTTCTAACAACTATAGGGTATGTAATAATAGCATTTTATTAAGTGTGTCTATTTTTAAAAAGAAAATGTAGACCTTTGAAAAGGTAAATCCATAAAACATAAACAATTTGAATATGAAGAAATGCATGTTATAGAGTTGACAAAGAAAATGTTCACTTAGTGTTACGCAACATACAAATAAATTTTCCAAGAAAGGATGTGAAGAAAATAAATGATAATGTTGAGTTAACAACAATGGATAACATATGGAATTTGAACATAAATAAATGGATGTCACAGAGTGCCCCCTCCTGAGAAATCAACTGAGGCATTAGAATTCCAAAGAGGGAGATTACACACTTACTTGTTAATGTCATGCATGACATGCATGACTAGCTCGGTCTTGCCCTTGGTATCTAGTACAATGGAATCCACTGCGTAATGCCACTCCTCGTCTTTCGAGTGTTTTTTGGTAATGTAATTCATCCACGAGATGAGTCTGTGATTACCATCACAAACATAGAATTTAATGTTCTTCAAAAACCTCAACTTGGGTTTGGATTCGACACTAGCATTGAAGGCGTCATTTTTTGACTTCCATAATGGATCCCACTTCGCTATCTCCTCTTCTGTGAACTTTGAGCTCTCTCCAGCCTCATCTGTAGTAGTGACGTAGAAAACTGCCGCTCCTTCTCTGTAACCCTTGCTGAACTCATGCTCCATGAAATCAAGATCACACGAGAGGGTAGGCCTCACCATGGGCATGGGAACCATTCGGCAAAGCGAAATTTGGAGTTGAAAGAGGTGAGGTGGCTTCATCCTCAGCGAAGCAATGGTATTCACAGAGTCTACCTTGTGATATTGTCGGAGATCGTCCTCCAACGAGTCTTTGTCATCAGCCCTCAATAGGTCATCGAGAACGTCCTCCTCCATTGCGTCTCCCTCCTCTTCACCTTCATCTTCACCTGCAATGGGTGGTTGCACTGAATCATCGGTGTTCGACGTTTCCAAAATAGTCTCCTCGTGGCACAGGTTTGTAGGAGTCCCATCCATCTGCGAGGTTCAACCATGAAATTGAGCAATAGCCCTGGACTCTCATCAATGGATCCAAATTCCCCTAGAAACTAAAATATACTAGGATTTTGTAAAAAATTATTGCATGAGAAATGACACAACAGAGGCAAAAGATTTAGGATCAAAGGACATGCATTGTATAAGAAACGCTCACAAGCGATGTGCCTTTAAAGGAAATCCAATACAATGGGATCACTCAATGTCCACATCTTCCTCTGAGTCAGAGCTCAGATGGATGATGACAATTTCTTCTAAACCTTGGAATGAACTACGTGCACAATCGCGGGTCTCCTCCATCGGTGGCCCGTCAATGGTGATGGACCCCTACGTCTTCGAGGAATACTCCGTGTCCGAACTCTCGGGAGACATACACTGCAGCGGACGGTTTCTAGCCATCTCAAGTATAACTTGAAGACGTCTACGTTTCTGTACGGGCGTAAAGTGGCGTGCATATCTCGGTGCTCAGGTGTCACTCACCCGACTGAGTTTAGAACTCTCAAAGGCATCCACAGCGTGATCAGCTGCGTCCATGACATCATCAAAACTTACCAAGTCCTCATCATGAACTTGATCCTCCTCAGTGTCTTTGTCTTCATCAGAATCGTGAAGAACCTCTAGAGTCTCCTTCAGTGGTGTGAGAGCCTGAGATGGTCCTGCCTCATGGGTGCCCGTGACGTGAGGAGGTACCGAGGTCGATGAAGAGACATTTTGGCCACGTCTAACCTTCTGTGGATTGCAACATTTTTGAAGTTAGAAATGCATGCTCAAAATCATCTAATGCCACATAGTGCTTGAGGAGATCTACAAATGAAAGTACATTTTTAAAGTCCAAAAGAAATAAAAGAGTTCCACCAACGCACGTAGAGACGTACATGGTTTTGGACATAGAAGGTACAGTGCAATCGATCCAATCAATTTCTTTATGCTTTCTAGACAATGATAAGGAACATAAATCATAGTAAGAGTATCAAAGATTACCAAACACTGTAAGGACCAACAAGATCATCATACATTAGAGGAATCATGAGGACCACCCAAACCACTAAGAATAAGCACAGTTACCAAACACTGTAAATAGAAACATCAGGATCACTGAACACAGAACGAATTACCAGGATTTAGGAAACTCCTCTACAATCCAAGAGATTTTATTACATCCTGACCATTATTAGGATCTCTAAACACTATCACATTTAGAACAAAAACAAATTATTTCAAGAAAAAGAAGAATCAAAGTACACCTTTCAAGGCTAAGGAGCATCACAGATAATCATAATAATTTGAATTCATTGAAAATAAGGGGGTCCTAGTGAGTGCCTCCAACCAAGCCTCGGATCCGAGGCTTCTTTGGTGGCACTCACTAGGACCCCCTTATTTTTGAAATAAGATAAATCCGATGGCATGTTCCAAAACTAATCAATGACAAAATATAGTATGATTTTCACGATTTCTATGAAATAAGGGGGTCCCCGTGAGTGCCACCAAACAAGCCTCAGATCCGAGGCTTGTTTGGTGGCACTCACAGGGACCCCCTCATTTTTGAAATAAGATTAAACCTAAGGCATGGTCCACAAGTAATAAAAGGCTAAAGTAAGTATGACCCATACGATTCCTAGAAAATAAGGGGGGTCCCAGTGAGTGCCACCAAACAAGCCTCGGATCCGAGGCTTGTTTGGTGGCACTGTCGGGGACCCCTTTGTTTTTGAAATAAGAATAATCCTAAGGCAAAGTCCAAGGCTAAGCACCGTCAAAGCATATACTTTCAACATTGCCAAACACTGTAGAAATCAACAATCACCAAGCACAATACACTAAATGGATCAAGAAAATGACCAATCACTATAAAGATCAATAGGATCACCAAACACTACATGAATCTTAAGAATCACCAAACCCTATAAGGATAAGTGAGATCACCAAATAGCAAAGAAATCTTGATGATAACCATCAATCCCAAGAATTCACCGGACACAGGGCACTTATCACCGGTCACCATCCACCGGAAACCGGCTTAGAAGGTTTACTCTTCCAAAACTTCAATACTGCTTTAATCCACATTCCCAAAACTACAAGACTACTTATGATCTGGAGTACCCATTCATTCCTAAAACATTTTTGGCATTCAGATCCAATGAATGTTGAGCACTAGTTAAGTACTCAATAACAAACTCGGTGGAATAGGGGCATTTTGGTTTACTCTTCCAAAACTTCAATACTGCTTTAATCCACATTCCCAAAACTACAAGACTGCTTATGATCTGGAGCACCCATTCATTCTTAAAACATTTTTGGCATTCAGATCCAATGAATGTTGAGCACTGGTTAAGTACTCAATAACAAACTCGGTGGAATAGGGGCATTTTGGCTTATAAAGAATATGCATTCTTGACTCAGAATCTAGGAAATTTCGAAATTCTTTCCAATTGTATCCAATTTCAAGGGGGCCCCAGGAGGGCCTCTGATTGTGCCTCGATCCGAGGGTGAATTCTTCCAACTGAGGTGGACCCCAAACAATCAATATGTTCGCCCATGCGACGTCACAAAAACTGGACAAATCCAAAAACCTAGATCCGAGGGTGGTCTCTTCCGACCCAGGGGGACCCCCGAGAATCAGAGGAAGCGCCTTCGAGATGTCATAGAAGCAGGATACAAGATGAAAAGACACCGACAAAAAAAATTTGAAATGGTGAATATTTAAAGATTCATTGCGAATGCTTGGCTTTCACAACTGCAGAGATGCTTGGCATTTGAGAATGCCTTCAAGATTCTACTCCCCAGGAGTTGGAGATGATAGCGTTCGAGTGCAGCTTCAACTGCCCAACACCAACTCTGCATCTCCAAAATCTAAGAATTCTAAACCATCGATCCAGTTCGGCCTGTCAAGAAAGCGGAACTTCGAAATTTCTTTTCAAATTGAGGGGGTCCCCACGAAAGCCACTGACTGTGCCTCGGATCCGAGGGTGGTCTCCTCGAACCCAGGGGGACCCCCGAGAATCAGAGGAAGCGCCTTCGAGATGTCACAAAAGCAAGATACAAGATGAAAAGACACTGCCCAAAAAAATAGGAAATGGTGAATATTTAAAGATTCATTGCGAATGCTTGGCTTTCACAACTGCAGGGATGCTTGGCATTTGAGAATGCCTTCAAGATTCTACTCCCCAGGAGTTGGAGATGATAGTGTCCAAGTGCAGCTTCAACTGCCCAACATTGACTTCGTATTTACAAATTCTAAACCAACGATCCAGTTCAGCTTGTGAAGTAGGCGGAACTTTTAAAAAAAAATATCAAATTGAGGGGTCCCCACGGGAGCCACTAACTGTGCCTCGGATCCGAGGGTGGTCTCCTCGAACCCAGAGGGGCCTCCGAGAATCAGAAGAAGCGCCTTCGAGATGTCAATAGGGTTGGACAAAACGAGAAGATGACACCGAGAAAGGAAACCGGTGAAGGTTGACTCAGAGGGAATTGGGAAGGCGAGAGATGCAAGAATTGAGAGAGTACCTTAGCAATTCTTGTCTCCATCGGAGGAACAACCACTTCTTCTGGAACTTCGCCCGACCGACTCCGAGTGGTCCTTGTCGTCTCCCGCAGCTGCCCAAAACGTGCACAAGCAAATCAAAAGACAAAATGTGAAGACGCTGTGAGGTTTGTAAGTTCCTATGGCCACTGAATTCGCAACGAAGAAAGTACAGCGCGCCATGTTGCATGCACTGCAACTTGAGCATGGGAACTCCAATTTTAGAAACAAGGCCGCTTTTGGAAATTCTCCGCGGCTGCGGATAGGATTTCCCACCATCACCTCCGGATCACCAAGACCGTCATGCGAGTGGAGATATATCACCTCCGAGGGAATTTGAAATTCCAGATCAAATGAGCCGCGATTCAGATCAAATGACCCTACAGTTCTTGTTCCAGAAATTCGCAAGAATAGTAGGGAATCTTCAAATTAAAAAAAAATAGTCCTACGGGGACGCTGCGGTGCACTAAGGTCACCGGACATTCAAAAGTACAATGCACAGAGAGCATTTCCATTTGCATCGCTGCAAGAATTTTGAAAAAACAAAAAATCCATCCCCTCTTGCATTTGTAGATAAGGCCTACATCTGGAACCGTGGATTAGTCTTGGGAATCAATGGTCCAGATTAAATTTGGATCCATTGTAGGTGGCATAGCTTGAGATGTTGCCACATGGTCTCTGAAGACGAGTTGAAGTCTTAGAAGAAGTCACGAAGAGATGTTTTTCTAATCCTAAGCGATTTGGAAATTGCAATATAATATAAGCAATTGGAATGAAAAATAGCCCCTTTGTCTATTTGAAGGAGACATTTATTTTATTCACCCCTAAATGCCTAAGGCACCCTAAAGATGTTTGTCCTAGACCAAAAGCGTGAGGGGTTATCATTGTCTTCAATAAAACAAAGTTTTTTCATTTTGATGTCTGACAATGAAGGTGTTGAAAGAGCTTCTTTCCTAAACCAATGTTGAGTTTGTAAATCTGAAGGAATACTTTCATTATTACAAATGAAGCAAATGTTTCTTTTTATAAATCCTATCAATCACCACAATTTTTTTGAAATTTGGAAATCAATGTTCTCTAGGATTGGAGGTGACATGAAGAACTACGTATAGTGCTAGCACATTGAAATGCGCTTTCATTGAAGTTATTGTTGTATGAAAAGCTGTGAAATTCACTATACATAGCACCATCAAGTTGATGGAGTGCAACTGCTCTTATAAAAGGATAGAAAATTTGACCAAATTCACACTTCAATATTTGACACTTTTACTGATTTACTTAGGGGCTAACTAAGATTTTGAAAGCATAACTCTATTCACGAAGAAAAGAAGTTCTCAAACTTTAACATCTATTTGCTTTATTACAAGTATGCGAAGATAGTGTGCAACCAGTATTTCCTGTGAAAATGGTAGTATCCTCCTGCTAACTGTTCTACCAAACCATCTCAAAATACAGGACTTCACTTACAAACAAACTGAGAGGGTTTTAATGAATAGAAGGTTCTTAGATAGACGTGTCTTCCAATCCACATATTCCTACTACGTATACACTAATACAGTTACAATGACGTACTAGAGCTTGGCACAGAAATCTTCTATCTTTTGGCGTTCCTGCTAAACCACGAAGAGGAAAGAAAAAAGGGATACTAAATGAGTACTCTGAAAGCTTCGTACCATGGCGTCCGTTGTCCGTCTGCCACGTTGGGAACTTGGATTTTCTAAGAACACCTCTAGCGCTGCCTCAACATCGACAGCATGCACATCCTCCTCACGAGCAGTACTCCCACTTCATATCGAAGAACTCTCCGCAAATCCGTAGGTGCCGATTCGGCAGTCTTTGGCACCGCTCTCCCTCTTCTCGTCATTCTGGATCGCCTCAGTGCCTTGGATGATGAAAAATATATGGAACCTCGTCTCCTTCCTCTTTTTCTAGGTCTCAAACTAATGAACTCCTTCACTGAGTTGTCTACAAGCATGAAGGGAGCTCAAATAGCCTATTCATCAACGCTCTCAACTACAACACCAACACTAAAAGCCAAACCATTTGAATGAAGACAAAGAATACAAATGGTGGTCCTTATATTCTATAGTATGCTTGCGTGCGCCGTCACATCCTCATTTAATAAGACTAATACGAATGACAAGAGGATGCATAAGTCGGCGCATGGCAGGTTCCTTAATGTGTCCAATATTTGAAATCTACAAGTACACTGACAATGGTGGCGGAGCCTACATTGAAGATGATGCCGCCAATCCAAAATGACGAGTAAGCTATTCAAGAGGGGTATAATTCCTTATGCATAGGCTTCAATACTCGCACATGCCAAAGCTTGAGCACAATCCTATGTATTAAAAAACAAAATATAGTAGATTGTCAGAGTTCTGATTCTAAGTTTTTCTTAATGAGAATAGGACTTCCAGACTTCGCATGTTTCTCTTAGAAATATGGACTGTTAGTAATGAATAGTCTAATTGACTGTTCAACTAATTACTTAATGCAATTTTCTAAGTTCACTTATTGGATTCTGAGATGAGGAGTTCTCTTTGCTTTTCATTTTCTATTTTGATGTATATTGGAGATGCTGAAAGAAATTAGAGTAGAGTAGTGGTAAAGTGTGATCACATGGAATAGACTTTTGAGAATTTGTTTATACCTACGGATGACAAGGACATTCTGTGTGTGCCTTTGTAATGAGCATTCATTTTAATTGAGAAGAGAAATCCTTAAAATATTTAGTTATTAATCACACTCAAACCCTATGGATTCGTTAGGATATAATTAATTGATTTTTAGGGAAGCTTCACTAGGTTTAACAGTCACGTAGTTTTCCGAATTTGATGTACATGGAAGACATTATTTCTTTAAGGCAATTGCCATAAAATGGCAATAAATGTCTTCGGAAGAAGAATACGGCTCAATTATTTGGTTCAACCCTGAGTCTGTAAGACTACCCTAGGCGAACCAAAAAAGAATCTTAATCATTCAAAAGCCAGAGCTCAATTGTTGTGTACCTCTTCTCCTTGCTTGCATTTGGATTTTCGGCATTCTTTGAGTGCCTCCTCCAGTTGCAACAATGGCGTTGATGAGAGTTGATGGTTATGACATTCCTCTGGTATTCCCGGTTGGTGATGATGGGCATGCTAGAGTCCCTTGTCACCTTCTACACGTTCAATTCAAATTTGTAGAGTCCTCCATCTATGTCAAGGAAGAAAAAAGGTCGGAATCAGGTGAAGTGCTTCAGTCTATTCCGGTAGTGAAGTCGGCGGAGGATGGAACGTATTGTTGGTTTCTTACTCCTAGGAATTACAGAGCGTATGGACTTCCATTGTCCATGCTAGTTGCATCAACAGAAATCCAAAGTCGACAGTCAGATAATTCTACAGTTGATATGCCATGTAGTCCTCCTACCCTGTCACCTACCCCAAGTAGAGAAGCTCTATGAGTCCCACACATGCCTCCAATACTTCCTGATGTGAAAGTGGAGAGATTAGATCCAATTATAGAGTTGTCTACCGAATCTGAAGGAGAGTCTCCCAATGTCATTGCTCGAAAGCAAAGTGGTTCTATCCAGATTGCATCTAGAGAGACAGGCATTGGGAAATCACTGTCTAGTACCCCGTCAAGAAGTCTCTCTAATTCGTCACCATCACTACCTCCAATACAAACACATGTACTAGCAAAAGCAAGCATCATGGAGTGTCTGAAAAGACTTGCCAGTATGCATCGCTCTCGAAATGAATTGTCAACAATGGATCTGAACACTGTGAAGCACCAAAGGGTTCCGTTTCTCCCACCTGTATACGACGGGGATGTCATCTTCGAATTGCCTCCTTGTGGAACATCTTCATCTTCAACGGGGGCCAAGCACTTGGAAGGAATAGACAAGCGCTACAATGGACATCCGTGGTGCAAGCTCATGACCACAAACATCCACAACTCCGACAACCTCAAATTCCGTAAGTCCTATTGTGCTGGCCATCTCGTTTGTAAGAATGCCAATTGTCAGTATTTGAAAAGAGCCTCACGGCAAAATGAAACTGAGTGAAGTGGCTACACTGTGTTTCCTTTCACTATTGGCAAGTGTCCCCCAAAAGAGTCTAGCCTAGTTTGCAAGGTTTGCAAGATGCCACCAACATGTTTTGGCACATGCAAGGCTAGGATATACTTTGCGTATACTGAGAATCCAGAAATGAGTAGGGCTGCTATTCACCTTGGAGAGCATGGCCACCCTATTGCTAGAGGTATGTACAGAGATTCTACTCAAGTGATTTGCGAACTGATCGCGGAGCAAGTGGACAAAACACCCACAGCCACAAACTCCGCAATAACTCTCTCTGCTAGTAAAGGCTTTCTCGGAAACTATCTATTTCACAATGGAGAGGGGGAGAAGAAGATGTTGAAAGCAGAGGAAATGGAAGAGGTCATGGATCGCTTCCAATATTTGAGTAGTCTAAGTATTCGCAACGTCATCTCTTCTTTTCGTTCTAACAATCATGGAGGGATAATCAACAACATAATGACCATGAAGAGAGAATCGAAGTTTGAGTTCATACATGACAGCGTCTTCCCAGGTCAAGGCAAGGAAAAGGTATACATTTTCAAGATGCTTACAGAAGGATCCGGAAGTGGAGTGGACCTCGTGAGACGGATGCAGCCGGCAGGGAACCTGCAAAATGCATGGTTGATGTTTGACCATGTGAAGCGCGTGAAGGACTGGACCACAATGGCCTGCCACATCTATGATACGGAGTACAAGAAGGTGATGACTATTGCAATGTGCGATATGCAATCCGAAGATACGAAAGTTCAAGTACAATTTTGGCGGAGTTTGAATGCTGTCATGCATCGCCATGGAGTGGCTAACCCTAACTTTAAGGGATTTATGGCAGATAGCGCCATGGCCAACTGGAATGCGGTCCGCATTGTGTATGGTAGTGGCTCCGCCAATGATGAAATGGAGAATCGCGAGAGGACATGTTTGTTGCATTGGAGTACCTCTCTTCACAAGCATACGCAAAAGTACATCAAGGAAGCATTCCAACAGCAACATATTACTTTGTGTAAACAATACAAAGATTCGGAGAACATGGACCAAGCGCAGGTCCACTACCTCGCAATACAGTCTTGGTGGTTGTCCTCTGGAGTTGCTGTAGAAGAAGGTGTACATCACCTAGACCACTAGCTAGCTTTTTGGCATTTCCGATACCGTCAATGGGGAGGCTTCATGGACATGGTAAGTGAATTCTGAATTTTAATTTGTACAAGGGCTAAAGGTTTTGAAGTTCATTTTGTTATAGAAAAGTAAGAGAACTCTACATTCTTGATAGGATTTTAATTTAGTCTTTAATTTTTATTAAAATTTTGGAATATTTTCTTCCAGACTACCGAAATTGGGGGGTCCTCCAAACACCATAGAAACATGCCTCCGACTGACGTTTTGGAGGTGTCATCATGACCCCATCATTTTTGTTAAAAGTAATGAAAATTTGAGTTCTGGTAATAGCAAATGCTTAATATTTTTTTAATAAGAAGGCCGCATTGGAAGAAATAACTTCATTATGTCTACAGCCATAATTATATTCCTACCCATATGAGTGATTACAAGGGTGTCACCTTCTGGAATTACACAAGCAACCAAGATACATTGTAAGGAATTTGCAAGTTCCCACAATTCTACATATGAATTACTAACTCTCTGATTATCTTGCGTGGAATTTGTAGAAATTAAACTTGGAGGAGATGTTGGACTTGCCATCATGTAATTTATTTGAAACGGTGCATAACAAGTGGCTACAAATGTCTGGAAAGCGAGGAAACAACTTGTTTGACGCCACATGTGATGATAGTACCCGGGCTTGGATGCAAATGACAAACTACCGGGCATACTTGAAGGGATATGCATCAGGATCAGGGCCATCAAAGGGGGAACTGAGGTTGAGAATTGCTAGGAGAAGTGGAGATCCCAAAAAAATTGCAGAGGCACTGAACACATTGCCTGGAGTAGAGGGTGTGGGAACTAGAGTGCCACACTTGGAAGGAGAAGAAATTTTTGGGAGCACTAAGAAGAAATTGGACGTGCCCATTGGTGATGCAGGAGACTCCCATAGACCGAATAAGATCAACTTTTCTCAACCCCGCGTGAGAACGAGGTCCACCACAAGTGCCTCTCAATCTTTTGAAGACAAGGATAAACAATCTCACCCAAATACTTCTCGACATGTTGTGGTGGCGTTTGAAAGCAATTGCGACACATCTAGATGGCACATTGCTAGAATCAGCCACAAATCCAACGCAAGATGCCAAGCCCAACAACATAGATCAAACATCAAGTGCACTAGCAAGATTGCAAAATGGAAGAAGGGTACTCCAGTTCCTACTTACCGCGGTCGGAAAGAAGAGTACGGGAGTAAGTGAGAGGTGGTGGCTGATTTCTGGTTTTGTTGGGATGACATCGAACGATGCGTGAAAGGAACAAAGCGGAAGTAGGTTCTTGATTGGCCGGAGGTGCCGAAAGTTTGGCCTGTCCTGTCTGGAACGAACTTAAGCCGAGAGGAGACATTGTTGCTACAGCATGCAGGATTTCGCCTCCAAGAACGCCCAGTCTTGTCACCACGTCATTTGTTCAACATGTCAAAGATTTTTAGTCCTATTTTGTATGACCACCCTTTATCAAAGAACTCGGACGTGTATCCAATAGTGAGGAACAGTAGGGCCATTCGAAGGATTGCAAATGCACCTACTGCCGAACAGCGGAATAAGTGGGAAAGTGCAGATAATATTACAGGGCAAATTGTAGGAGTAACACTGCTCCCTCTTCCAGGCCTTGGTGCAATTGTGGAATTAGAGACAGGGCCTGACTCCAACAGAAATGCATATCGAGTTACAATGGGCCAATTTCCCACGTGCACGTGCCTAGATTTCGTGAATATGGCAGTGTCCACCATTGGAGGTCGGCAACAATACGTTAATTGCAAGCACTTGTACTACTTGTACAGGTACTTTTGCAAGATGGATGTCAACAAAGACAAATTCATTCATGCACCAAGTTATAGCTTCAATGAGTTGAAAGAACTCCTAGTACAAGCTGGAATGATTACACTTCCAGAATAGCCATGTCCACAATTTGCAATGTATTTCAATTGTAATGCGCTCATTTTGTATATGACAATTGAAATGATTTGATGCATTATTTTTCCCAGAAAGAGTGACAAGACCAATGTTCCAGGGTTTGTATTCATGTGTTCCACAACACATATTTTGAGGTCACTTTTCAGTCTTCACTTGTCCCATAACGATAGGCATTTCAAAATGAATCACTATATAAGTTGTCACGTTCTTGAAATAGTCATAGCTAGAGGACCGCTAGGCGAGCTCTGATTGGCCGTAATTGTGTGGCATATTATATTCCCAACGGTTCTTTAGCTTTTTGTTCAGGATTGATTATATCATATGTACTTTGTATTTAAGCAACTCCATATTTGGGCGAGGAAATGGTAAGTGCTGGAGTTGCCTACAAATTAAAATTAGTGGATGAATTTGTGTTCACTAGTGGTGCTTGACTTCCACAACCTTTAGGGAAAAAAATATGGTGAGTGATAGCATTGTCCCCCCCCCCATTAAAATTAGTGGATGAATTTGTGTTCACCGGTGGTGCTTGACTTCCACAACCTCTAGGAAAAAAATATGGTGAGTGATGGAATTCGCCCCCCAATGTCCAATAAATTTTCATCTAATCCACGGTTATAGGGTACACGGTAATAGGTCAGAAATTAGACATTTCTCCTCTTTTTTTACAAAAAAATTGGAGAAAAAAAAAATTTGGGAGTACAAATTTCCATTTTTGGGGGTTTGGGGGCTCCATGCTCACAAGCTCCACGCTCCTGCTCGCACGCTAGCGTCGTTGCAAAATAAAATCTCTTTGTTTATGAATTTTGGTGTACAAAATGTAAACAACGCTTTAGGATTTAGGGTTTAGGGTTTAGGGTTTAAGGGTTTAGGGTTTAGGGTTTGGGGTTCAAGGTCCAGTGTAAAAAATTTGGATTAAATGTTCAACATTCAAAAAAAGAGTACATACATAAACATTGAAAAAACCGGAAAAAAAAAGTTTTAACACTTTGGTATAAACCAAAGCCTTACAAATGAACTTAAAAAAATTAATTGATACTTCTTCAAATGGGTTTGAGTAGTTAAAAAAATGTAAAAGTCCATGTACTTTTATGGACTGCTCATGCAAAAGTCGTGGACTTCAACCTAATACCAAAGAAAAAAATAGGTACAAGCTTGAAATTCTTTCAAAATCGACTAATCATGATTTTTTGGAATTACTCTTTTTGTTTAAAATAATAGAACATTATGAAAGACATACAATAAATCAATTAGTATCCTTGGCAAAGCCAAAAATATTACCCAAATAATTACCCATTCACTTGGAATCAAAGTTCATCATACTATTAAAATCATAAGTCCCTTTGTAATATCACAAATGCTATCATTAATATTAGAGGCTCGTACTTACTATACTACGTATTCATTGTATCACATATTAGTAGAAATTTGATATATTTGAATAGAATGCATGATAATGATTTTGATAAGTCTTAATAATAATAATTTTAATTATTTTATTAAAATATTTCCAATCATGCATACATAGAAATCATATTTTCAAACAATGTGATATTATTGAAATACAATAGTAGTTCACAATCACCTTTGTAATATCACTTTGTATAGAGGGTGATATTATAGAAATAATATAGTCGTTGCAATTGAAGTGATATTAAAGAGGATCAATATGGTGATATTATAAAGGTAGCAATTCCATTGCTTTTGTTGGTTTTATACTTCTTTTGCATTTCTATGATGCTGTGCTTTTTTGAGCTTTGAGCTTCTCATTTGAATTATGTATTGCTATTACCACATGATTTGAGAAATTTATTAGATTGAATTGATTTTGGATTTCACAACAATTAAATTGTTCACGAAGTTTTTGAGATTTACAAAGTTTTCCTTTAAATATAATAGTATAATAATAAATAAACTATTTTAATTTTTGCTTAGCAAAACAAGCGCCACCTATGTAATATCACATTTTTCAAAATTTGTGATATTATAGAAATACAATGGCTTTTACAATATCAGACCTCTAAACTCTACAAAATTACAAAAGTACGATGGTCATTGAAGAGAGGTGGAAGTTAAAAAATATGAATAGGGTGATATAAAAGAATTGACATTTCATTGCCCTTTTTGGCTTCAAACTTCATTGCACTTTCATAATTTGGTGATTTTTTGAGTTTTAAACTTTTGTGACTTGAATGTTTTATTATTATCAATTGATTTGAAAATTTTGTTAGTTTAAAAAAATAATAATAATTTTTTAATACAATATTATGGCAAATGAGTAGTGTACCAAGCGCCAACCTTTAGTCATTTATAAAATATTAGTATTTAGGGTTTGTATAGTTCAAAGAATATTAGAAAATTGTGAATTCAAAATCTTTAAGCATCAAATTTATAAAACAGTTATTAGAAAAACAAATTTGATTATCAATGAAGATAGTAATTTTAGAGAATGAGAATAGTTAGAATATTGCATTTTGATCTTGTAAATTTTTTTAATTAATTCAAAACATAACTAATACCCAATATTTCATCAATTTCAAAAATATTTTTATATCTATTTCACTAATAAATATTGGTTAATGCAATGGAAGATGTAAACATATAGAGGATGAGTATGGATTATAGATTAGAAGTGTTGAAAGTCACTGCTAAGTTAAGTTGCAATTTACAATACATCTTTATGTTTTAGAGATTGAATTTTTAAGTCCTTAGGAAATTATAGGTTGTCAATGATTTAAAAAGGGACAATAAATGTTACCATTTTACAGTCACAGTAATTTCTTCTAAACCAAAGACAATTTTTTTGCTCTTAACCAATGAATGTGCTTAGATTTGATATTTTCGTAAACCTCAAAGTTCCATTGTAACTTGAATTGATTTTAGGTAGGCTCTTATGGACTCAATATTCATCTATTTATGATTTTTGGAAACTTCTTGTAGAGATAGAAAATACACTACCTTTTTGAGAATATAAATTTTTTTCAATCACTATGCCATGGGCACAAAAATTATTGTACAAAAGCTCCTTTTTAAAGTTTGGTGGAGAATCCATCCTCCTAAAAAAGAAATTCAATATATATTTGAATTCTTTTTTATCATAGATTTTGTATAATCATCTGCATGGAAAGCTTTCATTCCTCTTCATGAAAGCTCCTTCTTTATTCTTTGAATTTCAGGTTTATCAATAGTTCTTTCTTCTCTTTGCTTGTATAATTGAATCAACTTCATCACTCAACAAAGATGACATGAAGTAGCACTATTGTGATGTGTGCCATTATCATAATTTAAAATTTTTAAAAAGAATTTCACTCCATAAATCTTTGGAATTCAATAAAGAATTTTTATAGTGTAAAGAAGTGATATTTTTGGTATAAATTGAAAGTTCAATGCCCTACATAGTGCAAGGGCTTTGTTTGTGAATGCATTGTGAAAGTTATTTTTGTTTCAAAAATAAAAGATAATTGAATTTAAATCTTTAATTTTTCTAAGCCTTACATTTCAAATGGTAATTCCAAATGCTACAAAATTAGCATGAATACAAAGCACTTGTGCACAAAAGAGTGCAAAGACTTCATACAAGAGGAAACTTTTACTTAGTTCACGATTTAGGGTACAAAAAATAACATTTCAAGATCCTTATTGCTTTCTTTCAAAAAAATTAAGCCAACTTCTAAATATAAATGTATTTTCTATGGCTATGGTATACATGATTTGGTTTTGTCAAGAAAATTAACTAAACTGTTCCACCACCATATCCGAAGCTTCAAAACAGACTGAAAAATGATTGTTGGGATTCAAGTGATTTGCAAACCACTAGATTAGTTTATTATGTTTGTAACCCTAAACCTCACTATTCTTAGCATTAATAATTATATTAAGACCTCAAATTCTCTAATGCTAAAATATGCATGAACTTTGAATTTTTGTATGCTGAGCTGGTCAATGTGAAAATCATTGACTCTGGAACTTTGTGAACTTCAAGAAGACTAAAAATACTTAATATAATAGATGATGTTTAAAATTTTGAGGTTCAAAGTTACAAATAATAAAATTTAATCAAGTGACTCCATATATTGAGACCTCAAGTATCTCAATGGTCAAATGTGCATCAATTTCTAATTCTTTGGACATCGAGCTAGTCATCGTTGAAATCATTGATTATGGAACCATGTGTCATCATCTACTTTAACTAGACCTAAAAAACTTATTCGGAGTAAAACTACTATACGATTTTTTTTCTTTTCCACCCTTCATTATGTGGATGAATAATTGTACTTTTGTCCTATACAAAAGATTCCTTCATCACTCCTTAGACGACAAATATATGTTGTGTGTTTATGGATTAACCTTCAAATGACGAGGCAGATGTTTTTTGTCCGATGGATGACAAGAAAACTTCATGCACATGATGGAAGTGCCACTATTCATCCTTCCAATTCTATGTGAAAACAAAAAGGTCATCTATAGTATTTTACTCTTGCAATGAGTATTTCTGCATTATTTTAATCTAACAATTCACATGGTGACAAACCAGTTTTCCAATTTTGTGGGTATTAGCTACAAGTGGGAACTTGATTAGGTATGGTCGGGCATTGGGTGAATATGAGAGGGTTACAAGTCGGGTAGGGGGCGGTTTACAAGGCGGGTAGGGGGCAGGTACGAGGCGGATATGGGGCGGGTACGGGGCAAGTGGGGGGGGGGGTGCGTGCAGGGCGGGGAGGTTGACGTCGAGTGCTCTTTGTCGTCGCTGCTGCCTCTCCTTTTCTTCCAGCTCCTCTTCTTCCTCATTGCTGCTGTTTTGTGCTCCTACTTCGAGTCTTTGTTTCTACTTTGTGCTCGTATTTTGCTCCGCCTTCTATTGGCGTTGTACTTCGCTTCTTGTTGTTGTCTTTCCTTTCGCCTCCTTCAGCATCATTCATTGAGGTTCACGTCTTTGTTCACTTCATTGTTCACTTCACCAGAAAGGAGGTGTTTGGTGGCGGATTTGCGGATCAGGTCTGCAGGCGACCCAAAGGCCGAGGGACATTGACGTTAGGGTTAAGAAGCTCACCTGCTTCAGCATCATTCATTGAGGTTCACCTCTTTCTTCACTTCATGTGCATCTGCGTCTGTCAGTTTTGGTCATGTTGAAGCTGCTGATTTTAGTTTGCCAAAGAGGCGGACGTGTTCGGTCAGTTTGCGGTGTGCTTGTGCAGTTTAGGTCATTTGTACACGCCCACCGACTTGACACTGTGAGAAACCGTGAGAAACCATGAGATTTGGTTATTATGATTGTTTGCCACAAAACTTAGATCAGGATGTGTTTGCATGCAATTCAAAAACAAGGTGTTTGGTGGCGGATTTGCGGATCAGGTCTGCAGGCGACCCAAAGGCCGAGGGACATTGACGTTAGGGTTAAGAAGCTCACCTGCTTCAGCATCATTCATTGAGGTTCACCTCTTTCTTCACTTCATGTGCATCTGCGTCTGTCAGTTTTGGTCATGCTGAAGCTACTGATTTTAATTTGCCAAAGAGGCGGACGTGTTCGGTCAGTTTGCGGTGTGCTTGTGTAGTTTAGGGCATTTGTACACGCCCACCGACTTGACACTGTGAGAAACCGTGAGAAATCGTGAGATTTGGTTATTATGATTGTTTGCCACAAAACGTGAGATCAAGGTGTGTCTGCATGGGTTTCATTTTTATTTATAGAATGGTGGAAAACAATTGGAAGCACTGGTTTCAATTGCATCTGGATGTTGCAATTCTGTTGAACTTGGGGATGAATCAATTGCCTGTCTCCCAAATTACATGTGACTAACTAGTTGCAATTGTACTTTTTTTGTTTTCTCACTCCTTATTTTGCACTCTTGGATTTGCAGCAGTGTGATTTGGATACGTTTGTGGTAGCAGCTTTGAGGATTTTTTCATTTGTAGAAGGAGACAAGTATCAAAAACCTATCATTGTGTTATTTGGCAGGTCAGGACTTTTGCATTGGATGTTAATAAATGGTTCAGGTTTAAGGGTTTAAGGATTTAGGGTTTAGGGTTTAGGATTTGAGGTTTAGGGTTCTAATTATCATGCTTTACAGTTGAAGAACGTGTGAACCCTCGCATAGAATTTGATGGATATGACCATGATATCTCCGGGTCTTAGGCGGGTATCACCTAAATATCCCCGGGTATCAAGCGGGTATTGAGTGCAAAGTCAGAAATAGAACGTCTGCAATTTAGGGCGGACCGTCCTAAACTGCATTTCTGTAGATCATGAGAATTGATCAATCCTATATGTATGCTACGCTGAGAAATAAAAAATGTAGTCCATACGCAATTTAGTGCGGACCATCCTAAACTGAATTTTTGTTCATAATGAGAACTGATCAACTCTACATATAAGCTACGCTAACTTGGTAAGGAATCAAAAATGTAGTCCATGCACAATTTAGGGCGGACCGTCCTAAACTGCATTTCTGTAAATCATGAGAATTGATGAACCCTATGCATATGCTACGTTGAAAAATAAAAAATATAGTCCATGTGCAAGTTAGGATGGACCGCCCTAAACTGCCTTTCTGTTGATATTCAGAATTGATCAACCCTATATATATGCTACATATAAAAATCGAGAATTTAGACCACGCGCAATTTAGGACGGACCGCCCTAAACTGCACTCCAAAGCACTACACTAACGACAGAAGCATAGACATTACCATAAAATGATTAAAGAAATCAGACACATTAAACAATTTCAGTGATGATTGGTAGATAAAATACTTCTAAAACTCAATGCCTCTTCTACTAATTAAACAATAATGCTTACAAACCAAAGAATAATCCCAGCAGTTTAGGGCGGACCGCCCTAATCTGCAGACTAATAGAGAAACGTAGGCAACAAACAGAAGACTACCAAATCAAAAATAAATAAGGGCGCAATCAAAATTGACTTAATAAAGATCAACAAGAAAAATGTGCGTCTACGTCTAGCAACAGTTTAGCTCGGTCCGTCCTAAACCGCAACAATAGACTGAATTGTAGTTGTCCATGCTCAAAATGGAGGAATACATGGATCAACTCAAGGCGCACTTCAAAAGAGTAGAGGATGTCGAAGAAGAAAGTCCAAATGTAGACGAGGATATGATAGAAGGGGACTGGTGGGAGTTTGAAAACCCAAAAGAGGTGGACGCGTGGTGTTTGAAGATGGTGCCCCATACAGACAACATGCACTTCAACATGAAGTACCGAAATTCCAAGGCGTATCTCCCAATCTCATTCGACGAGAAAGTGAAGCGGGTGTCTTCGGAGAAATTCCCAAACATCAAAATTCACTACGTCACCACGAACAACGCATTCCCAGCGGGCAATCAGTACCACTTCACATTACTCTTGAACTCAGAGAAGATTTGGTTCAACATATCGCCATTCTTGGAGAGTCTAGAGCCAACGCCATACAGTTCGGAGATCAAAGAGTTGGAGCGCAAAATAGACAATGGCGAGTACCACAACATGGACGGAAGTCCACTGACGGGAAGCAAACTATGCACGAAGATCACGCTCCTGATGAACTCCTTTGTAGTCATCAAGGAGAGGATGGCAATGCAAAGATCCTTCATGGCTCTACAAACGGTATCCGTGGAGACAACTACTCAAGATGAAGGTCAGCCATCAACGGGGAAAAAGGCTGGTTGGTCACAAAGTAAAGGTAAGAAAAACAGGAAGCCCCCACCATCTCCAGCGACAGCACCTCAAAGCAGTCTGCTGGCATCCGGGTCAGTAAGGAAGGCAGTCGAGAGGACATCGGAGTAGTCAGGCGTGGAGTCGGCAAGCTATCTCGAAGAAATGAATGTCGTTCCGGAAGCCCTCAAGATGGAGCGGAAGCCAAACTACAAAGATATAAGCGCTCTGTACAAGAACTTATGGGAGAAGTACTCCACCGCGTTTATCTACGGAGTTGGTGAGAAGAAAGAGCTGCCAATTGGAAAGTTGAAGGAGGCACCTGCCGAACTCAACATACGCGTGAAGGAGGACAAAATTGTTAAAGAAATGCTCCATTATCTTGTCAACATGCCGGACAAGAGTGTGAAGCAGACTCTTTGCGTCACATCGGTCTTGCCAAAAGGCAAAAGAGATCTACCTCGATGGGAGGAGGTGATGGACAAAGACTTCTACATCATCAATGGCTAGCATAGCGTAGCTGCAAGCCACTTGATGATGCAAGAGGAAAGCATGGTGAACGAAGAAGTGAAAAAACACTTCAGAACCTGGAAATGCTACGTGGTTTGGTCACTCGATAAGGAGATGTTGAGGACAATCTCCGCATACTATAATCGGACCAACTACTTTCAGCCCGCTACGCCATCTTGGGCAACAAATATCTTGGGAGCAAGGACTGTGTGAGTTTCCATGGGAAGACCGGCACCACCAAAAGGAGACAAAACTAGTGGACCCTCAGAACGAGGAAAAGCCCATATTGCGCTAACGCAAAAGTATAAGGTAAGCATTTTAGGGCGGACCGCCCTAAACTGCATATGCTTACAGTTTTGTACTTGCTCTCTGAGAGAGCTCCTTCTGTAGTGTAGTTTATGATAAGATCACAAGTTAATGAATCTAGTCAATCCTTATGCAGAGTTTTGAAAAGGCAGTTAATCTCAGATTCGCCATGATTGATGTAAATAAAAGCTTCACGATCTCAAAGAAGAAGGGTGCAGACAAAAAGCTAAAGCTTACAAACGAACTGAAAATAATTTCTGCGCCCGACGACGTTTACGAGGTTTGGAGTGAAGTTATCATCAGTGCTGCACACGGGGAGCTCATCGATCCAGAGACGAAGGTGACGTTCAATGAGAAGGAAAACTGGAAACAAGAAAGTTGCGCAATGAGCAGGGACTTCTTCAGGCCCCTTGGAAATCTCAGCTACGACGATATGAAGAGATTGGCGAAGCACATTCTCAATCGCTCCGGCCCAAGTCGCCACCACCCATATCCGAAAGTGACAATCAAACCGGTGTCCACGGTTGTACAAGACTGCTACAGCGCCAAGGAATGGGTGGAGAGAGTGAAGCGGGAGAAGAAGGTGAAAAAAGAGTTTCACCTGATCTATCCAGAACTCAACTTGTTCAATGCAAGGAATTAGTTCATTCCGGAGAACTGGCGACAGTTCAAGAGGAGCCGCTGCTTCACTAGTGCAACGATGAATCTGTTGCTCGAAAGGCCGGGTGAGGCATATTTTTCGATGACCAAGCAAACCCGAGGGAGAAATAAGACAGCAGCAACCATCGATCCCAAGATAGAGGCCTTCTTCAAAGTGTTTTTGGAAAAAAAGAACCAATTTTGCATTCCTTCGTCGGTCGCACATTTGCGTCCTTACAGCATACGTTACAACACGCACGAGAACTGGCCGGCGGATGTTTGGACGCCAGAGACAATGAGCTTGATCGGTTTGGGAGTGATCGATTTTCGATCGATTCCCGGAGTGTTGGAGAAGGAGAGCTCCACGATGGAGAAGCCGTTCTTCCTGGAAGTACTAATGTCTCAGCAACAAATGAAGGAACCTTTGCTTGAAGAAGTCAAGACCTGGTTGTTCATCATCGAGGACGAGACCGACTTATCTCAAGTCCTCGGGTTCGTTGAGAAAAATGAGGTCTTATGCACATATAATCGGAGTTTCTCCGATTACTACCCAGCGAAAAATGAGAGGCTTTATGATCTCCCAGCGAATTCGGCAAGGGCGCTGAGGAAAATACCACTCATTTTTCTCCAAAGCAGAGACCTGCCAATGCAGATCCGGATTGAACCGGAATTTCGAGCTCCGGATACAATCACTAACAAAGAATCTAAGAGGTACAATGAGCTACCGTTTAGAATGTATATTAAGGAGCTGCGAATGGAATTCTACCTTGGGATCATCAAGAAGTTCTACCATCCGGGTTCAAGCGTATTCTCTGTTTTTGCTGGGAGCAAATTGACATGTGCTGCACTGGTAAGTACATCGCTACAATTTAAGTCGGACCGACCTAAACTGCAAACTTGTACTTGACGCTTACTGCTTACTTGTAGTAAATGAACAATTTCTAGATCTTGGTTGCAGTTTAGGGAGGACCGCCCTAAAATGCATAGATAGTCTGGAACTCAATGATTAATTGTCATAATAGTCGACGTTATTTTCCTATCCTAGCCTGTGTTCCTTAGATGCTGTTTAGGTCGGACCGTCCTAAATTGCAAGTCAATAACTCTGAGATTCTGCATGCTATGTTTGGTTGCAGATGAGTTGGGTAGATGTTTTCGCTGCTGTCCCGGATTGCGAAACAGACATCTGGCAAAATATTGCCACGGTCGGTTTATCGTTGGACAAGGATGACTTCCTCGACTCCTCATATGCTGTTGACGAAGACATTGTATCGACTCAACGTGAGTCACAGTCCAACCCTGATTCGACCAGACCAAGGGGTCGCTCGGAGACTGCTGCCTCGCTTGGCCAAAACCGGGGGAAGAGGGGTATAGAGGAAGACGTCGAGGAAGATGAAAATGAGGAGGAAGAGGATGACTTCGACGTAGAAGACATTGCGGTGGATTACGACGTGTTTGACGAAATCACCACGCCAGGTGCTCGTGCATCGCAGACCAATTTAGGGTCGTCAAGCTCAACAGGGCTGCAGAACACGGCAGTTCAACCTATGGATGCTGAAACTCCGGTTTCCAGAACTAGGCCTGCTAAGAAAAAGAAAGTGCACCATATGCAGGCCTTGTCGATGTCGCTGGTGGTGGTCTTGAAGTAGCAAGAGGAAATCAGGCGCGAACAAAAGAAAGACCGGGAGGAAAATTTAGAGTTCCAAAAGGAATCAACTAAAAACTTTGCGGGTCTAGCGCAGGCCTTCCTAGAGGAACAAAGGTTGAATAGGGAGGAGCGTGAACATAATTGGGTAATGTGGCAAGCGTACTTGGACAGAAATCAAGCCCAACCGGTTGCCACGCTTCCACCACCAATAGCTTCGCAGCAACTCTTCATCGGAAACAACCCATCAGGATCCAATGATAGTGCTGTCTCCGTTCCGTAGAGGGCTGCTGCTACGCCTCCGCGTCTTCCACCGGGGCCTCCGGATTTTATCCCTCCACTTATTCCTGTGAGAGAAACACGTGGAGGTCAGAGTTCCTCATCGCCCAAGAACGTCACATCGACTTTGGAGGGCGCACAAGCTGCAAGCGAGGGGATATCCAAGGGAGATCAGCAGTGTGATAGTGGGCAGATCTTGTCTGTGGATCCAGAAGGGGTAGTGCCCGGAAGTACCACCGACCGCGCCAATGATCCACCAATAGGTTGTGCCAAGTAATCACTCGATGTCATTTGTTGTAGCTCGACTCGAGCTGATGTGTATTCTAGAGCTGCATTTGTAGATATAGTGTACATAGTTTTTTTATGGACACGGAAACTTCTAGTGGACTAAACCATGGAGTTCCAAATTTTGTAATCATTTTTGTATTTTAACACTCATTTGTTGAGGCTGTAATATATCGTTGTCTTACATAACATTCTATCTTAATTCTTCTATTGCAGGGCTTCAGAATGTTTTCAATGTTTGTACAACTTGCGCTTCTTCTGTAGCACCATCAATTCCTGTGTTGGAAAATGAGCTTGTTGCCCTTGATGAAATGCTGGTGCTAGGACCTCCTCAAAGTGAATCAAAGAAGGTGGTTACGACTGACATTCAACCTGAGACTAAACCTGATGTTCCTGCTGAGTCCTCTCAGCGGCAGGTATGTTCATTTCCCTATTGTCCACGGGTTCTCGAATTCGTATCATTCTAGTGTCGACAAGAAGAGGAGGTGCAGAATGTTAACTGTCCTCGCTCTATTCCTTTTGACAGCAGGAATCCGGTCCTCCATGTCGTCGTGGAGGGACTTCGGAGGGCGTCGTTCGTCCATTCAGGTCTAGGGTGGCGGATAAGTGGATCAATGTTGTCCTAGACCTAAATGGAATTCTATGTGTCTGCGAAGATTGGAAGTCCAAGGGATTGTCACACAAAAAATTGAGAGACTTCTCGCAGCCGCACTCCGCAACTGAGCCCGCGCTAGTCAGATCCAAGGCTGTGTGGATGCGGCCTCATTGCTCTAATTTCCTTACAGAGCTTCAAAAATTTGCAACAGTTTTAGTGTGGAGTTCTATAAAGAAGTCTACCACTGAACTGATTTCTCAATATCTTTTCCGAGACGGACTGCCGCCTTCCCAAATACTTGGGCAGGACTCATGCCAAACACTAAAATAAAGAGATAGATTGGGAAGGTTGACCTATTTCAAAGTACCAGGAACGGACAAGGACTTATTCCTCAAAAATCTAGACCGGTTATTTAAAGATAGAAGAGGAAGCTTCTCGTCTGACAATACTGTCATTGTAGATGACAGTCCTGTGAAGCATATAATGAACAGGCCTCATAATGTCATACTACCTGATTCGTGGAGTTATAGAGGGAATGGTTCACGGGACTCTTTTCTTTTCGATGTTTTGCTTCCTTGGTTTCAACGTTTACACATAGCTCGAGACCAAGGTTTGAAGGCATTCAAGGAAAATGGTCCTGGAAGAATTGGGCGACGAATGCTTTGCGACGAAAGGAACCGCAAGGAGTACGAAGTGCTAATGGAAGTAGTTCGCGCTTCCTCTAGTTTGAATTAGGTCATGGTCTATGGTTTCCTAGGGAAGTGTAGTTCGAGTGCAAGACTGGCGCATTTTAGCTCGGTCCGCCTTAAATTGTATATACTTATTTTTTAATTGATACTGGTAGACTAGTGGATTGAATGAATCCATTCAGAACGTTTAAGCGATATCAGTTTTGTGTGTGATATGTTTGAACTGCTTTGTTCCAGTATGTTGTGTGATCCACTTCATTCGTTTCAACTTGTGCAGTTTAGGTCGGTATGACCTAAACAGCACATCCTTGGCTTATATACATGTCAAAGTTCTTTTGAGCTTTTTGCTGGGTGTTGTCTTTTGTTTTAGTTCTTATATTGTTAGGTCTGTGTATTGCGCAGCAGTGTTTTCTCAATTTGAATTATGTTCTTCTTCAATTTGTGGCTTTCTTTGCTTGATAGATGATGAGAACTTCAGAGGCCTATGTTCCGAAAGGTGGATTGGCTTGTGCAGCTTCTGCTGACTCCATCTTAGACTATGGGCAATACATCATTCTCAGCACTGGAAATTTACTGTGTTTGGCTGCTACTGCAAATTCCACCATGGATTTCTCGACGAAGCCTATTGAGGACAACGTGGTCGACAGTCCTCCGAGTGGTAGGATGCGTCTGCGGCTTTTTTGCTCCCCGTCACCGCTGCGATTCGTTGGCCAACGTGCTTTGTCGTCTACTTCTGATCGAATGACTCAAAGAAAGCTTTACGGGGAGGAAGGTTGTCCAGGCATTGGAACAAATGTAACTTTAGGCATTCCAAGTGAGATTTGCCAAGTGCGTCGAGATATTGCTTCCTCTCTTCCCCACCTTCCTCCACTGACGGAAGGTGCCCAAACGAAGCGATCTCGGAGCTCTTCCATGTATATTGCAGAGGCGACCACACCGGAGGTTCCACTACCTCCAATTCATAGACGCAGATACTTGAATGTTCCAAAACGTCAACGCTCAAATCTTAGTGGAGAGTCCCGACTAGAAGGGAGCCGTTGTTTATGGGATGTTGCGGAAAAAAGGTCCTTGGAGAAGCAAAGGTGGGACATCATTCAAGAACGGTCCGCAATTTGTACTGAGTACAGTAGAGGACCGGAAATATTGAAGGCATATGAGAAGTTGAAGAGTATGTCACAGTAGTAGAGCACATTATGCTTATTACGGAGCATGAGTTACATCATTCGATACAATGTAGATGTAGAGTTGAACATCAACAATTGTTGACCATGATAACATTTTGGGTTCCTTATAAAAGGCTACTGTAAAGTCTAGAATCCAAATGTAATTTTGGGTTCCTTATAAAAGGCTATTGTAAAGTCTAGAATCCAAAGTGTCATTCCATAGTGTACACACTATTACTTGTATATTTGATGAATATTATTGGTAAATTCCATTCTTCTCATAATGGACTTGCAATATTTACACTCTTTTCTAATGATGCATTGCTTTTCTCTCTCCGTATAGAACAAAATCACCTATGTTTAAAGAAAACTATGTATTTAGAACCTCTCATTTCCTTGGAAAACTCTCATTTTAATGAATATAGTGTTAAGTGTAAGTTGAGGCGTCATGTTTGGATGAAGAGCAAGCATGGTGGGGATGGAGCCAAGTCAAGTGGGCCAAAAGAAGGACAAGCTAAGGGCATTGACAAAGGGGGTGACAAAATCAAAAAGGATGTGAACCAAATGACTTGTTACAGTTGTGGAGAGAAGGGCCACTTGTCCCGGGGTTGCACCAAACCTAAGGTGAGTGTTCAAAATGCATGCTCTCACATTGGAGAGTATGTTCTTCAAGGTGGCTTTTTGGCTAAGGCAAATCAACCCAAGTTGAGTCCCCGCTTGTTGTTCTTAAAAGGATCCATCAGTAAGCATGATGTTTCACTCCTGGTGGATACAAGTGCAACTCACTCATTCGTGAGCCCAAGACTTGCTAAAGAGTTGGGCTTGCAAATCAAGGAGTCTTGCAAGCCCATCAAAGTGCAGTTTGCCAAGGGCAAGCTGCACAAGACAAGCAAGGTGGCAACAAATGTGGAAGTCAAGTGTGGGGAGGTCACCTTTGTGGAGGACTTCACGGTGTGTGATATGGATGGGGTAGACCTCATCCTAGGAAATACTTTCCTAGATACTTATGAAGTAGACATAAGAAGGCGGCCATCTTTGAAGGTGGTTGCCAATGTAGATGGAGAAGAGATAGAGTTAGAAATAACCAAGTCACCCAAGATGTTGGGGATTCAAATCCATCTAGTAGTTTTGGAAGAACTTAGTGATACTAAGTTCTTGATTGTTATGCGTGCTGGTGTGGTTGGAGGGGAAAAGAAGTTGGCTAGTAGGGCCAATTCCCTTCCAAAGTGTGTAACAAGTGTAATCCATAAGTTTATGGATGTTTTGACAACAGAGTTGCCTGATGCTTTGCTTGAGAAAGGTCACCGCGATGGTGATCTTGTTTTTTTCAGGTGCTCTTTGAGCTTCAAAGTACAACTCCAATTCCACCAAAAAGTCTTTCACTTTGTGGGCCTTGCCAATGCCTGTGAAAGAAGATGGCATGTTGGTTTTGTACAATTTATGAGAGGAAGAGGTAGAACCCTTCTCCTTTAGCTCTTTAATTTCACCTTGCATCACCTGAAGTGTTTTGACAAGTTCTTCAAACATGAAGTCACGCCCTTTCCGTTTGCGATCACGTTGGGGTTTCCCGGGACTAGTGGTGGTATCACCTTCCTTGGTACTAGTTTCCACATTCTCTTCCTCAATGGGAGTCAATTCTTGTTCCATTTGCTCCAAATGAAGAGAATCCCCTCCTTGAGTTTCCTCCAAGGAAGGTTCATTAGCCTCCAAACCTTGACTATGTGTTTGGCGCCCTTGTCTTGAAGCTCCAGCTTCACCTGTCTTGGCTCTCACCATGGCTCCAAGACTCACTACACACCAATGTAACCCTACTCTGATACCAAATGTCGCGACCCAAATGACACCTAACAGCTTCCAACAGTTCACTAGGTTCACTTCAATCTACTTACAGCATCACTTGGTCACCAACTGCCTAACACTACACATACCAAGCACACACAGTGTTAGTCCCCATTTCCAACTCAGTTTGCCAAGTCCCAATCACCAAGACTACTAGCACACATTCCCCTCGTGACACCGGGCATGTCATTTAATAACATGGGGCGGCACTTCCACCTTAATGTGCAAAGACCCATGGTGGCACTATTCACCATGGTCCTAACCGCCTTTGAGTGTCACTCCACTCCATGCTAACCCTTTTTGCATTTGCTACTCATCCACTAGAGGTAACCGGCGCTCACAACTCGGGACACATCCAAGGAGGCCTAGCAAGGAGCGGGACTCCACCCAACCGATGCAACGGGACACACACAAGTGTCCTATGGTGCCTTGAAGTAGTGGTGAAGTCACCACCACCAACCATGAGACACCGGGACTCACCAAGGCTTCAAGAGGGAGTGAGGAGGGAGACCAACCCCTTCTATAGTACTCTCTGTGGTATTCGGTAGACCCCCCGTCCTAGGTCGAAGGAAGTTGTAGCGATTAGTCGGACCAGTATTCCTCTAGTTAGCCCTTAATTCACACCAAAGGCCCACTTAGAGTAAACCGCTCCGGAATTGTTCCCACGAGGACTTGAGGTTTATAGATCTATAGGATAACCCAATCTAAGCACTCACTTTTTCTCCGTCAGACTACTCCGGACTATAGGTCCGGTCCGACCACTAGTGCCGGATGGGTTCTGGAAGAATCTGGAAACCGTTCAGTGCCCCTTCCGGGATCCCTGGGTTTAGGTGACGAGTGGCCAGATCCACCATCTAGATGCTTACCGTGTCCGGAAACACGCTCTGTTTCTCTCCCTCTCTCTCTCTAATACTAGTACTAACCTAACTCTTCAGGGATCGGAAGTGTCCTCCTATTTCGTCACCTCACAAATCCGGAAGGCTCTTCGGATTTGGTCACGCAGGGACGGTTGAGGACTACAACGACATTCTAACCTTAACCGGGCACTGAGCCTCCTGTCGACTGGGTGGATTTCCTTGTACTCTCTTGGGCTTGCGCCGGGGCTTTGACTCTGTTCTACAGGAAATTCCAACAATCGAGAATTCGGGCACGTCTTGCAACTAGGGTTGTCGTGGACGTGCGTCCGCGGCGAAATTGCGTCCAAAATCGAACGTCCTGACGTCTGCACGTCTGGACCTTACGGACGCAGACGGACGGTCCTCGGTCGCCGTCCTGCGGTCGGGCAGTTGGGCGGACGGATTGGCGGATGGGCCGGTCAGACTGGTGGACGGGTGGTTTTATTGGCGGACGGGCGGACAGGCGAGTGGACGGATTGGTGGACAGGCGGACGGGCGAACGGTTCAAGGAGTTTAGGGAGTGACCGACTGAGTGAGTGAAGGTTTGTAACTTTGCATTTTGCAATTTTGCATGGTTTTCAGTTTGTTTTAGGGTTCTTCTTACATATTTGTGAGTTTTGGCGCTTCAGAAATTTTTACGTACTACATACTTGAAATTGAGAACAAAAAATAATACAATGAAGATTTCTTCAATATCACTTGGGACAAAATCCTCCAAAAATAATAGTTTTATTAATTTTTTCAAGATAATTTGGCAACCTTGTACTACTAAGAAATGCTCCGAGAACTAATAAATCTTAGCTATTCATCTCTCTAAATCGTAAGCATTTGAGCACCAAGTTCTGTAAATGTTCTTGATTCAAACCCTTTCTAAATTTGAATGCCTAGGGGTGGTAATCACTATCTCTTTTCACCTCTGCCTCGCTACTGTACTCTCTTGATTGGAATCCATCATCTTCATCACTCATGGAATTCTCTTCATCGTCTAATGAAAGTGTTTGATTTCCCCCTCTTTTCTCTTGTACTGTTGATGATACACGAGCTTTCTTAGGCTTGCCCATCATTTGCTCGTTCTTTGCTTTCATCAAGGTTTTCCCTACACGTTCACGGAGGCGATCAACCGCTTTTCCTTTTTTCAACGGAAGTTTTGGAATAGACGGACGCTTATCAAGGGGGGATTTTCCTGCATTTACTTTCTTTGTTGGAGAGGTAGCAAACGGCTCCATTACTCGTTTGTTCTTTGCTTTAAAGGGTTCTTCCATCATCATTGCCATCCCTGCCTTTCTCCCTTCTTCAGTGAATGCCTCTATAGCATTTGAAGATTCTAATGTCGGGTCCGCTAGCCTTGTCTAAGATGCTGGTAGGCGGTTTCCTTGCTTCTTTAACATTGAGGCCAACGTCTCATCTTCCTCATCATCGGTGAATGAAGAAATCTTCAATCTTCGATTTTTGGTACGTTCTATTTCTTTCGAAATGATGAAAGCTCATGTTGGACGTTGAGAACTTCCTGAACCCACCAAAGTAGTGCTTACACTATTAAATAGTGAGCATGTACTTATTGGAGGAATGCTACGCGGTGGACGTACAAAACTTGTCATGTTTTCCTTTGTACCTTGGCTATTGTGAAGCAAGTTCGGACTTCCACATTCTATCAAACGTGAACGTACATTGTCTTGTGTCCCACTCGCTTCATGGTTTAGGCTACTTGGTTCCCCATTACTTTTGCTTGCCAATCCTCCTAGAGACTCCACGCTTATCTTGTCCACATTCATTTGCTCGTGGTCCTCAACGTTGTCATTCTTTTCTAGTTGGCCCACCACTATGGATGGAGACCTACCGCTTCCAATCACTTCATCTATTTCGGAAGTTCCAGCATTGGATGCTATGGTTCCATTAGAAGCCAGGACTTGGACATTTGCGTCTACTTTGTTTAGATTGAGGACCTTGTCGCTACTTAGAAATCGTTTTCCATCAACAAACCTTGCTATGGAAGGTACGCCTTCGTCGTTTCCACAATCATTATCGTCCATTGGAAAGTCGTACTCGTCTCGGTCATTGTTGCCCATGTCATCATCATCCATATTTACTCTTCCAAACAGTTCACCTCCAAAATTGTATGTGTTGCCATCAAAATCTTCTTCTTCATTGAATATTGGGTCGTCCCAATTTGCTTCTTATCCATGTGCTTCATTTCCGTTCACACAAACACCTTCTTCTTCATCTTCGCTGCTCTCGTCATCTTCGTTTGGCCCCCTCCGATTCTTCTGAATCTACATTTTCAAGGTACCACTTCTTCTCATCCCTCTCCTTGGATGCGGCCAACACTCTTGAATTAGTGTACACATACACCAAATCCGCAGCTCTCTTTGTTCTCAACTTGTTTCGAGATTTGTTGTGAACAAAAGAATAGCTACTCCAATTCCATTCACATGAAGATGAAGATACCGGTTGGCCCAATATTCTCCTTACAATTGGAGCAATGAACTTCCCACATGCGCCTTCAAAATCCCACCAAGTGTGTGCCGATAATTTTTGTTCACTTGGATCCAACATGTTGTGGAAGGGAGGCTCCCTATGTTGAAACGCCATGAATTCCTTGACGACGTCCGCGTAGTCCGTAGGTTTACATATTCACATGAGAACACGCTTGCATGCCTCGGTGGCCTCTGAATCGTCGGCTAGTTCTTTATCGTGCAAAAGATAGGGATTCAAAAGAACTCTTGCATATTGGAGATTGGTCTCTACCATTACCCATCTAGCGTTGAACGCCTCCTTCAATGGTTTGGCAAGTTCGGGGCTCAATAGAAAAGGCGGATTTTCTACCCCCCCCCCCACATGCGACCGTATCTTCCTCATAATATGCAAAACTTTCCCTGAACATGGTGTCTTTGCATCTAAATCACGAAGGCCATACACAACAACGCCCATCAACTGCACAAAATGTCAAAATTTGTGCAACGCCTCCAGAAATGCTCACTGTTTATTATCTTCTTTGTATACCAAGACTTTGTACGGTTCTTCTTTTTCTTGTCATCCAACGTCCTCACATATTGTTCCCAACGCAGATCTGTCACACTTTGTTGAAGTGCTCCCTTCACTTTCAACAAGCGTTCAAGCGCAATGAAATTTGAAGCAAATCTTGTTTTGCCCGGCATCACTAAGCTGTGCTCTTTTTCGTATGAACGAAATATTACAAGCGGCATGTGCCGCTTTCTAAAAAACGTAAGAACGATACGAGCTTTGGCCACGACATCCGCCACCCATGCTTCCTTCCCCCAATCTTTTAGCAACAAATTCAAGGCGTGCACCACACAACCTTGAAAAGAAATGTGAGGATATTTGTCTTTTATGAATCTACATGCTCGAGAGTTTACAGGAGCATTGTCCGTTGTTATTTGCACCACATTATGCGGACCCACCTCTTATATGAATTTGTCCAAAATAGAGGCTAAGTACTCTACGTTTTTTACAAACCCACTTGTGTCCACCGATCCCAAAAATTGCTCCCCTGTAGAAGATACAAGCATGCAATTCACCAATGGCCGATTTGTAACCGAACTCCATCTATTAATAGACAAGGTTGCTCCAAACTTTCTGATACTATTGTGGGAGCACAGAAATCCAGTCTTTTGGTTTAGAAGGAAAATAAGGGGACTAGAGCTCCTTACTCCCTATTTTTTTTCGTTTTTCGTTAGAAAAGTAGACCGTAAGTAGTTAGGAACCGGATACCGGAATAGGGTTACTTTAGAATAGATAATAGTGTTAACAAAAGTAACCGGAAACTGGAAACCGAAAGCTTGGAAACGGCATAGATAGGTTAGGAGTAGGTCAGAAGGATTTTTGATTAGAAACCGGAAACTGGAAGAAAATAAAGGACCGGAGACCGGAAACGGATGGCAGGCAATCTGGGTGTAACGGGTGCCTACCTAGTTCTAGACAACACTCGAGAGCGGGTCTATTTTGAGGAAAACGGTCACCTGTAACGACCCCGGTGAGTGAAGCCCTAGAAATAAAAGGGGCATGTGGCTGAGACCTCCTTTTGCTAGGAACCTATCTTAAGAAGAGGCTGGTGAGGAGCATTCGTGGTGTACTTATATGTCAACCAAAGAGAAGAGTTACGGGCTCAGTTTACGGACTAAATTAAGGACAGACAAGTCTCAAGAGGAGAGTTCGCTTAGAAGTTCACGTATGAGTGTAGAATTAGAAGTGTACTGGTGAGGCGACTCTTGAGGACGATCCTTGAGCGGAATAGGAAGACTAGAGCGCTAGTGATTGTGAGACTCCAAAGAGTGTTTCCGGTCACTGAGAGGGTTAGAGGAAACAGTCCACGATGGTGAGAGAAGAGGTAGCTGTATCCTTACGCGTAGTGAAGTCGGTGGTACCAACTGATCCACGAGAGAAAGCGGAGCTAGAAGAAGACCTCCGACAGATGGGGTGTGAGGGGTTTCTAGCCCGGCCTTGTAATTTGAAAGACGAGGAGATTAATAGGGAGGTAATCGGCGCGCCATTGAGGAAGTGGAAGGGGACGTCGAGGAGCCGGCCCGAGGACTGGACTCCAACACTGTGGCGGGAGATGTACGATTTCAAGAAGACGAACAAAGGACCGACTTCCCCGACGAATCGCTTCTTTGTGGGTAAGTTCCAGAATCCCCCAACGAAGAAGGATGGTTTCCCTGTGGCAGAATGCATAAATGATAGGGAGAAACAATTAATGAAGTATCTAGCAGCCATCCTTAGTCCAGAGCGGCCAAACAGGATTACGGTCACCTTGACAAACACTCTTTTCAGTACACTGTCCGGTGACCGGAAAGTAGATTGGGGCATAGTGATGAGAGATCAGATAAAGAGGTTGGTAGGAGGTATAGGGAAGTCTAAACCTTCCCCTATAACCCCTTTTCTCTACCACTTGTACCAAGCACATGGCTGGCTTACAAATAGAGAGTTAGATTCATACGATACGGCCAAAGCCATGTCAGAATTCGAAATAGAAGACTCGGATGAGGAAGCCGGGCAGGAAGAGGAAGATTCAAAGGCAGACACTATACCGGTCGAGGAAGCTAAGTCTCAGTGGAGGAGGCAGGATCGGAAGGAGAGAGACTCAGAAATAGGAGAAGGTAGTAAGGGAGTCGATCCGGTCTAGAACCAGGACCCCTTGGGTCGGATTGTGAAAGAACTCAGTGAGTTCCGGGTCCAGTACGGGAAGAGCCAGGAGACCATTCAAGAACTATGTCAGCTGCTAAAGATCAGTCAGCCGCAACAGCTCGTTTCCCAACTGGACCGGAAGATGAAGGAAGCGGTGAAGAAAGAGCTGAGCGAAGCCACGAGTAAGGTGGACCAGCTAACGAGGGAGTTGGAGGAGAAGAGAGAAGAATTGGACCAGCAGAAGAAATTCTCCAAAACAGCTGCAAAGAACCTTCAGGCGATCCGGGAGTTCATCGGTAATCCGGGCGAAGTTATCAACAAAGCAATGTTGTTTGACGAGAAGGTGATGGAGACCAGAAAGCAAATTCAGCCAACCTAATGATGGCGCTAGTGTCCTACCACCGCAAGATGGAGGCAATAGTGGAGCCACTGCGCAAGGTGATGAAGGAGGTAGAAGAACGAAGAGAGCGGGAGCAGGGACCGGAAACGGAACCGGAACTCGCACCAACACCCCTTGCGGTCACCAAAGAAGAAGTACAAGCGAAGGATAGATGGAGGACGTGCCAAGTTCTTCCGTCCGGTCGGAGCCTAAAGGAGAAATGACTTTCCTACTGGAGGAAGTAACTGACGTTGCTCTTAATGCAGCGAGAGCAGTAGAGGCTGCTGAGGAAGAGAAGACCAGAGAAGTGGAGACAGCAAGCAAGGCAAAGGAAACGTCGGAGGAGATGAAGGCCGTAGCTGAAGAGAAGACGAGATCTGGACCGGAACCGTCCGAGAAGAAGAACGTGCCCAAACCAGGGCTGAGCAACAAGTTTATCGACCTAAGTGAGTTATCTCTAATTTCTCCAACTCCTCCTACAAAGATAGAAAAGGTATTTCCTTCCACCCCACTCAACTTAGCTTTGGGAAGCGAAACTGGGTCAATGGAGGAAAGGAAGACTGGATCACAGGGGCAAGGATCCGGGAAGGGTAGAACGATTGAGGAAACCACTTCTTAGAGTGCTAGGGCCAATGTTCCGCCCACACCAACCACGCAGAAGAAGAAGCCTCCAATTATGTTAGCACAGAAGAAGAGGACGATTCTAGAGGACGATTCTAGAGGACGATGACGAGGAGGAAGAAGAAGAAGAAGAGGACGAGGATGAAGAATCCGGTACTGAGGAGGACTCGGAGCCGTATTCTGACCCGGATCAAACATTGGCAGAGACTCGGGCAACGAAGGCTACAGCATCCAAGAAAAAGAAGCTTGCCGCTCGGGGTAAAGTACGCCAAGGACAGAAGACCGGAACCGGAAAGAAGTCGGCCACGAAGAAGTTAAGAACTTAGAAAGTTACGTAGGGTAAATTTCTGAGGATAGGGTGGTGAAAATCTAAAGTTTTGGGATAGTTGTATATAATTAGGAAGTTTACTTTTTGAGTGACACGGCCACTAGCAGTTGGAAAGTGACCGGGTCCATAATTATAGAATCTGAGATCCACTTTTAGCGGAAGTAGTGGGAGTTTGAGTGAAAGTCACAAGGCTAGAAATTAGTAAGGGAATGAAACGTGTTTGGCTTGATTGGCTGGAGCGTTACTTTTAGGTTAGGATTTTGAGGGAGTAGTTTAGTATTTAAATCCAGGACTTCTTTGGTCCCGGTGTGCATCTTTATTTTATTTTCTTATATTCATAAGTACCTGGGAGTTCGCTCTTGGCGTGATTGAAACAAATTATAGTTGTGTGTACTTGACACTTGTCCGTGTTTTGGAAGTCCAGGCTAGAAAGTGAGTGTAAGTGGATACAAGGTGTACCTGGATGCTGAGTTTATCCGGTCCAGTATTGAATTAGTGCGTGTGGATGGAGGCAAAAGGGATCTCTAGTGTGGACTAGGAATGGACTCGGAAGGAGTATGGAGGAGGGGTACTCTCCGGAAAGAGTAAGGGTTAGCATGCCTCCATAGCGCTCGTTTCCCCTTATTATCCCCGCTAGTTCTGACCGGATTTAGGACTAACTCAGTAGGCTGTCGTTGTAGCATTGGTTAGGAGGAATTAGACCGGCTTGCGTGACCTTCTGGACACGACTGCGTTTCCTTTCCAGTTGTGAGGATGGTTTGTTTCTCATTTGTAGGATTTAAAAGTTTATTTTTGAAAGTTTGATCACATAGTGAAACTTCTGACACTTTAAAATCGAAGGGTAGGAGTTAAGCTTCCTTCCTGAATCCCAATTAGCAGATCCCTCTTCGTTCAGAGGTTAAACTTGACATGGTTACAAATAGAGATCTAGACCGAATGTGAATACTAGAGGTTAAGGTTAGATCGGTGGAAACGCGGATCCCGGTTACGATCTGTAAAATGTAAATATAGGTAACTACTAAAGGTATGTGAATAGAAGTGTTGGGAGAGTTATAGGGTAGTGTAAAGCTGTGGGGTAGTAAACTAACCAGTTAGAGAGTCTGTGTGATAAACAAGTGGGTGTTAAACCGGATTCAATCTGGTCAGTGTTGTTAGTAATTATTGGACTGGAGGGATCCGGTCGTGTTCGTCCAAGAAAACAAGGAGACCAAGTGGAAGTTCCGGTCTATTGTTTTGCTTGGGGTTTTGTGTTTTGTGACCATCACTCTACCATTTTCCGATAATTGTGAACCTAGAAATTCGATCTTCGTGGGAACGGAACTCGACAGGGTTGCACGGATGCTGGGATGCCCGGACGTCCAACGTCCGCGTCCGCGGGTTTTCGAGTGTCCGGGGATATAGAAATTTCGGACTCGCGTCCGTCTAGTGGACGGGCGGTCAGCCGGTTCAATGAGCCGACCGAGCGGTCGGACGGCAAGGACGGGGCAGACGGGACCAACCGAGCGGACCATCGCGGAGCACGGGGCGGACGGAGCCGACCGTGCGGACGGGGCAGACGGAGCTGACCGATCGAACAGACGCGGACCACGGGGCGGTCGGGGCCGACCGCGCGGACGGACAGAGAAGACGGGGCCGACCGATCGGTCGACTGATCGGGTGGCCCGTCCGATCGGTCGGCAGTCGAATCGGACAGACCCGACAGGGCGCCCGATCGGCCGTCCGCCTCATACAAAAGAGGCGTCGGGCCGTCTGCCTCTCACTTTTACCTTCCCCCTTGCTTGCAAGAGAGAGCGGAGAAGCTTAGTGCCTTTGGGCCCTATTGCCTCCTCTCCTCGGGAGGGTAAAGGTGAAATCTTGGGGGACCCTTGCCATTTTTTTTCTGGAATCGTGCGACATTCATCAAGATGCCAAGGGCGAAGAAGAAAACGAAGTTTGTGGAGGAATCTACTGAGGTCGATATCATGGACAACCCCTCGCACACTTGTACCGCATTTTTGAGAAAATGCATTGTTGAATTCTATGAGAGAGAAACTACCATGTCTCTTGACTCTAAGTATGTTCGTTATCAAGAGGAGGGCATTGAGAAGTTCAAAGGCGATATAAAGGACATGATGCATGAAGCGTTGCGGGTGGGAGGGTGGTATCAAGAAATGGAAAAGAAGGATTTCACTAGTTGGTTGGACAAACGGGCGCATGATGCACTATGGAATGCGAAAGGGACCGTCGAAAAATTTGGTAAGGTTCATCGCATTGATGATGAAGCCTTCACGCACGTGATTACAAAAGTGGACATGTTCGTGAGTCGGATGAGACCATTTGCTTCAAGACGAAATAGAGGTGGATTTATGAGTTGGTAGACAACTCACGAAGGGAGAGTAAACATGCGAGTTGTATTTCGCCATTTAATAGCGCTCCCGAGAACCGCAAGGGTGATTCCACAAGATAATATTGTCCTACGCGGAGGCTATGCCACAATTCGTAGGGTGCGAATCGAAGGGTGCCCTGAACTTCAACCACATTGGGAATTTGCAGCAAAGATGTCTCTCCAAGAGGGTCGACGACCTGAGCTTGCAAAGATGGAACACCAAACTGAATCGATGGCGGTGCGGATTCCGCACGATGGAGTCATACGCTTCGTTGCAGTCCACACAAATCGGAATGAAGGCTATTCATTGTGGTGGAATGGTGGTACTTTGCGTGAAATGTTGAGAATGGATAACGATTATCTAGACAATATCGCCATACGCATTATGTGTGACCCCAAAATTAGCGACGAGGAGGTCATTCGTGCTCATCGTCTAAAGCGATGAAGAGCAAAGCGTACGGAGCTTGCTTGGGCACTGCTGCATATTATGAATGCGGTACATGGTGCCGGACATCTTCACATCGACATTTCTCTAGACAACATCATGTTCCATTTTCCGGAAGACGAGTCGCAGGTTTTCATTGGAATTTGTGATTGGAGGATGACCACGACTAGTACAGAGCCCATGAAGTCATTGTATACATTCACATCAATAAGTGATCGGGATGAAGTTCTGAGGAGGAGGTGGTGGATCGATCCAAAGATTACATACGTACATCGAAGAGATGCAGATGTGGAGAACATACCCGTACTTACTATTAAGTCCGAAGAATTTGTTGTTGGTCAAATAGCGAAGAGAATCAACAATACATGTATGTCAAAGACATACTACGGTTTGCAAGGTCGTGGAAGCAAAAAACATGTGTTGTACTTGCATCACGACTTAGCACAAGTCTTTCAAGTGTATTTGGGGAGACTTTGCGAAGATGGTCCCGATGGCCATAGTAGTTTGGCGCAAGTGATTTCGCGATTTACTTTTTCGTTTCATTGGCCTATACCGGATGAACACTTCCGCCACTTTGGAGTTGTAGTTTAAGTCTTTAATGATATTAATATATCATATATAAGTAATTAACTATAGCCTATAGGTGTTTATAGTATGCACTATTCATAGAGGCAAAGACATATACTAAGTTACATGTCAATTACATAGTAGTACAGTATATACGGATGATATACCTCAGTTTCATCACCAATGATTGGATTGATTGTGAATGTTGTTTTACAGCAAGGTGCATCTCAGCATTTGTAATCAATGAGCATGTTTTAATTCACAATGATTTTGGAGAATTTGGAAGTCTTTACGCCATTTGTCATTGTATGTTTGGATGGAAAATTGGAAATCTCGAAATCATTATATGAAATAATTTGCAATTCCTTATTCATTCAATTTTTAATTGATGATTGATGATTCAATGATTCATTGATTGTTAGGTTGACAAGTCCTTGTCTTCATTTGTGTGGTACAGTAAATGTGATTGAAGATGTTCATTATAATAATGTCAATGACAATATAAAAAATGGTAAGCGTTTACTTACGTCTATGTCTCTATAATTGATATGACGATGGAGGGCAACTAAAGGATCGAAGGAAACATCGTGTATGAATGTATGATTGTATGTGAGTGCCTAATTGTGAGTTGAAGGTTCACTTCTAAAGGGCTTAGGGTCCCTTTGAGGGTTTAGAGGTTATTAGGTAGGTACTTACAACTTGAAATTTTGTCGTGATTTTTTGAAATATTTTCTGAAGATGGAAAAATTGATAAGCTTATTAAGCTATATGGGATAATGGAGACCTCATTTTTTCCACAATCAGTGACCGGGAATAGAAGTTATGACCTAAATTGCTGAAAACAAGGGACGGGGGGGAGTGTAGGCACTACTGCACTAGGTAGTAGCCTAGTAGGTCATAGTAGGTAGGAAAATAATTGCAACTTGTTTTAATTTTTAATTTTTAATTTTTTACTTGTACATTATATTCTTGCCTATCTAATATCCAGAGAGCTCGAATTCATTTCATCAATGAATTTCAACAACAAGACATCTTGTTGTTTTTACTCTTCTAGTGTTAAATACCTAAAGAAGAATAAGTCTTGAATTGTTGTCGTGAAGGTCCAATACTTAAAATAGCATTTGGGAAGTACAACATCAAAGCTAATTACATAATGAAATTTCTTTTGGTGCATACCAAAAGGTGTTGAGTTATTCGACAAAGGTTTTATAAAAATGATTTGGTCACACCATTTTGTCTCAAAAAACAACTGTACATTTGCAATTCTATATACAAGCACGTAACATTCATGGTTTTCAGTACGCATTCATTACAAATGACCAAAATACGTAACTTTCGATGTTCAAATACACTACACCACATCATTCACATACTCAACACTTGCAACAATTAACCATTCATATTGGAGTGATAGTATGGAACTCTACTTACTCTACAAGGTAAAAAGCAAATAATTTTATTATATTATAAAATAGTCTTATAGCCTGTACCACTTTTGTTTTGGGGGCTAAAACAAGTTCTTCATACATCTCACTTGTTCGAATATACTTGCATTCCTACAACTATTGCATTGTTTCCAAATGGCAAATGACAAATTGACAATGCATTACACTTGAAACCACATTAAAAAACAAAGCCCATAACTACATAATGGCACCTTGTATTTTTCTACAAAATAACACTATACTTCATTCAAAATCAGAACTACTATCATGATTTTGACTTTGAGGCGTAGAACTAGAGCCACCATATGGCCCATATCCGCTTGATTGTCGCCCTTGTCCATAATTTTTGTAATAAGGACCTCCAAAAGTTGGAGGTGGAACTGAAGCATATTCATGTGAGCCTCCAGTCCCTCCATGACTTGAACTAGTGTAGTAAGAACTTCCATGAGGCCCATACAAATCATGTCCTCCTGTTCCCGGATAATTTCGTGAGCCGCCTTGTTCCGAACCACCATAGTCTGTATAACTGGTGTTTCCATGAGGTCCCCTTGTTCCTGGGTAATATTGAGGGCCGCCATGTGAAAGACCACCGTAGTCCGTATAGGTCGTAGTTCTATAGCCTCCTACGTTTGGACCACCATCTCGAGGGTTGTTGCTATAGTGTGAATTACTTCCTCCATGTCGCGAGCCATGTACATTACATTCACGACGAGGTGAAGTGTGATATCCACGAGGTCGGCCTTGATCCTCGACACTCCTCAATGCTTCCCGCATTTGATTCTCGTATTCTATGTCTTCGCGTTCTTCTCGACGTTCGTGCCTCTCCGGAGGTGGAGGTGGCAACTGTTCAGCTAGTTCTTCATCATCGTCAGCATCACTATCCTCTGCATCCCGCATAGGCCAACTTGGGCACCCAAATTGACCTCGGTTCGACCAAGCCGGCATGCAATCACTTTCGCCACGCCAGTTAGTGAACACCACAGCTAAGTGACACGTCATCTTTGTCTCTTTATTCATCCCTATAACTGTACGCCAGTCAACGTCTTTCTGGAGTACAATCTCCGCCCAAACCATTGCCATGGTAGAATAGTTCATGATGGTAGGCTTCGAGGGACCTAGATTTGAAGCTGCCCAAATTTCTTCGTATCTCTCTACAAAGTGTCTACTCGTACACGTCTTTATAGGGCCTTTCCACCGTCTCACTTGCTTCTCCAAATTGTCATTTGCTGGCCACAGTTTGGCTATGTGTGACATGGTCACATATTTCTTGCACATTGTACAAGTCCACACTTTGTCGGACTCGTACTCTCACCCCTCCTTTGCCACATTGAATTCATCGAAGTAAACATCCCAATCTAGTTCTTGTGGTTTCCCCTTCGAACTTTTCTTCGAAGAAACGGAAAGAAACGGAATTCCTTTGCGAGGCATAGTACCCTTCTCTATAAATGACCTCAACATTAGAATGATTAATGTGTAGTGGTTTCAGATTTTAATAATTAGTGAATACCACTCATTCATTCACAATTGTTCACACACCAAGGCGGAAGGGGCGCACAGAGACCAATAGCTGCTGGATCACCCACTCCGCAAGGGAAACAATTGTGCGGAATGAGCCGTCCGCTCCGCTTTTTATACCAACCGACGAGGCGGACGTCGCTGTCGGCTTGAGGGTCGGACGGCAAGATCGGACGGACAGCGTGAATCCGCATCTCCCATCCCACAGTCGACAGAGACGTACGGACGGCCGAGTCGTACGGACGCACCGACCGCTTGGCCGTCGGGCCGTCCGCCGAGCGGACGGGTGAATGGGCGGACGGACGGACTTCATCTGCACCGACCGATCGGCCGTCGACCCGTCCGCTCAGCAGACGGGTCGCTACTTTCGCCAACCGCTTGGTCGGCGCAATGTCCGCTGAGCGGACGGCCAGGCAGCCCACGACCTGTGGATTCTCCAAACTTAGTTATTTGTGAGTAGAGAATCCAAAGGAGTGAGCTGGCAGCTTGTTAGACCATTAGTTCGTCATGAACTTCAGGTAAGGACATAAAAACTTTGAAAACTGAAGGCGGGAATTTTGCCCCTTCAATGTGAAACTTGAAAAATAACTCCATGCCCTAAACCCTAAACCCTATACCCTAAAAACCATGAATCCTACCTGTAATTCTGATGACTACTCACTTTTAGAATTTCGATATTTCTCTTCATCAAATATGTTTGCAATTGACTCATTCTTACATCTTATAAGTACTTTGAATACAAACTGTAAATATATAGAGAGGGAGAGAGACTAAATTTTCATTTTTTCATGGTGAATTTTAAAAATATGTAATTGAAGAAAAGTGAATTTTGTAGTCATTTTCTAATGCATATAATTATAAAATAATGATTCTTTGTGAAATACTTAAAATCTGAACTGTAAACTTCAGAACTCGTAAAAGCTTGTTTCTAAAAGAATAAAAGTATTGCTTTCAGTAGTCAAAACTTTAGTAAACTCAAAAAAAATCAAATATGAAAAGTTATAAAAAAAGACATTGCAACTTGCAAGCACTCAATATATGACTCTAAAATAATATGAGTATTTCTTAAAATCACCCTTCAATTGCGAATAAAATCCAACAAAAACTAAGAAAGTATGATTATACAAAGTTACAAACTATGGTAAAATACTCATTCAATCACTTTTCACTATAGTTATTAGTTGAATGACCTTATTCCATCTCCAACTCCAATTCCATTTCATAAAATTGCATCTAAACAATTAAACAAACTGTCCTTTAAAGTTACAAATCTCAATGCAATAATGCATTAAATAATTCGGTTTCTGTTTATAGGTCATATTTAGGTATTTCTGTGAAGTCAACTTGAGGGATTAGAGTTAGAGCCCCTTGAAGTTGTTAGTAATTTAACAAAAGAATAATATTCTAAATCTTGTATATTTTTGCTTCTATTCTTTGTGTACATATTGGTTTATTGGTTACCTCCATTTCATCAAATTGGTCATTGAAGGTTTGCACTCTCCAGAATCATTTTGGATAAAACATCTTGATTTAGATGAAACATCTTCCTAGTCACTTAGTTCATCATCCAAAATTAGAATTGGGAGCCTTTTGACATTGAAATGTAAATAAAATACAATGAAAATTCTAAATTTTTTCTAATTTCTAATGGATCTAGGTGACTGCAAGAAACATTTGATAATTTTGTTGTGCTTCGTCCAATACTCATGATTTTTTGTAGAATACTTTCAAAATTTAAAAGAAAAATATTCAAAAAACATCAGGGTTGCTATTGTGCGAGCTTAGAGCAGGAGCCTGTGAGCCTGTGAGCCTATGAGCGGGAAGTTTTTTTGATGAGAAAACTTGTGGAAAAATTTGTATATGATAGGGGGAAGTTGTGATTAACCCATGACCGTGGACTTGGAGTCAACCGAGGTTCTATGACCGTGGATGTCATTCATAATTATATGTATGTAAGTTAAGGGTCATTTGTGGACTCTTAGAGGCACTACCATTATTGTGGAGAACATTATTCACATAAATAAGAATTAATTTGTTGTCACACATGAAGTGGTCTAAGAATGGGAAGGAAAATGAATGAGCCCAAGATCTAGCATCTTTTTTTTTATCAACTATTGATTGTTTACCATTAAAGATCATTTTTCTTTACTTCATTTCTCATGTACATTGAATATCAAACGAGAAGCACAATGCTTGCAGCTTGTAGCCATAAAACACACAAAATCAAATCAACATAGAAATCAATACACATAATTCAACTCATAAGATACGTCAATCTTATGAGTCTAAGTGCCGGTGGAGTTGGCCATAGAAACCTCACTCGAGGATGACTCTAGAGTCTCCTCACCTTCAGAAGCTGAAACGTCTAGAAAATTCACTACGTTTGTAGCATACTTGGGTTTGGAAGGCTTAGGCTCTCTACAACCATGTCGTTCATACTGTGATGCCATCTTCTCGGCATACACTGGAAGATCGTAAGACTTCTCGGGACTCAAAATAAGTCTTCTAATCTTCTTCACACAATGTTCATCCATCACTCTTTTGTTCCTTCAAAAACAAACAATGCAACGTTAGTCATATTGATTTATGAAATGCAATACTTGTTGAATACAAAAATCTACATGTCTTCCAAAAGTGAAACTTACTTACTAGGTCTAATGTTGCGTGTAAACACCATTGGTTCCACGTGCACGGCATCCAGATCAAGAGCGGCAAAAACTTTTGCCGGAGCTTGTGTCATTTCTTGCACTGGAGCGGCTTTTTTCATTGGCAAGAGAACCCCCTTGAAGATATTCTCATCCTCCTCCAAAGCCACAATATGCCGTCCAGTGCCACGACATGCAAGAATCGATGCACCTATAGTACAACCATGCGAGCATTAGAAGTTCACAGATTTTACATACACACAAACATTTTAATTTAGGACTCTCATTTCAAAGTATTAAATCACCTGTAGCAGTGGTGCAGTCCAAAACTACATCTTCTTCATCCGAGCAACCTTCGATGAAAAATTGTAGGAACTTTGCATCTTTCTCTCGCGGCCCGCGCCAAGGCTTTTTTGATTCCTTGTTGACTAACATTGTCTCCTCGGTGATATAATTGATGACCATGTCCTTCCTCTGAAGATTCCACTTTGCTTTCGTCATGGCCTCAGTTTGCCTGAATGTGAAGGCTGATTTTTTTTTCTCACCCAAATCCTTCACAAAAAGGGTGACTCCGAACTTCACAGTCTGCAAAAAGGCAAAAAATGGTTTAGTGCAAGGGAGAATGCCGCTAAACCAAATGACATGCGCGCTATACATTTAGAAAAACTTACCGTCTGACCAAGTGTAATACCCGACGCTAGGTCCAATTGGTTGAATGCCAACCACTCTTTCTTCATCAACAACTTCTTGAAGACGTTCTTCAGTCCCGCAAACATACGCCACGATTGAAGGCTGTATGAGTGAAATACAAGAATGCAGCCGTTGTCTTGTAAGCTCTCCTCGGCAAAGTGAAATGCATTTTGCATTCCCGCACACGTTGGGTCCGAGTTCCATGCCGAAACATGCTTTTCAGAGATGAGTGGTACGGGCAGGTTCTCTTGGCAATCAAAAATAATAAGATCCACCAAAGGCTCTTGGCTCACCCTACCGTTCAATGAACGAGGTTTTCCTGCATTTGCCTACAGTCCAGTGATTGTACATGTTATTAGAAGATAAAAAATGAAACTATTTGTTCATCAAGAAATCCTATGAAGTTACAAACTGAACTTCATGTTGCCACACACCTTTCGAATGAAGTCCATGACCTCAATATAAGAATTAGGTGGTGAACTCTCCAAATTGTCCATGATGTCAACAATGGATACATTCAAGATTAGTTCCTCCGACTTGACGTCGTCATCATCTAATATAACCACCTGCGTGCCTTGTGTCACCATATCCTCCGTCCACTCGGCAAGCACAGCCTTCCTCTTCATCCCACTATGACTTCCCTACACCAACTGCGAGCTCTGATCGACCGCTGATGATGTAGGAACGACGATATCACCATCATCTTTTTTCTTCCCCTTTGCCTTTGCTTTCTCCTCCTTCTCCTTCTACTTTTCCTTCTCCTTCTCTTCTATCTTTGCCAAACGCTCTGCCTCCTTTTTTTGCTTGTTATCCAAAGCAATTTGTAGACGATCCGCTTTCTTCTTGTCAACGTTGTTCCTCCTTTCAATTGCCTTGCTCCTTTGATCTTCGGTGAGGCCCGCAAACTCATCAACATCCATGTCCACCGCTCCAATGTCCTTCAAGGAATCGCGGAGTTATACCTCCGATGGATGCGTGTACGATATAGGGCAATCAATGTACCATCCACCGCCATTTAGATGAGCCGTGGTAAATGTTTTGAGCTGATTTGCCGTGTACATGCAACTTGCGGAATTGCGATCTAGGAAGACCGAAAGGAATGGAGGAAGGTCTGCCCTCTGGATGGCTCCTTTTCCTTCTATTTCAAACTTGAAGTAGCTGCATCATGATAAACAAAGAATGGTAAGCACGAATTGTAAAAATCAAATTAGACAGAAGAAGAATTTCAATCTCGTGTACATGTGCTTCAAAGCAACATTTCTTATGTCTTAAGAAATAGAAGATCAAAAAATTAAATTGTAGACCTTTCAAAGGACAGAAATGGGGATTCCCCAACTACTTCTAGAGCATGCCTCGGATCCGAGGCATGTTCTACAGGTAGCCTAAGGACCCCCTATTTTTTCCCTTCGTTCATCTCTAATAGGTTTCCTGCTTCAACAATGTATTTTTAGCCAAATGACAAGAGATTTTTAATTCAAATAGTCACTTCCAAATGAATATTTTTTTATCCAGTTGAAGACATACACTAAAAGAAAAAGCAGGGTTTTGCGACTGCGGTTTGCGACTAATTTGTAGTCGTATCAGACGTTTGCGACTTGGTGATATTCTGGAGTCCGCAGTCGCAGTGGACAAGTCGCATGAGTTGCATTGCAGTCGCAAGGTTGTTTGTCATTCGATAGGCAATGGAGAACTTCGTCGATGAACTGCTGTGACGTGGTTGCTGATGTGGAAGTTATTTCACTTATTTGTGTGCAACTGGTTTGCGACTAATGTGCAACTGGTTTGCGATTGACATACAACTGGTTTGCAATTGGTGTGCAACTAGTTTGCGATTGATGTGCAACTCATTTGCGACTAGTGTGCAACTAGTTTGCGATTGATGTGCAACTCGTTTGCAATTAGTGTGCAACTGGTTTGCAATTGACATACAACTGGTTTGCAACTAGTTTGCGACTTGGTTATAATTTATAGAGTTGTAGATTATAGAAATCTACAAATTGTAGAAATCTACAAAATATATAAATATTAGAATTTCACTATCAAAATTCATTACACAAGAATGCTATAACTTACCATTCTTATCTGTTCAAGCTGATGGTATTCTTGACAATCGATATGGGACAATTGAATCGATTTTCAGTCATGTTCTAGTTGCATTGCACTTGTTCTCTAGTTGCATTTGAATCGTTTTTTAGTTGCACTGTAGTCGGGCTCTAGTTGCATTATAGTTGATTCCTAGTTGCATTTGAGTCATTTCTAAGTTGCAATCTTCTAGTTTTTAGTTCCAGCTTGTAATTAGAGCGATTGCATTTTTCCACGGTGGACTCTACTTCGCGGATAGTTGTCCACATGGACAACTGCGATGAATATTGGATGTAGAATACCTCATGTCAGTTCTTCTGTTACAATATTGTAACCCTATTCTTCATTTTCCGACTACTTTGCGACTACAACTACATACACGTGAAATTTGGTGCAAATACAGAGGGCTACAGTCGCATCTCAGTTGTATAGGACACATAGTCGCATCTCAGTGGGTTGCAACGGACACGTTTTTCTTCTAGTGATACTGATAAAGGACCCTCTTCACTGCCTGTTGGGACCCCTCATAAGTGTTGAAGTTGTTGCTTTTCTTGAAGTACTTAGCTCCTCTAAGATGAGCCAAGAACCCGTGATCCCAAATTTTCCTCCTCCACCCTTCCAAGTATTCCGATAAGGTTTCTGGTTGAAGCGGAACATTCATATTGATGATGATGTTGTCTTGCTTGACAACTTCCTCAAAGTATTGTACAACTGCATCTTCAATCTGTAGAAAGAGATGCCAAAACCAAAATCATATGATATGCACTGCCTTCCAAGAATTCTAATTTCTCAATATCCTAGTGAATATGAACTATGATGGCTTTCAAGTTGAATTACATGAATAGGTAATCACTTACCCCTGCGTACCAAACACAACGGTTCAAGAAAGGACCAAGTAGTGTCTCTGACACTGGCCTAGGCGGAAAACGTCTAGCATCACGTGATGGTGTAGAAGAGTTCCACCACTTCAGGAATTTGATCTTGTGATCTACCGTGGTATTGCAAGTAGCCACCATTTGGAGCTTCTCTAGAGTCATCTCCGGAACCTCATTGGAACTCCAATGTTTCTCAATCTGGTCAACAAAAGGAAAGCAGAGGATGTTAGATTCTGAGGTTTGCATGACATCAATAGATTCAGTTTATGATGTAGGTCATGAAATCACCTCATGATCTAGAAAACCTTGCTTGTTAGCTAGATTCGCCACCGCAACCAACTTAGACATTTTGACGTTGAGTTTACTGGTCTTCTCATGAGCTCCGGATCTCATGGCATGCGCCAATTCCTCAGGAGTTCTGTCGTCCTTCGGTGTCATCTCATTGTACCTCCGCCCTGTTGCATCTGCTGACTGGGCAATTTCTTGCTGCAAAGGTGTGACAAAAAAGAATTACACATATATGATTGTATAATAAAATGGTACAGACAAATACAATAGAAACGAAGGGAGAAGCATTCACAAAGATTCTTACCCTGAAAACAAACGACGTGAAGACTTGTAGTGGCATAGAATACCAAGTCTTTTTAGCTTTGTGTGCCCCACACAGTCGGACCTCCAATGGCCTGAGCATCTCTTTGAACCGCTCAATAATAAGGAGACCATATTTTTGAACCCTGTATAACGTGTGCACCAAATTGGTCTTCACGTGTGAGTCTTCCGTGGACCTGATATGCACAGAAACGATTTCAGTTATTGTTGTACCCACAAACTGCAACATATCACAAACTATAAGAACAACCTAACTTGGGGGCTGAAGTGAGCGGCAACAGTCAAATACTACATACAATCAACTAATAGGGTGCCTAAAAAACATTTGAGATAAGCAGTATAATTTGTCCTTTAATGCTCCAGGGTCCTAAAATACCATTCTATATCTTCTAACAACTATAGGGTATGTAATAATAGCATTTTATTAAGTGTGTCTATTTTTAAAAAGAAAATGTAGACCTTTGAAAAGGTAAATCCATAAAACATAAACAATTTGAATATGAAGAAATGCATGTTATAGAGTTGACAAAGAAAATGTTCACTTAGTGTTACGCAACATACAAATAAATTTTCCAAGAAAGGATGTGAAGAAAATAAATGATATGTTGAGTTAACAACAATGGATAACATATGGAATTTGAACATAAATAAATGGATGTCACAGAGTGCCCCCCCCTGAGAAATCAACTGAGGCATTAGAATTCCAAAGAGGGAGATTACACACTTACTTGTTAATGTCATGCATGACATGCATGACTAGCTCGGTCTTGCCCTTGGTATCTAGTACAATGGAATCCACTGCGTAATGCCACTCCTCGTCTTTCGAGTGTTTTTTGGTAATGTAATTCATCCACGAGATGAGTCTGTGATTACCATCACAAATATAGAATTTAATGTTCTTCAAAAACCTCAACTTGGGTTTGGATTCGACACTAGCATTGAAGGCGTCATTTTTTTACTTCCATAATGGATCCCACTTCGCTATCTCCTCTTCTGTGAACTTTGAGCTCTCTCCAGCCTCATCTGTAGTAGTGACGTAGAAAACTGCCGCTCCTTCTCTGTAACCCTTGCTGAACTCATGCTCCATGAAATCAAGATCACACGAGAAGGTAGGTCTCACCATGGGCATGGGAACCATTCGGCAAAGCGGGATTTGGAGTCGAAAGAGGTGAGGTGGCTTCATCCTCAATGAAGCAATGGTATTCACGGAGTCCACCTTGTGATATTGTCGGAGATCGTCTTCCAACAAGTCCTTATCATCGGTCACCAACAGGTCATCCAGAACGTCCTCCTCCATTGCGTCTTCCTCTTCTTCACCATCACCTTCACCTGCAATGGGCGGTTGCGTTGAATCATTGGTGTTTGGCGTTTCTAGAATAGTCTCCTCGTGCCATAGGTTTGTAGGAGTCGCATCCATCTGCAAGGCTCAAACATAAAACTAAGTAGCATGCTTGGACTTTTATCAATGGATCCAAATTCCCCTACAAACAAAAACATACTGGGATTCTAAAAACAAATGATTGCAAGAGAAATGACGCAGCTCAGGCAAAAGATTTAGGAACAAAGAACATGCATTGTATAAGACACGCTCACAAGCGATGTGTCTTTGAAGGAAATCCAATACAATGGGATCACTCTATCTCTACATCATCCTCTGAGTCAGAGTTGAGATGGATGATGACGACTTCTTCTAAACCTTGGAGCGAACTACGTGCACAATCGCGGGTCTCCTCCATCGGGGGCCCATCAATGGTAATGGACCCCTGCATCTTTGAGGAATACTCAGTGTCTGAACTCTCGGGAGACATACACTACAGTGGGCGGTTTCTAGCCATCTCAAGTATAACTTGAAGACGTCTATGATTCTGTGCGAGCGTAAAGTGGCATGCATGTCTCGGTGCTCGGGTGTCACTCACCCGACTGAGTTTAGAACTCTCAAAGGCATCGACAGCGTGATCAGCTGTGTCCATAACATCATCAAAACTTACCAACTGCTCTTCATCAACTTGATCTTCCTCAGTGTCTTTGTCTTCATCAGAATCGTGAAGAACCTCTAAAGTCTCCTTCACTGGTGTGAGAGCCTGAGATGGTCCTGCCTCATGGGTGCCCATGACATGAGGAGGTGCCGAGGTCGATGAAGAGACATTTTGGCCACGTCGAACCTTCTTTACATTGCAACATTATTGAAGTTAGAAGTGCCTCATCAGAATCAGGTAGAGCCACATAGAGCTTGAGGAATGAGGAGTTTTGTACAATGAAAGTAAAGTTTTAAAGTACAAAAGAAATAAAAGAGTTCCACCAATGTTGGTGAAGATGTACATGGTTTTAGACATAGAAGGTACAATGTAATTGATCATATCCATTTTTTTATGCTTTCTAGACAATCATAAGGATCATAAATCATAGTAAGGATGATGAACATTACCAAACACTAGACGAATCAACAAGATCACCGAGCATTAGAAGAATCACGAGGACCACCCAAACCAATAAGAATAAGCCTGGTTACCAAACATTGTAAGAATAAACAGGATCACTGAGTACACTACGAATTGGCAGGATTCCTGAACTCTTCTACAATCCAAGAGATTTTCATACATCGTAACCATCATTAGGATCACTAAACACTATCTTCTTCACAACAGAATCAAATTATTGCTAGAAAAAAAAGAATCAAAGTACAAGTTTCAAAGCTAATAGCAATCACAAATAAACATTATAATCACAATCCCATGAAAATAAGAGGGTCCTATTGAGTGCTTCCAAACAAGCCTCGGATCCGAGGCTTGGTTGGGGGCACTCAATAGGACCCCCTTATTTTTGAAATAAGATTAAGCCTAAGGCATGTTCCAAAACTAATCAAAGCCATAAGTTAGCATGATCTATACGGTTTTTAAAATTGAGGGGGTTCCAGTGAGTGCCAGCAGAAAAGCCTCGGATCCGAGGCTTGTTTAATGGCACTCACTAGGACCCCCATTTTCTTGCAAAAAGAATTAACGTAAGGCCTTGTTCCAAAGTAATGATTGACATTTTCATCATAATCCACACGATTCTTAAGAAAAAAGGGGGTCCTAGTGAGTGCCACCAAACAAGCCTCGGATCCGAGGCTTGTTTGGTCGCACTCACTAGGACCCCCATACTTTTAAAATAAGAATAAGAGTTTGACATGGTCCAACGCTAAACCACAACAATGCATAGACTAGCTAGATCTTCAAACACTATAGAAATGAACAGTTACTAGACAGAAAACACGAAATGTATCATCATCATTAATCACTATAAAATTGAATAGGATAATCAATTAGTGCAAGAATCTTCAGAATCAGCAAACTCTCTAAAGTTGAACGTGATCACCAACCAGCAAAGGCAATCCTTCAGGAAAACCAACAATTTCAATGATGAACCGGATCCTGGTCACCGGTCCACCTGGCTCCGTCCACCGGAAACCGGATCACCCGGTTGACCCTACCAAGACTATAGTTCTGCTATCTAAAACCTTATCAATACTCACAAGTTCAGTATATTTACTGATTCACAAAATCAGTACTCGTTACGTAGTATTAATTCATTGCACTAGCCCTCGGAAGATCCACAAGCGGATGTTGCAACTCATAAAAACTAGATTCAACAAGAAAACAGTAAGATTTCTCACGGGGATCGGGAAGCTTGTGATGACAAGGATGAATCCTTGGGTATCCAGTGACTGCCGGGATCGATAACAAACTGGGTAGGGTTACCGATCTCATAAAATGGGAATCCGACAAGTTTAAGAAAAAGTGGGGGTCCCAGTGCCTCACCGGCAACATGCCTCGGATCCGAGGCTGCACCTGGAGTTCTCGGCGGGACCCCCTCAACTCTGAGATTATAGGCCGCTTAGATTACGGTGGTCTACATAACAACCCCCTATGGGCATTTCAGTCAGCAAAAACAAGACCACCGAATTTCGTTTGATGTGGACATCAAGGCAGATTGGCCTCAACCGTCCAGTTGTGGAAGCAGGTAAGGATGCCAAGATTATCTTGGAGGTGGACTTGAATTACCAACAAGGAGTCCAAAATTCAAGGAATCGGGATGGGGGACATGCAAATGCGGAGAATCGAATTCTGATTCCTAGAAGGTGAACATGCAGTTGCACAGCTTCACAAGAGAAATTCCCAAGTTGGGAGCAGTTGGATTCCTCACGTGGAACGGAAAGCGCCCTTCTTGAATCAATGGGATTCAAGAGAATTCCACGTCTGGAGGGGGTCGACATCCATCACCGAGGGGAACCAATCTCAAGAAATTATCAAACACGAACGAATTTTCCAAAAAAGTGGGGGTCCCAGTGCCTCACCGGCAACATGCCTCGGATCCGAGGCTGCACCTGGAGCTCTCGGCGGGACCCCCTCAACTCTGAGCATCAAGGAAACTAGTGGAGAATCTCGAATCTAGAAACAATTCTTTGGGACCCCGTGTGGCAGATAGGTCGAGCACGATGAGGATTACGGGAAGACTGTTGTGGCAATCTTACTTAAGAAATTTCGGAATGGAGGTTTACAGAACCCATTTTGGATTTGAGCTTCTCTAAGTGGCATCGAGGTTTTCAAATGCCATCTGAACAGCGCCCCAAAGTCGTGATGGAAACAGGATGAATGCAACAAACTGGTTCCAACTCAGAAGCCAAAAATGGTGGAGAACCAAGGGAAATCAACAATTCATGAGGTCACCGATTGAATGAAAGAGAGAATTTGAAGAATACCTTGGCGATTCTCCTGTCCAGCGGAAGAACGACACCTTCATCTTGAACTCTGCCCGCGTGGCTCCATGTAGTCCTCGTCATCTCGTGCTGCTACCAAGAACGTGCAAAAGGAACTCAAATGAGGAAAACCAAGCATTCACAGAGGGAATGGTAGTGCTAGTGGCTGGTGCAGTCGCAAGGGCAAGGCTAGAGCGCGCCATGCTGCCCCAGAAACTGCAATTTTGGAATCTCCATTCTAATTTTAGAAATCATGCACCTTCGGAAATCCAATGCACCTTCGGATAAGGTCTCCTGCCATCAATTTAGGATTCCTCGCGACCTCGCGCGGTTGAAGAATGAGCACGTCCGAGTGTATTTGAAATTTCCAGAAAATAATTCGGCGAGATGACGCAGTCAGTCCTCCCAAATCTCGGAATTTCAGAAGTGCACAACATCAAAGGAAAATAGAAATTGCTAAAAATTAATCTACCTGAGATGCCCTCTCTGATGAAGGTCACGGGAAATTTAGAAAAGGAATGCACATACCACATTCCGAATTGCATCGCAGGAAGAATCTATAGAATAACGAGGAGATCCATTTCCTCGAGTTTTTTTGGATATGGTAGAAATCTGGAGCCGTGGATGACTTGTCAGAATCAACGGTCCATTTTGAATTTGGATTGTCGGGAGGTGGTATAGCTACTGATGTTGACACGTGGCCTCAAATGACACGTTCAAGTCTAAAAAAGTCACCAGAAGATGTTTTGAAAATCCTAACGAAGTTGACAATCGCAATCTAATATAAGCAATAGGAATGCTAAATTGCCCCTTCGGTCTATTGAAAGGAGAGATTTATATTATTTTCCCCTAAATGCCTAAGGCACTCTACAGATGCATTTCCTAGAGAAACAATGTAAGGGGTTATCATTGTCTTCAATAAAACGAAGTTATTTCTTTTAAAAGTCTGGCAATGAAGGTGTTGAGAGAGCTTCCATATTTTTACCAATGTTGAGTCTGTAATTCTAAAGGAGTGCTGTCATGGTAAGAAATGAAGTGATTATTTTTTTTTTTAAATCCTATCATTCACCACAATGTCTTCGAAATTTGGAAATCAATGTTCTTTAGAATCAAAGGTGACATGAACATCTAGATATCGTGCAAACACACTGAAGTGCGCATTCACAAAAGTTATTGTAACATGAGAAGCTATCAAATTCATTGTACTTCACACCTTGGCATTGATGGAATGCAACTGATTGTATAAAAGGATAGGGAATTTGACCAAATTGACACTTCTATATTCGACACTTTCACTAAAGTGCTAAGGGGCTAACTAAGATTTTGAAAGCAAATCTCTATTCTTGAAGAAAAACTTCTTTTACAATCAAACTGAGCAAGTCTGAATGAATAGAAGGTTTTTAGCTACCCATGTCTTGCAATCCGCTTATTCCTACTACTTATACAGTAAGACCGTTACAATGACGCACTAGAGTTTGCCAGAAAATTGTCTATACTCTTGCGTTCCTGCTAAACCACGAAAAGGAAAGAAGAAAGGAATACAAAATGAGCAGTTTCAAAGCTTCTTACCATGGCATCCGCTGCCCGTCTACCGCGTTGGGAACTTGGATTTAACAAGGACACCTCTAGCGCTGCGTCAACATCGACAACATGCACATCCTCCTCACGAGCAGTACTCCCACCTTCATATCGAAGAACTCTCCGCAAATCGACTAGTACTGGTTCGGTAGTCTTTTGTGCCGCTCTCCCTCCTCTCGTCATTCTAGATCGCCGTAATGCCTTGGACGATGAGAAATATATGGAACCTCGTCTCTTCCCTCTCTTTCTAGGTCTCAAACTAATGAACTCCTTAACTGAGTTGTCTACAAGCATGAAGGGGGAGCTCAGATAGCCTATACATCAACGCTCTCAACTACGACACAAACAATGAAAGCCAAACCAGTTGAATGAGGAAAAATAATACAAGTGGTGGTTCTTATATTCTACACAGTACTATGCTTGCATGGGCCGCCACATCCTCATTTAGTAATTCTGACACACGTGACAAGAGGATGCAAAAGTCGGCGCGTGGCAGGTTCCTTAATGTGCCCACGAATTCAAATCTAAAGGTTCACTGACAGTGCAGGCGGAGCCTACATTAAAGATGATGCCGCCAATCCAAACTGACGGCGATGCAATTAAAGAGGGGTCTAATTCTGTATGCACAAGCTTCAATACTCGCACATGCTGGAGCTTGACGACAATCCTGTGCATTAAGAAACAAAATTCTGTAGATTGTCAAAGACCTAATTCTCAATTTTTGTATTGAGAATAGGCCCTGAAGACTTGGTATGTTTTTCTTTGTGCATGAAATCATTTCAAGGAATGTATAGCAGTATAACAGTATTATGATATTTGCCCCATATTTTAGACCTTCAGCAGGTAAGTTACTTATAGGTAATTTTACATATTTATACTCCAATCTGAAATATTATAATTTGGGATTGCGGAACTTCAAAGTAGGGTCTCTGGATTCTGATGTGATTAGTCTAATTGAATGTTCAACTACATATTGAACGCAATTTGTACAGTTCACTTATAGGAATGTGAGAGGAGGAGTTCTCTTTCGTTTTCATTTTTCATTTTGATCTATGTTGGAGGTGTTGAAAGAAATTAGATTAGAGGAGTGCTAATGTGTGATTACATGGAATAGACTTTTCTGAAATTGTTTTTACCTATGTATGACAAGGACATTTTACGTGTGCATTTGTAATGAGCATTCACATTAATTGAGAAGAGAAAACCTTTAAATATTTTGTTTTTAATGGCACTGAAATCCTAGGGATTCGTTAGGATGTAATTAATTGATTTCTAGGGGAGCTTCACTAGGTTTAACAGTGAAGTAGTTTTTTGAATTCAATGTACATGGAAGACATTATTGTTTAATGGCAATTGCCATGTCATGGAAGTAAATGTCTGAGGAAGAAGAATACGGCACAATTATTTGGTTCAACCCTGAGTCTATAAGACTACCCTAGACTAAAGGATTTTCGGAATCTTAATCATTCAAAAGCCAAAGCTCTGTTGTTGTTTACCTCTTCTCCTTACTTGCATTTAGATTTCCGGCATTCTTTGAGTGCCTCCTCTAGTTGCAACAATGGCGTCGATGAGAGTTGATGGTTATGACGTTCCTCTTGTATTCCCGGTTGGTGATGATAGATGCGCTAGAGTCCCTTGTCACCTCCTACATGTCCGATTCAAATTTGTAGAGTCCTCCATCTATGTCGAGGAAGAAAAAAGGTCGGAATCAGGTGAAGTGCTTCAGTCTATTCCGCTAGTGAAGTCGGAGGAGGATGGAACGTGTTGTTGGTATCTTACTCCTGGGAACTACAGAGCGTATGGACTTCCACTCTCCATGCTAGGTGCGTCTACAGAAATCCAGAGTCGCCAGTCAGATAATTCTACAGTGGATATGCTATGTAGTCCTTCTGCCCTATCACCTACTCCAACTAGAGAAGCTCTACGAGTCCCACTCATGCCTCCAGTACTTCTTGATGTGAAAGTGGAGAGATTAGATCCAATTATAGAGTTGTCCACCGAATCTGAAGGAGAGTCTCCCAATGTCATTGCTCCAAATCAAAGTTGTTCTGTCCAAATTGCATCTGGAGAGACAGGCATTGGGAAATCACTGTCTAGTACCCCGTCAAGAAGTCTCTCTAATTCGTCAATGTCACTACCTCCAATACAAACACAGGTACAAGCAAAAGCAAGCATCATGGAGTGTTTGAGAAGACTTGCCACTATGCATCGCTTTCGAAATGAATTGTCAACAATAGATTTGAGCAAGTGCTATGAAGCACCAAAGGGTTTCGTTTCTCCCACCTGTATACGACGGGGATGTCATCTTCGAATTGCCTCCTTGTGGAACATCTTCATCTTCAACGGGGGCCAAGCACTTGGAAGGAATGGACAAGCGCTACGATGGACATCCGTGGTGCAAGCTCGTGACCACAAACATCCACAACTCCAACAACCTCAAATTCCGTAAGTCCTACTGCGCTGGCCATCTTGTTTGTGAGAATGCCAACTATCAATATTTGAAAAGAGCCTCACGGCAAAATGAAACTGAGTGGAGTGGCTACACTGTGTTTCCTTTCACTGTTGGCGGGTGTCCCCCAAAAGAATCCACCCTAGTTTGCAAGGTTTGCAAGATGCCACCAACGTGTCTTGGTACATGCAAGGCTAGGATATACTTTGCGTATACTGATAATCCAGAAATGACTAGGGCTGCTATTCACCTTGGAGAGCATGGCCACCCTGTTGCTAGAGGTATATATAGAGATTCTACTAAAGTGATTTGCGGACTCATCGCGGAGCAAGTGGCCAAAACACCCACAGCCACAAACTCCGCAATTGCTCTCTCTGCTAGTAAAGACTTTCTCGGGAACTATCTATTTCACAATGGAGAGGGGGAGAAGAAGATGTTGAAAGTAGAGGAAATGGGGGAGGTCATGGATCGCTTCCAATATTTGAGTAGTCCAAGTATTCGCAACGTCATCTCTTCTTTCCGTTCTAACAACCATAGAGGGATAATCGACAACATTATGACCATGAAGAGAGAATCGAAGTTTGAGTTCATACATGACAGCGTCTTTCCAGGTCAAGGCAAGGAAAAGGTATACATTTTCAAGATGCTTACAAAAGGACCCGGAAGTGGAGTGGACCTCGTCAGGCGGATGCAGCCAATAGGGGACTTGGAAAATGCGTGGTTGATGTTTGACCATGTGAAGCGCGTGAAGGACTGGACCACAATGGCTTGCCACGTGTATGATATGGAGTATAAAAAGGTGATGACTATTGCAATGTGCGATATGCAATCCGAAGATACAGAAGTTCAAGTACAATTTTGGCGAAGCCTAAACGCTGTCATGCATCGCCATAGAGTGGCAAATCCTAACTTTAAGGGATTCATGGCAGATAGCGCCATGGCCAACTGGAATGCGGTTCGCATTGTGTATGGCAGTGGCTCTGCCAATGATGAAATGGAGAATCGCGAGAGGACATGTTTGTTGCATTGGAGTACCTCTCTTCACAAGCATACGCAGAAGTACATCAAGGAAGCATTCCAACAGCAACATATTACTTTGTGTAAACAATACAAAGATTCAGAAAACATGGTCCAAGCTGAGGTCCGCTACCTCGCAATACAGTCTTGGTGGTTGTCCTCTGGAGCTGTTGGCGAAGAAGGTCTACACCACCTAGACCATTGGCTAGCGTTTTGGCATTTCCGATACCGTCAATGGGGAGGCTTCATGGACATGGTGAGTGAATTGTGAATTTTAATGTGTACTATGACTAAAGGTTTTGAAGCTCATTTTGTTATAGGAAACTCTACATTCTAGACAGCATTTTAATTTTGTCTTTTATTTTTATTGGGATTTTGGAATATTTTCCTCCACACTACCAAAATGGGGGGGTCCTACAAACACCATAGAAACATGCCTCGGATCCGACTGACGTTTTGGAGGTGTCATCATGACCCCCTCATTTTCGTTAAATGTAATGGATAATTGAGTTCTGGTAATAGCAAATGCTAAATATTTTTCTTTACAGGAAAAGAAGTTGGAAGAAATGACTTCATTATGTCTATAGGCATAATTATATTCCTACCAATAGGAGTGATTACAAAGGTGTCACCTTCTGGAATTACACAAGGAACCAAGATACACGGTCAGGAATTTGGAAGTTCACACAATTGTACATATGAATTACTAACTCTATTATTCTCTTGCGTGGAATTTGTAGAAATTAAACTTGGAGGAGATGTTGGACTTGCCATCATGCAATTTATCCGAAACGGTGCATAACAAGTGGCTACAAATGTCTGGAAAACGAGGAAACAACTTGTTTGACGCCACATGTGATGATAGTATCCGGGCTTGGATGCAAATGACCAACTACCGTGCATACTTGAAGGGATATGCATCAGGATCAGGGCCATCAAAGGGGGAGCTGAGGTTGAGAGCTGCTAGGAGAAGTGGAGATCCCCAAAAAATCGCAGAGGCATTGAACACATTGCCTGGAGTAGAGGGTGTGGGAACTAGAGTGCCACACTTGGAAGGAGAAGAGATTTTTGGGAGCACTAAGAGGAAATTGGACGTGCCCATTGGTGATGCAAGAGACTCCCATAGACCAGACAAGATCAACTTTTCTCAACCCCGCATGAGAAGGAGGTCCACCACAAGTGCCTCTCAATCTTCTGAAGACAAGGGTAAACAACTTCAACCAAATACTTCTCGTCATGTTGCGGTAGCATTTGAAAGCGATTGCGACACATCAAAATGGCACATTGCTAGAATCAGCCACAAATCCAACACAAGATGCCAAGCCCAACAACATAGATCAAACATCAAGTGCACCAGCAAAATTGCAAAAGGGAAGAAGGGTACTCTAGCTCCTACTTACCGTGGTCGAAAAGAAGAGTACGGGAGTAAACGAGAGGTGGTGGCTGATTTCTGGTTTTGTTGGGATGACATTGAACGATGCGTAAAAGGAACAAAGCGGAAGTGGGTTCTTGATTGGCTGGAGGTGCCGGAGGTTTGGCCAGTCTTGTCCGGAACTAACTTAAACCGAGAGGAGACATTATTGCTACAGCACGCAGGATTTCGACTCCAAGAACGACCAGTCTTGTCACCATGTCGGTTGTTCAATATGTCGAAGGTTTTTAATCCTATTTTGTATAAGTAGCCGTTACCGAAGAACTTGGATGTGTATCCAACAGTGAGGAACAGCAGAGCCATTCGAAGGATTGCAAATGCACCTACTGCCGAACAACGGAACAAGTGGGAAAGTACAGGTAATGTTAGAGGGCAAATTGTAGGAGTAACACTACTCCCTCTTCCAGGCCTTGGTGCGATTGTGGAGTTGGAGACAGGGCCTGACTCTAACAAAAATGCATATCGAGTTACAATGGGCCAATTTCCCACTTGCACGTGCCCAGATTTCGTAAATATGGCAGTGTCTGCTATTGGAGGTCGGCAGCAATACGTCAATTGCAAGTACTTGTACTACTTATACAGGTACTTCTGCAAAATGGATGTCAACAAAGACAAATTCATTCATGCACCAAGTTATAGCTTCAATGAGTTGAAAGAACTCCTAGTTCGAGCTGGAATGATCACACTTCCAGAATAGACATGGCCACAGTTTGCAATGCATTTCAATTATAATGCGTTCTTTTGTATATGACAATTGAAATGATTTGATGCACAGTTTTGGTTGGAAAGAGTGAGAAGACTAATGTTATAGGGTTCCTATTTATGTGTCCTACAGCACATGTTCAGAGCTTACTTTGCAGTCTTCAGTTGTCCCATAACGAATGGCATTTAAAATATCGTGAGTAATGGCATTGGCCCCCCATTCAAATTCATAGATGAATTTGTGCTCACCAGTGGTTCTTGGCTTCCACAACCTCTACGTAAAAAAATATGGTGAGTGACGGCATTGCCCTCCCATTGAAATTTGTAGATGAATTTGTGATCATTACTGGCAGTTGGATTTCACAACCTGTAGGAAAAAAAATATGGTGAGTGATGGAGTTGGCCCCCAATTTCCAATATATTTTCATCCAATCAACGGTTATAGGATACACGGTAACAGGTCAAAAATTAGACATTTTTCTTCTTTTTTTGCAAAAAAATTGGGAAAAAACAAGTTGAGAATACAAATTTCCATTTTTTTTAGTTTAGGGGCTCCAAGCTCACAAGCTCCCCGCTCCCTGCTCACAGGCTCCTCGCTCCCGCTCGCACGCTAGCGTCGTTGCAATTAATTCATAACTCAATTTGCAATTACTCAACTTCACTTTATACAACAATTTATTTCAAGCAATTAGACTCATTATGAATTCTTTCTTCACACTCAACCATAATCCACTTGACCAATGTTGCACATTCAATCAAAGAATTCTCACACAACAAGGAAGACAATTTGCAATTGAAAGTTGAAAATATATTGACAATGTGATTGTACAAGCCTACAAACGAGCCATACCACCTATATGGACTGACTTTAAAACTACTAGACATTTGAACTTATAGTCCCAAAATTTGTTAAGATGATTCTTTACAACAGGTTCTAAGGCTATTTGCCCCTTTCCATATCTTGCCAATTTGCCTACAATCCACCTATTTGACTCTCATTCAATATTTATAAGTATTTATTATTTTCCAATGTGGATGAAACAAATTGTACAACCTATTCACACTCCCATGGCAAAATAGACAAGAAAATCAAAATTTTGGTAATGACAGTTACCTTAAGTTTAGCAGTCATTGTATGACTTTCGAGTAGTATTGAATGATGGTAAAAAAATACTTCACTTCCAAATATCTCCAAATTTTTTTGGGGAGTTGCTTGAATGCATTTGCACCTAGGAGAATGAAAATTCTTTCATTCTAATATTATTGAAGTTTTGAGAGAAGATGTTATAAATATAGATCACCAAAAATTGCCTTTTTAGGATATTTTGATAACTTGTATCTCTTTGTTCTTGATTTGAATTTAGACATGAAAATGATCTTTTATTACTTTGGACTCATCTAATGAAATGAAGCTTATCGAGTTTCTACTTCATTTTGAGTATTCTAACACTTCCTAAAATTAAATATTTTATTGCATTTTAAACTTTGGATCTATGACCATGGTCTATCGACTTTTTATTATTATAAAATGACACTGAATTTTGGTTCACACCATGATGTTCTTCTTTATAATATTCATCAATAATGAAAATTTTAAATATTTTAATATCCTACATATTTGAGTTGAATTTTCATTACTTTTTACTTCAAATTTTCATGATTACTTCAATTATTCTTAAATCAATCAAAAAAAATTTAACAGCAAGAATTTATGTCATATTGTCTCTAATAAATCATTATAAATGGTCACAAACAAAGGACATATCATTTTATAATATGTTGCCTCCATCAATAGTGATAAAAATGGTTGAATTAGTAGAAAACACTTTGGCCAAGGAAGAACTTTAATTGCATCATTTTTGTGGTCATTTGGGTAGTCATCTAAGCCCAATTCTAGTGTTATCCTTGAAAAGATAAACTTATGACCAATGAATTGAACTCCAAGATCCTTTACGACAACAATAACTCATCTATAGTTATTAACCCCTAAAGTCCCAAGGCCTTTTTGCCTTCAAAAACCCACTCAAAACTACCATTTCTAATGCAAAGAGCAAAAAACTTTGAAAATAGTTTATTTTACATATCTAACTATAGGATCTTGTATTACACTAGTATGAAAATGGATGAAAAAAATTTCAAAAACTTTGACCGCATAGATTGTAAGATATTTGCATTTAAAGTGAAGAAAACAAGTTTTTTTACACCTTGATTGGCTAGATTTTTTGGCTTTGAATCTTCTTAAATTAAAATTTAGTACTATTGATTTTTATTTTTTTATTTTTTATGTTGAAGAATTGAGTTGAAAATCTAGAAAAAAAAATTCAACAAAAAATCACTTAATTTTCACTCATCAAAAAATTGTTAAGTAGAAGTAGGTTCAAGATTGAAGGGATATTTAAACCATCAACAACTTTAAGATGGAATTGAAACACAATAATTCCACTGGTGAGATTGTTCAAGCAATAAAAATATGTTCTAAATAACATTTTTTTTAAATTATAAAAACTGCACTAAAAAATGGATTCTATTAGTTATTTTTCCAAGAAATGAAGATGCTTAGATACATTTGCCCTCCAAAAAAGATTGTCCACAATTTTTTCATTATTGGTCCAAATAGAATAAATCAAAGCTTCAAATATAGACAAAAATATAATATCTGCAAAAAAAATTATAAAAATTCAACTTTTTGTAATTTTTTTCTTGCTACCCCTTGAGTTGCTTTTTAGACTTTTAGTGGCATGATTTTTGTTCCCTAGCACCAATTGAAATAAAAATTATGTTCTCCAAAAGTTAATCTAATTTTTTATCTTTAAAATAAGTTTTAAAAAATCATGTCAAAAATTGAGATCACACAAGTCTATCCAAAATCCCAAGAGTCCCCTACATGGATTTTGGGACTTTAGGGATTAAAACATACTCTTGAAGGATAGTTTATACATTTACAATAACTATTTTATTGAAAATCCAATGACTACAAAGTTGTCTTCCATATTGAATTTGTATGAATTTTTATACATCTATAGGGAAACCAAAATACACTTCTATTAATCCCTTAAGGACTAAACATTCAAATTTCAAACAATGGATGAATATATAAATGTTCCAAGTACACATATGTAGATCTTCTAAAGTTTTTTTTGCAAATATTTATAAGAGTTAATAATAATTGTTAGTAAACCACAAAATATTAGTTAGAAAGATGGATGACAAGACTTGAAGAGACCCATGATCTTTCAAAAGATGCACTAAAAGTGCTCAATAACACCATGTTTGTGATTGCAAGAATAACCAACTAATTTTGTTCCACTTTTGTCAATACTCATAATATTTTGGGAGTTACTATTAGACTCACTTTAACTATAGTCTATAGCATTAAAAAAACATTTTTTTAAATATTAAAAATATAACTAATGTATACACCTATAGCTGCTTATTATGAGAATAGACTACAAAAAATTTAGCTCTAGATCATTATTAGTATTGGTTACTCACACTACTAGAAAATTTCATATTTCTGTTGTTTTGGTTGCGTTGATCCGGTCAAAATCTGACAAAAATCTATTGAAACCAACAGATTTTTGTCAGATTTTGACCGGATCAACGCGACCAAAACAACATAAATATGAAATTTTCTAGTAGTGTCAATAGTACTCAAAATTCAAATTGTGTCATATTATTTGATTTGATTTTAAAATATAAAATGAATTTTTGAATTTTTTGAAAAATAAAAAATATGGTAATACTCAAGACATACATCTCTATTAAAAAAATTCAAGTTCATATGAGTCATGCTTCAAAAGTTATTGCAAAGGAAAGCTCTAACAATTACCTTGTGACAAATAGAAGTATGGACTGATGTTTCACTTGCAACAACCCATGTTGACACAAATTGGCTAAATTGACCAAAAAACAAGTACTTGAAAAAATCAAATTTACTATTAGACTCACTTTAACTATTGGAAAAAAGTTCCAAATGCCAAATAGATTGTGTCATTAGCTTTAGAAGTCCTACTTTGGTATGAAGAAACCTCTTACCATTTTCCAAGGTCATTTGGACCTGTAAAGTCAAGCAAATCATCAAAATAAAGTATTGTATAATTTTAAATGAAAGAATTTACACTTTTTAAAGATTTTAACTTGTTTGAGTTGATTAAAAGAGTTGTTGGAGTAACAAAAGATTCCACTTTGTCTACATTCGGATCTTGCATGCTCTAATAGCTCTAGTGGCTTTGGTCATTGCCTCAAATTCATTTAAAATTTGTCAAAAATTGTTGGGTTTGTCTGTTCAGTCCATGTCAGTGTTGGAATGCCTTGAAACTTGTCAAAGCAATCTATTTCAACTAAACATTTTACCCTAATTCTTAATAAAATCTTACAACAATTTTGGTAGTTTCTATGAATTTATTAAAGCTAATTACAGTAGTTGACCTTCTAGAAAACTGGCTTCTTTAATTCAAATCTTTTTGAAATTTTACGTGTGACTTCTAGAAGGTCCTTTATACTAAGTGCAAACTCACATTCATTTGTTGCTCTACACTTTTACAAAGAGGTTTGTTTAGTGTTACCTTCTATTGTATCAAATGAACTAGAAGTCTTTTGATTAGTGCAGAATCTTGATGAAATCATTGTATCGTGGAGCTCTTTGCATTTCTTAATTTTAAAAAAACCTCTCTTTGGTCTTTAATTGTACATTCTTTTATATTGTTTGAATTTAGATTCTACAAGATTGATTTCTAACTTTTTTTTTCTTTAAATGGTCAATAATTCTAATTGAATCCAACATCAAGGTAGGAATGAACATTCCAAAATATGAGGAGGGATTTGCAATATGTGGACTACTATTTCCTATTTTAGCAAGGTTTTAATTAATACATACACTATAGGTTTGGACTTGGTTATAGTTTAAAAAGGGTCTTTTGGTATTGATCCCTTGTTTTATCACAAATTAGACCTAGGCTTCCTTTAGAATGTATAGTTCATCTAAAAGTGAGAGATTGGAGCTTTTTAAGCACTTCAAGTTGTGAAAGGCAAAACATTGTATCAATAAATACTTTGTCAATTATAATCTAATATTTTTTTTAAGGAATTTTTGTTTCAAAAATCCAACAATGTGGTGCAAAATCTAAAAAACAACAACTTTAAGTTCAAAATGAAAAATGAAGACCTCACAACCAGGTAGTTCATCAGGAATTGTGGGAATGAAACATCCTCCTTGTTGGGCTCCTGCTTGACTCATGAGATGTTTTATTTCCACAATTCTCTCTCCATTGGGCATTATTCTATATGCATCACCTAAATACCACCCAAAGAATTGGACCTAATGCTCTAGAAGTCCTTCTTAACATTCTTAATTTGGTTCTTCTCAACCCTTTTTGGATACCTTGCTTGCAATACATACTAAGACTTTGCCACTCAATCTAGATATATAAATATCTCAATATAAAATTATATTAGTGTGCCTTTGCCATTGCTACAATAAAAAATAAAGTGAAAATAATTTTCAAATTTTTTAATTTATAAGAACTTTGAAAATTCATAACTTCCCTACAATAGGTTCAAATACTACAAAACATGCACCCTTTCTCACAGAGGGCTTTTTGAGGTTGTTGCAAGAAACACCTACCACTTTTTGTAGTATTTTGCAAAATTGTATTTTATTCAAGCTATAATTCTAAAATCCTTAAACCCAATAGTTCTACATGTTTTGATTTTAATTATACTTCTTGTTTTACAAAAAAATTTAAAAATCATTTTATATTTAAAATTCAATTTGTCTAATTTGTCACACTTTCAATTTTTTTTTTTTTTAGTACTAGAGAGTATCCAAATTTAATATACTAGAGCTAAAATTTTGGTGGTCTATTTCCATACTAGTGAAGCAAGTTCCATATGAAGGTAGAATTTTTTGGGACATTTAAAATTGTAGGTAGAAGAGTGATATTTCAACGTTTTGATTTTTAATAAATGAATCCTAGTAAATTTTTTTTTATAAACCCCCCCCCAAAATGGCCATTTATAAGGACTTGATGGTGATGAGATTTCATAAAAAAATGAACTTCAAACCGTCTTCAATGTTCAAAATTGTGTGCTTTATGGTGCCCCTTTTTTGGCCTATTTGTATGGATGTGGAGGTTATAAAATAATGTATCTTTTGATGTCCTTCATATAGAACATGCTTCACTAGTGTGGAAATAGACCACCAAAATTTTAACTTTAGTATATTAAATTTGGATACTCTCCAATACTAAAAACAAAAATCTCCACAAGTGTGACAAATGAGTGAAATTGAATTTTAAATGTAAAATTGTTTTTAATTTTTTTGAAAAATAAGGAATACAACTAAAATAAAAAAATCTAGAACTATGTATTTTTTTTGGCATTGGGTTTAAAATTCAAAAGTTATAGCTTGGACAAAATCCAGTTTTGCAAAATGCTACAAAAACTGGTAGGTGTTTCTTGCAATGACCCTTTGAAATGCAATCAGAAGATGAATAGTTTAGGAGATCTTGTCGTAACAAACAAAATAAAACAAACAAGTATACAAAACAAACATCATAACTTAATATATAAACTAGCATATCCTATATTGTTGCTATAGCTAAAATAAAAGTAAATGTATATTTCTAATTTTTTAATTCATAAAAACTTTGAAATTCAATGTTTTTTTTGCCTTGAACCAGAATGCTTTGAAATTATAGAGCCTATGCACCCTTCCTTACTAAGGGCTTTTAGATGGTATCAAGAACGTAAGAGAGGGACGCATGGTCCATGAGGTCTCAATGTAATAAATAAAATAAAACAAACAACCTAACATAATCCCTATATATAAACCCTAGGGACCAAAAGTGTCCTCCCATAGACTAGAAGTCCAAATCAAAAAGCTGTAACTTTTGCAACCCATATCCAAATTCAATAAAACTTGTTGGAAAATTTATGTTCTTTCTTCTTGTTTGCAAGGTAATTTTTTTTAGAATAGTACAAGATGTATTGATTTTCTGGAATGCATTTGAAGTTCATAGGTTCAATTTGAGTATACCAAATTGCATTTCAATGGTTAAAACTTCAAGGGCTTATATCTCCTTTATCCAATGTTCATTTTCAATAAAATTTGTTGGATTATGTGTCCTTTGAAGTCTAGTTATTGTAATAAAATTTTCATGCCAATCCAAGTTGTTTTTTGAATGTTTGAGAATAATTCAAAGTTCAAAATCTTGACTTTTTTGGATTATAGTGAACTTTAGTGGCTTGTTTCTTCTTCATATAGTGTTCATTTTGGATTATTTTTTTTAGAAAATTGCGCATACTAGTCTAGTTAGTGTGGCCAAAATTTCATATGAATCCAAGAAGTTTTAAGTTATTGAGAAGCATTTTAGTAGTTAGAGGTTCAACTCTACATACCTTTTTTTGCAACTTTTTTTTGTTATTCTTTGACATTTCAAAGCCATTTTGCATATACAATGAGTCGATTAAGTGATATTTCCTTCACCAATGCGTTGGTATACTTGTTTTGAAGCACTATTAATATAGTTTTAAGTTTTTTCATTTGAGTAGGTTTAGAAATTGAATTTCATTTCCACATGTGTTGCTTGGAAAATTTCAGCTTTTTCTTTTTTCAACACTAAAACATTATAATCTTGCAATCTATGTAGCCAAATGACTTCAAATTTGATTCAAGTCATCTATAGCACATATACTATAAGATTGTATGGTTGAAATTTCTATATTTTAGTGACATTTGGACCTCTAATACTTCAAACAAGGAACAATGTTTTAGAACCCAAAGAAACCTTGTGCATTTAGGGGGTAAAGTATGGATTCTTATTGAGGAATTCATGATTTGTCAATTCTTCATAAGGACCCTATAAGTTATAAGGAGCTAAGAATGTTATGTTAAAAGTAAGCATTTGGAATGGAATGTTGGGCTACACTTCCCAAAGACTTGTTCCCTGTGCCTTCAAAATGGACTAATGTGCCATGTGCCATTGCCATAGTCAAAATAAAATAAAAGTTATTTTTTATTTTTTCAACTTATAAAAATATCTTTCACACCTTAACCCCTAAAGGACCATTGTCCCTTTGGGGGACAAATTGGATTTCGGGCAGGTACCTACGGGCTGAAATTTTGTCATGATTTTTTGAAACTTTTTTTGAAGATAGAAAAACTGATGAGCTTTGTGGGAATATAATTTTTTTCACATTTGGTGCCCGGAAACAAAAGTTATGACCAAATAAGCTCAAAGTAGGGGACGGGGGGCAGTCCGGGCAGCAAAAAAAAAATTTTGAATTTTGAATTTTGAATTTTTGGATTTTTTTTCTTGTAGATTATATTTTTGTCTGCATGGGAAGCTTTGATTCATTACATTTGGACTTATTATGAGAAAGTTATGGACAATCTTGTTTATCGGGCAATTAGAGCATCTTCCTGAAAAAATAACTTATAGAATTCATTTCTGAATGCAATTTTTACAATTTTTCTAAAAAACATTTTTTACATGATTTTGTTTTCTTGCTAGAACAATTTCACCATTGGGATTAGTGCATTTTAATTCCATCTTAAAGATATTAATAATTTAGATTTTCCTTCATTCTCATACCTACTTCTACTTAACAATTTTTTTAAGCATGAAAATTAATCTTTTTCTTAAAATTTTCTTTTTTTCTAGATTCTCAACTCAATTTCACACAATAAGGATTTAAAACTCAAAACTCTGTAGTGCAAAAAATTTAAGTTAAAAAAGTTCAAAGTCAAATAATCTAGTCCCGCAAGGTGCTGAAAAAATTGTTTTTTTCACTTTAAACGCATATATCTTTTAATCTATGTGGTCAAAATTTCTGAAATTTTTTCCACACATTTCCATACTAGTAAGGTATAAGATCCTATGGTTGGATGTGCAAAAAAAATAATTTTCAAATATTTTTACTCTTTGCTACAGAAATGGCAGTTTTGAGTGTTTTTTGGCAGAAATAAGGCCTTGGTCCTTTAGGGGTTAAGTTCAAATGCCGCTCGTGCACCCCTCCTTCCCAAGAGCTCTCTAACGGTCCCAAGAACACAACCGGGAATGCAAGGTCCAGAATATCTCACCAAATAAACATACATACAAACAAACATACAAACAACCTAACTTAATGGATGGACAAGGCGCGCGTCTCTTGGCTAGGAACGATGGAAATGCTCTAAGTAACAATGATCAAATCCTGCAGCCCTGCAAAACTTGTTCTTCGTCGGGAGCTTGTCGAGTGCTCGACTTCGTCGGTCCGTCTTCGTCTTCGTCGTCTTCCTGGCTTTGCCATGTCTCTTGTGCCCTTGTAATTCCCTCTTTGGCCATGGCGCTCTCCACGCCTGCCCTGCTTTTGGGCCTCCTCCTCTTCGCCTGCTCTGCGGTTGCCGCTCCGCCTCGCCACCCTGTTGCCCATGATGACAACATGAAGGATCAAATTCAGGGCAACAAATTCCTTCTTAATAATGCTTCCGATGACCACCTCGCCTACCCTACTCTGTACCCTCTTTCGCCCGCCTCCCTTCTTCCCCCTTTTCCATTGCATCCTCCCTTCCCTCTCCATGCGCCACTATTTCTTCTTCCATACATTGTAGGTCTTCCACGATCGCCTAAATTATTGTCGCCTTTGCTATTTCTTTGATCCGCCTTTGCTGATTTGCTCGTTCAGGAATGAGGAGGCTCTCGCGAGCTCGCGCTGTCCCAAGCAGGTCGAGTTGCGATGGCAGACGGAGGTCAGCTCCAGCATTTACGCCACTCCCCTCATCACTGATCTGAACACGTATTCCCCCTTCCATTTTCTATCCCCCATGGCTTTCATTTTCTTATTAACATTACGATACGGTGAGCTTTTTTGAGTATCATTGAACCTTTCCCACTAGATTTTCGGGACCTATTGCACATTCATTTGGGATCTTCTATCAGCTGTCTTCTTAGTCCTGCATCTTTGTAGCTGTCAATTCAGCTTTCTCTTTTAAAAAGTTTGTGCTGCCTACCCGCAGAGGCGCGCGTCTTTCAGTTTCCCATTTGGAATTAGGTCTAATCTAGTCCATCATGATCGTGGAGAACATTGCGGAATGCATGGAATTTGAAGTGCGGAATTGAGTGCGACTACCTTGTGCACGACTCGTGAAATTACTTCTTGTCCGTTGGCGGGTAACCAAGGAGTTTTCTTGACTTTGACACATGCTCCATGTCTACCTCCTGCAGTGATGGCAAATTGGAGATAATTGTTCCTTCCTTTGTTCATTACCTGGAAGTCTTAGAAGGTTCTGATGGGGAAAAATTACCAGGTTTCACCTTCCTCCACTTTTTTGTCTCCTGGTTTCTGTTTACTTAGGGTTTAGGGTTTAGGTGAAATGCTTTTAAATTCTAGTTTGTAATGCTGATTTTGTCTTAATGCATAATTGAGCTGCGTCCAAAATGACATTGGGTTATTCTATACGTGTCCTCATGTGTGATACGCTCTTTTGGGAAGTGCAATGTCACCCACAGATATGGTCCCGCATAAATGAAATGGTCCAGCCTTAATCAGGAATTAGGTGTACCGTGCCTTTACGGTGCAGTAAATTAGGTCAAGTGGAGAATGAGGGTGAGATCCGTGAGCAGTGGACTGCTTTGCATCACTGACAATGCAAATGCAGGTTGGCCTGCGTATCATCAGTCAACAGTACACTCAAGTGCCTTGATGTATGACATTGACAAGGATGGCATAAGAGAAGTTGCTTTGGCGACATTCAATGGCGAAGTCCTTTTCTTCCGGTACATTCAATTCTCTGACTTAATATTTGATTCATGGTCTCTTGGATTTAACATTCATGTAAAATAGCTATGCGTTTACTCTAAACTTCAAGAAGAATTACTGCTATCTTATGTATCAGAACTATCTGTCGAAACTGATATGTGAACAGAAAAAAATCTGTCATGCATTTCATGGGAGCTGATGAAACAGCTGTTTGTGATGGGTTTGATTATTGAATTTATTGGCGACAACCAGGAGCAGTTGGACTTCGATGTCGAGCTAGCTCAGTTTTTCTTTTCAAATTGATTCCAGAGTCGTATTCTACTCATGTACATTTGCGAAGTGTTGATGTATTGTCAGTTTTGAACTGACTTTTGAGGTTGTAAAGGGCTTCAGGGTTTATCATGGGTGAGAAGTTAGTTGTGCCGAGGAGGAGGGTTCGAAAAGATTGGTACGTGGGTCTTAGCCCAGACCACACAGATCGTACTCAAAATGAAGTTCACGATGATTCTCTCATCGTCTCAATTCTGAATACAACTGACCTCAACGGGACTTCTCCAGTAATTGGTAACTTGTGTTTCCACGTTTCTTTGGGAAGTTAGTTGCACAATATAAATTGAAACAAAATACTGGAGCTACAACTGGATGTTGGTCTGAGTAGGAGTTGTTTCATTGTTTTCAGATGACCATGCTGTATCATTTGCAAAATTTCGGGATATATTATCATCTTAGATTCTATTTTTATGCCTCGTTGGTACTACCTAGGTTCCCTTCCCAGTTAAATTTTTCTATCGCAAGGCTTTGACTTTCGGATTTAAAGGAAAACATACGTATTTGTCATGCCTTGACCCTGGTCCTGCGATATCGAGTGCACGTTCATTTATTTGAAGGAGCAAGAGGATACATTTCAGCTGACGACATGAATATGCAGGAATCAACGCTTCACTAGATGGGAACTATACAAAAAAGCAGGATGGATCTACATCTTTGGTGAATGACAGCTTACATGTGCCTACTCCTAACATGACGAAGCGGCGACTACTAGAGGAAGAGGACGATCAAAAGGCAACGGTAGAAAATGACGATAGTAACGTACTGGAGGATGAGGCAGACTCCTCGTTTGATGTTTTCCGGAGTGCTGAAGAAATTGCAGAAGAGCATGGTGATCAAGGACTTGCAGACCACTACACATATGACTATGATGATTACGTGGATGAGTCCATGTGGGCCGATGACTCTTGGTCGGAAGCGCAACATCTCAAGGAGGCTGACTTCATTGATATCGATGCCCACATTCTTTGCACTCCTGTAAGAGTTGCCTCTACTGTGACAATCATTGACGAGTTATTTGTGGTTATTATATTTTAGGACATTTACACTACTTAGTTCTATGATTACTCTGGATATGAAAAACTACTTCTGAATCTGTATGAGCTAATTTGCATTTCCAAAGTCGTGGATGACTCGATGGATTTTCGGACCTTGTGTATTGTGTTTATGACTTCAAGCGTTGTTGTTCAGGTTATAGCAGACATTGATAAAGATGGAGTGGATGAGTTGATTGTGGCAGCATCCTATTTCTTTGACCGTGAGTAAGCACCCTTGTCCTTTCCTTCTTTCTTTTCTGCCTTGTGTTTAGATTTGTTTCCAATGTTGAAGTTGTCGCTGTTGTGAATTCTGCACTAGCAGTCTTTCTGGAAACAATCACTTTGCTGGTGCTAATATCTGATTAGATTTGTTCCCAAATGTGTGATCATTCTATGGATGGAATTAAGATGCTAAGGACAACTTGCACATTTAGTATGTGTGGTTCTTGCATACTGAGAGATGCACATCTATCTCTGACAAGACAGTTCTGTCCTGATACAGATATTATGATATTCCCGAACATGCTAAAGAACTCCCTGATGGACTTGATATTGGTAAATATGTGGGTGGTTCAATTGTGGTCTTCAACTTGGATACGAAGCAAGTGAAGTGGACTGTAGAGCTTGATCTCAGTACAGACTCGGTCTCATATCGCGCGTACATCTACTCTTCTCCAACGGTGGTCGATGTGGATGAAGATGGCTTTCTGGAGATTATCGTTGGAACGTCGTTTGGCTTTCTCTATGTCCTTCACCATAACGGTAGTGTCACATTGCACTTGAGCTTGGGGTTGTCTGAATTTTCAAGCTTCACATAGTGATTCTATTTATTTCCTTCTTTATGGTCGAAATCATTTCTAACCCTTTCAACGACTGGATCCTTTTTAGGCTAATTGCAGATTTTCCTTATATCTCTGTACACATATAATATCTGTCTCGATTTCAAGCAATTGGACTTAAAGGAATGCTGACTTAAATAATTATCTTAAGCATCACTTTTGTGATGCATGAGAATTTATTTGGACAAAACATCGTCCTAAACAACACTTTGTTCATCATCTAGAATATGGACTTTGGACCGCGTAGGGGTTAAGTTGGTTGACTCTCATGAACGCAAGTCATGGGTTCAGTATCCCTACACCTCAGTTTCCTGGTACTCGTTCTTCTACGCAGAAATTCGCAATGTGCTAACATGACCGCTTCACAGGAACCCTGAAGTTACCTTTTCCCCATTTGATGGGCGAAATTCAAGGACAAGTCGTAGCTGGTGATATCAATGATGATGGAAAGATTGAGATTCTGAGTGCTGATGTTCGTGGTAATGTTGCTGCTTGGACTGGTGATGGTCAGGAGCTGTGGACAGTTCATTTGAAGAGTATTGTTGCCCAGGTGATATCATCCACCACCTCGAGCAACTCGTGCATTTTTAATTCCGTGATGACCTCGTTTTTTTGCTTTTAAACTAAATCAATTTGTCTATGGTTATTTTTACCCCTTTCTGTGATGTTTTGCATCTGCTACTTGGTTCATATTCGTCCAATCATTTTCCACCTTCTGTTTTACCATTATCTGAGACAGTAAATGACACTGAGATTGGGTTATGTAGGGGGCTACTATTGGCGATGTTAATGGGGATGGTTACACAGATGTGGTTATCCCTACTGCTTCCGGTAAAATCTTTGTTCTCAAGGGTTCAGATGGTTCATACGTTGTTCCATTCCCTTTTAGAACACATGGGCGAATCATGGCACCTGCTCTTTTAGTGGATCTTAACAAGCGGGATGCGGATAGGAAAGGGCTGACTATTGCTGTGACTTCATTTGATGGCTACTTCTACCTTATTGAAGGGTCTACTGGTTGTGCTGATGCTATCGACATTGGAGAGACCTCGTAAGATCTCAAAACTTATTACGTAAGAATTTCTATTATATTTTCTATTTCTTTAGGTTCCTTGAAACTTACACATTTGATTTGGAGATATGTCCCTTAGTCAACGATTGACTGGTGAGGTTTTCCGGATTTGTTGGATTAGATTTGTTGGTATGTAAACGATGCCTATTTTGGAATTACCAGCATGATCTTCTCAGATAGCTGACGTGTGCATCATATGCACTAATTTAAGGCCTGTAATTGGCACATGAATCTGCTCTTCATAAGTTTTTAACTATGTCCGCACTTGCAGGTATAGTATGGTGCTGGCAGACAATGTGGATGGAGGTGATGACTTAGATTTGATTGTCACAACCATGAATGGCAATGTTTATTGTTTCCAAACACCTGCCCCATATCATCCTCTCAAGGTACCAAATTTGCATTAGCAATGCATGCCTCTCTTTGAAGAAGAATCACAATAGCATTGTGACTAGTAATAGCCACATCTTCAGAATGCATGAATGGGTTTGTCTCTTCGTTCGTATTATTTGCCACTCAAATTCTATCTATTTATCCAGTTACTTTTGTCTTTTTGAAATTGACCTCTTTGGAGAGATTATTTAATTTCACTAGAAAATAAAGGTGCAGTGCTTTGAGAGTTTTCAATGTTTGCTTCATGAGAATTGAGGCCCTAGCTCTGATCGTTATTTTGATAAATGACTTATGCTTAAGCTTATCTGCACTAGTATCTTTTTATTTCCCTTTTAGGTTTCCATGGCAGAGGAAGGTTATTGTGGAATTTTCTGATTCATGCTTTGGTTGTAATCAGACGTGGCCGTCACAATTACAAGGGCGGAATGTGGTGGCAAGCAAGCAAAACCGTGAAGGTGTGTTCCTTCTTTCTAATTCTCGGAATTTTCGGGACGAGGCAGGAAGTAACTTCTGGGTGCAGTTCAAAATTGTTGATCGACATCGACCCATGGCTGGTTCTCCTGGCAGCTACAATATTACGGTATGTCCCTGGTTGAGCACGGAACGTTGAGACTCTTTTCATATGTTGAAGCTTCCTGTATTTAAATCCGTCTTTGAGAAAGAGCGAGCTACCTTACGTCTTTGAAATCTACTGACATCTATTTCCTACGCTGAGTTGTGCGTTTTACTGTCCACTATCTGTCCTTGCCACTTATGTTGTCTGACTGGACATATGCTCCGATGTGAATACATATTATTCAGTCTTTGAATGCGATGTTGAAATATTGACGGTTAGTTTCACTGCAGTATTGGATGTGCGCTGCATTGTGACCAAATGATTTATCCAATATTGTTCATGTGCAGATTACTCTTTTAGTTCCAGGCAACTACCAAGGATCAAAGCGTTTGGTGCAAAACAAGATATACTCCAAGCCTGGTGTTTATCAGGTGAAGGTCCCGTGTGTGTCGGTGCGTACAACGGGAAGTGTTATTGTGGAGATGGTGGACAAGAATGGGCTCTACTTCTCAGATGAGTTTGCGCTTACATTTCATATGCGCTACTACCGCCTTCTGAAATGGCTCATATGTCTTCCCTTCTTGGGCATGGTCAGTCTTCTTATTTTAGTGCATCCTCCAGAAGGCGCCCCGCTACCATCATTCTCTCATCAACTCTAGTGTGGCCCAGCGTGTTTTAGGGTTTAGGGTTTGGAACAGTACCTGCCACAAGCACGGCGCAACTCTGGAGGGATGGAGCTAACAGGCTGAGACCTGTCAGAGCTGGCGAAATTTCGCTCAGATGGAAGTTAAATTCTATGATTCACAGTACTCATGTAGGACAAAGACTTTGTGTAAAGTTTTGGACCTGTGACTTTTCCCGCTCTTTTTTATTGTAAGTAGTCTGCATGAAAACTCAGGTAGCAAATCATTAGTCGAATCTTGAGCCATCCCACTCTCTTCATTTTGCCTTCTTAATAGTATATATCTTAACCCGTACAGGTCCACGCATCCAAAAAGTGGATGCACATTCGTCAACCTTGATTGTACACTAGAACTTCCCTAAACTGGCACTTTGTAAACAAATACACCTTGTCAGCCCGGTCCTGACTTGTCCCCATACAAATCGAAGGTCATGACTAAAAATGACCTCCCATGATTTCACGACCCCTGTAAGGTAGCAGCACCCATAAACATTAATTTAAGGTTCTGGACATGATGTCTAATAATACACATCCGACATACACATCCGACATAGCATGTCTAATAATATACATGCAACATAGCAAGAGAAAAATAATTCAAGTGCATTAGGGTCTGTTCACTTGTCTGTTCACACTTGTCATTATGGCAATTATGGCACTTAGGATAGGAATAGGTAATAATACACATCCAACATTAGGGTCTGTTCACTTGTCTATTCACACTTGTTTGTCATTATGGCACTTACGATAGGAATAGGTAATAATACACATCCAACATAGCAAGAGAAAAATAATTCAAGTGCATTAGGGTTTGTTCACACTTGTCATTATGGCAACAATCTTAAGATAGAAATAGGTAGAACATGGGGGAGTTTTCACTAGAAAATTACAATATTTGTTGAACTTATGTGGTAGTTGAATCGGTGCTCCGGTATAGTAAGGCCGTTGTTGTCAGCACTTATGGTGCAAAGTATTTTATAGAGAGTTTTGGAATAAGTAATTGTAAATCTACAAGAATGAAATATTTATAATATGTGCTGGCAATTTAATATAATTAGCCTAGAGAAGATCTATTAAGAAAAAGCTGCTAGTTTTGAATGAGTTGATCCTTACACCTCCAAAGTGTTGTAACAACACCAATAACTTCCACTCTTGACTACCTTGTACACAAAACTTGTGAAGAGGGGCTACCGTTAGGGGTGGATGCTTTGCACTTTAGTTGGAGGAGATTGGTTGCCCTTCAATCACCACTCTCCTATCCCCAAACACTCCTGGCCATCTACAGTGACAACAGCGCGTGACCCTCCACGACTCTCCTCCATTGCAACTCTGACTTCCCAATGTTGCAACCTAACTTTTTGATTTTTCTCTCTATCGTGTTTTGAAACATGGAATCTGGATTAAGTAGACCCGGATTGGCATGGAGAGGAAAGGAAAAGCCAAGAGTTAGGAAGACTAGGACCATAAGCCTTGGATGAACCGGATGATGGAGCAGAACGGATATCGGAAATGAATTCGGTTTAGTCCCATAACCGGAGGAACGGATCCAGGATTTACGTCCGGAAAATCGGAAAAAGTAATGATTAGGTTTTCAGGGTACAAAAGAGACTGCTTTAGGGTTTGACTGTCATTTGCACCTGGGAGCACCAGTGTACTTGGCGCGCTCTCATTGCTTTGTGTTTGTGTTTGAAAATTGAGTGTGTTTGTGCAAGTTGTGCAAGTTTCTGAGAGTTGTGCAAAGTTGTGTGTGAGTGTGTTTGTTTCCTATACACGGGCGCAGAGATTAAAGAGGAACTAGTTGCGTGAGCGTGGTTGGTTGAGATTGAGAGAGGACCGTGAGAATTGTGTGAGATTGGCGCATTGAGCGACTCGGTTGAGACCGAGGAGTGAGTGTGAGGAAACGGGACGTGCAGCTAGGAGAGAAGTGAGGTAGCGATCTAAAAGAAAGACGGATGCTGCAGTTAAAGCGCGGACGAAATCAGATACAGGCGAGCGCACACAAGATAGAAATCAGAGTGAAGAAGGTGGCTCCCTTAGAGCCCAGTAGTGAGCGGGAGAGAGTAGAGTTGATGGAAGACCTCTCTACCATGGGGTGCGCGGGGTTCTTGAGAAAACCCTGGGGCTTTTGGAGCGAAGCAATAGTTAGGGAGCTCATCAAAGGAGCCCCTAACCAGTTCGACAACTCTCTTCGATCAGTTTAGCCCATGTAGACACGAGAGATTTGGAGGAGAGTTTATGACTTAGAGGAAGGCGACGCAGAGCATGCCAACCGAAAGGGAGACTTCATGCGCGGGAAGTTCAGGGGAGCGGCTAACCCCAAGGACGGATATGCCATCGAAGACTGTGTCAATGCGCGACACCGGCGACTGCTCAAATTCTTAGTACCGATCCTGCATTCGGAAAAACCCACTCGGGTGACTTCCACAATTGGAAATGTGATCTTTGGAGCCTTGAGCGGAGAGAAGCGGATGGATTGGGCGGCCTACATTTAAACGTTGGTGAATGTCTTGGTCTCGAATGTGGGAAAGAGTAGGGCTACTCCGGTATGCCCCTACCTTTTCCACCTATACAATAATCAGAGTCTCCTGACTTCAGAGGAGAACAAGGAGTGGAGAGCTCAAATGGCTCTCCGGATGTGCTGTAGATCGGATGAGGAATCTGAGATGGAACCGGAAGATAAGGGTGAAAATCCTAGGAAGAGGAATTGGGTAGAGGAAGAAGAAGAGGAAGAGGATGTTCTTCTCAGCCAAAGGAGGATCAAGCGGACGTTTAGTCTAAGGGGCTCTCCTTCAGGGCCTCGTAAGGACAAGGGACCGGAACCGGCACCAGTGGAGCTGGTCGTCCCAAAGAAGCAGGAGCTGGTGGAAGTGGTCAAGCCAAGACCCGTTCCATCGTCTCAGTTGATGGACCTAACGGGCCCATACAATGACCTAATCCGGATTCTCAGTGTAGTGAGAGCGGATTGGGAGGTGAAGACCACTACGCTTCGGGAGGTGGCGGACTTGGTGGGAAGCGCTCCAACTAGTACGCTACCGGAAGCCATGGCGAACTGCATCAACAATCCGGACGAAGTTAAGGAGTTGGAAGATAGATTGCTGAAGCAGAACATCAACCAGCAAGAGACGGATGAGCAGGTGGTCCGATTGCGAGGAGAGATCTAAAGTTTCCGGAGGGACTTGGATGCTAGTCATGATCAAGTGAAGGCCGTAATGTCTCTGCAAGAGGAGACCAGAGCGGCGATTGACCGGATGACAGCAGTGGTAGGGGCATCCGGTGACGTAATGGCAAAGGCCAAGCTTTTTGATGAGGGGGTGCATAAGGGTTAGAAACCTTCAAGTACCTGCATCGCTCGCATTTTAGCTGACTTTGCTGGAGAATTAGAAGAGGCCATGAAGGATGTGGGAATCCGGAATCCGGAAACAGATCAATAGTGCAAGGAGTAGGTACGAAAAATAAAAAAAAATAAAAAAAAATAGTTAGAGTGTGATTTTTGGACCAGGTAACTTGAATTAGGAAATAAGCGTTCCGGCACCACCCGTAACCGGAACTTATCCAGATCCGGAATCCGGACTCATCCGGAACACAGGAACCTACCGTATAGGTCCCGTAGCTACGGAAGTAGGATACCGTTGAGGCAACGGACCTGTAGCCGTTGCCCTTAAGACCGTAGAGAGACAGTTTAGTACTTAAGCCGTCTTCCTAGGGTTTCCTCTTCCCTTTTTCTGTTCTGTGTACCCGAGACTGTTTGTGTGAGTAGTTGAGGGAAGGAGTGGTGAGTTAGCAACTGAGGTAGGACTACTTTCTTTTCGTTCTCACGTAGATCTTATGGCATCCGGACCAGTACGGAAGACAGCGGTATCTGCCCGGGTTATCTCTCCGGCCATTCCGGATAGCCCGGAACTACACAAATAGTTAGAGGAGGACTTAACTAGATTAGGATGTGTCGGTTTACTACACCGACCGTGGAATCTCAAGAGTGAGGAGATGATTCAGGAGCTACTTCACGGAGTACCGAATCAGTATGAGCTTACTTTGAGAGGACGACCAGTCGCGTGGACCGAGGACATCTGGGCGGATGTCTATCAGTTTCGGAAGAGTGGGAACGGTTTAGCATCGAGGACGGACCGTTTTGTAGCCGGGAAGTTCACCGGGACTGCAAACCCTAAGGACGGCTTTGCTATCAGCGAGTGTAAGGACGAGAGACATAGGCGGATCCTAGAGTTTCTGATTCCGATCTTATATCCGGAAAAGCCCACGCGGGTTACCATTACGATGGCCAACACTATCTTTGGGGCTATGGAGAACCGGATAGTACACTGGGGTAGGATCATAGCCGAGATAGTGGCTAAATTAGCGGATCACGTAACACGAGCTAAGGCGAGTCCGGTTAGCACGTATTTGTTTCATCTGTACCATCAACAGGAATTTTTGAGTGCGGCGGAAATAGTTCAGTATGACACCGAAAAGACACTCTTGTCATACGGACTTTCCGGGGAGGAAGCGGAAGACCCGGTCGAGTCGGAACCAGAGGAACTTCCCGAGGAACGTCTAGTGGACCCAAGGACCAAGAAGAGGAAATCAACCGATTCGGGGTCGAGGATCAAGCCACCGGCAATTGAGAGGGGGGAGTCCAGCAAGGGACCGGAGATGGAAACAGAATCCGCATTTTTCAATGCGGGGCTCGATTGGATACGTGAAGCCAAGGTACTTCACGATGGATTGTCGGATCTGGTGATAGATACCGCGGAAGTGCTTAAGGTGGATCCGGATCAGATCGTGGAAGCTGTCAAGCGACTGCCCAAGCTGGAGGACCTGAAGAAGAGGGATGAGCGGATCCAAGAATTGGAGGCGGAACGGAATATACTCCAGGCTCGGGTGAATTGGGCGGAAGGAGAAATGGTAGCTGCGAAGGAGAAAGAGAAGGAGGCCCTCGCGTTGGTCAAGAATCTAACCGGGGCAGTCAACATCAAAGCCGACATCATCACGAAGGCTGCCTTGTTTGACTCCAAGATGATATCCGAAGGCCACATTACCGGAACCAAGGTAGTTACCATCCTCGTAGACTTCACCGCGAGAATAGAGCGAGTTTTCAAGGAGATCCAGAAGTTGCTGGCGGCCATCGACCCAAACCATGCGATGGATTTCTCCACCTTTCCGGAACTTCCTTTTGTCGCAGGTACCCCAGGAAAGCTAGTGGCGGATCAGGCAACCCGGATGGAGGGTCTGAGGGGGATACTCACACCAGCCGAGCCTTCCGCCAGTAAGATACGGATGACGGAGTTGAATTTGAGGCCAGCCTCGAAACCGGAACCAGAGTCTAGCGCGAAATCGGTTCCGGTGCCATCTAAGTTTTCAACTCCGGAAGTTCCCAAGGTACAAACAATGCCAAATTTGATGACCGGAACATTCAAAGTTCCGGGACAGCAGGTTAGGGGAGATCTCATCAACCGGATCGGTGGGATGACAAATCTGGCTCGGACCAATCTGAAAGGATTTGTGCACATGCAAGAGACCACGCCGGAGAAAGGAAGCGAACCCGCGACGTTGGAGGATACAACACCAGAGAAGGAGAAGAAAGTCCAAGTTATTGAAGATTCGGATGAGGAGAGTGCCCACTCCACTTCCGGAACCGAAGACGACAGCGATCCGTCTCCAGCTACGCGCCATATCCAGACTCGGGCCACAGCAAGAACTACGCCAGCCAAAAACACGAAGGGGACGCCTACCAGCCAAGCGGGGAGTCGTTCGAAGAAAGGACGGAAGCCAAGACATTAGGATTGGTAGGAGAAAAAAGTATAGGATCCGGAATGGGGTTCCGAGCTTGGACCCGGTTTCCGGAATTTTAGGCGGATAATGAGGAAATCCGGTTATCTCGGACGGATGTTAGCAATCTGTCCGGATATCCTAGGAGGTTCAGGGATTGGTGGCCTGGATTTTCGGGTTTCCTTTTCAGGCTTTTAGGAGTTGACTTTGGGTTTTGTGTTGGTATTTTAAGGGCAGGCAAGTTAGTTGTCTGCCATTCCATTCCATCCTACTCCACTAGATTTTAGTGCTTTCACGTATGTATTTTCTTTTCTTAATCTAAGTCAGCCAGGATACCTTTAGCTGCACTTTTGCTTAGACAGGGTCTTTTGGGCTGAGTGTATGCATGGGTGTATGATCCGGTACTAGAGAAAGAGAAGGGGAGGGAGAGAAGGAATCCGGATCTTGAGCTACGGATCATCTGGGGTGGAGCTAGTGAGAAGGAATGCAAAGCTGAGTAACGGAGTGTAAGTGCAACGTGCTTTTAAACTACCGGAACGGCAATCCGGAATAGAGGGTAGAGGTCCGTGTGAGTCCAGAACCAGGAGGGTTCTGTGCGGAGTTAAGCAACCGCCAAAGGAAAGGACCTCCCGCTACTTCGGAAAGTCTGCCAACCTCCCCCTTGGTAAATTGTCTTCTCCTTGAGATTCTATTCTTTTGGGTCTATAAGTTCTGATCCGTCGTTGTAGTAAGAGAGGTGTGAAAAGTGCTCTGTGTGACCTAATTCCGGATCGGCCAATCCGGAAACTGTGAGAGAATACTCCTCCTTCCTCCTACAACTGTGTTGTCTTGGGTGTGTTGTTTAGAAGATTTAGAGTACAGAGAGGACAATTGTACAAGTGGTGAGTCCCCACCCCTTTCTAGATCAAGGACGGACCCTCTGAGGGTAAAACAGAGGCAACAAAAACCAGTGACGGAAGAGAGACGGAAATCAGATCCGGGTGTGTCCGGATCCGGAATGGAATCCGGAATGTACTAAGTTTCCGGAATGAGGTAGGGTAAGTGAAATAAGGGAGATTAAGTGAGTAGTCACAATCCGGATACTTCTAATTCAATCGATATCATACTAGAAGTTCCCTGGACCGATAATTCGTGTCATCTTGCAATAATTTGCTGTTGTCAGGATACTTACGGCTAACTGCGCGTACGACAAAGGAATTCCGGAAGGATGCAAAGGGGTTGGAGGACACCGTCCGGAAGTTCCAGAGTGGGTTGGTCTCTCTATCCGGGATTTCGATCCCGGATGAGTTCGATGAGGTGGAGATACTGGAGGGGAAGTTTGAAACCCCAATATCGAAGGAGAAGGAGGGCGGAAGGACTTCCACTTCAGAGGCTCCGCGGACGATGACAGGGGTGACTTCCCCTGTAGAACCGGAATGAGTTCCGGAAGGGGGAGATAAGAGTAGGAATTTGAATGAACTCTCCCCCATAGCTACTCCAGATAGTGGTGGACCCCCTTAGGAAGGATAGGTAGTTAGGAATTAGAAGGTAGGAAATTTTGTTAGACCGGACCTTATCCCGGAAAGATAGGAAAAGTTCAAATCCGAAAATCTCGGCCGGATCAATGCCGGATTTCCGGGGACACCTTTTCGTAAATTCTGTATATAATTTGAGTCTCAAGACTGAGACGGGGAGTTTTTCCTTCTTGCATATGCTGTCTCTTGTGTATTTTCTATTGTTTTCCTTGTCTTCCCAAAGATTGGCCGGATAAGGGAGGGAGAGATTGAGTATAGATGAGCAGAGTGTGAGAGAATCTTCTTCCCTTGTTGTCTTTTTGTGATTGCAGGTGCATGTGAATAGGTTGTAAGTGTTGGGAGTGAGTCAAGACACCTCAGTAGGTTTAGAGTTCATAATTCCGAGTGAGATAGCCAGTGCTAGGCTAGATAGCAAGAGAAAGGATTCTCAAACTGTGCTAGAGCTACCAGATGGAATGTCTGGATTAGCCTCTGAACACTTGAGAGGTCTCACTATCTGAAGAAGTAAACGGAAGAGCGCTAGAGTGTGTTGGTATGGGCAGACGCACTTGTAGCCACCTTAGTTTCGCACAGATTTCAAAAGATAGTAAGGTCATTGTAGTGGGTGAGGATCGTACGAGGGATTTTTGTGTGACCTATAGACTGGGATTACTTCTAGTTTGTTGTGAAAGATCAATCCGGATCTTGTTAGAATAGGAGGATAGATTAGTTGAGTGAATCTTCCATCACTTTAAAGACCAAAAGGAGAGGAGTGCCTACCTCTTTGAGAACAAGCGGTAGATCCCTCTGAAGTGCTTACAGAGGTTAAGCAAAACCGGAATAGAAACCGAGGAAAGTGAGTCCTCGGATAAAGTAGTAAAAGATTTGGTTGGGAGTGTGAATTCCAGTTTGGTTCTTGTGGGTGGTAAATCGATATTGATTCGGATCAGTATTAGTCTGGACCGGATTAGTCTATAGAGAGAGAAAGAAATTGTCCGGTATTTGGGGAAAAGGGTTAAGAGTGATAAAGAAGAGTATTTGAATTGAGAAATTTTTCTCAAACCATCTAGTAACACGAAATACTTCACAGAGTCTCTTGGGTTTGATCTTTAGAGTCACTTTGTTATGCTTTAAAGGGGTTTTTGTGAGCATAATAGGGAATTTTACTTACTCTGTGCTGCGACATGGCAAAAATCTGGCGCCGCTGCCGGGGACTCTAAAGTTGTTAGTGTTACCTCAAACCGGAAATAAAGCGAAGTCAGTGATTAGTAAACCCTCTGTTGATTTTCTGGGAACCGGAGAGTGAATTATTGTAGAAACCGGAATCCTAACTAATGAAAAAGGCAGTAGTGTTGGGAAGGAAGTCAATGCAAATCAGGAAGAAGCAGCAAGCCGAGGAATCGTCGAGATCGGATCTTAGTGATCAAGAAACAACGGACCGTGAAGATAATCCGGTATTGGTGGGGAGACAAAGTTACAAACCCTCACTCACTCACTTGGTCACTCCCTAAACCCCTTGAACCATTCGCCCGTCCGCCCGCCCGCCCATCCACTAGTCTAACCGGCCCGTCCGCCAATCTGTCCGACCATTCGACCGATCGACCGACCGACCGACCGTAGGATGGCGACCAAGGACCGTCCGTTTGCGTCCGCAGGGTCCGGACGTGCGGATGTCAAGACGTCCGATTTCGGACGCAATTTCGCCGCGGATGCACGTCTACAACAACCCTGGGATTTCGATCCTGGATGAATTCGATGAGGTGGAAATCTTGGATGGAAAGTTTGAGACTCCAATCTCTAAGGAGAAGGAGGGAAGAAGAACTTCCACTTCAGTGGCTCCGCGATCGATGACAGGGGTGACTTCCCCTGTAGAACCGGAACGAGTTCCGGAAGGAGGGGATAAGAGTAAAAAATTGAGTGAACTCGCCCCTATAGCTACTCCAGATAGTGGTGGACCCCCTTAGGATGAGTAGGTAGTTAGGAATTTAGAGTTAGGAAATTTTGTTAGACTGGACCTTATCCCGGAAAGATAGAAAAAGTTCAGATCCGAAAATCTCGGCCAGATCAGTGCCGAATTTCTGGGAACGATTTTGTATAATTCTGTATATAATTTGAGTCTCAAGACTGAGACGAGAAGAGAATTCTTCTTCTTGCATATACTATCTCCTTTTCATTTTCTATTGTTTTCCTTATCTTCCCAAGGACTGGCCGGATGAGGGAGGGAGAGATTAAGTATAGATGAGCAGATTGTGAGAGAAACTTCTCCCCTTGGTGTCTTCTTGTGATTGCATGTGTATGTGGACAGGTTGTAAGTGTTGGGAGTGAGTCAAAGACACCTCAGTAGGTTTGGAGTTTATTATTCCGGGTGAAATAGCCAATGCTAGGCTAGGTAGTAAGAAAGATGATTCTCGAACTACGCTTAAACTATCAGATGGGATATCTGGGTTAGTCTCCAAACATTTGAGAGGTCTCACCATCTGAAGAAGTAAACGGAAGAACTCTAGATTATACTAATACGGGCGGACGCACTTGTAGTCACCTTAGTTTCGCACGGATCTGAAGAGACAGTAAGGTCGTTGTAGTTGGTGAGGATCGTACGGGGGATTTTTGTGTGACCTACAGACTGGGAATACTCCTAGTTTGCTGTGAAAGATCAAACCGGATCCTATTAGAATAGAAGGATAGATTAGCCGAGTGAATCTTCCGTCACTATAAAGACTGGAAGGAGAGGAGGGCCTACCTCTTTGAGAATAAGTGGCAGACCCCTCTGAAGTGCCAACAAAGGTTAAGCAAAACCGGAATAGGAACCGAGGAAAATAAGTTTCTCGGACGAAGTAATAAATATCCGGTCGGAAGTGTGAGTTCTGATTGGATTCTTGTTGGTTATGTGAATAGATTCGGATTCGGATTGGGTATTAGCTTAGACCGGATCAGCCTACAGTAATAAAAAAGGATTATCCGGTATTTGGGGAAAAAGGTAAACAGTGAGAAAGAAGAGTATTTGAATTGAGAATTTTCCTCAAACCACCTAGTAACACGAAACACTTCACAAAGTCTCTTGGGTTCAATCTTTAGAGTCACTTTGTTATGCTTTAAAGAGGTTTTTGTGAGCATAATAGGGAATTTTATTTACCATGTGCTGCAACAAGTGGACAATGCCTTGGTGTAGGAGGATGTGCAGCCGTCTTCCTCCAAGAAGAAAGTGGTGGTTCTTGACAATATTATCATCCTGAATGACGATGACTTCTTCGACCACCCGCATTCCTCTGATGATGACGACCAATCCGGGAGAACGGTCGCCCTATATGAAAAGAAACCTATTGTCTTACCGTTGGGACAAGTCAAGGTCGAGGGTGATTGGTGGACCTTTGAGAACAAAAAAAGGAAAAGGAGGTGTGCCTATAAGAAAGCCCGTTAGGAAGAGCGAGAAGCAAACGACAGAGAGGTTGCGGTCGCAAATGAAAAGTTGGCTATGCATCAGGCTATGTTCAATAAGAAGATTAGTAGTCTACAAAGCCAAATAAATGAGCTCAAGAAGATCTTGTTTTCTCAGATGAATCAGCGAAGCCAAACGCATAACCAACCAGATTCACAAAGTCTTCTTTCACCAGTACGATCTTCTGCTCTTCCAACTAATCCGTCTACAATCCGAAATGTCAGAGATTTAGTCAAGGCTTTTAAATCCTCAAATCGAGGATCTGGACAAGGCAATCTCTCCAATTCAGGGTTCAATAGTATCTCTACAACCTCAACCTTCTAAAGTAACATCTTCTGATGAGGCGGCATTCGAGGTCCTCATTCCAGAGACGCAAGAGGGTGGTGTTGTTAGAGAGCCTCTGTAAGGCGAAGAAGGATATTATTGACTCGATGATACCCCTGTCCAAGGAGTGGGGGTTTCTGCAAGGATGGAGGCCAAGGATACTTTGTTCCCTTTTCAAGTCTTGCCATGCAGCATGTCAATGGAGGACCATTTGGAGTTGGACTTTCTTCAGCTGTTGAGTGAGGAGAGACTCGACTATGGAGAAATCAAAGAGGAGGTTGACATCCAAATGGGGGGCGAGGAAGATCCGGTCCTCCATACACCCGAGTAGGTCAATGATCCTCAACAACCTGAATCCACTTAGGTATAGCCCATAGATCCATATGATTTTGATTGAATCAGAGATAATTAGCACTACAAGGAATTGGGGGTTATCGTGACTGCGGCAAATGACTGCAAAACTGTCATGTTGCAGTCGCAAAACAAGAATGTGACTTGAAAAATGAAAATGTGACTCCGGGGCCCTGCAGTCATTTCGGACAAGTCATTTATAAGAATGACTTCAGATTTATTATCACCCAACGAAGTGGGGACGGATGGAACTTTGGATGAGAAGAGGCTTAGTTGAGGGAGATAAAGAAAATGAGACTAAGGAAAGATGGCTTGGGTTGAGTTGGACAAACACGGGACCCCTCTAAAATCTGACATGGACATTTTTGCAGCAGTCACGTGTAAGTCATTCTGGAGTCGCGTCTGACCCCATCTAAATCTGAGATGGACAATTTGAACGTAGTCGCGCTGAAGTCATGTTAGAGTCGTGTATGACCCCTTTTAAATTTGACGTGGACAGATTGGATGTAGTCACAAGGAAGTCATTCTGAAGTTGCGTCCGACCCCTTTTAAATCTGACGTGGACATTCTAAACCGGTCGTCCTGCAGTCATGCTAGAGTCGCGCGTGACCCCTTCTAAATCTGATGTGGACGTCAGTCGCAGTCATTGTGCAGTCATGTTGAAGTTGCATCTGATCCCTTTAAAATCTGACGTAGACGTCACTCGTAGTCATGGTGAAGTCACGTTGCAGTGGTGTCTGACCCCTCCTAAATTTGACGTGGACATTCCAAACAGAGTCATATTGCAGTTACGTTGCAATCGCAAATGAACATGATGTGGGCAACAATTTAGGGGCAGCATGGAGTCATTCACAAGTCGTGCTGCAGTGTAGATGGAGTTGCGTCACAGTAGCACGTGCACTATTCCGCTAGTAGTGCTGAAGTCACGGCAACTTCAAAGGGGTCATTCACCAGTTGGTTCATCTACACTACATTCAAGTAATATGTACTACCTAATTACGTGCACATGAGCAAGAACAACATTGCAAACGCAAAGCCGTGGCTGAGGAAATGATAAGCCAACAAAGATTGACATAACAATGACAAATTCATAGGCACGGAGTTAGAAATTGAGTCTTCTATTGCAAAAGGAATGGAGTGGGATAGAATAGCAGCCCAAATATACACGGCGTCCACAAATGGGTTTAGGGTGCAGTAAGTCTCCAACAAAATTTATAAGCTAAGTCAAGTACCATTAAAAAGCTTCATTGACTTCTCCGACCATATTGCGCAAGATCCCTTCACGTCCTCTATAAACTCCTGGTTCGCTGCGTAATTGGGAACCATGAGGCTCACTCCTATTTGTAGAACCTCACGGACGTCCACCCTCACCCACAATGCTGGTATATCTTTACCATGATACTTGTGAGACCCTGGAAGTCCGCTGACCGTTCCAAGGGCCACCTTCTGCCGTACTGTGCGTGGATACATGAGGAAAACTTCATCGCCAATGATGAAACCCTATGGCATGCAAGACATAGCACAATTCAATTAACGGTTACATAATCAAAAAAGCGCAAGATGCGATTCACTTGAGACATCACGCATTCTAGAATGGCCTACAAGGTTCACAGGAGCATTACTTAGTGCAATGCTGCAGAGCCTGTGAATATACCACTTCATCATGGGACTGACTCATGATGGACACTTGAATGACCAACGACAATGCTGATAGGTGGGATGAACTCATATCCCACAACAACAATGCAAAAAAAACTACAAACAACAATTTGTAGTCAATCTTAGTAGTGGCATCCATTTCTGTTCTCAGAGTAACATCCTGCATTGCATACACCATTGAATCATTGTAAAGTCATGAAGCAGTCATGGACAGAATTCACGACTTTCCCGACACTACAGTACGACTTGATGACCAGCCATGACTGGAACGTCACTTCTGGGCAACTTATACACGACAAGAACACAACTGAAGGGTGGACCGCTTGAACAAAAAGTGAAATGAGTGCTATGTAGTGCCTACCTTATCACGGCGTGACCCCGTGGCAGAGGTTGACTTCAATCGCGTGTTCTGCTTCCCCGTCCTTGCTTGCAAAAACAAGGAGCAGAAGTTAAAAATCAAAAAAATATGAAGGTGAGGGTCGTAGGGTGTTCGAACCAACCGGACTGCAAATCCCTCACCTCCCATTATGTTCACAAAATTGTATCCAGTTCCACTTCTGCGCTTCAGGAGCCACTGAGATTTGAACTTGTTCACAACTTGCGGGTACTTTGCACGGAAGGTAGTCACGTCGGGGCATCTCCAGAAGGCTTCCAGCAAAGGCCACAAGTATAACTTCAAATATTCCTTATCGTCAACCAAGGTGCGCAGCCACTTCACATAGAAAGGATTTGTGATGAGCACGTTGGATTGTGCATTCTCCGTGACCCTACAAAACTTACTATCTACAATGATTGTGTTCTCTAGATTGAACTCAGGGTACTGCCCGTACACTACAGATAAGTTTTTTTGCCCCGAGGTTCCCTTATCTTGCTCCCCTCTACTTTCGGAATCAGCTGCACAAGACCAACAAAAGAGTGGATCCCTATCATAGGCACGACTGTAAAACCCTGCCAACATTTGAGGGACCACATCCTCCATGTACGGAGCACTTCTACTACCCCAAAATGCAATTTTGAAGTGCCTGAAGCATCGGTCCAAAAAGTGCTTCAGCCACGGTCGGAAAACTACTCTATGGAACTGCGTATGGTTGCTAGCACGGATACTATAGTTCGGGTTTGGAGCAGCAAGCAAATTGCAGTCCAACAAGGTTCCTTATACATTGAAAATGACAAGCTTCTGAACATGTAAACTACTGCCGCCCATCCGATTAGTCACGAGGTCCTACAATGTAAAGAAAGGCACTTCGGGAACGGACGCACATGGACTTGTGTACTTGGAGATACAAACCTTAGGAGACTTGGGAGCTTTCTTAGCCTTCCTTGACAGCGCTGCTGCGACATTGGTTGCAGGTAAGCGGTCAGTGGAGGCATCCTCGAAACCTCCCTCGCTTCCTTCATCGGGGCTGACCTCCACGTTGCCGCTTAGAAGGGTTAGCTCCTCGAAGGACTGGGCCGCATCAGCGTCTGCTGCAACGACTGCTAGAGCCGCTCCCGTATCTGCTGCAACGGCGGGTGAACCTACAGCGATGCTTTCAGGGCGTCTTCTTGCTTGTCCCTGGACCGCGGAACACGATAATGAGCGCCACAAAGAACAAGAATGCAAGCGCCGCAAGCAAACGCTAGGACAGATAGTCGCTAAGAATGAGCTGCAAAAATGATCGCAAAGCCAAAAAATGAAAAAATGATCCCCTCTACGCGGAGGTAACATTAGGGTTTGCTAGTGCACTGCAGGACGCTTGCTCCCGCGAGCGTAGTGGATTCCACGTGGACCGACAACTTCAAATGCAAATGAGGCTCGACCAACTTCAGAATGACTGCGACACGACTTCATTTTAGTGACGACAGAGATGTGACTTCGCAAAAGTGACGTCCTTGTGACTGTCGCACGACTTCGTAGCCCCCCAAAAAGCAAATGGCGTCGAAATTAATGACTGAACATTGGCAAACCCTAGGACGCCAAAACAGTTAAACCTCCCTATCAAATTATTCAAATTGTCATTGCAAAATTGGATCCTGCTACCAGGACCCAACGTCTACAACTGCGTACAGGACGACTATATTGTTTGGATAGCTGCATGCGACGGAGGCCTGTACAGACTGAAGTTTGCATGCAGCACAGTCGATCGAGGGAGGCACTACATGCATGCAAGAAACAAATTTGCAACAATTTGTAAGGCGTTGTTAAGTGGAACTCATAACTCTCTCCTGGCGCAGAGAACGGGTTCCAAGGCCTTCAACATCTTGGCCTTCTTTTGGTCGCGCAGGACCTCATAAGTTGTCTTCGGATGAGGCGGGCTCTCTGGCGGCGACTCCATGACACAACGACTGTCGCGTTAGATGCGAGCATGCACGGAATTCACAGTAGGCCATTCCGGACGTTGATTGTCGACAAAATTGCGGAGACAAGCTACTGCTCCAAGGCGCTAAATCGAAACAATTCAAGAGGCAGCGGAGCGGGGAGGAGGCTGTAACGCAGATGGCAGAGTCGCAGACTGCCTTGTAAGTGCCTGAAACCTTACTTTGAACTCTAATGGCGGGGTAGGGAGTGGTCATCATGGGGTCCCGGTAGTTGGTAGTGGATCATAAAGTCCCTCGCAAAGGCGGCGGACGTGGAGCGGAGCTGCGCAATGAACACGGACGACTGTGAGGAGTGAGTGCATGTACATTGGTTTTCAAGTGCGGTGTAACCGTGTACTTTTCAATTTTTTGCTCATGATGATGATTGATGGATAGAATTGTGCGTTGTCGTCCTCATTTTTTGTGTGTATGGTACGATGGACAGCGGTCCCCCCGGTCAGTAGTGCATTGGAGTCGACTTCAGCATGAATTCGTTGTCCCGTAAAGAAAAGTCACCCGGAAGTCACGGTGAAGTCATTCTGAATCGTGAACAACTCCTACGTGACTACTGTCAGTCATTTCTCTGTTATGACTTGATTTTCGTTATTCAGAAATGACTCCTAGAAGTTAGTCTGTGGTGCCAAGTCTAAATCTGTATGTAGTAGAGGCCTTCTGTTCCAATTCCTTACGATGCATAGACCACTTTTTTTCTTTGTAATTCGTTGTAAACTCTTCCCTAAGGACCTTAAACCTTACAGCACTCCCATTACAATTGCTCAATCAGAAACCACCTTATAAATTACAGAGTATGGAGGCCTTGGAAGAGGAGTATGTGTGTAGTGTAAAGTTTGAGCCTCTTCCCAAATGCAGCCCATTAACTTCAATGCCTTGTTCAGGTCTCATGCATCCTGAATTCAGTACATAGGATAGTTAGGCTAGATGAAGGTGTGTCAGAACGATAGGCACTATAATAATTTGGGACCTAGAAGTCATGCTGTAGGACAATGACTATTTCCATGGACAAGAATATAAGTATGACCAACGATAATGTCCATGACAATGGACGTGCATGCTTAAGAACACCCATTCAAAGAAAGGTTAATTGTTTGTTGATGAAAGATTGCGAAGCCAAAAAAAAATGGAATCAGAATTGTCATGAATTGACCTCAATTTTAGTTGCCCTTAGACTCATGTCTGACGCAAAAATGGAATTTGGCTAATCATACCACACGCTCTAACTTTCATACGTACAATATGATAGGCAACAGTCGAAGAGGAGGATACAACTACGGAGTGACTTCACTGTGGATAAGTCCATCGTCCCGTCCACAAATACAGAACCCTTAGAAGTCATATAGAAGTCAGTCCGTAATCCCTGACCTCTACGCGACTTGCTCGTCACTCCATCGGTAGTCACACTGAAGTCACATTTTTGTCTTTTATTTCAATCCCGTAATTGCACACCGTGGCAACTATGAGTGTCTGTAGTGTGTTTCTCCAAATAGGAGTTCTTGAAACAGTGTTTGCAGACATGACCACACTATACTATGGGTGAAACCAATTGATACGCAAAGGAACCCTACTGTCGCAGCACAGAGTAAGCAATTTCCCTATTATACTCACAAAAATCACCCTAGAGCATAACAAAATGACCCTAAAGATCGAACCCACGAGATCCTGTGAAGTAGCTAACTCTAACAAGGAAATAAACCCAATTAAACCCTTTAATTCTACTTTTCCGGTTCTACCTCTGACGACCGGAATGTCAAACAACCGGAAGACTACGACCGGACTGTATCCCACTTCCGGTTTCACTAGTTCCCCGGTCTCTGGACTGACTTCTGAATTCTGGACCCTACAACTTCCGGTCCTATGTACCCTCCTGGGCGGATCCGATCCGGTCCACCCTTCCGTACCCGGTTTAGTTTTACCTCTGTTTTACCATCAGAGGGTTCACCGCTTGCTTTTGAAAGTGGTAGGCCCACCACTCCTTCCGTGACTTATAGTGGCTGAAGACCCACTTTCCTATCCACTGATCCCCTAACTAACACGGATCCGGTTTGGTCCTTCACAGTAATCCGGATAGCAACCCGAATTACAGGTCACACAAAGACCCCCCGTACGATCCTCTCATACTACAACGACCTTGACACTGATCCGTTCCATACTGATTTAGGTGGCTACAAGTGCACCCGTCCGTTCCAACACCTACGAAAGTTCTTCCGTTCACCCACAACGGTGGCAAGACCTCACAGGAGTCAGGATACTCGACCGGATTTCCCACCCAGGAGTTCTAGCGCAGCTAAGGAATCCCTCCCTATCCGCCTAGCTTGATCAACGGATCTCTTACCCGGAATGCTAAACTTCTGTAGCTGTTGAGGCACTGGAATCCACTCCTAACTCTTCATAACCTACTCACATGTACCTAGAACCAGAAACATACATCAAGGGGAGAAACTCTACCAACACCTCCGTACTCACCTTCCTACTCTGACTCCGTGCACTCTTGCCAACACTCGGGAAAATTACACAAAAGTTAGTTTAAAGGAAAGTACACAAGGAAATGCCAAAAGAACTCCTCCCAGTCTCCAACTTAGAGACTGTTTTATATACAAAAAGCAAAAAGCAAAAAGTGAATACATGATTTCCGCCTCTAAAGGCGCTGACAATCCGGTCCTACCTTATCCTAACCGGATTCCATTCCGGTTCCTATCTATAAGTCCTATTTTTACAATCCTTCCTGTTCCGTCTCATACACTCGGGATCCAATGGTAGGGCTCTCATCAGGTCTCTCCAACTGCTCGAAGACCTCATTTAGATTCCGGTTCCGTTCCCCATCCGTAGGTAGAGCCGGGTGATCTTCCTCAGTTTCTGGGGAGTCTAAATCTATCAGTTGATGTCCGGTCAAGGGCGTCTCCTTCTTTGCCCTACTTGACTGGGGCGTCTTGTCCTTTCCCGGTTCATGAGCTACGTCTTCCGGAAACAAGTCCGGAAGAGAAATTTCAAAGAGCCGGACCGGAACTTCTGTCAACTTCTGGTTGCTCTCCACAATCCAGTCCGCTGACTCCCGTGCCTTGGATAGGAGCTTCTCCATCTGCTCTTCAAAATCGGTGAGGATGTGCACCACCCTGGTTCCGGATATCTTCTTGTCCTTGTGCACCTCCTCTTCGAACAGGCGTGCCTTGGTGACCGCGGCTCCGGGCCCTCCAAGCACGTCCTTCACTTCTGCGGCCAACTTCTTCATTTCCTCCGCCATCTCCTTTGTCGCGGTGGCGTTCTCAAGCAACGCGAATAGTTCGGCCTTGAGGGTGTCCACCTCATCGTACTGCTGCTTGTTGTCCTCCTTCATCTTCCGGAGCTCATCTGGATTGATAACACTCTCAGCTACCTTCTGTGGCAATTGACTGTCCGGTTCCGCTCCGATTAATTCCGCGATCTCCCCGAGCGTCCGCTTCTTAACTTCCCAATCCGCCCGGATTCCGCAGAGGATCCCAACCAACTCGTCGAACGGATCTCCGGTTCCCGATCCGGATGCCACATCCGGTCCGGTTGGAGTCTCCCCTCTGCACGGACGCGGATGTCCCGGGGGCGTTCCTCGATTCCGAGTCGGCGTGGTCTTCTGCCTCTTGGCGGGGACATACGGTTCCTCCTCTTCCTCTTCTTCTTCTTCCTCCTCCTCAGTTTCGTTTCCGGAATCCGCTTCTTGGTCGGACTCGGATTCGCCGTACTTCATGGTCCGCTCCTAGGCCTTCCACACCTTCAGCTCCACTTCCGTCAGCAGTTCCTGTTGCTGGTAGAGGTGGTACACATAAGGGCACAGTGGGGTAGCCCTACTTCTCCCCACCCTTGTAGTAAGCTGGGACACCAGATCAAAGAAGATCCGGCCCCAGTCTACTTTCCGGGTTCCGCTCAACGCTCCGAAGATCGTGTTAGCTAGGGTGATAGTCACCCTGGTGGGCTTTTCCGGATGTAGAACCGGAACCAGGAACTGGAGCAGACGTCGCTCCCGATCATCGAGGCAGTCTTCTACCGCGTAGCCGTCCTTCGGGTTCACTACACTTCCGAACTTGCCCTGGACGAAATCATCCTTCCGGCTGGCAAGCTCGAGTCCTCCTGGCCGGAATCCGTATACGTCCCGCCACAAAGCCTCGGTCCATTGGACCGGATTCCCTCTCAGGGTGTTATCGAACTAATTCGATACGCCACTCAGGATTTCTCTAATCATCCTCTCATCTTTGAAACCCCAAGGTTTCAAAGCTAACCCCTGACAACCCATCAACGATAAATCCTCTCTGAGTTCTCCCTGTTCCGGTTCCTTGGTCGGCATGACCGGAACCACTTTTCTCAACTTTACTTCACTCGGGGGCGGGGTGTTAGAACCTCTCTTCCGGTTCAGCCACGGCATGAGAGTAGCTCTACCCGGTTTTCACTCTCTACAGTCCTAACAAGGGAGCGCCGACACTCAGATGTTCCGCTCCGCCTATAAACTAACCTACTGGCGTGCTCACACTCTCAGTCTCTCACACTCATGTCCGGAGGAGATCTCTCCATCTCACACCCCTCACTCACTTCCGGACCCTCTTGTACTTTCTCTCCTTGCCGTAGTCAACGATAAAAACGTCAGGCGCTAAATCAGGACACGACAACACGTGGAAATCCAGAGACCTGAAAATGGGCAGGGTCAGGCTTTATATAGTCCTGACGCCCTGGACTGTCTTTATGACCGGTCGGATATCCGGTCCGGTTCTTGACATCCGGTTTTCTCCAATCCGGTCAACGAGATTCCGGTTAGAAATACTATCCGGTTAGAAATCTAATCCGATCCACTTCTACCTAAAACCGGATTAGTTCCGTAAGGTCCTTTTGTGACTATTTTTGGTTTTATCTTTCTCTTTAGATGAATCTGGATACCTATTTCTAATTTCCGGTTCGCTCAAAAAGGTAAACAAATAAAAATCAAAAATATGAGTTGTCACACTTACGTATGTGTGTGATGACGCAGGATTCCTTTTGGTGAACTTCCGCCATAAACTTCCTCGCATAGCCGAGCCATTCATCTTCCCGAGTCAAGCCACACAAGTATTTTTCTTCGATGCGGCGGACAGACCTAGCTGGAAAGTGGTCTTACGCCACGAAACTTGTTCGAAACGAGAGGTACTCGACCGCACAAATGCCTTCATCACAACTAATGGCGAGGCCATACGACTTACAGCTCCACGAAGAGTGCCAGATAGAAGCTCCACCGCTAATCTAGTCGGAGCCATCGAATTATCGGTGGAAGAGAACTTATTGGCACAAGAGCAATATTAGGTACAATCCTGTTTAGGTCCGTAGTCAGAAGGTAATCACGTCGTTTTTAGTGTCCCTCATTGTGTCATGGGTCGCAGAGCATTACAGAAGCTAAACGCGTCATGCAGCAATCAGGCAAGTAGACCACTTGCAAACATTTCGGGCAGTTAGTAGTTATACCGGAGTCATTAACACTAGTAGAAAATCAATGACGAAATCAACAAATAGTCAACAATTTTCTGTTAACTTGGATACTGTATTGTCCATTTTCACAAATTTTTGTTGATTTTGCCCAAATTAACAAAATGGTCACATTATTTTTGTTGATTTGGATAGTGCAACTAAAATCAACAAAATTTTGTTAAATCTTTTGGAATCTTTTTAGAATATTTTGGGAATCTTTTGGAATCTTTTAGAATCTCCTGGAATCTCTTGGAATCTCTTGGAATCTTTAATTGTACAATGTAGATTTTTTTTAAAACTAAACATTAACAATTCGGTATTTCTTAAAGTCAGCATACTTCAGGGCCGGTTTTGACTTAATAAATGACCTTTTTTCAAGAAACTTTGAACTAATAAAAGTTGGAAAATCAAGCCAACTTTCACCTCCAACAATACGTTTGAGATTTCAATTCTCCAATCAAAAGTTATGGACAAAAATCAGAAAGGGGTGAAAATGAATCATTTTTTTTACATTTTTAAAACCCCTCTCTGATTTTTGTCCATAACTTTTGATTGGAGGATCTAAATCTCAAACGGATTGTTGGAGGTGAAAGTTGGCTTGATTTTCCAACTTTTATTAGTTCAAAGTTTCTTGAGAAAAGGTCATTTACTAAGTCAAAACCAGCCCTGAAGTACGCTGACTTTAAAAAACAATGGGAAAAAAATGAAAAACTAAACAAATAAGATTTTATATACACTTTAAACATGTATATGTATAAGTGGTGCATTGGTTTGAGTCTTGGGCCTCAACCATGAGGTTCAAGGTTCAAACCTTGATGGCAATATTGGCCACGTGAATTGCCAACGTGGCATTTGGACTGTCCACGTGGCATTCAAGTAGCTTGTGTGGCATGCCACTTGGCTAGTTGGGGGTGCCTACGTGGCATTACCATGTGTCACCTTTTATTCATTTTTTTTCAAAAAAAATAATTTAAAAAAATAATGTGACCAAATTAACAAAAAAATTAACACTTTTTTGTTCTAAAACAACACTTTTTTGTTAGAAATTCAACACTTTTTTGTTCTTAAACAACACATTTTTGTTCAAAAGTGCCCAAATCAACACGTCCAAATTAACAAAAAAAATCAACACTTTTTTGTTGATTTTTGTTAATTTGGTCACTGTATTTTTCTACTAGTGTAATTAGGCTCTCCAGTCGTGCTTCAGTCATTCTGTAGTTGCATCACAGTCATGGTGAAGTCATACTACAATCAGTTAGGCTTCACTTGCCACAAGGTGTCCCTTTATTGTCTCAATGTCACCTCTCAATGTCACCCCATTCCTCTCAATGTCACCCCATTTATTAAGTGATGACCTTGCCTTTGTCATTGTCCTTCATTCATACTCAATACAATTTCCCGCTTGTGCAGGTACTGTATTAGCCACATTTCTATGAACCTTGGTGTCCAATGCATGAATGCAAACTTTATCAACCAAGTGTGAATGCCAAAACCGCAAATATGATGTGGGAGTAGTGTTCACCTCATCTTTGAGACATTGGCATGCTAGTTGCCGCCTCAAATGCCTCCATGTTCAATGAGCTTCCACCCCAAGTAGTATTATACCTTCCTTGTACACTTCATGTTGTATGTGCTTCATTTGAATAATGACACTCCCACATCTCTCTTTGTACCTAAATGTTGTTTCATTTCAGGCTTCCTACATCACATCTTATCGGAAGTTCCATCCATTTGCAGCATGGCCCCCTCTATCATATTCCCCTAAACACCTTATTGCATGCCCCTAATTATATGTGCAAAAAGTCCCAGTGATTATGCAGTCATATTGAAGTCACATACCCGATACCGTAGTTGCCCGCTCCTATCCTCCATGGACCGCTCTGGGGCTTCACTTCTTTTTCTTTACGTATAAGTAAAAGAAAACATCTTCCCCATGACTTCTTTCAGTCCTAGAGTCATACTGCAATGACTTGGCAGTCCCCTGCAGTCTCCAGTCGCGTTTCTGGTAGCCACGTCACTTCCTCGTGGACCCTGTGGACGGAACATTATGGATGAACCTCCAACACAGTCACTGTTCATCCCACAATGAATCGCGCGACTGCAGAATGACTGAATCACGACTGCAACGTTGTGAAGATCGGCCTGCTGGTGCAATTACGGAGGTGAAGTTACGATGTAGTCGCAAAATCCCTGCAGTCACAATAACCCCCAATTCCTTGTAGTGTAGTGTGGTGGATGATTGTATTGGTTGTTATGTCACAGTTAGTCTTCTATAGTTTTGGAATCTTATTTGTATTTCTACTACTTAATAGGATGGCATGGCCACTCCTTGATAGCTTCGCGCGGACAACGAATCGTCTATGACTACGATTCATGTAGTATATTATATTGTAGACAAGAGTGTATAGTTTTTTCAATTGTAGTTATTCTACTAAAAAATTTCAAACATATTCTCTAATCTATGTAAATAAAATAGACATGTTTTCACATATCATGGGGATCAAGTCTAATTGCATCGTGCTTTCAATGTTTTTTTGCTCAAATCAAAAAACATAAAAGTGTGCACTGTCTGCTGCCATTAAATGCGCTCCCTAATGGGAAACCCCAATTGATTAATGGAATTCATTGCATCTCTCCACTATTTGGTTCTCCCACTTCTATATTTCAACAGGTAATTGCATTTCTATATTGTTTTGCTTTGATCAGGTAGAATTGGAAGGCGTGAGAGAAGTCGTCCCAAGAGAAGTGTCACTTGTAGTGCCACAACCACAGAAGAAGTGGCTTAACATTGTCTTTGATTTGAACAACATCTTTTGTCAATCTACGCTAAAGTCCTATGCTAAAAATATGAAGACCCATCAAATCAAAGACCATGTTCTGTGCCACAAAATTCCCATGATTGTCAAGTCGAAAGTAGTTTTTGCTAGATAGAATCTAGGAAAGTTCCTCCATCAAGTGTTCAAAATCGCAGACAAAGTAGTGGTCTGGTCGACGATGTTCAAATACAATACGGAACCCATTGCTAGACATCTGTTCAGTACTTTCAGAGCCCCCTTCGATATCCTAAGGCAGGACTTCTATACGAAAATTGAAGTATACCCAAGAAAGTACTTACATCTCGGTCCGAAAATATAGTGCTTCAAAGTGATTTCGGAGGTGCTATTCACCAATCCCAATGGCAGTACGTCCTTCACGGCGAACAATATCCTTGTTATTGACAACTCTTTCAACAAGAGTGTCTGCAATGAGAACGAGAACGCCATTTTCCTAGAAACCTAGAGTCATGACAAACAAAGGGACAACATCCTCATGGACGACCTCCTACTGTGGCTTAGGCACCTTCATTTGGATTGTCCATTGAGGTAGTTACGGGCATACGTCAATGCCAACCGGATAGGTGTGAAACCACTAGGAGCCTCGACTACAAAATGAAAGAGATCATGGCATAAATGCGATAGTCTATGGACAACGTACGGGCCCGATTCAAACTGCCAAGGATTGACGTAGTTATAGAACCTCGCCATTGTAGAACCGAGGGTGGCAGTTTCTAGGGGAATGTCATCTTCTTCATGTATGCTACATTCATTTGTAAATAAAAACAGATTTCCATGTTTATATTTCAATCTATCTAAAACTCATCGCCACTACAATTGCTTTTAGTTCTGTAATGTGTGGACAACTGTTGTAATCCTCTCATACTACAAGTTCAAGCTACTCTTTCAAAACTACCATCTCTTAAAGAGAAGCTTACGAGAAGCCTATTTTCTGAATCGAAAAAGTTGTTGTCTATGGGTTTAGAATCCTTAGGAAGGAGTTGCAAGATGGCTCCTATTTCCAAACCATACATACTGCGCTCCGCCGCCGACGTAGTGTCCATGGCCATAGACTATTCCAAAGGGGACGTCAAGGATAGCATCGTGGATAGCCCCCCGAGTCAAGGACCGGTTAGGACTCCGATCTATTCTCCCATCACCGCTCAAACAGGCATCCTCGTCTCAAAGAAAATCATTCTCGCTGGCCCTACAGACAAACACCCCGGCGAGCAAGAAGCTCCACCTATTGGTCATCGATGTCAGTGCACATCCTCGACTCGAGGATGATCTGTCAACGCCACCTCTGTGACCGCCTATCCTTCCGAGTCGCGTGAAAAGAGCATTAGACTCGGAGGATCGCGGAAGGAGTGTGTAATTTGTAACCCCAACTACAGCTCCTTTAGCTCGGCTCAAAGATGATCGACCTCGTTCTTCACTATCTGGAGGAGCCAAACATTTGCCATCAGCCAACACTCTATTTCGACAAACGATTGTTAGAGATCGTGGACGATCTCTCGAGTCCAACACTATAAGAAAACTATGTTTTTTTATATGTCAGGCCAAAAACGTTGTACGTTTAGGATAACATGATACATCTCAGAAAACATTGGGATGTCACGCCGACGGAGGCTAGAAAAGTAGAGATTTTGATGTTGTAGAAAGCATTGCTAAATTTTAGTCACAACATATTGGTGCTATGAAAAACAATGATGCAATCTAAGACATTGTTGTGGACATCAAATATTTTCAAAAATCTCCAAAAAAACATGTGTAGCCATGTCAGCATCTTTGGTCAAACTTAGCTCAGAAGTTGAGACAGAAATTTTTTGCAGTCAATAGTAAAATGACTACCCGGGGTGAAAAAGAGAATGACGGGCAGGTGGTGATGCCAAAAAGCTAACATGGCATCTAATATGGCATGATAATGTGGAAATTATGTGACATGGACATGGAATGCTAACGTGGCATGCCACGTCAACATACCCAGTCAATCCATGTTTCAACCTTGGATATTTCTATGGACATCATACAAGACATCTTAACGTTTCCAAGAACATCACTTCTAGCGTTAACATTTTTTACTTCTTGTGAATGTAACTTCAAACCACATGCTATCCACTATGCTTTTCATGACGTTTGACTAAACATGCAGACGTTGCAAAAGCAATTGTAAGCATCTTCTTTGATGTCTTCTTTACAAATCAATTTTATGAAAATTTATTTTCAAAATGTTATAAGCTATATAGATTTAATTTATATATAAAATTCATATAAATTAAATGAATGGATTTGTTATAAAAAAAAGTTTACAAAATCATATCAATATTATATTAGATTGTTCTAACAAGTAAACTAAACCATGTGGAATTTTTATTTTGAAAAAATTGCATTGAGAAATACATCCAACAAGTTATTTTTTTCAAGAAGATGCTCTAATTGCTCGAAAACCAAAAATGTCCATAACTTTCTCATAACAAATCCAAATGAAATGAATCAAAGCTTTCCAGATAGACAAAAATATAATCTACATGAAAAAAATTTAAAAATTCAGAATTTTTCAATTTCTTTTTGCTACTCGGACTACCCCCTGTCCCATGTTTTGAGCTTATTTGTTCATAACTTTAGTTCCCATGTACCGATGGTGAAAAGAATTATATTGCCATGAAGCTAGTCAATTTTTCTATCTTCAAAAAAAGTTTCAAAAAATTACAACAAAATTTCAACCCATAGGTACATGCCCGAAAATGCATTTGTTTCTTGAAGGAACAATGGTTAAAAGTACTAAACTTAGAATGCATCATCTATGTGGTGTGAAATTAAACTAGTAAAATTGAGAATTTAAATTTTAAATTAAACTAATCGGAATTCCATGTTGGATGTATTGTTATATCATACTATATTGAAGTTGATGTTGCAAACAACCTTGATTTAATAAATGTGACTTTATCAATTAAATGTTTAAAGAAACATTCCCATATATGTTGGAAATGACATGCAAATGTTCATCATGACATCATAGACAACAAATAAGATTTGTAGAAAATTTAGAAATTGTTGAAGCAAATGTTTAAAACAACATTGATGTGAATGTCTAATTTCATACTACAGATGTTCTTTTTAATGTTTACACTATAAGAAAACCTTGTTTTACGTGACGGATTGACATCAAAAAGAACGGATTTTAGGTGACATCAAAGGTGACATAAAAAAAAAACCCATGTTTTTATGTCAACAACGATGTCCATTGATGTTGTATTGGACATCATTGTTGACATAAAAACATGGGTTTGTTTTTTTCAATATCACCTAAAATCCGTTCCTTTTGACATCAATAAATTTTGGTTTCTTATAGTGTTACAATGACGTCGAAAAAATCATAACTAAGACATGTAGATTTTTTTTAAAACATCATTTCAAACATCATTATATTTATGTTGCTACTCATATTTTAGTTTTGTATATCCCATATGGTTTGTCATGCGTCCTACACCCCACTAGTATAAAAGGCTTGTCTTCTCATTAGTTAATAAGTGGATTTTCAAGCCATGCAATATACTTGATATATACAATGTATTGTGTACAAGGGTATGGCATATTGTATATACTATATTTTGTATGGCATATTGTATATATTATAGTTTGTATGGCATTTTGTATATATATTATATTTTATGTGGAGTATTTTGTATGGCACATTATATATTATATTTTGTATGAAATATTTATTATGTTGTATTGCATATGATATATCATATATTGCTTGATGTTATAAACATACCTCATGTCATTATTGATGTTCAAAAAAACATGTAAGCGTCGCGTATGTTTTAAAAAGCACACACGTACAAACACCACACATCCAGATGGGACATGATGAGAAGCATACAATTGTTTCACCTGATGTTATCCAAGACACTCAGACATTCACATTGATGTCTCAAAAAACATCATTAAATTCTAGAAAGACTGTTGTAGTAGTTCCAAAAAAATGCCACGTTAGTGTCTGTGGATGCCACATCAGCCAATTTCGTCATCATAACGTGGCATGCTATGTCAGACGCCACATTATAGATGGGCAATGGATGAAAAAAATGACACTTTGGCTTTCCCGTGCTTAGGTGGCAACCACATTTCAACTTCTAAAACCCCCGTTGACCGATGTTTTTTGTGATGTCTGACGCTGGATGTGCAACATTTTGCCTTAACGTACAATGTTTTTGGCACGTCTACCATAACGTGAATTTTTGGATGTCTAGCTAGACATGACAAGACATGCAAAAACTACGTGTCCAGAAAAACACTATTTTTTTATAGTGCAAGTCACGTCTACCATAACATGAATTTTTGGATGTCTAGCTAGACATGACAAGACATGCAAAAACTACGTGTCCAGAAAAACACTATTTTTTTATAGTGCAAGTCAGTTGAAGGTAGACTTCCATTTGTAAACAATGTGAATATGACGCTACCCAAAACGCCTACTCGAGGGGCCAAATCTCCTTCTGCATCTAAGGGTCTTCAAAGTGTCCGCAAGCAAAGGTGGAAGGACAACGGATCTCAGATCTGAGGGTCTTCAAAGTGTCCACAAGCAAAGGCGGAAGGACAACATATCTTAGAGTCTAGGCTTCTCTGATGTAGTAGACTTTGTAAGTGGTCTTCACTATCATTCTTGTCGCGAGAATATCTTTAGAGGCTTGGCCAAATTGAAAGTGTTGAAGGCAACGAAGAGCAATTGTACAACCCCATAGTGATGCTTAGGTGAGCGAAAAAAGTTTTCAAAGCCTTGGGCTTCTAAGAGAATTTACTATTAATAGAATATTCATTCAAGTACATAAAAAATATATAGAAAAATATAGTGCTTGGTGTACAGTAAGCCTTTGCGTTCCTACACACATTTATAAAAATTGAACGATTTATAATTCATTCACTACAAGTGACAATGTGAGCTATAGTTACATACTCTTCATGTACTTGATTTCTTTAGTAAATCAAACTTTTCTTAATTCATCACCTTCTTATTTGGTTTTCTAAAGCTCAAGTATTTCCTTGCACATCTTATCATAAATTCATTCCACTCAGTTTTATCCAAGTGATTCCCCATGTCATTTGAAATTGGTAGGGTCAATGCACTTGAAAACTTCTATTTATCGTTGGTCTCAACAACTATTGTTTCAATGGAGCTTTCCACTCATGTTTTGAAAGTCTCAAAATGACCACTTTGTCTCAATTTAATGAATAAGGCCTTTAGGGCAAACTAAAGTAGTTTACTTGAAAAGTTACTCTTAATCATGGCAAGACGGTTTGGATGTGGACCTCCCAACTTTGTAATAGGCTTCTGGCCAAGTCACACAAATTTCTCCATAAGTTTGAAAATACTTAGCTCTACACCTAGTTCTTTAGATCTAAACTTGATAGAGTCATAATCTAGCACTTAAACAATTCCATTTGTAGGTCCTTTGTGTAAATTAGCATTCTTTGTAGTTTCTTGGTTGTTAGACATGTTATTTCTCTTTGGGGCTCTACCCTTGACTTTCCACTATTTGTTCTCAATTCTTTTGGAATAAACTCCGAGTTTAAAAAAAAATTATCTAAAATTCATGTGAAATATTGCCTAATTTGCACTTTTTTGCCCCCAAAATTTGTGAATCTAATAAGTGGAACTATACACATTGACCAAAGGGGCCATTGTAGGCTTTCTACTTTAAGTAATCACGTAGTAGTCAAGAGCTATAAATCAATAATAGTAGAGTTAGTTGGAAGTTGAGATCTCATTGTAGACAATTAACACAAATAAGTCTCTATAGTGAAGGAGTGTTAGGTGGTTTGACTCTAGAAAAAGTAAACCAACCTATTACAAGCAAAATGATTGGTTTACCCTGTTGACATTGTTGAAAATTAAAATTTTCTTTTTTCATATGAAGGCGAATGTGAGAAATTGAATGTTATTTTATTTTGACAAAGTATGAATTAGTTATGATTTTTTGAAGCGTACTACCCAATTGGCTCAAAAGAATCTCTAAGCTACCCCAAAACCTTCAAAAAGTGTATCCAAAATGGTCATCTTACTACCTAAAGTAGTTATATTGCTATTTCTTAACATGGCCACAATATTTTCTAACATGATCATGCCATGAATAGAAAATTACTTCTTATACTAGATTCACACTAAAAAAATGCGAGTCCCTTTTACAATCACTAATAACTCCTTGACTATCACCAAAGCATTAATTGTAGCCACTAACTCACCCTAATGAGTTCAAATCTCATCATACTACTAAAATCATAAGTCCCTTTGTAATATCATAAATGCTACCATTAATACTAAGAGCTTGTGCTTGCTATGCTACACATTCATTGTATCACATATTAGTAAAAATTTGATATATTTGAATAGAATGCATGATAATGATTTCGATAAGTCTTTAAAATAATTATTATAATTATTTTATAAAAATATTTCCAATCATGCATACATAGAAATCATATTTTCACACAATATGATATTACTAAAATAGAGTAGAAGTTCACAACCACCTCTATAACATCACTTTTTACAAAGGGTGATATTATAGAAATAATATAGTCATTGCAATTGAGGTGATATTAAAGAGGATCAATATGGTGATATTATAAAGGTAGCAATTCCATTGCTTTTCTTGGCTTTATACTTCTTTTGCATTTCTATGCTTTTGTGCTTTTATGAGCTTTGAATTAAATTGTTCATGAAGTTTTTGAGATTTACAAGTTTTTCCTTTAAATTCTTCTATTTGGGTTGCCATTGTTTGTAACAATTGAGTCAAATTTCTAATGCATTCTAATGTATGTGTATCTTTTACCATATTCATCATTGCATGTATTTTATTCATCATTGCATGTGTTTCATTCATCATTCATTAAATTTCTATTGTTTATTTCAGTATATGCTTATTTATTAAAAAAATTATATGAACATTTTAGTAATTTTTATCTGAAGATTTATTGAAATTCTTGCTCTACATTCTATCTAATACATAAAAATTCTAATGAAATTCTAATGGTAAATGCATAGCATAGCAAACGCCAACCACTAGTTTATCACAAAAATTATATCATAAATTGATTCAAGATTGTAAATGGGTCATTTCTTTGGGTGAAGATTGTAAATGGGTCATTGATGCACATCATGGGTAGCTTTACCTTACAAATGGGATGTTTTCATCAATTATTTTCTTCACATTTCTGAATAAATTAAATTTCTTTGGGGCTTGTACTCCAAAGTCTCATTGCTACGATTCTTCCCCAAATGATCCCTTCTTCCCCAAATGATCTTCTACTTCTCTTTAATCTAATTGATATGGTATTATACTCACCACGTCAAAATCCAATACTTCGAGCTTGAATCAACGTCAAAGCATGCTATCCGATGAGGCTGATACCAGCCTCATACCTTTGAAATACCAGAAAGAAAACAGAAAGTACCTCCATTAATTACTCAGAGACTGGTTCGAACTCAATGAACTTGGCTCCGACCAATATGTTACTAGAATCATATTTTGTGAAAAAATGAAGGACCAGGACCAGTCTGGAACAGTGCTGCAATAAACGTTCTACATTCTCTACCAAGTTGCACAATTGCATCATCTATAGAATTGTAGTATACATGACAGGGACACCACCTCCCACTGTGCTGAACAAGTTAAGGGCAGAATTCTGAATTACTCAACTAATTTACCTCAATCCTTCTGCTGCTTCTTCGCTTTTACAACAGGAACTGTTGATCACCCCTGGCAACGAGTATAACAATTGCAAGCGCTCCGATTTGAATGCATGATCACGTCAGGTTCAGAAAGAGGACTGATCGAGGCTAAGGTGGTTCAACCTGATCACACCTGCAACAAGGACCGCCTTGAGTCGCGGGGATCGGACAGATACTATAATTGCAGCTGTGCCTGCCAGCTCGAGCAAACTCGTTAACGTTGAAGGTGGTGGTGGTGGAACAATTGCCAGTGAACCGAGGAAGTGACGCTGAAGGTCGACTACCGGGGATTGATCATGCTGCTCCTGAAGTCGCCAGGCCTGTTGTTCGGATATATACCGGAATGAGACACGTCCGGGAAGGAATAAGAACTAGCAGACGTCGACGGCTCCAGCGCCGAATAACGAGCAGCACTGTCCCCAGCGGCAGGTGCTGAAGTTTTGCCCGGCTGTAAGCGATCCATGTCGATGGAGAACGTGTCGGAATCCACCTTTGACAGGCCGGGGGGCTTGGTCTGGCGCCAAATGTCTTCCAGCTCCCGCACAATGTCCACCATGCGTGGGCGAGCATCGCTCTCGTTTTCACAGCATGACAAGGCCAGCTTCAGCAGGGGCTCCAATCCATTTAGGGGTGGAGACGGTCCCATTTGCGGGTCGGCAATGGACATGATGTCCCCTTCCTGCATTGCTCGCGTCACCTCCCTCACAATGTTCTTGCCATACGAGATGGGCAACATCCCTGTAATCAGCTCCAACAGCACCACTCCTAAACTGTACACGTCTGTTTTGTCCGTCAATTTCTGTGTCAGAAAATACTCCGGGTCCAGGTAGCCCTGCAAAGCCAACCAGTCAGTCAGTCAGCCAGCCACCGTCATGGACACAATTTTAATTATATATTTTCATCCCAAATGCCATTTCGGCCAGATCAAGCAGTAAACAGGACGATCATATGTACACCCACTTGCTACATTAAGGTGCCAGTTTCTGCCACTGACATGATTTAGTTCGATCCGTCATTTAGTGGTTACTCACCGGAGTGCCTTTGACAATAGTGGACACGTGTTCTGGGGTGGCCCCGCTCAGGTCAGGTATGGGCGCCAGCTTCGACAGCCCAAAGTCCGCCACCTTGGCGTTGTAGCGCTCATCGAGGAGAATGTTGCTGGCTTTGATGTCCCGGTGAAATATGGGCGGGTCTGCCTCGGTATGCAGGTATAAGATCCCCCGAGCCGTCCCCAGTGCTATGTGCAGACGCCTCCCGAAGTCCAAAATCTCCGTGGCTGCAGCCGCCGCATGGTTACGTACATAGCACGAAGAATTAATGAGCAAGTCACAGGACACGCAGCTAGCCATTCCATACATGATTACATGACCATCGACAAAATTGAAACAAATCATAGTATTCAATCATTAGCGAACATTTTCTACCTCACGTAGTGCTTGGAATGAAAAAATTTAAGCGATATAAACTCAAGAGTAGGGAGGATGCAACATACGAATTAAGTGATCCCGGAGTGTGCCACCGGGCATAAATTCGTAAATAAGCATCTGCGCACCCGCAATAGAACACAAACACCGGATCAGTCGAAGGCAGTAAGAGCGCTTAACAGTACGAAGTTACACAAACGAGTCCCAGCCTAAACCCATGCCAGCAAGAGTCTCTGACGACGAACTTTAGAGAATTATGCATGGTGATTGAAGCTGGAAGAAATTTCCCATATGCGAGATCCATGGATTGACGATGACACCGTTAAGTAGTAAAGAGTACCTGTTCACCTCGATCGTTGCAATAACCCAATAATTGCACGAGGTTCCGATGGTGCACCCTTGACAAGAGCTCAATCTCTGTGTAGAATTGGGCAGTTCCTTGCATGGACCCCTCCTGCGCTCGTTTAATGGCCACGATCATGCCGTCCGCCAGCACGCCCTTGTAGACTTTGCCATACCCGCCCTGCCCCAGTTCATGATCGGTGCTGAAACCGTCCGTCGCCTTGGCCAGCTCCGCAAATGTGAATCCCTTCACTCCTTTGATGTTTATCCCCGCCGGCAAATTGTGCCTCCCACCTGATCATATCACAGCAGCAACGATATAGCCACCATCCAATCAGAAAAGAGCTGTTTTCTTCACTCGCTCGCAGTCAGGGAGAACGAGCAGTACATTATTCTGGTCGTCCAGATCATACATTACAGTACTGGCTTTTCATAACTACTTTTCATTGTGTTCGGAGTTGTTCTGTCAAATTCTAAATCACATGGCTGGGGCTAGCATTCAACTCATATGTGGCCTGCGATGGGTGCAAGAAAAAAATTCAAAAATAATCTTATCTACGAGTAGCGCACGCATTTTGGTTTTCCTTACCACCGAATTTGGACTGCGAGTATTTGGAACGACGGCGAAGAATCAAGAAGGTTGCGAGAGCCACAAGCGCGGACGCCAGAGCTACCGAGCCCACCACAATGCCCACCACGGCTCCTGTCGCCAGTCTTTTTTCCGACCCCTCGCCACTGGCTGCACCCAACCCCATCTCTCCTCCCATTGGTATTTGGAATCTAGTCAATTATGACGAACAAAATCCCTCTGCCATCTCTCCAATTTGGTCATTTCACAAAAAATAATGTAACAGCCGTTTAATTAGGGCAACCGGTCCAATCTCGCATTGAACCCCAGTGAAATTCGACGAGATCTTGTGCAACATGAGGCGGAATCCAAGCAATGCTTCATACATACCAGTGAGGAAGTCGAGGAAGTCATAGGGTCCGGCAACAGAGAATGACCACTCACTCCCCGCGGACACTGTCCAACTGGAGAATTGAAGGAAGATATCCTCGTACGCCGTCAAATTGAAGGACGCGTTCTTGGCAGGGGGAAACACCAGCAACGTGATGTCCTGGGCGTACAATTCCGGCAATCGCGCCGTGCTGGACACCCGCACTTGGTACGCTGCGATGCTCAACGCCCGTGCAGTCAGACCTTGGAAATAGGTCAAGTAGCCTTCATCGAAGTACGTAAAGCTGGGACTCTTGAGCCGGATCTTGACGGTGATCGGCGTGGCGCACCAACAGGTGGCGTTGTCCGCCGCCACCAGCATCGCCGCCGGGTCCTCGCACGACGCTGGACACGATGCCGTGCCCGCCACAGGCGCTGAGCTCCCGGCAGTAATATCCTGTAGGAGCGCGGAATTCGTTTCCCCACACACCGACAGCTGCGACGGCCCTGGCACAAGGCCGTTGCTACCGCACATCGCAGGATTTCCTGTCAACCTGGTCGTTCACCCCATCGCCATTGGATCATTCAGAGCACACTCACTTCGCTTGCAACAGCGCTTCATCAATACCAGTACATACTAACCTATTATTTTCCCAGTAAGATTGGATCCCGGGTCGGCAAGGCGCGAACTCTGTTTTCGACAGAATGCAAGATGGTCATCAAGTACGCATCATCGTTGTTATTTTCATTTCTAGGCTGTTTCAATGACGACAAGCTTACCATATTTTCTTGTTAGGGCGGGTGGCCGCATCCCGAGTTGTCGCATCCCAGCCTGTGAAATTATTGTTTTGAAGGTCACTGCCAAAACATCCACCACGACCACAGCATTACGCCCAGTCTGCAGCATGAGCAGCGGTGGTGTTTCAATCACATTATTCCTGCAAATTGAGGGACCCAAATGTGATGCAATTCAAGCTGGGAAAGAAATAAGTAACCCACTCCGCAAGGTGGGGGACTCACACGACAACGACCGCCGATGCGTTGTTAAAGCTCGACCCACTCCCAAAAGCGGGAATGCTCCCACTGAGGTTAAGGTTGTTTGATACATCTCTGCCATCGCACATCTCATCCGGTTAATAGAGCAAAACGTCACAGTCCCAGCTTACAGTTAGGTCGCAAGGTGAAAACTAGCTAATCCTACCGGCATTGAGGCAGAGCCCCGGGATTGCATGACTTATTTTAATAGTCAATGATTCACTTACAGGTTCTGAAGGTCATTCAACGAAGCGTATGTAGGTGGAAGAATTCCTTCCAATCGGTTGTTGCTGAACGCCCTGCAAGAGACAAAATCCACACAGGCTCCCCTGCATTAGAGTGTGCCGTTCAACTGGGCTCATGCAGCAAGCTGTAATAATGATTTGATTAATTGTAGATTGATCTGATGGCAACAGATGAATGAGGCAAGCTGGTATATATATCACTTACAGAGTAACCATCTGGGAGGAAATGTTCCCGGCCAACGGTCCTGTGAGATTATTGTAGCTCATGTCTCTGCACGTGCACCACATGTGACGCGTATAAATCAGCCTCTCGAATACAGATCAGTACTAATTAGGGTTTTGTTTTCTCCTCTTGTGAATATTTTTTTCTCCTATGAAATCATGCTGCTGCTGTTAAAGCCCTAAATGTGAAAATAAATTCAGTTGATCATTCTACTTACATGAAAGTGAGGTTTGGCATGGCTTCCACATTGGGCACACTCCCTGACATCGAACAGTTCCGCATACTCCTGAAATTGAGAACCATCCAATCTCATGTGAGTTTCAGTTAGAGGTGAGTGGTCTATTTCCTGGTGGAAATGTTCATCGTTTTCAAATAATGACAGCGCGTGTAGGTTCTACGATCTCAATCCAGAGCAGTTGCAAAGGAATTAGAAAAATAACATCAAATTTGAATGATATTGATTGCGCATACTTACAGTTTGATGAGTGAAGGAATTTGGTTCCAATTTTGTGGGAAAGTGCCACCAACAGGGTTGTTATCTAATTGTCTGCAAATTACACATAATCGTCCAACCACAACTCAGAGGCGACGACGACGACGAAGACAGCGTTGCACATGGCAACAATGGGAGCTTTGGCGTGAAAAACATTCCAGCAGCTCGTTTCGGTCATTGAAATTATTCAGAAACAACAAGGTAGAATAAATGAAATTATAATCCCTAAGATAGTGACGAAACCAGTGATCCTGCTTTACTTACATAATGGTGAGTTCGGGGACGTTAGCAAGAGCGGAGGGAAGAGGACCTGTGACTTGGTTATAATCTATGATCAGGTGGTTGAGAGTGCTCAGTCTTCCCAGATCTTCTGGTAAGGCACCAGACAGGGAATTGTTGTTCATGTGCCTACAGCAACGTCGTACCATCAACATGTTAAATATATATAAAGAGATTTACCATTACTAACGTAATTAACAAAGAGAACTTACAGGACCCAAGAATTTTCGGTACGCTAGAGGCAGAAGAAAAAATGAAGTCAAAATTCCAGTGTACTTACAAATGCCGCACTTTGGTCAGGTTTCCGAGCTCCGCAGGAATGGATCCATTGAGGTGGTTGAGGTCGATCTGGAAACGAGTCATGTTGGTCAGGTTTCCAAGTTCCGGTGGAATTGAACCCGTCAACCGATTGTTGTTCACCAAGCTGTGCATTGTTATCATTCCCGGACCAAGTCCATCCCAGTTCCCAAATTAGAAGCTGTTCATTGCACACAGGACCTGCACCAGCTATAATGCCAGAATCATCTAGTCCAGATTGAATATTTAAAAACTCCCTAGATACCGTACTGGAACTCCTCAATGATTTAGTGGATAGATTCGTCGAAAAATCAAAGCAAGACCGCATCAAGCTGCAGATATTAGGAGGGCATGTTGGGAAGGAAGAAGAAGCTTACAAAAGAAGTAGGTTACCAAGTTTGCCAAGAGCAGGTGGAATCGGACCCGTCAATTTGTTATTCATCACATTCCTGTCATGAAGAATTGATCCCGATCAGTACTTGAAAACAGTAATGCTCTAGTAGAATCAGCTGAAGTGAAATTGACAGTGGAGATGTAATCAGCTTACAATCGGCGTAGGCGTGTTAAATTTCCAATGTCTGGCACCAGCGTCCCTCCCAAGTTGAAATTCATCGCTCGACTGGGATATAATATTTGAAGCACAATCATGTCCATAGAATCGTGTCAGCACACCAACAATAACATGGGTCAAACAATCTTACGAAAGGCTTGTCTTCCAATGAGCACTGCTAATGAATTTACTCCGATCAAAACAGGAAAATAGCTCGTACAACCAGTACTCAATTAATCATCCTTCCACCGAAAGTAGGGTACAAAATCGGACAGGGTGAGAAAAAATAATAAAATCTTGGTATGCCTAAGTCCGTAGAGGTTGCGCAGCTCGGTAGGGTGAGAATTTCGTACATTTCGATGACGTTAGAGACATTGGAGGCGTCAGTGGCGCAGTAAATGCCGTTCCAGCTGGGGGGGCCGCACGGGTCGTTGCCTAGCCAATCACTGAGCTGTCTCCCGGGGTCGGGCTGCGCTTTCTTGAACGCCATCAGCGCCGCCGCTGCAGCAGCCATAGCCGGACATCATTCGTTCCATTCACTGTTACCATCTCTTCTTAGGCAATCCACAATAGCTCTACCTCAACTGCCATAGTGACCGACTCCGCCTTGGAATTCCTCGGATCCCGGCCTTACAACAACAATAGTGGACTAGATTTTGATCGTCCGTGGTGAATCTGCTAATTCCCAGGATCGTTCTGTTTTTAAGGTGGCACCTCACAACGGTAGCTTATACCTGGATGAATCTGAAATTCGGTTGTTTGAAAACAAATCTTTTATACGCCTAGTACTGCTAATAGTCTACACAACCCATTTAACCAAAGGAAAGTGGACCAAGAATCGCCAAATGAAACGAACGCATGCTCTCTGTAAATTTCAGGTGGCGATTTATTCTGGGTGCGTGTGCCTTAAGTAATTTGATAGCAAGCGGAGAAGAATTGAAGGTCGAGGATGACTTACTCTCCACTGGGTCCGAGACCGCCATAGCCGGGAGGGACCACTGCATAGCTACGAGCAGCATGAAAACTAGCGCTCCCGTCAGTCCACGGGACTTCGTCATTCGCCTGCTGGCCCTGAATCTGATTTTCACTTTCACTTGCGCTTCGTTTCCTCCACCCATCAGGACCGCAGCCTTCGCTGCTACCTTACTCGCGACCTGGGTGATTCCTTTCGGTGAGAGGAGATGGAATTCCGGTGATGATTCTTGAATTAGCAGTAGTAGGAAACGAGCGCCGCGATATAATCGTATCTGCTGTTGAATTAGGGTAGGAGGATGTAGGAATTCGTGACTGCACCGTTGGGGACACCTAGCTTGATCGAGATGATCCTCGCTCTGCTACCAGTGGGGACTAGTATCAATTTGAGAGCCAGCCAGACTGCGATCATGGCAGGCAGTCATGAAGCTAGCCGGTGTTAACTAGAATCATTAGCTGGAAGAGTACTCCAGAGGCAGCGGTGGTTATTATCCAGGACGTCGAGCTTCACCACGCGTAGTGCTGTGCAACTCATAGGGTGAAGTTAGCGTGAGTGTGCGCGCTGCTGGAGTTTGCGAAAGAGAAGTGAAGAAGCTAAGTGAAGATGAATTAGTCAGCATCGGTGGACAAGCACTTGAGGCAGCAGCAAGCAAGCCGAACGCAGACACGAAGAAATTTGAGGTACAACATGCACTACCAGCCACCTCACTTCACACATAAGGTAATCCGCGGAGTCCGATGCGTAGAATCCGCAAGCCATGGCTACGGGGAAGGTCAAGCAAAGTCTCCTGGGTAACGCAGGGGTGAGGGATATTAGCGGCCAGCAGCCATTGCGAGTGAAAGAGCTGACGCAACTGCCTCGACCAGTCGTTCCCTCTTTTCTCCGCAAAAGACATTCATTTCCATTTCGTCGTCAAGGGGGGAGCCCTTACCTACTCGAGGAACGAGTGCACGCGGGGGAAATAGGCCTTAAAGGACGGAAACCTTTGACCATGAAACGAACTTGAAAATTCTTTGGTTTGTGTGGTCCATTTTTCTTTTAGAGATATTTGGGCAGAATTTATTTTATCGCCTTGTCTCTACCCTTTCAGGAAGAGACATAGTAATGGAGGGCCAAGGTGAATTGTGCCCCAAGGTTTACCTTTTGGGGAATATTAAAAAATATGGCACAAATTAGAGAGCAATTTTTTACACTTGGCCTCAATTGGGGAAATGAGGGAGCACTCTTCTCTGGCCAACAATGGAGTCTATCTCATTTCAAATTTTTGCATCCATAAATTTTCATTCATCAATCTATGACGTATTCATTAATGTATCATTTGTCATCTTGTTCAATTCATTGTAAAAATAATATCTTATAAAGAAGTTAATCCTTGATCTCTTTGATGGCAAAAAATGGAGCCAAAATTTTAGATGCACCATTACTAGCAATTGAGATATATTTATACTTTATTCTTACTATGTCCAAAAAATGCATGCGAAAAATATCTATAACTTCTTTTGACTACCAATAAGGTCCAATTTCTTTCTTATAATTTTATAGGAAGTATGCTTATAGAAAATTTCATTAAAATGGCAATTATTCCATGAAAATGGCACAAAGGGGGACTACAAAATGGAAGAAATTTATCAAAAGATGGCATGGGGTGAAGAAACATGGGAGTTGTGTAGCAATTTGGACTTGTTGGGGACAAAAATAATACATCTATGAGGTTGACATGCCGAGAAGCAGTGTTGTATGTGCTCTTGATTCATGTAAATGGCATGTGGAATATCACCATTTTAATGAAATTCCCCATGCTTGTTTTATATGGATATTGCTTCAATTTGTTTGCTTTCATTTAGGTGTAAAAATATAAAAGTACAATTCAATTGTTTTTCTTAAAAAAAACAAGTTTCTTAACTTGCTTTTTTGAAGAATCTAATTCTTAATATAGTTTTTTAAAACAACAAGAGTTTCTTAACTCAATTTTCAAAAGATTCTTAACTCAATTTTTCAACTTTATGTGGCTATTTGAAATCTCCATTAAGTGACTTTTCCAAATTACAAATGTGTTTAGAAATCTTTGGAGTTATTTGGTACTAATGTATATATTTTAAATGACAAAGTTTTGAAAATTTCATTGTCAAAAAATCATGGAAGATCTAATCCCCACATATTTTATTTGTTTGTTTATTTATTATTGTTTTTTGTCATTTTGTTTTGAATTAGTGAATCAAAGACCAAAAGTCTGTCTTCAAATCTATTTCATCATTTAAAGGTAGTCAAATTTTAAAATAATGTTATAATTTATAGAAGTCAAATCTTTATAGATTATTAGGTACATTCTTATAGTACCTAGGTATGTACTAGTACTTAGAGCATCTCCAATGGAACCAACTTCCATGATGGTAATGGCATAATGAAGGGGCAACTCCAAAAACACTCCCTAATGTAATCGGTGTTGATCTCTTTTTATTCTTGGGCTTGCCATTCTCCTTCCCAAATTTGGCAAGTTGGCAAAATTTGCACGGCCTTCAACTTGGTTTACAATAGGAAGATTCACAATTGTCATACCTTTTCAAGCATTATTATGTGTGCCAATAAAAAGAACCTTCCCTTTTTGCATGAAAAGTCTTATTTCAGTATAGCATATCTTTTCTCTTTCTTTTTATAATATAGATTGCTAGCTTGCATTAGGTCATTTTTTTATAAAATCACACAAATGAACTGAGATTTATGACCCTCTACTTGAAATTGCTTGTATTGCCCCTATTTCCAATCATGTACTTAATAGATGTTCTTAGGGAACTTCTAGCACTTAGAGGACCTCTTGGACCATTTGTAATTATATATCACAAAATTCCAAAATTCCAATTAGCTTCTAACTATGCACATCCAATGACTATGAACATCCATTCAATTTTTCATGTCTCAATCTTAAAAGTTTATCAAACAAGAATTCAATATTCAAGGAATGAATCCTTTACCTCTACCCCTAATCAAGATTAATCTTTAAAAATGAAATATAAGCTTGATGAAATATTTGACTCGCATATCAGACAAAGACACCTCAAACATTTCACCCACTAGAAATGCTTCCAACCTACATTAATAGAGATTACATATATGTACCATTCTTCCAATATCATCCATGCATCCAAAAAAATCAACAAATTTCATTTTCTATATCCTAACAAACCAAAGTTTGTTCAATAATAAAGGGTTGTGTTAAATTTTATTGTGAAGATCCTACATTGGTATATAAGAGCCATATATAAAGAGGGGGGAGCCACTATAGAACCTCAATATAATTCAATCATAGTTCCAAATTGAAGCATCCATTCAAGTTTTAGCCTATTGCATTTAGTTTTTGTTTAGTTTTGAGAATTCTTTTCCTATAGTATGTCTAACAAAAGGGTCTTTATGGAGTCTTAAGATCTTGAGTAACATTTGGAGTTTGAGCTTGAATTTAAGCTTTCTTTGTCACAATTACTAGGCCAACTATTGTAGCCTTTAGATCCTTCACCATTACATCTGTGAGATGAAAGAAGATATTATATAACAAAAACAACCTTGCAATGACTAGCCTTGGCAATACAATCTTCAATTTGACGCTCAAGTCCTTATGATCATGTTGCAGTTTAGAAGTTTTGAATTTGACTACTCAAAAGTCACCTTTCAAGAATGTTTTGAAGGTCTTAACATCCAGCACTATTTTGAATTTTGTTTAGTATAGAGAAGTCTTAGTCGCAATCATTAGATGAATGAACTTGTACATTCTTTGTCAAGAGGTCAATAGACAACCTACATTGCAACTAGTGCTTGTCATATTTTTAATTTCTTGTAGATGTGAAACAAAGGTACTTCTATTTAAACTTGTTATTAGAAGGGGAGGTGATTTCATGAATATTCAAGGACCTTTTGGATTATCTTGAATTCTTGATAGTCTTCTAGTACCTTGTAGAACCTCCAATGGTATTCTAATAGCTTCCTTAGTGTTCCAATAACTTTTGTAGTAATCTAAAAATTTCCAAAAGCTTCTATAGACTTCTAAAAGCTTTTAAATTTTTCTATTCTTTTTTTAAAAGTGGATTTGATATGTATTTGAAGGTATAACCTAGATGTTCTAATTTGTTTGAATTATTTCAAAGTGTTGGATACAATGTGTTCTAGGTTCAAATCCATGTTTTTGATTCAATGTATGCACTAAGTATGCTAGTGTTCATCTTACTAAAGATATTTTAGGCATGACATTTGTTGTACCAAACAAGTGGCCCCATCCCTATTCCAAGACTAAGTGACAAATGCTTCCATACCATGCTAGTAAATGTTGTCCTCCTCCAATGAGGGATTAACTACCTACACATTCCATTGGGTGGCTTGGGTGGCAAGTACTTTTATACTATCCTAAATTGTTGTTCTTTTTCATCTTTTGTGGATTTATGCACTTTATGGTTTATAAGTTATTGTCATGTAAATTCTTATATTCCATTTCTAAATTATTTAGAACTATACTATACAACAATTTCCAAAGTTGTCTTAGTATATTCAAAAGAGTTTGATTATATAATATATCATCAATTTCAAAAAGCTCCATCAATGGAAGCTTAATGTTCTTTAGGGCTTAAGCCCTAAATTTTCTTTTCATTTTGGGACCAAAAAACTCATAAAATGGTCACTTTTGCATCAAGATTAAAAAATATAAACAATGGCAATTGTAGCCATAACTGTGTGATTTTACCTTCATGTAGAATAAAAACACTAAGTTTTAAGTTCAAATTCCTTTTCATTTGTGAGATCTATAAACTGAAAGTGTAAAGTAATTATTTTTCTTACTGTGTGCTTATTGAGGGGCCGTCAACTTCAAACTTCAAAGAAAATTGGTGGATTTTGAATTTATTTTGTGTCTTTTAGTATGATGTAAATGCTAGTATTAGAAACTAGTTAGCATATCAAAATTTATAACTTGAATTCACTTTGTGAAATACTTATGCACCTTGCATTACCAAAACCCTAATGAAAGGAAAAAAACATTCAAAAAGATAAATAAATTCATTAAAATTTCAAAAGTGTCTTTTCTTCAATCCAAACAATGTATTGTTATAGTGTAACAACAAAAAATGAGGAAAAAAATTTGAATTTCTTTTATAAAACATAATTTTATGCATGAAGATGATTTTTTGTGCCATTGCCTTGAAAGCAAGGGATGTCTTCAACTCATGAGGTGACAACTCCTCATGAGTCCTTTGAATAATTACAAAACTTAAATTTTTGAAACTAAATCAATCAAAAGTTCATAGAAAATACATCTAGACTTGCCTGCATATGCAAATCATAATTTAGAATTTGTCAAAAAGTAGGGATTGATTTTCACATTGTTTTCGGCATATTTTTTTGACATGATTTTTTATGACCTTTTTGAAATAGTTTTTGAAATAGTTTTCAATACTAGTGTGAAAAAATATTGTTGAAAAAACTGTTGAAAAGAGTGTAAAAAACAATGTCCGAAATTTTGTTAGTCTTATTATCAAAAAAATATGCTTTCTTTGTTATTTGAGTGATACATTGTTGTTCAATGTTACTAATTATAATTTAGATGCAAAAGAATCTATAGTGCTTGCAAAAATCTTTTGAGCAATGGGTATCAGTCTACTAGAAGACTATGCTCTTCAAATTTTAGTTCTAAATTTATTTTAGGGAGCTGAAAGTAGCATTAAAAAATCAAATATTAGCAAATGTGACACTTAATTGCAATTCTAAATCCTCTTTAGCTATTAAAGTATTTTTGTAAAATTAAAACATCTAACTTAAGTAAATAATAGTCATGAATATTGAGTCTTTTAAAATCATAAAATTTAGAACTAACCTCTTTGAGAATTAACAATTGATACACGAAGAAACCAAAGACATTAGTTAAAAAAAAAGTACAAAATCTCAAAAAAATAGGTATGTTGATGTTTCAATTTGTAAAAAATAGGAATTTTTTTAAAAATAAATAAAAATTGTCCATTTGTAAAAACTATGTGGAGACAGTCATCTACAAAAAACCCACCAAAATAACATTTAAATACATGTTTCAAAATGCATGTAAAAGGAAGCTTACTTTGTGGACTTCCATATAATGTAAAATTAACTACTTTTAAACCTCTTTAGTCTCTTTAACTTCTTTAGTTTCTTCATGTATCAATTGTTATTATAACTAAGTCATGCTAACAAGCACAATATCTAAATACATTAGTAAGTCCATTGTGAATGAAATCATTAGATGGTTTTGGGGGCCTTTGGAAGACAGTGAGTTTCTAAATAGTTCTTAGACTATGGAGAACATGGAAACATAGCCACATCAACAATCTAACATGATCAAGAGATTGTCATGTCAAAAAATAATATTTAATTAAAATTTAAATAATTTTTGAATATTTTAATTAGATTTTTTAATGTTAAATATTTTGATTGCATTGCTGTGGTTTTTAGCACATGAAATAGCCCTAAAACAATCTCTTAGAAGCCTAAAAGTTCATCTAATTTTATAAGATATTGTACATTGCTTGCAAAAATCATCCAAAATTAGTATTATCTCAAAAGGTAAACTAATTCATTATAGGGAAAAGATTCATCATAGATACTTAGGAAATGACCCATCAAAATTTTGCACCAAATCATGACAATTTTTTCAATTAATGAGATTTGGGTTACATTAGGTTGAGTTAATGGCCACAATCAATGCCTTGGATGACGTTAATAGAATGATTAGTAACTACAATAGGAACTTCTACCTTTCAAGTATAAATTCATCACAAGAGAGATGTTTAGACCTTCATGTTGTAATTATATTAGGAAATATTGTGACTACCTTAATTGAGTATCATTATGGATACACTTTTTGTTGGTTTTGGGGTAGTCCAAAGATTCTTCTAGGCCAATTGGGTAGTACACTTCCAAAATTCATAATAAATTTATACTTTGTCAAAAAAATATATAATTTCAATTGCTCTCTCCATTTCTTACATTTGTCTTTGTGTAGAAAAAATATTAAATTTTTTCAACAATGCCAATAGGGCAAACTAGTCATTTTGCTTGTCATAGTCTATTTTACTTTCTTAAGCCTTCTTCATTGCTTTAACCCTTAAAGGACTAAGACCTTTTTTCCATCAAAAACATTCAAAACTACCATTTCTATTGCAAAGAGCAAAAAACTTTTAATTTTTTAATTTAAAAAATAATAATTTTTTTTTGCATATTTTACTATAGGATCTTATACTAAACTAGTATAAGAATGTATGGAAGAAATTTCAAAAACTTTGATTGCATAGATTGCAAGATATTTGCATCCATAGTGAAAAGAACAAGTTTTTTTGTAACTTGCTTGACTAGATATTTTGGTTTTAAATATTTTCAATTTAAAATATTTGTACTATTGATTTTGATTTCTAAGATTTTATATTGAATAGTTTAGTTGAGAATCTAAAAAAGAAATTTAAGAAAAAAAACACTCAATTTTTATCCATTAAAAAATTATTAAGTAGAAGTAGGTTCAAGATTGAACAAATAACCAAATTGTTGATAGCTCTAAGATGGAATTGAAATACAATAATTCTAATAGCAAGATTGTTCTAGCAAACAAACCTAACCATATTTAACAACTTTTTTTGGAAAATTGTAAAAATTATTTTCACAAATAAATCCCATACATTATCTCTTTTCATGAAGATGCTTAGATTGCCCAAAAAATAAGATTGTCCAAAACTTTCTCATCACTAGTCCAAATAGAATGAATCAAAGCTTCAAATATAGACAAAAATATAAAATTTTAGGAAATTTAAAGAAAATTATATTTCAACTTTTTGTAATTTTTTTTGTATTGCTTGCCATCCTCCATTTTTTGGCTTATTGTGCCATAACTTTTGTATTGCTTGCCATCCTCCATTTTTGGCTTATTGTCACCAATTGAAATAAAAATTATATATTCATATAACTCTTGCAAAATCACACATCCTCAAAAAGTTTCAAAAACATTCACTACAAATTGAGACAATAGGAACCTATCCAAACCAAAATTGCCCCCTAATGGGACAAATAGTTCTTTAGGAGGTAATCAATGAACTTCTTAACCCCTAAAGGACTAGCATGCATTTTTTGGCTATATGACAATTTTGGGTAGATATATGTGACTAGATATTTCCATATTTTTGGCCCAAATTTTATTAGAAGGTGGAAATGAGGAATTTCTTTTATATGCACTAAATTTCATGACATTCGGAAATAAGAATCAAAATTTAAGGCCTAATATGTTGTTTTTTTGTAAATGGGTAGTCTAGGTAGATCAAGATAAATTACTTTTTTCAGAAACAAAAATTCGAAATTATTTTTTTAGAATTATATATATGTGGAAATCTTTGAATCATTCCATTTTGATCAATGAGTCAAAAGTTACAAGGATTTTTTATTTGCGGGAAGTTATGAATTTTGAAGTTATGGATTTTGTACTTTAAAATAAATTTTGAAGTCATTTATCTTACTCAATTTTCAATATTTTTAGAAAAAAATAGAATCATAGAATGTAGATTGTTTATTATAACATTGCAACCATTGGGATTGGCATTTTTCAATTCTATAACTAAATTCTTAACAATTTTGAATTTTGAACCATTCTCAACTATTGTCTAGTTATTATTTTTTCCTATATGTTGTACAATTCCAAATGATCTAAAAAATTTTAAGCATGTGACCAACTTGTCTAGGAAAGAGAATCCAAAAAAGCACCACCATTCTAGACATTGTTTCATGGAAAAGTGAGCTTGTGAAGTGTAGCTGCCTTATTTTTCACAGGGCCAAAAAAATAATTTCAATGAATTTGAATGCTTATATCTTGCAATCCATACGGTGAAAATTTCAGAAACTTACCACATATATTCAAATCAACATACTACAAGATCCTATAGTTACATGTGTCAAAAAGCTTTTTTCCAAAAATTTGGTACTTGTACTAAAAATGGCAGTTTCAAGCATTTTTGTTGAAAACAAAAGGATTAATATTCTATTTTCTATTTTCTATTGTGCATGGCATCTATTATAAAATTGGACAATATAAATCATAACATAAATGATTGTGATGTGTGCATTTTATCTCAAATTCAATGGATATATGAAGAAAGAAGATTATACTCACATGCTTCGACATTTTTTTAATATGTGGAAATATTGGACAGTTTTTTCTTCCAGTTCACACTTGTATAGAATCTCCTTGGGGCTTGACCGCCTTACCATTATTACTATTCATCCATTGTGGTCAGAATGAGGAATTTGCCATCATCTTGTTGTTAAAAATGTTCAATTTTTTTTTTCCACATTAGTACAAGTGTGAGAAACAGCAAGTGCAATTGAAATTATATTCTTTTTTTGACAAAGTATGAATTTGTTAGGAATTTTTGAAGTGTTTTGTGCATCATGACCCAAAAGAGTCTGTAGATTATTTCATAACCAACAAAATCTGAATCCATAATGCTCATCTTACTACCTAATGCAATCACAATATTTTTTTATCATGGAAGGTCTAAATAGTCAATTATTACAATGAATTTCACACTGAAAAATTAGAAGTTCCTAATGAGGACACTGTTCACTCCATTACTGTCATGTAAGACATGCATTGTGACCCATATCTCACATATTGACCCCCACACACAATGGGATCATTTCCTAAGTAACAACAATGGGTCATTTGATCACAATGGGCTGTTTTACCTTGGTGTAACAAGCCTTTTTTTGAGGGCCAGGGAGGAATGGTACCTCATTGCCCTCATGTTTTAAACGTGGAGAAAACACTGAATTTTTTTATTTGCCACTCATGATCAAACTTGCATATTCTGAATTCACATCAATCAGAGCCCCTGCATGAGATTTTGGGGTGGGGGTGTAGAAACACATCATTTACATAGCACAAAATAGGGGGCCATCTTTACATTTATAGTAGACTTGGGCAAAAAAGGGGGTCAATCCTCCTTCCCGAGTTCCTCCATGAGTGAAACTAAAAGTTGTTGTTCGTCTTGCAAATAATATTTCTACTGTAGTAATAGTTTAACCCTCTGAAGGACATTGTGGACCACTCCAGAGTGGTTGTATGGATCCCACAAATGACTCTGCTGTTAATTGTAGCAAAAGAGAATGCACCTATTGGTCCCATAATTGGAGAATTCTGGTGACTACCTTGGTCATGCAAGCGCCATCCTTATGGACTCAGTTCAGGATAACTCTTGTACTGCGATTCATGAGTCAAGGTGAAGAAAAAGGGAACTTTGATGTGTGTTGCAAGAACCGAAGCCCACCAACTGCTTTGCCCACCACACTGACCACAGCCATGGAAGCTAAGCTTACCTTACCTGGATTCTCTTCAAAACTAAGTTATTGAACTAAGGCAACATTCATTCGGCATCCCTTCTTGCAGGCTCCCTTCAGTTTCCTTATTTTTGGATTCAGACCAGGGCTTTCTGGTGCCAGATTGCATCAGAAAATAATAATTTGGCTTAAAAAATAAAAATAAATTAAAAAAATATAATATAATTGGACAAAATTGCCAGAAAAAAAATTAAAAGAAAACAAAACTTAGATGAAATTATCAAATTGCAGATGAAAACCAAATTATAGAAGACATCGGGAAAAAGCCCCCCCATTGCTTTAGTACTACTGCAGTATTGTTTCAATGGGTTTAACAGTATAGTACTCAAAGCATATTGTTGCGATATTGCAAAAAGTATTGCAACAATATATTTTCAATAGGTGCACTATAAATTTATTGAAACAATATTGTTTGCAGTATTGCAACAATATACTTTGAGTACTATACTGTTAACCCATTGAAATAATACTGCAGTAGTACTGCAACAATGGGGGGCTTTTTCCCAATGGATGCATCACGAAAATGGCACCCACTTTTTCAGTATTTTTGCAGTACTGCATCAATAGAAATAGCATAGCTTAATAGTATAGTACCTATTTTATATTATTGCAATACTGTGTTTGCACAATATTATACTTATACTCATGTTGTACTGCATTAAAGAGTAAAGATATGTATATTAATAGTACAACATTTATCATAATATAGTACACTGGTATTACTAAAATACAATACTAACATCTAATTAATGTACAAAAATTCAAGGACTTATTAATATAATAATCTTAATTATTTTGTATGAAATATTTTATTTTATTTAAGTGTAATATAATATAATATACATATGTTTTATATATATATTTACTATAAATTTAGTTGATAATGTTATTTCAAATATACTCATTTGTAGTATTGCTAAAATAAAATAAATTGGTTGTAAAAATATAATATTTGTAATCATCTTTGATACAAAAACAACATAAGAATAGTTGCATAACAATACTAATGCAATACTGCAATAATTGAAGCTTCCAATCTTATTGTGACATTTCAATATCCTTTATTATTTATTATTTTAATAGAAATTCAATAAAATATATCAATCAATACATATAACACATGTAAGATGCATTCACCAAATAAAGGATTCGATGAGACACGAAAATTATATTTTCATATTACAAGAACAACAATTGCATTTAGTAGCATCTTATTGGCCTCTAACCATTTACAAATGTAACCAATACTCCAATCCTTCAAGATGTAACCACTAATCCTATGTTGAAGTACTAATACAGTTTCTTCTACAATACTAACCTTTAAACTTCATTTATGCTTGAAAACTCCTAGAATCTTTAGCTTCAAACACATGGTCAAATGATAATCCCAACACTCTCATACATTTCAAAACAAAAGAAGTAAGCTTTAAGAGAAGCCATAAGACAAGTACAAAAAACATAAAAATCAACTACTCCACTCCATGGTTGAAACCTCAATAAAAAAATATATTCAAGAGAAAGTTCCCTAATTTCCTAATTGAAACTCGATTGATTGATCTTTCCATCCAACTTCTAGAAATATTTAATCCTCTAAAGAAGAAGAGGATCCCAAATCCGTCCCCAACACATCATGTAGGGCATCACCAATGTTCTCATCCTCATGTATCACATTAATCCGCTTGATTGAGTCAAGTCTCTGCAGTATAAATGCTCTGTAGCCCTTTATACCTGCTTTGTGAAATTTAATTTCTGAATGCTTCATGTTCTTGTCTTCATCCATAGCCAAACCCAACTACAAATGCAAAAGATTAGTTTCAATAACAAAAAGTTCAATGACATAAAATTTTTAAAAAAAAACTACAATTGAGAAAAAGAAGGTATAAAACTTACCACATAAGCAAACCAAGCCAATTGGTCTGGAAGCATTGAAATGGGGGTCTGCATGGAGTAGTTCTTCCCATTCATTATGCATGCAATGGCACCAAATACGGCATCCGATTCAAATGGGTTGTCATCTTTCCACCGCCAATTGTTGTATAAAAACAGTGCTTCAAGGCTAGTTTTCCAAGTTTTTAAATCTGCTTCGCTTTCATTTTGGCACACCCAATAGTCGCCACATCTCTAACCGTGCAACAGAGGAAAATCTACCCCACCTATTAATAATAGCTGTTTTTACTTTTTTTTCCATACCTTCTTCCCAAACCCACTCAAATGCAAAGTGTTTATAAACGTCTCCCTCTTCAACATTAAATACAATCAAAATATCTTGTTTCACATGATCTTCATGAAGAAACATTCTACATTTGGTTGCATCTACACCCAACATTAATTTTTTTGCAATTTTCTTCAAATGGGGTTTCACAAGCTCCCATTTCGTTACATTTGGTGTAAAACTTTCATTCAATTGACTGTTTACTAAGCCTTGTAGTAAATGGTTGTTTGCTCTTATATCATTCATTTGTGCTTCCATATTTCTTATTACCCTCCTAAATGTATTGATCTGACTCTCCAATGCCATGATATGGGACTGCGGCGGTCGTCCACCAACAGTTAGAGGAGTAGAAGTAGGCACAAAGGGATTTTGTGTATTTGGAACAAAGGAACTTGGAGTAGATGAATTTTGAACCAAAGAACTTGAAATAGAACCTGGTTATTCGAATGGAGCAACTCTTGGCGACGTTGGTAACCTCGGTGTGCTAGAAGGTTGATAATCACCACGGCGTGCACTTAGCTCTCCATCTCTTGAAGCGGCTCTTGGCGACGTTGACAATCGTTGTGTGCTAGAAGGCTGATAATTCCCCTAGCGTGCAAATGGCTCTTCATCTTCTATATCAAAACTAGCCATTTTGTGTTTGACTATCAAAAAAAACTACCACGCCATCTCCCACATTAAAAGTTGACATTTCAATAATATATCTGGAAATCTGAAATGGCCATGATAAATTCTAAGCTCAAAAAATCAAGAAGCTCCTTTGAAATCCTTCACTACTACAATGCAACTTGAATCCTCACAAACAGAAAAGAAAACATGCACTCATTTTCATATCACAAAATCTTCAATGGAGAAACAAAAAAACCCTTAAATTCTTCACAACAATAAAAACTAGAGGACTAAGTAGGTGCGAAGGGGAGGGCTGGTAGTAGTACCTATGACAAACAAGCCCTGAAACCCTAAAACTTAGTCGAAGTCTTTGTCCCCTCGATAACTTTAGATCCCTTCTGCCATTTAACCCAATTGCACTTTAGTTTCAAAAGCTCTACTCTAAGTGACTTATCCTCATTGATACTGGGTACAAACAAACTATCAAAGGAGTTCTTAAATTATCACTTACTCTCAGTGGAGACAAAATAAACATTGTAGGAATAGATATAATGTTCATTCATTGGAGACAAAATAAAATAAAAAAAACTACGAAAATACATATAATTGAAGGCCCACTTGTTGTTAGAAGTGTTGTGTGGAATGAAAATTTAATTCAAAAGTGTATCTAAATTTGTTTCAAACCCTCTCAAAGCTTGTGGATCCCTTTCCAAGCAAACAATACTACATTTTAGACTACAAGTCAATAACAAGTGGCTTTTAATAATAAGTTTTCTATAAAAGAACTCCAAAATTTCATTTAAAAAAAATTGCTACAAGTACTTTAGGAAATTTGCTTCAAAGGAAAAAGAGTGTTTTCATTGAAGGTATTAGGACTTGATTCTACACCGGATTCATATAGAGGACATCAGACAATCCATCAGAGAAGGGGTTGGTTGCACATTCTATGTTACAAAACAAGTACCTATAAATTCAAGAACAAAAGTACAAATCTTTCAAAACATGCTTCATTCTCAAAACAAGGTATTCAGTTAGACCTTTACCTAAAAAATGAGACCAATTGAACAATCCTTAAATACAAATTGGTGTTTCTAAGAATTTGCTATAAATTGAACAAAAAATCAATATTTTGATAAGTTGAATCAAATTTTTTAATTTGCAATTGTACAAATTCAAACTTCAATTGTTGAAAACCACATAGTAAAATATACACAACAATATTACTTATGGCTTGAAAGATTATAATGTTTCACAATGAGGGTGTTGAAAATGCCAAAGTGATTTGAAGTCTTTCACTCTTCTTTTGGCATGTAAAATCTAATAATTGGGTCACCAATAGAATATGAGATTATACAACCAAACAAGTATAAAATCATATTTGTACATTTTAAACATGAGACGTTCACTTGGTCTAAACATAAAATGTTCAAATTTAAATTACTAAAGTTTTATAAATTAAATTAAAAAATAATTTATATTGATAAATAATAAATAATTTAGTAGAAATTAATATTATTAATAAAACCTCATACATGAACCCCTAAACATCCATGCATCCAAAAAATCAATGCACTTGGTCAACCTCAATTGTAACTTTCAAAATAACTATGTTTCGAATTTGATGCAAACTAAGGAAATGAAGCTTGACAAGTTTTGTTTCTATTCCATTCTGAAATTTTGAAAAATGACAAAAATTAAAAGAATTATTGCAGTTGAAAGATAAATATGTTAGAATCCAAAGAACGCATTACGGAGTGTTTTTCATTCATATTTTCTTTTTTTTAAATGGATTTTAGATTTAAACTATAAAATTGTGTTTCTCATTGTACCCTCCATTTATTGAAAAAACTACATAGTACTGTAATCATAATTATTGAAAAGAATATCACAAAAAGAAAATGAAAATTCTTACTAGTAGAAAATATCAAAATTTTATACATCAAGTAAATAAGAAGATAAGTTTGGTTTTAATAGTTGAATTTGACTTCAAATTCTTTGTTGTGGTTATTTTGGGTGTAAACATAAAATAAACAATTGAACTTTGTTCACATTAATCTCCATAGCTACTTATACCTCTTTAAAAAATCAAATATTTGGAATGTTTTTGTTGTTTTTACTTATTTAAGTTCAATTTTCATAACAAAAATGATAACAATTACAAATTTTCACAAGACAAATTAAAATTTCTCATAGAGATATATGAATCATAGTTTTAAGTGAAAAAAACATAAGATTGTTGTTTGACCACAATTTAGAAGTCAAAATTGTGCTTAGATACAATGTTTGACCATTTCACAATGGATGAAGTCCTAAGAGGATAAACCTTATAGTTCTTATATTTATATATATAGAGAGAGATATTGAACTAACTTCTAAATATCCACACATCCTAAAAGTGGATGCACCTTGATCAACTTCAATTGCAAATTCAAAATAACTTATTTAGAATTGAATTTAAAATAAGAAAATGAAGCTACATAAGTTTTATTTGTAGTTCCATTTTAAAATTTGGGAAATGTCAAAACCTAAAAGAGTTATTTCAATTGAAAGTTAAATGTGTCAAAATTCAAATTACACAGTATTATGTGTTTTTCATTCATATTTTATTTATTTAAGGTGGAATTCAAATTGAAAATATAATATTTTAGAAAGCAATTAAATAAAGGGATGAATTTGATTTTATAGTTGAATTTGACTTCAAGATTATTTACGGTGTATAGAATAAAATAAACAATTGGAACTTTTTTACACTAATCTATATAGCAACTTATATATCCATTTATTAATTTCAAATAATTTGGATTGTTTTCACTATTCTCACTCATTTATGTTCAATTTTTGTAACAAAAATGATAACACTTCTACTTTTTCATAGTGATATACAATTTAGAGTTTCAAGTGATGGAAATATAAAATTATTGTTTGAATAGAATTTAGAAGGCAAAACTATATTGTGAGGTGATGTTTGACTAAGCAAGTCCTTTGAAGACCTAAAAGCTTTTAGACTACCAAGGCAAATATTAGTTCTTGGATTGATTAGTTTTTATATCTAATTTAGCTTTTCAGTTAATTTTTTCACTTCATTAAGGTCTTTAATCAAATTTATTTTCTAAATTTAGCTCCTTAGTTCATTCTAGAAAAATAGATTCAATTGATTAGATTTCATAGTACTCGAATTCTAAATTGAATGTTGGTAAGTTATTATAGGTATGCCAACAACAAAATCTTGAACATGTAATGTGAAATTTTTCCTAAAATTTAGGAATTTGCAAGCTTTATTAGAAAAAAAGCAAAAAAGCAATATTTAGAGAATTAAAAATACCTCATTTTTATTTTTAAAATAAAAGAATAAGAAGAAAAACAATAAGGTGTAAGTTTTGTATTTTTGTAAATGGAAGATTATAAAAATCCAAAAGCACATTAATAAAAACTTGTGCCCTAGAATTAGGCCTCAACACTATACATTGATTGCAACTAGAGTGATGAATTGGGAATTTGGCCATAGAATTCAACTTCAACACTTTGCATAATCTATAATCAAAGTGTTGAACTAGGATGAAAATGAAGATTGAAAGATAATCCAACCAACCTTGCAATTTACTATAAACCTAGCCTGAGCCTTTAATCTTTTCAAAAACTAAAGGGATTTAGATGAATTCTATAGTGGAGACAAGGAATAAAATTAGATGGCAAGAAAAAGTAAAAGCAATGAATAGAATTACAATAAAAAAGTAAAAGTAATGAATAGGATCACTATAAAAATAATTAAAATACTTTACAAAGTACAAACCCAATTTGAAAAATATATTAGTTGCTAAAATAAAAGGGGACAATAGAATATTAATAACATAGTGACACAAGAACTAGAAGCTAACATTGGAAATAGAAAAAATAAAGTTATTTTTTTATAACATAAATACTCTTGTAATATATCATAGTCATTCACTGATAAATATTATTTTAAATTTTTTATTTGTGATTGTTAGATAGCATAATGGAATCTTTTTGGTGTGATGGATGTGGTGCTGGTCCATTTAAACATAAAAGATTTATATCTACACATAAACAAACATGTATAGGGAACTTGAGACATCCTGTACAACAACTCCAGATTCCTATGTATCCATCAACAACAATGAATGTTGCAAAAATTAGAGAACCAATACGTGAACCTCTGCATTCAAGTCAAACCCCTAAAAATGATGTACCTTTAGAAATGAATGCAACACAAGGACCAAATGATCCTTTAGAATTAAATTTGGATGAGCTAATTGATGATGACATAGAAATAGATGATTTCATTTATTTTGATCAAAGTGAATCTACTTTGTTTGCATATGATTCAACTTTTAGCCTTGTCAATTGGATTAGAACATGTAAAAAAGGAGGGGGCTTATCTAACAGTGACATAGATAGGTTGTTCAAACAAGTGTTGTTCCACCCATCATTCAAATTAGAAGATGTTATAGTGAAATCACCTAATGATGTTCAAAACTACGAAAAAACTTTCTACAATGAAGGAGATGGATGGAAAAAAGAAGAAATCAAAGGAAATGTTTTAAATTATTGGGATCCAATTATTGCATTGGAAACATTGTTTTCATCTCGTGTTGTGGCTGAAAATTTTATTCTACGACCATCGATGATACCACAACAAGAAGGTTCAAGGGAAAAAATATATTCAACTTTTGCAACAGGAAATTAGTGGTGTGCAGTGCAAGTATGTTCTCTAAATCACAAACTTATAGAAAAAAAATTTAGTTTGTATTATATAGCTTTTTATTTAAAGCTATGTGAATGTTTAAAATTTGGAATATATAATCATATTGGTCCTATAAATGGTTTTTACATCTTCAATTTTCATTCTACATAACTAATTATAAACTTATGTTTGTATAGGAACATGTAAACTTAGAACATGGAGAAGGCATGGTAATTGCACCCATAATCCTATATAGTGATAAAACATCTTTATCAAACAGTGGCAAAGTAAGAGCATTCCCACCAGCTCTTCTGTTTCTCTATCTGTTTACTGAGCTTGGGACATCAAATAGAGATGAGACCTCGCGAGTTCTCCATATGAACCTTTGGATATAGAACTGGAGAAGAGTTTTACAGAAATCTATATATTTTAGAGATACAGGTTTTGGATAAAGGTTGGTGCGGTGAAATTTCTGTATCTCTATATGCAAATGAGGTCCTCTTCCTAAAGCTTTAAGGATACGGAACTCACTGGTGGGAATGCTCTAAGTGGGCATCCCATTTATTTTAGTATTACAAATATTTCTTGTAAAGATAGATACCTCCCAGAGGGGCATTGCTTGTTAGTAGTTCCATCTGATATTAATGTCATTGAAAATGACCCCTTGAAGCGATTACAACTATTTCAAAAATGTCTTTCACATATTTTAAAACCACTAAAAGATGCAAGTTTCAGGTAATTCTATTTTCCATTCAATCAAATTCTTTTGCAATTTATTTTAGTGCTTATGATGTAGTTATCAAGTAAGATAATGTAATTGTTCATTTGTTAACATACTAATATTAAAGATTTGTATGTGAACTATTAAAAAAAATTGACTCTTTCATGAATTGCAATTGTGTATCACCTCACTATATTGTAAGAAACATTAAAAAATTATCCTAAGAACACATGCAAATATTTTTTAATAGTTTCTATATTTAAATGTAGAATTGGTGAATTTTCAAACCAATATTACTTATGTATAATTTTTTGACATTGGTATTTGCTAGTGGGATATCTTTATGTGATCCATTTGGCAACGAACAAAAAGTGTATCCTCGATTGTATGCTTATGTTTGCGATCATCTAGAAGGTTGTAAGGTAACATAATTTCTACAAATGCAGTGGCAAAGTAATCAAATGATATTGTTGTATTTTTTATGTATCAAACGTTTTTAATATTTTTATAAATTTTCTAAACATGTATGTTTGCTATGAATAGGTAACTTGTACATATGATACAAATAAACCTCGACATCCTTGTAGTATGTGCACGTGTCCAACACTTTCATTAGTAAATGTTGAAAGAGGACACAATGAATATCGCACAGAAGCTTCTATGAAAAGAGTTTTACAACAAATGTCTACACAACCAAGAAGGGTGCAAAAAACAATCGCAAAATTACATTCACTTCATCCAATGGAAGTAAGTTTATTCATACTGTAGTAAAAACTTATGTTGAAGTTGTATAGAATATTAATATTTTTCTATATATACACTAATTAATTAGGAGGAAAATCATAAATATATCCCCTTTTGTTTCCAAAATTCTCATTCAATTTCTTTTTATAAAATTGCAAATACTAGTTTTTGTTTAGTTTTATTCAATGGAATTGGTTATCCAATACCTCTTTGTATTCTTAGAATATTGTATTGTGTTTAATTTTTAACAATACAAAGGTAGTATTTTAGAATATCAACAAAAGGGATGTTGACATTGATAAAATGTGTACTTCAGTGTTCAATCGTGTGCGCTATGGGACTTTGCTGGAGGAGATATAGAGTTTGGAAATCCATATCTTGCAATCAATGTCGACATGTTACATCAAGCTAATCTAGGCATCTTCAAAACTCTTATGGACATATTGCAAAGTATGTCTAAGGAATTAACTGTCTCTCCTCTTCCTAAATTGGATAGAAGGCTACTAATAATCAAGGAATCTTCACGATTTTTCCAATTTAGGGTACCTGGAACTAACAAAGGTGGATACTTTACTTCCAATGCAAATTTTGCGGCATTTGAACACCATTGTGTAATGCAGGTTAGTACTATTTCAACCTCTATACCACTGTTTATCTCCATCATTATATCAATATAGTATTTTAAATATAAATATATAATTTCATGTAAATAACAATAGATTTATATCATAAAAAGGTGGATGATGATTGTAATGACTAACAATTTTAATTATTCATTGATCATTTATCTTGCTAGGTGGTAGTTTTTTGCATGTTGGGACTATTCCCCAACTTCTTCATTGAGGCCGTTGTAAATTTTTTACAATGGTATCAATTAGCTTGTCGAACAAAAGAATTTTATGAGGAATCTCTAACAGCAATGGATGACTGTATGAAAAGGTAATTATTGTACTATTTCAATGTAATATCCTAAAGATTTCAAGATGTCTCACAAAGGTTTGAATTATAGTATTTGAATTTTCAAATGTGGTTTGCTTAAATGTACACCATTCCATTCCATGTATGTTCACAAACAATAATGGCAATATAATTATTCAATAGTTTATATTTCATTGTGCACTAGTAAAAAATATGTGAATTTTTAAAATGATGGGGACATATTTCATTTGACAAAATGAGGAATATGAATAAATCATCACCTATGATAATATAGTAGTGTAAAATATACTAGTATACAAACAAAAATATATATAAATTTATGAATACAAAAAAATATGAAAATCAAAATTAAGACACAAAGGTGACAAAAATGTTGAGCATTTTATTCATGTTTTAATGAATGTGGCGTATGCTACAGGGCTGTAATGACATTTAGAACTCATCTAGGAACGTGGCAAAAATCAAATTTCAATTTGGTTAAAATTCATGCCATGAAACATTACTCTTCTTCCATTTGTCATTCAGGAGCTCCAGTTGAATATAGTTCAAATATGTATGAAAATTTGTACATAGCATTGGTGAATACTGCATATAGGGCTAGCAACAAAAAACAATTCCTTGATTTTATTGTAAAATACAATAGAAGATTGGAAGCACTACAAATGAGTGCATTGGAAAGGGATGGATATTGTCCACCAATTGGAAAAAATACAATATTAGAGATGGTACGTCAATATTTCTTTTCAAAAGACCATCATTAATTTTTGGTCTTCTCATTGAAAGCACATTTAATTATATAATATTCAAGATTGTTTACATCATTCCATACTATTCTTATGAACTTCTTATTTGTCTACTATAATTATTTTATGATGATGGTAGACTTTAGAAGATGGACATCATATTTTGGCTGGCTTTCAAATTAATTTGAAAATGGAGTTGTCTGATCTTGATTTTCATATTGCAAGAGAAGTATATTTGGGAAATGGTCAATCAAAAAAGGAGCGCATTATGGCTAGGGTTTTACAACAAAAAAATTTCACGAAATTGAAATTGTCTTTGGAGACATATATGAATCAAAATAATTTGATGGGGGCATAGGTTTGTACAATTTTCCTTAGTTAGTCTATTATTGTGAATTTAAATTTAAATTTTTTTATTTCTTCAAAAAACACTTATATCTTAATATTTGACTATATTATTAGGTATTACAATCTTATAGATCTATGGCTCTATGCCCTGGTGAAAGTTCAAGATATAGAGACACTCCAATGTTTACACGTGCTACATCATCTTTTCATGGAAAAGAATGGTTTGGAAGTGTCTCAATTAAGATGAAAGACAAAGGGGAGGAAGAGAAGACATCATATGGACAACTTTGTTTGCTCTTCAAATGTAATATGAAATTAGGGCAACAAGATACGAACGTAACAAAAAAATTGTGTCTAGTGCATATGTACGAAGAGAAAGAAGTGCATACAAATTTGAGATGTCCAAAATTGAAATGGGTAGAAGATGGTCCTGCATTATACAAAGTAATAGAGATAGCATCAATTTTGAAAGCTATTCATGTTATTCCACACTTTCAAGAAGATGGACATTTTTTTGTAAACAATTTTAAATTTTAAATAAAAATTATATTTCATATAGAAACACTAAGATGTAATTAAGTGGATGTTATATGATTTGTGCATGATGTAATATCTTTATTGATCCTAGGAAATATTGTGTAAAAATGATGAATTGCAATTGTAATCATGATGCTTCTCATTCTCTCTAAACCCTAAACCAAACTTTACCAAAGTTACTAAAGTAACATTCTATAGCACTTCAATCTTTTGTTGTTAGATTTGTTTCTCTTTAGGCATTTACGGTTTAATGCCTAGAGCAATAAATAATGTTTTTTTTGGTAATGTAGCAATTTTGGGCAGCTCATTACAAATGAATTTTTAATTTTTTTTCTTTCAATTTTTTACACAAGATTAACCCAATGAGTAGCTTTAAGGCTAAACAATTTCTTAACTTTTTACTACATTGTCAAAAAATTATTGTATAGTATGTCATTTTTACTCCTCAAAGGGCGCCAAGGCAACTTACAATCATGCTTTAAAAGTAACTTTAGAAAAAATTGAAATTGATTTTATAGATTTTTATATACATAGAAAGCTATAAATGATTCCATTTTGATTAATGAGATGAAAGTGATAAGGATTTAAATTTTGAGTTTACTTATGGAATCTCCACTCTAAAATACACTTAGAAGTCCTTTATTTGACTCAATTTTCAATACTTTTGAAAAAAAATAAAAACATTGGGTGTAGATTATTTATTACCACATGACAACCATTGGGATTGGCATTTTAGAATTATATAAATAAATTTGAATTTGGAATCATTATATACTTCTATCTACTTACTATTTTCTCCCTACATGTTATACATTTCCAAATGATTTTAAATGTTTCAAGACAGTATAGAGGCAACTTGCCTTGAAGAATGAATCCAAGGAGTAATCATCATATTACTCATTTTTTCATACATATGTGATTATGTGAGCTTGTGAAGCACAGTCACCCAATTTTTTGAAGGGCCAAAAAATGGATATTTGTCAAATCAAACCTTACTATCTTGCAATGTACATGGTGAAAATTTTTGACCTTTTTCCACATTTACTATAACATCTTACAATTACATGTGTCCAAAAATGAATTTCCTTAATATTTTTGTACTTCATTCTACTAGAAATGACAAAATTGGAGTGCTTTTAGTGAAAACAAAGTCAAAAATCTTGAAAAAGTGGGTGTTTTTATTTGGAAAATTACAGAAACAGATACATTTCAACATTGTAATTGATTTTTTCATATTTAAAAAAAAATTATATGTCAACAATAAAATTAAAGAATAATATATATTAGTAATTTTTAAAAATAATATCTCGTTTATATTAATTTTATTAATTTTTTTTCATTTTATTTAATTCCTTCTAGAAGAGAAAAGAAATTAAATTTTTTTTTTATCCTAGTTCATTTTGAAATTGTTAATTCAAAGATTAAAATAAAAAATATAGAATGTAAAATCCTAAACCACTCATGCATTGATCAATAATTGCATCCAATCTTGCCATTTTTATCCAAATTCATATGGGTTGTAATCATCAAATCCTTTAATTACGTATTCAATTTCATTCAAAATTTTAAGTTAGTGATGATATTGATAGTGTATTGCCTTATGATTAATGCTATATTGTTATAATATATCTTTTCAGTACTTTTTTGTAGTAATATATGAGTATGAGTATAATATTATTAAAATGCAATACTACAAGAAGATGAAAGATATACTTAAATTTTGAGTTACAATAATATTATTTTTGCAGTACTACAAAAATATTAGTAAAAGGATTGTTAAAGTACATATTGCAATTGATATACAATTAGATAAAAATAACTATAAAATATAATAATAAAATATTAATAAAATACAAATGCAATATGAGGTTTTTTCTTTAAAATAACGATTGTCTTTGTATTACTGCAATACTCTCTGCGGTGTTGCAAAAATACTATACAATACAACTCTTGTTGCAGTACTACATCAGTACAAATGAAGTGGGGGCACTTTCCTGATGACATGTGGCATGTGCTAGTGTGATATTTTCTATCCAGTACGTGGATGAATGATGAAATTTGGAGCACCACTAAAACATTTTATAACCCCACTTTGGCACTTCTTAAAAAGTGAAGGAAAAGGAAAAAAAATGGTTCAGAGGCTTCGGTCCCCTACAATCATGGATAGAGCCCACAAGTACACAAGTCAAAAGCACCCAAAGGACCTTGACTGGACATCGACTCCTGCTTAACTGAGGTCAAAAAGTATCCCCAATCTGGCTCTACTTATGATAAACCCAGAAAGAACAGGCCTAGGACCTTCGTTTTCAAACTTCAATGTCCCTCAGTCCCTCCCATTTGGCAACTGCCTGTGAATGGAAACTTTCGTATTTCTTTTTTCAGAGATGGCTTCTGCAAGTCTAGGACGACGATGTGGACGATTGGGGTCCTTTGGATGAATTTAGGAAGGGTTATGGGGTGGAAAAAAATGATTTTTTCATCTCATTTTTTGGTGGGAGTTGTCTTAGTACATTTTAACCCACAAAGTCCCAAAGTTTTTATAGGAGACTTTTGGGATTTCATATAGGCTCATGTGATTTCAATTTTTGACATGATTTTTCAAAACTTTTTTTGAAGATCGGAAATTAGATCTCAAGAGGTGCACTACCTCTTTTTTTGATGTTAGTGTGTGAACAAAACTTTAGACCCCTATATACTTTTTGAATTTTAAATAAAATTAAATGAAAAAAAATATGAATAGATTTTTCTACTTTGAAAGTTTATGTTTTGAATTGTTGATATTTTTATTTGTTAATAATAATTAGTTACAAATTTTTGAAGTAGAAAGATACACTATAGAAATGAAAAATAATTTTCACACCCATATATTATATAAGAAAAAATTGTCTAAAATATGAACCAAAAAATTTCTAAAAATAACTCTCTATTGAAAGCTCATTTTGAGTTGAATATTGATGCAATGGTCATCTAAACGTGTTCTCTAAAATATTTGAGTTAAAAAAACATGCCATTTTAGTGCATTTTTAACCTCTTCTAGAAATCATTCCATATTTTAATTGAGTTTGAAATTTTGGGAGTAGAATCCTATAGTCATTAGTAAACAATGCTCAAAATTTGAAGTTAAAATTATAGTTTATTAGAAATCACTTGTTCGCACATGGTTTGTTGTAGTAGAACTAAGTGCACCCCCCTAGGAATGAGGTTAACTTTTTGAGAATAAATTCTTTATTTCAATTGGTACCTAGAAACAAAAGTTATGACACCATGAGTCCAAAGAACAACTAAAGGAGGCAATCCCCCCAAAAAATCCCCAAAAGTTGAATTTTTAAATTTTATTTAAATTTTATTTTCCTTGAAGATTATATTTTTCTTTACATTAGAAGCTTTGATTCCTTCTATTTGAACTAGTGATGACAAAGTTATGAACAATATTAGTTTTTGGACAATTTAAGCATTTTTGTGAAAAAACAACTTAAACAACTTACTTCTTAAAGAAATTTTAATAATTTTTCAAAAAGAATTGTTAGGCAAGGTTAAGTTTGCTTGCTAGAACAATTTCACCATTGGGATTATTGTAATTCAATTCCATCTTAGGGCTATTGATGATTTAGTTATCTTTTCAATCTTGAACTTAATTCTACTTAACAATTTTTTGATGAGTGAAAATTAAATGTTTTTTTGTTGAATTTTTTTTCCTACATTTTCAACTCAATTTTTCAACACAAAATATTAGAAAGTCAAAATCAATAGTGCTAACATTTTAATTTTAAGAAGATTCAAAGCCAAAAAATCTAGCCAATCAAGGAATAAAAAATTTATTCTCTTTACTTTAAATGCAAATATCTTGCAATCTATACAGCCAAAGTTTTTGAAATTTTTTCCACACATTCTTATACTAGTGTGGTATAGATATATAAAATAAACAATTGTCAAAGTTTATTGCTCGTTGCAATAAAAATGGCATTTTGGAGAAGGTTTTGATGGAAGAAAGGCCTTGGGACTGTGGGAATCCGGAATCAAGGGACGGATCAGGTTTGAGAGAAATAGGTGGAAAGAAGTAGAAAATTAAAAAAAAATTTAGTTAGAACTTGATTTTAGTTTAATAAAACCCAAATTAGAAAATAGATGTTCCGGCATACTCTGTAACCGGAATTTATCCGGATCCGGAATCTGGAAATACCTGGAACTCAGGAACCTACAGTATATGTCATCAAGGCTACGGGTATAGGATACTGTTCGTAAAACGGTCCTGTAGCCGTTATCCCGATGACCGTAGGGAGACAATCCAATACTTAAGCTGTCTACTGGGGGTTTCCATCTCCACTTTCTTGTTTGTTTGCTAGTATTCCATGTGGGTGGTTGAGAGAAAGAGTGGTAAGATAGCAACCGACTTAGGCTTTTTTCTCTTCCCTCATTTCTACTTAGCTTTATGGCGACAGGGCCTGTTTGGAAGTTAATTGTGCCTGCCCGGATCATTTCTCCGACCATTCCAGACAACACAAAACAGTACAAACAGTTAAAAGAGGATTTGATTAGTCTAGGGTGTGTCGGGCTACTGCATCGACCATGGAACCTAAAGAGTGAGGATATGATTTAGGAACTACTCCACGGGGGTCCAAATCAGTACGAGCTCACTCTAAGGGGACGGCCAGTCACGTGGACGGAGGATATCTGGGCGGATGTGTATTAGTTCCGGAAGAGCGGAACCGGGTTAGCATCAAGGACGGATCGTTTTGTAGCCGGAAAATTCACGGGGTCTGCAAATCCTAAGGACGGATTTACTATTAGCGATTACAAGGACGAGAGACATAGGAGAATCCTAGAATTTCTCATCCCAATCCTATATCCAGAAAAACCTACGCGGGTTACCGTTACGGTAGCTAATACGATTTTTGGGGCCATGGAGAATAGGACCGTAGAGTCACAGCCAGAATAGTCTCCAAACTAGTAGAGCATGTGACCCACGTGAAGGCTAGTCCAGTTAGCACTTACTTGTTTCACTTATACCATCAACAGGAACTCTTAAGTGCTGCAGAAATAGTCCAGTACAATACCGGAAAGGCTACTTTGAACATACGGGTTCTCTGGAGAAGAACCGGAAGAATCGGTTGAGTCAGAACCAAAAGAGCACCCCGAGGAACCTCTGACCAATCCGAGGACGAAGAAGCGGAAGTCAACAGATCCGGGATCACGGATCAAACCCTCGGTGATAGAGAGAGGTGAGTCAAGCAAGGATCCGGAAGAGGACTCTAGATCGGCGTTTTTCAATGCCAGATTAGAGTGGATACGGGAAGCCAAGGTGCTCCACGACAGCTTGGCGGATCTAGTGCTAGACACGGCGGAAGTCCTGAAGGTGGAGCCGGATCAGATTGTAGAAGCAGTCAAGCGACTACCCAAACTGGAAGACCTAAAGAAGAAGGAGGACTGGATTCAGGAGTTGGAGACGGAACGGGATCAAATCCAGACTCGACTGAATTGGGCGGAAGGAGAGATGGTGGCCTCAAAGCAGAGAGAGAAGGAGGCCCTCGCCCTTGTCAAAAACCTATCTGGAGCAGTCGACGTCACAGTAGACATCGTCGTGAAAGCAACTCTATTTGATTCTAGGATGATACAAGAGGGTCACATAACCGGGACTAAGGTGGTGACTATCTTAGTAGACTTCACAGCACGGATAGAGCGGGTCTTGGGGGAGATACGGCACATATTGAGTACCTTAGATCCGAACTAATTAATGGATTTCTCGAACTTTCCGGAAATCCCTTTTGTCACAAGTACTCCAGGGTGGCCATTAGCGCATCGTGCAGCTCATACGTAAAGACTGAAGGAGATACTCAAGCCGGCCAAGCCCACTTTCAGCAAGATGCGGATGACGGAATTGAACTTGAGGCCAGCTTCGGATCCGGAACATGAGTCCAGCGCGAAGTCAGTTCTGGTACCACCCAAGGTTTCAACTCCAAAAATTCCTAGAGCTCAGACGGTACCCAACCTCTTGAGGGGAACCTTCAAAGTTCCAGGGCAAGGAGTTAGGGGAGATCTCATTGAGCGGATAAGAGGAATGACCAATCCGGCTTGGACGAATCCGGAAAGTTTCATGCACATGTAGGAGACTACACCGAAAAAGGGGAGCGAACCAATGACACTGGAGGAGACACCACCAAAGAAGGGAACGGAAGTCCAAGTTATTGAAGATTCTGAGGAGGAAAGTACCCATTCCACGTCCGGAACGGAGAGGGATAGTGATCCGTCTCCAGCAAAGCGCCACATTCAGATTCGGGGAGCGACGAAAACAACCCCAGGGAGGAGTGTTAAAAGGACGTCGACTAGTTAGACGGGCAACCGCTCAAAGAAGACTCGGAAGCCGAGGCATTAGAGTTTTTAGGGCGAATAGTTTTGGATCGGGAACGGGTTTCCAAGCATGGGCCCAGGTTCCAGAATTTTAGGCAAGTAGCTTAAGAATCTCCGGTTTTCTCGGGACAACTGGAGCTGATCTTTTTGGATATCTCGGGGGGGTCAGCAATTGATTGCCTAGATTTCCATGTTTCTTTTCAGGCTTTTAGGCTTTGACTTTGGATTTTTCAGTTGGTATTCAAAGGCAGATAAATTAGTTGTCCTACATTCCATCCTAGTGCTTTCAAGTATATTATTTCACTTCTTTTCTTAATCTAAATCAACTGGGGTACTACTAGCTTCGCTTTGTTTACAGAGTTCTCGCTGGTGGATGTGTGAGTGTGTGCGTGTGTTTGTAGTGTACATAAGTATTGGAGCAAAAGAGGGACAAGTGGGAGGAATCCGGGTCTTAAATGATGGATCTTTTGGGTGTGGGGATAGCCGGGAAGAGATGCAATCTAAGTGAATGAGTGTAAGCGTTGTGTGCCTTTAAATTGCTAGAATGGCGATCCAGGTAGAGAAGTAGAGGTCCCTGCGAGTCTAGAACCAGGGAGGTTCCGTGCGGAGATAAGCAACCGCCAGAGGAAAGATCTCCTGCTATTCCGGAAGGTCTACCAACTTCCGCATCAGTACGCTATCCTTCCCTTGGCATTCTATTCCCTTGAGTCCAGAAGTTCGGATCTGTTGTTGTAGTAAGACGGGTGTGAGAGTTCCTTTGTGTAACCTGTCTCCGGATCGGCCCATCCGGAAGCTGTGAAAGAATACTTCTCCCTCCTCATAATACAACTATGTTGTTTGGGTGCGTTGTTAATTAGATTTAGAGTGCAGAGAGGTTAGATAAACGAGTGGTGAGTCCCCACTCCTTTTCAGATCAAGGGAGGACCCTCTGAGGCAACAAAAACCATTAACGGAAGGAGACAGAATTAGATTTTGAGTGTGTTCTGAATCCGAATCGAAATCCGGAAGGTACTAAGTTTCCGGAACGAGGTGAGGAAGTGGTACGAGTGAATTGAGGGTTTTAAAGAGAAGTAGTTACAATCCAGAAACCTCTAAATCAAACGATATCATACTAGAGTTCCTTGGAACAATAATTCATGTCATCTTGCAACAATTTGTTGTTGTAAGGATACTTATGGCTAACTGCGCGTACGACAAGGACTGTAGAAATTAAGCTTGATTTTTAGTGAATAGCATTAAATATAATACTTTACTATTTGTGAGTATGGGGAATTTCATTAAAATGGCGATTATTCTATGACTTTGGCATTCTCATAGTTCAGACCGGGTGGTCTGAACTCTACTAGCGTCCTAGATTTTTGAAATCTATACCATTATTAGATATCTAAAATCTAGAAAATATGTAGATTTTTAAATTCATTGGTCTGAAATCTACATCTTTTCTAGATTTAATACATCTAATAGTGGTATAGAGTTCACAAATTTAGGACACTAATAGATTTCAGACCGCCCGGTCTAAATTGTAGGAATGACACACTGTGAAAATGGCACATGGAATATTGCCATCTTAATGAAATTCCCCATGAGTGTTTTATTTCCACCTTTGAGATAAAGCGGATACAATTAGATTTTCTACCATTATGTTTCAAATCCTAATGTTTGAGTGTCTTAATATTGTTCAATTGGCCTTTTAAGCAATGAACACTTTTTAATAAATTTTTTAAATTACTTTAAGTTTCAATTGAGACTGCCAAACTTAGTATTTGGAGATATTTAGGCCAAAACTTTTGACCTCCAAATTGAAGGTGCTAACCTCAAATTTTTAGTTAGCTTAAGTTGTAGAGTACTACATGCCTATTCTAAAATGGTAAAAAAACTTTGTAATCTGACCTAATAGAAGTTATGGGTAGATGAAGTTTCACCTATAGTTCATTCAATAAAACTTCAACCAATGTTTTCTACTAACTTATAATTCAAAATTGATTTTTACTTTTGGATTTGGATTTTCAATCATGTTTAAATTATGAATTTCTTCTTTGACTTTATATAGATGGATCTTGATACTTTTCATCCAAAACTAAACTTTTTTGAATACCAAACTTCATCCAACTCTATTTTTTATTTTTTTAATCTATTTTCTAAATGTGAGATGGTTTTGGAGACCTTTAAAGATTACCTTTAGGAATTTGAATTCAAGTTTGTATTTTAGTAAAGTTGTTATGAATTTGATTAAACTCCTATTTAATTCATGACTTAACTCTAGACTTCTAATTTCAAATTTTTACTTTTAAATTTTCAATTGCTTCATATTGTAGACTACCAGATTACCTTTTTAGAATGGTAAAAACTTTATAAGTAAACTTTTCCAACAAAAATTATGAAGAGATGAAGTTTTCCAACTTTAATTCATCTAATAAAAATTCATCCAACATTTTCTACTAACTAAGATGTGCAAATTGACTTTTCTTTTAGAGATTTTAGTTTTAAATTATACCTAGATTTTGAGGCTTTTTTTTACATTAAAAGGATGAATATTTATAGTTCTCATCCAAAATTTCTAAATTCACTACAATAACTATCTTGATCATTTTAAAAATTACCACAATAAACTTTTTTAGATAACTTTTAACATTATTGCAATAAATATCTTGATAATTTTTAAATATTATCACAATAATTATTCTTGTAAATTTTACTATTGTAAATGATGTAAAGTCAACTGATCTTATCACTTTACAATGAATGACTTCATCTCTCACATTTTGTCAAGTTCTATCATTGTTTTGAAAACATCAATAACTCCTCACAAAGCAACTTTCAAAACCCTTGTTCAACTTTAAAACTTCAAATCTCCACAACTTTTCGACAATACAATTCACAATTTTTGACAATTTTTCTATTTGCAAGAAGCTCTCAAAGTTCTTCACACTCTTAGCAATTAAAAATAAGACATTTTAAAGCTCTCATAGAAAAATTTAGTACAACTCTAAAAATTCCAACAATTCTTAAGTTTTTTGCAATTTTCTTCAAAACAACATGTAAGTTGCAATTCTTGTATGTTTTCATTGAAACTAGTTGCCAACTAAATCTCACACTAAAATGTTTGTGTCAACCTCTTATTAAATTCTTTTTGAGTTCTTCAAATAAGCCAAATTATTTTTAAAGCTCTCACATCAAATTTGCAACAAAACAACAAAATTGAGAAATTTGTTAGTTATGAGTTCAAAGTTCCATTGCCATGGAGGCTTTAATAATGGAAACTAATGGAATTAAAAAAAAGAAAACTTTGAAAATAAACAAAATGCTGCATACAAAGCTAAAGCTTTGTTGTTAAGTTAGGAATATAAAACACCTACAAAGAACTTTCCAAGGTTTTAAGGAGAATTCTCAAAGAATTGGGAGTTCTACACAAGGAACTTGTACAAAATTAGCAAACACAAGATAATGTGACATTCAAAAGAATTCCAACTACCACTTAATATCACTGAGATTCAACCATGATTCTTTAAGATTAATGCTTGACTCAAATTTTATATAAAATTCCACAAGACTAAGAATGTTAGTAGATATGAATATTAGACTAAACGAAAAGTGAAAATATTTAAAAGGACCTCCATGTCTTTCAAAGAATGCACTCAAAATCACTATAAAATAGAAAAAAAATGCTTAAAAACTGCGAAGTTGATACAAATTGATCAAATTGGCTAAAAATCCATTAAATAGATCAAACAACAAGGTACAATATTAGTAAGGGGATGGTTTGGGGAGAAATAAGGAGGCCTTTTACAACTTCCCTTTTCATGTAATCCCAAGATTTTTTAGAGTGTGACCTCTAATTACTAAAATAATGTCAAATTTATTGTTGGACTAATTTTGTTTTTTACAAAAAAATTCAAACTGCCAAAAAAATTGGTATGTTGGCTTCAAAAGATCCAAATTAAGATTAGAGTCCTTGAACTCTTTTTCTAATGTCATTTGAACTTGTCAAAGTCAACATATTAAAAAATAAAGCACCGTATAATTTTAAATGAAGGAATTTTCCAAGAATTTTGGCTTGCCTAGAGTGTTCTAAGTTTTTTTGGATTAAAAAAAACTCATCTTTAGCTGCATTTGCATGTTGTATACTCCTGTGACTTTAATCAATGCTCTAGGTTTGTTTAAAATTTGTTAGGAATTATGAGGGTTGTCCATTTGAGTACTTTACAATGTTCAAATGCCTTCAAACTTGTGAGGGCATGTAGCGATTAGTCGGACCAATATTCCTCCAATTAGCCCTTAATTTACACCAAAGGCCCACTTAGAGTAAACCGCTCCGGAATCGTTCCCACGAGGACTTGAGGATTACAGATCTATAGGATAACCCAATCTAAGCATTCACTTTCTCTCCGTCAGACTACTCCGGACTATAGGTCTGGTCCGGCCACTAGTGCCGGATGGGTTCCGGAAGAATCCGGAAACCGTTCAGTGCCCCTTCCGGGATCCCTGGGTTTGGGTGACGAGTGGCTAGATCCACCGTCCGGATGCTTACCGTGTCCGGAAACACGCTCTCTTTCTCTCTTTCTCTCTCCAATACTAGTACTAACCTAACTTTTCAGGGACCGGAAGTGTCCTCTTGTTCCGTCACCTCACAAATCCGGAAGGCTTTCCGGATTAGGTCACGCAGGGACGGTCAAGGACTACAACGACATTCTAACCTTAACCGAGCACTGAGCCTCTTGTTGACCGGGTGGGTTTCCTTGTACTCTTTTGGACTTGCGCCGGGGCTTTGACTCTGTTCTACGGGGAATTCCGGCAATCCGGAATTCGGGCACGTCTTGCAACACTTTTGTACACGAAAGTTGCTAGCAGCCTCTCAGATACCCCTTTCACCTAAGGCTGTATCCTACACACAGGCTATACCGGCGTCCGAGCAGTACTATACTAACACTACTGTCGGAACCATCCGGTTGATCTCCCCATCAAGTTAGTATACCTGAAAACCACTCACGAAATCGACTCTTGCTACTCAAGGTAAGTTCTCAGTCTCCGGACAAGCGAGAATGGACCCACACCCTCCCACAAACATGTACCGCATACAAAAAGATAAAAGAATGGATACTCCAAACACTTGAAATTAAGCTCAAAAAGATACAATGCTGAAACTATGGGATAGATGCGAATGACTTGAAAGGCCATCAAAACCCCTACTTATACTAAGACTAACATCATCCTAAAAATCCTACAAAACATTCCTACTGGTCCGCTAGATTTCCGGTAAATCCCAGATCTTATTTTTCTGGCTTTTGACGGCCGGACTCCGATATTACCGCTACGCTACGTTACTGCACACTATTCCTTGGAATCCGGATCCTTGGGAAGAACATAGTCCTTCAGCAAATCCAGCTTCACCTCCTTCCGGCTACTCTCCGGAGAAAATAGATTTGGACCCCTTTGTCCCCATCTTTGGACCTCCACGATATTGGGGTCCCTGTCTACACTCCGGGTCCTGACTACCGGAACGTCTGGACTTCCTCGGGAATCCTTCTGGATCTTCTTATGACGAGGAGAGGACTGTACCGCCCGACCACTGTGAGTTTCCGGAGAAGTACCCGTCAGGTCGATGGTCGGGGTCACTAGAAGTAGATCTTCGCTTCGTTGGGGTACCACGGCTCCCCAGTCCACTCCTTCTGGCCTTCCGGGTGGTGGTGAAAGTTTCGGATTCACCGGTACCACCAGTGATATTTCAATAACCACGGATTCCGGGTTATTGCCTTCCGGAACCACCAAAGTTTGCGCGGAGGGGAAAGACGGAGTTACCGGATCCGACTCAGTGGGAGCCAAATACTCCATCATCTCCCGCATCTCTGCCCGGGATGCGTCCATCCGTCTCGCCTGCTCTAATAAGCACTTGATGATGTGAACCCGACTCGAGCTGGCGGCTACGTCGAGGTTGGCTTCAAATAGCCGGGCTTTATTGATACAATCCGCCGGTACGTCGAAAGAGCTCCGGAGCCGAACTATACCTTGACACAATGCCGCTATCTGCCGGTGGTGGTCCTCTTCTGTGAGCCGGGCCGTTTCCTGGGCTGTGCGGAGAGTGCTCTCTAATCCCACACACTTGGATTCTGAGTCCCGGACTTGGTCCCGCAACGTTCGGTTCTCTACGCGTAACGTTCCCAACTCCGTCACCAGCTTCTTTCGTTCTTCTATTAGAAGACCGTTTTGCTGCTTCGCCGCCATCAACGCATCCGTCCTCCGGAAGATGGCGTTCCGATTAGTTAGTGCCATCTTCCGGCACACCCGTTTGAGAGCCCCCTTGTAATTCTCGCAGATCTTGGTGAGGTCATCCGCCCGCCACACTAGGTGCTAAGCCATCTCTTGGATGTCTTCTAATGGTGTCCCTCCCAATTGCATGTGGGTCCTGTCTCCCTCCTCTACCTCCATCATTCTGGACCGGGAGGGTCCGGCCTCGGCCTGAGTGGTAACAGCATGCGGTTGCACTGGCCCAACCAGTTGCATAGAAGGTCGGACTTCTTCCGGGGTCGGGCCGGTCTCCGTCTTCTGCTCCTGAACTTCTTTTTCCTGTGGCTCCAGTGCGGGAGGATCTTCTGACGGATTCACCGGCGGCGTCTTAGTCCGCCGTCGTCTCTTCCTTAGAGGAGTGGACGGCTCCTCGTCCTCTGTCTCCTCATCATCCGGTCTGTCTCGAGGAGAGGGTTCTTCTCCCCCGTACTGCTGGAGTTGAACTAGCTCCTGATAGGCGCTCTCCTCGTTTGCCTTAAGCAGGGAGTGATGAGCATATAGATGGGACAGATATGCCGGAAGGGGACTCTTACCCTTCTTCCCCGACCGGAGGGAACGCACCAGGTCCCCGATTAATTCATGAATGATGGTTGCCCAATCCATCATCATTTTACCCTGGAGGCTCCCGAAGATGGCGGAGGCTACCTTCGCTACCACTCGCCGCGGCATGGTTGGATGGAGGATAGGATTAAGAAATGCTATCACATCCCGGTATTCCGGATTCACCAAGTCGGAAACCCAGTGACCTTCCTTCGGATTGGCGGGCGCCCGGAATTCGCCCTCCATCACCTCCTGATTCTTTTCCATAACCTTGTCCGGCGCCTTCCGGAACTTGTAGATGGCCCTCCATGTGTTAACCGTCCATAGTTTTGGTTTCGCTCGGAGGATGGTATCCAAGATACCACTTTCCAGACGAAGTATGTCAGACACCAGACTCTCCTCTCGGATGCTCCACGGAACTTCCAGGAGCCCATCACACCCCATGTTGTTGAGGTTCTCCCGCAGGCGCACCAGCCGGTCCTCCTCGGTAGGAACCTCCGGAACCACCTTCATCACTAGAATGGTCCTCGGTCGGGGCGCTGGTGGCGGCATCTCGTCTTCCGAGTCCTCGGGCAAATCCTTCAGCTTGCGCCGGCTTGCCCTGGAAGACATCGTGCTTACAAACAGACCTCACACAACCTCTCCCTAACTCTCCTGCTCACAAATTTTCACTCCGGTAACCCCTACACGATCGCAACTCACACAGTCCCTCAATCTACCGGAATTCTCACAAAGCTAGGAAGACGGAAAACACCGGTGGAAGAAAAAACAAAGAGATACTCGTGCCCACTGCCGGCTACAGTCCTCCTCTTATACTGGCCAGATAGTTGGTTTAGTTGAATGAATGTACGGGACAGGTCTTGGCGGCAAAACCCTATCCCTAGTACGGATCCGGCTTCTAGTTTTTAGGGCCGGCGCCGTCATCTGATTTCCGGAACTTTCTAGGGTTCCGGAATTAGGTTTTTAGACCTAATGAAATTTTCTCGAATCCGGAAATCCGGTTTTCCTAAATTAACCTAACTTCCTAGGAGAACTCAAAAACTTTCCTTTTTAAGGAGACGATTTTTGAATTTTTCCGTCATATGCTAGTATTCTGGGCCTAGCATGTGGGATCACATTCCCACAGGGCACTTTACAACTAAGCTAAAACAATCCATTGCGATCAAATGACCCATTGTGGTCACTAAAAAATGACCCATTGGGGGGGGGGGGTAGTATGTGAGATTTGGGCCACAATGCATGTCTTATATGATAGCAATGGAGTGAACACTGACTTCATTAGGAACTTCTGAGTTTTCAATGTGAAGTTCATTGTAAAAATTGACTTTTTTGGCCTTCCATAATAGAAAATATTTTGATTGCATCAAGTTGTGAGATGAGTATTATAGATTCTGATTTTCTTGGTGTTAACCCCTAAGTGCTCAAATGACCATTTTTTGGTTGCTACCTGACTACGGGCAGAATTTTTGGGCCAAAAAACTTTTTTTCAATTTTTTTTCTTAAAGATTGGGCTGCCTTTCAGTATTTATACTCAAAACTAAGATTGCTACGGTCAAACAAAAATTATAAGAGAAACAACACAAAGTGTTCATAATTGCATAGTATTAAAAAAGTTACTATTTGGGAAAAGTATTGGTGTTCTCATTACTAAATCTTATGCATTTTTTTTACAAATCAATAGAAATCATAATTTTGACCAATCAAAAGAAATTCAAATGCTAAAGATAGAAATTGTATGTTTGGTGATTTTTGAAGTTATATCTTCAAAATTCATTTGAAGAGAATCTAAAAATAATTTTATGAATTTAACCGTACGGATAATTTTCTCTTTTTGTGCTTCACATGTTCTTCTTTGACGCAAAATTTAAAAAATTTATAGAACTTATATTTTATAACACATTTGTGTTTTGTCCAAATCCCTTGGGCTTTTAAGGGTTATGGTAGTCTACAAACTCTTTTGGGTTGAACACTTCAGAAATTCCTTGCGAATTCATACTTTGTCAAAAAAATTGAATTTCAATTGCACTTACTGTTTCTCACACTTGTACTAATGTCGGATAAAAATTGAAAAATTTCATAAACAAGATGATGCCAAACTCCTCATTTTGAATACAATGGGTTGTTTTACCTTACTACAAATTCTACACAAATTTTTAGTGGAATTTTACCACAATTAAGATAGTTTTAAAAAATTTACCAATATTAAATAAAACAACTAACCTTTTGAAAAACTAACCTTTATAATTTAAGAATATCTAACATTTTACATGTAACATCTAAAAGGTCTAATAAACTAAATACAAGCTTATATTTTTACTCTGCACTTTTCACAAGAAGTTTGGTTTATAGCTACCTTTTATTGAATTAGGTAGACTAGAATCTTTTAATTATTGCAAAATCTTGACAAAGTAATATAAGCAAGCACAAATAGTTTCTTTGTGTTTTGCCTTTTGGATCCTAAAGTGGGTGTTAAAGCATTGTCCAATTGGCCTTTCAAGTAATAAACAAATCTTACCTATATTCAAATTCTAAGTGGTTCAAATCTCAATAGAAACAATTACAAATTACAAAAGTTAATGATTTAGGGTGTTTTTGGTTAGTCTAGGCCCAAACTCCAAACTTCATAGATGAAAGTGTTTAAATCAAGTTTTAACTACCTCAAATTGTTGGATATGGCTTGCTTATTCTAAAATAGTAAAAACTTAAAAATAGGACATTTATACAAAGCTATAGACAGATGAAGTTTTGTCTTTCAATAAACCTAAAAAATTCCATTAGGAAAAAGCCCCCCATTCCAACAATATTATTGCAATATTGTTTCAATGGTTGAATAGTAGAGTATTAAAAGCAAACTATTGTAGTATTGCAACAATACAATTTTAATGGGGGAATGTATTCTATCTATTGAAAGTATACTATTGCAATATTGCAACAATTTGCTTTTAATACTCTATTGTTCAACCATTGAATCATCATTGCTACAATACTATTGCAAAGGAGGTACTTTCCCAATGTCATCCTAAAACACCTTATTCTAGAAAACTTCATCCATTCAATATTACAACTTTAAATGTCCAAATTGAATTTGATCTTCAAGTTTTTGTTCTAGGTTGTGGATTTAGAGGTTCTTGTTTCAATCTAATTAGACGAACTCATGTTCTTTTGATCTAAAACTAAGCCTTTTCAAGACTAAACTTCATCTTACTCTAATTTCTTTAATTTTTATTCAAATTTGAAGTGTGAACAAGTTCTAAAAACCCATGAAAATTCTCTATAACAATTCAAATTCAAATTTGTATTTTAAAAAGCTCTTAAGGGATTGGCTTAAGCTTTAACTACGTAGTATCTATAATGGACTATTTAAATTGTGTTTAATAATATCTTTTAGATATTCTACGCTTTAGATCTCTAAATTACCTTTCCAAAATGATAAAGCACTTAATATTTGGGCTTTCCTAGCAAAAGTTATAGACAAATGAAGTTTTGACTTTATTTTGCCCTAGAAAACTTCATCCATCAATTTCTACAAGCTCATTTGTCCAAAATGACTTTTCTTTTGGAGATTTGGTTTTAATATTACTTAAATTTTGAAGTTTTTTTAGTCTAATAGGATGAATTTTGTAATTCTCATCCACAATTTCTAAGTCTACCATAGTAACTACTTCGATAGTTGAAAAAAATTACTATAGTAAACTTCCCTCAATAATTTTTAAAATTATTCTAGTAAATATTTTGTTAGCTTTTAAAAATGACTATGGTGATTTTTTTAACTTTCCAATTTAGGGATAATAAATGATGTGAAGTTATTTGATCTTATTTCCAAAACAAAAAATTACAAAAATCTCAAATGATAGAATTTGAACATTTTAAGATTTTGACTTTCTTGATGTGTCAAGAGAGTTCTTAGGAGTATGAAAAGACTCTTCTTTGGCTTTGTTTGAATGTTGCATGCTCCCAACCTTGAGTCAATGCTTTAAATTTGTTCAAAATTCATTGTAAATAGTTGGTGTTGTTTGTTTGGGTATTTGTCAATGTTAAAATGCTTTACAATTTAATAATTTCTATGGAATTAAGCAATTTGGGAGTTTTTTGATTGCGGTGGAAATGTGGAATCTTGGTAAACCAAATGCAACATTGAATTTCCAGTTTGTTTCGACTCTCAAAACACCTTTTTTTCCTTGTACATTGCTGCTTTTCGTGGCATTTGAATTCTTTACCTGTAGGGCTAGTAATTTGACTTCTATTTGGATTCTAAAATGACTAGTAATTCTAGTTTTAGCTCCTCACAAGTGTATCTAAACCTAAAGGAAATTTAAACTTATGAAATTTTATCTTTGTGAGAATTCATCACATGCACTCATAGGCTTCGGTTGTTAGTTGGACATTAGTCGTAGGTTGAGGAGATATCTACAATGGATCTTTTAAAGTATTATTTTTTGCTAATTTAAGGTTTTTGACCTATCTACAAGCCACATGATGGCATATTTTAGGTACTTTGGGCTTTTATAGACAAAATATTATATTATAGTTTAACACTTTGTTTAGAAATTTTGGCCTAATAAACCAGGGTTGTCATAACGGGCGAGTTAGGGTCATCGGACGGGACGGACAGACGGACGAACCGGATCGAATGGATTGACGGTCCGGACGGCTTTAATTTTCAAAGGTATGGAATTTTTTGGGAATGACATGTCACCTCGGAACGCGAGATCCAAGGTGCGGACGTCTAGGTAGGGTGTAAACTCTAATGTATGGGCACGGACGTCATCGTGCCACCGTTAGGGCGCGGACACGTACTATGAGGGCGTGGACTCGTCATGATAGCGTTTTTCCTGGTCAAGGAAAGGAGAAGGTATACCTTTTCAAGATGCTCACCGAAGGACTTGGTAGTGGAGTAGACTTGGTGAAGCGCATGCAACCAAGGGGGAATCTGCAGAATGCATAGATGATGTTTGACCACATCAAGCATGTGAAGGATTGAACCACAATGGCTTGCCACGTGTACGATTCTGAGTACAAAAGGTAATGACCATTGCAACATGCGATATGCAGTCCGAAGATACGGAAATTCAAGTGCAATTCTGGAGGTCATTGAATGTTGTAATGTCAAGATATGGACTAGATCACCCAAACTTCAAAATGTTCATGGCAGATAGTGCTATGGCCAATTGGAATGCAATTCGAATTGTCTACGGAAGTAGATGTGCCAATGACAAAATGGAGAATAGGGAGAGGACATGCTTACTGTATTGGAGTACTTCTCTTCAAAAACATACTCAGAAACATATAAAAGAAGCATTTCAACAACAACACAATACACTCTGTAAATAGTATAAAGATGTGAAAACTATGGAGGAGGCAGAGACACGTTACCTAGCAATTCGTTCATGGTGGTTATCATCAGGTGCTACCAAGGAAGATGCACTTCATCACTTGGAGCATTGGTTGGCATTTTGGCATTTCAGATATCGACAGTGGGGGGGCTTCATGCAAATGGTAAGACAATATTTACTTTTCTTTATGTCAATTTATTACCATACGGACAAGTTGTAGTCATATTGGACTTGAAAAATGAGTAGTATGTTGATGATGTATTTGTTTCAGTAAGAATAGTATGTTTTCCTAATTAATTAATTAGAAATGCCTTTCATCCCATTTGAACTATACATGCACATAGTTCATGGTCTTCACTATTTTTTGTAGCTGGAATGAAAGAAAGTAATTATGAGAAGTAATTTTGATTATTGGATGCATGTCTAGGATTTGAATTTGGAAGAAATGGCAAGCATGCCTTCGTGCAATCTATCAGAGATAGTTCATAATAAGTGGCTTCAAATGTCTGGCAATCGAGGAAACAATTTGTTTGATGCCACATGTGATGATAGCATCCATGCATGGATGCAAATGACAAACTATCGTGCATATCTGAGAGGCCATGCCTTTGGATCTGGTCCGTCGAAGGGGGAGTTGAAGTTGAGAGCTGCAAAACGAAGTGAAGATCCTAAAAAAATGGCAGAAGCATTGAATTCCCTACCTGGATCTGAAGGAATTGGAAGTCGTATATCACATTTGGAAGGAAAAGAGATCTTTGGGAGTACAAAAAGGAAATTGGATGTTCCAATTGGTGATGCAGGAGATTCACATCGACCAGACAAAGTAAATTTCTCTCAACCTTGTGTCCGAATAAGGTCCACTCACTACTAGAAAATTTCGTTTTTCTGTTGTTTTGGTCGCGTTGATCCGGTCAAAATCTGACAGAAATCTGTTGAAATCTGACAGAAATCTGTTGATTTCAACAGATTTCTGTCAGATTTTGACCAGATCAACGCGACCAAAACAACAGAAAAACGAAATTTTTTAGTAGTGACTATTCCTCCTACAAACTCTTCAGAGGGCAAAAGAAAAGAACCAGAGTCAAATAGGTATAACCATGTCACAATTGCATTTGAAAGCGACTGTGACACATCGAAGTGGCACATTGCAAGGATCAATCACAAATCTAATGCTAAGTGTCAAGCTCAGCAGTGAGGGTCAAATATGAAGTGCACTACTCGAATTGCAAGAGGACGAAAGAGAACACCAGTTCCAACTTATCGTGGTAGAAAAGAAGATTACGAAACTAAACGAGAGGTATTTGCAGACTTTTGGTTTTGTGTAGATGATATAGAACAATGTGTGAAGGGTACGAAGCATAAGTGGATAATAGATTGGCCAGATGTGCCAAAAATTTGGCCTATTTTGATAGGGACAAACCTCAGCTGAGACGAGACTTTGCTATTGCAACATGTTGGCTTCTGGTTGCAAGAACAACCTACATTGTCACCATGTCGTTTGTTCAGCATGTCAAAGGTTTTTGAAAGTGTTCTGTATGATGAGGTCCCGCCAACAAATGCAGATGTGTATCCTATAGTGAGAAACAACCGAACCATACGGCGAATAGCAAATGCACCAACTGCAAAACAACGCAATAAGTGGGAGAGTATAGGCAATGTTAGAGGTCAAATTCTAGAAGTGACCTTGTTTCCTTTCCCAGGACTAGGTGCAATCATATCTCTGGAGACTGGGATAGATCAGAACAGAAATGTGTATCGAGTGACAGTGGGTATGTTTCCTTCCTGCACATGCCCAGACTTTGTGAACATGTCTACTTCAGCTATTGGAGGACGTCAACAGTATGTGAATTGCAAGCACCTATATTACTTGTATTGATATTTCTGCAAGATGGACATCCATGACGACAAATTCATTCATGCACCGAGTTATAGTTTCAATGAGTTGAAACTTCTTTTACTTCGAGCCCCAATAGACATATAGTAAACTTCATATGTATTTTAGTGATATTTCCTTAATATATTGAAAATACCATTGAATTGATGGAAAATAAAGAAAAATGGAAGCTTGAACCCTACAATTGAAAGCGATAATGTAGTTATGAAAATATGAATATGAATGACATTTTCGTTTCTTTTTTTTTTTTTTTTTCTTGAATTGTATTTCTCATGTCTTTCCCCTTTTTTCCCTTGGGTTTCCATTAGTATTTCCATTCTTCTTGAAATTGACTTTCATTTGTTTCATCATACATTTGTATGTTTTTTTATTTTTTTCGTATCCTAAGTCCATACTATTTTTTTCCTCCATTGTTATTCTTATTTCATTTTCATTTTCTATTTTGTATCATTTAGTACCCTCCTTTTGACACTTTACTTCCCATTTCTTCCTTTTGTTTTCCTTTTCTCTTCCATATCATTTCTTTTTCATAGTTACTTAACCATTTTTCTAGGAAGACGTCTTCTATGCTTTATAATTTTTTTTTCACTTGAGTAATCACTCCATTAAGTTGGAGTATATTAGCGAGAGGTCTATGAGACTAAAATGTGATGGCCCGGGTTCGAATCCCGTGAGGCCCCAAATTCTGCCGTTGGGCGCAATCTCTGTATTGAGCTAAGTCTTAAGAATTCTTCTATAATAGCTATAGTGGAGGCTAGTTACTCTAAACCAAATATTTTCTATAGTATTAAATCCTAAACTAATTATATTTTTTCCTATAAATGATTGGTGATTGCATACATAGTTGCATTATAGAGTTGGAAGTACATGCCTAAATGTATACTAATGTTTACGGAAATTTTCACATTTCAAATGGTCATTATTGAAATAACTTTTTTTTTTAAAAATTCACGATTATAGGTGTCTTGGTCATAGGTCCCAAATTTTACTAAAAATAGTAAGTATACATCTAATTTTGAAAAAAAATTATCTTTTTTAGGATTTTTTTGGGGTTTTTTTTCCAATTTTGGGGGCTCCACGCTCGCAAGGCCTACGCTCGCAGCTCACAAGCTCGCTGCTCAAGGCTTGCATGCTAGCATCATTGAAGACTTACTTATAGAACTTGTGCTTCAAAAATTTGCACCTTTTGAATATGCTTCACTATACTCCAAGTGCTCCTACTTCAAATTTTCACTACATATAAAAAATACAAACACATTAGGTCAAATTCATATGTTGACAATATGAGAATATTAGGTCAAAGTGTTGACATCAAAAAAAAATTAGGTGAATTTGTTGACATTAAGATGAAATTAAATCAAAATTGTTCCAAAAATGCTTCAAAAAAAATGCTCAAGTTGTTCATATTAAGTCACATTGTAAACATTAAGGTGAAATTAGGTGAAATTGTTTCAAAGAATTGCTCCAATTGCTCCTATTAAGCTTTATTTAATTCAAACTCTTAAAATTCATTTGAATTGAAGATCAAAGTACACTCAAATTGTTCAAATGATGTTCAAATTGATCACATTAGGTTAAATTGTTGGCATTAAAGTGAAATTAGGTCAAATGGCTTTAAGAATGCTCCAATTGCTTTAACTTGTCTCTAATTACATCAATTTCTTGAAATTAAGTTGATTGAAGCTCAAATTATACTTAATTTGTTCAAATGAAGCTCAAATTGCTCACATTAAATCAAATTAGGTCAAATTGCCCTAAAAATGCTCCAATTGCTTCAATTTGTCTCTAATTACATCAATTTCTTGAAATTAAGTTAAATGAAGCTCAAATTACACTTAATTTGTTCAAATAAAGCTCAAATTGCTCACATTAGATCAAATTAGGTCAAATTACTCAAATTAAACTCAAATTAGATCAAATTGCTTTAAAAATGCTCTAATTGTTCCAATTTGGCTTTAATTACATCAATTGCTTGAAATTAAGTTGATTGAAGCTCAAATTACACTTAATTTGTTCAAATGAAGCTCAAATTGCTCACATTAAGTCAAATTAGGTCAAATTGCTCACATTAAGTCAAATTAGGTCAAATTGCTCACATTAAGTCAAATTAGGTCAAATTGCTCACATTAAGTCAAATTAGATCAAATTAGATCAAATTAGGTCAAATTGCTTAATGAATGCTCCAATTGCTCCAAATTGGCTCTAATTACGTCAATCTTTTAAAACTAAGTTAAATTGATGTTCAAATTACACTCAAATGAAGCAAAAATTACTCACGTTAGGTCAAATTGCTCCAAGAATGCTCCAAGAATGCTTTAATTACATCAGTCTCTTGAAATTAGATTAGATTGAAGCTTAAATTACACTCAAATTGTTCAAATGAAACTCAATGTTCAAATCACCATTCTATACGTGAATTCAAATTTGTTTAAAACAAATGTAAAGAAAATAGCTTGAAAGTATTGTTGAGCTCAAGAACACTACCACTTGATAAATTTCTTCATTCACAAACAATGGTGATCAAAATTGAAGAATTGAAATGCAAATTTGTCAAATTGCAAAGACTTTGTAAATACTTTGTTGTAGAATTCAAAATTGCTTCAATCTAACAAAGCTTCAAATCATTTAGTAGTAAGAAAAGAACATTAGAATTGAGAACATTCAAAGCTTTAACATTCAAATCATAAAACTGTAGAAGTAAAATGAAGTGTGAAGCCAAGAAATATGAAACCTCTGTACCTCTGCAATATCATTGTACCTCTGTAATATCACATTTTAACACTGTGTGATATTACAGAGGTGAAATGGCCGTTGGAACTTTATAATATCATATTGTATACAAATGTGATATTACAGAGGAATTAGATCCTCTGTAATATCACACAATGTTAAAATGTGATATTACGGAAGACTTTGTGATTTTAGTAGTATGATAAAAGGTTTGTATTGTATCGAATTGATTTGCATATCTTTTACTTTGGAATGGATACTTGAGATATATGGTGACACAATTGAATGAAAAGAAGCTGTATATGATTTTAGCAAAGTTTAAGAACATTGTTTGTTGTTATTGGAACAAACAATTGTCACATTTCATAACTTAATTTATTACTTCACTGAATGTTTGAGGATCAAATACGTATATCAATAAGTCCTTCATGTTATCTTGTAGTCTCCAATGAAATTGACTCATGATTGAGTACTTCTTCATTCTATTTGATATTATAGACTAATTATTTGAAGTATATATTAATACAAATTGTAATCCTAGTTGTATGAAACAGATCTTGGTTGTTTTCCATTCAACGGATCTTATTATGCTTTCTAAAAGTCTCTACAAATGTTGCGAAGAACAACTCAATATTCTTTAAGATTAGTGATCTTTTTTCAAATAGAGAAACAAATCAAAATACAACATACCCTATAAACAAAGTCCCAACTATACCAAGTTTCTGACTTATAATTGATATATAAAATTTTGATTTTTTTTGCTAGTGAAAAAATATATTTTATATTGATGTTTTTTTTCTCAAAATATTTGATGGAAAAATCAAATTATTATGATTTTTTAAAGTTAAAAGTGAGAATAAGATTATATCAATTCTAATATGTATTAGAATAATTTGGAATTTTTACCATATATGAAGTTTAAAATATTTTTTTTAATTTTTTAATTTATATATGTATATATATGAATGAAAATCACATCATATTATGTTATTTAGGTCCTAACTTATGGAACTTGCAATAGCAATACATCTTTCAATTTTTAGATTTAAAAAAAATTTAAGATGAAGTAGAAAAATATTTTGTCAAGCTTCATTTTCTTAATTTAAATCAAATACACAAAATGGTTAAATTGAAAACTATAATCAAGGTTGACCAAGATGCATTCACTTTTGGGATGCGTGAATCTTTACAGGTTAGAGATGGGGTAATTAGCAACCTTTAAAATAGTAAATTTTTTTAAAAATGAAGAAATAATCTACTCTCAATCAAGAAAAGGCTTTTAATGTATAATAATACTAGTTTATTTAGAAGAGAATAATTCTTAGCTTTTAAAATACTTAAGTGCTTTTGAAAAGGGAGGTAACTTAATTTATGAAGAAAGACCTAGCATTAGTACAATTAAGAGTGGTCTTATCAAACTGTTAGGGATACAAGAACTAAAAAACAAGAAGTACAATAGCGCGTAAGAATAGCTTTTACAAAATTTATTGTACTAAATTGAAAGCTGAACAAGGTACAAAGCAAGGCAATTTGAATGCATTGCTTCAAAAATAATGTTAGCAAGACTGAGGAGTCTCTCATCTTACCTTCTACTAATATTAATAATTAGAACCTTTGGGAGAATTTCTGGAAGACTATAGAAGCTCTATAAGATACTAGAGGACTATCTAGGTATCTAGACTAAGTCATTGAATGTCTATGACACAAACAACATAAGGTTCACAACATAAGGTTGTTCTTCTTCTTCTGTTGACACATGTAAAGTAAAAATACCTATTTTTGTTTGTCCCTCCCTCTTCCCCCAATTTTGTGATATAAGGATTTTTTGAAGTATTCCAAATATGAACTTAAACCATTTATGTGGGATGTCACCTTACCTTACCTATGGAGCAACATCATTGCAAAGTAATAAAGCTTTTAGTGAATTGATTTGGGTCTTTTAGAAAACATTTCAAACAGGCACCTACATAACACTTTAAGATTTGACTTTGAAAATTCACAAAAAAATACAAAAATTATCTGAAAAATGCCATTTAAGATTTTTTGAATTCTTGAATTTTCATTTTTTTGCATGTATAAAATAATCCCTAATTATAATTTGGACTCCACCCTATGCACATCAGCTTAAATGAATGGTTTTAGACATTTCTACCTTTTGCATCACATACTTAAGAATTGAAAATCATGTAGGCAGACTACAGACACATGCAACATTTCTTTTTTGCAGTACAAGGCTACAACCGCGGCCAAAGTGAGTCATTTGCCAAGGGAATAGCCTTGTATTTAAAAAAAAACTAAGGGATACAGGAGCCCAGTGCAGATTCGTGAGACTCTAGGCGAAAGAAAACCCCAGCGTGCGAGGACAAAAGACTGGTCGTGAGGGGTGAACCCGCTCGCTAAGGAGACGAAGAACTGCTGCTGCCGCTGCCGCCTGGCCAGCTCTCTTGGATGACAATCCATGTCGTCGTCGTGTTGCTGTTGTTGTAGCGGGCCGGACTCATGACTTGATGGTCACCCTCCCTGCCTGCAGATCCATGGACATTGCGCCATTCGACCAACGCTAGCTTCTGCCGTCGCTCTTGCTTTCTCTCTTTTCTTCCGGCTTGTTGTGCGTTCTGCGCTCGCTCGCTCGCTCGCCAATTGCTCCGCCCATTCTCCTCGCGCTCCGGATGCTGCAGCTATGGACTCCTCCTCCCTCGCTCTTCCCACCGTCCACACCTCGTTCCCTCTCCACGTTGTATGTCTCCTGCTCTCCTCGTGGCCTCCTTCCTTGCACTGCGTTTGTTTCTTGCCGCTGCTTCCCCTTGTTTCCTTCCTTGTCCCTCATTCTTGCTTCTTGGTACTCATTCTTGGTACTCTTCCTATTCTCCTCTTCCATCCTGTTTCCCTCATCTGCTGGATTGATGCTGCGATCGGCTCCCTTGCCGTCTTCCCTTCTTTTCATTTGCGTTCCTCTCTCTCTCGCTCTTGTTGCGGCCCTGCCGTGCCATGACCGTCGATTTCTAGCCGTCCCGTTTTCGCTCTTGTTCCTTCCTCCGGAAATCGACGTCGGTCTTTCCCTCTTCTATTTCCCTAATTCTATTTATCCCCAATCGTAATAGGGACTTCCTGATCGAATTGTTTGTCTTCGTGGTTTTTAATTTCTGATCACATTCTATGGACGCAACCACAAGCATTCCCGCGTACTTTAATCAGTCTTCTGTAACTGCTGATTCAACGTTTGCAATAGCCTCTGCTGTACCTTCATGATTTCACCCTTCGCCCATGTGTGCCGCGGATTCTATCTATAGATTGAGTGTATTATAATTCACTGCATCTGCTTCTTGCGCTTGACGACTCTGCATTTGGAGCATCCCTGGAGAATTCTTGTTGGCGTGCCCTTGATGGAGCAAGTGATATGTATGGATGCCATTTCAAGAAAGTCACTTACTCAGGAGTGTGCATCATATCCTTCCCAGCGTGCACGTAGCTTGCAATCGACTCGGGTGCCTGTTTGAGTTGTTCATCAAGAATAGATCAAATGTTTTGACCCAGTGTCAGCTGACCTAGTCATTTCTTGGCAGTCTTTTGACCACGGCTACTTCTTGACGGTGCGTGCCATCCAAGAGCTCCGAGACAAAAAGCGTGGTCCAGTTCTCGTGGGCATTGGTGGCCCGAGCGGCTCTGGAAAATCCAGGTTAGTTAACTCTACTGAAGCCTTGAAGTATCTTCTCCTATTTTGCAATTTGAACAATTTGTCGAGGAAAGATAGTGTATTTTATATATGAAGCGGATCGGTTATCTTTACATTGAAGACTGAACGATATCTTTTGCTTGAGATTTTTTTCTTTAATTTTTTTTCCACGAGTGCTGTCGTGGAGGTAGACGGTTTCCTCTACTCACACGACGAGAGCCCGGCTTCGAAGCGTTCAAATGCAAAGGATTCCTATTTTTTGGAAAGCACTCTTGTCTCGAAACATTGTTGTACAATGTACGACCTTGTCGTTCTTTAAAGCGTTCCTTCCTTTCATGGAATTCGATTGTAGCGTTTTGCTCTTCCTATCGTGTTTGAAATTTGAATATGAAATTCCTGGTGAATGGTACGCTCGGCTTCTAGTGCGGATGTTGGGTTTTGCGTTAAATGACCGAAACAACAACGCATCAATTTCGAACGTCAGTCAAATCCTTGTTTCTCACAGAATAGATCGTCATGAGTGTTTATTACCGGCAAGGATTAGAATTTTGGATATTGATATTTATGAAGTAGTTGGAGAAATTCTTAGTACTCCTTTGACAATCTTTTGAATTGGCTTAGACAATGTTCAGCGTGGTTTTAAAACTGGACATAACGCACTGCTTCCCTAACCGAAGGCTTTTTCTGGGCTTTGTAGTCTCGCGACGAAAATTGCCTCTGTTCTTGGAGGTGCAGTTGTTGCGATGGAAAATTACCACGATCCTTCTCTATCTGTTGATGATAGCAGCTACTTTGATACAATTGATTTCCTGCTGTTGATTCGAAACTTAGAGGTACTCTTCTTATCCCTGGTCGCATGTGCAGTTGTGCAAACCGTCGGAAGGGATCTGATATCTCTATTACCTGCTGCTAACAGATTATATGATTACAAGCGTAGGCTGCTGGAGGTTAACTAGAGAGACTTATATGTCAATTTCCCAACTACCGAGGAAAAGAATTTTGCGGAGTTCTATGCTGCTTTTGTCATGTTTTTATTGGTTACTCATACTTCTGTCCAAGCGTTACAGGACTTGCTGAAGGGGAAGGATATAATGATGCCAGAATTCGACTTTCAAGAAAAAAAGCGCTCAGGTTTTGTTTTAATGAAGGTTCCGAAGTCTGGTGTGGTAGGCCCCATCATGAATTCGTATTTTTGTTCATTTGTTTGAAAATTGTAGGCTCATAATGTTCTCGTTTTGTGAAGGAAGTATTCGTTTGGTCCCGTTTTTAGCTTGCTGCCACCAAATTGGACTTTTAGAATTCTGATTGCGCCGTTTGTGCATGGATCCTTTACCAGGTTCTTGTTGAAGGTACCTACGCACTTCATTCCAGATTGCGCTCTTTGTTGGACATTCGCGTGGCCGTGGTGAGTGTTTCTGTATCATGACTGTGATTATAATATCACGTCACGAATGTGATGAATCAACGGAGTTATTTATTTGTCGAATTTTTTTAAATCGATTTAAAATCCCCACCAAGAGAATTAGAAAATAGGGTTAGCTAGTTCATGCAACAAAGTTGTGGCAGATTGCATTGTACGGTTAGTGTGCTCGTGGACTTTTGCCAGCGACACTCGAACTTACGTTGCAGCTAGGTTTGCAGGTTGGAGGGGTTCATTTTAATCTGCTTTCCAAAGTTCGCCGGGACATTGGCGAGACCCTATCATTGGATCGACTTAAAGACAGTATCTTTCCTACGTTTCGAACAAATATTGAACCAGACCTTCATCATGCACAGGTATTGCACTTTCACCATAGTAACCATGAACACCTTGCCTCATTCTTCTATGATTGGAGGCACTGACAGTTTGTGTTTTCAACAGATTAGAATTAGCAACAGTTTTGTATCTGCGAGCCTTCGGGAACCATTTTACATTTTGAAGTCGGAAAAACAGGTATTTAATCTATGGTCTTTATTGAATTTATCTTTTCTGTATCAAGACATTGGTTCTTTTATCATATCAGACTGTGTATTGCCTATATATTCTGTTGTTCTTGAGTTCCTTGGCGACTTACATGCCGTTTTATCAATCTCAATTTCTGAGCCGTTGTGGCGCATCTACCTCCAGCTACTGAAGACTTCCATTGAGATGATGTTCAACTCTGAAAATGTGCGTCATGAGCAGTAAGCATCCTTTTTCACTATCTCCAGTTATATGCAAGTTTATTGGTAGCTACTAGTCACTTGAAAACTTAGGGTGGATTATTTTGACAGGCTTGGATAGAGGTTACAAGACCAGTGATTCATCAGAAATCTGGTCCTCCATGCACCACAAGATTCTGATTTCATATTGAACCCTGAATGGACTATGTTTGAACTTCCAGATATATCGAGATGTACTTGAGACCTCCATCCCAGCACGATTGTTCAAAAACCAGTGATTGGATTAGGATGAGGCAATGTGGCATCAGATATGAGCTTGCCGAGGGATATCAAAGAATAGTGGATAAACATTTTATCATAAAGCCCAGAGCTGAATTTGAGGTTTGTGATGATTCACTTGAATTTGGTCTTTCATTTTACATAAATAACCTTTCCCACATACGTCGACATTTTCGTTGACTTCATTGTATGATACTCATTAGTATTTTGCAATTGTTCTAAATTGATACCTATTCTTTCTCTTTTGTTTGGACAGGTGGGGAAGACCACATTAGGCGGTCTACTAGCGTTAGGGTACCAGGTCGCTGTGAGCTTCAAACGAGAATCTGCCACATTTGATAACGGCAAAGTATCCATATCTATAGAAACCATTGATGATGTGAACAAGAGTTTTATTCAAGTTAAGGGGACTGACCGCAAGGTACATTTCTTCGACCAGATCGATTCGTTTGTTTCGGTTATTTTGGAATTTAGAAGAGTGCTTTACAGGTTGGATGCTTACACGGGAGGGACTGATTTTTGGTTTAAAGATCGTAGTTACCTGAGCTTAAAGGATGAATCTTGAAACAGGTTGTTGCAGCTGAAGCAACTGCGTTGGGTTTAGATGGTCCATGGATTACAAAGTCGTACATGGAGATTGTACTTGACTTTAAAGGTAGGTCTTTTTTCAATCTTTCTGTTCGAGGATCCAAACTTCTGTTGAAGTTGTTTGCCTCTTTTATGTGGTGATGATCCTTTTTGTTTGCAGTTCACCTTTGTCCCATTTTTTACATTCTTCTTTAGTGAGTTGATCCATTAAGTCCGTTTTGATAATTATTGAACCTCATAGGTTCCATGGTCGTTTGCTTATCAATTTGTAGACCATATTGGTTGATGTAATGACTGTGAAACAGGTCTTCCACGCTTGGATTCTCCACCACTGCCAAATTCAGCTTTCTCTGGATCACGAACGCTTACATCTCCAACCCATCTAAATATAGAAGAGCCGAATGTGTTCGCACCAGTTCCAATCCGGCTGAAACAGCAGGTTTCTTTGAAGTCTCCGGGTACCTTAGAAACCTGGACGAGATCGCCAACGAAGTCAGACGTAGACCCTGTGATTGAATCCTGGCACCTTACAACTTCCGGCGGAGGTCTAATCCACGTTGTCATATTGTTTTGCTATCTGATTCTTCTTCTCACGTGTTGCTTCATTTCTCTTGACTTCTAGCTGCCGTATCGTTTTTTCTCAAACCGACACCAAGGCATTTATCTATTTTTTTGCATTTATCTCTTTGTATGCACCCATGTTCGACATTGGCGATGTAACTTTTGATAGTGTAGCATCATGCTAAGGCACCGTTTGAGAAGGCTCATGCTGTGGTTGTCACCTGCAGAGGATGATCGTGTACCTGACAGTGTCCCCTCAACTTCCGCTTTTCGGGGTTTAGATCATCCTGTGATGTCTTCGAAAGATGCGATCAAACTTCTCCCAATGTCTGAGACATTTGACTTTGACAGAGGCCTTCTTTTGGCTGTGCAAGCGGTGCAGGTAGAGATTGCTCTTTCTGCGTTTTCACATGTAGAGGGATGTTATATCTTTGATTACATAGTTCTCAAGATTATGGTTTCCTAACGATGTTTTTTGTGCAGAAACTGCTTAATGCGCGAGATCCTCCAGTTATTGTTGGCATTGGTATGCAAATCCTTTATCTGCTTGCTGATACAAAATATTGCAAGAAGAATTCAGCTTTTAATTTCAATACTGACATCATTTTCATTAGGTATATCGTAGAAGGATGGTGGGATTTAAATGCATTATCTTCCCAGATTAGAGTCGTGTGCACCTTGTAGGTCAATCTTTGTAATGGCCCGGTGTTAATCGTGTTGTCATGAATAATATTTGTTTGTAGGGAATCCTCTGCGATTTTGTGTGCCGACAGTAAGGCCTGCTATATTTCTAGGTTCTCTGTTATGTTTAAAAATCGTCATAATTGAGAACAGAGTGTTGTGCCTCTCCATTTGATAGGAGGCCCAAGTGGATCTGGCAAGACTAGTTTTGCACACAAGATGGCGAACATAGTGGGTTGTGAAGTTATTTCCATGGAGAGCTACATTAAGGCCGAAGAAGTAAAGGATTCTAACTATGACGAATTCAGTACACTGGATGTGCCACTTCTTCTCAAGGTACACTTGATTTTTTATGAAGATCTAGAACGTTGATGGAAAGTTGGGTTTGTTCTTTTCCGTTGAGAGCCCCAGGTCGCTGAAAGTTTTTTCGTAAGACTGATTCTTTTTTTTCCATGTTGTATTTGTGTACGCTATTTGCTAATATATATCTCAGGAAGGAATTTTACAATTTCTTTTTGAGTCCGTGTATCCGAACTTGAGCAGCGCAAATCCATCTAAGAATGAGAGTCTTAAATCACTCAAAATTCGTTTCTCCCCACCTGTGATTCCAAAGTCTGCCGCTCTACACATTTTGGGATTTCCAATCATGTGGCTAGGGACCTCATGGTTTGGCACTATTAGATGGTCAATCAAATTAAATAAACCTCAAACTTAAAATTATAATTGTGTAATGATTGCGGGTCTTACAAGTTTCTGGTTGTCTTTTATCGTTAATCACAAGGTTCTAGACATATTTTCTTACTGTTGCGAGTGCCGAGTGTATAGTGTATGCCTTTATTCTAAGTTTGACAAGTTAGCAGTAACGTGACATGGTTTGAACGGTTTTGCTTGCATTTTCAATGATTTGTCTCATGCTGTTAGGACCAGAGAAGGTGGATCACAGAATACATTTGTGCATTTGCAGAACATTGAAGATCTGAAGACCGTTAATTCAACCAGGATCCCTGTTTTCGATTTTGAGAAAAATAAGCGGAGCGGGTCAAAGGAGCTTCTAGTCTCCGAAGATTGTGGTGTGGTCAGTCTCCTATCTTGGTTGCTCCGAATGATCTAGTTTTCTCCTTTCTTGCATAGGAAAGACTTAGTGAGGTCGAGGTTCGGTGAAGCGATTTATCCGCAAATTATTTCGACTTCGTTTTCAATACTGGTGGGCTTCACAAAGGTGTTGATGGAGCAGGTTATTTTGGAGGGAGTTTACGCATTGCATCCCAACATTCGGCCGTTTTTGAATCTTTGGGTGGCTGTGGTAATGACGAATTTTTGGCTCATGGAAGCTGGTTACAAGTGCTTGCCAACATAGTATAATTTGGGTCTGTGAATCCTGTGTATAAACTTCAGGAGATATGTCTTGTAGACCACTCGAACAGAGTAGATTTTCAATACTCCTTTGTGTAGGCTGGTACATGAAATTATCTAGACATTGGCATTTTTCCATCATAGCCTTGTGGCCTTTTTCTTGAAAATGCTTCAGATCTGCTTAATGAAAATCACTTTGACGTATCCCTAGGTTGGAGGTGTTCATTCTCATCTTGTTGCTAGAGTTCAAGGAGATCTAGAACAAAGTGGGCGACTCATATCACAGCAGGAAGTGATGACGACAGTCTTTCCTATGTTCGAACAAGATATTGAACCTCATCTTGTACACGCTCATGTAAGTTGCCGCTATTCGTGAGTCCAATCGTATGGTTGTTTATTTGGTCGCATGCTTAGTCGAGGAATAATTACTCAAGCTTAATTTCAATATCTACTGCGTAGTGAATGGTGTACCCTCTCTACCGTTTATTGATGTGTGTTATTTGCAGTTAAAAATTTCCAACGACTTTGATCCTGTCCATTCTCCAGAGAGCTCAATGTTTGTACTTAAAAGCAGTAAGCAGGTGCCGTTGACTTTTACTCCACACTCTTGTTCCTAACTCCATTCTTCTACGGTCTTTAGCACTTAGTCAATATTGTTTTCTAGTTGAAAATTGTATTTGGCAGCGATGAAACAGGTACGATTACGGATGGTTCCCTCTATTAATATAGAAGGTCATGCATCTTACCTTGAGGATAATCTGCTGCTTTTTCGAAAGCTTTCATTTCATTGCTTAGGTCGCACTTCATCTTTGGGATATTTTCGTTTTGTCCAGGTATTGTTTGAGGAGATAGCAAACTTGTTGGATCCAGAAAAGATGGTCAAAACGGTGCAAAAGTTTACGGACATATATTTTCACCTACCAGGACTTCCAAATAATGGCAACGGCTCAGATAGCAATTGGATTCGTGTTAGAAATTGTGAAGGAAGGTTTGCACTTTTGATCTGTGAGGTATTGTCCCAACAATCCGTTTTCAGTACTTGTGTTGTAGTTTTGAGAGTTTGTTGCCTCATCTTTCCATTCTTCGTCATGTAGGTGTTTTTCAGTTTCGTCGAAAATCATTGTCTTTTTCTGTTCATATTTTGCGTTTTGCAGCCAATAAGAGAAGGAGATTTTATCATCCAGCCCAGGGTGGATTTTGACATTAGTGTGCGAACAGTGGCAGGACTTTTGACTCTTGGGTAAGCCAAATGCTTTCTTAGCCCAGTATAGCATCTAGATGAACTCTGCATTAGTTGACAGTGTTACACACGCTAACGAAGGATTTGCATCCGATTTAATTAACATTTGTGTGTTCAGTGATGTAAAGTGTACGAAATACACTATCTTTCTAGGATTTGCAGCCAATTCAGTTAGTGATTGCTGTCTTCAGTCTTCTCGTTGGTTACTATTAACCCCTAAATGACCAGAAGGCCACCAGGTGGTTTCTGCAACACGGTCTTTGCACCCCGAGTCTTTTGGGGGGGTAAGAACTCCACAAGATATAATCCCAGGGCTCACTATCATGCTGTCTTGTACACAACTTGTAGGCAGGGAAAACAATTTTTTAACATGAGGGATATCCTGGATTACAGATATCAAGCAGTGGCGTATATCGAGGCAATAGCAACCATATACCAAGATGATAAGGTGATTTCTTAGCTCCTTATTCGCTGTCGTTGTCTTGCCCTCCCCAGTTTCTATTGTCAAATCCGGGCATATACTTCTAATTCCTTCATGGACATGGAATGTGCGAATCCAGTCATACGCTGAATCAGATACGGCATGACAATTGCATAATGTTTCATTGAATGCCCTCGACTACCATTCTCAATTGCAGTCGTTGGTGAGACTTAAGAGGTTACAAAATCTGATTTTCTCAAATATCTGATTATCTGTACTGGAAGTGATGAAGGCATATTATTTTGTCATATTTATTCTTGAACGCTCCAAAGCATTAGGTTCTGGTTTCATAGTCTCTGATGAGATCCTTCTTTGGTGGGTATTGATATTATGTCAGCTTCTTATAGAAGTGGACCAGCTACATAATATTCCGACTCCATACATTCAGATCAAAGGCTCCAATAAAGAGTCAGTGGCAGCTGCAGGATTGACTCTTAACCTGGACGGCAGTTACACTACTTTGGTAAAGAAAATATTTATTCCGCGTCCTGGAATTAATCTGTTTCTTATACTGTATGTCTTGGTCGCAAGCCGGACGCTTAATCGTCTATATCATGAATGCCTGTACAGCCATACATTGAAATTATACTTGGAACGGGCCAAAATAGCAAAGGTGTGGAGGATCCACAAGCAGCTCGGCTCCAGGAACTAGTGGATTACGTTCAAGCCCAGGTTAGTTCGGAACAATCTTAGGGTTTTCAGATTGTTTCTTATTTTTACCATTTTCACTCACTTTCTTACGTGTACTGCAATGTGCTTCCTGGTCTACTTGAATACGATTTTAAAAGTATTTTAGCTGCACTGATTTATCCTATCAGTGCGCGACTCTAATTTACCGAAGTGACACTATTTTAGATTAGTGCAGACTGAAATATTATTGTATTGCTCTAATTGCCACAAAATTAAACTTGTAGTGACACTAATTTTGCACCCTCAGTAAGAGAACAATTCAGTGTAGTCTGGAATTTTTGCCTTGTCTAACTTGCTGTGTTTTTGTTGCAGGGGGGCAGTGCGGGGTCTGATATTCTTGAAGGCCCTTCAGTTTCAGTTGAGTGCATCTTGGAGGATCTTGACATGCGAATCCGGAGACTTGAAAAATGGAACATGGTTCACACAGTGAGTGTAAATTTGACTCCATTGGATACCTTCTGAATGGGTTTTCTGTTCGTGGTTTAATAGAACAGTTTTTTTTGCTCATCTCTGACACTACCCAACCCCCTCTCCAGATAATAGATTCTTTCTAGGGAGATGGGGCATGAAAGTCGGGGTTTCCTTATATTGGAGGGAGTGTCACAGTGGTCATCCTGTAGGCTGTATCGCTCCGAAATAATCCCTGGAAAGTCCTATTGATGAAGTCATCACGATGCTTACAAATTTTGTACATACGTGCCAACTTGATAAGAGTTAAGCAGTCAATTCGGTAGTTCATACTTTGAACTATTTAACCATTATTTCTATGTTCTCAGAACTTTTTCTAGGTCACTCGACAACAGACGACGCTAGCAAAGCATAAGCTCATCTTCTTTGTGATTCCATTGCAGGTGTTGTGGACCTTCTTCATGTCGGCCTTTGTGGGGTGCTTACTTTATCACCGCACTCAGCGGTCACGTTCATAGCTATCAACCAAACCTACCACTTAGATAACGATGCAAGCTGAAGCTCTAAAATCATTGAGTTTGAGATTCCTGAGTCGCAAATTCGTAGTACTTTAAATTGGTCACAAGAATTAAACTAGGTTCGAGGTATAATGCTCTACTGTGCCTTGCACTTCGGGTGTAGATCATAGCCAGTATGCACGGCATTATTTTCAACCCCGTGCTCCTCATGTGGTGTAACTTATTTGAGTTCCTCATTATTCACCGCAGTAGAGTTTCACCATCTAGTTTGAACTGAGTGTGGTAATCATTTATTTAAATACCGAAATAAAGATTTTGTTAGCGCAAGTCTTGTCTTTGAACCTTGGGAATTCGTAGTAGTCCTGTGAGGCCCGGAAGCAGGCACGAATCTAATGTAAGTATGCGACATGTGAGTACATGTGTGTTGTCCCTTCCCACTGCCAGAAATATACCCAAATGAAGGACTCTGGTCCTTTGCTGTTTTGTTTTTTTCAACCCTTAGAGCCGCGAGGGTGTGTTCATCTAAGAAAATAAAAATAAATCTTTAAAAAAAATTAGATTTTTGTACTTAACTTATCTTGTACTTAACTTGTTTGAGAACATGTGATAAAAGTTTCATCAAATTTGATTGTATGGATTGGAAGATATGAACATTCAAAGTTGAAAGAAAAGTTTTTTTTGAACTTTGCCCTACAATTTTAGTTGCCTTTGACCGCTATTTGTGGAAAAATCTTGCACAACCTACCATACCAAAGGTAATTCTAGATATGTGTACACCAAATTTCACTGAAATTTTTTTTGAAATACATCCAAAAAAGTCTTGCAATGACACAATGTTTGGAAAAATGACAATACACTATCTTTTTTTGCTAACAAGTTTTCTACCTCATAACTTCAGAACTCCCAAATTCTAATGGTGGATTGGAATATTTATTTATCTTTGACAAACTCCCTCAAAAAAATTTAAAAAATTAAAATCTCTAATTTCTATTGAATTTAGAAGACCGTAGTAAGCCAAAGTCTTATGGGCAATGGAAAAAAATGAGACCCAATAAGTTTCTCTGCATTCCCAGTATGTTCCCTTATGTTGCTAGTATGTTCCCTACTATGTTCTATTGCATGGGACCACCTCACCACATCATCTACTCTATCCATCAAGTGTTTCTATCGACTTCCTTCTCTATCAACTTCAAAAATTCGTAACTAATTCCACAAAGATTCAAAAAATATGAAACCACTTGAATTAGATTCCAATTCCATTTTTTTTTCTATGAAAATTTACTGAAAATTGATTCAAGAAGTTCAGCTTTCCTTAATAACTCTTGAAAACAACATACTACATTATCTCCATGTTGATGGTGTTGTTTCTTTGAATTTTTTCTTTGATTGGCTCTTGTCAAAACTGGACATATACATACACAATAGATGGCAAGCTAACTTATAAGAACATGAACTGTCAAACTACATTTTTCTTAGGACATCAAATATGCAAGCCATCCAGGCCCATAACATTCAATAGTAGTAAGATGTATTGCAAGAATGATGTGGAATATTTCACATCATTTCAACCCTTTCATATCATTTCATCCATACCATTTCAAATCAATAACTACAAATACACGCATCAAAATGTATCAAAGAAATGAGGTACAAAAGTTGGTACTCAGTTGCAAATCACAACTACAAATTAAGTCAATATCAATAAAACATTCAAATTTCAAATAAAAATTTCATCAAAACAGCATATAGATCTTTGAAATTAAAGAATTCAACATTAATATTACTACACTTCATTGAAAAAGCCACCTATTATTAAGAAGTTATTTAATTAACCCCTAAAGGACCATCACGTTTAGAGGCCCAAAACTGCTTCAAAATATTTGTTCCCAAAGCAAGGTCAAAATCTTCATCAATATTTGTTTTTTAACAAAACTAAACATAAGATCTTTGGGTTAATTTGTTCAAGTACATTGTTCCAAAATTTTTAAGTGAATATCCCCACCAACTACAAGTTCAATGTGCCTAAATTTCAAAACATAAGCTTTTCTAGTCCTTCCAAAAGGTAAAGTTTTGTCTTTTAACATTTCTAGGAAAATTAAAATATGTCCTATAACTTGTGTATTTTATTCAATTAAGTTGAAAAATGTTTTGAAAATATACATTAAAAAATTTAACCAAAAAAACTTTGACATTCATTTTTTTTTAATTATAAAGTTGAAGATATTACTGAATGAAAGATATAACTAATATGCTAATAACTTTTGGAAGATTGTGAGAATTGCTAATCCCAATGGTGAGAATGTTTTAGAAAACAAATATCTAAATATCTTTTGTTTTTATTTTTATTCGAAAATTTTCAAATTTGAGGACAAAAGATGACTTTATATGTTTTTTCGTATAAAAGAAAACTTTTCATAACTTTATCTTACTATTTGGAATTCAATGGTTCAATTTTTTTTTGAGTAGAAATAAATCTATATAATTTCAAAAAAATAATTAATATTACTTTAGAATATATTTTTTATTACCTGGTGTGACATTGAAATCGAAAAAAACCCTCAAATTTTTGCAACATTTATCAAAATGGCATGAAACAAAACTTCACTCCTAGATTTTGATGAAAAGTACCCTCGGGGGGGTCACTCTCACTACATTTGAGGGACCTACGTGCGGCGGAGGGGTATTTTTTGGGGGCCTATTTACCTTCTAGGCAACATTAAGAGGGCCCTTATCATTACCTAATGCAAAAAAATCTCCTATATAATCATCCATATCATTACTTATAATATGTGGGTCAATGCAATTTTTTTAGCCTATATTTTTTGTAAGTAAAAAAACTAAATAAAAAAATAATGAAAAAGGAAAAATGACAGAAAAAATTCATAGAAAAAAGGATTCATTTTCTAACTCAAAATCTTATGCAATCTCAAACAATGTTATATTCAAGGTGAAGAAAATGCAGTTTTGGTTGAAAGAGCACTTTGAACATATATACTTTCAGATGCATTGACATGTGAATGTAAACAATAAGCACACTTCAACACCAATTAGCCTGAATGAATCAAATACATAACATTAGAATTGGAAGTCATACTTTGAATTAGAGGCCATATGAAGAATGTGTTTAAAAACATAAAGCCGAAGTGAATCAAAGTACGGAATGTGCAAAGTACTGAAAATGTGCCTCAATGTCAAAATGTGGACAAGAAGAAATGACTTCCAGCAACAAAAAAACTACAACAGCAACACCCTACTGCATTTCTGATATACTTACGCATCTAAAAAAAAACATTCAGTGTAACATTTGCCACGCAAAATTCCCACATCCATTTGCATTCTGGGGTCATTTTTAGAGTGAAGATATGCTCTTAGGGCATCTTGTTATACAAAGAATGATTGCATAAATTTCCCTTGAGCCAAGGCTATTTCTAACGTGCATAATCTTCACTTCAAACGACTTTGAAGTACCCATGCAATCTGTTAAGGAGTAGAGAAAGTGGTACCTTCAGAAATGTACCCCAACCTGCCACATCTGATTGGACTAGTAGCACCTGCAAATCATTACACAAGAAATACAAAATGAGAAAAGTATTGAAGCTTCGGTCACACAAATTGAAGTTAACTGTTCAGTTTTGACAAGATGATTAAAAACCTGTGAATTCTGAGAATGCACACGATTAAAAAATAAAAATCATTGACTCTAGTGCAATCACTAATGCAAGTCTTGTTCGTTTTCATTTGACCAGGACTTTGAAAGTTTACTTCAACCTATTCAGCATGCTTACATATGTGATTGCATTAGCCTCGAGGGCCTCCTGTTCCATTCGGAGATGTAGTCGACATGCTTCACTCCCACAGCTATCTTGTGCAAGTCCACTAATCATCACGGTCCATGTGATTACATCACGATCCTCCATCCTGTCAAAAACTAGCTGAGCATCATCCAAACTATCACATTTAGCTTACTGTGAAGCAACGCATTGCCCACACAACAAAGGAAGTCCCACAACGCAGACTTTCCACCGAAAACACCCAACCTATGAGCATTGATGATACTGTGACAAAATTTAATAACGTTGTGACCACTAAATGCCTCTCTAGCCAAATCTCTCAAACTTGGACGCGTGACTTTTAATTGAACGATCCTAGCCTAAGCGGCCTTATGCAACAATTTCTGAGCTCTAAGCTTCTTCCTCAGGTCCTGACCATGCTTAGAAAGTTCCGGAAGGGAAAGGTAAACAAGTCGCCTTTTTGCTCCTGTACTTCTGGTACCCCTTTTGTCTACACATCACAACTCTCTTCTGAAAGTCATTTTCCAAAGGGATAACAGAGCACATGGGGCAAGCAAGATTCGGGAATCCTAAACCTTATTAATCAACCCTCATACAGGATTTGTGCCTAAAGGTACCATTGATTTTAACAACTTCAATACTTCTAGTGAAACTTGTAGTTATATGAGGCTCCAGATACCATACGCCTCTAACATGAAGGTCATTAAGCAATTCAGTAACAGAGTAAGAGACACCACTGTAAGTGCAATTTGGACCCCTAAAACCCCAACACAGCGAACCTAATAGTGCATTTCTAAGAACGGTAGAAGACTCACCTTGTTTTGTCTGACTTGGAGCAGCGATCTCACAAGTAGCAGCATCCTCAAGAAGAGAAGACTCAACCCTCCACCATCTTGCAAGATCAGGTTGATTAGAGTGTACGTTGACCCTGGAGGACAAGGCAAGCCGACCCCTTCGTCCACTGAGTAGAGGAGGTCGTTGATTCTTCCCCGTTTTAGAGTGCTCTACGGCCTGCAAGTACTTAGAGGAGACCAAGTGTTGTTGCAAATTGATTTCCAAATTTTTCCTGGGCGGACAGAGGCTGATCAAGTCCCGACAATAGAAACAATGCACTTTCATCTAGAAATTTTTTCGTGTGCCTTCCTTGAGCGGTTGGATCACGGTGAAAGGCTTCTGCGAATCTCCCAAACTGGCGTTGACCACTTCCATGATTGAAATCCCTTCTTGTATCAAGCTCTCGTGCATCTCGGGAGTCAATAGAGCGATCCTACCCTTCGGAGCAACGGATTGAGGATGATCAACATATTGTACATCGTTATGTCTGCACCAGTTCTTCACGTGGCTGTTGCTAAGCAAGTGCTTCCATCTGAAATTGCTGAATAGGTTTAGAATGTTGCTCCTCTCATGCTTACCACTATCCCCTCCTACCTCTTTGCAGCATTCCAAGAAAAAAAATTTCACTACCCCGTATCCATTGATATCAACAGCCTTCAACAACCAACGATTGTCTTTAAGCGAGGAGCACTACATTTCCTTCTTCATCTTCTCGCTTTGCTCAAGGTAGCATTCCCAAACCTCAGTGGAAATCAGATTGGAATGCATTTGAGGTTCCAAAGTTGCAGTGATTGCCGATGTACTAGTAACCCTAGAGCTTTCTACTGGATCCGGGACGGTGACTCCACCTTCTTCGTCTATGACCACAAAATTTCCATCTTCAACTGCTTCAGCTACTGGTGGACTATGTGCTGGTGGCGTAGCTTCATCATGTAGTCGGTGATGTTTACACGCTGTTTCTTCACCCTCGGAATGCAATGGTAAAATATAAACGTCTGCAACAATGTCATTCAATGATTCCATTTTCTGTTGTATTCTGCACCGCTCCTCGTTGTCCCAGAACTAAAACGGCCACTCTAACGCTGCTTTCTCCTCCAAACGCAGCCTGAATGATGCATAGGTTTTGTCTTCAAATACTTTGACCTTGCTGTAAAACGTTGGAATATCAAAATTGACCTCCATTGTCCACATCTTCACCGTAGTCGCCATGACTTGATTTCCTAATCCTGAACCCTATCCCAATCCAACTCTAAGCATGTAAGCAGTGCTTTGATATGACGAGCAACTTGGCAGAAGGAGTGATTCTAAAACCCTAAACCATCACAGAATTTCATGAAAAGTTGAAAACGTCTAAATTGGTAGGCCTAAAGCTATAGAATGGAAAGAACAGAGCACTTGAAGCTTACCTAAAACCTCGCAGAATTCGCCCCAGCCCCGAGCACCTCGAAGTCTTCAAACTCCGTTCGAAGAATTACCGGGACAGCTTCTACTTCAAAACCGCCTCGCACATCACACGCACACATGCCTCCGATAAGCAACTAAACCCTAAAATGCACAAGTACGCCTCCGACAGAAGAAATTGAAAACACACAATTGGACCTCTATTCAAGCAGCAGAACTTATTGGCTACCCTAAAATCCTAAGTCTCTGGATCTCAAATCGCACCTTCATCTACTGAATTGGAGATAGGCACAAGCAATCCGACGAGCAGCACAACCCTAAAATGCACAAGCACGTCTCCGGCAGCACAAACTCAAAACGCACAATTGGACCTTTGTTTGAGCAGCAGAACTCAACCGCTGATACCCTAAAATCCTAAGTCTGGATATCAAATCGCACCTTCATCCATTGATTTGGAGAGACTACAGTATACTCCTGTAATGCCCCACCGAGATCTCCTTTGACGTAGTACTGTACTGTAGCTCTGGCGTAGTACTATACTGTAATTCTGATGTAGTACAAACAGACCCTACTAAATACAATTCCTTGGATCCAATTCTCTTGCCCCTAAATTACATGTACCTAAAAATTAATGGACCATATTTTTTGGCTACCTACATTTCTTATAAAGAACTTGTCACTTTACATGTCCCCTACTTTATATGTAATTTTTTTATAAATATTTATAAATATCACCCAAAATGAATTAAATCCACCTTATGTTCCACCGCACGTGTGTTTCTAAAATGCAAGAAGTGTCCCCCCCAAGAAAGTACCCATCCTAAGAAATACATGCAAAAATTCAAAATTATGAAGTCAATAGAACCTACCTAAGTTCTCAAAAAGCCTAAAGTGGACTCTTTGGTCCTTTAGGAGTTTAGATAAGCTCTTTACTTATAGACACATGAGGTGGTAGAAGGTAAAACAGAAAATGTGGGATACATAAGTTAAAACCAATAGGAGCATTGGCGCTCGTAGTCAAGTCAAATTGAAGTAGGAATTTTTTTATTTGAAGTAGAGTTTCAAAACTCATTTAGTCATAGTAAAATAATTTTTCTCAAAAGGCTTTGAACTTGAAAAGTTGGAAAATCTATCTAATTTTCCTCTCCAAAACTTTGTTTGAGATTTCTACCTTCCAATAAAAAGTTATGGACAAATTTGAGAGAGGAGTTGGAAAGGACATTTTTTGATGTTTTCAAACATCCTCTTTGAATTTTATCTATAACTTCTGATTGGAGGCTAGAAATATCAAAAAGATCTTTGGAAAGGGAATTTAGATAGATTTTTCAACTTTTTTAGTTCAAAGTTAAAAAAAAAGTTATTCTTCTATGACTAAATGAGGTTTGAAATTCTACATCATACATAATTGTAATATTTTGACAATGAGCAGTCAATTTTCATTTCATTTTCATTTACATATCCTTTGAAGATTCATAGTGTACAATTTATTTCAATGTAAAAATGACATCTCCAATATCTATAACCACAAATATCATTGAAGCAATTCCTTGGGCCATCAAAATTACTATTTTGAAGGCAAATGGTTAAATGACATTGATATTTGATTCAAAAGATTTTAAAGATTTTTGGGAAATCATCTTAATAATTCTTTGTAGTTCTATTTGGTTGGTTTGAGTGCACCGTAAACCTCTTGCCACGACCTTAATACCTAGTATTGAAGCTTATTTTAATTTCTTATGTGAATGTTTTTTGTGGATGTATGGAGGAAGGGGTGCTAGGGCTTCACTTGCTACCTACCTTGGCTAGGCCTGTTGCTCAAGTTTCTTGCCCCCTTTAAAGGTGAAGCAATTTCCACTACTAAGTCTATTCTTGAATTGTAATTTTGACAAAAATTGTTAATAACTTTCCATCCAGCATCCAATTGAAACAAAAATTATATGCCCACAAAGCTCTATGCAAACTATACAATCTAAAAAAATCTAAAAAAATCTCAAAAAAAGTCATTACAAATTGAAACAATAGGAACCTACTCGGACCCATATTGTCCTCTAAAAGGACAAACAATCCTCCAAGGGTTAAAGAGTTTAGGGATTAGGATGGCAAGAACGCTAAATCTAAAAAATAGCTGATAGATGACTATGGAAATGGATATTAGTCCAAAAATAGTATTACTTTTGATTGACTACAGTAGTTGACATTTTAGATTTTTTGTGGTATAATTTTGTTCTTTCAACAAAACATCCAAGCTAATAGTATATGGGGGTAATTCCTAGGAAAGGTCCATAAGTTTATTGTTTTGTGACTAAGGTCATTTGTTTTGTATTGTAGAATATTTATCTAATCAAAGTTTCCTTTGGTTTGGGAATCAAATAAATAAGCCCACACTCATTGTCAAATTATCACTATCCATTACCAATGCTATATATAAGACACAATGTATGCTATCTCAATCCTATATAGTATTTGGCTCATTTATCAAATTGCTTTTGTCAATTCTTTTGGTTTATTGTCAATTTATCATACCTATTGCATGCTCTATCAACCTAGTCAAATGGCAAATTTATATACTTTAAAATACATTAAACTTTTAAGGAAAAGAGTTTGTTAATTAATTCTCTTTAAATTTGTTTACCCATTACTAGCCTAATTGCAAATTAGTATGCTAAATCTATCTGTCATTCTACACCATTGCACTGTATACATGGCATGAACAGTTTGCATCTTTCTTGGTTCTCTACTTCAAACTCTACACTATTTGCAACTTTCTTCTTTTACACCATCAATTTGTCTTTAGCTCCTTTTGATCTCAAACATTGTCAATTTGTCATGTCTTGAAACTAATCCCTACTTAAATTGCAAATGAACCTATAGCCGTGTACTATTCAACTTAATTGTAGCTCGGTTATTAGGCTAAAACTCTCTATTTGAAAAGTTGAATTAACAACTCTATGGTCTTCCAATTTGACATATTAAAATTATAAATCTATTAGGCTCTCATTAATTGGTAATTAGACTCAGTTCATTCACAAATGCTTTCTTCAGACAATTGGTACTCACATCAATTTGTCATTTCCCAAATTATGGCTTCTTAGTAATATTCTATAAATTGACAAAATCTTCATTAACAATTTTCTCGCATCATTTTTTTTGTAAAAACTCTAGTCAGGTTACTTCACAATAAAATTCTTCATCACATCTATTTTATTTCATGCCAATTAGCACAATCTTACATTCATTCAATAATAATTCACTGGCCTCTAATTTATTGTAGTTTTATCTCAATTTGACTTAGGGCCGTTTCGCACCTACTCTTAACTGGATTCTTATGGTGGGGTCTTTTGAGGAAGTAGTGTAGGTGGTCTACACCAGATAGCCTTCTTATCTTGAGAATCGAAGTGTCTGCTTGCGTAGCAGCTGCTAGTACTAGTAGTAGAGGACGGCGGCAACTATTGTGTATTTTATAGAGAATGAACTAAGCAAAATTTTAAGTAGTAGCAAATCTAACGAAAAAGTAGATTTTAAGCTATATGTTCACGATTAAGTTAATGGAGCAAGTTTGGGTCCATTAAGGTAAGAGTGTGCATTAAGCTTAATTAAAATGAAAAATAAAAATCAGTCGCTGAAAGGCCATGCACTGCACTGCATGCAGGCATGTGAAGTATACAATGCAAATGAATTTCGACGGCCATCCTCATTTGCCCTTACTCTATATTTCAATCATCATGGTTGTTGAATTCACTACAACAAAAGCAGTGTTTTATGACTACAAAATATGACTACAGTGAGTCGTAAAATAAAAAAATATGACTCACGTAGAAATCACTATAGATGACTCGGGATATGATTGACTCCAGTCGTTTGAAAGCAGTCGCTTCAGACATCAATCATATTGGCAGTCATATAAGTTGAAGGGTATAAATACCCATATTTAGCCATAGTATACCAACATGGCATATACTTTAACTATCCTAAGGGGGTCTTGACTTTTTGTTGAATTGCCCGAGCAAACAAAAAAATCCTACGTGGAATATGACTGCGGCAAGTCATATTTTTTGATGACGTGGAATATGACTGCAATGAGTCATATTTTTTGATGACATGGAATATAACTGTACATTAGAAAGTCAAACACAAGAAAAAATGTGATTTTTTAAAATAATATTTATTAGTTACTAACATAAAATATATCACAATGGCTCTTTATATATGTATATTTCCACATACTTGTAGGACCTATATTCCAATAAAAATGTAAAGATGTTACCTCTTTTGTATTGCAAGTAGCCTTCAATAACTTCATTTCAATCTCCAATGCCTACATGTATAAACAAGAAGGTTAGTTTTCAATAAATGAACAATATAATTCAAACTTTAAAGATTTAAAGCACTAGAAAATATGTAAACATGTTTAAGATAAAAAAAAGTTATAATCATTATATATTCAAAAATTACAAATAACAAAAAAAAATAACAATGATGATAGAGAGACTAAGAAGCAAAAAATAGCAAAAAAGAAGAAGCAAAAACTAAGTGACATTATGATTGCAAAATATGACTACAAAATATAACTGCAAAATATGACTGCAAAATATGACTAGGAGGCAAGAAAAAAAAAACCTAAGATGGAAGAAGAAACAAAAGTTAAAAAGTAAGAAGAAGCAAAATCTAAGATGGAAGAAGAAGTAAAACCTAAAATGGAAGAAGAAGCAAAAGTTAGGAGGCAAGAAGAAGCAAAATCTAAGAAGGAAAAAGGAGCAAAACTTAAGAAGGCAGAAAAAGCAAAATTTAAGAAGGAAGAAGAAGAGAAATCTAAGAGGAAAAAGAAGCAAAATCTAAAAAACAAAATTTAAAAAGCAAGAAGAAGAAAATCTTAAGAAGGAAAAATAAAATAAAAATTGAAAGGCAAGAAGAAGCAAAACCTAAGAAAGAAGAAGAAACAAAAAATAAGTAGGAAGAAGAAACAAACCTAAGAAGCAAGGAGTAAGAAGGAGCAAGATTAAGTAAGAAGAAGCACGAAGAAGAAAACCTAAGAGGCAACAAGAAACAAAACTTAAGAAGCAACAAAAACAAAGAAGAAGAAGCAAAATCTAAGTAGGAAGGAGAAGCAAAACCTAAGGAGTAAGAAGAAGCAAGAGGAAAAAAACCCTAAGAAGCAACAAAAAACAAAATTTAAGAAGCAACAAAAACAAAGAAGAAAGAACAATAAAGAAAGAAGAAGAAGCAAAACCTAAGAAGTAAGAAGAAGAAAAACCTAAAAAGCAACAAGAAACAAAACTTAAGAAGCAACAAAAACAAAGAAGAAGAAACAAAAAAAGAAAGAAGAAGGGGCAAAAAGAGGAGTGGCTATAAAAATTGGCGGCTAGGGTTTCAAAATTCTAAATTAGTGGCAACTACAAAAAAGTGATTTAAAAAAAATATGACTACAAAAAAATCCTACGTGGAAAAATATGACTAGGTACTTTCTAAATATATTCTCTACTCAAATTGTTTTTGGGTTGCCCTAAAAAAATCTTATTATTATAGAGATGTGATTGTAAAATATGACAAGAAAATATGACTGGGCGTTCCCTAAATATGTTCCCTACCGTTCTCTATGAAGTATTTTGGTGTTTCCAATGGCCATATACTATACGGCCATGATGTATAAGGCTAAAATATGACTCGCAATCATATTTGCAGTCATATTTTTTTACCTTCAAAAATATAACTACAAGCAGTCGCTAATCAGCCTCAGTCATAATTTTGCTGTCATAAAACACTGCCATTGTTGTAGTGATTCCAATAGTGAAAATTATGTTTCTCTATCAAGTTAGTCAGTGTGCATCCTGCGATGTCGTGTGTCGCAGCACAGAGTAAACAATTTCCCTATTATACTCAAAAAATCACTCTAGAGCATAACAAAATGACCCTAAAGATCGAACCCACGAGATCCTGTGAAGTAGCTAACCCTAACAAGGAGCTAAACCCAATTAACACTTAAATTCTAATTTCCGGTTCTACCTTTGAAAACCGGAACATCCAAAACCAACCGGAAGACTACGACCAGATTTTATCCTAATTCCGGTTTCACTAGTTTTCCGATTTATTGACTAACTTCCCAACTCAGGACCCTACAACTTCCGGTCCTAAGTGTCCTCCTGGGTAGATCCGTTCCAGTCCACCCTTCCGTACCCGATTTAATTTTGCCTCTATTTTACCATCAGAGGGTTTGCCACTTGCTTTTGAAAGTGGTAGGCCCACCACTCCTTCCGTGACTTATAGTGGCTGAAGACCCACTCTCCTATCCGCTAATCCCCTAACTAATCCAGATCCGGTTTGGTCCTTCACAACAATCCGGATGGCAATCCGAACTACAGGTCACACAAAGACCCTCCGTACGATCCTCTCATACTACAACGACCTTGATGCTGAATCCGTTCTGTACAAAGTTAGGTGGCTACAAGTGCATCCGTCCATTCCAACCTCTACCAAGCTCTTCCGTTTACCAACAACGGTGGCAAGACCTCACAGGAGTCAGGATACTCAACCGGATTTTTCACCCAGGAGTTCTAGCACAGCTAAGGAATCCCTCCCTATCCGCCTAGCCTAATCAACGGCTTTCTCACCCGGATTGCAGAGCTCCTGCAGATGCTGAGGATCTGGAATCCACTCCTAACTCTTCATAACCTACTCACATGTACTTAGAACCGGAAAGACACATCAAAGGGAGAACTCTGCCAACACCTCCATACATACCCTCTTACTCCAACTCCGTGCACTCCTGCCAACACTCGGGAAAAATACACAAAGCCAGGTCAATGGAAAGTACGCAAAGAAATGCCAAAAGAACTCTCCCAGTCTCCAGCTTAGAGACTGTTTTATATACAAAAAGCAAAAAGCAAAAAGTGAATACACAATTTCCGCCTCTGAAGGCGTTGACAATTCGGTTCTACCTTATCCTAACCGGATTCTATTCCGGTTCATACTCTATAAATCCGGTTCCTGTTTATAACTCCTACTTTTACAACACTTCCTATTCTGCCTCATATACTCGAGATCCAATGGTAGGACTCTCGTTAGGTCTCTCCAACTGCTCGAAGACCTCAGTTAGATTCTGGTTCCATTCCCCATCCGGAGGTGGAACCGGGTGTTCTTCATCAGTTTCCAGGGAGTCTAAGTCGATCGGCTGCGGTCTGGTCGAGGGCGTCTTCTTTTGTGCTCTGCTTGACTAGGGCGTCTTGTCCTTCCCCGGTTCCTGAGCTGTCTCTTCCGGAAACAAGTCCGGAAATGAAAGTTCAGAGAGCTGGACCGGAATCTTTGTCAACTTCTGGCTGCTCTCCATGATCCGGTTCGTTGACTTCCTTGCCTTGGACAGGAGCTTCTCCATCTGCTCCTCAAAATCGGTGAGGATGTGCACCACCCTTGTTCCGGATATCTTCTTTTCCTTGTGCACCTCCTCTTCGAAGAGGCGCGCCTTGGTGATCGCGGCTCCGGGTCCTCCAAGCACGTCCTTCACCTCCGCGGCTAGCCTCTTCATTTCCTCTGCCATCTCCCTTGTCGCGGTGGCGTTCTCGAGCAAGGCGAAAAGCTCGGCTTTGAGGGTGTCAACCTCATCATGTTGCAGCTTGCTTTCCGCCTTTATCTTCCGGAGCTCATCCGGATTGATGACACTCTCAGCTATCCGCTGTGGCAGTTGATTATCCGGTTCCGCTCCAATCAATTGCGCGATCCCCCCGATCGTCCGCTTCTTGATTTCCCAATCCGCCCAGATTCCGTAGAGGATCCCAACCAACTCGTCGAACGGATCTCCGGTTCCCGATCCGGCTGGCACATCCGGTCCGGCTGGAGCCTCCTCTTTGCACGGCCGGAGTTGAACCAGAGGCGTTCTTCGATTTCGGGTCGGCGTGGTCTTCTGCCTTTTGGAAGTGAACTGCGGCTCCTCCTCTTCTTTTTCTTTTTCCTTCTCCTCTTCGGTTTCGTTTCTGGAATCTGCTTCTTGGTCGGACTCGGATTCACCATAAATACAATATTCAATATTTTGAGAGGTTTGAGGCCTCTCATAATAATATAGTCCATTTAGACCCTAACAAATGAATTATAATTTTAGGCAATTTAGGTGGGCAAACACTGAATTTGCTAGTTGTAATGCGCAATTTCCATTAAAATGAGAGTCTTTTGAGTGATAGTCTGTTCAAACACCTGTAATTCGGTTGAGAGTAAATGTTATAATTAATATAAATAAAGATTACGTCATCTTCTAAACACCAAGTCATGAACTCCGCGGTTGGTTGTGAGGGGTTATTCATCTCATTGAAGCGGTCCGGGTTCGATTCCCGTTGGACTTGTATGAGTGCATGAGAGAACAATATGACTTGGTGCTGCTAAATGAGCTTTGCAGGCAGGAAAGTTGTAACAACCAACTGCCCCCCTACCCAAAATGTGACAAGTGCTTTATCTGTTAACCAAATAAATAGTAGATATATCTACTACTTTTTTTCCCAATAACAATGTAATTTGAAATAAAACATATTCAATGATAAACAAATAAGATAATGAAGTAAAAAATAAAGAAAAGAGTGCTGAAGAATATAAAAAGAAGTATATTGAGACTATACTTAAATTCCAATGTTCTGTAAACACAAAATATACAGTTGAAATCAATAATGCAATGCCGAGCAATAAAATAAAATCAATCCACTCAAAACTATACCATCTAATTATATGCATACATATTACATAGCTACAGATATCAAGTGTAGGATGCGAGACTTTGGTTGATAACGTCAATTTGAGCAGCAGGAATCTTGATCATGCATTGACGAGTATCTTTTCGAATGCTAGACTTCCACGCTGTCATAACAGCATTTGTATGCTCCCAAAGTGGCGGTTCAGTTTCATCCACTTTCCAACGTAGACCTCTTTCACTGTCCCATCCAGTGTAGAAGTCTTGAACATCTTCATCTCTCGATGTTGGACGGAAGTACTGAATGCGTATACAATTAGGTTTCTCCGGATTACAATTTGGATCAGATAACGCCCTTGCAATCCAAACCGGATGACTGTCACCATCTGCGGGTCGAACTGCAACAAAATATCCTTCAAAGAGATCTCGACCCCCCCTAAAGGATGGTTGTGGGCGACCTCTCAAAGGGCCTACGTATGCGTCATCTTCTCTAAACTCTTCACGATCCTCGCCGTCTTCGTCTAATTCATCCACTTGAGTTGCTTGAACACGGCTCGTAGGCCAAAAACCATCCTTCAAAATAGAAGATGAAGGTAGTGGTTCTAGCAATGCTACCTTGACACCTTGCCAGTAGTGCACTACGTGCTCATAGCGTCTTTGGTACTCTCCAGTGCGATCTTGATTGCACAAATTCTCCCAATATCTCACGAATCCGGATATGCCCTTCAAGATGTCCTCTGCACCTTTCATTGGACTCGGCAGAACTGCTTCTGGTACTCCACGTGGCCACAAACTTTGCCCTTTAGAGTCCTCCTTCTACAATTTCATTCCATGACTAGTCCCCTTCGGCAACCACTCTACATCAGTGCACAGCATTTTGTACTTCATGACTGGACACCCAGTCGAGTCAAGGTAGAACTTCACTTGTTGTGGCTTTGTGTGTCCAACCATGATGTCATTGCCGTCCAAAACTTTGCCTGCTATGAAACCCTTGAAATCTGGCACCTCTTCAATGAGGTGAGGGATTATTGGAATGGATTCCACATCCATAAACGACTTCATAAGTGCAGGAATTGTAAGGAAGTTTTCCTTCTTCAAAAGCATACTCCATCTTCCAAAGAGTGCATCAATGTCGTCATGAGTATGACCCACAATCATGAAGTTCACGTACACTTCATGAAAGATCTTGTTTGCAACAAGTAGAGACCAATAACAAAAAACAAATCTATTCTTGTTATCTCCGGTGGCATTATCCATCTGCACATTCAAAATAGGAGGCAACAGCATCCCTGGACATAACGTTTTCGGTAGCGGAGGTAGCGATGCTTCGCAAACTTCGACACCCTTCAGTATTGCCCTGGATAAATTTGTGGATCCAGACCCCATAAACAATTGCCGAGAAGACGATTTTGGTGGCAATTCCAAATCTCGGAGCAACTTCGCCATGGAGCCAACAGTGTAGTTTGAGTCGTGGGGAAACATATCCAAGCCATAGTGCGCATATCGAACATCAGTATGACCATGCGCAATCATGCCAGTGACTGAGACGGGCAACTTCATGAGCCCATCAAGTTCTTTAGTTTTGTGGGAAAAAACTGGAGAAGCGGTCTTGGCATGGTCCATCTTGTCATGCATGATTGTCAAACATTCATTTGGAAACTCATGCGAGCGGTAACGATTTGCATAGTACAGCTCCCTATGTGCCCGAGCAATAGCCAAATGTTTGTCAAGCCTCCTTGACCATATCAAAGCACTTTGAGATCCAGCAATACAACTCCTTCGTAGCTCTTGTAGTTTGTCACACATTGAACACCGAACAAAATTATCACCAAGTTTTTTCACCTCGTACTTTGAAAACTTCAAGGACCTGATCTTGCTAAGGTTTGAAGTGGAAACTTCGGGTAATCCGAAGGCTGCATTGACATCATTAATTTCTTTCATCTTACCCTTCCACTAAAAAGTAGAGGGAAGACACATGGATACGACCTTGTCCCCTGACTTCAAAGTCCGAGTACGATGTGGCATGTGATCTGCCTCCTTTTCAAGGATGCACTTTAGCGTGGCAATTGCTTGTTGAGTATGCTTTCTCGGCTTCTCCAATCCTACATTTCCATAGTCTCTTACCTCTCGTTCGTCCTTCCAATATTTGAGGTATTGATAGAATGTAGCCTCCGGGACCCCAGAAATATGCATTCATGCTCACATGCACACGTTGATGCCTTCAACGGTCACTGTCTTCCTCCCACGTGCATCAAGATGCACTGACCTGTGTACATCAGTCTTCATGTGTGACCTGAACTTGAATGATGTATTAGAGTACATTTGCTCGCGGAAGGCCCGAATCTTCTCCCTTGGAAATAGCTGAACGCAATTCTGGGAACAACAGACTTTGCTAGACACCAAGTTGATGCACTCTGGAGTGAGGAGTTCCTTAGATCTGTGGGAGGTTACACGAGGTGGATTCCTAAGGATACTTGAATATGGCCGTACAGATGCTAGAGGTTGTGGATTCAAGAGGCGGGCTTGTAGCTGATTGAATTTATCTCGCGCCTCATGGTCATGAAAACTTGCTCCCGCATAGTGGACTCGTTTAATCGGCCAAGCTACCAAATAGTAAATCTGCTCTTGAGGGATATCCGCTTCTGAGAATGTCTTGGTGATGTGAACTGCTACATGGGTATCTCCAAGAGGACCATTAGCTCCAAGCACGAGGTCTGAGTTGACACTATGGCAAGTCCCTTCGCCAACAAGTAGACCCTTCTCATTGTAAAGAGTAACACATCTTGTATTCCAAAGATGACGCGGAAGTCCTTCGCATTCAGGAATGCCTACATTCATCCCTTCCAAAACTAGGAATTCATCATCCGAGGATTCCATGAAGTCGTCAAAAGTCGCAGATGAAGTCATGTCACGTATCTGGAAAACCAAATGAAAAGCAGTATTGAAGTCAATGTCTGGCATCATACTCCAATCGACCTGATTGACGCAGTAAATGGTGTTGGTATTTCTGAGCGGCAGTAATATCCGAATGGCAATTCAACGCGATTGGCGTTGAATTGTATTTCAGCTCCCAGGACGCTAACATATCGTCGCAACCAATTTCATGCAATAGGTGATTGCACTTTAGTGCGACCAACTCTAAATTGCAATTTAGCACCCACGATGTAGACATATGTCGTTACTAATTCCACTCCCTACGTGATGAGAATTCAGCGCCAATTGAGCTAAAATAGCATTAGAATGAATTTCATTCTCTGCGAGCTAAATTGCAATTCGGAATTACTCGCACTAGAACACCGTCACAATATATTTCATTCCCTCCGTGACGACACTTCAGCACGAGGCCGCGAGTTGCGCTGAATTGCAATTAGTCATTGGTCGCGGTGGAATATTGTCAAAATACATTTCACTACGTGCGTATCTACACTTCAGCGCGAGTCGCGCTGAATTGCAATTCAAATCCAATAAGTCTGACACTTCAGCGCGAGTCGCTCTGAATTGTAATTAGGCATTAGTCGTGGTGTAATATTGTCAAAATACATTTCACTGCGCATATCTACACTTCAGCGCGAGTCGCGCTGAACTGCAATTCAGCTCTGATAGCTCTAGAGTGTCTCCAGAGTATATTCCATCACGATTTTATAGAATACAGATCTAGACCAGCTTACTTCAGTGCACATCAGCGCGAGTCGCGCTGAAGTGTCGATACTACATATTCCTTTACCTTTGTGAATACACTTCAGCCCGACTAGGGATGAATATCAATTAAACGCGAGTCTAGGTGATCCGTCTGCACAAAGACAATGGAAACTCTGGTAGAAGCACTTCAGCACGAGTCGCGCTGAAGTGCATTTCATTTTCATTTTAGTCAAGGAATTTCTATTTATAGTAAGTCCGTCTTTCGCGGAGGAGTTTATATAGAGTTCTGCGCATTCTCCAGACTGCGCTCGTCGAACGACTTGAGGACTTGAACATTTCATGGATAGTAGTCGGACTGACTGATCACAACGTGAACTGTGCTGGAGATCATTGAGCACCTACGCAAAACAACTGCCAATCATGGAATGAAAGATCTTATGCAAACCTAGAGGCTGGAATGATAGATCCTAGAAGCTGCTAAATGGAAAATTCTTATGTTTTCAAAGGGGTCGGAGTGGCTTACTGTAATTCCTATGCGATGGATCTCCTGTTTGAGCAATACAACGGGCAACAACCGGCGTTGTACCAATACAATTGCGGAACAATACTAATCAAACTCTTCTAAAGACATAATAGAACAAGTTGAAAGCGCAGAGAACAACAGCAAAGCTCAAAGTTGATGCAGTTGAAGAGAAAGGTGGAATGACTGGAATGCAACTAAACTGCCGACGTCCACTCAACTCCTCGGCGAGAAGGAAAGAGCGCGAAGTCAGTTCTCATTTTTGAACGGCGTACATTCTAATATCAAGTGTCTCCAGAATCACGACGGCCTTGCCACGTAAACCTTTTGATATCCACATGCAATCCTGAATTTAGTGGCTGGCCCCACAAAAATAATGGGGTCACTACATTTTTCATTAAGTTTGTGTTGACTTTTAAAGTCCGTAGTGGCATATCCCCTTTGGCAGTCTTCAAATGCGGACAGCAGAAGCTACTATCCAAACCCTTTTTTACTTTGACTTCAAAATTTAAGCCCAATTGTTGACCTTACAATGCACCTAAGTTCATTATTAGGAAATGAAGGTTCCGTTACTTATACTAACCATGTGGCACCTAACGCGGCTTGCCATATATATAGCACATACTAGAATAATGTTAATTTTGGCTAGAAAGTGCCTTTACTGCAAACTTCCCCAGCTTTAGTCAGCGGGAATATTGTTCTTCTTCTAAAGTGAATGAAAAGTATGATTTTAAAAAATTCCTAATAATGTTGGAATGTTTAAAGAATGTCCCTTTTCCTGCAGCAGATTTGAGGGTTTAGGATGGAAAAATTTTGCCTTCAATTTCAAGGGTTCACGGTCTCAGGGTTTAGGGTTTAGGGCTTGGAATCCACGCCCTAAATTCAAATAAATTGTCTCCAGCAAATCATCAAAAAAATTTGAAAGGAAATTACATTTACCATTCCTAAATTCTTTTAACCTTGCCTTTGAAGAGGTTCTAATTTTTACCCATGCAAACCAAAGCGGAAAATATGGAGTTCAAAATGAACAACAAAATACAAGTTCTAAATGGATTCGAAATGAACAACAAAATACAAGTTCTAAATGGATTCGAAATGAACAACAAAATACAAGTTCTAAATGGATTCGAAATGTACAATCTATGGCCATTTCTTAGAAAAAAGTATTTTTGTTTTGAAAATGAACAAAAATCAAAATAGCCGTCACGGTTGTACTTTCATTCTAAGGTTCATTAAGTGCTAATTCAAAACAGTAGAAAAAATGTCAAGTGAAAAGAGTAATGCATACAAGAACTTCAAAATTCAAGGCTCAATCATATTTGCATGAACTGAAGGGCTCATAGAAAAATTAAATTAAATTATTTTCTTTGTTAGGTGCCCAATCATAGATTATTGGATTATCATTGAAGAGCATGATTCTAATTTCTACCTATTTGTCCTTCCTCATTTGTACTTCCCTTGCATGTTTTTTCTGACTTTCTCAAACAAAGTACAACCCCGGCCATTTTTGCATGAACTTGGTCCACGTGGAAAAATTCAGTTACATAATTTTTTTAAAGAGGTGCCCATGGATTATCATCAAAGAGGGCGTTTCCAACTTCTACGTTAATTTCTTTTTCCATTTGCACTTCCATTGCATTTTTTTTCAACTTTCTCGGACAGTCCATGTTTAAAAAAATAAATAAGTGACGCACATATTTCTGTTAACCTAAACTCTTAAAATTGACTGTACTTTGTAGTACCAATGTCATGAAATTCAATCAAGGCCAATTTAAATGGGCCCAACAAATTTGTCCACAAGTTTCAAATTTTTTTTGGTTGTGGGTTTGGTCAATGCATGTGTGAAAAAAATTAAATTAGTGACCCACATGTTTTTTTATACCTGAACTCTTAAAATTGAGTGTACTTTGTAGTACCAACATCATGAAATTCAATCAAGGTCAATTTAGATGGGCTCAAAAAATTTGTCCACAAGTTCTAAATCACTTGAACTATACATCATCATATTTAACAATTTCTAGTTTCATGTGACATTCATTATAATAGATTGAAATTGTTTCAACCAGAGTATAATGAATGTACTTAGTAGTAGCCTTATTAATAATTATGATGTTGAGAGTCATAATTATGATGTAGTGTCACCACAAATCACTTAAAATAAATAACGCTTCATCATGAATTCAATTTAATAGCCTCAATCATTATGATGTTGGTACCCATAATTACAATTTAAGGTCACTACAAACTCCCATTAAGCGAATAACGCTTCACAATAAATATCTTAACACACTTCACAATCAAGCATTGAAATTCAAGGTACTAGTGATGATATTCATAGTGTACTATGAATATAGTGGCATTGTACCAAACAAATGTTTACTAAATATTGTTGAGGTCAAAGTAAATCTACTTAATGATCATGGTTAGTAGTATGTAATGTTTTTCCAAATGCATTGACCAAATCCACATCCAAAAAAAATTTAGAACTTGTGGACAAATTTGTTGGGCCCATTTAAAATAATTGGCCTTGATTGAATTTCATGACATTGGTACTACAAAGTACAGTCAATTTTAAGAGTTTACGTTTAAAAAAACATGTGGGTCACTAATTTAATTTTTTTCACACATGCATTGACCAAACCCACAACCAAAAAAAATTTAGAACTTGTGGACAAATTTGTTGAGCCCATTTAAATTGGCCTTGATTGAATTTCATGACATTGGTACTACAAAGTACAGTCAATTTTAAGAGTTTAGGTTCAAAAAAACATGTGGGTCACTAATTTAATTTTTTTCACACATGCATTGACCAAACCCACAACCAAAAAAAATTTGAAACTTGTGGACAAATTTGTTGGGCCCATTTAAATTGGCCTTCATTGAATTTCATGACATTGGTACTACAAAGTACAGTCAATTTTAAGAGTTTACGTTTAAAAAAACATGTGGGTCACTAATTTAATTTTTTTCACACATGCATTGACCAAACCCACAACCAAAAAAAATTTAGAACTTGTGGACAAATTTGTTGGGCCCATTTAAATTGGCCTTCATTGAATTTCATGACATTGGTACTACAAAGTACAGTCAATTTTAAGAGTTTACGTTTAAAAAAACATGTGGGTCACTAATTTAATTTTTTTCACACATGCATTGACCAAACCCACAACCAAAAAAAATTTAGAACTTGTGGACAAATTTGTTGAGCCCATTTAAATTGGCCTTCATTGAATTTCATGACATTGGTACTACAAAGTATAGTCAATTTTAAGAGTTTAGGTTTAAAAAAACATGTGGGTCACTGATTCATTTTTTTCCACACATGCATTGACTAAACCCACAACAATAAAAAAATTTAGAACTTGTGGACAAATTTTTTGAGCCCATGTAAATATGCCTTGATTGAATTTCATGACATTGTACCTACCAAAAAGTAAAGTTAATTCTAAGAGTTTTGTTTTAATAAAACATGCAGGTCACCAATTTATGTTAGTAATATCTGTAAATGCCCTAGGCACTAGAATGTGGTGTTTGCAGAACTTTGAAGTCAAGCAAAACTTAACGAAGTTGCTATTTTCAGTAGTTTAATATTTCCAAAAAAACTTTGTGAAGTCTAGTTTTAGCATCAAACATCTATAGAGTACATTTTAAACAACTATAGAGTAGATTTTAAGAAGCCATATGTTCATTGGGGTTATACATGTTAGGCTTTGTAACCTCAAATATCTTTGGTCACCAGTTTTTTAGATTTGACTTCTAAAAAGAGGGTTGAAATTTTTTTGCAGTTTGAACACCTTCATGGTCAAACATTATAATCTTTCACTGTATAAGTGATATTGTTGTCTTTTCTTTTCCTATGAGATCTCTAATATGTCAAGTTTGAATTAGTATGGTTAAAATTTAACAAAAATTGAAACAACTTATGGAAATGTTGGCATTCTGTTCAATTTCAAAAAAATTCCAAGTTATTCAAAATAGGCCTTAGCCTTTGTATCTCCATCGATTCTAATTGATATTGATATCCAACTATGTGCATACCATGTCCACTTATCTTCCATTCAAAGATACTTGTGAGACACCCTTTCAATCTCGGATTCCAGTATAGGCCCTGGGTATACGATGTGCAGGTATCAATCGTGAGACACCCTTTCAATCTCGGATCCAAGTTTAGGCCCAGGGTATCAAACTAATCAAGGGCGGGTATCAAACTGATGAAGGGTATCAATGGAGTGTATCAAGGGCGGGTATCAAGGGTAGGTATCAAACAGATCAAGGGCAGGTATTAAACAGATCAAGGACGGGTATCAAACTGATCAGGGGCCAGGGGAGGTCGGTTGTCGTCTAGGGTTCTGCTTCTGCATTGCATTTTGGTTTTCTATAGTTTTTGGTTTTGCCTCGTTTCTGCAAGCCATTTCGTTTTTGCTCTCTTTGTTGTCGTGCAATTCATCCTTCTTCATCGGCGCTGCTTCTGTAGCAATTCTTGTATGGCGCAGTTCTGAGGCTTGCTCTTCTTCTTTGGGGACGGAGGTGGCTTGAGTATCTTCTATAGTCTCAGCCGCACACAAGGGACGTCAGGAAATTTCGGTGGCAAGCCGGTGGAGTCTCGGTACTCAACGACGTCGGGAAATTTCGGTGGCACGCTGGTGGAGTCTCGGTACTCATTATCAGTCAGGGCAGTTTTGTGTTCATATAAGGTGAGTTCCTGATTGCTTCACTATTTCTAATATGTAAGGATCAGTGTGTATTTGGGTTTAGGGTTGGTTTGGCTGAGTAGGGCCAATGTGTGCTGTGGTTTGCTTAGGGTTTATGATTCAATTGGCTGAGTAGGACCAGTGTGTGCTTTGGATTTGCATAGGGTTTGGCTGAGTAGGTTAGTGTGTGCACGGGTTTGCTTAAGGTTTACGGTTTGGCTGAGTACGTCAATGTGTGCACGGGTTTGCTCAGGGTTTGGTTTACTTGGATTTCCAATATCTTCCATGTTCAGGCATTCGAGAGAAGCCGTGCTTTTTGACGTGGTGGGTTTTGGATTTCTTTTTTACACCGATCTATGGTTTTGTGGGAATCCGGAAACGGATCAATAATGCAAGAAATAGGTGCGAAAAATAGAAAAAAATAAAAAAATTATAGTTAGAGTGTGATTTTTGGACCAGATAACTTGAATTAGGAAATAAGCGTTCCGGCACCACCCGTAACCGGAACTTATCCGGATCCGGAATCCGGACTCATCCGGAACACAGGAACCTACCGTATAGGTCCCATAGCTACGGAAGTAGGATACTGTTGAGACAACGGACCTGTAGCCGTTGTCCTTAAGACTGTAGAGAGACAGTTTAGTACTTAAGCCGTCTTCCTAGGGTTTCCTCTTCATTTTTCTGTTCTATGTACCCGAGACTGTTTGTGTGAATAGTTGAGAGAAAGAGTGGTGAGTTAGCGACTGAGGTAGAACTACTTTCCCTTCGTTCTCATTTAGATCTTATGGCATCCGGACCAGTACGGAAGATAGCAGTATCTGCCCGGGTTATCTCTCCGGCCATTCCGGATAGCTCAGAACTACACAAACAGTTAGAGGAGGACTTGACTAGGTTAGGATGTGTTGGTTTACTACACCGACCGTGGAATCTCAAGAGTGAGGAGATGATTCAAGAGCTACTTCACGGTGTTCCGAATCAATATGAGCTTACTTTGAGAGGATGACCAGTCGCGTGGACCAAGGACATCTGGGCGGATGTTTATCAGTTCCGGAAGAGTGGGAACGGTTTAGCATCGAGGACGGACCGTTTTGTAGCCGGGAAGTTCACCGGGACTACCAACCCTAAGGACGGCTTTGCTATCAGCGAGTGTAAGGACGAGAGACATAGGCGGATTCTAGAGTTTCTAATTCCGATCTTATATCCGGAAAAGCCAACGCGGGTTACCATTACGGTGGCCAATACTATCTTTGGGGCTATGGAGAACCGGATAGTGCATTGGGGTAGGGTCATAGCCGGGATAGTGGCTAAATTAGCGGATCACGTGACACGAGCTAAGGCGAGTCCAGTTAGCACGTATTTGTTTTATCTGTACCATCAACAGGAACTTTTGAGTGCGGCGGAAATAGTTCAGTATGACACCGGAAAGACACTCTTGTCATACGGACTTTCCGGGGAGGAAGCGGAAGACCCGGTCGAGTCAAAACCAGAGGAACTTCCCGAGGAACGTCTAGCGGACCCAAGGACCAAGAAGAGGAAGTCAACCGATCCGGGGTCAAGAATCAAGCCACCGACAATGGAGAGGGGGGAGTCCAGCAAGGGACCTGAGATGGAAACAGAATCCGCATTTTTCAATGCGGGGCTCGATTGGATACGTGAAGCCAAGGTACTTCACGACGGATTGTCGGATTTGGTGATAGATACCGCGGAAGTATTGAAGGTGGATCCGGATCAGATCGTGGAAGCTGTCAAGCGACTGCCCAAGCCGGAGAATCTGAAGAAGAGGGATGAGCGGATTCAGGAATTGGAGGCGGAACGGAATATACTCCATGCTCGGGTGAATTGGGCGGAAGGAGAAATGGTAGCTGCGAAGGAGAAAGAGAAGGAGGCCCTTACGCTGGTCAAAAATCTAACCGGGGCAGTCAACATCAAAGCCGATATCATCACGAAGGCTGCCTTGTTTGACTCCAAGATGATATCCGAAGGCCACATTACCGGAACCAAGGTAGTTACCATCCTCGTAGACTTCACCGCGAGAATAGAGCGAGTTTTTAAGGAGATCCAGAAGTTGCTGGCGGCCATCGACCCAAACCATGCGATGGATTTCTCCACCTTTCCGGAACTTCCTTTTGTCGCAAGTACCCCAGGAAAGCCAGTGGCGGATCAGGCAACCCGGATGGAGGGCCTGAGGGGGATACTCACACCAGCCGAGCCTTCCGCCAGTAAGATACGAATGACGGAGTTGAATCTGAGGCCAACCTCGGAACCGGAACCGGAGTCTAGCGCGAAATCGGTTCCGGTGCCATCTAAGTTCTCAACTCCGGAAGTTCCCAAGGCACAAATAATGCCAAATTTGATGACTGGAACATTCAAGGTTCCGGGACAGTAGGTTAGGGGAGATCTCATCAACCGGATCGGTGGGATGACCAATCCGGCTCGGACTAATCCGAAAGGATTTGTGCACATGCAAGAGACCACGCCGGAGAAAGGAAGCGAACTCGCAACATTGGAGGATACAACACCAGAGAAGGAGAAGGAAGTCCAAGTTATTGAAGATTCTGACGAGGAGAGTGCCCACTCCACTTCCAGAACCGAAGACGACAGCGATCCGTCTCCAGCAACACGCCATATCCAGACTCGGGCCACAGCAAAAACTACGCCAGCCAAGAATACGAAGGGGACACCTACCAGCCAAGCGGGGAGTCGTTCAAAGAAAGAACGGAAGCCAAGACATTAGGATTGATAGGAGAAGAAGTATAGGATCCGGAATGGGGTTCCGAGCTTGGACCCGGTTTTCGGAATTTTAGGCGGATAGTAAGGAAATCCGGTTATCTCGAACGGCTGTTAGTAATCTTTCTGGATATTCCGGGAGGTTCAAGGATTGGTGGCCTGGATTTCCGAGTTTCCTTTTCAGACTTTTAGGAGTTGATTTTGGGTTTTTGTGTTAGTATTTTAAGGGCAGGCAAGTTAGTTGTCTGCCATTCCATTCCATCCTACTCCATTGGATTTTAGTGCTTTCACGTATGTATTACAATTTTCTTTTCTTAATCTAAGTCAACCAGGATACCTTTAGCTGCACTTTTGCTTAGACAGGGTCCTTTTGGGCTGGGTGTATGCATGGGTGTATGATTTGGTACTGGAGAAAGAGAAGGGAGGGAGAGAAGGAATCCGGATCTTGAGCTACGGATCGTCTAGGGGTGGAGCTAGTGAGAAGGAATGCAAAGCTGAGTAAGGGAGTGCAAGTGCAACATGCTTTTAAACTACCGGAATGGCAATCCGGAATAGAGGGTAGAGGTCCGTGCGAGTCCGGAACCAGGAGGGTTCTGTGCGGAGTTAAGCAACCGCCAAAGGAAAGGATCTCCCGCTACTTTGGAAAGTCTGCCAACCTCCCCCTTGGTAAATTGTCTTCTCCTTAAGATTCTATTCTTTTGGGTCTATAAGTTCTGATCCGTCGTTGTAGTAAGTGAGGTGTGAAAAGTACTCTGTGTAACCTGATTCCGGATCGGCCAATCCGGAAACTGTGAGAGAATACTCCTCCCTCCTCCTACAACTGTGTTGTCTTGGGTGTGTTGTTTAGTAGATGTAGAGTACAGAGAGAATAATTGTACAAGTGGTGAGTCCCCACCCCTTTCTAGATCAAGGGCGGACCCTTTGAGGGTAAAACAGAGGCAACAAAAACCAGTGACGGAAGAGAGACGGAACTTAGTTCCGGGTGTGTCCGGATCCGGAACGAAATCCGGAATGTACTAAGTTTCCGGAATAAGGTAGTGAAGTGAAACAAGGGAGATTAAGTGAGTAGTCACAATCCGGATACTTCTCATTCAATCAATATCATACTAGAAGTTCCCTGGAACGATAATTCGTGTCATCTTACAACCATTTGTCATTGTAAGGATACTTACGGCTAACTGCGCGTACGACAGGTTTCTTGAATCTAGGTCTTTTTTATACAATTTTCAAAACAATAATGAAGACATGCGATGATAGGGTCAATCCGTGCTTGGATTTGCATAGTGTTTGGCTGAGTAGGTCAGTGTGTGCACGAGTTTGCTTACGATTTACGATTTGGCTGAGTAGGACTAGTATGTGCTTTGTTTTGCTTAGGGTTTGATTGAGTAGGTCAGTGTGTGCACAGGTTTGCTCAGGATTTGGTTTACTTGGATTTCTAATATCTTCCATGTTCAGGCATTCGAGAGAAGCCGTGCTTTCTGACGTGGTGGGTTTGGAATTTCTCTTTTACACTGATCTATGGTTTCTTGAATCTAGGTCTTTTTTATAAAATTTTCAAAACAGTAATGAAGACATGTGATGTTAGGGTCAATCCGTGCTTGGATTTGTATAGTATTTGTCGTACGCGCAGTTAGCCATAAGTATCCTGACAACAGTAAATTGTTGCAAGATGACACGAATTATCGGTCCAGGGAACTTCTAGTATGATATCGATTGAATGAGAAGTATCCGGATTGTGACTACTCACTTAATCTCCCTTGTTTCACTTCACTACCTTATTCCGGAAACTTAGTACATTCCGGATTCCGTTCCGGATCTGGACACACCCGGAACTAAGTTCCGTCTCTCTTCCGTCACTGGTTTTTGTTGCCTCTGTTTTACCCTCAGAGGGTCCGCCCTTGATCTAGAAAGGGGTGGGGACTCACCACTTGTACAATTGTCCTCTCTATACTCTACATCTACTAAACAACACACCCAAGACAACACAGTTGTAGGAGGAGGGAGGAGTATTCTCTCACAGTTTCCGGATTGGCCGATCCGGAATCAGGTCACACAGAGCACTTTTCACACCTCACTTACTACAACGACGGATCAGAACTTATAGACCCAAAAGAATAGAATCTCAAGGAGAAGATAATTTACCAAGAGGGAGGTTGGCAGACTTTCCGAAGTAGCGGGAGATCCTTTCCTTTGGCGGTTGCTTAACTCTGCACAGAACCCTCTTGGTTCCGGACTCGCACGGACCTCTACCCTCTATTCCGGATTGCCATTCCGGCAGTTTAAAAGCATGTTGCACTTGCACTCCCTTACTCAGCTCTGCATTCCTTCTCACTAGCTCCACCCCTAGACGATCCGTAGCTCAAGATCCGGATTCCTTCTCTCCCTCCCTTCTCTTCCTCCAATACCAGATCAGACATCCATGCATACACCCAGCTCAAAAAGTGCAGCTAAAGGTAACTTGACTCACTTAGATTAAGAAAAGAAAATACATACGTGAAAGTACTAAAATCCAGTGGAGTAGGATGGAATGGAATGGAATGGCCGACAACTAACTTGCCTGCCCTTAAAATAGTAACACAAAAACCCAAAGTCAACTTCTAAAAGCCTGAAAAGGAAACTCGGAAATCCAAGCCACCAATCCCTGAACCTCCCGGGATATCCGGATAGATTGCTAACAGCCGTCCGAGATAACCGGATTTCCTCACTATCCGCCTAAAATTTCGGAAACCGGGTCCAAGCTCGGAACCGCATTCCGGATCCTATACCTCTTTTCCTACCAATCCTAATGTCTTGGCTTCCGTCCTTTCTTTGAACGACTCCCCGCTTGGCTGGTAGGCGTCCCCTTCGTGTTCTTGGCTGGCGTAGTTTTTGCTGTGGCCCGAGTTTGGATATGGCGCGTGGCTGGAGACGGATCGCTGTCGTCTTTGGTTCCGGAAGTGGAGTGGGCACTCTCCTCATCCGAATCTTCAATAACTTGGACTTCCTTCTCCTTCTCTGGTGTTGTATCCTCCAACGTCGCGGATTCGCTTCCTTTCTCCGGCGTGGTCTCTTGCATGTGCACAAATCCTTTCGAATTGGTCCGAGCTGGATTTGTCATTCCACCGATCCGGTTGATGAGATCTCCCCTAACCTGCTGTCTCGGAACCTTGAATGTTCCAGTCATCAAATTTGGCATTGTTTGTGCCTTGAGAACTTCCGGAGTTGAGAACTTAGATGGCACCGGAACCGATTTCGCGCTAGACTCCAGTTCCGGTTTCGAGGTTGGCCTCAAATTCAACTCCGTCATCTGTATCTTACTGGCGGAAGGCTCGGCTGGTGTGAGTATCCCCCTCAGGCCCTCCATCCGGGTTGCCTGATCCGCCACTGGCTTTCCTGGGGTACCTGCGACAAAAGGAAGTTCCGGAAAGGTGGAGAAATCCATCGCATGGTTTGGGTCGATGGCCGCTAGCAACTTCTGGATCTCCTTGAAAACTCGCTCTATTCTTGCGGTGAAGTCTACGAGGATGGTAACTACCTTGGTTCCGATAATGTGGCCTTCGGATATCATCTTGGAGTCAAACAAGGCAGCCTTCGTGATGATGTCGGCTTTGATGTTGACTGCCCTGGTTAGATTTTTGACCAGCGCGAGGGCCTCCTTCTCTTTCTCCTTCGCAGCTACCATTTCCCCTTCCACCCAATTCACCCGGGTCTGGAGTAGGTTCCGTTCCGCCTCGAACTCCTGGATCCACTCATCCCTCTTCTTCAGATTCTCCGGCTTGGGCAGTCGCTTGACAGCTTCCATGATCTGATCCGGATCCACCTTAAGCACTTCCGTGGTATCTATCACCAGATCCGATAATCTGTCGTGAAGTACCTTGGCTTCACGTATCCAATCGAGCCCCGCATTGAAAAATGCGGATTCTGTTTCCATCTCCGGTCCCTTGCTGGACTCCCCCCTTTCAATTGCCGGTGGCTTGATCCTCGACCCCGGATCGGTTGATTTCCTCTTCTTGGTCCTTGGGTCCGCTAGACGTTCCTCGGGAAGTTCCTCTGGTTTTGACTCGACCGGGTCTTCCGCTTCCTCCCCGGAAAGTCCGTATGACAAGAGTGTCTTTCCGGTGTCATACTGAACTATTTCCGCCGCACTCAAAAGTTCCTGTTGATGGTACAGATGAAACAAATACGTGCTAACCGGACTCGCCTTAGCTCGTGTCACGTGATCCGCTAATTTAGCCACTATCCCGGTTATGATCCTACCCCAGTGTACTATCCGGTTCTCCATAGCCCCGAAGATAGTGTTGGCCACCGTAATGGTAACTCGCGTTGGCTTTTTCAGATATAAGATCGGAACCAGAAACTCTAGAATCCGCCTATGTCTCTCGTCCTTACACTCGCTGATAGCAAAGCCGTCCTTAGGGTTGGTAGTCCCGGTGAACTTCCCGGCTACAAAACGGTCCGTCCTCGATGCTAAACCGTTCCCACTCTTCCGGAACTGATAGACATCCGCCCAGATGTCCTCGGTCCACGTGACTGGTCGTCCTTTCAAAGTAAGCTCATACTGATTCGGCACTCCGTGAAGTAGCTCCTGAATCATCTCCTCACTCTTGAGATTCTACGGTCGGTGTAGTAAACCGACACATCCTAATCTAGTCAAGTCCTCCTCTAACTGTTTGTGTAGTTTCGGGCTATCCGGAATGGCTGGAGAGATAACCCGGGCAGATACCGCTGTCTTCCGTACTGGTCCGGATGCCATAAGATCTACGTGAGAACGAAAAGAAAGTAGTCCTACCTCAGTCGCTAACTCACCATTCTTTCCCTCAACTACTCACACAAACAGTCTCAGGTACACAGAACAGAAAAAAGGAAGAGGAAACCCTAGGAAGACGGCTTAAGTACTAAACTGTCTCTCTACGGTCTTAAGGACAACGGCTACAGGTCCGTTGCCTCAACGGTATCCTACTTCCGTAGCTACGGGACCTATACGGTAGGTTCCTGTGTTCCGGATGAGTTCGGATTCCGGATCTGGATAAGTTCCGGTTACGGGTGGTGCCGGAACGCTTATTTCCTAATTCAAGTTACCTGGTCCAAAAATCACACTCTAACTATTATTTATTTATTTATTTTTTATTTTTCGTACCTACTTCTTGCATTATTGATCCGTTTCCGGATTCCCACAGTGTTTGCCTTAGTAGGGTCAATGTGTGCTTGGGTTTGCTTCGGGCTTGGTTTGTTTGGATTTCAAATCTGTATGAAAGCAGAATAATATTTAACCAATATCTTAGGGTCTATATGTGCTTGGATTTTCTTCATCTGGATTTATGAGGTTCTTGCTATCTACCGAATCCATGTTGGTATACGGACATTGTTGGTTACTGTAGTTTTTTGATTTCAGAGTTCGCTGCTCTTGTCATAGGGTTTGGCTGAGGGTCTGTCTGTGCTTAGGTTTGCTTAGGGTCTGTATGTATTTTGGATTTTGTGTGAGAAATTCCGAAAGAGTTCAGAAGTAGGCTTGCCCTTAAAACCCTAAAATATGACAGAATGCAAATCAGCGCGAGCTGCGTTGATTTGACAATATACGATCATAGAAGCTAGAAAAGTTTTTTACATAGCTAGGTAGCCTACAGGATAAATAGTTTGAGGATCACAGTGATTAACTGGAGCCCGTCATCCAAAACAAAAAACTGCATATCAGCACGAGCTGCGCTGATCTGCAATGTCCCCCTCAAAACATAAACGACTAAGACCATATAATTGAACTAGAATCTAGAAATTCCGCTACGTTAATATCTCCAGACATGTGAATCAGAACAACCCATTCTGAATCGTAGTAACACAATTCCATAGTATTTAAAAACCCTGCACTGTTGATCAGCGCGAGACGCGCTGATCTGCAATGTCTCTCCTATAATAACAGACAACCTCAGAGTAAATAAAACGAACCTCAATATATGAATTCCACTAAGAAAATTTATAACATCTATACACATCAGTGCGACCCGCGCTGAATCGCCAAGTCTTACCGTAAAAGATAAGAAAATAGGCTAACTGAGGTCATCAGAATAGAGAACCAAAACCCAATAAAAACTAACCTCACCTTCATAAGTAGAGAATACCTCAACATCTACAATAGAAAAGCAATAACACAAGTCTGAAAAGAGCAATCCACAAACCATATGCAGATCAGCGCGACTCGCGCTGATCCGACAAGTGCATTCATAACAAGCCACCTGACATATTATTATTCTCCTCGCAGAATGGATCAACACAGGGAAGCACTGGAAATGTACTTCGACAGATGTGATATTCAGTACCCTGAAGACCCCAACGAGACAGATGGATCCCTCATCGAGGGCGAGTACTGGGAGTTCAAACATCCGGAGAGGGTTGAAGCGTGGGGATTCCACATGATCCCCTTCAGGAACAATTTCTGCTTCGCGTACAAGTTCAAGAACGCGCAGGTGTTTCTAAACCTCTCCTACGAGGAGATGGTAAAAGATCTAGAAACAAACACCCTCCCCATGGTTAGAGTGAAGTGTGTGACAACATTTCCCAACGTTTCCCCTCAAGACCAGTACCACTTCACAATCTGCCTAAACTCCATCCTCATTCCGTATGTGATGACACCCCTCCTCGCAAGCCTAGAACCCACGCCGTTCCGGGACGAAATAAAGGAGTTGGAGAAAAAAATTGATAACAATGAGTGGCAGAATTCAGATGGCACGCCCCTGAACCACAAGAAGCTTTGTAGCAAGATCCGTGCCTTGTTCAAGGACTTCGATCAACTCAAAGGGAAGCTGGCAATGTAGACCGAGTTAAGCCGGCCGAGATCCGTCTCAATGGACACCTCCAGACAGGGTGTGAGTCAGGGCTCCAGACTCAACAGCACGCAGGAATCCGGAGGCGCTCAGGGAACCAGAAATTCAAGAAAGCCGATAGAGAAGACCCCGGAAAATAAGAAAGGGAAGAAAAGTAAGGCATCCCCGTCCGTGCAGGCACCTCTGGCAAGGTCCTCTAAGGTATCTGAAGTTGCGGAGGCAAGTTACGTTGACGAGATGGCACATGTCCCTCATTCTCGAGCAACGGAAAGAAAGCCAGACTATGAAGAAGTAAGCAAGGTGTACAAGAAGTTCTGGACCACTTGTGAGGACGCCTACATCTTCAAGACTGATGACAAGAAAGAGATTGACATCTCTCAACTAGTCCCACCTCTTGCAACATTCAACATCCGCTTGAAGGAGGACTGAATCGTCGAGGATTTAGTGAACTGGCTACTAAATATGCCCGACAAGAGCACGAGACAAACGCTCTGCATCATGCCGGTTGGATACAATGAAAAACCAAAGGAGTGGGCAGAGATTGAAAAAGGCAATTTCTACATCATCAATGGGCAGCACAGCGTGGCCGCTAGTAAGTGGATGATGGATGACGCCAACAAGGTGGACCGCACGGAGAGGGAACACTTCCGGAAATGGAAGTGCTTCGTGGTTTGGTCAAATGACGCAGAGAAGCTCAGGCTCATCTCCGCATTCTACAATAGGACAAACCATTTCCAGGTTGCGCAGCCGTCATGGGCAACAAATATCCTTGGAGCACGGTCAGTGTGGGAGGCTATGGGGAAGCCAAGAAATCCTACGCAGGCAGCGTCCGTCGGGACCAGCACGGCTACAAGACGCACGGTTGAAGCAAGAAGAAACAGAGAGTCCTTCCAGGTATGTATGCATTTCAGCGCGGTTCGCGCTGATGTATCAAGTTTGGCTCAAGTCAACTAGCAATGCTAATTCAAATATCATTAAACCACCTTGTCTAATGAAAGTGTTGTGCACGATCCTCAAGACTTCGAGAAAGCCGTCTTCTTGCGGTTCTCGATGATTGACGTGAACAAGAACCTCCGAATCGCAAAGACAAAGTCCAAGGAGGAGAAGCTGAAGCTCACGAATGAGCTCAAGCTAATCACGGCCCCAGAGGAAGTGTACAAGCTCTGGAGCGAGGTTATCACTGCGGCCACAATCGAGGAGCTCATCAACCCAGACACGCGGAGAAAGTTCAATGCAAGGGAAGGATGGAACCCAGATAACTGCCTTCTCAACCGAGAATTCTTCAAGCATCTGGGAAACCTGAGCTATGACGAATTGGCAACACTCGCTAAGCATATGCTGAATCAGACGGGAGAAAAACGCACCTTGCCTTATCCGAAGGTGACGGTGAAGGCCGTGTCGTCTGTACTACAGAGTTGCTATACCGCCAGGGAGTGGTCGGAGAGGCGGAAGCGCAAGCACTTGGTGAAGAAAGAGCTTCACCAAATCGATCCTGAGCTTGGACTGATGAATGCCAAGAACAAAATCATCAAGGACAATTGGAAAGCATTCAAGACGTCGCGAATGTTTTCCAAAGCCACAATGGACGTGCTCCTCGACCGACCTGGAGAGGCCTACTTTGGGAGAGCAAAATCCGTCAACCAAAAGAATAAGACTTGTGCGGAGCTCTCCCCACAAGCATTCGAATTTTTCAACGTATTTCTTCATCACAAGAATAAATTCGAGAAACCTACGGCCAAGGGTTATTACCGCCCATACGTTGAAAGCACTAATAGTTTTATGGAGTGGCCAGTGAGAGCATGGGATCTAGACACGTCAAAGTGAATGGCGTTGGGCGTGATTGACTTCAGGACATTACCTGGAGTTGAGAATAAAGGGAGCTCCACTATGGATAGCCCTTACTTCAAGGAAGTAATGATGTCACTCCGCAAGATGTACGACTCGGTACTTCAGAATGTTCCCTCCTGGCTCTTTATTTGCGGCGATGAGAAGGAACAGGCACAGGTCTTGCACTTCGTGGAGTCGAACGAGATTCTGGCTTCCTTCTTATTGGACTACTCCACGTACAATGCAGGAAAGAATGACCGCCTCGGAGATATTTCGGCGTCGAATAAGCCGCCGAAGGTGTTTCTGGTGCATCTTCTCTTGTTTTGCGGGAGGCAAACTTACATGCGCTGTAGTGGTATGTCCCTTAACTGCCGATCAACGCGACTAGCGCTGATTTGTTTCCTTCCTCTTCAATTTCATGGTTTCACGCACTCGTCAATTCAGCGCGAGTCGCGCTGAATTGTCATTGCCTACAATTGTATTCTAACCTTCTGCTTCTCTCCCTTGTAGATGTCATCTGTAGACGTGTACGCTGTTGGATTCGCAGTGGAATCCCCTGATTGGGAGAAAATCTGTTCGAAGGCCTACACATTGGATAAGGCAGATTTTCTCGACACTAGGTATCCCATCCAGAGTGGTGAAGGTCCCAGTTCCTCCTCCAAGCGGAAATTGAGATCAAGTTAGGAGTCTCCAGCCAGAAAGAAGGCGGCTCCAGTCTACGATGATGTAGAAGACATTTCCACCAATGAGGAGGAAGACGACATTATGGAGATGGATGATCATAATGTAGGCATTGAAGAGATGCCCACACCAACGAGACGACACACCGACGTGCCGGGGTCGTCTGCTTCATCCATGCTTCCGCCCTTATCACAGACGCCGTGGACGCCCACTCCTTCTGGACGGCCACAGAAGAAGAGGAAGGCAGATCCCATCAACAGTGTCGTCCAGCAACTGGCCGAAATTCAGAGGTCCACCACAGAATCTCTAGCGGCTCTGCAGAAGCAGACGAAGAATTCACAGAAGCAAACGGAGCTAGCGTTGGCTCAAATGAGAGCTGACAATGCAAACGAGCGGCTGTTGAACATGGAGATGCACCAGCGCAACATGGACTGGATGAAAGAGGAGTCCCGGAGGAACAAGGAGATCATACAGTTGTTAATGTCGAGGGTCGGAATCCAACCTCTTGCTGAGCTACAGCCCGCGATGCAGTCGCCTCCGATGATGCTGCAAGGCCAACCCTCCAGTTCCAACATCAACAATGCCTCAAGCCCGGTGCACTTGGACAATGCGCCTCCACCTCTTCCTGGTGCGGATCCTGTCTCGATGCCACTCCCGCCGACAGAGGAAGCTCCAGAGGCCATTGAACAGAGTGGTGTCAACGTCGGCGAGGGAGACACCGCAATGGAGGATGTTGGCATTGCGCACATCCTGCTAGTGGATGATTCCGGGCCTACGCAAGCAAGTTCTGACCAACCCTCCGAGGAACCACCTGCAGGTTGTGCCCAATGACCATTCAGTGTCCTATGTGTAGTCTCAACGCGACTTGCGTTGAATTGTATTGTAGTCTTTGGGCTAGAGATTCAATTGTAGATACAACATGCCGACTAGAAGCAATTCAGGTGGTACAGAAAATGTAGGACTAGTTTTGTAAATAAAAACTCATTTCATGAAATTGTAATAAATGGATTTCTCACGAAAACTATTTTTCCTGATTCTTGAATTGCAGGCCACCTGAATGTCGATTGCTTGCCTGAGAAAGGTGTCGTAGACCAAAATGAGAGGATGAAGTTGGTTATATAGAATTTAGAAGTAAAGAGTTGACATTGGTAAAATTTTTTGATTTACAAAATGGTAAACTAATTATATTACTAATATTAACTCTACCTCACTATTGGATTAGTAGTAGATAGATAATTTGGTTAAGAAAAATATTGTAAGTTTCCTGTTTTCCTAAAGATCCGGAACTGGATCCGCATCCAAGGAACTAAACAGGGATCGGAAAAATATACCGGGGCCGGAAGCAAACGCATCCGCACGCTACTGGAAGATTATCGAGACGGGAAAAGGAAATCCCGGATCCAACGGTAATCCCATACATCACAGAGGATTGTTTAACGGCTAGATTCCTCCGCGATGATTGCGGAAACGGCTACTTTCCCAACGGCTGTGACTGCCAAGAAAGGATACGCAGGGTTTGGTTCCTCAAACCTCATTGTGTCTTTGTGGTCTGGGAGCACTCTTAGAGTGAGGTCTGTCTTTAGAGGTGTGAGAGGATTGGGTGATCTTACTTTCCGGATCCTATCGTGGAGAGAAAGAGGATTGACCGGGAGCTGTGGCAAGAAAAGGATAGGAGGTTTGAGTGGTGAGTGTTTTGGAGAGTTCTGCAACCATGGTGAAGGCAAAAGCAAGCGGGTCATCTCCTTTCAAGATCAAGAGCATTTGTCCAGTGATTCCGAAGGATGACGGAGAGAGGAAGCAGCTGGAGGAGGATCTGGGCCAACTTGGGTGTGCGGGATTCCTTTGCCGACCATGGAGCTTGAAGAGCGAGGAAATGATCCGGGAGTTGATGAATGAGCAGTCGAACGAGTGGATCAAGACCGTCCGAGCTCTGCCTGGAAAGTGGACGGAGGACATTTGGAAGAGGGTCTACGACTTTCCTCGATCTAGAGAGGGGATGGCTTCGCGGGTTCACAAATTCGCGGAAGGTAAATTCTCTAATCCTCCTCACCCTAAGGATGGCTACGTAGTAGCAGATTGCAAGGTGGCAAGAGAGAGGAGGATGTTAGAATTTATAGTACCAATCCTGTATCCGGAACGGCCAAACCGGATCACGGTAACTTGGGCCAATACGATCTTCGGAGCGTTGAGTGGGGAAAGGAAAGTGTTTTGGAGAGGAATAGTGAAAGATCTGGTAGGGAAGATGGTAAACGCCCTAGGAAACGCAAAGGCCAACCCCATTGGGCCATTCCTCTTTCACTTGTACGACTCCCTAGGTACTCTGAAAACTTCAGAAAAGACCATGTACAAGGCCGCAGTCACCCTAGTGAAACTTAATCTTACCCCACCCCGAGAGGAAGAGGAAGAAGAGAGAAAGGAAGGACCAGATGAGGGATCTGAGGGGGAATACTCAAAGAGAATGAAGGAGCCTTCCGAAAGGAGAACAGAGGCTGAGAGGGTGTCAGTCTCTTCTAAGAAGGGATCCAAAGGAAAAGGGAAAGCCTCGCCGGAACCGGAAGTTCTAAGAGAGGATACTTTGGGGAGGATCATTTCGGACTTAGGAAGAGTCCGGGAGGAGTTTGTCACGGAAAGAGGAGCAGTGAGGAATGTATGTGGACTGCTTGGAGGGATCAAAGTGTCAGAGCTCGCAGAGAGAGTAGAAAGGTTGCTCCGGGATAGTGAAAACCGGAAGTGGGAGACCCGCATCAAGGAGTTGACTGAGAGGAATGTGGATCTCCAGCGACAAATTGAGAAGGGTGAGGAAAAGAAGAGAGAGGTGGAACGGCTTACCTCAGAGTTTAAGTTAGGGGGTCATTAAGAGAGTTGGGGCCTTTGTTTCCAACACTGCGGATGTTGTGAACAAAGCCAAACTCTATGATGAGAGAATCCATGAGGCAGGACCGGAAGCTGCAGGTAAGGTTGTCCTGGTATTGGCAGAGTATTCCGAAGAAATGGAGAAGTTCATGTTTGAAGTCAGAGATGTTCTTCACCAAGCAGAACAGTTTCCAGGATCCGGAATAAAGAAGGAGGATGAGGAGATGGAGCCAACCAAGAAGGATGCACCCACAAAGACTCCAACAAAGACGCCAGCCAAGCAGGAAAGGCAGGAGGAGGAGTTGACACCAACGTCTAAAAGTATGGAGGGGAGGAAAGAAGGATCAGTGCACGGATCCGGATCGAAGACTCAAATTCGGAAGTCGGAATCTGACCTAGGCACACCACCGAGTAAAAGCTCTCAATCCTCAACCGCCAAGAAGACTGTGAAGAAGGTTACTCCCATCAGAGGAAGAGACGTGCCTCCAAGGAGTCAATAATCCGCGGAGGACGAATCTCCAAACCAATCTGAGCAGAAAGAAAGTCTGTCGAGATCCGGAGAAGAAGATTCGGAAGACACCAGATCAGAAGAGGAGTCGAAACCTGAGCAAATCTCACCAACGAAGTTCAAGGGGAAAACTTCAACACCATCTAAAGGGAAGCCACCCTTGAGTGGGAAACCGTCAGCCAGTAGGAAACAACCAGCTAGGAAGGGGGCAACAAAGTTAGAGGAACCTTCTCCAAAGAAGGCTAGGAAATAGGTAGGAAAGTAGTTAGGAAGTTTCTGGGAAGCGACCCTAGCATGGTCAGCCGAAAACCCAAGTTTTTGGTAGGTAGGAAGTAGCTTGGGAGGTGCTTTTCAGGTGCATGCACTTGGACTGCACTTTCCGGATTTTTAGGATCTGAGATCCACATTTTGCGGATCGGATGGGGTTGGTAGGAAAGTCAACTTAGAAGGATAAGGAATGACACCTGTCATTCTCCTGTCCTTTAGTTTTATTCCTTAGGACCTTTAGGGTTCCTTGGGATGTGTATTTAGGGGGCTGAAGTTAGCTTGAAGCCCCGGGCGGGTGTGTTTTCATATTTGTGTTTTTCAACACTTTGTGAATTGATTTCAGATTTCCACTTCATAAGTGCTGGCCTGAAAAGGCTAAGTTCTGTATTGGTATGCCGTGCAATGCTAGAACCATTGTTTAGTGCGGGTAGCTGGTTTGCAAGTGTGGAGGAAGACAAGTAGCCCCCGGATTCTGTCTAGGATCTGATTTTGAGAGCATTGAGGTTTGGTTAAGGAAAACTTTGTGTACTGAGAGGGAGTTCTGGTTGCTGAAGTTCCTTGGGTGTCTTCTGAGTAGGATAGCCATTCTTAGGTTGGGTGAATTCTTTAGGAGGGAGAACGAACGCCAACTGACGTCTGATGAGGTTCTACTGAATCCAGAAGAGAGGAACAGGAAGGTAGTTAGGATCTCTCAGTTATTGGGTGCCGGATCATGCTCTTGGGGTCCTATCCGGATAGGTCTGTCGTTGTAGTACTGAGAGGATAATAGGGGTTTTTTGAGTGACCTGCTAGTCTGGATCAACATCCGAGTTAGTTGTGAGGAAGTAACTATTTCCTATTCTGGTGTTTGTTGTTGTTATTTTAAGTGGATCTTCATTTCACTCCAAACACGTTTGAAGGGTAGGGTTTACGTTCCCTTCCTAAAACCAAAGAGCGGAACCCTCTTGGTAGAGGTTAAACTAAGATTTTGTGAGTTACTATAACCGGATAGAAATCCTCTTTCCGGTTCCGCATCCGTCTAAGTTGATCCGGATAGAGAGAAGCACAGGATTATGACATTCCTCCTTGTTCGATTACTGGTGGAAGACTTGGTGTGGATGTAAGGAAATTGAATTATGGAGAAGAGAGGGTATTGAGAGAGTTTCATGTTGCAAATATTCAGATCCGGTTTTGCTTGGTTTTGGTGTTTTCCGAATCCTGTTCCGGATATCTTGAGGAAACTAACGTTGAAATCCTGTGGGAACGATACACGAGTCATCTAAGGTGTTTTACATCAATTTAACACCTAAGGGTAGGATTTGTGCTTCCTTGTGCTATGACAAAAGGCCCTTCTGTTGTCGCACATTCTCTTCCACCAATGCCTTCACCACACCTGAACGTAGATGAGGCACAACCAATCAATGAGCAATTGGTACCTCATAGTCATGCACTATTGGCAATGGAAAACCAAGATGAACCTTCCGGTTCTACGCGGAGGAAGGTAAAATGCGCCCTCTTGTTCTGATGGACTCATTACTCTTCTGCCTTCATTTTGAGCAATGATGGCTCTTAGAATTCGTGTCATTTGGCGTGACTGGACACGATTGCTGCCGTTTGTTACCAGAGGTCCAATCTGTAGGGCTCTGATAAGGGATCCTCGGAGGGAGTCCATAGGTCACTATAAGAAAACCTTGTTTTACGTGACGGATTGACATCAAAAGGAACGGATTTTAGGTGACATCAAAGGTGACATAAAAAAAAATCCATGTTTTTATGTCAACAATGATGTCCATTGATGTTATATTGGACATCATTGTTGGCATAAAAACATGGGTTTGTTTTTTTCAATATCACCTAAAATCCGTTCCTTTTGACATCAATAAATTTTGGTTTCTTATAGTGGGTCATTGAGATCCGGGATGGCAGGGAAGTGGTCGAACGTCATCTTGGACCTCAATGGCATTCTATGTGTCACAGAAGATTGGAAGTCCAAGGGGTCAGGGAATGCGTACAACCAGAAGTCGGAGCCACACTTGGCCACAATCGGGGCCATTGTAGGACCCAAGGCTGTCTACGTCAAGCCCAACTGCTCCTCGTTCTTGAAGGAGTTAGGTAGGATAGCATTCGTCTCAGTGTGGAGTTCCATGAAGAAGTCCACCACTGATGAGATCTGCGCTTATCTGTTTCGAGATGGAGGGTTGCCCTTCCAAGTTCTCGGGCAAGACGCATGCAAAACATTGGAGCGTTGGGATGGAGCCAGCACGTGGATCCCCTATAAGGAACCGGGAACCGACAAAGCATTGTTCTTCAAGAACCTGGACGTGCTTTTCGCCGACTCCCGAACCAACTTCACTCCTGACAATATAGCCATAGTTGACGACAGCCGCTGGAAGCACATCATGAACAAACCGGAAAATGTTGTAGTCTCGGAGTCCTGGAATAACAAGGGCAATGGAGACAAGGACACGTTTCTGCTCGGGGTTCTACTTCCTTGGTTTCAACAGTTGCACCGAAGTCAGGACATGGGACTCAAAGCGTTCAGGAAAGCGAAGAAGTGGAAAATCGGGCAAAAAATGTTGTGCGAGGAAAGGAATCGTCGAGAGTACGACGAGCTCATGAAGGTGGTTCGGGGGTCGCCTAGTGGCACTAGATAGCAGACCCACTGGAGGTATGTGATTTAGCGCGAGTGGAGCTGATGTGTAGTGTTTTGAAGCCTCGTTCAGTACTTTTGGAGTCTCGTACATTTCAGCTCGAGTCGCGCTGATTTGCAACTTCGCGGGCAATCACAGTTGTGGACTCTCCTGCCAATCTTAACTACGGAGACCCCAAAATGATGTCCAATGTTGAAATTCCCTCGATTGCTATTCTAATTCAAGGTACGTTTGTTGCAGATGGACAGCACATCGGAGTACCCTACAATGGACGGACTCCCCTGTCAGGCATCTGTGGACTCCATCTTCGATTATAGACAATACGTTATACTCAGTACTGGGAACTTCCTCTACTCAGTTCCGACCGTCAATTCCACTATGGACTTCTCAAGGAAACCAATCGATGAGGGAGTGGTGGACAGTCCGTCGGAGAAGAAACCGCACTTGTCAGTTTCATGCTCGCTGTCTCCTCTATGCTTCAAAGATCTCCGGGCATCATCAATGTCACCAACTGCCTCGGACAAGGGGACTCAGAGGAAGCTTTACAGGGACGCCAATTATCCAACCTCCATAGCACAAGAGAAGTCCAAGGCCCCAATTAATCCGCTTTCGGAAACGCTTCCGATCCCTGCTGTTGGACCATCCATACCACGGCCACACATTCCGTCTGAACAGGGGAGATTGAAGAAACTAAAGCGCAGTGGATCATTTTGTACTGATGTCTCAACTCCAAGTTGGGACGCATGGGAAAGAAGGTCGTTGCAAGCACAAAGGGGGCAACACATTCGAGACTTTGGACATATTAACAAGGGGGGATACAATCGGGGACCGGAAATTCGAAGGGCTTGGGAAAAGATGAAGAGTGCATCGTATAGCTGAATGAAGAAATTGAATGAACTCATCGATCTGGGGTGGACCTCCAATCCTGAAGATTGTTCAATAGTAGTGTTATTTCCGTATTGTAGATATCTTTGTATATGTAGGATAACTAAGTAGCATTCCACATGGGAAACGAACTAGGAAATGCTTCTCAAGACTACATCTTATACCTCATGTACAATTGTATGTAGAAGAGGTCCTAATTATGTAGAAAAAGGCTCAACAATCCCTAAGTTTGCATAGAGAGTAGAGAAATAATAAACCCTAAACCTTAGTAAGGCCTTGAGCCCGATTTTATCAATAGCAGAGAATAATGTAGGGGTTGTCGAAACTCGGAAGTTGTAGAGTCGAATATCAATTGTTTCCTCAGCAAATAATCGTTTGCATTGCACATGGAACCGATTGAGTGCACAACTGAGCTTGAAAGTGGAAATGGACAAAGCAAAAATTATATAGCTCAATTCATGTCATGCTCATCAAGTACACTCATACACTACTCTTTAGACATTGTGATGTGTGAGAGTACTTGATGAGTAGGGGTGTGAGTCAGGTTATATGATGTTTGCTTTCTCCCTTTCCACTTTTAAGATGTCTTAGACCCGACTATGTGCATAGTTGAGCCAATTCGTGGTAGAAGAGAAAGGAAACATTATATAACCTTTACTCTCAGCTATTCTTCTAATGTACACTCATACATTGCTTTTTGGACATTGTGGTGTGTGAGAGTACATTTGAAGAGTAGCTGAGAGTTAAGGTTATATAATGTTTGCTTTCTCTTCTACTACGAATTGGCTCAACTAGGGGAACAGTTGATATTCGATTCTACAATTTCCGGGGCTTTGACAATCGTGGACCTCATAGTCATTATGGATAGTACATTGTCATAGCTCGGAAGTTGTAGAGTTGAATAACAATTGTTCCCTCACCAAATAATCTTTTGCATTGCACTTTCTCCGGTGCAATGTCTGAGAATATTAGGTCGGGTAACAGTTGGTATTCAACTCTCCAATTTCTGGGCTTTGACAATCCCTACGTTTGTCTCTGCTGTTGATAAAGGCAAGCTCATAACCTTTTGGTCACAAAGCCTTCATCTTCTGGACGCAATTGCCAGTTTCACAAAAGTCCCAGTGCTTAGTCGTAGTGCTTCCTGAACCCTACGTTTTACATCATATGTATCTTATACAAGTGTAGTCCACGATGGAAGTAGTAGTTTAGTACATGGATTACTCTATGTTTATAGTACACACATCCAATACATGTATATTTGATGACTTCCTATAAATTATGAAGAAGTCACAATTTTGACCTTCGATTTTGGAATCTGTACCTTCCGTATGCGCTTTCTGTGTCATTGCAATGCTTTTATGGTAGTCATTGATCTACAAGTATATTAAATTCATGGTTGAAAGTCTCTTCCGCAACTCCCATTTCACTGGAAAACTCTCATTTTAATGAATATGATGTTCATACTTCATGGTCCGCTCCTGGGCCTTCCAAACCTTCAACTCCACTTCCGTCAACAATTCCTGTTGCTGGTAGAGGTGGTAGACGTAAGGACACAGTGGGGTAGCCCTACTTCTCCCCACTCTTGTAGTGAGCTGGGACACTAGATCGAAGAAGATCCGGACCCAGTCTACTCTCCGGTTTCCGCACAGCGCTCCGAAGATTGTGTTACCCAAGGTGATGGTCACCCTGGTGGGCTTTTCCGGATGCAAGACCGGAACAAGGAACTACAGCAGGCGACACTCCCAGTCATCGATACAGTCCTCTACTGTGTAGCCATCCTTCGGATTCACGACACTTCCGAACTTGCCCTGGATGAAATCATCCTTCCGGTTGGCAAGCCCGAGTCCTCCCGTCCGGAATCCGTAGACGGCTCGCCACAATTCCTCGGTCCACTGGATCGGATTCCCTCTCAGGGTGTTATCGAATTCGTTCGATACGCCACTTGTCGCAGCACAGAGTAAGCAATTTCCCTATTATACTCACAAAAATCACTCTAGAGCATAACAAAATGACCCTAAAGATCGAACCCACGAGATCCTGTGAAGTAGCTAACTCTAACAAGGAGATAAACCCAATTAAACACTTAAATTCTACCTTTCGGTTCTACCTCTGACGACCGGAATGTCAAACACCAACCGGAAGACTACGACCAGGTTGTATCCTACTTCCGGTTTTACTAGTTCCCCGGTCTCTGGACTGACTTCTGAATTTTGGACCCTGCAACTTCCGGTCCTAAGTACCCTCCTGGGCGGATCCGGTCCGGTTCATCCTTCTGTAACTGGTTTACTTTTGCCTTTGTTTTACCATCAGAGGGTTCGCCGCTTGCTTTTGAAAGTGGTAGGCCCACCACTCCTTCCGTGACTTATAGTGGCTGAAGACTCACTTTCCTATCTACTGATCTCCTAACTAACACGGATCCGGTTTGGCCCTTTACAGAAATTGACGCTGGCAATCCGGATCACAGGTCACACAAAGACCCCCCCGTACGAAGTTAGGTGGCTATAAGTGCATCCGTCCGTTCCAACACCTACGAAAGTTCTTCCGTTCACCCACAACGGTGGCAAGACCTTACAGGAGTCAGGATACTCGACCGGATTTCCCACCTAGGAGTTCTAGCGCAGCTAAGGAATCCCTCCATGTCCACCTAGCCTGATCAACGGATCTCTTACCCGGAATGCTAAACTTCTGTAGCTATTGAGGCACTGGAATCCACTCCTAACTCTTCATAACCTACTCACATGTACCTAGAACCGGAAACATACATCAAAAGGAGAAACTCTACCAACACCTCCATACTCACCTTCCTACTCTGACTCCGTGCACTCTTGCCAACACTCGGGAAAATTACACAAAAGTTAGGTCAAAGGAAAGTACACAAGGAAATGCCAAAAGAACTCCTGCAGTCTCCAGCTCAGAGACTATTTTATATACAAAAGCAAAAAGCAAAAAGTGAATACATGATTTCCGCCTCTAAAGGCGCTGACAATCCGGTCCTACCTTATCCTAATCGGATTCTATTCCGGTTCCTATCTATAGGGCCTATTTTTACAATCCTTCATGTTCCGTCTCATACACTCGGAATCCAATGGTAGGGCTCTCATCAAGTCTCTCCAACTGCTCGAAGACCTCAGTTAGATTCCGGTTCCGTTCCCCATCCGGAGGTAGAGCCGGGTGATCTTCCTCAGTTTCCGGGGAGTCTAAATCTATCGGCTGCGGTCCGGTCGAGGGCGTCTTCTTCTATGCCCTACTTGACTGGGGCGTCTTGTCCTTTCCCGGTTCATGAGCTACGTCTTCCGGAAACAAGTCCGGAAGGAAAATTTTAGAGAGCCGGACCGAAACCTCTGTCAACTTCTGGCTGTTCTCCACGATCCGGTCCGCTGACTCCTGTGCCTTGGATAGGAGCTTCTCCATCTGCTCCTCAAAATCGGTGAGGATGTGCACCACCCTGGTTCCGGATATCTTCTTGTCCTTGTGCACCTCCTCTTCAAACAGGCGCGCCTTGGTGACCGCGGCTCCGGGTCCTCCAAGCACGTCCTTCACTTCTGCGGCCAACTTCTTCATTTCCTCCGCCATCTCCTTTGTCGCGGTGGTGTTGTCAAGCAACGCAAAAAGTTCGGCCTTGAGGGTGTCCACCTCATCGTGCTACCGCTTGCTGTCCTCCTTCATCTTCCGGAGCTCATCCGAATTGATAACACTCTCAGCTACCTTCTGCGGCAACTGACTGTCCGGTTCCGCTCCGATTAATTCCGCGATCTCCCCGAGCGTCCGCTTCTTAACTTCCCAATCCGCCTGGATTCCGCAAAGGATCCCAACCAACTCGTCAAACGGATCTCCGGTTCCCGATCCGGATGCCACATTCGGTCCGGTTGGAGTCCACTCTTTGCGCGGCCGCGGATGTCCCGGGGCATTCTTCGATTCCGAGTCGGCGTGGTCTTCTGCCTCTTGGCGGGGACATACGGTTCCTCCTCTTCCTCTTCTTCTTCTTCCTCTTCCTCGGTTTCGTTTCCGGAATCCGCTTCTTGATCGGACTCGGATTCACCATACTTCATAGTCCGCTCCTGGGCCTTCCACACCTTCAGCTCCACTTCCGTCAGCAGTTCCTGTTGCTGGTAGAGGTGGTACACATAAGGGCAAAGTAGGGTAGCCCTACTTCTCCCCACTCTTATAGTAAGCTGGGACACCAGATCAAAGAAGATCCGGCCCTAGTCTACTTTCCGGATTCCGCTCAGCGCTCCGAAGATCGTGTTAGCCAGGGTGATAGTCACCCTGGTGGGCTTTTTCGGATGCAGAACCGGAACCAGGAACTAGAGCAGGGGACGTTCCCGGTCATCGAGGCAGTCTTCTACCGCGTAGCCGTCCTTCGGATTCACTACGCTTCCGAACTTGCCCTGGACGAAATCATCCTTCTGATTGGCAAGCCCGAGTCCTCCTGGTCGGAATCCGTATACGTCCCGCCACAAAGCCTCGGTCCATTGGACTGGATTCCCTCTCAGGGTGTTATCGAATTGATTCGATACACCACTCAGGATTTCTCTAACCATCCTCTCATCTTTGAAACCCCAAGGTTTCAAAGCTAACCCTTGACAACCCATCAACGATAAATCCTCTCTGAGTTCTCCCTGTTCCAGTTCCTTGGTCGGCATGACCGGAACCACTTTTCTAAGTTTTACTTCACTCAGGGGTGGGGTGTTAGAGCCTCTCTTCCGGTTCAGCCGCGGCATGAAGGTAGCTCTACCCGGTTTTCACTCTCTACAGTCCTAACAAGGGAGTGCTGACACTCTGATGTTCCGCTCCGCTTGTAAACTAACCTACTGGCGTGCTCACACTCTCAGTCTCTTACAGTTCCGTATCCGCTCGCACTCAATGTCTCACCCACTCATGTCCGGAGGAGATCTCTCCGTCTCACACCCCTCACTCACTTCCGGGCCCTCTTGTACTTTCTCTCCTTGCCGTAGTAAACGAAAAAAACGTCAGGCGCTAAGTCAGGAAACGACAACACGTGGAAAACTAGAGACCTGAAAATGGGCAGGGTCAGGCTTTATATAGTCCTGACGCCCTGGACTGTCTTTATGACCGGTCAGATATCCGGTCCGGTTCTTGACATCCGGTTCTCTCCAATCCGGTCAACGAGATTCCGGTTGGAAATTCTATCCGGTTGGAAATCTAATCCGTTCCGGTTCTACCTAAAACCGAATTAGTTCCGTAAGGTCCTTTTGTGACTATTTTTGGATTTATCTTTCTCTCTTTAGATGAATCTGGATACCTATTTCTAATTTCCGGTTCACTCAAAAAGGTAAACAAATAAAAATCAAAAATATGAGTTGTCACACCACTCAAGATCTCCCTAATCATTCTCTCATCTTTGAAACCCCAAGGTTTCAAGGCTAATCCCTGACAACCCATGGACGCTAAGTCCTCCTTGAGTTCTCCTTGTTCCGGTTCCTTGGTCGGCATGACCGGAACCACTTTCTTTAACTTCACTTCACTCGGGGGTGGAGTGCTAGAGCCTGGTCTCTTCCGGTTCAACCGCGGCATGAGGGCGGCCCTACTCGGATTCACTCTCTTCTAACCTAATCGAGGGAGCGCTCTCACTATGGTCTTCTGTTCCACCTGCAAAACAACCTCCTTATGCGCTCACGCTCTCAGCCTCTCGCTGTTCCGTATTTGCTCGCGCTCAAATCTCACCCACTCGCGCCTGGAGGCGATCTCTCACCCGTCACCCCTCTCACTCCCTACCGGGCCCTCTCGTACTCTCCGCTCCTCGCTGCCGTAAACGGAAAAGCTTAGGCACTAAGACAGGAAACGACAACACGTGAAATCCAAAGACCTGAAAATAGGCAGGGTCAGGCCTTATATAGTCCTGACGCCCTGGACTGGTCATTATGACCAGTTGGACATCCGGTCCGGTCCTTGTCATCCGGTTCTCTCCAATCCGGTCAAAGAGAATCCGGTTGGAATTCCATTCCGATTGGAAATCCAATCCGGTCCGCTTCTACCTAGAACCGGATTAGTTCCGTAAGGTTCTCTTGTGACTATTTTTTATTTATCTCTTTCCTTTTAGTTGGATCCGGATACCTATTTCTAATTTCCGTTCCACTCAAAAAGGTAAACGAAAAAAATAAAAAATATGAGTTGTCACAGGTTTGCCGCTGGCATTTAACTCGGCTCGAGTTAAACTAGTCGTTAGGATTGATTTTCGATATGTTTCTGGGCTTTCTTCATCCTCAGATTACATCGTGTATGGTAATGACAGTCAAGTCGCGTACAATTTTAACTCGAATCGAGTTAAAATCTAGCGATGCTTCGAAAGAAGAACTTCTGAATACCGAGTTATCGAGTTAAACTAGCATCGAGTTAAATTGCTTCGTGTTAAACGTACATCGTGATTGGTTTTAGGGTTTAGGATTTCTACTGGATTTACTTTGCTGTGTGAATTGAATGGGTTCAAACAGTTGCACACAATGAGAATTGCAATGCCACAGAAACTATGAATTCAATGCCACAAATCTAAAAGCTCAGAAACTGAGTATGCAAATGCACAGCAGGATTGGAATGAAAGAAGGATTGCAACAGAAGGAGGATTGCAATGAAAGTAAAATTCTGTACGAGCTAGAAATTTTGCGTACCTGCAGACTTCAGTTGTGTACATCTGACAAACAGGAACAGAAATCCGAACAAGCTCAGATGCAAGAACTTCCAAAAATCCGAAAACAGAGCAGCAACAGAATCCCACAAACCCTAAACGCTACGCCCTTTACTTTGCTCTGTGAATTGAATGGGTTCAAACAGTTGCACACAATGAGAATTGCAATGCTACAGAAACTATGTATTCTATGCCACAAATCTAAAAGCTCAGAAACTAAGTATGTAGATGCATAGCAGGATTAGAATGAAAGAAGGATTGCAACAGAAGGAGGATTGCAATGAAAGTAAAATTCAGTACAAGGTAGAAATTTTGCATACCATGAATAGAAACCTGAACAAGCTCAGACGCACGAACTCCAAAACATCCGAAAACGGAGCAGCAATGGAATCCCACAAACCCTAAACGCTGCGCCCTCGAAGAACTAGACACGAGCTGCACACAAGAACTCCAAAATGGAATCCAGCAAACCCTACATGCTGCCTCCCCCCACAAAAAAAATGGAACGAGCTTCACACACCCTAAATCCAAATCGGAAACTCGCCAACTACTCACCACTCACCGAAGCTCGCAAACTCAAAACAAGACTACGCAAACACAAATCACAAAAACAAAAAGTCACATAGAAATCACACAGACTCTCTCACTACATGCAAGCATGAGCTGGAACAACAGCACATTTCGAAGAGGCTAGGGTTCCAGCGCGCGGACGAAGGAACTCGGGTTTCAGGGAGGCGTGCAATCTGGGCCCTCCATTGCAATTGATCGTCTAGATTGATGATTGCTGTCTCCAACGCATTCAGCCTCCAAATTTGGCATTAATGGCATGCTGGTTATGGTAATGAAGTTGCTGATTTGGGTTTGGGGCATGCTGATTTTTAATTTTTTTAATTAATTTCTTTGACACAAACGGTAGGAGGTCTATACATGGATTTTCTAAGGACCTAGAATTGAAATTAGGGTAGGTGAAACATCTTCAAATTTTTTTCAATAAATTTTTTCTAAAAGACAAGTAGAATTCACATCTAACCCAAAATGTTTCATATTTTTTGGAGCTTTGTGTAATTAGTTATTCAATTTTGCAATTGAAATGGCATAGGGCTCCAAAATGGCTCACCTCTTAGAATGTACACTTTTGGTACATTACTAAGGACTATGAAAAAAAAACATGTACAAATAGTGTACATTTAAGAAGGTGGGCCATTTTAGAAAGAGTGCTATTTTAGGACCTCGTACCTTAGTACATTTCATCCTGAAATTGTCAATATCATAACTCTAAACCCCTCATGTATTTTGATAAATACATTTTGCATACTTCATATATCACATTTCTTTATGGGATTTTTAATATTTCATTGATAGTCATCAATATTGAAAAGGTATGACAAAAATCACGATACGATTTCAAGATAGTGAAACAAATTATAAACTTTATCATCCCCACATTACTAATTATTACAATGCGCTTGAAGATTCTTGAATGTTCTTTTCTTCACATCTTAAGAGTACCTTTTTTTATTGATTCTTACGAAATTTAATCATATAATACCAAATGTCCTCACTCTTTACAATTCCATCTTATAATTAATTTTTACTATTTGTGTGTATATATTAGGGTTCAAGTGAAATTAAAATGAACTCATAAATGCCAAAGGCACCCAAATATGGTGTTTGCAAAACTTTGAAGTTAAATAAATCTTAACCAACTTAGTACTTTAGTAGTTCATATTTTTGAATGTTCTTCTTAAAGTCTAGATTTACCTCCAAAAGTCCGATCTTGAAATTAAATGACAGTGATTTTTCTATAAGAGATTTTGTGCAAGAGTACCCTGTATAATCTTGACTTTCTTAAGTGTTAAGAGCTCTTAGAAATGAGCCTCAAATTATACAGTAGAATTTGGAGAAAAATCAGATTCTAAATTCATTTTAAAATGTTGTAGAGAGAATTTCAAGAAGTCGTAAATTCATTCGGGTTCTTCAAGTAAGGCAAGTTAACCTCAAATTTTTTTTGTTATGAACTTTTTAGATTTCACTTGCAAAAAAGACTTCAATTGTTTTTTGCTATTTTAGCACCTTCATAATCAAACGTTATAATCTTTCACTCCATAAGTGATATTGTTGTACTTTTTTCTCACGTGAATTTCATGACTTTATATTGATTTGGACATTAAAGGACAGGGCAAGGTTCTTGACCCCATTTTCTTTATTTCACGTAGAAGGTCATTCAAAGTGACCACCAATATCAAAATTTTTTGAATGCTTGAGTTTAGGATTGATTGCAACTTGGACAACATGTTTCCCATTTTTTTTCACATGAATGTCCACTATTATATAGTTTTGGACATTAAAGTACAAGGCAAGGTTTTGGCCTTCATTTTTTATTTCACATACAAGGTCATTCAAAGAGACCAACAATTGCCTACATCTGTGTCTAAATTCTTGAGTTTATGAGTGATTGCAAGTCGCACAATATGATTTCCTTTCTTTTAAAATGATTTATTCTATTGACAATATACTAGGGCTTGGATGCTATTGCAATATTTTCAAAATCAAATTATTCATGCTCAAAGTAGAATTCAAAAAGATCCTTCCAAAAATTTAAACTACCAAAAATAGCAATCAGGTAAGGGTTCATATAACTTCAAAGTTCTTTACACACAACATTTTGAAAGAACATGCTCAAAGTAGAATTCAAATTTTTTGAATACCATTATTTTTTTGTTTTGTTTTCATTCTTATTAATATTGTATTCATTCTTATTAATATTGTTTTCATTCTTATTAATATTGTTTTCAAGATGCTCCATCCAGACATAGAAGATGGGCTTATTGTTAGAGAAGTTAGCACTCGCCATGGCATTGACAAAAACACCCCTTTGTCACAAGGATTATCTTCATCATGTGGTGCATACAATGTTCCAAAACTCCCAGTCTTTATTGATGACGATGTAGGAGCAATTGATATTTCTAATACTGAAGAAGAGTCGATGGTCTTCAAAGACAAAGATCCCAAAGTGTGTGGGGTAGTTCGGTCTAATCCTCATGTTCTTTTTGAAGACCTATTGACACTAGTAGATGAACATGATTTGCATGATCACCGGATAGCCGATCTTCAAGCCATTCAAGGGAAGTATAAGAGTATGGTAGCACGAGGGGTTGCCAATGTTGGAGCATTCAATAGTACTTGGTCTTTCCCTGAATTGCTTGGTGATAACAGTTTGATACGTCACAAAGGATTCTTAGAACCGAAGTCTAGGAAAGTTCAAAAGTAGCATGTCATTGATACATGGTAGGTAAAGGTTTAGCCATTTAATTGTAGGTCTACAAGTATTATATGTCAACACTATTTAGAAAAAATAAAAGAATATGTTCTTTTGAAATTTTTGAGTAATTTAATGCCTTAGATTTCTTTATGATTTACATTCTTATAATCTAAAGACACAAATAATCCTACATGTTTTAATTTGCAATGCCATGGCACAAATTAGAGTGTTTGAATCTTATATTACAAGCATTATGAATTTGATTTTCTCTTCTGTTTTGTATATAATTGAAGTTAATTATTTTAAAAAATAATAATAATAGAGTTTCTATTCTATTGATTTTTCCAAAATTTAAATGAATTTATTGAATACAAATTTATCAAAATTCAAAATTCTTAATACAACAAATTTCAATTAACTCGCAAATGACCAAATAGGTTACTTTGGATTTTCTGAGAACTTGTGAGTCCTCTATTGGTTTTATGATTTAGAATCTTTACATGAATTTCATATAGTGGATGTCATTCATTAAAATTTATACGTGAAGCTTTGTTTCATGTCATTCCAAAAAAAATTCCAAAAGTCTGAAGTTTAATTTTCTATGTTAAAATTGGGTAGTAAAAAATTTATTTAAAAAGAAATATTGTATGTTTTTTTAATTGCATAAAATTATACTTTCTCCTAAACTTCTAAACCATTCAATTTTTAATTATGGAATAGAAGTTATGATTGTATACATTGATACCTACACCTAACTTTTGAACCATTCAAATTTTTAATTATGAAATAAAAGTTACGAAGAGTTTCATTTTGCAAAAAATGAAAGGTCTCTAAACCTTAAGAATAATCAATTTCAAGACTTGCCAATATGAATTCTCAATTCCACGAAGCTTCAAAAAATATGCAACGACTTGGACCAAATGTCAATTCTCCTTGTCTTTCAAGGAAAATTTACTGAAAAATATTTCAAGATGTTTCACCTCCCTAAAATTCAGTTCCAAACCTTAGATGGTCGACTTATGGACTTCGTATCTTAATTGATGAGTTCAGTTCTATACTAAGGAATGGACTAGGAGCAGGAGTTGGGCTGAGCAAGACGGAGTTGCTAGGTGGGAGGGAGTTGCTAGGCGAGAAGGAGTGGAGGGAGTGCAGCCGGGTAGGAGTGCAGGCCGGGCAGTTGGGCCTGGCAGCCTGGCCAGGGCCCACTGCTTGCCATAGAGGCCCCCCATTCTCTCGAAGGGGAGTGTTTAACGTCGCGCAAACCCTAAACCCTAAACAATAACTAGTCAATCGTAATCGGAACTGAACCTACAAATGTCGGACGTTAAACACCCCCCCTCGAGCAAAAAGGGGGGTCTATTAGGCATAGTGGGCCCCTGTTTCTCCTCTGTTCCCTCTGTCCGTTCCCTTTTTACTGCCTTGGCTCTTCCTTTTCTCCTCCCTCTCTTGCTCCCTTGCTTTCTTCCTTGACTCCTATCATTTGGCCACAGGTTTCTTTAGCTTCAACCTCATGTTTTTGCCTTTATCCCCTAATTGTCCAAGGCATCAAATTTTCGCGTTTCAAATATTGTGATGTTGAATAAAGCCTTAAGAATCAATTTTCTTTTCCTATGTGATCTCTAACGTGTCTAGTTTGAATTCGTACAGTTACAATTCAAAAAAAATTGATTCAACTTATCAAAATGTTGGCTTTTGTTCAATTTAAAGCAAATCTCGAGAAGCTAAAAACAAGCCTTAAGCATTTAGGGTTAAATGTTTTCTTTTTCATCAAATGTTTTATTTAAAATTTCATTTCAAATACTTCTTAAGCACCATTCCTTCCAAAAGCATGGTTATAGTCTTCATCAATATTTTTTTAAAACAAATTCAACCATAGGATTATTTGGTTAACTTGTTCAAGTACATTATTCTAAGATTATAAAATGACTTTTACTACCAATTGCAAGCTCAATGTACTAAAAGTTAACTTTAAATGTAGGCTTCACTAGCACTTCTAAAAGGTGAAGGCTTCTGTATTTCAACATTTTTAGAAAAGAAATATGTATGCGTTATAACTTGTCCATGTAGTCAATATGTTGGAAAAGTCAATATGTTCAAAAACCTTCCAAATTTCTTTTCACATATTTAATCTATATTCACCCCAAAAATATATGAGGTTATAAGGCCCAACATGCACAACCCCAATCAATTTATGGCTTTCCAAAATCTATTCTATAATTTTTTTAAATGAATTTCTTATGTGATTTTTTTTCCACAATCTAGTGTATTTGAGGCTCATTTCCAAGAACCTTCAATACTACGTGAAGTCAAGATTGAAATGGGTAGCCTTGCGCAAAATCTTGAATAGGAAAATCATAATCATCTATTTTAAAAATTGGATTTTTAATGCTTAAATGAAACTTCAAATATAGTTTCGCAAAAAAATAAACTACTAGAAATAGAAAGTTGGTTAGGTTTTATTTACCTTCACAATATTTGAAACTTGAAAAATTGGTGCCTTGAACGATTAAGGGTTAAAGACAAAGACACAAGGTTGAGGTTGAAAAAATCCGTGGCCAAAGGATAAGAGTCAAGGAAGGGAGCAAGGGAGCAAGAGAGGGAGGGAGAAGAGGAGGAGCCAAGGCAGGACAGCGAAGGGAACGGACAGAGGGAACGTAGGAGGAGCAGGCCCCATTGCGCTTGACAAGGCCCCCCTTTTGCTCGAGGGGGGGTGTTTAACCCCTAAATGCCGGACCCATGACCATTGATTTAAAGTTTTAAACCCATCACTTATTTTTCTTCCATTCTGCAAGTAGATATACATGAAAAATTTTATATTTATTTCTCAGAGATGAAACCACATGTCTTCTTTAGATCACAAAAAATTTAGATTTTTTTGAGGGAAATTGATTTTTTTGATAATTTTTGAAGAAAAAGTGAAGACAAATCATATCAAATAGAAAATTAGTTCAAAAAATCCAAAATTTTCACCATGTGTGTATATTATAGTGATAAACATCATGGTGTAAACTCAATTTCCGTGTCATCCTATAAATAGAATTGTAGCGATTAGTCGGACCAGTATTCCTCCAGTTAGTCCTTAATTTACACCAAAGGCCTTCTTAAAGTAAACCGCTCCGGAATCGTTCCCACGAGGACTTGCGGATTACAGATTTATAGGCTATTCCAATCTAAGCATTCACTTTTCCCTCCGTCAAACTACTCTGGGCTTTAGGTCCAATCCGGACTTTAGTGCCGGATGGGTTCCGGAAAAATCCGGAAAACGTTCAGTGTCCCTTCCGGGATCCCTGGGTTTGGATGACGAGTGGCCAGATCCACCGTTCGGATGCTTACCGTGTCTGGAAACACGCTCTCTTTCACTCTCTCTCTCTCTACTACTAATACTAATACTAACCTAATTAGGGACTGGAAGTGTCCTCCTGTTCCGTCGCCTCACAAATTTGGAAGGCCTTTCAGATTAGGTCACACAGGGACGGTCAAGAACTACAACGACATTCTAACCTTAACCAAGCACTGAGCCTCCTATCGACCAGGTGGGTTTCCTTGTACTCTCTTGGGCTTGCGCCGGGGCTTGACTCTGTTCTACGGGGAATTCCGGCAATCCGGAATTCGGGCACGTCCGACAATACTTCCGTACACGGAAGTTGCTAGCAGCCTCTCAGATACCCCTTTCACCTAAGGCTGTATCCTACATGCAGGCTATACCGGCATCCGAGCAGTACTATACTAACCCTACTACCAGAACCATCCGGTTGATCTCCCCTTTAAGTTGGTACATCCGGATACTCTCACGAAATCGACTCTTGCCACACAAGGTAAGTTCTCAGTTCCGGAAACGCAAGAACGGACCTACACCTCTCACAAACATAGACCATACACAAGAAAGATAAGAGAATGGATACTTCTAAACACTTAGAATTAAACTCAGGAAAAGGTACAATGCTGAAACTATGAGATGGATGTGAATGACCAGAAAGGCCATCAAAACTCCTACTTATACTAAAACTAACATCATCCTAAAAATCCTACAAAACATTCCTACTGGTCCGCTAGATTTCCGGTAAATCCCAGATCCTATTTTTCCGGCTTTGACGACCGGACTCCGATATTGCCGCTATACTACACTACTGCCTACTATTCCTTGGAATCCGGATCTTTAGGAAGAACATAGTTCTTCAGAAGATCCAGCTTTACCTCCTTCCGGCTACTCTCCGGAGAAAACAGATTCGGACCCCTTTGGCCCCATCTTTGGACTTCCACGATACTGGGGTCCCTGTCTACATTCCGGATTCCGACTATCGGGTCGTCCGGACTCCCCCGAAAATCCTTTTGGGTCTTCTTCTGACGCGGAGAAGACTGTACCGCCCGTTCGGCGTGAGCTTCCGGAGAAGCACCTGTCAGGTCGATGGTTGGGGTCACCGGAAGGAGGTCTTCGCTTCCCGGAGGTACCACGGCTCCCCAGTCCACTCCTTCAGGTCTTCCGGCTGGTGGTGAAAGTTTCGGATTCACCGGTGAAACCTCCGTAACCATTGATTCCGGATTGCTGCTTTCCGAAACCACCAAAGTTTGTGCTGACGGGGGAGATTGAGGTGCCGGATCCGACTCCGTAGGAATAAAATACTCCATCATCTCCCTCATCACGGCCCGAGATGTATCCATCTGTCTTGCTTGCTCTAGCAAGCATTTGACGATAGGGACCCGGCTTGAACTAGCGGCTGCATCGAGGTTGGTTTCAAACAGCCGGGCCTTGTTGAGATAATCCGCCAGTACATCCAGAGAGCTCCGGAGCTGAGCGACACCTTGGCATAATGCCGCTATCTGCCGGCGATGGTCCTCTTCTGTAAGCCGGGCCCTTTCCTGGGCTGTGCGGAGAGTGCTCTCCAAATCTACACATCGGGATTCTGAGTTCTGGACTTGGTCTTGCAACATCCGGTTCTCTACGCGCAATGTCCCTAGCTCCGTCACCAAATTCTTCCATTCTTCTATGAGGATGCCGTTTTGCTGCTCCGCTACCACCAATGCATCCGTCCTCCGGAAGATGGCATTCCGGTCGGTTAGTGCCATCTTCCGGCACACCCGTTTGAGAGCTCCATCGTAGTTCTCACAGATCTGGGTGAGGTCATCTGCCCGCTACACTAGGTGTTGAGCCATCTTCTGGATGTCTTCTAAGGGCGTCCCTCCCAGTCGCATGGTGGTCCTATCTCCCTCTTCTAGCATCTTGGTTCGGGAGGGTCCGGCTTTAGCCTGAGTGGCAATGGTGTGTGGTCGTACTGGCCCACTCAGTTGCATGGACGGTCGAGCTTCTTTCGGAGTAGGTCCGGTCTCTGTCTTCACCACCTGAACTTCTTCCTATGGTTCCGATACAGGCGGCTCCTCTGACGGACTTACCGGCGGCGTCCTATTCCGCCTTTTCTCTTCCTTAGTGGAGAGATCGGCTCCTCTTCTTCCGTCTCTTCATCGTCCGGTCCGTCACAAGGCGAGGGCTCCTCTCCCCCGTACTTTTGGAGCTAGACTAAGTCCTCATACGCACTCTCTTCGTTTACCTTGAGCAGAGAGTGATGGGCGTACAAATGGGACAAATATGCCGGAAGAGGACTCTGGCTCTTTTTACCGGACCGGAGAGAACACACCAGGTCCCCGACTAACTCATGGATGATGGCTGCCCAGTCCATTATCATTTTTCCCTGGAGGCTCCCCAAAATGGTGGAAGCCACCTTCGCTACTACTCGCCGCGGCTTGGTGGGATGGAGGATAGGGTTAAGAAACGCTATCACATCCCGATACTCCAAATTTACCAAGTCGGAAACCTGGTGACCTTCCTTTGGATTGGCGGGCGCCCGGAATTCACCCTCCATCACCTCCTGGTTCTTCTCCATGACGTTGTCCGGCGCCTCCCGGAACTTGTAAATGGCCCTCCAAGTGTTCACCGTCCACAGGTCTAGTTTCACCCGGATGGTGGTATCCAAGATACCACTTTCCGGACGAAGTATGTCCGAAACCAGACTCTCCTCCTGGATCCCCCACGGTACCTCTAGGAGTCCGTCACACCCCATATTGTGGAGGTGCTACTGTAGGCGCATCAGCCGGTCCTCCTCTATCGGAACCTCTAGAACCACCTTCATCACCGGAATGGTCCTCGGCCGGGGCGCCGGTGGCGGCATCTCGTCCTCCGAGTCCTCAGGCAGATCCTTCAACTTCCGCCGGCTTGCCCTCGAAGTCATCGTGCTCACGAACCACCCTTACACAATCTCTCCTTAATTCTCTACTCCCAATTTCCACTCCGGTAACCCCTACACGATCGCAACTCACACAGTCCCTCAGTCTACCGGAATTCTAACAAAGCTAGGAAGACGGAATACGCCGACGAGAGAACAAACAAAGAAACATGCGTGCCCAATGACGTCTACAGTCCCTCTTTTATATTGGTCCGATGTACGGGACAAGTTTTGGCGGCAAAACCCTATCCCTAGTACAGATCCGGTTTCCGGTTTTTAGGGCCGGCGCCGTCATCCGATTTCCGGAACTTTCTAGGGTTCCGGAATTAGGTTATTAACCCTAATGCAATTTTTCCGGATCCGGAAATCCGGTTTTCCTAAATTGCCCTAACTTCCTAGGAGAACTCAAAAACTTTCCCTTTGAAGGGAAATTTTTTTGAATTTTTCCATCATATGCTAGTATTATGGGTCTAGCATGTGGGATCGCATTTCCACAAGAATTCTATAGAAATTGAAAATACATCTGAAGTTCAAATCGCAATAAAATATTCAATATTATAATTTTTTTCAATATCTCAATTGGAGTAGAAATTAATGTACATGACCTTCGTTTCACTAGTTGGACTCAAACTCAAAAAACAACATTTTTGTAGAGAGATTTCAGATTTAGAGCAAGGAACCACAACTTCCCAAAATACACTGAAATAGCATATTTTGTAATCCGATTTTTTTACTTAATCCTCAACTACATGAAAACAAACACTAGTTAGACTAAAAACTCAATTGGATACTCTTTGTAACTCAACATGAAAGATCAACAACAAGAACTCAAGTGGATGAAAAAAATGCTTCTCATCTCTCTTGAGAACCCTGGATTGTCATCCAAACCCTGGACTGTCATCCTAAACCCTAATCCTATGCAATTTGCACTGGCGACATTCCAGGGTTAACGTTCGGCCCTGCAAATTGCATAGGATTCTTCCTTTTCTTTTTCTGAATTCGACAAAACAGTCAATTAACATCGACATTAGGTTCTGGAAATAGGAGCTTTTTTGCGTAAAAAAGTTATCCTGGCGACATCGAGCTAATTATTCTTAAGTAGCTAAAAGTGGAAGATTCTAGGCTATCAGAAATTAATAAATGCACTTGTCAATGGGAACGAAAGTGCCGGCGTATTTCTATTTGCGGTTCATGAGAAACGTTTGAAAATCCCGCGCCTTGTTCCCGGGATAACCTTTGCGTAATGCGTTTAGCGGCAAGAGTGTTTCTCTCCCTTTCCCTCATGCGAACTTCCCATTCTCATTTCCGCCGTCTACAGTCAAAATCCTCCCTCAGGCAGAACTTTCCATTGTCATTTTTGCCATCCGCACTCATACACCTCCCTCACGCACAGCTCCCCATTGTCATTTTCGTCGCCTGCACTGAGAATCCTACATCTCTTTTCGTAGTATGCCACACACACGATCTAACAAAGGTCATTTTATTACGTCTTTACTAGGACAGTAAGTAGGCATCTTTGATTTTCGTAAGGGTTGCTGGCGACAATTCATTTGATTGGATTCCGAGTTTGGGTATGCAATACATGTCCCTCAATCTCTCTTCATTTTCTTCCAACAATCGTTCTGTTTTTTCCATCAAGCATTGTTATTCTATCTCTCATGCGGCCTCTCTGACAATATGCTCCGCGTATCTGCAGTGCACATCATTTGAATTTGTGTCTTCTGAATTTTACGTAATCCAGTTGTGGGACAGTGGAGAGTATGTGGATTTCATAGGGTGATTGGAAACGTCTTGTTCGCTGCTTGTAATTTTCTGTAGATTTTGAGGTCTTTCAGTGTTTTCATTTCGGATATGGGACTTATTGCGATCAACTCGGCAAGGCTCTGCGTCACATTCCATGGTTCATGGTGTGGTTTGTGGAAATGAAATCCCCGAATACCCGCCGCATTTTTAGAATAATCACTATATAACGTAATATGAGAAACCTCCGTAAATTGCGGGAACAAACTTCCACTCGATCCGAGTTAAAGTATGAGTACATCATTCGACAAGAATCGTGTTACAGGAGGAATTTCAACTCGACCCGAGTTAAAGTATTAGTACATCATTCAACGAGAATTGTGTTACAAGAGGAATTTCAACTCGACTCGAGTTAAATCATATAAGAGGAAATTATTTAATCTCACGTCTACCTGGTAGAGGACAAAAGTAACTGTAATTTTGGAATATACTAATAGAACTGTTATTTTCTATTTAACTCGAGTCGAGTTGACTTTGTTTTACCTTTAGGGCATGGTGTCTTGTTTCAGAAATGAATAAATATCTATGGTCATATGGAACCATATGAACTTTGATATTTAGTCATCTGTGAAATTCTACAATGTAACATTGTATCTAATCGTTCAAGTACTTTATCTCGTATCGAGTTAAATGCGAAGGGTCGGGCTGAAGTATATTTTAGATAAAATTCTTCTCGCGGAAGATATCATGTGCACTCAATCCTAGTTCATTTAACTCGAATCGAGTTAAAGATTTCAGGTTGCATGTTCACTCTCATCAAATTGATTTCTTGATTAATTGACCTAAAATAATCGATTACTGATTTCGTCCATAGGATATTTTAATGTTCTGTATATCTCACCCTCGTAAGATCAATCATCAATGCCCTCTAAGTTAACTCGATTCTAGTGAAAGCTCAATATCTTACAAGGTCGTTACTTACAGTTAATTCGAGTCGAGTTAAGTATATTCATCCACACGGTGATATCAAATGATTCAATATTAGTATCCATATCTAATAAATTGTTAATTTCTCTCAGAGTTGATATGGCTGCTCCACTAGAAGAAAAACGTGTCCGCCACAACCGGCCGTTCTGCGACTAGTGTCCTATGCAACTATCCTGCGACTGAAATCCTCTCTATTTGCACCAAATTTAATTTAATTGTTTTATATTATTGTTTTTATCGCAAAGCAGTCAATCTATAGTTGTAAAAATGACTAGGAAACAACTAGAGAAAAATTGCAACTATAAAATGACCAAAGTTATTTCTTAGTCATTTTCTAGTTGTTTCCTAGTTGCTTTCTAGTTGTACTTTAGTTGTATGGCAAATTTCATTAAAATGGTAGCATTCTATATTTCTCTGTGCAATTTTTCAATCTACAGGGTTTCAATTGCAAAATGACATCTAAGACTAATATAGATTATGTACATCTAGAACATTTATAGATTTCAAAAATCTAGGATTCATAGAGATTTTAGACTACGGGATTTTAAAAAATTAGTAAAAATCTAGATTTTAGATATCTAGGACTTTTATAGATTTTAGAAATCTAAGATGGATATAGATTTCAGATTGCACAGTCTAAACTATTAAAAGTGCCAAATAATGGAATGTCTCCATTTTAATGAAATTACCCATTTGGTTTTTAGTCATTTTACACTCTTAGAAAATTTAGCTATTTTGTTGATTTGACTATATAGATTTGTTTCACTTATCTACTAAAAATTGAGTTTTGTAGTAGTAAAACTAGTTGTTTCCTAGTCACTTTTAAGTCATACATTAGTTGTCTTAGTTGCTTCCTAGTCATTGTTAAGTCATACATTAGTTGTTTCTTAGTTGTTTTTCAATATCTTAGTTGCTTTTTAGTCATTTTTTAGTATCTTAGTTGTCCCATATCTATTGTCAAGAGTACCTTAAAGTTGGACATATAAGACTTGTAAGCTATTGTTGTCTTATGCAATGAATTGTGTTGGTAGAATTCTAAGATTTCTACAGTTTGTAGATTTCTACAATATTTAGAATTCTATAGAATACAAAATTCTACAACCAATAGAAATTTTTTAAAAATTGAAAATTAAGAAATTTTAAAATCTATAAAATTGTAAAGTTTCCTAAACTAATGAAATCTATTAAATACCAATTTTTGAATTTTTGAAATCTAGGAAGAAGGTAGTTCAAAAGTTCTGAAATCTAGAAAAAGGTAGATTTGAAATTCTAAAATCTTGAAAAAAGTAGATCTGAAATTTAGAAATCTAGAAAAAAAAGTAGATTTAAAATCCTAAAATCTAGAAAAAGGTAGATTTGGAATTTTGAAATCTACAAATCATCAAGACTAGTGTTTTAATAATCTACAAATTTACAAGTTGCAAACAAGTTGCAAATGAGTCACAGACAAGGTGTATTGCTACAAACGTTTCCTAGATTCTAGAGTGTCCACTGCGACTACAAAATTCCAAATTATCACTAGTTGCAATCCAGTCGCAAATGTCCGATGCAACTAAAAAACCAGTTGCGTAGCGTAGTCGCAGAACCCCCTTTTTTCTTCTAGTGCTCGCGATCATCCTTTGCAGAAGTACTCTTCTGATGAAGGAGAGATTGAAATTGATCCAATACAAGACATCGTCATTCCAGATTGCGACGGTATCCCTCGAAGACTATGAATCACGAAAATTGTTGTCCTCCACAACTCTGATGGGGAAGTGGTTGCTGAGGGAATCTGTCATAGCGTGAATTCCGAACATGTTGTAGGTAGCAATGGTCCCCTTGGAGACTTGCTTGTCGCTGTTCAAATATCCAAATCGCTACAGCCTACTGAAGTTCCTGAAGACTAGAAGTACTCACTTCGTGCTTGGCCCATTGACCGGGTGTTTTTAAATGGGGCCAGCCTTAATGACCACGAGGTTCGAGACCAATATAATCGTCTACAAGCAAGACTGTCACAGGGATCCTCCTCAAGTGCAAGACCATACACAAGCTCCGTTAGGATTCCTCCGCCTCAGGCTCCTGTTAGAGCAGACACTCTACTCAGTCAAGAGTCTATCAATTTTGTATCGAGCAAGACGTGCTGCCCCGGAAACTGTGTCCAACCTTTTTCAAAAGAAAAGATTTGGGCTTTCCGTAAACGTATGTACCACAAGACAACCTTTGAATTCCAATACCACATGAAGTTGGACGTTCATCGACAAGTTCACTGTAATGCTCAGGGGAAGAGGGTGGTTACTCTCGAAGGGATTGATGTTTGTATAGCAGCATGGCGGCATATTGCAAGTGTCTCCGAATCCACCTTCCACCGTTTCCAAGGATATGTTGCAAGAGGTGATCAAGCTCAACCACATGGAAATTTGGGAACGTAGAAGGCTCGCAAGCATTCTTTGCAAGCCCTTATGACATTGAAGTGTGTGCTTGAGAAATCAGCTGACCACATGCCGCATCGCACGCACATCCTTTCGTCTGAGGAAAAGGTGGTGTCTAAGATTCTACCCGCCACCTTCACTTGGAAAAATACGCTACTTGAGGTCAACGCAACAAATGCTGTGTTTGGGTTGAAAAAAGTTTCTCCATCGAATATCTGCAAAATTAGGAAATTGAATTTTCCTGAATACTCAGTGAAGAAACCCGGAGATAATTTCGCTTGTTGCTTTGATTGTGATAGATATCATGAACAAAGAAGAATTGCCCCCATTGGATTACGACGGAAGTGGGACCACCTATTGGAAAAACACAATCACTAGAAGAAAAAGCAGGGTTTTGCGACTGCGGTTTGCGACTGGTTTGTAGTCGTATCGGACGTTTGTGACTTGGTGATATTCTGGAGTCCGCAGTCGCAGTGGACAAGTCGCATGAGTTGCACTGCAGTCGCGAGGTTGTTTGTCATTCGATAGGCAATGGAGAACTTTGTCGATGAACTGCTGTGACGTGGTTGCTGATGTGGAAGTTATTTCACTTATTTGTGTGCAACTGGTTTGCGACTAATGTGCAACTGGTTTGCGATTGACATACAACTAGTGTGCAACTAGTTTGCGATTGATGTGCAACTCGTTTGCGACTAGAGTGCAACTGGTTTGCGATTGACATACAACTGGTTTGCAATTGGTGTGCAACTCGTTTGCGATTGATGTGCAACTCGTTTGCGACTAGTGTGCAACTAGTTTGCAATTGACATACAACTGGTTTGCAACTAGTTTGCGACTTGGTTATAATTTATAGAGTTGTAGATTATAGAAATCTACAAATTGTAGAAATCTACAAAGTGAAAAAATCTACAAAATATGTAAATATTAGAATTTCACTATCAAAATTCATTACACAAGAATGCTATAACTTACCATTCTTATCTGTTTAAGCTGATGGTATTCTTGACAATCGATATGGGACAATTGAATCGATTTTCAGTCATGTTCTAGTTGCATTGTACTTGTTCTCTAGTTGCATTTGAATCGTTTTTTAGTTGCACTATAGTCGGGCTCTAGTTGCATTATAGTTGATTCCTAGTTGCATTTGAGTCATTTCTAAGTTGCAATCTTCTAGTTTTTAGTTGCAGCCTGTAATCAGAGCGATTGCATTTTTCCACGGTGGACTCTACTTCGCGGATAGCTGTCCACATGGACAACTGCGATGAATACTGGATGTAGAATACCTCATGTCAGTTCTTCTGTTACAATATCGTAACCCTATTCTTCATTTTCCGACTACTTTGCAACTACAACTACATACACGTGAAATTTGGTGCAAATACAGAGGGCTACAATCGCATCTCAATTGTATAGGACACATAGTCGCATCTCAGTGGGTTGCAACGGACACGTTTTTCTTCTAGTGAATGCTTGTGCTCGAGCTCATCGAGATCTATACTATGCCAATCGGTACAAGTCGAGCGCCTACCCTCATGAATGCCTTACGATCATGCATGATAAAATGGATCATGCAAAAACGGCGTCTCCTGTGTTTTCACACAAAAGCAAACAACTTGACGGGCTCACAAAATTGCCGATATCAGTGACCGGAATGATTGCTCATGGGCACGGTGACGTCCGTTATGCTCATTATGGTCTTGATATCTTCTTACACGACTCTAACTACACGGTGGGGTCGTTTGCAAAGCTATTGCAAGACCTTGAACTTCCTCCAAAGTATTCCTCCCGGGAGTTGTTTGTTGAATCGGGCTCAGCTCCATTATTTGAAGCAGTGTTGAAAGGATCTGAAATGTATACGTCGTCACTTCAGCCACCACCCGAAGTCCCTATTGCAGCCGTTCCCCTTCCTCCGGTTTTAAACGTTCAAATGGACAATGCCACTGGTGACAACAAGAATCATTATGTCTTTGTATTTTGGTCCTTTTTAGTAACGAAGAAGATTTTCCGGGAGATTTATGTGAATTTCATGTTAGTTGGTCATACACATGACGACATTGATGCTTTGTTTGGAAGATGGAGCATGCAATTGAAGAAGGAAACTTTCCCTACCATCCCAGCTCTCATGAAATCCTTCATGGATGTAGATTCTGTGCCTACAATTCCACACTTGATTGAGGAGGTACCTGATTTCAAAGCCTTCATAGAAGGCTCCATTTTGGAAGGGGACAAAGCACTTGTTGGCCATACAAAGGCACAACAATTCAAGTTCTACCTCAACTCGGTAGGTGTTTCAATCATGAAGTATAAGAGGTATTGTATGGATAGTGATTGGCTTCCAGAAGAGGGGGGAATCAAATTGTGGCGAGAAGACTTTGAAGGACGAAGTCTATGGCTTCGTGGTGAGCCCATCCCAGTTGACTACGTTCCCATGTGGGGCGTGGAGGACATCTCAAAAGGGATGTCGGGGTTCATCAAATATTGGGAGGCATAATGCAACAAAGACGAGAGTGGAGAGTACAGGAGATGCTTCGAGCATTTGTTGTTCTATTGGCGTGCAGTGAAAGCATGCTTGGTGCAACCCATAGTACCATTCGAGACGTTGAAGGATGGTTTCTAGCCTTCTACACGAGTGGAAGCCATTGTAGAGGACGAACTTGATGACAATGGCGACGTTCGTGAAGAGTTTGCTGAGGACGATGTCTTTGTGGGGCAATGCCGTGATCAGCCATTGCCATCTTTCTGAGTGGGACGTGATGTTCAGAAAGACTTTTTTGTTGCCCTTCGACCAGCTGAAGGTGATACAAAACCCAGTTGGATTGCTAGAGCTTTTTCTGACCCATTCACAAATCTGGAGCATCCAAATTGTATCCTGATTCAGTATTTTCGGCCCACGGCAAGAGGCCAAAATGTTTAAGACTTTTACACTGGTTGGGACTCTGCAAAGGGATTGCGTTGGAAAGTGGATAAGACCCAAGAACCTATTTGGGAAGATACGAATTCCCTCATCACAGCATGGAGGTCAAAGGTCAAGAAGGATATAATAGAGTGTGTCCTTAGAATCCCTGCAGCACAAGTTCATGTCATCTGTCGTACGCGCAGTTAGCCGTAAGTATCTTGACAACAGCAAATTGTTGCAAGATGACACGAATTATCGGTCCAGGGAACTTCTAGTATGATATCCATTGAATGAGAGGTGTCCGGATTGTGACTACTCACTTAATCTCCCTAATTTCACTTACCCTACCTCATTCCGGAAACTTAGTACATTCCGGATTCCGTTCCGGATCCGGACACACCCGGATCTGAGTTCCGTCTCTCTTCCGTCACTAGTTTTTGTTGCCTTTGTTTTACCCTCAGAGGGTCTGCCCTTGATCTAGAAAGGGGTGGGGACTCACCACTTGTACAATTGTCCTCTCTGTACTCTAAATCTACTAAACAACACACCCAAGACAACACAGTTGTAGGAGGAGGGAGGAGTATTCTCTCATAGTTTCCGGATTGGCCGATCCGGAATCAGGTCACACAGAGCACTTTTCACACCTCTCTTACTACAACGACGGATCAGAACTTATAGACCCAAAAGAATAGAATCTCAAGGAGAAGACAATTTACCAAGGGGGAGGTTGGCAGACTTTCCGGAGTAGCGGGAGATCCTTTCCTTTGGCGGTTGCTTAACTCCGTACAGAACCCTCCTGGTTCCGAACTCGCACGGACCTCTACCCTCTATTTCGGATTGCTATTCCGGCAGTTTAAAAGCACGTTGCACTTGCACTCCCTTACTCAGCTTTGCATTCCTTCTCACTAGCTCCACTCCTAGACGATCTGTAGCTCAAGATCCGGATTCCTTCTCTCCCTCCCCTTCTCTTTCTCTAGTACCGGATCATACACCCATGCATACACCCAGCTCAAAAAGACTCTGTCTAAGCAAAAAGTGCAGCTAAAGGCACCCTGGCTGACTTAGATTAAGAAAAGAGAATGGTAATACATACGTGAAAGCACTAAAATCTAGTGGAGTAGGATGGAATGGAATGGAATGGCAGACAACTAACTTGCCTGCCCTTAAAATACTAACACAAAAACCCAAAGTCAACTCCTAAAAGCCTGAAAAGGAAACCCGGAAATCCAGGCCACCAATCCCTGAACCTCCCGGGATATCCGGACAGATTGCTAACAGCCGTCCGAGATAACCGGATTTCCTCACTATCCGCCTAAATTTCCGGAAACCGGGTCCAAGCTCGGAACCCCATTCCGGATCCTATACTTTTTCTCCTACCAATCCTAATGTCTTGGCTTCCGTCCTTTCTTCGAACGACTCCCCGCTTGGCTGGTAGGCGTCCCCTTCGTGTTCTTGGCTGGCATAGTTTTTGATGTGGCCCGAGTTTGGATATGGCGCGTGGCTGGAGACGGATCGTTGTCGTCTTCGGTTCCGGAAGTGGAGTGGGCACTCTCCTCATCCGAATCTTCAATAACTTGGACTTCCTTCTCCTTCTCTGGTGTTATATCCTCCAACGTCGCGAGTTCGCTTCCTTTCTCCGGCGTGGTCTCTTGCATGTGCACAAATCCTTTCAGATTGGTCCGAGCCAGATTTGTCATTCCACCGATCCGGTTGATGAGATCTCCCCTAACCTGCTGTCCCGGAACCTTGAATGTTCCAGTCATCAAATTTGGCATTGTTTGTGCCTTGGGCACTTCCGGAGTTGAGAACTTAGATGGCACCGGAACCGATTTCGCGCTAGACTCCGGTTCCGGTTTCGAGGTTGGCCTCAAATTCAACTCCGTCATCCGTATCTTACTGGCGGAAGGCTCGGCTGGTGTGAGTATCCCCCTCAGACCCTCCATCCGGATTGCCTGATCCGCCACTGGCTTTCCTGGGGTACCTGCGACAAAAGGAAGTTCCGGAAAGGTGGAGAAATCCATCGCATGGTTTGGGTCGATGGCCGCCAGCAACTTCTGGATCTCCTTAAAAACTCGCTCTATTCTCGCGGTGAAGTCTACGAGGATGGTAACTACCTTGGTTCCGGTAATGTGGCCTTCGGATATCATCTTGGAGTCAAATAAGGCAGCCTTCGTGATGATATCGGCTTTGATGTTGACTGCCCCGGTTAGATTTTTGACCAGCGCAAGGGCCTCCTTCTCTTTCTCCTTCGCAGCTACCATTACTCCTTCCGCCCAATTCACCCAAGCATGGAGTATATTCCGTTCCGCCTCCAATTCCTGGATCCGCTCATCCCTCTTCTTCAGATCCTCCGGCTTGGGCAGTCGCTTGACAGCTTCCACGATCTAATCCGGATCCACCTTCAGTACTTCCGCGGTATCTATCACCAGATCCGACAATCCGTCGTGAAGTACCTTGGCTTCACGTATCCAATCGAGCCCCGCATTGAAAAATGCGGATTCCGTTTCCATCTCAGGTCCCTTGCTGGACTCCCCCCTCTCTAGCGTAGGAGGCTTGATTCTCGACCCCGGATCGGTTGACTTCCTCTTCTTGGTCCTTGGGTCCGTCAGACGCTCCTCGGGAAGTTCTTCCGGTTCAGACTCGACCGGATCCTCCGCTTCCTCCCCGGAAAGTCCGTATGACAAGAGTGTCTTTTCGGTGTCATACTGAATTATTTCCGCCGCACTCAAAAGTTCCTGTTGATGGTACAGATGAAACAAATACGTACTAACCGGACTTGCCTTAGCTCGTGTCACGTGATCCGCTAATTTAGCCACTATCCCGGCTATGATCCTACCCCAGTGTACTATCCGGTTCTCCATAGCCCCAAAGATAGTGTTGGCCACCGTAATGGTAACCCGCGTTGGCTTTTCCGGATATAAGATCGGAATCAGAAATTCTAGGATCCGCCTATGTCTCTCGTCCTTACACTCGCTGATAGCAAAGCCGTCCTTAGGGTTGGTAGTCCCGGTGAACTTCCCGGCTACAAAACGGTCCGTCCTCGATGCTAAACCGTTCCCACTCTTCCGGAACTGATAGACATCCGCCCAGATGTCCTCGGTCCACGCGACTGGTCGTCCTCTCAAAGTAAGCTCATACTGATTCGGAACACCGTGAAGTAGCTCCTGAATCATCTCCTCACTCTTGAGATTCCACGGTCGGTGTAGTAAACCGACACATCCTAACCTAGTCAGGTCCTCCTCTAATTGTTTGTGTAGTTCCGGGCTATCCGGAATGGCCGGAGAGATAACCCGGGCAGATACCGTTGTCTTCCGTACTGGTCCGGATGCCATAAGATCTACGTGAGAACGAAAAGAAACTAGTTCTACCTCAGTCGCTAACTCACCACTCTTTCTCTCAACTACTCACACAAACAGTCTTGGGTACGCAAAACTGAAAAGGGAAGAGGAAACCCTAGGGAGACGGCTTAAGTACTAAATTGTCTCTCTACGGTCTTAAGGACAACGGCTACAGGTCCGTTGCCTCAACGGTATCCTACTTCCGTAGCTACGGGACCTATACGGTAGGTTCCTGTGTTCCGGATGAGTCCGGATTCCGGATCCGGATAAGTTCCGGTTACGGGTGGTGCCAAAATGCTTATTTCCTAATTCAAGTTACCTGGTCCAAAAATCACACTCTAATTATTATTTTTTTTATTTATTTTATTTTTCGTACCTACTCCTTGCACTATTGATCTGTTTCCGGATTCCGGATTCCCACATCATCAATGGGAGTTTGTCTTCGTACAATTCCGATTGAACATGTACTAATGGTAGTGGAGTCAGTTTATTGTATTTGAAGTTCAGTTTAGTAGTTATTACCCTATAGTAATGGTATTGTATAACCATACATAATTTTCTATGATTTATTAGTATGTGTTGTAGAGTATATTGTGTGGATTGGATTTCATAGTTCTTTATTAGGATTACTTCTATATTTTGTGTGTTGTTACTTGCATAACAAAGTGTAACTAATACTAATAATATGAATTTTTTTTTTCATATTATACATGTGGCAATCTATATGATGGCATCATTTGAATATTAATTCATTTTGTATGTCATTGATTTTTAAAAGAACATTCACTTTGTATGTCATTGATTTTTAAAAGAACATTCACTTTGTATGTCATTGACTTGAAAAAAATTGTAGTGGGTAGGACCACTTTTTATTTTGTTAACGTATCAAGCACTTGTCACAATACGGATAGGGGGCCGGTTGGTTGTTACAACTTTCCTGCCACCGAAGTTCACTTAGCAACACCAAGTCATGTATATCTCATAGCTGCTCAAACGAGTACAGTGAGAATCGAACTTAGACCACCTAAATGAGATAAATAGCTTTTTACAACCAACCATCCAGCTCATGACTTGGTGTCGAGAAAGGACCATTCATCGCATTTATACAAGAAGATATATTATCAATGCCACTAATAATTTGTCAAATACGCCCCAAACAGATGAAACTGTCATTATAATAGAAATTAGGACTAAAAAAAGGACAAATTCAATTATCCATCACTTAAATTTTCCTAAACGCAAATTCAATTTTCTGGTCAGAAAATGAACAATATTATTTTGGGAGGTCCCCAATCTCCCAAAATAATGAATATGATGTTACTTGTAGATTGGGGACACAAGGAGTTCGTTGTCGGGAATCCCAGTATCCGGATTCCGTGGACGAAGGAGGAACACATGGGAGAAACTAGTGAATCAGAAGGTTATACTACGGACTGGTCAGACCCACATGAGTCTTCCTCATCTGCCTACCTTGTTGAAGAATTCAACTGGATTACGGAAGCTGACTTCGACTTCTCGGAACCCATACTGGAGTTGGGACTTCCCAAGAGGAAGGAGGGTCCGCATCAGGTTCAGGAAGTTATCATGTCAAAAGCGAAGAAAATAGATTTTCTCTATTTCAAATAGAATTTGAAGTAAGAAATCCATTCATAGTACATTTTCTGTATTCTGTAGGGTAGAAATAGAGAAATTACTAGAGTTATGGATTAACAACTGTAGAGGCTCTTAATTGCGGTAAAATGGTTAAAGAGGAAGTTTGCACTTTCCGTCCTAACCGGAAACCGGAGCTTGGAGAGTTGTCCAAAAAGTATTTTCAAAGACTTTTTGAAGTATCGGAACTAGATTCGGAATCAATCCGGAACTATTCTGAACTAACGGATCCAGAATCCGGAAATGTCTAGGATCCGGATGAAGATCCGGAATCCGGAAAATGATTCGGAACAGAAGCCTCATATCAGGCGGCAACGAAGACGACTCCGGCTAGAAGCGGACGGGCGGATCCGGAATGGGCAAATCCGGAATGGATCCGGAATTTTAGGGATTTCCGGAAATTTAGGATGTTCCGGAAATTTAGGAAGATCCGGAAATTTAGGGATTTCCGGATATCCCGGGAGGTTCAGGGATTGGTGGCTTGGATTTCCGGGTTTCCTTTTCAGGCTTTTAGGAGTTGACTTTGGGTTTTTGTGTTAGTATTTTAAGGGTAGGCAAGTTAGTTGTCTGCCATTCCATTCCATCCTACTCCACTGGATTTTAGTGCTTTCACGTATGTATTTTCTATTCTTAATCTAAGTCAGCCAGGATACCTTTAGCTGCACTTTTGCTTAGACAGGGTCTTTTGGGCTGAGTGTATGCATAGGTGTATGATCCGGTACTAGAGAAAGAGAAGGGGAGGGAGAGAAGGAATCCGGATCTTGAGCTACGGATCATCTGGGAGTGGAGCTAGTGAGAAGGAATGCAAAGCTGAGTAAGGGAGTGTAAGTGCAACGTGCTTTTAAACTACCGGAACAGCAATCCGGAATAGAGGGTAGAGGTCCGTGCGAGTCCGGAACTAGGAGGGTTCTGTGCGGAGTTAAGCAACCGCCAAAGGAAAGGACCTCCCGCTACTCCGGAAAGTCTGCCAACCTCCCCCTTGGTAAATTGTCTTCTCCTTGAGATTCTATTCTTTTGGGTCTATAAGTTCTGATCCGTCGTTGTAGTAAGAGAGGTGTGAAAAGTGCTCTATGTGACCTGATTCCCTCGGGGGGTGTAGTCATCGGGCGGATTAGCAAACTATGAGCGAAAAAATGATAGGGTATTTTTTATTCATTTGGGCTAAAAATTATAAAAGAGTTTAGAGTACTATAGGGTATAGAATATGGCATTGGATGTCTTTAAAGTACTATAGGGTATGGAATAATAGGCCCCATTAGAAAATGCAGTAGTACTAAAATAGCCCCCTTTATATTAAATTCTTTGGCCAAATGTCTGAAATTGCTTATTGTACTATAGGAAATATACATCTTAGTTCATGTAAGACTCTCGGATTCCTACAGTGACTTAACTACTCTTACAACTAAGTGTTATACATTGTACATGGATACATAATTTAGGGTCTGACTACTGTAAGTTAATATGGAGTATGATTTAATATTACAGAATACAAGATTGTGCAGATCTCGTTTAGGGTACTTAGTGATGGTTTACTGCGCTTAGGGGTCAGTTCAATCTGGCTCAGTGATGGGGTTTTCGGCTTAGGGGTCAAGGCAATCTGGCTCAACTCGGCTTAGGGGTCAGTTCACTTGAAGCCGACCGTTGCGTCTGAGTTTGCAAGGAAGAGGTTTAGGGTTTGTTCAATTGGTCGGGACTAGGTGCAATCTCCCGACGTGTGCAAGAATCCGGCCGTGGCGTGTGCAAGGACCTGAGTTTGCTGTCGACGAGGTGGAGGGTTTGTGCAAGGACCTCAGTTTGCTGGATACGGGGTTTATGGTTTGTGCGCCCGTTCAGTTTCGGGTGTCCTACAACAGCCCTCGTTACGGTTTGGGGCGGATCTGTGTTGTGCGTGTAGGGTTTACGGTTTGTGCAATCAATTTGGTTGTTTGGCTACGGGTTTGTGCAATCAATTTTGTTGTTTGGCTACGGTTGGTTCGTTGGGAGCATCCCCAAACAGCCCTCGTTACGTTTTGTTGCAAATCCGTCACGGTTTGGTGCAGATCTATGTTTTGGTTTTAGGCTTTACGACTTTAGGGTTTGGGGAATTGTTTTTTCTGTGTCTTTTTCTTGCGTGACAGCGTCACATGGTGCTTGGGGTCGCTGCGATCATCTTGGCACCTGCTGCTTTGAGGTATTGCTAGTCTCTGAATTGGGCAACGTAGGGTTTTGTATTGCGGTTGTCTTGTGGTCTTCAGGCTCTTGTTAATTTGTGGTTTACCTTTCAGGGTTTAGGGTGCGTTGCTCTTGCGTTCTGGATCCAAATGTGCTGCGTGGTGTAATGACAGATTCGATTTGTTGAACGCAGGGTTTAGGGGCGTGGATGATGGCGCTCAATTACAAGATCAGATTGTACTCTGTGGAGGATGATGTGGGGCGGCCGGAGCTACTCAGTCCGTTTTTTTGCAACTCCAACGATACTTATGCGGATTTGCGCATGCGCTTGGAGAACGAGGAATGCGTGGAGTGGCCTTTCCTTTTTTGGGACTTAGATGATGCATGCCGAATACCAAAGCGGTTCGAGGCCATGAACCCGGTTAAAGAACGTGTTTATGTAATTCCCTCGGTGGAGGGTGACGCCGGACGTCGCAAGCGGTGTCGTGTTGGGGACCAGGCCGACACGAGGAGCAGCGACTTGGCAGCGGAGCAGCCAGGGCAACTTACGGGTTTGGGAGGTGTCCAACCGTGTGGCACGGATGTCTTGCACGCCGGTACTGCACGGACGTTGGAGGAGGCAGGAGCTGCCGGTTTAGGGCATCCCACTGAAGTTCCAGAATTTCCTGAAGACGACGAGGCTGAGCCACACCCGACACTGTCACCTACTGATGTGCTCGAGGAGACCCTGCTACAATCCACGGTGTTAGCCACTGATGTGCTTGAGAATTACAAGTAGGGTGCAGAAAAGCTGAGAAGGGAGCTAGAGTCACTTGATTTTGCAGATTACAAGTGGGACCTAAAAACTTACGATCACTGTGGCTTGGCTGTTGTGAAGATATATTGCGGGGAGTGTAAGAGAGAAATTGGGGGTACGGGCCGTGATCACTCCCGGATTGCAATGCAAAACCTATTTGCAAATTTCAAGAAGAGTCATTTACATTCAACTCTTCACATCAAGCAATGGTGCAGGAAGAGGGGTTTAGTGTACAGCGACCACCCAAAGGAGGGCAAGTCCAGCAAACCCATCATTTTGACACCAGCAGATCACCGGCGACTCGTAGAGGAAGGCGTTAGCATTCTTCAAAGTGTGAATGACTTGATCTCCTCAAATGATCCTCCGTTTGTAATAGTCGGAGATGTGGGTATTCCCCAGTTGAAGTCCTTTTGGTTCAAGGTGCGCTGCAAGCTCGATGGAGAACTACTGCTCCTGTGCCCACAGAAGGGGAACCTTAGACAGAACTTAGAGAATCACGTCCATGGCCTGGTTCATACGAAGTGCTGTGAAGACTTGGCTGCGGCAAGCAGTTCGTCGAAGAGTTCATGTGTAGTCAACTCCGGAAAACGGGGGAGACCCACCGCAAGGTCGAGGTCGACCACCGGCAATCAACGCGACCTCCATTTTTGGTTCAACAGTTCAGGCAGTGTAGGTTCCGAAGCAACAGGAGAATCCCCGTTAGGTATGTACTCCGACTCTATTTTGTCGTTGCTGTGTTGGGGATTTAGGAAGAAAATCGTTGAGTACGTTGGGAAGTCCTATAGAGTCGAGTCGTTGCAGAATGATTCAAAGATTGGATCGGTGTGGATGGCGGAGCCAAGCACAACTGCCGATTTTGTATTTCGAGGTCAACTTGTTCTTATAAGAGGGTGCTTCCGGTATGTACAGTGTAAACGGTTGTGTGCCACGGGAGAACCCTTTACGAATTTCATTTGTTCCAATTGCATGGAAATTGAGCAAGCCAATGATTTCAGACTTAGGGTACAAAAGGAAGGTCGTGCTCTTGTCAAGCGTGGTCACAGGGATATACAGCAAGGAAGAAGGATAGGCTATCTACAGATCACTGAACTGGCCTCACAATCAAGGACGTTAGGCAGGAAATACCGTGATGAAAAGGCTAGGCACTGGCTCATGAAGTCTAGGGTCGCGCAATTGAAAGTAAGTCAACGTGGTTTGAAACTTAGTGCTGTAGAAAATTTTAATAGAAAAGATGTTCTCTCTTTTTGTAACAACATACTGGCGGCTCACAGAACCAACGCCTTCGGGGGAAAGCCAGCTTTGTGGGACTTCCTCAGGGACGTTGCCACAAACTTAAATCGTGTGAGGCAGGGTCACAGATTCTCCAAAAATTCAAAGTCATTTGCTCAAGCTATGAGGATATATGGTGGTAGGCGAATGTGTGATTTGTTTACCTTGAATTTTGGTGGGCCGTCCTATGATTGTACTAAACGGGAAAATAAGAAAGGGGTTCAATTCATTGCTGGGGAGCATTTTGCGTTGTTTGCTGCTGTGGCTGACATTTACAGGGAGGCCAAAGCGAATCACAGAGTAGAAGGACCTATTCCTGTCATCTTGGCGGAGGACGAGACAAAAGTCAAGGCTCGTATATCTTGGGACGCTCGATCTAATGGACTGGTGGGCTTTTGTGGAGTGAAGGAGAATCATCGATGCGTATCCACCTTCAGGCCTCACGTAGGGAATGGTGAGAGTGGGTATGCAGCCATTGTAGATTCTTTTCGTCAGAATGACAAGGGGAGTTTTGCTCGTGTCATCATGGTGAATCCTTTGCATGCTTTGTTGCCACGACTTGTACTTGTTGTGTCTAGCACTTGCAACCGTTTCAATTCCGACTGGGTCCGTAATCAATGGAATACTATTGACACGCTCTGGCAAGACAGCTGTGGGCCTGTTCTCGGACCGATTGTGGGGCATTCTTCCAATGGGGATTCTAGGAGGAGGCAGCTCATGGTCCATGACTACTGTAGCAAGGCGGGGTTCAGGTATGAAATCCCGTGGGAAGGCTGGTCCTTATCTTGTGAATGGCTTGGCGAGAATAAAGTGAGAGGCTTGCATGATCAGGATTTTATTCACAACGGAAAGAAATTAATCAACCCCCTTGACAACGCTATAAAGAACCTGCAGCTAGGAGCTGATGTCTGTTACTTAGATCACCTTGGTCAGGTTTATCAGAGGTTTGGTATTGATCAGCATGGTCTCAGAAAGGAAGATGTGGAGCGCACAGATAGACAGAATTGGGCAAGTGCACAACGAATTTGTGCGAAGAAGGCCAGAACTTGTTTGCAGGAACTGCGAACTACAAGGGACGCACATCAGGAGAGAACTTTGGGGACCGAGCTGTATCTGTCTATTTGTGCTGACTATATTGACATCTTCCTTTCCGTGTCCTTAACTTTGAGGGAGAGAGTGGTGCTTGCTGGCAAAGTGTCATTCTTTTTCAGGATTTGGAAGTTGTGGTTTAGCCATGGTGACCACGGTGTAGGAGGAAATACAAAGAATCTAACGTTGCAAGAATGCTTCGTAAGCAACCAGTGCTACCTTGATGTGCAGCTCTCGTGCCATTTCGTGGTCTTACTCATAAGGTATTTTCGTGATGCATTTTCTCACTTGCCGGTTCCACTGCACCTCACAGGATCTGATTCATGTGAAATTTTTTTTAGCAAGGTGGGGGGAATGCAAGGTATGGAGAGAGCGTACGATTTCCAGGAGCTTGTGGGTTGTGCTAACACGGTGAACCACCTAGTTGCGATTGAGTACGGATCTAATGGACTGCAATTTGGTAGAGCGCATAACAAGCAGAAAAACATGTGGGCGGACTTGCATCCTCTAGAACGTGGGCAGGCACCTGCAGATTTGGGAGATTATAGCGCCCTTGCCACAGATGAGGACTTCGTGGCGGCGTTGAAGGAAGGTCTGAAGGCAGCCCAATCCCAGTTGAAGGCGCTAAATATGGCTCCATCGACTTATGCTAGAAGGAAACAATGGTTCTTACAGCCTTGGACGGTGGAGGGGTCGGATCCAAAGCACTGGATATACGTACCGCCCGAAAAGCCAGTCCCCGGCGAAGATGGCGACGGAGAGGTCATGAGGGACTCCCTTGCTGTGCAGGAAGAGGGAGACACTGTGGAGCATGACAGTGAACCCTTAGCCCCGGACGAGAGTGCGTTGGACGCTGAGAGTGCCAACCTTGACGCCGATAGGACTGCTGCTGACGCATCCTTGGAGAGTGCGGAACACGTTTTGAGTGTTGCCGAAGAAGAGTGCCGGGATGCAATCTCGCAAATGCTGGATTCAGTTGAGCCCAGCCCACCAGTGGAGCTAACTTCTCGGAACCCTGCACAGAAAATAGAGCCAGTGGTGCATTACAATGGCAGGGCCATTTACAAATCAACGTTGGTGGGCGAATTGAACGGGAATCCCTTCCTGTCGAAGGACCGCTTGACTCGCATCAAGAACTCTGTCTACTTCAACAACGCTGAGGATTATCTTGCTGCCGCTAATTCGACCACAACCGCTTTCTTGGGCCTTGGAACTGACTGCGGAGTGCTATTTATGCAATCTCCCACTATAGGCCAGAGTTCTGCAGTGAGATCCGTGCAAAAGAGGAACCGCTGTAGTGCTCAAGTGGGACGCCCAGCTGCTGTGACCACTGGCCCTGACATTGGCACTTGGTGGCTCGGCAGGGTGCAGAAAATGCGGAGGAGGGTTGGACGAACGTGGGGATTGTGTAGGAACCCAGTCGACTTCATGGCTCACACGCCAGCAAGTAAGAAGGTAGGTTCTTCCCCGTCCATTCAAATAATGCTCAATTGGTTCAAATCAGTGCCAAGGAGGAACAAGTACAAATACGACGTGACAGACACCCAATGGATTGACATTGAGAGCGTGATTTGCACCATTGCATTGTCATTCAATTTGAATACCAGCGTTTATACCCTACGAGAGGCTGATCGGCAGGTGCTAGACGAATTTGTGTCACAAAATACTTGAGCACTGCAGGTGGTCCAAGTAGTTGTACCTTGAGCATCCCGGTCTCACAGTTAGCTCTTATTTGTTGTCTAACATGGGAGTTTTGCAACTAGAGCAACCCTCGCATTTGAAACAAGCAACCTTAGAAGCTCCTGGTTATGTGTGTGAGGAGAGCTGGCGGAGATACTCGCTCAAGAGCAGGTGAATTCCATCTTGATTGCTGTAGTTTAGGGCATGAACTCCTCCGAGACGAGTAATGATGTTCGACTTGCTGCTACGCACGCTCTATATAATGCCCTAGACTTTGCTCAAACTAACTTCGAGAATGATATGGAGCGCAACTATATTATGAGGGTGGTTTGTGAGACCAACCTCTCACCAGATGTCCGAGTTTGTCGTTGCTGCCTTCGAATGTCTAGTCTCCATTGGCTGCACTTATTATGATAAACTTGCCCCATACATGCAAGAACTATTTTGTCACTTCGAAAGCAGTGCAGGAAGATGAAGAGCCAGTTGCACTTCCAGCGATCGAGTTTTGGAGCTTTATTTGCAATGAGGAGATCGAGATTCAGGAAGACTACCAAGGTGATTTCTCTGGACCTGTAAATTTTTGAAACTCTCTTGTGAACCGTGATCATATCGGTGAAATTTTTAGGGGCTACTTATTAGCACTTGGCTGTGAAGTCCCCTAATACTAATTGTCTTCGATTCAGAGGTGCCTTACTTTCACTTCATGAAACAGGCGTTGCCTGCCCTCGTTCCGATGTTGCTGGAAACGTTGACGAAGCAGGAGGAAGATCAAGATCTAGACGAAGGGGCCTGGAATTTGTCTATGGCTGGTGGGACTTGTTTGGGCTTGGTGGCTCGTGCTGTTGGAGATGACGTTGTGCCTCTTGTCACGCCCTTCGTTCAGGAGAACATTTCAAAGGGTGACTGGATATTTCGAGAAGCTGCTACCTACGCTTTTGGATCCATTTTGGAGGGACCTTCGCTGGACAAGCTAAGTACTCTTGTACATGATGCTCTCCCCTTCATGTTGTAAGCAATGAAAGATGAGAACAACCATGTGAAGGATACTACAGCGTGGATCCTAGGAAGGATCTTTAAGTTCCTACATGGACCTTCTCTCGAGGCTCTAGTTATTACTCAATCCAATGCGTGTTCTTGCTTTTACATGAGCTAACCTTTCCATTCTCCGTTTTGCAGCTAAGTTGCAGGCCAAAGCGACCCTCTGGAAGCCATGCAGGTCCATGGTGGCTGCGGCGCCTAGGCCTCTTGTTCGTCAGCCTGTTCGCCGAGAAGAACTACGTCCAAGCTGGAGCGGTACTTGGAAATATTTCGCCGGACTTTGAAGAGTATCAGGTATGTACACATTATTTTGTTTACAACCTGTCGCCATGCTGGAACTTGGAATGCATTTCGTTTTAGCATAGTTGGTGTACATTTCCATTGATGCAAGTGTGTTTGTTGCAATGCAGGTGCAGGGGATTTTGAGCACCGGTTACAGTAGTGTAGGTTAGCCTTAGTTTTGTTCATGGACCCATAATGTGCAAATTCTGGTCCTATTCATTGTGTTTGTAAACACAATGAGAACATTGTTTTTCTTAACTTCTATTATGTTCATGGATACATAATATGCTAACTTTGGTCCCATTCACTGTGTTTGTAAACACAATGAGCATTATTTTTCTTACTCCATCATTGTGTACGAAAACTATGTTTGATGTGTGTCCTAATACAGCTCCCACATAAGACTGAATCTTGTGAGATATCAAGTAAAGGGTGACACCAAAGTTTTTTTTGGAGTAAAAGCTTTCTTTTGTCAAATTTCGTTGTAACTTAAATTGTCGTTGGCCTGAAATTTTCTCAACATTTTTTGGGTCCATGCTGCATTATATATGTCGAGAACATTCCCTAAACCAAACCACCCCATTCAATTTTGGGCCAAAATTATAGTAGAATAATTTTTCAATCTAATTTACCATATCATTTATTCATAGAAAATTGGAATTGTAAGTAATGCAAGCCCCTTCTCTATTAACCCAAATTAGAAAATTACATAATTGTAGCATGTGAAAAAAAAAAAAAAAAAAAGTAATAGCCCCCTATAAAATAGTGGTTGGTCGCTCATATATCCTTATTTTTTTAAGGCACAGCACCCCCCGAGCTGATTCCGAATCGGCCAATCCGGAAACTGTGAGAGAATACTCCTCCCTCCTCCTACAACTGTGTTGTCTTGGGTGTGTTGTTTAGTAGATTTAGAGTACAGAGAGGACAATTGTACAAGTGGTGAGTCCCCACCCCTTCTAGATCAAGGGCGGACCCTCTGAGGGTAAAACAGAGGCAACAAAAACTAGTGACGGAAGAGAGACGAAAATCAGATCCGGGTGTGTCCGGATCCGGAACGGAATCCGAAATGTACTAAGTTTCCGGAATGAGGTAGGGTAAGTGAAATAAGGGAGATTAAGTGAGTAGTTACAATCCGGATACTTCTAATTCAATCGATATCATACTAGAGTTCCCTGGACCGATAATTCGTGTCATCTTGCAACCATTTGTCGTTGTAAGGATACTTATGGCTAACTACGCGTACGACATATCACAAGTCAACAAGACGACCGATCACTTGGGGAATCTAGTATTCCTCTTACAAACGACTAAATACAGCGCCAAATCCTTGACGGTAACCTACCCACTGTCAGTTTGAAGGAGGGGAAGTCTGATCTTCCTTGGAGTGAGATCCGGGTTCATGAGGAAGAACCGGAACGGATCAAGAACATAGTCAACCCTTCTGACTATGACAAGGTAGAGGTGGAACCAGGAAAATCATTCTTCCTGGGAAAATCTCTGAGTCGACAAGAAAAGAGGAGTTATATGAGGTTGTTGAAGAAATACGTGGATGTATTTGCTTGGACCCCATCCGATCTGAGCGGAATCCCACCGGATCTAGAAGAACATCGGATTGATCTTCAAGAGGGTGCAGTTCCGATAAGGCAGAGACAGTACACGTTGAATCCGAAGTACTCGCTAATGGTGAAGGAAGAGATAGACATGCTATTGGAAGCCGAATTCATCTATCAAGTTAACAACTCGGAATGGGTTTCACCGATTGTTGTAGTTCCAAAGAAAGTGGGAGCAGACGGAAAGGTGAAGATCCGGGTCTGTCAGGACTTCCGCAAGCTGAATGCTGCCACGAAGAAGGATTATTTTCCGCTACCATTCACGGATATAATCCTGGATCACGTGGCAGGATAGGAATGTTACAGTTTCCTAGATGGATTTTTGGGATACAATCAAGTGTCTGTCCGATTGGCAGATCAGTTGAAGACAACCTTCACCACCGAGTGGGGAACATTTGCCTTCAACCGGATGCCTTTCGGGTTGTGTAACGCACCTGGGACCTTCCAACGGTTGATGATGGACATATTCCAAGACTTCCTCAGACATTTCCTAGAAGTGTTTATTGACGACTTTGTTGTCTTCAGTTCACACGAGGAACACTTGAAGTTCTTAGAAAAGACCTTCATCGGTTGTAGGGAAACTAGATTGAAGTTACATCCGGGAAAGTGCTTCATGGGAATGAGATCCGGACTCTTGCCGGGGCACGTCGTCAGTGAGAAAGGATTAGAAGTGGACGTTGACAAGGTCAAGGCCATCCTCACCTTAATTGCCCCCACATCTCCGAGGGAAATCCGCGGATTTCTGGGATGTGTGGGATACTATAGGAGGTTCATTGAGGGGTACGCCAAACTGGCTATCCCCTTGACAGAACTCTTAAAGAAGGATGTGGTATTCACGTAGACTGATGAGAGACAGCGGGCCTTTGAGGATCTAAAAGTTAGGTTGATAAAGGCCCCCATCCTATCTCCACCAGATTGGACCCGGGAATTCCACGTGACCATAGACGCATCCGAATGGTGTTTAGGAGCTATTTTTTGGCAGTATGAGGAGAGGAAAGAATGTCATATATATTACGCCATAAGACAAATGAGTCTAGCAGAGCGAAAGTATACCATGATTGAAAGGGAAGCCCTTTCTGTGGTCTATGCTTGCAAAAAATTCCGGCATTACTTACTCGGATACAGGGTCATTTTCCACACGGATCATGATTCCCTTAAGTATCTAGTAAATAAACCGGATCTGTCCGGAAGGATAGCAAGGTGGATACTTTTATTGCAGGAGTTTAAGTACAAAGTTGTAGTGAAGTTCGGCAAGGCAAATGCCAATGCTGACTTCCTATCCACGTAGAGAGGACCGGAAGCAGTAGATGGGATTTCCGCTGACTTTCCAGACGAGTTTCCGGATGAGGATCTAGACGGATTAGCTTCTGAGGCGGAATCTGTGAAAGTAGTGGCGGTGTACCACATTGGAGGGGAAGCAACTTCGGATTTCCAAGATATTATCGATTACCTTAGGGATCACAAATATCCAGATGGATCCTCAATGGAGGAAAGGATTGTGTTCCAACACCGGGTGGCACGGTCATATTCACTAATTCATGGGGTACTGTTCAAGAGGGGAGCGGATGACCAACTGAGAAGATGCTTGGAGAAGAAGGAACGAAGGCAAGTGATGAACGCCCTCCATTCCGGATCCTCCGGTGGACATCTTGCTGCCATTACAACTGTGAACCGAATCCGGACATCCGGATATTGGTGGCCCTCCATGATCCGCGACGTCAAGATTTTTGTGGGAAGATGTGACCAGTGTCAGAGGACAGGTGCTCCTTCCTCTAGGAACCACTGGCCACTTACCCCGATCATTCCCCTTGCTCCCTTTGAGAAATGGGGAATTGATTTTATCGGACCAATCAATCCGGCCAGTGCCCGGAAGAAGAGGTACATCATTTTGGCCATTGATTACGCTACCAAGTGGGTGGAGGCAAGAGCAACTAAGAGGAAGATGCCCTGACAATAGCGTCCTTCCTGTTTGAGTAAATTATGATGAGATTTGGACATCCCTTGGAGTTGGTCAGCGATAGAGGAACTCATTTCCTCAACGATATTATTGAAAACATTACCAAGACGTATCTGATCAAACATCGGAAGACGACCCCTTACAATCCTAAGGCAAATGGCCTTATTGAGAGAGCGAATGGGATCGTTGGCAAGAGTTTGAACAAAATGGTTTCCGCACACAAGACGGATTGGGACTGGAAACTAGCAAGAAAGATTTTGACGCTAGGATACCGAAGAACCACGGAGTATTAGAAGGTGGGCTAGTGTTACTTTATGACAACCATCATGAAGAGTTTCCTGGAAAGCTCCATACGAGATGGATGGGACCTTACAAGGTGAGTTAGATCTTCACCAATGGATCCCTCCAGCTTGAGGATCTTTAAGGAACGTGGCTAGATACCAGGGTCAATGGATCTAGGGTCAAGCGTTATAATCCGGATTCATTTTCTGAATCGGATTTGGACCCGGATAGAGATATCCCGGATCAGACTGAGCTTTAGTTTACCTTCATTTAGTGTTCGTAGGGAATTATCATTGAATAGGGCGTTTTCAATTTCTATTACAATTTTTTCTCTCATTTACATGTCTATTTCATTAGCCAAATGAACCAAAAAGTTTTAAATTGTAGATGTTTCTACAGTCAATATGTGTTCCATCTCCGAAGTGTAGAGTGACCTGGATTTGTTGTAATTAAGTAAACTTAAAATTATTGTGGAGAATATATTTTACATTTGTGGGATTTACTATTAAATAGATGCATTTATTTATGTAGAATACTGAATTATTCAATCTGGACTCTGGAGTTGTTATGTTTTTTGAACCTGTTATTAGTAGATTTAGTATTCTTATTAATATGGAATATATTGAATTAATAGTGCATTCATTTCGTTTAAAAAACATTCATGCCTATTTTTGATTTCACAACAATGAAGTTGTTTATGGAAATCTTGAAATTTACATTTCAGAAGTGCTTCTTTTTTATTCTAGAATTTGGATTGCCATTGTTTGTAATAATTTATTCAAATTTCTAATGCATTTTAATGTATCATTAATGTATATTATTTAACATAAATCGTTTAATGAATTTCTGTTGTATATATAAAATTTTGTTCATTTGAAAAAAAATTTACGAAAAATTTAATAGTTTTTAGTTGAATATTTATTTTGAAAACTATTTCTTATTCTATGTAATACATAAAAATTATACTGAAATTCAAATGATGAATGCATAGCATAGCAAGGACGAACCGGTTCTTCATAAAAAAAACACAAAATTTTATGAATTTCAATTTGAAGATTTATTAAATTTTTGTTTCTGCATTCTATATAATATAATGTACTTAAATTCTAACAAAATACTAATTATGAATTCAGAAGTACCAACCGCTAGTTAAACTTTAGAGTATTTCCCTGGAAAGTATGCGTTCCATATTCTCGGGAATGTATGATTGGAATGTACACCTAATAGTACCCCGGAAGTTCGCTTCGGATGCTCTTTTTTGGCTGTGCTTTTTCAAAGTACTCCCTGATTCTAGGAAGCCCTACAGTGACGCATTTCAAATTTCAATTCGCGTTGTTCTCTTGCCGCCCAGAAGTTCCCACCATTGACTAGGGAGTACGCCTTCGCACGAAATTCAGTCATCTTCTTTTTTTCTTGCTCTCTGTCGCTCTCTCTATGTCGTCGTCCGTGTCGACTTGCGTGTGCTTTCTCCTCAACATTTATGAAGGACTTGTAAGTGCTACACTTGTTTCTTGCAGATGTGGGGATGCTTTCATATTTCTTTTGAATGAGACGTACATGATGTGGTGGTATGCGACTTCCGTTTGATGCTTTGCTGTTTCCGTATCGCGGTTTGATTGAAATAGAGTTCAAGTCTTTGCAACTCTGATGTACTAATGAACGTGTCGGCCGTTTCTATAGTTTCGTAACGATGATTGTATGAAGCAATCTGCCCTTCATTACCGATTTAATTCTACCATTTGGCGAACCTCGTCATGATGAATTAGAGTTGTCGCAGTGCTGAGGGAACTCCGAAATGTATGCCGGAAAATACGGAATACTCTATTCAATATTACTGAATCAGTTATTCCGGAAAATCCAGGGAGATTTAGTTTGAATCAAGCTTATCATTACCACACAAGAAATATATTGACTAAGTGCAGAAACTGCACAGTCAGCTCGATTCGAGCTGACTGAGTTGACAAAGAATATATATCATCGAGTACACCTACTGCACGATCAATTCGATTTGAACTAAACTATGATTCTTGAAGATCTTATCTTGCCAGTTGAGATATAATTATCACATATTTGCTCTGAAAAGAACTGAATGAGGAAATAGTCATGCAATGTGGTTGATCAGCTCGATTCAAGCTGAATAAGGATTTATGATTATAATGTGGTTGGTCATCTCGAGTCTCCGTGAATAAGGATTGTGATATAGAAAATAGTAGATTAGATTGAATAGGTGAGAATCGGTAGATCCAGTGGTCAACTCGAATCGAGCTTCTATTCGCGTGGTTAAGTTCCCATTTATTCGTCAAGGAGGATTTCTAATGCCTTAACTACCTGCGCACCCTTTTCCAAATATTCAGAGCTTTCAACCTTTCTAGATGCTTGTATACGCAAAACATACTATCATTTTAGTGAGTGTTCTGGATCTCGAGATCCACTCTGTTAAGCTTGATTCGAACTGATTGTTATGGTTTCATTCGGATACTGAAAGACGTGTTGTTCTTCTGAACAGAGTGACTACCATTTTGTCTAAAGGATATGGAGATGAATATTGACGGGGACCCCATCAACGACATGGAGTTCTCGGATGAAGAATTTCCTGTTCTGGAAGAGATGAATGTCGGCATTCCTGAATGCGAGGGCATCTCGCGTCGTCTATGGAATACAAGATGTGTCACTCTCTACAATGAGGCGGGTTTACTTGTTGGCGAAGGGACTTGCCATAGTGTCAACTCAGACCTCGTGCTTGGAGCTAGTGGTCCCCTTGGAGATACCCATGTAGCAGTCCACATCACCAAGACATTCTCTGAAGTGGATATCCCTTAGGAGCAGATTTACTATTTGGTAGCTTGGCCAATTAAGCGAGTCCACTGCACAGGAGCAAGCCTTCACGACCATGAGGCTTGGGATAGATTTAATCAACTGCAAGCTCGCCTCCAAAATCCACAGCCTCCAACATCTGCTCGGCCATATTCAAGTATCCTCAGAAATCCACCTCGCGTGACATCCCGCAGATCACAGGAACTCCTCACCCCAGAGTCCATTAACTTGGTGTCCAGTAGAGTCTGTTGCTCTCAAAATTGCGTTCAACCGTTTCCAAGGAAGAAGATTCGAGCCTTCCGCGAGCGAATGTACTCCTGTACATCATTCAAGTTCAGGTCGCACATGAAAACTGAAGTACATAGGTCTGTTCATCTAGATGCACGTAGAAGGAAGACGGTGACAGTTGAAGGTATTAATGTGTGCATGCGAGCATAGATGCATATTTCTGGAGTCCCGGAGGCCTCAAATATTTACCGATACTTCAAATATTGGAAGGACGAACGAGAGGTAAGAGACCATGGGAATATAGGATTGGAGAAGCCGAGAAAGCACACCCAACAAGCAACTGCAACGCTGAAGTGCATCCTCGAGAAGGAGGCGGACCACATGCCACATCGTACTCGAACTTTGAAGTCAGGGGACAAGGTTGTTTCCATGTGTCTTCCCTCTACTTTTCAATGGAAGGATAAGATGAAGGAAATCAACGACATCAATGCAGCGTTCGGATTACCCGAGGTTTCAACTTCAAACTTAAGCAAGATCAGGTCTTCCAAGTTCGAGGTGAAGAAACCTGGTGATAATTTCGCTTGGTGTTCAGTGTGTGACAAATTACAAGAGCTACGAAGAAGTTGTATTGCTGGATCTCAAAGTGCTTTGATATGGTCAAAGAGGCTTGACAAGCATTTGGCTATTGCTCGGGCGCATAGGGAGATGTATTACGTCAATCATTACCGCTCGCACGAGTTTCCACACGAATGTTTGACAATCATGCATGACAAGATGGACCATGCCAAAACTGCTTCTCCGGTCTTTTTCCATAAGACTAAAGAACTTGATGGACTCACGAAGTTGCCCGTTTCGGTGATTGGCATGATTGCCCACGGTCATGGTGATGTTCGATACGCGCATTATGGCTTGGATATGTTTCCCCACGACTCCAACTACACTATTGGCTCCATGGCAAAGTTGTTGCGAGATTTGGAATTACCACCGAAATCATCTTCTCGGCAATTGTTTACGGGGTCGGGATCCACAAATTTGTCCAAGGCAATTCTCAAGGGTGCCGAAGTGTGTGAAGCGTTGCTACCTCCACCACCGGAAACCTTATGTCCAGGGATGCCACTGCCTCCAATTCTGAACGTGCAGATGGATAATGCCACCAGAGACAACAAAAACAGATTTGTTTTTTGTTACTGGTCTCTACTTGTTGCAAACAAGATCTTTCGTGAAGTGTACGTGAACTTCATGATCGTAGGTCATACTCATGACGACATCGATGCGCTCTTTGGAAGATGGAGTATGCTTTTGAAGAAGGAAAACTTCCTTACAATTCTTGCACTTATGAAGTTGTTTATGGATGTGGAATCCATTCCAACAATCCCTCACTTCATAGAGGAGGTGCCAGATTTCAAAGGTTTCATAGCAGGCAGTGTTTTGGATGGCAATGACATCATGGTTGGTCATACAAAGCCACAACAAGTCAAGTTTTACTTGGACTCTACTGGATGTCCAGTTATGAAGTACAAGATGTTGTGCACTGATGTGGAGTGGTTACCAAAGGGGGCTGGTAATGGAATGAAATTGTGGAAGGAGGACTCGGAAGGGCAAAGTTTGTGGCCACGTGGAGTGCCAGAAGCAGTTTTGCCAAGTCCAATGAAAGGCATGGAGGACATCTTGAAGGGCATATCTGGATTTGTAAAGTACTGGGAGCATTTGTGCAATCAAGATCGCACTAGGGAGTACCGAAGACGTTATGAGCACGTAGTGCACTACTGGCGTGGCGTCAAGATAGCATTGCTAAAACCACTACCTTCATCTTCTGTTTTAAAGGATGGTTTCTGGCCAACTAGCCGTATTCAAGCTACTCGAGTGGATGAATTAGATGAAGACGGCGAGGACCGTGAAGAGTTCGGAGAAGATGATGCATACGTAGGCCCTTTAAGAGGTCGTCCACAACCATCCTTTAGGATGGGTCGAGATCTCTTTGAAGGATATTTTATTGCAGTTCGACCCGCAGAAGGTGACAGTCATCCTGTTAGGATTGCAAGGGCATTGTCTGATCCAAATTGTAATCCGGAGAAACCTAATTGTATACGCATTCAGTACTTCCGTCCAACATCGAGAGATGAAGATGTTCAAGACTTCTACACTGGATGGGACAGTGAAAGAGGTCTACGTTGGAAAGTGGATGAAACTGAACCGCCACTTTGGGAGCATACAAATGCTCTTATGACAGTGTGGAAGCCTAACATTCGGAAGGATACTCGCCAATGCATGATCAAGATTCCAGCTGCTCAAATTGACGTCATTAACCAAAGCCTTGCATCATATACTTGATATTTGTAGCTATGTATTGATGTATATTGTAAGTTTTATAAATATGTTGTTTCCATCGTCATGTTTTATAAAACGAATGGAATTCATATATTAGAGTAGATGGTGTAGGTTTGATTTGATTGTTTGTATTTCATTGCTTGGTATTGCATAAATGTGTTGAAGTGTATGTTTTGTGTTTACAAAACAATGTTTTTCTGTTCAATATTCTTTATTTTGTATTCTTCAACTTTGTTTTATCTATTTTTTACTTCATTTTATTTTGTGTTTATCATTAAGTACATTTTATTTGAAATTACATTGCTATTGGGGAGCAAAATGTAGTGGAAATATCCACTATTTATTTGGTCAACATGTAAAGCACTTGTCACATTTTGGGTAGGGGACCAATTGGTTGTTACAATTTTCCTGCTTGCAATGCTCACTTAGCAGCACCAAGTCATGTTTTTTCTCTCATGCGCTCATATGTCCTTGACGGGAATCGAACTCGGACCGCTTCAATGAGATGAACAACCCCTTACAACAGACTGCGGAGCTCATGACTTGGTGTTCAGAAAATAACATAATCTTTATTTATATTAATCAGAACATTTACTCTAAACCAAATTACATGTGTTTGAACAGACAATCACTCAAAAGACTCTCATTTTAATGGAAATTGCAAATTACAACTAGAAAATTTAGCCTAAACTGTGGAACATTATAATTCATTATTTAGGATCTAAATGGACTATATTATTTTGAGATACTCCAAACCTCTCAAAATATTGAATATAGTGTTAGAAGTGATGCGGATGTGCAAAACATCCCTTCTCTTTCCATGCAATCCAAGCAGTTTGCTATTGCTAAATTAGCTGAACGGATCAGTAGGCAGTGCATGTCAGAGGCATATCACAAGTTGCAGCGTGAATCAAGTAGCTCACATGTCAAGTACCTCCATCCACAATTTGCATAGGTGTTTGATACTTACTTGAAGCACGTTCAAAACAAAGAGAATATTTTGGCGCAAGTCATCTTTCATTTTAGTACTTCATTCAACTGACCTATTCCGGATGAACACTTCCGCGGTGTATATTGAATTTCAAGAATAGTATATATAACTATATAGGTTGGTAGTATGCATAGATGCCAAGTAGTATGTGTATGAATTACATAGTTGCATAGTATATGTGCATCATTTTGATTTTTGAAGACCAATGAATGCCAATGTAGTTGGGCTTTTATGTGCCTTTGTAATTGTTGAGGATGTTTTAATTGATAATGATTTTTGAAGTGTATGAATTGTCAATATCTTTTGTCATTGTTGGTTTGCATAGAAAAGTCTAAAACCCTGAAATTATGGAAGTTGTGATTTTGTAAGTTGGTATTTGCAAGATTGGCAAGTTTTTGTTTTAAATTGTATGGTCTTCCAATTGTTCAATTTGCCATGTATGGTTGAAGATATTCAAATGGACAATGTATAATTGTAAATGGTCTTCTAGAAGCATGGTTTTTTGTTTTGTATGTTCATTTTTTTAATGCAATGGGTTTGTCGGCTTCATCAAGATGTTAGAAAAAAATAGTAATTACCCCCTAAATGCTTGAGGCACCCAAATATTAAATATGGTGTTTGCAAAACTTTGAAGTTCAATAAAATCTAACTAGTTTGCTATTTTTAGTAAGCTAATATTTTTGGGAAATTCTTTTTGAAGTCTAGTTTTGGCTCCCAAAGTCCAATCTTGAAAGTAAATGACAATGATTTTTCTAAAAGAGATTTTATGCAAGGGTACCTTGTGCAATCTTGACTTTCTTTTTGTGTTAAGAACTCTTGGAAATGAGCCTCAAATACACTAGATCTTGGAGCAAAAATCACATTGGAAATTCATATTAAAAAATTATAGAGTAAATTTTGAGAAGCCATAAATTGATTAGGGTTGTGCAAGTTAGGCCCATTAACCTCATATTTTTGGGATCCCCAACATTTTAGATTTGCCTTGCCAAAAAGGCTTCAACTTTTTTTTGCGATTTTAACACCATCATAGTCAAATGTTATAATCTTTCACTCTATAAGTGATATTGTTGTGCTTTCTTTTCTATGCAATCTCTAACAAGTCTAGTTTGAATTGGTATGGTTACAATTCCAAAAAAATTGATACATCTTATCAAAATGGTTTTGGGTGTCTTGTAATACATATGTACAAAGGCAATCGTAGTATACAAAACTTTGCATGTGAATGGTTTACATTTCAATTTTTTTTAAAAATTTTGTTGGAATGTTTAATGAAGTCTTCTATTGAAATACGTACTTCTTGGTTGCATTTGACATGTATGTAATTTTGTAGTAATATATATATTTTTGTAGAACTATAGAGTTAAGTATGTTTGGTGGCCTCTCATTTCTACAACGAGCATTACACCATTTTTTTAAAATCATGAAGAAATCAATAGGTAATCCACCTTCAATTTTGTAATTTACATATTTCGTCAATACTTCAAGTAATTTGGAGAATACATGGCATGTACGAATTGCACTCGAAACCACTTAGGGGTTTAAAAAGGCCACATAACCATTTGTCGGAGAACCCCAAAAAAAAACCTGCTTGAAAATCTTTAATCGTTCGAATTGCACTGGATGTGGCGGGCGGCCTAACCCGTTCGCTTCATTGGACGGTTGAGATGAAGTGGGCGATCTAAAAACCGCCCCTTCTGGATCGTCCGATCACGCGGACGGCTGTCCATCTGCCTAATCAGACGGGCCACAGGGGGCGGACGGCCACCCCGTCCGCCCGATTGGACGGCCTTTGTCCGATCGAGCGAACCGGACGAGGCGTCCGCCCGATCGAACGGGCCACAAGGGACGGACGGCCACCCCGTCTGCCCGATTGGTGTGGGAATGTGATCCTACATGCTAGACCCAGAAAACTAGCATATGACGGGAAATTTCAAAAATTGTTCCCTTAAAAAGGAAAGTTTTTGAGTTCTCATAGAAAATTAGGGAAACTTAGGAATACCAGATCTCCGGATCCGGAAAAATTTCATTAGGTATAAAAAACTAATTCCTGAACCCTAGAAAGTTCCGGAAATCAGATGACGGTGCTGGCCCTAAAAGCCAGAAACCGGATCCGTACTAGGGTTAGGGTTTTGCCACCAAAACCCGTCCCGTACATTCATCCGACTGACCGTCCGTCTGGCCAGTATAAGAGGAGAACTATAGCTGGCAGAAGACACGAGTACTTCCTTATTTTCCTTCCACCTGTGTTTTCCGTCTTCCTAGCTTTGTGAGAATTCCAGTAGACTGAGGGACTGTTTGAGTTGCGATTGTGCAGGGGTTACTGGAGTGAAACTTTGTGAACAGGAGAGGTAGGGAGAGATTGTGTGAGGTTTTCCTATGAGCACGATGTCTTCCAAGGCAAGCCGGCGCAAGCTGAAGGATCTGCCCGAAGACTCAGACGAAGAACTTCTGCCGCCGCCGCCCCGGCCGAAGACGATTCCGGTGATGAAGGTGGTGCCGGAGGTTCCTACCGAGGAGGACCGGGTGGGGCGCCTGCGAGAGAACCTCACCAACATGGGGTGTGAAGGTCTCATGGAGGTTCCTTGGAGTATAAGGGAGGAGAGTTTAGTGTCCGATCTACTTCGTCTAGAAAGCGGTATCTTGGATACCACCCTCCGGGCGAAGCTAGAACTGTGGTCGGTTAACACGTGGAGAGCCGTCTACAAGTTCCGAGAGGCACCGGACAAGGTCATGGAGAAGAATCAAGAGGTTATGGAGGGCAAATTCTGAACGCCAGCCAATCCGAAGGAGGGTCACCAAGTTTCCGACTTGGTGAATCCGGAGTATCGGGATGTGATAGCATTCCTTAACTCTATCCTCCACCTGACCAAGCCGAGGCGAGTGGTAGCGAAGGTGGCCTCTGCCATCTTGGGGAGTCTTCAAGGTAAAATGATGATGGATTGGGCAACCATCATCCATGAGTTAATAGGGAACCTTGTGCGTTCTCTCTGGTCGGGGAAGAAGGGTCAGAGCCCTCTTCCGGCGTACCTTTTCCATATGTATGCCCAGTACTCCCTGCTTAAGGTAAATGAGGAGAGTGCCTACTAGGAGCTAGTTCAACTCCAGTAGTATGGAGGAGAAGAACCTTCTCCCCATGACGGACCGGACGATGAGGAGACGGAGGACGAGGAGCCGGCCACTCCTCTAATGAAGAGGCAACGGCGGAATAATACTCCACCAATAAGGCCAACAAAGGATCCTCCCGCGCCGGAGCCACTAGAAGAAGAAATTCTGGACCGAAAGACGGAGACCAGACCGGCTCCGGAAGAAGTCCGACCTTTTGCACAAGAGGTTGGACTGGCACAGCAGCAAACTAAGCCCGCTTAGGTCGAGGCCGGACCCTCTCGGACTAGGCTTATGGAAGTAGAAGAGGGAGATAGAACCCACATGCAACTAGGGGGGACGCCGCTGGAGGACATCGCGGAAATGGCCCAGCACATTGTATGGCGGGCGGATGACCTCATGAAGCTTCTCGAGAATTACGAGGAGACCCTCAAGCGGGTGTGCCGGAAGATGGCACTAACTAACTAAAACGTCATCTTCCGGAGGACGAATGCGTTGGTGGCGGCGGAGAAGCAGAACACCCTCATGATAGAGGAACAAAAGCGGTTGGTGACGAAGATGGGGACTTTACGTGTGGAAAACCGGACATTGCTGGATCGAGTCCAGGAATCGGAATCCAAGTGCGTTGGATTGGAGAGCAATCTACGTACAACCCAGAAGACGGCCCGAGTCATAGAAGGGGACCACCGTTGGCAGATAGCGGCACTGTGCCAAGGTGTGGTCCGGCTCCGGAATTCCTTGGAAGTACCAGCGGACTGCATCAATAAAGATCGGCTATTCGAAGCCAATCTCGACGCAGCCGCTAGCTTGAGTCGGGTGCACATCATCAAGTGTTTGCTGGAGCAGGCGAGACGAATGGACGCCTCCCGGGCAGATATGCGGGATATGATGGAGTATCTAGCTCCCGTTGAGTCAGATCCGGTAACTCTTTTTTCCCCTTCCGCGCAAACTTTGGTGGTTCCAGAAGGTAATAATCCGGAATCCATCGTTACTGAAGTATCACCGGTGGTACCGGTTGGTCCGGAACTTTCACCACCACCCGGAAGGCCAGAAGGAGTGGACTGGGATGCCGTGGTACCCTAAAGAAGCGAAGATCTTCTTCCAGTGACCCTGACCATTGACCTTACGGGTACTTCTCCGGAGACTCACAATGGCCGGGTGGTACAGTCTTCTCCTCATCATAAGAAGACCCAGAAGGATTCCCGGAGAAGTTCGAAAGTTCCGATAGTCGAGACCCAGAGTGTAGACAGGGACACCAACATTGTGGAGGTCCCGAGATGGGGATCAAGGGATCCAAATTTGTTTTCTCCGGGGAGTAGCCGGAAGGAGATCAAGCTAGATTCATTGAAGGACCTTGCTCCTCCCACGGATTAGGATCCCAAGGAATAGTGTGCAGTAGTGTAGAGTAGCGACAATACCGGAGTCCGGCCGTCAAAAGCCGGAAAAATAGGATCTAGGATTTACCGGAAATCTAGCGGACCAATAGGAATGTTTTGTGGGATTTTTAGGATGATGTTAGTTTTAGTTTAAGTAGGGTTTTGATGGACCTTTCTGGTGATTCACATCCGTCCTATAGTTTCAGCATTGTATCTTTTTGAGCTTAAATCCAAGTGTTTGGAAGTATCCATTCTCTTATCTTTTGTATTCGGTACATGTTTGTGGGGTGTGTGGGTCCATTCTTGCTTTTTCGGAGACTGAGAACTTACCTTGAGTAGCAAGAGTCGACTTTGTAAGTGGTTTCTGGGTGTAACTAACTTGATGGGAAGATCGGCCGGATGGTTCCGACAGTAGTGTTAGTATACTACTGCTTGGATGCCGGTATAGCCTGCGAGTAGGATACGGCCTTAGGTGAAAGGGTATCTGAGAGGCTGCTAGCAACTTCCGTGTACGGGAGTTTTGCAAGACGTGCTCGAATTCCGGATTGTCGGAATTCCCCGTAGACAGAGTTAAAAGTCTCGGCGCAAGCCCAAGAGAGTACAAGGAGATCCACCCGATTGACAAGAGGCTCAGTGTCCGGTTAAGGTTAGAATGTCGTTGTAGTCCTTGATCGTCCCTCCGTGACCTGATCCGATAAGTTTTCCGGATTTGTGAGGTGACGGAACAGGAAGATACTTCCGGTCCCTGAAGAGTTAGGTTAGTATTAGTATTAGATATTGAGAGAGAGAGAGAAAAAGAGAGTGTGTTTTCGGACACGGTAAGCATCTGGACGGTGGATCTGGCCACTCGTCACCTAAACCTAGGTATTCTGGAAGGGGCAACTGAACGGTTTCCGGACTTTTCCGGAATCCACCCGGCACTAGTGGCCGGACTGGACCTGTAGTCCGGATTAGTAGGAAGGGGAGAAAGTGAACGCTTAGGTCGAAGTTATCCTATGAATCTGTAAACCTCAAGTCCTCGTGGGAACGATTCCGGAGCGGTTTACTCTAAGTGGGCCTTTGGTGCGAATTAAGTGCTAACTGGAGGAATACTGGTCCGACTAATCACTACAATTGGACAACCTCTGTCCGACCGGACGGATCGGACGAGTTGTTCGCTAGTTTGTTCGTCCGATAGGCCGTCCGCCTGATCGGACGGCCAGGAAGAGGCGGACGGACAGTCCGTCCACCTAATCAGACGGATCCGACGGGGCGTCCGATCGATCGTCCACTCGATCGGACGACCCTACACCAACCCGTTGTGGGAGCACGGAAATCTAGTCTTTAGGTTTAGAAGGGAAATAAGGGAAATAGAGCTTTTTACTCCCTATTTTTTTTCGTTTTTCGTTAGAAAAGTAGACTGTAAGTAATTAGGAACCGGATACCGGAATAGGATTACTTTAGAATAGATAATAGTGTTAACGGAAGTAACCGGAAACCGGAAACCGAAAGTCCGGAAACGGCATAGGTAGGTCAGGAGTAGATTAGAGTGATTTTTATTAGAAATCGGAAACCGGAAGAAAATAAAGGACCGGAGACCGGAAACGGAAGACAGGCAATCCGGATGTAACGGGTGCCTACCTAGTTCTAGACCACACTTGAGAGCGAGTCTATTTTAAGGAAAACGGTCACTTGTAACGGCCCCGATGAGTGCAGCCCTAGAAATAGGAGGGGTAGGTGGCTGAGACCTCCTTTTGCGGGGAAACTACCTTGAGAAGAGATTGGTGAGGAACATTCGCGGTGTACTTATATGTCAGCCAAAGAGAAGAAGTTACGGGCTCAGTTTACAGACCGGATTAAGGACAGACGGGTCTCAAGAGGAGAGTTCGCTTAGAAGTTCACGTATGAGTTTGGAGTTAGAAGTATACTGGTGAGGCGACTCTTGAGGAGGGTCCTTGAGCGGAATAGGAAGATTAGAGCGCGAGTGATTGTGAGACTCCAAAGAATGATTCCGGTCACTGAGAGGGTTTGAAAGAACAGCCCACGATGGTGAGAGAAGAGGTAGCTGTATCCTTGCGCATGGTGAAGCCGGTGGTACCAGCGGATCCATGAGAGAAAGTGGAGCTAGAAGAAGACCTCCGGCAGATGGGGTGTGAGGGGTTTCTAGCCCGGCCATGGAATTTGAAAGACGAGGAGATTAATAGGGAGGTAATCGGCGCGCCATTGAGGAAGTGGAAGGGGACGTCCAGGAGCCGGCCTGAGGACTGGACTCCAACACTGTGGCGGGAGACGTACGATTTCAAGAAGACGGACAAGGGACTGGCTTCCCGGACGGATCGCTTCTACGTGGATAAGTTCCAGAATCCCCCAACGAAGAAGGATGGTTTCCCTGTGGTAGAGTGCATAAATGGTAGGGAGAAACGTTTAATGAAGTACCTAGCAGCCATCCTTAGTTCAGAGCGACCAAACAGGATTACGGTCACCCTGGCGAACACTATTTTCGGTGCACTGTCGGGTGACCGGAAAGTAGATTGGGGCGTAGTGATGAAAGATCAGATCAAGAGATTGGTAGGAGGTATAGGGAAGTCTAAGCCTTCCCCTATAACCCCTTTTCTCTACCACTTATATCAAGCACATGGCTGGCTTACAAATAGAGAGTTAGATTTATACGATACGGCCAAAGCCATGTCAGAATTCGAGATAGAAGACCCGGATGAGGAAGCCGGGCAGGAAGAGGAAGATTCAGAGGCAGACACTATACCGGTCGAGGAAGCTAAGTCTTAATGGAGGAGGTAGGACCGGAAGGAGAGAGACTCAGAAATAGGAGAGGGTAGTAAGGGAGTTGATCCGGTCTAGAACCAGGATCCCCTGGGTCGGATTGTGAAGGAACTCAGTGAGTTCCGGGGCCAGTACGGGAAGAGCCAGGAGACCATTCAAGAACTATGTCAACTGTTGAAGATCAGTCAACTGCAGCAGCTCGTTTCCCAACTAGACCGGAAGATGAAGGAAGCGATGAAGAAAGAGCTGAGTGAAGCCACGAGTAAGGTGGACCAGCTAATGAGGGAGTTGGAGAAGAAGAGAGAAGAATTGGACCAGCAAAAGAAATTCTCCAAAACAGCCATAAAGAACCTTTAGGTGATCCGGGAGTTCATCGGCAATCCGAACGAAGTTATCAACAAAGCAATGTTGTTTGACGAGAAGGTGATGGAGACCGGAAAGCAAATTCCAGCCAACCTGATGATGGCGCTAGTGTCCTACCACTGCAAGATGGAGGCAATAGTGGAGCCACTGCACAAGGTGATGAAGGAGGTAGAAGAACGAAGAGAGCGGGAGCAGGGACCAGAAACGAAACCGGAATTGGAACTCGCACCAACACCCCTTCCGGTCACCGAAGAAGAAGTACAAGCGAAGGACAAGGTGGAGGACGTGCCAAGCTCTTCCATCCGGTTGAAGCCTAAAGGAGAAATGATTTCCCTACTGGGGGAAGTAACTGACGTTGCTCTTAATGCAGCGCGAGCAGTAGAGGCTGCTGAGGAAGAGAAGACCGGAGAAGTGGAGACAGCAAACAAGGCGAAGGAAACATCGAAGGAGGTGAAGGCCGTAGTTGAAGAGAAAATGAGATCTGGACTGGAACCGTCCGAGAAGAGGAATGTGCCCAAACCAAGGCTGAGCAACAAGTTTATCGACCTAAGTGAGTTATCTCCAGTTTCTCCAACTCCTCCTGCAAAGACAGAAAAGGTATTTCCTTCCACCCTACTCAACTTAGCTTTGGGAAGCGAAACTGGGTCAATGGAGGAAAGGAAGACCGGATCACAGGGGCAAGGATCCGGGAAGGATAGAACGATTGAGGAAACCACTCCTCAGAGTGCTAGGGCCAATATTCCGCCTACACCAACCACGCAGAAGAAGAAGCCTCCAATTATGTCAACACAGAAGAAGGGGACGATTCTAGAGGACGATGACGAGGAGGAAGAAGAAGAAGAAGAAGAGGACGAGGATGAAGAATCCAGTACTGAGGAGGACTCAAAGCCGTATTCTGACCCGGATCAAGCACTGGCAGAGACTCGGGCAACTAAGGCTGCAGCATCCAAGAAGAAGAAGCTCGCTGTTCGGGGTAAGGTACGCCAGGGACAGAAGACCGGAACCGGAAAGAAGCCAACCGCGAAGAAGTTAAAAACTTAGAAAGTTACGTAGGGTAAATTTTTGAGGATAGGGTGGTGAAAACCCAAAGTTTTGGGATAGTTGTACATAATTAGGAAGTTTATTTTTTGAGTGACACGGCCACTAGCAGTTGGAAAGTGACCGGGTTCGTAATTATAGGATTTGAGATCCACTTTTAGCAGAAGTAGTGGGAGTTTGAGTAAAAGTCAACAGAGCTAGAAAATAGTAAGGGAATGAAACGTGTTGGGCCCTGATTGGCTGGAGCGTTACTTTTAGGTTAGGATTTTGAGGGAATAGTTTAGTATTTAAATCCGGGACTTCTTTGGTCCCGGTGTGCATCTTTATCTTATTTTCTTATATTCATGAGTACCAAGGAGTTCGCTCTTGGCGTGATTGAAACAAATCATAGTTGTGTGTACTTGACACTTGTCCGTGTTTTGGAAGTCCAGGCTAGAAAGTGAGTGTAAGTAGATACAAGGTGTATCCGGATGCTGAGTTTATCCGGTCCAGTATTGAATTAGTGCGTGTAGATGGAGGCAGAAGGGATCTCTAGTGTGGACTAGGACTGGACTCGGAGTACGGATTGAGGACCACTCTCCGGAAAGAGTAAGGGTTAGCATGCCTCCACAGCGCTCGTTTCTCCTCTCTTCCCCGCTAGTTCAGACTGGATTTAGGACTAATTCAACAGGCTGTCATTGTAGCATTGATTAGGAGGAATTAGACCGGCTTGTGTGACTTGCTGGACACGATTGCGTTTCCTTTCCAATTGTGAGGACGGTCTGTTTTCTCATTTGTAGGATTTGAAAGTTTATTTTTGAAAGTTTGATCACGTAGTGAAACTTCTGACACTTTAAAATTGAAGGGTAGGAGTTAAGCTTCCTTCCTAAATCCCAATTAAGCAGATCCCTCATCGAGAGGTTAAATTCCACATGGTTACGAATAGAGATCTAGACCGGATGTGAATACTAGAGGTTAAGGTTAGATCTGTGGAAACGCGGATTCCGGTTACGGTCTGTAAAACATTAATACATGTAACACTATAAGAAACTTAGAAACCAATGTCCGAGTTGACGTGGTTTTTTTGGACACCCAATGTTGCAAGTGATGTTTTTATGTTAACAATGATGTCCAATACAATATGAAGATTTTACAGTGGCCATCATTGTTGACATAAAAACATCAGTTGCGACATGGGTGTCCAAAAAAACCACGTCAACTTAGACGCAGTTTTCTTATAGTATAACTACCATAGGTATGTGAATAGAAGTGTTGGGAGAGTTACAGGGTAGTATGAAGCTGTGGTGTAGTAAATTAACCAGTTAGAGAGTCTGTGTGATAAACAAGTGGGTGTCAAACCGGATTGGATCCGATCAGTGTTGTTCGATCGGGAAGATCCGGTCTAAAGTGTATTAGTAATTGTTGGACCGGAGGGATCTGGTCGTGTTTGTCCAAGGAAACAAGGAGGCCAAGTGGAAGTTCCGGTCTATTGTTTTGCTTGGGGTTTTGTATGTGTGTATTTCGTGACCATCACTGTACCATTTTCCGGTAATTGTGAACCTAGGAAATTCGATCTTCGTGGGAACGATACTCGAGTCACTTTAAGGCCTCTTTTAAGAAATATTGAGCCTTAGAAAAGGATTTTTGCTTTCCTGTGCTACGACACCCGCCTTTCCATCCGCCTTCCCATCCGCTCATCCGTTGGACGGGGACAATCCGAACGTCCTATGTCGGCGGATGTTCGAGAACTGGCGGATGCGAACGTTGGACGTCCATCCGGACGTCTATGTAACCTTGCAACTCTTCTCCAGACCTCCTTACTTCCTATTATACAATACTAACACACACATGGAAGTGGCATAATAAGGGAGCAAAGCGAAAAACACAAGGAAATTTGCAAAAGAAAACTTTACTCCCTTTTTCCTCTCCAGAGACTAGTTTACATACAAAACTCTAAAGTACAAAAAGGCAAAAAGTGCCACAGAATCCTGCCGCATTTTTAGGCTGGACTTCCGATCCTACCTACTATCCCGCCAAATCGGAACAAAATCCGAATCCATTATAAACTCCTCTAGTATGTACAAACTTAACAAATTTACAATCCTAAACCTAAGGTGGGACTCTTTGGATCGGCTTCCATTTGCTCAAAGACTTCAGTGAGGTTCCGATTCCGTTCTCCATTTGTAGGTTTAGGAACCGGATCGCCTTGGCCGAAATCGAGTGTAGATTCCAGATCAATGGCGGACTTTGGGATGTTGGCCAATTTAGATGCTTGCGAGGACTTTTTGGACTTGGGAGTCCTATCCTTTCCCTCCTCGGCAACTAACCCATCCGGAAATGACTCCGGTAGGGAGAGGTTTGAGAGTTGGATCCCCTTGGAGCATGTATCTTCCGTCAACTTCAACTACTCTTCTCAATCTAGTTTGCTGATATCCGTGCCTCCATCATCACTGCCTCAACCCATTCGGCATAGTCCGTGAGAATCCTAACTATTCTGGAATCAGATAGTTTCTTCTCCTTCTGCACTTCTTCGTTGAATAGTTTTGCCTTGGTGGCAGCCATCCCGGATACTCCTAGGATGTCCTTCACCTGCTCGGCTACCTTCCGGGTCTCCTCTGCCATTTCCTTAGTGGCGGTCGCATCCTCCTTCAAAACGAAGTTTTTCGCCTTCAAGGTATCCATTTTTTTCTGCAGACGGATTACCTCTTCCTCCTGCTTCCGGAACTCGACCGGATCGGTGATGTAGTCTACTACCTTCTCTGGTGTAGGAATTCAGAATCAAGGGACGGATCAAGTTTGAGAGAAATAGGTGGAAAGAAGTAGAAAATTCAAAAAAAATTTAGTTAAAACTTGATTTTAGTTTAATAAAACCCAAATTAGAAAATAGACGTTCCGGCAAATTCTGTAACCATAACTTATCTGAATCCGAAATCCGGAAATACCCGGAACTCAAGAACCTACAGTATAGACCGTCAGAACTATGGATATAGGATACTGTTCGTAAAACGGTCCTGTAGCTGTTATTCCGATGACCATAGGGAGACAATCTAATATTTAAGCTGTCTACTAAGGGTTTCCATCTCCACTTTCCTGTTTGTTTGCTAGTTTTCCGTGTGGGTAGTTGAGAGAAAGAGTGGTGAGATAGCGACCGCCTTAGGCTTTCTTTTCTCCCCTCATTTTTATTTAGCTTTATGGCAACAGGGCCTATCCGGAAGTTAGTTGTGCTTGCCCGGATCATTTCTCCAGCCACCCCAGACAACACGGAGCAGTACAAATGGTTAGAAGAGGATTTGATTAGTCTAAGGTGTGTCGGGCTTTTGCACCGACCATGAAACCTAAAGAGTGAGGATATGATTCAGGAACTACTTTGTATACAAGCACTAGGACTTAAAACCATGGTCTGATGACCTATGACCGTGGTAAGGGATCCCAAAACCGTGGACTCTACCCCTAAGACCACGCAATCAGCCCTATGGCAGTGAATGGCAACTCAATCATTCTTTTATCTAGCTTGATTAATTGCCATCATCTGAAACTCAATCAACTTGGAAATTAAACAAAAACTCAATTTCAGATTGACAGGAATCAATTCGTCATGCAGGCAATAATATTGATTAAGCATCAATTACCATTTACTCTGTTCAGAACTTATTGTGATAGAATCTGAAAGCAAGACAAATCACATAACCAACAAAGAATCAAGGTACTAATCTTCATAACTTAAATTAAGAATTGAATTAGAAAATAAGACATCAATTTTGCTGGGACACACCATAGCAAAACCACCACATCAGCACATCATGCTTGACTATGCATGAAATGTGTTCTGCAACAATCTGGTCACCATTTCAAAACTGTATATTAGTTCTAATATCTTAGGCAAATAAATCCATCCAACAAAGAAACATTATGAGCTACACAACAAGCTTGACATCCAGATTTTATTGTTTTCGCAAGGCATTAGTATTGACCATTCAAACAATTTATCACACATTCAGTAAATGTCCACAATCTTCAAATTCTTCACAATTAGGCTGTAGGTGGCATGAGCCATTTATAATTACCTGAGTCTTCCATCAAGCTGACATACTGAATTGACTAAATTTAATCAAGCAATTGTAACTGGATAGAACACACAAAATTAGGCACAGACCAACAATAGAAAGAAGAAAGGTGATGCTATCAAATTTGCACCTGATGCATCTTTTGAGAAATTTTGAAATTACCAAATCTACTTTCTAAACCTCACCAATTCCCCATCCAGACAAAAGAAAGCAAAAGCTATAACAAGGTTGCTACTAAATCTTTACACCAATTAAATCATCCACAGCCAACTTAAAAGAAATCAAACTGAAATGGATGCAGCAAATTTAGACTACCAATAGATGATAAGAGATACAATTGACCATAAAATTCAACAAAATCCTGAGTTTATTGCAAACTTATGACTACAGAGTTTGCCAAGTAGTGGACAGTCATATGATGTTATAAAGATGCTAAGACCATATGCACTCACTCAGACCAGCTTTTTTCAATAATTGAAGCCTAATTTCTCTTCAATAACTCAAGTGAATAAAAATTAGTCCATACAAAAATGAGTAAAACAGTTCAAATAGCTACACAATTTGCTCAGTTAATCAGTTTCCACAACCCAACACTTTGAATCAAAACCCAGTTCCTGCAATTCCATGCTCTACACCCCAAAAATCATTCCATCTTCCAGGAATCCGATGGTTGACAATCAAATTTTCAACCTACTCAGGACAAACCCAAAATTTGAATACCTGATTCAGCAATTTGTGAATGGTCGATAAATACTGGGGAAGAATTGTTGGATGACAGACTTGTGAATGCGTCATTCAGCCGGCATCCACTATCAATAAATCAATCGGCCACAATCAGCTATAGGGACTCCACACCCACCTTCAGTGCGCTCACATAGGTTGTTCTTCCGCTGAGCCACTGTAAGTTGCCAAGGTTTGCTTCTTCGCAATCCACCTTCTAGGGCTTCACAATCTTGCAATATTCCACAATTTGCAACAGGAGACTAATTTGATGTAGTAATCAGACAACCCCAAATCCCTAAAGTTTCCTACTTCAATCCTCTCCATTCCACAATAAATTCAATCGTTGAGACAATGACTGTGACACTCACAACAAAAAATGAATTGACACCCAATTTCCAAACACTCACAAAATTCAAGCTTTGAACTTGAACAAATTGACACACAACAAGTAGCACAACAGGCAGTATAGAAAACAACCCTAATCACAGACGAGAACTTGAACAATATGCACAAAGAAAACTGAAATAATATTAAATAAATGAATATAAAAATTACAAAATGAGCATAATACAAAGGAAAAAAAAATACCACAAATATTGTTTTCTCTCGGCCTTATATAGCCTACCTCAGGGAAGGTCACGACCCTTCCCCAAAGGCTGTGTCTTTCTATTTTATTTTATTTTCATTTTTAAAAATTTACTTACTAAATAAATATACTTTTAATTTAACTTTAACTTTCTAAATTTTTACTTTTACTTTTTGAACTTTTACTTTTAAAGTATTCTATCTCAAAAGTAATTTTCTAGTTCCATATTGAATTTCTAGACTATTTATAAATTACTTACATTCTAATTCAAATTTTAAGTGTTATTAACCATTAAATGTTTTAAAAATAAAGAAAAATTATAGTTCTAGCGTAATCTTGAAGACTACACACTAATTCAATGTTGATTCAATAATTTCAATGGGAAGCTTCATGGGAATATAATTTTTTTTCAATTAGTGCCCGGGAACAAGAGTTATGCCCAAATAAGCTTAAAACAAGGGAGAAGAGGCAACAAAAAAAATTTGCAAAAAATTTGATCTTAAAATTTTTTTTTTTTCCATATAGATTATACTTTTGTCTATTTATAAGGCTATGATTAATTCCATTTGGATTTGTTATGGAAAAGTCATAGACAATCTTATTTTTTGGGCACTTAGAGCATCTTCTTGAAAAAAATAACTTGTAGGATTCATTTCTAAATGCAATTTTTACAATTATTCCAAAAAAAAGTTTTATATAGCTTAGTTTTTTGCTAGAACAATCTCACCATTGGAATTAGTGCATTTTAATTCCATATTAAAAATATTGATATTTTAGATTTTCTTTCTATCTTGTACCTATTTCTACTTAACAATTTTTTAAAGAATGAAAATTAATTTTTTTTATTCTTTTTTGCAAGACTCTCAATTCTTCACTATAAAGATTTAAAGCTCAAAACTCTGTAGTGCAAAAATTTAAAGTAAAAAAAGTTCTAGTCCCACAATGTGATGAAAAACTTGTTTTTTTTACTTTAAATGCAAATATCTTGCAATTTGTGTGGTAAAAAACTCTGAAATTTTTTCCACACATTCTCATACTATTTAGGTGTAAGATCCATGGTTAGATGTGCAAAAAAAAATTCAAATTTTTTTATTGTTTGCTATAGAAACGACAATTTTGAGTATTTTTTTGTAGAAAAAAGACCTTGGACCTTTGGGGGTTAAAATAAGAACAAGTGCAATTGAAAAGCCCACTAGATTTCAATTGGAAAGGTGACCACAACGGATATATCTTCTACATTATCCCATAAACGCCGCGGCGGACGTTTTTTGTCCGATGAATGTCAAGGCATTCTCCTATGTAGGATAGAAATACATAAACCACTAAACCCTAAACCCTAAACCCTAAACCCATAAACCCTAAAACCCTAAACCCTAAATCCTCGGAATTAGGGGTGGAAAGGGGAAATCTTCTATAGTAGTTTGACTCCCAATGAATATTTTTAGTTTTTTTAAACTAGATGATGTCACATGGTTCCAAAAGGGCTGATTTCCACGGTCACCAACCCGGCGTTTAAGGGATATATATGTTCCCAGAGGCTTGGTGAGAGAACGGACCCTGTTATTCCGTATTAGAGGATGTGATATTAAAGAGGGCCGAGTGCAACAACAATCCGTTCGATTGATGTTCGGGGCCCAGATAACTTAAGCCGAGCAGCGTCAAGGGTATCAGGCATTCGAGAGGAGAAGGACTACCGTTTCCACAAAGCAAGCGTCGAGCAGGAATGGACATGGTGAGAGAGGTTGGGCTCCTTGATCCCAGCTTTTGCAGAGCAAGGGTGCTGCATGCTGCAGTCTGTTGCGGGTGCACGTATGGCTGTTGCGGTGAATTGAGGGCTCAAGGAGGGAGATTTCTCGTACTGTTGTGTTAGGATGACTGAATGTGGGAAGTAGTACTGCAATGCCCGCTTGTGCAGGATTTGTAGTGGGATTCTGACTTGTTTCTCTGCTCTGGCAGTTGGTTTGGAGCCATTTTAATTTGAGCTCGTGGGAGTGTTGGAAATTGTAGGACGGAGGTGAGATGCCAGCTGTTGTAGGAGAAACGTTGTATCGACCTTTCCTGCTCTTACTACAGGAGAGTAGAGTAGCGCTTGTTCCTTCGGAGCTTGTGGAGCGCGAGTAATTAATTTGATGATATCTTGCTGCGCAATTAGTGCAGTGCAATTCAACTAGTAGGTCCTCGAATTCGTCCCGGTTTTTTTCTGGCTCAGGAGCAGACATGGGAGTTTCACACACTGAGCAAGAAGAAATGAGCCGTTTCGCGAACTAGGGTTTAGGATTTTCGCTTGAGGAAATGTATTCAACTTGGAATTGGGAACTCCTGATATATTGCGGTCCGTGGCAATCAGCATAGCTATAAGTTATTCAATGCTGATGACTGCGTGATTCCCAGTCTTCGAACCTTGAAAGAAGCTTGGGCCTGCAAGAGAAGAGCACTGATTCATGTCTTTCCGGATTAGTACTTATTCCCGGCAAAGCTAGAAAGAACTGCTCAAAGTGTGTACTATAGATGTGGTGTGAGCTGCAACAGAGTTCAGTGGCAGCAGCCTGGATTTAGGGCCGGTAAGATGTACCGACCCGATTGAGAACTCACGTTTGTGTTGCAGAGTCGAAAGCGACTTTGCTATCACCTTTGTTTGCTTCACATTTGAACGATGTGCTGGAAATGGCCAAATCGGTGCCACATATGCTGATTCCTGTCATATTCACCCAATACGAGGTATCGTCATATGTCAGAATAGGGGTGTGCACGTGTGCACCATGGGGCAGGAGATTGGGCAGCGCGAACAGCAGGGAGGAAGTCAAAGTTGTGTCAGACTGGTAGGGAACGAGACAAGTCGAAAACACATTCCGGGAACTGGATTGAGCGATCTGGCTGGGTTGGGGATTGGGTTCTGACCCCTGTTGCGATTCATGGATGTGTTATGACCAATTCTGATAGGTTTTCATGCATATTTCTATATAAGTCATTCAAACGATCTAAACTTAATTAGTCTTGTCATTCGTATCAAAGGAGAACTGTAATTTCGTTTGAACCTAAGTTTTTGATGACCCTCTTTGAAGCGATGGTAATTTTCAATAGTCAAGTCAGTTGACTGGGGTTGTATGCTAATCAATGGGTGTATGTTGGATTCTTGCCTCAGAAATTGATTGATCCCGTAGACGGAGCTGCTCCTCGTGAAGCTGCAGTGGAGGTTTGCCGTCCTTGGGCAGCTTGTCTTGCTTCATTTGGCCGCCGGAAGCGTCAGGTATGCGGTTTTGTTTGTGGACTTTATTTAATGTGTTCGGGTTTTCAGGATTGGAGGTAGTAGCAGATTTTTCGCACACGTAGTTTCTTCTCAATTTGATGTGTTTCTGTCCGCAGGTTCAATTCTGAGGTCCATTCCGGCGTTGTTCTTTGTGATGTTCTTCTTAGTAACAGTTAGTGTAAATTGGTTTCTGTAATGCAGGCAGATGGTGATGGGACTGCCACCTCAATTGGTGTCGTGGGATTTAGATTGTAGACAACAATTGCAGTGCAGGAGAGAACAGAGAAGCTTTTTGTCGGTGCGTGGACTAGGTGGTGCACAGGTTAGTGAATTAAGCGGTTGGATGACTTGTGACATGGGTTGGACTACTGTGGTCATGTTGACAACAAATGTGTCGAAATATGAGGTCTCCTTTACAGCCATGTTTGATAAAGAGGTTGTCACATTTTTCCAAACGTAACCGGATATGAACATGGTTGACCGAACCCTAAACCCCGGTATTGATGGGAAGAGCGCTTTGAATGGTACGAAGTTGCTTATTGACAGAGTGTTGACGTTTGTGTACCCAGGATATCTGTGCAATCTCAGTCTTCAGGTCTCCATGGCCTATCTACCCTTCTTTATCCCTGCCCTTGTCCTCTCACATACGAGGCAGAGGACCAATCCGGTGTTCACCATTTTCATCAGTTTGGAAGAGATCGCCTTCGAATTCCAGTGCTTCAGGTATGTATCATATGCCCATCGTCACAGAAAGAGTTTGCCTCTCCTGGTGAGAATGTGACTGACATGGGTAAAGCATGTTGCAGTGGATTCAGGTGAACTACAGTCGGTTGAAGAGCTTTGGAAAGAGTACTTCGCGGATCCTACGCAGTGGTGGGACAACAGAGCTGACAAGGTATGACTAGATGAAAGAAAGCGGTTACAATACTCGGCTCAACAAGTGACGGGACGTTTCTTGCTTGTACAAGGCCATGGGCACTTGTGGGCACTTCGTAAAGCAACGAGTATGAAACTGCGTTATTTGCTGTCATTGAGTGGAGTGAACACTGCTCAGATCATTGCATTGTCATCAACAAATATGTCTGGAATATTGATTGTTAGACGCAAAATGAATATGAGACAGTTTTGTAGGATCTGATCATGAGTTGTGGTGCCTACAGAGGAATCCTAGATCATCTGACTTTAGGCATAAGGTGTCAAGGAAAACACTTTGGATACATGGCTGGTCAACTCCACCATGGGTAAAGGCAATGCTCAGCTTGACAACTGAAGGGAGAATGCAACATCTTGTTGATTATCGCTCCAAAGATTCTCAAGACACAACACAAGGAGACAGGTAACTTTAGGAATTGAGTTGGCTACCTTGTCTAATGACTAGAGTAGGTGCATCTAGAAATATGTGATTTTGGGTGAGTTTAAGGATTTTTTTGTGTGCAACATGCTTTGTTCTTCCTTTTGGTTATTGGGTGCACTTACAGTGGAATGATTTGCAGTGAATTGCTATGTATGTGAGAGATATTAAGAATTCAAATGGATGGATGCAAATTTGTGGATGTTGAAACATGTGAGTACTGGGCATTAGTGGTCTTGCACCCTTTCGCTGTGTATCAGTGTTCCTCTTTCGAAAGGATTTCTATTGAAGGATCTATTGATGAATCAGGCTATCTAAGGGTTACAATGGAAGAGGATGCATTGTGCCTAGTATTGCAAGAGAGTCGAGGCATATTGTACCGGGTGGTGGCGGTAGCATGCCCTTGAAAACTGCAAGAAGCACGACTGAAGCACTTGGTAATTTGAAGAATGGACTAGAACAAGGCATGGCCATCGACTCGTTTATGTATGTTGAAGTTTTGAGACGGTGCTTGAAGGAGAAAAAGCTTAAGGTTAATGTCGTGAAGCAGGTTCACGACTACATCAACCAGAGTGGAATGGAGCAGAATAGATATGTGGCAAACAACCTAGTGAGCGTGTATATCAGGTGTGGAGAATTGGAGGATGCACGTGGAGTGTTTGATAAACTTGTGAACAAGAACGTGTTCAGTTGGAACATTATGATTGGAGGTTATGCAAAGCACAATCATGCTGACAAAGCAATGGAACTTTTCAATCAAATGTGCCGAAAAGGGGTCCAGCCAGATGCATTTACTTTCTCGAGCATCCTGAAGGCATGTGCCAATCCATCAGCTTTGCAGTGGGGCAAAGAAGTTCATGCGTATGTAAGACATGCTGGGCTTGAATCAGATATGCGTATGGGCAATGCACTTGTTCGCATGTATGCAAATTGTGGCAGTATCGATGATGCCCGAGTAGTTTTTTGGCGAATGGAAGAACACGATGTGATCTCCTGGAACATAATGATCGGTGGACTTGCAGAGCATGGATATGGGCAGGAGGCATATGGACTGCTTCTCCAAATGAAACAAGAAGGCCTCAAACCCGATGCATTCACGTATGCGAGCATTCTGAATCCATGTTCAAGCGCAGGGGCTTTGGTGTGGGTGAAGGAGGTGCACAGGCATGTCCTGAAAGCGGGACTTGAGTCCGACCTGCGTGTGGGCACTGCGCTTGTCCACATGTATGGAAAGTGTGGCAGTTTGGATGATGGTCGGCTAGTGTTTGATAGGATGGAGGATCGTAATGTAATCACGTGGAACGTGATGATTGGTGGCCTTGCCGAACACGGATGCGGGCAAGAAGCATATGAACTGTTTATGCAAATGCAAAGGGAAGGCCTCGAACCCAATGCATTCACGTTTGCGAGCATTCTGAATCCATGTTCAAGCGCAGGGGCTTTGGTGTGGGTGAAGGAGGTGCACAGGCATGTCCTGAAAGCGGGACTTGAGTCGGATTTGCGTGTGGGCACTGCGCTTGTCCACATGTATGGAAAGTGTGGCAGTTTGGATGATGCTCGGCTAGTGTTTGACCGGATGGAGGATCGTGATGTAATCACGTGGAACGTGATGATTGGTGGCCTCGCCGAACACGGATGTGGGCAAGAAGCTTATGAACTGTTTATGCAAATGCAAAGGGAAGGCCTCGAACCCGATGCAATCACGTTTGCAAGCATTCTGAATCCATGTTCAAGCGCAGGGGCTTTGGTGTGGTTGAAGGAGGTGCACAGGCATGTCCTGAAAGCGGGACTTGAGTCGGATTTGCGTGTGGGCAATGCGCTTGTCCATATGTATGGAAAGTGTGGCAGTTTGGATGATGCTCGGCTAGTGTTTGATAGGATGGACGATCGTGATGTGATCGCGTGGAACGTGATGATTGGCGAACTTGCCGAACACGGATGTGGGCAAGAAGCATATGAACTGTTTATGCAAATGCAAAGGGAAGGCCTCGAACCCGATGCATTCACGTTTGCGAGCATTCTGAATCCATGTTCAAGCGCAGGGGCTTTGGTGTGGGTGAAGGAGGTGCACAGGCATGTCCTGAAAGCGGGACTTGAGTCGGATTTGCGTGTGGGCACTGCGCTTGTCCACATGTATGGAAAGTGTGGCAGTTTGGATGATGGTCGGCTAGTTTTTGACCGGATGGAGGATCGTAATGTGATCACGTGGAACGTGATGATTGGTGGCCTTGCCGAACACGGATGTGGGCAAGAAGCTTATGAACTGTTTATGCAAATGCAAAGGGAAGGCCTCGAACCCGATGCATTCACGTTTGCGAGCATTCTGAATCCATGTTCAAGCGCAGGGGCTTTGGTGTGGGTGAAGGAGGTGCACAGGCATGTCCTGAAAGCGGGACTTGAGTCGGATTTGCGTGTGGGCACTGCGCTTGTCCACATGTATGGAAAGTGTGGCAGTTTGGATGATGCTCGGCTAGTTTTTGACCGGATGGAGGATCGTAATGTGATCACGTGGAACGTGATGATTGGTGGCCTTGCCGAACACGGATGTGGGCAAGAAGCTTATGAACTGTTTATGCAAATGCAAAGGGAAGGTCTCGAACCCGATGCATTCACGTTTGCGAGCATTCTGAATCCATGTTCAAGCGCAGGGGCTTTGGTGTGGGTGAAGGAGGTGCACAGGCATGTCCTGAAAGCGGGACTTGAGTCGGATTTGCGTGTGGGCACTGCGCTTGTCCACATGTATGGAAAGTGTGGCAGTTTGGATGATGCTCGGCTAGTGTTTGATAGGATGGGCGATCGTGATGTAATCACGTGGAACGTGATGATTGGTGGCCTTGCCGAACACGGATGTGGGCAAGAAGCTTATGAACTGTTTATGCAAATGCAAAGGGAAGGCCTCGAACCCAATGCATTCACGTTTGCGAGCATTCTGAATCCATGTTCAAGCGCAGGGGCTTTGGTGTGGGTGAAGGAGGTGCACAGGCATGTCCTGAAAGCGGGACTTGAGTCGGATTTGCGTGTGGGCACTGCGCTTGTCCACATGTATGGAAAGTGTGGCAGTTTGGATGATGGTCGGCTAGTTTTTGACCGGATGGAGGATCGTAATGTGATCACGTGGAACGTGATGATTGGTGGCCTTGCCGAACACGGATGCGGGCAAGAAGCATATGAACTGTTTACGCAAATGCAAAGGGAAGGCCTCGAACCCGATGCAATCACGTTTGCGAGCATTCTGAATCCATGTTCAAGCGCAGGGGCTTTGGTGTGGGTGAAGGAGGTGCACAGGCATGTCCTGAAAGCGGGACTTGAGTCGGATTTGCGTGTGGGCACTGCGCTTGTCCACATGTATGGAAAGTGTGGCAGTTTGGATGATGCTCGGCTAGTGTTTGACCGGATGGAGGATCGTGACGTCATCACGTGGACCGTGATGATTGGTGGCCTTGCCGAACACGGATGTGGGCAAGAAGCATATGAACTGTTTATGCAAATGCAAAGGGAAGGCCTCGAACCCGATGCATTCACGTTTGCGAGCATTCTGAATCCATGTTCAAGCACAGGGGCTTTGGTGTGGGTGGAGGAGGTGCACAGGCATGTCCTGAAAGCGGGACTTGAGTCGGATTTGCGTGTGGGCACTGCGCTTGTCCACATGTATGGAAAGTGTGGCAGTTTGGATGATGCTCGGCTAGTTTTTGACCGGATGGACGATCGTGACGTTATCACATGGAACGTTATGATTGGTGGACTTGCAGACCATGGATGTGGGCACGAAGCCCTGGAAGTGTTCAAAAATATGGTTGCAGACGGTGTGAAGCCTAATGTGATCTCCTTCGCTGTAGTGTTGTCGGCGTGTAGTCATGCTGGCCTTGTGGATGAGGGCCGTAGACTTTTTCTGGCTATGACACAAGATTATAGCATCGAACCTACTGTGGTGCTTTGTAACTGCATGGTGGATGTTCTTGGTCGAGCAGGACACTTGGAGGAAGCAAAGCTCTTGATTGACAACATGCCGGTGGAACCAGATGGGGCAACTTGGGGAGCCTTGCTTGGTGCTTGCAGAACGTACGGTAATGTGGAATTGGGCAAACTTGCCACTAATGAGCGTCTCAAGTTGGAACCGATGGATGCTTCTTCATACGTGCTTCTCTCGAATATCTATGCTGCAGCTGGCAAGTGGGAGGAGGTATTGTGGGTGCGCACTATGATGCAGGAGAGAGGCATACGCAAGGAGCCAGGGCGTAGCTGGATTGAAGTTGATAACAAGGTTCATGACTTCGTGGTAGGGGATACTTCTCACTCAGAAGCGAAGGAGATCTATGCTGAGCTGAGGAGATTGAGTGAGAAAATTAAGGCGGAAGGGTACATTCCTGATACCCGGCTAGTGTTGCGGAACATTGAGGAGGAGGAAAAAGAACTTGCTCTTTGCTCCCATAGTGAGAAGTTGGCTATTGCTTACGGACTCATGCGGACACCCCCCGGAGAGCCAATTCGGGTGTTCAAGAACCTTCGAGTGTGTTCAGACTGTCATACAGCAACCAAGTTTATCTCAAAGGCGACTGAACGAGAGATTGTTGTGAGGGATGCTAATCGCTTTCACCACTTCCGAAATGGTGTGTGTTCTTGTGGTGATTATTGGTGACGAGGTTGGCAATCTTGACTTATTGTAGCCTATGTTGTTTGGAACTCTTCATTGGAGTTTGTCATCATCTGTGAATATGTTATGGTGTTGATTATTGGTTGAAAATTATTGCATTGGTTGAAAATGACTCCAAGAATATGTTCATAGAGGTTATTACCTCTTGCATTTTTTTCACCTATTGTTTTTGTGAAGAATACAAAATCTAAGTTTGGTAAATTTAGCTATAGAAATGATTGTAGTACTACCATTGACCTTACATCATTTTGTTGGCAACATCAGAATCTAAGGATTCTTTATCGAGAAGACCATGCAATATCAATTGATTATTTTGAGTCCTTCAAAAAGAAGACTATGTAAGCTTTTTTTTTCCAATAGTGAGTTTACTTTGGTTGCTTTAGCCATTGCGCTTATAATTAGGTAACTTGATATTTGATCCTTGCTTTGGTGTCAATCTTGGAAGTTAATCCCTTTTGGTGTGAGTACATCTAACAAGTTGTCAAAAATTGTCATGCATAGGTGCATTGAAAGAAATACAATAGAAAAATTTTCTTTTTTGAAATTTACTTATATGAAAGTGTACTAGATGGCTACTATGGGAATGTGGCAAATTTCAGTCTATTCGATTGTGTAGATTGCAAGCTTATAGAAGAAAAGGATTTTTTTTTGGACCTTGTTCGATAGGGTTAGAAATCCTTAATTTCTCATGAATTGAGATTTAATATAATATTGCCTATTATATTATGGTAATTATATACATGCCAAATTTTAGAAATAGATGAGTTTTTTTCCACCAATTGCTCAAAGTTGCCCTTTTTGTCGAAGAATCATCAAGCAACATGACTTTATTTGGGCACCTGATAGAAAATTATATATGTATTTTGATGAAGTTCATAAAAGTTCACATCTTGTTTCAAAATTTCACAAACATCCATTCTAAAATGACTTCTACAATACTAACCTAAACTTCCTGTTGTTACTTTGAGGGACAATGTTGAAGCTAGGTGATTCAAGATAGTGAGTGATGTATATCAGTGTCACTATAATTTCAAGAATAATAAACAATTTTTGTTCTAGAATGTACTTTTATTGTAATTCAAGATTGTTTACATGGTATTGTTTTTTTTTTCATTTCTTGTTCTTCTATATGTTTATTGATTTGAATGGTCTTTGTTGCCATAGGTGTTCCATTTACACTCTAGTTTTGAAGCCATTTTATTTGTTGAGTGATAAGTGATAAGTGATATTGTGATAAGTGATTCACTTTTAGGAATTATAATTAGTTTGCTATGTCAATAATTTATCATGTTAGAGTGTGATACTAATTTATAAATGACACACTATTCATAATATACTTAAATTAATTTACATTGAAATCTTTAGTGTGTTCTATTAATTTTTACAGAATAAAATTAGTGCTTAGCAAATCTATAACCTCTACAATCTATTGTTGTTGGGGTAGTGATTAGAAAATTGATAATCTTTGGTGTTTTAGTTCTAAAGAATAAAAATAATAAATTGGAAAATCTATAACCTATTCTATTCTTGCAAAGATACTAATATTGTGCCTTTCTTAATTGGATAAATTTATGTAGCTTAAACTAAAGTTAACAATACACTCAACCCTTTCAAATGACATTGTTTTTGAGGAGAAATGGGCTTCTAAATGAAGTTGCATATATTTACAACTTCACATGTGGAATCAGGGTTGCTAGCAGGCGAGCTTGTGAGTGTGAGCCCATGAGCTTGTGAGCCTATGAGCGGGAAATTTTTTTTGTTAAGAAAATGTGGGGGACCTATGACCGTGGATGTAAGTGTCTTATTTTTTCTGAAGATGTGAGTTCATTCTTCAAAAATTTAATTTACTTACAAACTTAAATGAAATAAAAAATTGCAACAACTAATTGTGTTTAACCCATAAATGCCGTGGAGGACGTCAAATGTCTAATGAATGACAAAAGAATCTCATATGTAGGACGTAATTGCAACTATTCATCCACATAATTAAGGGTGGGAAAGAGAGATCTTCTACAATACTTTTAAAGTAAATGATTCCAGAATCACTGATTTCCACGGTAACCAGACCGATAGTCAAGTATTAATTTTGATAAAAAACATAAAATGCAAAATTTTGAAGGGGAATGAATCATACTAAAGATGTAGCCATAAAACACACAATCAAATCAAATCATATTGAAAATGAATACATAACACTTTGACTCATGAGATATATCAATCTCATAAATCTAGGTTGTAGTGGATTCAGTTGCAGATGCCAAGCTACTCTCATATTCTGAAGTCTCTTTCCCCTGTGATGCCAATCCATCTATGAATTGCAAAACATTAAGAGCATATGTATCTTTTCTACGTTTTGGTTCTAAGCTACCAAAGTTTGCAAATGTTGATGCTAATTGCTCAACATAAACTGGGAGATCAAAAGACTTTTCTGGACTTAGTACCAATTTGCGTCTCTTCCTCAATGCATCTGCGAACATCAGTTTCTGACGCCTAAAAAAAACCATATAGAATATTAGAGTCACAAAATAAAAGAAGTAGAATGTCAAAAAAACACTTAAAAAATATGAGAAACTTACTTACTAGGTTTAGTTCGGCGAGGAAATTTTCGAGGAACCACAGTCATTGCATCCGGATCTTGTGAAGATGCAACCGGCATTGGCGGTTGCATTTCAGTTATTATCACATCTTCTTGAGTGTTCTTTTTCATGGATTCAAGGATGCCATGAAAAACACTATTGTCTTCCTCTAAAGCCATTATGTGTCGTCTTGTGCTGCGACATGCTGTAATTGATGCATCTACAATTTACAAAATGCAATTCATATCAATGAATCACTATATCAATACATATATGAAAATACAATTATTAAAATGAAAACTAACCAATGAATGCTGTGCAGTCCAAAACCAAGTTGCCTTCTTCAATTGTCCCCTCTATAAGGAATTGGAAGAGCCTAGTATTTTTTTCACAAGGCCCTTGCCATGGAATTTTGGTTTGTGGATTGACCAACATGCTCTCTTCAGTTGTGTAGTTAATTAATGTATCATCCTTGTATAGGTCTACTTTTGCCTTCTGCATTGTTTCTGACCGCTTCAAAGAGAACTTCGACTTCTCTTTATCACCGAGGTCCTTCACCAAGAGAGTGATTCTAAACTTCAAAGTCTACAATCATAAAAAAATTATATATTAGAAAAGAATACAACCATCTATGAATGTCAATTTCCATTAAAATCATGAAAATATTTGAAAACACTAACCATTTCTGAGTCATCCACAGCTGAAGTTAAGTGCATTGTAGCGATTAGTCGGACCAGAATTCCTCCAGTTAGCCCTTAATTCACACCAAAGGCCCACTTAGAGTAAACCGCTCCGGAATCGTTCCCACAAGGACTTGAGGTTTACAGATCTATAGGATAACCCAATCTAAGCACTCACTTTCTCTCCGTCAAACTACTTCGGACTATAGGTCTGGTCCGACCACTAGTGCCAGATGGATTCCGGAAGAATCTGGAAACCGTTCAGTGCCCCTTCTGGGATCCCTGGGTTTGGGTGACGAGTGGCCAAATCCACCGTCCGAATGCTTATTGTGTCCGGAAACACGCTCTCTTTCTCTCTCTCTAATACTAGCACTATCCTAACTCTTCAGGGACCGGAAGTGTCCTCTTGTTCCGTCACCTCACAAATCCGGAAGGCTTTCCGGATTAGGTCACGTAGGGACGGTCAAGGACTACAACGACATTCTAACCTTAACCAAGCACTGAGCCTCCTGTTGACCAGGTGGGTTTCCTTGTACTCTCTTGGGCTTGCGTTGGGGCTTTGACTCTGTTCTACAAGGAATTCCGGCAATCCGGAATTCGGGCACATCTTGCAACACTTCCGTACACGAAAGTTGCTAGCAGCCTCTCAGATACCCCTTTCACCTAAGGCTGTATCCTACACGTAGGCTATACCGGCATCCGAGCAGTACTACACTAACACTACTGCCGGAACCATCCGGTTGATCTCCCCATCAAGTTAGTATATCCGGGAACCGCTCACAATATCGACTCTTGCTACTCAAGGTAATTTCTCAATCTCCGGAAAAGCAAGAATGGACTCACACCTCCCACAAACACGTACCGCCTACAAAAAGATAAGAGAATGGATACTCCAAACACTTGGAATTAAGCTCAAAAAGGTACAATGCTAGAACTATGGAATGGATGCGAATGACCAGAAAGGCCATCAAAACTCCTACTTATACTAAGACTAACATCATCCAAAAAATCCTACAAAACATTCCTACTGGTCCGTTAGATTTCTGGTAAATCCCAGATCCTATAAATCCGGAAAGATCAGTGTCAGATCCTATAAATCCGGAATTTCCTAAAATTTCGGATCTTTCGGAAGTTCTAGATCAATACCGGAAATTCCTAAAATTCCGGATCCGTTTCGGATCTGCCCTTTCCAGATCCGCCCTTTCCGCTTCCAGCCGGAGTCATCTCACTATAAGAAACCGGCGTTTTTGGTTATGTTTTTACAAAAACACGTGATGTATTAAAGGACATTATGCGTTTCAAAAAAACATCCTGCGTTTTTCAAAAAACGCGTACAGGATTGCGTTTTTTTAGACAATGTCAACGAAAACAGGGTAGGAAAAAGTGCTTGTCACTAATAATGTTACATGTTTGTTGTGACGTCCTCAACAACATGACCCGTTTTTTTCCCAACATCAATACAAACGCATTTCTGCCACGTCAGCAGAGCTGTTCAGAGCAACTGCGGGCATCAACTGTGCAGTAGGGAGGGTGCTGCCTTGAAGGAAAAAAGTGAAGAAAGGGCAGTTGCTTCCACAAGGGTCCAAAATTTTTCGGATGGATGTAGAATGGAAGTTCATTGGCATAAAATTTGAAGCCCTCTTCTACTTTCTAAAATTGCAACGAAAATGCCCTAATTTTCCCATAAAAATTATGACTTATTTGATGTTCATAATTAAAGTTATTAACATAAAAAACAAAAGGGATCAAAGGGCTACATATATCGTGACTTGAAAGAAAAAATTGCCCCAAACATGGAAATTAATACAATTAAACAATGTTCGTGCATACACAACATTTTAGAAATTATGTACAATGGTTACAAAGCAATTCTTTCAGTAAAGGTGGATTTAATTTGGCACGTTTTGTTTAGGGGATGTAAAGTATGAAATCATTACGTATTGAAAAAGAAAGATTGGATTACCAATTGAGAAAAGAAAAGCAAAACGGGACCACTAAGTCGCAAAGGAAACTAAATATGTTTCACTGCCACACACGTTTATTTACGAAACATGGTAACAAAATTTGCCAACAAAATTCTATGCAAATTGTGTGTTGCTCTTGGAAGGCACATTTATTTTCTTCCAAGTGGCCATTTTTTTCCACACCCAATTTTTTTGGGCTACCTCGGAAATTAAGTACCCAATTCATTGGGGCAAGCCAATTCCAATCCATTCCTAAAAGAACTAGAGGAAAGAAAACCCCTAAATTGCAAACACAAAAAAGATTGCATTGGGTGGCATAAATGAAGATTCCTTCATTTATGAAACATGGCAACAAAATTTGCCAACAAAATTCCATGCAAATTTTGTGTTTCGTTTTTTGAGGGCACATTTATTTTCTTCCAAGTGGCCATTTTTTTTCCACACCCAATTTTTTTGGGCTACCTCGGAAATTAAGTACCCAATTCATTGGGGCAAGTCAATTCCAATCCATTCCTAATAAAACTAGGAGAAAGGACACCCCTAAATTGCAATTACAATTTCTCTACAAATGAAGGCACTACTATGCAATAAAGAATGTTAATAGTGCAAGTGAATTTGCCTGGACAATATTCAAAAAATTTGGTGCAAAATACTAAAGGTTACTTGCTTAGACATAGGTCTTCTAAAAGTTCAATTTCCTAGGTTCCTTTCCACATAGCATTTGTTACAATAGAACTTTTCAGAGCTTCTCATCTGTCCATGAGGACATCAATTCTAATGTTTCTGACAACATCTTCTATGACAAGTTGCAGGGATTGGACGTGACATGCGCTTGAACAACATTGTCATCAGACCAAACATTGTACTTTGTATAAGCAGCATTATACGCAGACGCCATGGCTAGTCCATCTATGATCTTTGAGCCTCTTGTTGCCTTGGAGCCTCTGTGGCGGGTGAAATAAACATACCACCTTCTCTTGCGGCTTCTCTCGTTGGCTCTCACTCTAAGGCAATGGGTTGGAGCCCCCTGAAGTCCTCATCATTCCCAACTTCAATCATAGAAGGGATGGGCTGATTGTCTTCGAGCTCCCCACGTCTACCTCTCACATTGGTACAACATATCACTTTCCACCCTCGCTTATGAGGATCATCTGAAAAGAAAACCTGTTGACAATGCATTGGAAATGCAAAGGAGTTTGCATGGACTTTGCCGTCCATGTGGTTGAAATTGGCGATTGCAAACCCATAGCAATCTCGTTGGACATGAGGAAAATGAACATCATTGCTTGGTCTAACCCAATCACACACAAGGATTGTTGTGCAATGATTTCGGTAGTCTAACTCCAAAATCTCTTCAATGTAACCCACATAGTCATGTGTTCTTTCTAAAGGTTGGCCGTTTCGAAGTCCCCAACGAAGTTGCTGAGTGAATGAAGCTACCACACAAGAATCTTGTGTAACCAATCCTGTTTCGGCACTACAAACGCGCAGATGCATGCCAAAGGCATGCATCTGACGATGTGACGTTGCGTATTGCTCGGGGGGTTGCCCGTATTGTATAATGTCATCATCCACCCTCTCCCCCACATCTTGCAAGGTCTTCACCCGCGTGCTCAACCATGAAGCAAAAGGAGGCAAATCATAAAGGTCCGTCGGGTATCGCACAACCATTGAAGGATGGCGGCGGCGGAATTGTCGCCGGAATGCCTCTCTTTCTTGCCAACGTTGGCATCTTGCAGTAGTATATTTGCTGCACATCATTCCAAACAGCAACACTTAGAGTAGGATTCAAGCTCAGATGTTATGAAATCAACATTTCCAACATATAAAACATGTGACTGAACATGCTCTTCTAGTGACGTTACAACATATGTCATATATGGCATTATGGGTATGTTGTAAAAAATGTCCAACGTTATAGGCATACATAAAAATCCATGAAGAGGGCAGCATAGCTACGTCACATTGAACATGGCCATGATAGGATCTGACGTCTACATTAGCATACCTTTGTAGAAGAAGCGACATAGCATCTGACCAAAATGACTCCAATATGGACTTCCATCACATTTCAACAAGAGGAATTAGGGACTCACTGACGCCAAGGCTCAAGGCACGCTGCATTGTCCAATACAAAGGCATGTACAAGGTTTCGAAACTCATTCGACATCTTTCGCTTTTGACGGGAGTCTCGAAGAATCTCGTCTGTCATAGTAGCCTCTTCATTTGGATCCCATACACGGTGCACTGTCCCCCTATACTGTCGCATGTACTCCGTACAAAACCTGAGTGTGTCATCCATTCGATAGCCTTCTGCAATGCTACCCTCTGGATGTGCATAAGTCCGGACATAATCTTTTAAAGTTTTCATGTACCGCTCTATTGGATACATCCACCGATAGTGCACTAGGCCGCACATGAACAATTGCTGTACCAAGTGCAGGGGAAGATGCGACATGATGTTTAAGAATGTGGGGGGGAATTCTTTCTCCAACACACAAGTTGCCATTATGACGTCGTGCATCATGTCATCCTGATCAGCTTCTCATACTTCTTTAGCACAAATTTTTTGGAAAACTCTACTCATTTTGATGATGGCTACACGCACATTCTCCTCAAGTAAGTTTCGGATGGCCACAGGTAAAATCTGCCGATCATTTTTCAACAAATGCAGTTGGTTACATACATTCTTGGGTAGGAAGACAAAAGATGTAGTCTTTAATGTCAAACATTTGTTTCCTATACAACGTACAGTACGTTAACAATGACATGACTAAAAGTAAGCGTTAGACAAGCATGGCACAATTGCTATCGCTGCAAACAGTGACAATGATGTTGACATTAGAAGTAGCATGCCTTGATTAGCTTTTATGCACAAGTGAACATGCCACCGTCATTTTCAATGTTTGAAAGTGAAAATTTTATTACATATAATGCATGAAAAAGACAAAGGTATTAGGTACCTGCTGCATGAGAACATGGTAGTCGTGGGTTTTCATGTATTGTAGTTTCCCATCTTCTAGGCGCTTGTGAATGCTTCCAACATAGTTTGAAGGGGTCCGAATATTAGAAATGATGGCAACAAACTCTTTGCGCTCTTGGGGCTTCAACACAAAGGGAGCTTGTGGCATGTAATATTCATTCTGTCGCCGGCGTGGTTCTTGAAGCCATATCTCTTCACGAATGCCCAACTCCTGTGCATCAAGCCGACTTCCTGGACTATCGTTCATGCCCCACAAAGTCTTCACTATGTTTTCGCATAAATTCTTTTCGCAATGCATAGCATCCAAAATGTGTCGTTCAAGCAAATGCTGCAATAACAACAAGTACATGCAATTAGTAATCTTCTTGGAACTCTTGTTTGGATATCTACATGCTTTGGTGAATTTCTCTAAGAAGATGACAATTTTTACTTGAAACTATCAACATTTAGTTCAAGGCTACAATGTCCACAAAATGGTCAATGCCTTCATTTAGACATGCTTTAAGACATCCATGACGCCATTATAGCAAACAGCGTAGAGATTCAGATGTCTAAAACGATGTCGCCACAAATGCGTTTGAAATGCAAATTCATCACTTTTTGGGTGTAGTAAGTTACAAACCTCCTAGTAGTCCAACTCAAACAGCACACAGAGTCTTTTGACCCCCGTCATGTGCACTGGATCATCCGGTCCATTTTCCTTGCCACCCAGGTCTAAATATGATTGGCGCCATGCCGCAATCTGGATTATATCTTTTCCGGTTTGTATTCTAGGCATGCCACGGTGCTCGGTTTTGCCATTAAATCGAGTGTTTCGCCGGTATGGGTGATGTCGAGGTAAGTACCACCGTATGCCACCATACACAATCTTGGACCCTCTTACTCTTCTGTTTGAAAGGACATCTCCAGTCTTGGCCATTCTTGCATCTGTGTCTATTCCACAATGTGGGCACCCTTTGTACCCCTTACAACAGAGGCCTGAAATCAGCCCATATGCTGGAAAATCAGAGATGGTCCACATCAATAAACCACGCAAGTCAAAAGCCCGACTACCCTCTGGTTGGGAAAAGTCAAGAGCACGAACACCATGCCATAATTCCTTCAACTCTTTTAGCAAGGGACATATGAAAATGTCAAGTCCACTTGAACTAGGAGAGTGCTTTCCAGAAATCAATATGCATAATGAAATAAAAAACTTCTTGGTGACAAACCAGGGCTCAAAGTTGTAGATCAAGATTAACACTGGCCATATAGACCAATTAGTGTTATTCAACTTGAAGGGGTTAACACTGTCCAAAGCAAGTGCAAGTCTCATGTTGCGTACTTCATCTCCGAAGTTGTTGAAGGCGACATCAGTATCAATGTGTTTCCATGCTGGGCTGTCCACCACTGAACGCATGACACCGTCGTTGCTAACATGTTTCGTGTAACCCATCAACATGCGCGCTATCTCTGGCGACCTCCACATTCGTTTCAATCTTGGAATGAGGAGAAAATGCCGGATTACCTTTGATGGAATGTTGTTTGTGCCTTCCATCCATCGAGCACTATTACACTTAGGACAACTCTGTAGTGCTGCGTGCTCGTCTTCATAAAGAATACAACCATTGGGACAAGTATGGATATTGTTATAGTTAAGCCCCAATCGCCTAATACTCTTTCGTGCCTCATAATGGTTAGTAGGCAATTTATTTCCCTGTGGAAGCAAGTCACCGGATAAGAAGCGGAACAACTCATCTGTAAATTTGTTGTTGACGCGGAATACGGTGCACATGTTCATGATGATGATCGTGGCCGACACAATGCTTGTCTTCGAGCCGTCATACAAAGGAGTAGTTGCTTGTGTGTACAAATCCTCCATTCTGTCTACAGTGTCGTCGCAATCATCATCAACGCGTGCCTCTTGAGATCCGTTCGACTCTTCGTGCAATGCATCCCCTCTATCGAAAGCCTCCATGACCTGCCGTTGCACTTCATAATACTCATCAAGGGGAGGATCACTTTCTTCATCTATAGATGGCACATTTTCTTCCCTTGCAAAGTCACCAATAGTGTCATCGTCGTTATCAGGAGGGACATTGTCAATGACATCGTCATCGTAAGCGACATCTTCAACCCAAATTCCAGCAGCTGGGTAGCCTTCAATGGGATCTCCACCAAGTAAGGATTCATTCAGAAATGGATCTCGACCCACAAGGGAATGATGTTGTCGTATCACTTTTATGGTTTTGCGAAGTCCGCCTTTGCAATTTCGACAAGGACACCTATATGAGTGCACGTTTTTTTCCGTTGCCACTCGCAACTCCGTGTGCAAAATGAGGTCACCCATTGGTATGTGGCGTAGTGTACGCCCATCTTCTGCAATTCAAATGGTGGTGTTAGATCGTTGGGATGAGAGATTTCTGCGCGCTGCCATGCTCACATCATGTAAGCAAACATGGAACTTTGTAAGAACTTATTACTCCTGCACATTGGATCCAATACAAAGAAAAGGAAACTTGTTAGAAGCACAATGGAATCACTCTAAAGTAAGTCCTAAGATGCATGTTCATTGTCAAAATTTAGAAATTTAAGGTTGTGAGGTACTGGGACTGACTATCACCCCGAGTTCAATGTTTAAGGGCATTGTCTGCACCCAGGTGTGTTTTGTGCTTGTCATCTTTGACATCATCAAAGACAACTAATTTTAGCATAAGTGTCATCAGTGACATCTCGCTGGACGTCACTCACCACATCTTCAATGACGTCCTTGTTGTCATAGAAGACGTCACAGTTAATGTCATCACGAATAAGATCTGCAAAATTGGACACTTCATTTTACAAGAACCTGCCCATATATTTACCACAGGAGCCAATATCTTCGAAGACAAACACATTTCGAGTTGACGGTGCTTGTTTCCTTAGCACTGTGGATGGCATGATGGTGAGCAAAATTTTGACGCACGTTGCCTTATTGTTATTTTAGAAGGCTTCACTTTATCTCATAATTTTTTAGGTGACCTCATGGTGCCTCAAGTTTTAGAAATTCTTCAAAATCATGAGAAGCTGTGTGACTAGAAGACATGGTCTGCAACATGATCATGTTAAAGACAACGTCATTGATAACATCAAAACAAACATGGATCCGTACTATAATCATTCGTAGAACCCACGTGTCTCCCGTGAATGACTGAAACAAGAGTATTGTAGAAGAAACCGCAGCTACAAGCTTAGGGTTTGATGATCACTAATCACCACCAACGTAAACAAGTGCATTGATTTGAGGAGTTCGCTTACCAATATGGCAATGAACTCAGCACCACCCAAGCGAACTAGGGTTGTTCGTTTTGCACCGAATTCCGTAGAAGCACCGCAAGTGAACTTGGCAGAGTCGGAGGCTACAGTGGTTTTGAGCAATTTGGTCAGTCAATGTCCTAGGCGGCCTCCTCGAAAGAGTGCCATGAAGAAACCCACTGCAGATGAGGAGAAGGGAGATGTAGAGGTCGGGAATGAGGGGGGAAATTCACCTACCAAACGCTCCTACCTCGCGCTTACTCTCGCAGCGGACAGCCGCTCCGCCGACCTCGGCAAGCATGTGAGTCGCAACCCCATTTTTTTTTCTTTCAATTCTTGGAGAGTTGGGGAGGGTGGATTCCAGGGGCCTTGCGCCGGATTTGAAGCTCCTGCATTTCGATCGGCCGCCTCCCACGACACAGCGCCGCCACAAGCTGCGAGCTCCGATGCGGCTGCGGGTATAGGGGGAGTGGGGGGTCGGGTATAGGCTGCACCTCCTCCCGACGCGTCTTTAATTGCTCCTGCCGATGTCTTCTGCTCTGTCGCCGCAGACGCGCTGGCTGGTCGTTTTCTCCAAATTGCATCGAATTTGAAATTGTGGTGCCCTCTTGTTCATTTCGATTGCAATTGTCTTATGTTTGCCCCCCCTGTCTTGGTCGTGGTGTTCAAATTCTAGTTCTTTTGCATTGGCGTGGTGGGTGCAACTCGAGGAGCGCCACTTTCATTCCAGGGTCTGGAATTTTGTTTTGTAGGCTTTCAAATTCAGTGCGGGATTTGAAATTTTAGTCCTTGCAATTCGAAGCCCTAGCGAGGATGCAGCGGCAGCAGCGCCCCTCAATTTGATTTGTGGGGGCAAACGATTTGGTGGAGGCAGCCAATTAGTTGGCTCCCTATACTTCTCGATCCTCACTCCCTGGATACTGAGGGTCATGGGTGGGTTTTGCAGGTGCGGGAGTCGGAGTTCTTCGTGCACTGGAGGCAGCCATCGGCAATGACAAAGCCAAGAAGAAACCTTGGGAAACAGAAGGGGCAGTAGTCCAACGACAATGCCTAGTCCGAGGAGGAGGCGCCCCGCATGCGGCTCGCAAGTGAGCGGCGGTCCAAGGCACGCGAAGACGAGACAACGATGGCTGATCGGAGAGGAAGGGCCTGAAGTCGGCAGTTGTCCCCCTCCGCCAAGAAGAAACGGATCGTCGTGGAAGTAAGCGAATCTGAGCAAGAGCAGGAGGAACACAAGTTCGTTGAAGACGACGATGTCGAGAGGAGAGAGCAATCATGGAGGTCAGAGAATACCCTTTTTGTAATTTTATGTTGCGTTCCTGTTTGTGATGATGTCACGAGACACTCGTGATGTCACCAGCTTGCGTTTGCCGTGACATTGTCTGTGACCGTGTCAAATTATCGTGTTTTCAAAGACGTCACGAAAGACATCTTTGGTGACGTCTTTGGTGACGTCGTGACGTCTTCGGTGATGTCGTGGTGGACATCAAACTCTAAGCAAATGTAGACGTTCTTCTAAACTAGTTTGTCACTTGAGCAACGTCTTTGGAATTTGTGATTATTTGTTGGCTCTGTCCTTGGACAGAGACTATAACATCGACTCTACAAGGAGTTGAGATATCGAGTTTCTAAATTTCATCTACTTCTCTATTCACACTAGATGAAGATAGAGAGAGGACACCGGGGCTTGGGAGAGAGCTCCTAGGGGTCCGCCCAGGCGGGGGCCTCCTCGGCAGGGGTCCGCGCGGGGCCTCCCCGTAGACGCCTAGGCGGGGGCCTCCCCTACAAGGGCCGCCCAAGGGCTGCCCTAGAGTCCGCCCAAGCAGGGGCCTCCCTGTAGGCCGCCAGGCGGGGCTCCTTGGGGTCCGCCCAGTGCGGGGCTCCCTGGGGTCTGCCCAGGGGCTCCCCTAGTAGGGTCTGCCCAGGCGGGGGCCCCTTAAAAAATTTGAAATTAATTTTTTTTAATTTTAAATATTTAATTTATTAATTTATTAATTTTTTAAATTAATTGTTCCATTATGCTCCTTTCAGAGATATCTTGTAGTATTCCTTACTTTCGAGGCTGTCGGGACATGATTTTCAAACCCCCAACGTCTGCAACGATGTCACTGTGGACGCTTGACTTGTTCAAAGTGACGTCCAGTTAGACGATTTCGGAGCTCTGCTTTCCACCTTGGACCGTCTACTGGACCCAGGTGTATTGTTTTAATTTTCCATATTCAATGCGTGGCTATTATCTTGACTACAATAGTTTCTAAACACATAGTAGGGGCCAAATGTCCTTGAACTCGATACTAAGCTAAATCAAAGTGTATTTGGCAGTCGTGGGTATGAGACAGGTTCGGGTGGGGAAGACTCAGCTGGTGACACAGAGGACGCAATTGACGAAGCAAATACTTCCATGAAGAGGAAAGGAAAGACAAGCATTGGCATGAAGAAACCCATTGAGTTGGACGCTAATGGAGAGCCGCACGGAGCAATGAAGGACGCCTTGTCAAAGGATATTGTCAAATATGCAAAGTCCCTTGATCCTAGGAAAGGCTGGGAGGGCCAAACCAAGGATTTGCGGAGAACATTGTTCAGGCGACTTTACTCAGGTATGTCTAAACCGCCACTAGTTCTAGATTGAAGATTTGTTCATTGTTGAAGCGTGTGTGTCCGTTCAAGACAATGTCACCTGAAACTCCTTTGGCGTTCAACGCGACGTCCTTGTCCATGTTTATTCTGACATTTGAGTAACATGAAATCTATACTCAAGAGCGCATGGTTCACCGCCCTTAAGTGCCTTCTGCTCCCACCTCCCCGCCACAACTGAGTTCGTGGTATGGAACTCTTTGACTTGTCTGAGGCTATAGAAACAACTACAATATGTTATGGCATGTATCACAATTGATGCTTGCACATGTTTTGCAGATTGGGAGATGTTTGGTAGCTCAGACCGCAGGGTTACATGGACGTCCGGACGGACGTCCAGCGTCTACGTCCGCCGGTTCCCGAACGTCCGCCGACATAGGACGTTCTGACCGTCCAGCAGACGGGGAGGCGGACGGGGCGGACGGGGAGCCGGACGGGGAGCTAGATGGCAGGGCGGACGGGGAGGGCGGACGGGGAGGCGGACGAGAGGCGCACGGGAGGGCGGACCGGGAGGCGGACGGGGAGGTGGACGGGGAGGGCGGCCGGGTAGGGTTGCTATTCTGTGAGCCTGTGAGCGGGAATGTGTGAGCCTGTGAGCGTGTGAGCATACAACTTTTTTGTCTAGGGTTTGATGAGGTACCTATGACCGTGGAAATTGGAAAGAGGACTACACCAAATGATGTATGATGGAAAAAAATAAAATGTGATATATATGTTTTGATTGTAGGGTAACGCAATCCAATTTCAATGAAATTCATTGCAAATTTTATTGATACTATATTAGGGTTTTTAGGATTGAAAAGATATTTGGTCCATAGTTCACGATTGTAGTGAAATAGGGTTATTTATTTTTGGGGTTTGTGATGTGAATTTCATCCCTTCAAATATAATGTTCATGATGTTTGGCTACATATTGAAATATAGGGTTTAGGGTATGAAAATGTAGTTTAGGGTTCAACAAAAGATTTGAATTAGCGTTTAGGGTATGAAGGTACTTTCCACAATTATGAAGTTCTACCTCTAAGCATTCATTCTTGATCTGGATTTTGTAGGTAATCCTAATTGAAATACACAAAACAACGTACAATAAACAATAGAATAAAAATCAACATGTGAAACGTAACTAGAAACAGAGTCACATAGATGATAAAGACATAGACTGAGAGTGGTCACTACTCTCAGTGGATGAGGTCTCCTGCTTTGATTCTACAGCTGTCTCATCTACAAATTGCAGAATTCTAGGGTCTACAAATTTAGACTTTCTCTGTCTACAAAAATCCTCTTGACAGGCCAATGTCCCAGCTAGAGCCTCTGCATACGATGGCAACACAAAGGGCTTCTTTGGGCTTGATAAAAAAGAGGATAGAGTGAAAAATGGCCGGGGAGCAAGTGGATTGCAAGTTACGCTGCAAATGAGAAAATGATTATTAGGAATGATAAAAAGATCATGTTCATGAAGAAAGAAACTTGTAGGATAAAGTCAAATTAAAGTGATCGAATAGTATACAGCTATTTGTAGAAAATGTAGAAAAAACAAGAAGGGGTAGACTTACTTACTGAAACGAGACTTCTTCACGATGTGGGGAACTTCAAGTTCTTGAACTCCATCATCGTCAGAATCTTGTACGACAGGTGCAAGTGACGGTGGAACATCTCTCTCCACGCGAATCATTGGGGCCAAAATAGCCTCAAAAATGCCCTTGTCTTCTTCAAATGCAATGATGTGTCTGCTCAAAATCCTGCAAGCGTGGATGGAAGCCCCTAATCCCCAAACAGAACAAAACAAATTACAACAGCACTCAATAAGAATAGAAGAACAAATAATAATCAATCTAAACAATAAAAGACAGTAAATGGCATTGAGCAAATACCTGTCGCTAAACAATAAAAGACAGTAAATGGCATTGAACAAATACCTGTCGCTGCAGTGCAATCAATAACAACGTCGTTGGCAAATGTTGATGCTTCTATCAACATCTGCATGAAACGGGGATCCTTTTCTCTTGCACCCCTCCAAGGTTTGAAATTGCTATCCATGGTCAACGTCTCTCTCTTTGTGAAATTCTAAATAACATCATCAACTGCCACGTCTATTCCTAGCTCCTTCAGCTTGGGGCATGGCTGGAATTGAAACTTGGAAGGACCAATACCATCCAAGTTCCGGACTAGCAACATGACACGGAAGAACTGTGTCTGCAGAAGTGAAGTGGTGCCAAGTGAATAAGTCCAAATTGAATGAACAAATCTAAACTATTAGTTGCCATAACAAACCCATTGAAGCACAGATATAATCAATTAAGACAATCCAAAGAAAAGTTACCCAAAAAATCACTACTTGAAATAGAAGATGGAAAATTGAAGAATGAAAGTATGCACGTCAACAAAGGATGAGTACATGAATAAAACAAGGAACAATGAAGGATGTACATACCGTACTTCCAGTAGAGATCGATGAGGCTAGGTGAAGCCAATTGGTTCCCCACCAATCCTTCATCTTCTGAAACGAATATGTTGCAGTGTACTTCAAAATCGTAGCCTTTGCGAGAGGACTCCGAGAATGAATAATAAGTAATGCACCATCATCGTGCAAATGACCATCAGCAAACTCAAAGACCGCCTCCAGCCAAGAAGGGTCGGCTGTGTTCCATTTCGGAACACTATTTGTAGGTACTGATAGACTTGGGACAGGCAACCCCTCAGGCATGTCCGCAATCACAAGGTCTACTCGGGGTTTATTGCTTGGAGCACCACGGAAGAAGTGCACCTTCTCTCCTTTGTGCTGCAAAATCATTCAATTGATTAGGAACCAAACCAGGCATGTTTGAAAACCCCAACATACTCAACAAATGGATGAAAATGAAAATGCCAACCTTGTCAACAAAATTGACAATGTCGTGGTATACTTTGGGAAGAGGATCGGCCAGGACATCCGTAAGAGAGTAATTCAGAAGCAACTCGTGAATAGAAATCTCTGAATCCAGCAAGTACTCCACAGCGGATGGACCATGCTGCATCTCGTCATTGCTGAGTGAAGCATACTCAGCATCACGCTTAGTGCCACGTGAATTTGTGCGTTGGTGCTGGGAAGCCGCGTCATTGCAAGATGAAGGTAAGACATCCTTTTGGGGCCTCTTCCCCTTCTCCTTCTCCGCCAATGGTACCCGATCGAACTCAACAACCTTCTTTGTCTTCTTCGTGGCTCTCTCCTTTGCCTTGTCCACCGCCTCGAAGTTCTTGAGTGCAATCTTCTTGTCTACGTCGTCTCTCTTTTTGATTGCCTTTGCCTTTGCATCCTCATCAAGGCCAGCGAACTCATCAAACTCCTCGACCACGTTTTGGGTATTGATTGACCGCTTTAGATGCTCCTCAGGCAACGGCGTGAATTCCGGCAGGTAGTCCAAGTACCACGCACCGGATTTCAAATGTAAGCTCGTCCACCATCTCAATTGTGACGCTGAGTACATGCAATGCTCTGAACTGACATCCAACCATGTTCCTAAAAATGGAGGAAGGTCGCGCTTCGCAATTGCCCCCTTGGGTAACAACTCATACTTGAAATACCTGTAAGGAACAAATACTTCAAAATACAGAAACTGATTCAACGGCCGCAATCAGAAAACATACTCAAGCATATCAGGATGGCATTAAGATATCAGATGTTTACCGATAGATCACCCGTTTGACAACTAGATCAGAGCCTTTGTGTTTCTTGAAGTCATCTGACTTCCTGAAGACATCATGTCCCCTGAACTGGGGCAAGAAAGCATGGTCCCAAACTCGAATTCTCCAATCTTCAACATAATCTGGAAAACTGTCGGGCTCCATGGGAGAGTCCAAAGCCAACTTGAGTTGGTCTTTCTTCACAATGTTATCAAACATTTCAGCTCCCGTGTCTTGTATCTGCAAGGCCATTAAAAGTGAAGTGGTATTCTACAAAATACTTTGCACTCCAAATTACAAAAACGGCCAAATGTCACAACGGAACAGATGACAACCAAGAAATGAGATGAATGAAACATGATAGAAATGAAAGAAAAACACTTACTCCAGCATACCAACATGCCTTCACTAGGAAAGACTTCAGTTCTATCTCTCCAGCTGGCTTTAATGGAAACCTTCTTGCCTCCCTTGTCTGAACTGATGAGTTCCACCATCTGAGCCACTTTACCTTATGCTCCTTGCTAACATTGCAAGTTGCCACGGATTGCAACTTTTCTAGAGTCATCTCTAGAGTGATGTTTGAGCTCCAGTGACGCTCGATCTGACACCACAAATCACATCTAGTTAAGTGAACAAAATGAGATGAGAAGAATAAAAAAAGGTAAAGTCTAAAGGGATGTTATCATACCTCTTGAAGCCACTCAATTCCCAGGTTGGGATTGGCAACGGCAGTCAATTTCCCCAATTTTTGAACTAACTTAGCTGTCTTCTCTTTCGTACCTAACCTCATGGCATCCAAGACACCCTCCTCTGACTGTAGGTCCATAGGTGTCTCTTCCCTATACAACCTAACTGCTAGGTCAGCGGCCGCTGCTATCTCATACTGCAAAACCACATGGAAGTGAGAAAACCATTGAAAGCATTGATGTTTCTAAACACCTCTACTATAGAAAAAATATGCACATGATTTGAGAGAATTGTTACCCGATAGATGAATGAAGTGAACACTTCAACCGACATTGAGTACCAACTCTTACGTAGATTTTGTTGGCATTGAGTCATCTCAGTCTCATTTAAATGCTCAGAGAACTTCTCAAATGGCAGCATGCCATATTTTTGAACACGGTATAGCGTATGGATAAGACTGGTCTTGATGAACGAGCTTTCTGTATGCCTGAAACAGAGGCAAAAACACATCAATTTCTTCCTACACGATCACATAGAAAAGACAAAATGATGAACTACTTGCAAAGGAGCACTCACTTATTAATGTCGTGCATAGCATGCATGACATCACCAATCCTCCCCTTAGTGTCAAGAATGATGGAATCCACCGAAATATGCCAATCCCGGTCACGGTTGTGGTGTTTGCTAATGTAAGAGGTCCATGCCAGAAGTCTGTGGTTGCCGTCGCAAACGAAGAACTTAGACCCTTGAAAGTCTTGGAGGCCTGGGGTCGAAGACAACATTGCATTGAATTTGTCGTTCTCTTCATTCCACATCGGCCCCCAAGCCTCTCTTTCCGCATCAGACACCATCTCACTCTCCCCCTGCTCATTAGTGAGGGACACATAAAAAACATTCGATCCATCTCTGTACCCATGAACGAACTCCTGCTCCAATTTGGTAAGATCGCTTTGAAGTGCGGGTCTAACCATGGGCATTTGGACAAGGCGACACAATGGAATCCGAATCCGAGATATAGAGGTAGGTTTTAGGCGTAATTTGGCAATGGAGGCTACAGAGTTCACCTTCTGAGACCTTCTATAGGCGTCCTCGGTTTGGAATTTTTCTTCATCTATCCCTTCGTCTTGGTGAATATTCTCAACCTCAATGTCAACATCAGCAGTGGTAACAAGCTCCATTGCATTCTCCAAAACTTCAATTGGTGAACCTACTTCCACCTGAATCGAAGTCATACAAGCCATCCAATAATGTCATTAGTAAGAAACAAGTCGAAGAAGTGAGTCACTCATGAAGTACATGAACAATGAATGAACTATATATCCTGGGGTCCCCCAGCTCACCTTCGACCTAGTAGATCAGAACAGTAGCGCTCCCCCCTTCCCCTCGGCGCCGAAGGCAAGGCCGGGGCGGGGGAGTCTTGATGCCAAAAACGGAACACTCAAGGAAACAGGTGTGACCCCGCGGACAAATCCGGGGGCCCCGGAGCTCACCTTTGACCTAGCAGATCAGAACAGTAGCGCTCCCCCCTTCCCCTCGGCGCTGAAGGCAAGGCCGGGGCGGGGGAGTCTTGATGCCAAAAACGGAACACTCAAGGAAACAGATGTGACCCCGCGGACGAATCCGGAGGCCCCGGAGCTCACCTTCGACCTAGCAGATCAGAACAGTAGTGCTCCCCCCTTCCCCTTGGCGCCGAAGGCAAGGCCGGGGCGGGGGAGTCTTGATGCCAAAAACGGAACACTCAAGGAAACAGGTGTGACCCCGCGGACAAATCCGGGGGCCTCGGAGCTCACCTTCGACCTAGCAGATCAGAACAGTAGCGCTCCCCCCTTCCCCTCGGCTCGAAGGCAAGGCCGGGGCGGGGGAGTCTTGATGCCAAAAACGGAACACTCAAGGAAACAGGTGTGACCCCGTGGACGAATCCGGGGGCCCCGGAGCTCACCTTCGACCTAGCAGATCAGAACAGTAGCGCTCCCCCCTTCCCCTCAGCGCCGAAGGCAAGGCCAGGGCGGGGGAGTCTTGATGCCAAAAACGGAACACTCAAGGAAACAGGTGTGACCCCGCGGACAAATCCGGGGGCCCCGGAGTTCACCTTCGACCTAGCAGATCAGAACAGTAGCGCTCCCCCCTTCCCCTCGGCCCGAAGGCAAGGCCGGGGCGGGGGAGTCTTGATGCCAAAAACGGAACACTCAAGGAAACAGGTGTGACCCCGCGGACAAATCCGGGGGCCCCGGAGTTCACCTTCGACCTAGCAGATCAGAACAGTAGCGCTCCCCCCTTCCCCTCGGCGCCGAAGGCAAGGCCAGGGCGGGGGAGTCCTGATGCAAATACAGCCAGACCGGAAAGAAATGGAACGACCTAGAATCCTAAACCTTCTTAATTTTTCTGAGAGAAACAAAGATTGATAGGAATGCAAAGTTTGAATACCTCTGAGCTCTGAGTTGTTGGTCCTTCTGTCGACTTCATGGAATGGGTCACTTCTTCCTAATCGTTGTTGTTCTCATCGTGTTCTTCGCTTCTTTGCGCCTCCGCGGCTGTGCTCCTAGTTTTCCGTTTCTTCGCCATGTATGCTTTCTAGGTTAGAAGAAGCACAATGGAAATGTGTAGAGAGTAAGGAATGAGCCCTGTCACAAAGACATACAAAATATCGTGGACCCCTACTTGTAACGGGGACTTTCTCAAGTTTGTATGCTCATGAGTTGATTCATTCTTGGATATCCAAATGGTACTTCCAAGATACAATATTGCAAAGGGAAATGGAACTGCGAATACCAAGTATATTTACTTATCGAATGATGCAATCTCTCTTGGCCAATGCTACACCTTGGTGGCTCTTCCTCAGGGACACTTACAATATGCTCACTCTTTGAAATGAGATCTATATTGAAGTTGTCTACATGCATTACAGCACTTTGAGTTTGTTCACGTGGCTGGGACTCAGTCAATGATACAACCTTCTTACTTCTATTTCTTGACCTCTGCAATTCTTTCCTAGAAGAAAAAAATGTTCTTCCTCTCTTCCTCCTTTTCCTAGAACCATGCCGAATTCCATCGCTCGTGATATCTGGTGTAAGCATATGACTAACACTACATACATACGACCATTGTATGTAGTGATAATTATCAATGAGAAATAGGGTAGTGTAGTTGGATCGAACCATCCCTGCGTTCAGGATTTAGGATAACCAATCATATTATTGGGACTACTTTCGTTCTCAAAGCGTCAGACCTATTCAAATTCAAATTCCTCTAATCAATTCATGATTTCACCGTACTCAACATTTGAACCCCAATAATTGATTTTGGAAGTACTTCACGATTTTCGAATTTGATTTATGAATTCCCACATCACAGAAGTACCCTCTTTTATAGGCTTGTGTCCATAATTCAGTTATTAGAATATTGGTGACTGTTGGTGGTCCAATTTTTATAATGTTCGAAACTCGCGTACAAAGAAGATCTACATATTTTCATGTTGTTATTGTGCCACAATCTATCTATTAAGCTTAATAAAGTTCAATTCATTTGGCGTTTGTGTTACTTTCATTCAATGGACAGTTGAACGCATTTCCTTAATTCCAAGCGCAACCGTCTGTATCAGTAACTCTTTAAAGTATATTATATACGGGTCACTATTATATTAATGAATTTTAATTGTAGATGCTAACGTTGCAAATCCTGGATTGTCAAATCCATTTTAATCTCATTCATATGGCCATGCAGTACGCTTAGGAAGGGTGCTCAGTTCAAACGTACTTGATCGTTGAAATAGTTTAGGTCATATTGTTCTTGTCAATAGTGGGATTCGATTTTGGGAACATGGCCTCCCTTCGAGTGGATGGCCATGAGGTTCCTTTCTTTCTCCCTCTTGGAGATCAGGATTTTATTGTGGTTTCCGCTCACCTTCTTCATATACGTTTTGGATTTGTCATGTCTAGTATCTATGTTGAAAAGGAGGTATTCTCTGAGTCCGTAACTTTAAGAGAGTCAATCCATATGCAGAGAATGGTAGTTGATGACAATCATTTCTGGCATCTTCGGGAAGGGCGCTATCGAGCTTACGGTTTACCATTTGTTATGAGGGTAGACTCCACTGAGATGTTACATCGGCATTCCGAACATTCTACAGTGGACATGCCTCCTTCCCATCGTGACAACCGAAACACTTCTGAAAGTGAGCATGTCACAAATATTGTCACTCCTTTTCCTTTATTCACTGTAAAGCAAGAACCCAATGACCTTGTTATAGATTTGTCGAGTGAGTCCGAAGGAGAGTCTCCAAACCAACCAATACTTCCTAGTACAGTCTCTGACGATGCCCTCAACACATTGTCTACGACAAAGCTAATGCCTTCTAGTAGTCCTGCTTTATCCACGTACTCGCGTCCACCAACATATCCCGATTGTGCATCCACAATTAGTATTGTGGGTTGCCTACGTAAGCTAGCGTCTATACGTGGTTCTCGAAATGAAGTAGCATCATTAGACTATGATGCACTTATCCATCACAAGGTTCAGTACCTTCCTGTTAATTTTGATGGAGATGTAGTTTTTGAGTTGCCTTCTCTTTCGATGCCGACTTCATCATCTGCTGCTGGGAAGTTACAGGGCATGGATAAACGTTATGATGGACACGCTTGGTGTAGGACAATGACATCTAACATCAACAACCACGATGGCTTGAAGTTTAGAAAATCTTGGTGTGCAGGCCATCTTATTTGTAAGAATTCAGAATGCAACTACTTGAAGCGTTCTTCTCAGCCAAACGAGACTGAGTGGTGTGGTTTCACTCCTGGACCATTTCGTATTGGTGCCATTCCTCCAAAGGATTCTACCCTCCTTTGTAAGATATGCAAATGTCCACCTCATTGCATCAATGTCTGTGATGCTCGAATCTATTACGTTGTTGGTGATTCTACAAGCATGACAAGAGCTTGCATTCATTTGGGGAATCATGTGCATCCGGTCGCTTCCGGAACATGTAGAGAGTCTTTAGGTGTTGTGTCCAAACTCATTGCTGGTGAGGTTTCCAAAACCCCTAGTGCCACTAACTCTGCCATTGCCCTAGCAGCTAGCAAGCAATTTCTTGATAGCCACTTGATACACAACGGTGAAGGTCCAAAGCAGATGTTGCAAGGGAATTCGTTAGATGATGTAATGGACAAGTTCAAGATACTAAGTTCTCCTAATATCCGAAATGTTATTTCGTCTTTCCGTTCAAGTGGCAAAAGTGGGATAATAGATAGTATCATGAATATGAAAAGGAATTTGAGGTTTGAGTACATCCATGATAGTGTGTTTCCTGGTCAAGGCAAAGAGAAGGTTTACTTGTTTAAGATGCTTGTAGAAGGGCCAGGGAGTGGTGTGGACCTTGTCAAACGGATGCAACCGGGTGGAGATCTGGAGAACGCATGACTCATGTTTGACCATGTCAAGCGGGTTAAAGACTGGACAACCATGGCTTGCCATGTTTACGATACAGGATGCCGGAAAGTGATGACAATAGCAGTGTGTGATATGCAATCTGAGGACACTGAGGTTCAATGCATCATGTGGAGATCTTTGAACGGAGTCATGAGACGCAATGGCATTGAGAATCCGAATTTTAAAGGCTTTATGGCTGATAGCGCACAAGCGAATTGGAATGCCATTCGAATTGTCTATGGATCAGGAGATCCCAAAACAAAGATGGTGAACCGAGAGCAGACATGTCTTTTACATTGGAGTACCTCTTTGCATCGCCATACACAGAAGCTCATCAAGCCGGACTTGCAACACCAACATACTCAACTTTGTAAGCAATACAAAGACTCCAAAAGTATGGACGAAGCTGAGACGCGTTACCTAGCGATACGATCTTGGTGGCTTTCATCTGGAGCAGCCTCGGAAGATGCTATGAGGGAACTCGAGTTGTGGCTTGCATTTTGGCACTTTCGATATCGTCAGTGGGGCGGGTTCATGCAAATGGTAATTTTCCTACCTTATCTTTCTTATTTTGCAATCTTTTAGATCCACTTTTATTTTATTGAAACAAAGCTTGGAGCAAATATTGCTACCTTCTTTGAAAATATTGATCACTCCAGAGTATCGGGGATTCTCCCCTCGGCGCCGAGAGGAGCCTTGCCCGTATAGTAGAGAGATCAAAGTTTAACTATTTCATTGTAACTCAGAACTCTGATGATACATAATTTTGGATTTGATTTGTCATTGATATTGTTGTTTCAGGAATTAAATGTTGAAGAGATGGCAGACATGCCATCATGCAACTTATCCGAAACAGTCCATAATAGGTGGTTGCAGCAATCGGGTAATCGGGGTAATGATTTGTTTGCCGCAACTTCTGATGACTGCATTCGAGCTTTCATGCAAATGACCAATTATCGAGCTTTTCTGAAAGGCAACATATCAAGGTCAGGGCCATCTAAAGAGGAGTTAAAGTTACGAGGCGCTAGACGTAGCGGGGATCCTAAGAAGATTGCGGAGGCGCTGAATGACCTTCCTGGAGGGGTTGGTGTTGCATCACGTATTCCCCATTTGGAAGGCGAAGAAGTATTTGGTAGCAGTAAGCGAAAGCTTGACCTCCCAATTGGGTCAGATGGTGACTCTCATCGTCCAGACAAGGTCAACTTCTCTCAGCCTCGAGTACAAACACGATCAACATGTTCACCCACGGTTGCTTCTAATGAAGCAGACACGTTGGTTGATTCTACGCATGTACCACATGTGACATTTGCAATGGAAATTGACTGTGATACTTTACAGTGGCATATCGCAAGAATCTCACACAAGTCCAGTTGCAAATGTCACGCGCAACAACGGAATTCAAACATCCGCTGTGTTGCCAAAATTGCAAAGGGATCTAGAGGTACTCCAGCTCTGACCTACCATGGTAGAAAAAAACAGTACGGCGGAGACAAAGAGATCATGACTGACTTCTGGTTTTGCCCAAATGATATTGAACGATGTGTCCGAGGCTCCAAATGAGTTTGGGTAATTGATTGGCCCCAAGTTCCGGATGTGTGACCTGTACTAACAGGCACAAATTTGACCCGCCAAGAAACATTGTTGTTGCAAGAGGCTGGTTTCCAGCTACAACAACGACCATCTATGTCTCCTCGACGTTTATTCACCATGTCCAATGTATTCCAGGCCATCTACTATGATCATCCTAGTCCTTTGCATGCTGACACATATCCAACTACTCGAAGGAGCAAAGCTATTTGCCGTATTGCAAATGCTCCTACAACAGAGCACCGCAATAAATGGGAGAGTGCTGGTAATGTCAAGGGAACAATTCTAGGAGTAACCTTGCTCCCCTTCCCTGGACTTGGAGCCATAATCTCCCTTCAATCCGGACTTGAACCTCGGCAAAAGCTTTATCGCATTACACTTGGCATGTATCCAGAGTGCACTTGTCCTGATTTTGTCGACATGGCCATTTCAGCAATTGGTGGACGCCAGCAGTACGTGCATTGCAAACATCTTTATTACTTACTTCGCTACTTCAGCAAAATGAATCCGGCAGAGGATAAGTTTATACATTCTCCAAGCTTCAGCTTCAATGAAGTGAAGCTCCTTCTCACAAAGGCCAACATCATCAAAGTTTCAAGGGATAGTCTTTAACATGTTTAGAAGTCCAAGAAACCCTAGGTGATTGGTATTAATGATTGAAGGACTATACACTAAAGTGAAATGTATAGCTTTAGAAGTACCAATTTGTATGTTTGAATACTGTAATTTCTTGAAGTATTCAATACAACCTATTTTCAATCTCGACTTACTTTTTCTTGTAGGTCATTTGTTTGCCTTTCGCAACATGCACTTCTATTACTCTAACTAGTAATAGCAACTCAAAATTGTATACAAATTGTATATAACCACGGTAATAGGTCCACGGCAAAAGGTCCACAGTAATAGGGTACGAATATCCTGAAAATAGAATTTATTTGAATCCCTTTCTTGAAAATTCTATTTTTATAAATATTATTGAATTTTTTACAATTCCAGAACTCCACACTCACATACTTCATGCTCAACGCTCATAGGCTCACGCTCACATGCTCACAATCTAGCACCGTTGGGCGGCCGGGGAGGGTGGCCGGGGAGGCAGACGAGAGGCGGACGGGAGGGCGGACAGGAGGGCGGACCGGGAGGCGGACGGGAAGGCAGACGGGTCAGACGGGTCGGTGTGGGGTCGTCCGATCGGGGCATCTGGCGAAAAATGGGGTAAACTTCGGTGTAGGTTTAGATGAGTTACATTTGATGTGCGTAATTTCATCCAATTTTTTTTCTTTCAAATTCGAGCAATTTGGCATTATCATCCAATTTTTCTTCAAATTTAACCTATAGATTTGGTACAGTCCATTTTTTTTTAGGCATTTGGGCCTTCAATTGGCCCAAGAAAACAATGGTTCATGGTTCAAACAAATTCAATCATCCAAATAACCATAGGATGTTGTAACCCCTACATGCCGAAGCCTTATTTTCAAATTTAAACTTCCTTTAATTTGCTCTAAATTGAACAAAGAGCCCACATTTTGGTAAGATGTATCAATTTTTTTGGAATTGTAACCATACAAATTCAAACTAGACTTGTTAGAGATTGCATAGGAAAAGAAAGCACAACAATATCACTTGTACAGTGAAAGATTATAACATTTGACAATGATGCTGTTAAAATCACAAAAAAAAGTTGAAGCCTTTTTGGCAAGGCAAATCTAAAATGTTGGGGACCCAAAGAATATGAGGTTAATGGGCCAAACTTGCCCAATCAATTTACAGCTTTGCAAAATTTACTCTATAATTTTTTAATATGAATTTCCAATATGAATTTTCCTCCAAGACCTACTGTATTTGAGGCTCATTTCCAAAAGCTCTTAACACAAAAGAAAAGTCAAGATTGCACAAGGTACCCTTGCATAATATCTCTTTCAGAAAAATCATTGTCCTTTAATTGCAAGATCGGACTTCTGGAGCCAAAAGTAGACTTCAAAAAGAATTTCCCAAAATTATTACCTCACTAAAATGATGAAAAATAGTTAGGTTTTATTGAACTTCTAAGTTTTGCAAACACCATATTTAATATTTTGGGTCCTCAAGCATTTAGGGGGTAATTACTATTTTTTTTTAACATGTTAATGAAGCCGACAAACTCGTTGCATGCAAAAAATTAACAACACACCATTGATACCAAACAAAAAACCATGCTTCTAGAATCTAGAAGACAATTTACAATTATACATAATACATTGTCCAATTGAATATCTTCAACCATACATGGCAAATTAAAGAATTGGAAGACCATACAATTTAAAACAAAAACTTCCCAATCTTGCAAATACCAACTTAAAAAATCACAATTTCCGTAATTGAAGGGTTTTAGACTTTTCTATGCAAAATTGCAAACCAACAATGACAAAAGATAGGGACAATTCACACACTTTAAAAATCATTATCAATTAAAATATCCTCGTCAATTACAAAGGCACATAAAAGTCCAACTACATTGGCATTCATTGGTCTTAAAAAATCAAAATGGTGCACATATGCTATGCAACTATGTAATTCGCATACATACTACATTACTACTTGGCATCTATGCATACTACCAGCCTATATACTTATATGAACTATTCTTGAACTTCAATATGAACCACGGAAGTGTTCATCTAGAACAGGCCAGTTGAATGAAGTACTAAAACGGAAGATGACTTGTGCCAAAGTACTCTCTTTGTTCTGAACGCGCTTCAAGTAAGTATCAAACACCTGTGCAAATTGTGGATGGAGGTACTTGACATGTGAGCTACTTGATTCACGCTGCAACTTGTGATATGCCTCCGACATGCACTGCCTACTGATCCGTTCAGCTAATTTAGCAACAGCATATTGCTCGGATAGCATGGAAAGAGAAGGAATGTTTTGCACATCCGCATCTCTTCCGTGTACATAAGTAATACTGGGATCCACCCACCACGTCCTCTTTATAGCTTCGTCCTTTTCAGCTGTTGATGTGAATGTATACAACGACTTCATAGGCTCGCTCAACACTGTAGTCATCCCCCAATCACAAACTCCAATGTAAACCCGGGACTCATCTTCAGAAAAATGAAACATGATGTTGTCCGGAGAAATGTCGTTGTGGAGATGTCCAACGGTGTGCACCGCATTCATGATGTGCAGTAATGCCCATGCAAGCTCCACGCGTTTGGCTCTAAATCGCTTCAGATTTTTAGCACCAATGATTTCTTCTTCTGTTATACGTGGCTCATACAGCACTCGAAGGGCTATATTGTCTGGATAGTCGTCATCCCGACGCATCATTTCACGCAATGTACCGCCGTTCCACCAGAATGAGTATCCTTCATTCTTTTTGGAATGCACTGCAAAAAAACATATCACTCCAGCATGCGGAATCATTACTGCCATAGTCTCAGTATTGTGTTCCATCTTTGCAAAAGCAGGTCGTTCACCTTCTTGGAGAGACATCTTTGCTGCAAACTCCCATGATGGATGAATCTCCCCACATCCTTCTATTCGCACTCTCCGAATTGTAGCATAGCCACCCCGCATGATTTTGTTATTTACGGGAATCACCGTGGCCGTTTCTGGAAGGGCTATTAGAAGGCGACGTGTATTTTGTGCTTGGTCCATTCCAGGCTTGCTCGTCCACCAACCAATTGATCTTGCTCTATTCTGCCTCCTCTTAAATGGTTGGCACCTTTTGGTGAATAAATCCGCTTTCATAATGACATGCTCGAAGGCTTCATCATTTTCGCGTTTCTTCCTCCAATATTTATCCAAAATGACCGAAGCATTCCATAATGCATCATGCACCTTGCTGTCAAGAAATTTGGGGAAATTCTTCTTCTCCGTTTCATCAATCCACTGCGGTACGTGCAAGGCGTTCAACATCCTCTGCCTCATATCCACAAAGAATTTCTCGATGTAGTCCTCTTCATATCGCACATATTTAGTGTCAAGAGACACTGTAGTCTCTGTCTCATAAAACTTCACAATCAATTTGATTAAGAATGCTTTGCAACTCTCCGAGGGATTCTCCCTTGTCCACTGAATAGAGGGGGCTTCTTCTTTTCCCTTCAGCTCCTTGGAAGCCTTCTTCGCCCTCGGCATGTTGATAACCCGGTAGAATGATGAACGTCAAAGTTTTATAAAAAAATTGGCAAGAGTTACCCCAAATATTAGACTCTTACCCACCCAAAGAAAGGAGCCATTGGAGGTCAAACCACCAGCTCTCCGCTCTCTCTTGCATGCAAGGGGGAAGGCAAAAGTGAGAGCGAACGGTCCGTCCGCTTGTCTTATATGAGGCGGACGGCCTCATTCCCGTCCTACAGCGGACGAAGGCCGTCCGATCGGGCGGACGGACTGGCCGTCCGATCGGACGGTCTAGGGTTGGCGGCCGCCTCGTCCGGTCCGCACGGTCGAACAAAGGCCGTCCGCCTCTTCCTGGCCGTCCGAGCGGACGGTTTAGGGTTGGCGGACGCCTCGTCCGGTCCGCACGGTCGAACAGAGGCCGTCCAATCGGGCGGATGGGGTGGCCGTCCGCCCCCTCTGGCCCGTCCGATCGGGCGGACGGGGTGGCCGTGCGCCCCCTCTGGCCCATTCGATCGGGCGGACGGACAGTCTGCGTGATCGGACGGTCCAGAGGGGGCGATTTTTAGATCGTCCGCTTCATTTCTACCGTCTCATTTTTAGGGTGATTTTTCCCCCTTTTCATTCAATAAGCTTCATGTAGGTCTTCTTGTTTGGGAGGAATTGGGCATTTGGGCATTTCAATGCCTAATAATTAAAAAAATAGACCCAAGGCTTCTTCTCAACTTTCTTCAATTTCTTGAAATTTTTACTTCTAAAGAAATGTCAATATTTTCATTACATTTATCATTTTCTTGGAATTTCGAGTTTTTAACCGTACAAATTCAAACTAGACATGCTAGACATTATGGAAAAAAAGAAAGCACAACAATATCCCTTATGGAGTTAAAAATTATAATGTTTACCTATGAGGGTGTTCAAATTGCAAAAAAGAGTTCAAATATTTCTTGCAAGTCAAACCATTGAACTTCATGACACAAAAAATTGGAAGGCTTAATGTATATAAGCTCAATTACATTAGGGCTAATCAAAATCCACAATACTATTATACAATTCTTCCAAATGAATTTGGATTCTAATTTATTTTCCAGAACTAATTGCATTTCAATCTCATTTCCAACTTCCAAGAGCAGGTAAAGAATACAGAAAGTCAACATTGCATTCGGTACCCTTGCACTAAATCTAAAAAAGAAAAAACACTGTCAAGCATTTCCAAGAAGAGATTTTTGATACTACAACTAAACATGTTCAATAGATGTGCATGTTCAAAGTTTTAAATAGTGACATCATTGACCACTAATGGTCACAAAAGTGGTCACCAAAATACATTTAAACAATAATAGTAAATCCATAACCTCCGAATAAGTCAAAAGACATCTTCTACTCTACCCTTAAATAGTTAAACTACATTATACTCTATTCTGAATCCGAACTCACTATAAGAAAACTGCGTTTTTGACGATGTTTTTACAAAAACACGTGACGTTGAAAAAAACGTAAAGCGTTTTTCAAAACATGCTATGTTTTTCAAAAAACGCATACGTGACTGTTAGATCTTCGGTGATGTCAACAAAAACAGGAACAAGAACCAAAAGACATCACATGTTTTTTATGACGTCGACAACAACACTAGACATGTTTTTTGGTGACGTCAAAGACAACGCCTTTCTGTCACGTCAGCAGACTTCGGGATAGCTCTTGCGGGCAGCCACTGTACATTCGTGGAGGATGTTGCCCACGTCGAAAAAAGTGCAGAACGGGGCAGCTGCTTACATAGTGTTCAAAAAACCTTGGGTAGGATGTGGAGTGGGAGTTTTTGGGGCATAATTTTCCACGTGACCAACTTCGCTTCCAAAATATTATAGAAAAGTATGTATACATTGCCAAAAACATTATGCATGAATTAATATTAATAAAATGAGGTACACGGTAAATACAAAATGGTGAAGAAAGTTTAATAAATTGTAACCTCCAAGCAAAAAGGCTCTTAATATGAACATTCGTAGAACATTTGAAGCAAACAAATATTCTTAAAGCTGTAAAAATGTAAAGATGACCACGATTTTAGTGGCATCCTATGTTTGTAGGATGGAAATTCAGTATTTAATTTTACTTTACTACCATGCAATGAATTACTTCATATTGCCAAGAGAAGAAAAAAATTATATAAGGAAATTATTAAATCAAATACCTCAAAGAACTGGTGAGGAAAAATGCATGTTAATTTCAGAAAGCTAGCAAGGAAAATTACCATAATAAAAATTGGAGTTCATTTGGTCCTAATGTTTTCACGAGACTTTTCTATGAAATTCCTATTTTATTTTCAAACAAATTTTTGTAGAATATCACTTGGCGTATTTGCCATTTTTTTTTGGGAGGGCTACAAGGCTAAGAGGACAAGGGAAAAAAATGGGCAAGGAAAGCAGCAAATGACAAATTTGAAAGAGGAACTTCACATGAACATTTTTTACTGAAAGACAACAACTAAAGTGAAATTTGGCACCACATAATAATTGGATTTGGGTGCTCATATTTTATACTAAATAAACATTTCCATGAAATTAAAGTGCCTTTCTATAAATTATGAATTTTTATTTACAGGGCACTACAATTGTCGAATTTCGTTCGTGAAAAGGGTTCGCCATGTAAGAAAACCAAATGATAGAAAAAGAAAACCTTCATCCCAAAAGAAAAAAGTAGGACATACACAATTATGCACATGCACATTCATTAGTGATCCGCCACAATTCTTATTGAAAATGCCACTACTACATAAATGGAATTTGCAACTCAGCATCACAGATTACCTTTGGACATATTTCTCATATTGAAAAAAAAAATACTTTTGAATTATATAATGATCCCGTGCTTCTAAAAGCCAACAATGTTTTACAATGTCAAAATACTACAGAAAATGAACAATGTTTTTTGCAATGAACCCACAAAGAGTAATTGAAATGCCCAATTGTTCATAATGAAACACAACAATTACACATCCCTTACGTATAATGAAAATTAGTTTGCCTTCCTTTCTTGCAAAATACCATTATGTGAAAACATCAATTTTTGAGTGCTTTACACACGTCCACAAAGATGTCATTTTCAACATCTTCTACAACGTCTTTAATGACAACTACGGGAAATTAAATGTGACGTGTCTAATAACAATGCTATTGTCAGATTTGACATGGCACTTTGTGGGAGAAGTGATGTATCCGAAGGCCATGCCTATCATGTCCCACCTAGATTCTATCTACCTCTTGTTGCCTTGGAGCCTCATTTGCTGGTGTGATGAACATTCCACCTTCTGTTGCCACTTCTCTCACTGGTTCTGACTCCAAGGCAATGGGTTGAAGTCCCATGAAGTCCTCATCATTCCCTACTTCAACCATTGAAGGAATGGATTGATTGCCTTCAAGCTGACCACGTCTACCCCTCACATCTGTACGACATATCACCTTCCACCCCCGCCTATGAGGATCGTCTGAAAAGAATACTTGTTGAACATGCAATGGAAATGCAAAAGAGTTAGCATGCACTTTGCCGTCCATATGGTTGAAATTTGCCATGGCAAAGCCATAGCGATCTCGTTGAATATGAGGGAATCGAACATCATTGCCTGCGCGAACCCAGTCACACACTAGCACAGTCGTACAATGATTTCGGTAGTCCAACTCCAATATCTCTTCAATGTACCCCACATAGTCCTCTGTTCTTTCTACAGGTTGCCCATTGCGAAGCCCCCAACGTAGTTGCCGAGTGAATGAGGCTACTACACCTGAATCTCGTATAACCAGCCCTAATTCTGCTATACGAATGTGAAGATGCATGCCAAAGGCATGCATTTGATGATGTGATGTTGCATATCGCTCCGGTGGTTGCTTGTATTGTACGACGTCATTGTCGACACGTTGACCCGCATTTTCCAAAGACTTCACCCGTGTAGTCAACCACGAAGCAAAAGGAGGCAAATCCACAAGGTCTGCTGTATATCGCACGGCCATTGTAGGGTGCCGGCGGCGGAATTGACGACGAAATGCTTCTCTTTCTTGCCACCTTTGGCATCTTGCGGTTGTGTACTCCCTACATGTCATTCCAAACAAAGGTACAGTTGTCAATCATGTCATGAAGGGCAACAATCTTGTTATTGAATACATAACTATAAACACCTCAATTCTCAGGCCATATCAAATTTAACATGCCTTGCCAACAATATGTGTTTTCACAAATGTTTCATAGGATGTCACAGAATACGTCACACATCGCAAGCAACCTACAAGGCGACATCACAATGAACTTACCTATGATATGAATTTCTGTCAATATGAGCATACCTCGATACAAGCAGCTATACAACATCATACAAAAAAGAATGTAATATGGAATTTGACTGAATTTGAAATGAAGTTCAAGACACTCACTGGCGCCAAGGTTCAAGGCATGCAGCATTGTCCAATACAAATGCATGTGCAAGATTCCGAAACTCATCTGACATCTTCCTCTTCTGATGGGCATTCAATCGAAGAATCTCGTCTGTCATTGTAGCGTCTTCATTTGGATCCCACACACGGTGCACCGTCCCTGTATACTCGCGCATGTACTCAGTACAAAATCCAAGCATATCATCCATTCGGTAGCCTTCTGCAATGCTACCCTCTGGATGTGCATAAGTCCGGACATAATCTTTTAAAGTTTTCATATACCGCTCTATTGGGTACATCCAACGGCAGTGCACGGGGCCACATACAAATAATTGTTGGACCAAGTGCAAGGGAAGATGGGACATGATGTTTAAGAATGTAGGGGGGAATTCCTTCTCCAATATGCAAGTTGCCATTATGACATCCCGCATCATGTCATCGTGGTCAGCTTCTCGCACTTCTTTGGCACAAATTCTTTGGAATACCCGGCTCATTTTCATTATGGCTGCGCGCACATTCTCATCAAGTAAATTTCGGATTGCCACTGGTAGGATCTGACAAACATTGTCCACAATAAGGCTTATGTTAGGAAGATTAATTGCCGCAAGCACTTCAGACAGACGTCAAATACTAGTTTTGTGTACTACACAAAGTACGTCACTAATGACATGACTACGAACATGGTTTGCATCACAACCATGTCAACACTGTTGTCACCATAGACAGAACATACCTTTCCTATTTTTATTAATGACACTGCTCTTGACATCACATAAAACAAGACTTGTCTTCCTTCTATGTACAAGTGAACGTGCAAACATCAATTTCACCTATTGCAACTTCATGACATTAATCACATACAATACATGCATGTAAAAAACAAATATGCCAAGTACCTGCTGCATGAGAACATGGTAGTCATGGGTTTTCATATACTGAAGTTTTCCATCTTCTAGGCACTTGTGAATGCTTCCCACATAATTTGAAGGGGTGCGAATGTTGGAAATAATTGAAACAAACTCTTTACGTTCGTGTGGCTTGAACACAAAAGGAGCTTGTGGCATGTAGTACTCATCTTGTCGCCGGCGTGGTTCCTGAAGCCATATTTCTTCACGAATGCCTAATTCTTCTGCATCAAGCCGGCTCCCTGGACTGTCATTCATACCCCACAAAGTCTTCACTATATTCTCGCATAAATTCTTTTCGCAATGCATAGGATCCAGTGTATGACGTTCGAGCAAATGCTACAATACAAACCAGTACACATGAGGTCAGCAAAATCCTCCATCAAAGACTTTCGAAAATAACATATTTTTCATGAAACGCTTGTGAAAAAAAAATTATACGAGAGGTCGATGACTACATTTCAACAAAATAACATGTATGAAATAATTATTGCCTTTACTGAGACATGCTTGAAGACATTTACAGAGACGTCATTGTAGACAGTTCAAGACATTTACAGCAATGTCGTTGGGGACAATTTCAAGCATTACACGTCATAGCATGTCAACAAATACGTCATCACTGACACGCCTAGAACAAGGAAATTCCATATGGTTTTTGGTATTCAATTACCTCCCAGTAGTCTAGCTCAAATAATGCACTCATTCTTTTTACCCCGGTTACGTGCACTAGATCATCTGGTCCATTTTCCTTGCCACCTAGGTCTAGGTATGATTGTCGCCATGCTGCAAATCGGATAATATCTTGTCCTGTTTGTACTTTTGGCATACCACGGTGCTCTGCTTTGCCATTGAACCGAGTGTTCCTTCGATATGGATGATGTCGAGGCAAGTAACGCCGTATGCCACCATACACAATCTTCAACCCTCTAACTCTTCTGTTTGATAGAACATCTCTAGTTTTGGCCATCCTTGCATCTGTGTCAGGTCCACAATGTGGACACCCTTTGTACCCCTTACAACAGAGGCCTGAAATCAGCCCATACGCTGGAAAATCAGAGATGGTCCACATCAATACAGCACGAAATTCAAAAGATCGATTGCCTTCCTCTTGGGAAAAGTCAAGCGCACGAACACCTGTCCACAATTCCTTCAACTCCTTTAGCAACGGGCGTATGAAGACATCAAGTCCACTTGAGTTTGGAGAGTGCTTGCCTGAAATCAAAATGCATAAGGAAATAAAAAACTTCTTTGTGACAAACCACGGCTCAAAGTTGTAGATCAAGATTAGAACTGGCCACGTGGACCAGTTTGTGTTATTCAACTTGAAGGGATTTACACCATCTAAAGCCAATGCAAGTCGCATGTTCCGCACTTCTACTCCAAAGTTGTTGAATGCGACGTTGGTGTCAATGTGCTTCCATGCTGGGCTGTCCACCACGGAACGCATGACGCCGTCACTACTGACATGTTTGGTGTAACCCATCAGCATGCGTACTATCTCAGGCGACCTCCACATCCGTTTCAATCTTGGAATGAGGGGAAAGTGACGAATAACTTTGGATGGAATATTGGTCGTGCCATCCATCCATCGTGGAGTACTGCACTGAGGACAACTCTCTAATGTGGCATGCGCATCTTCATATAGAATGCACCCATTGGGGCAGGCATGGATATTGTTGTAGTTAAGCCCCAATCGCCTAATGCTCTTCCGCGCCTCATAATGGTTAATGGGCAACTTGTTACCTTTTGGAAGCAAATCACCGGACAAAAATCGGAATAGCTCATCTGTGAATTTATTGCTAACGCGGAAAACGGTACACATATTCATGATGATGATCGTGGCTGACACGATGCTTGCCTTTGCACCGCGGTACAGTGGAGTAGTGGCTTGCGTGTACAAATCTTCCATATTATCTACAGTGTCGTCGCAACCATCATCTACGTCGCGGCCGTCGCCTCCCTCTCCATAGGCCTCGGACTCTTCATGCAATGTATCCCCTCTATCAAAGGCCTCCATGACCTGGCGCTGCACTTCGTGATACTCATCAAGGGGAGGATCATTTTCTTCATCTGGACTTGGTGCATTGTCTTCTCCAACAAAGACGTTGTCATTGTGAATGTAGTTGTTGTCTGAGCCAACATTGACTATGACGTCGTTGTCGTAAGCGACGTCTTCAACCCAAATTCCAGCATCGGGATAGCCTTCAAGGGGGTCCCCACCTAACAAGGATTTCTTCAAAAAAGGATCTCGACCGACAAGAGAATGATGTTGGCGTATGCTCCTTATGGTCTTCTGTAGTCCGCCCTTGCAGTTTAGATAGGGACACCTGTAAGAGAGCACATTTTTCTCTGTCGCCACACGCAACTCCGTATGTAGGATTAGGTCACCTATAGGTATGTGGCGTAGCGTACGTCCGTCTTCTGCAAAGCGGATGGTGGCGCCACGTCTTTGGGACACTGGATTCATGCACGATGTCATCTTCACATTGGATAAGGAATTCAAATATGGTGAAGCATCTCTCGATCAAGACCTTGAACAAGAAATCCTGATATAAAATAATAAATTGGTTAGATGGACTCTTCAATGACATTTAAGTGACTTTCCAAATGCTAGTGGCATGTTGGAGTGCACTATCTTTAGGTGATCTTTAATTTAAAGTGATTGGCATCTAGTACTTGTAGAGGTAGAGGCTGCAACCACAAGAAATCACTTTCACACCTATTGTTGTTGACATGTCTGTAGACATAGAATTCTGACGTGTGTGATGTCAATGTTGTCTTCTATGATGTCAATTACAACATTATTAATGTGTTTGTCATGACGTCAATTACAACATTATAAATGTGTTTGTCATGACGTCTTTGTAAATGCAATGTGTAAGCTTCAGAAAATGTCAAAAGGTAAAATAATAAAAGCTTCGAAGGCAAAAAGTGAGTGTGAAATTTCTTGACATTACTCTTCATGACTTGTGTTGGAACCTCTGAGTTCAACTAACTTTTTTATAGAATCTTGAAGCCTCTGTAATTGACAAGTAGAAGTGTATATTGACCTAATGTGACTAAAAATATGTCTACAGCAACACTTTCATGTCATTCATAATGTCACAACAGATGTCAAAGGAAACATGAAATAATACTTTCATCATTACAAACCCCCATGTGGCTCTCGTGGTACAATACTAAATCATATTGTTGAAGATACATAAAGTACATACTTAGGGTTCAATGAACACTACGACCTACGCAGTTCAAAACATCAAAGTCTTTGAAGGATTTTGCTTACCAATATGGCACAACACTATGTATCACCAAAGCGCACTAAGGTTGTTCGTTTTGCAAACACTTCGGTAGAGGCAAATGAAGTGAACCTTGTAGAGACAGAGGTAGCAATGGTGCTTGGAAATCTTGTATCTCAATGTGCAGGGCAGTCTCAGCTGAAGAGCTCACTGAAACAACGTGTAGTAGAGGGAGAGGAGGGAGTCATCACTCCAACAAATGATGAAGAAAATTCCACCTCCGATTACTCCGCAAACCCTACAAAACAAGTGAGATGCAATGTTGTTGCTTCAATTCTTTACAATTTCAAATTTTTTGAAAAGTAGATTGTGATTTGGAGTTCGCTAACCCACCCAAGCAAATGATTCAGAAATCCATCAACCAAGGCTGACGGATTTGTGCCCCAACCTACACGCCGCCGCTCCCTGCAGGCGCAGCCGTGGAGCGACGGTGGAGGGGGCACGACCTTGGGGGGCGGCGCGCGACCATAGGGACCCGGCCACGGTTGTGGGGGCCGGACCGGGCCGCCCCCTCGGCAGCCTACCCAGGCTCTGGCCAGGCGGGCCAGCCGGCCCAGATGCCTGGCCGGCAATCTAGCCGCCCATCCCGGCCGCGGGCTACGTGCGGCCGTCAGATGGGAGAGGGCCCGGCCTGCGGCGGCTAGGGTTTGGAAAACCCTGCCCGTCTTCTAATTCCTTGACCCCCCTCAGCATTAGTTTATTGAGACGTCCCTTGTTTTTGCATGTTCTCTTTGTGTTTATCTTGTCTTCACCAACGTGTTTCTTTGAACGGTGATTTTAATTTGTGGGTGTCTTGTTGCATTGCGGTTGTTTTTATAGAACTTGTTGCATTGTTTTGTCTTTGTTGTTTTGCTTCATTTTCAATTCATCTTAGTTGTTATTGCAATTGTGTTGAAAAGAGAGTTGTTTTTGTCTCAATACAAATTAATTGTTGTCTTTCTTCATTGTTGTTGTAGGACGTTCAATTCTTCGTGTTGTGGAGAGATTCACAAGAAGCCATGGCGAAGGGAAACATTGGCAAGCGGAAAATTGAACAGCGTGGGAGTCCGTGGTATGACAGTGAAGAACCTCGCATGCAAGCGTTGAATGAACGTAGGTCGAAGAATCGGGAGGATGTCAGAGAGGTACCTGATCGACGTGGGAAGGGTCCTGCACGGCAATTCTCTCCACCAGCTAAGAAGAAGAAGGTGCTTGTTGAGGTTAGCGAAGAAGAAGAAGATGAGGAGCGCGGGTCTCCAACAGATGAGGACGATCAGAGCGGACGATTGAAGGAGCAATCTTGGAGGTAATAATGTAAATCTTGTTTTTTTTAAAGATCATAGCTTTTGTTCCCTACCATGTTTTGAATGATGTCAGGAGTGACAAGTGGTGTTGTAAGGTTGCGTTCATAGTGAGACGTAGTCAAATTATCTTCAAAATTTAGTGTTATTATAAACATGGTCAATGTTCAAGTGGACATCATAGACGTTTTTTTGCATGACGTCAATTGTGACATCCTTCAAGTTCATCTCTATGTCAACATTGACGTGTATCTTGTCAAACTTGACGTTTGTAAAGATGCTTTTTAGCTGTAGAAAATCATCAATGAGTTCTTATGTATTGGTTTCTATAGTCGAGGATATGAGACAGGTTCAGGCCAGGAAGAGTCAGGCAACACAGATGACATCATTGAAGCAACAAACAATGAGAAGTTGAGAAAAGGCAAGGCTAAAAAAGCAATGAAGAAACCCATTGAACTAGATGCAAACGGGGAGCCACATGGAGCAATGAAGGATGCATTGTCAAAGGATGTGAACAAGTATGCCAAGTCCCTTAACCCAAGAACAGGTTGGGAGGGTCAATCTAAGGAATTGAGACATATGTTGTTTAAGTGGCTGTATTCAGGTATTTCCAAAATAAATTTCATTCTTATAATAATGCATGTTAATTGGAATGTTATGTCGTTAAAAATGACATCTATAAAAGCAAATATTGCGTTTACAGTGATGTTTTGTACGACATGTGGATGTCAAAGTGGATGTTTTCGATGACGTCTATTTAATCAGATATTGTGTTTTAGTTGACGTCATATTGAATGTTTTCCCTGACGTGATTTTTTTTAATCAAGTTTGATCTGCAAACAACTTTTGCTTTTGTCCCCTACGGTTGTGCATGAACTTGAAGCCTTGGAATATGACGTGTTTAATGATTTTGTGGGAGTGGCTATTGCCTAAATGTCTTTGCTTTTGCATGGGGCGAAAGTAATGAGTGAATGAGATTTGCAGATTGGAGTACAATAGGTCGATCGAATCGCGTGAGTGAAAAATTTCTTAGCCGTATCATAATAAAGTCACTCATCACTTTGCGGTTTAAGATGAACCAGCTAATTGATGAAGAGAAGCCAATGCCAGCTGATTTCAACGACACATATTGGAAGGGGTTGGTTGAGATGCGGCATACCGAAGCTGCACAAGCAAAGTCAGCACAAATGCATGCGATCTCAAAAGGTAAAGGATCAAGCACGTCACAGATGAAGATTGTTGAGAGGCAAGTCACATCACGTTTGGTAAGTACTTATGAACTGCATTTGCCACCATGTTCAATTTATTGTGCAGTCATCTATCTTTGATGCATTTTTACATGTGTATTGTTCTTGTCATGTATATCAAATCATGTTATATGCAACGTCTTTGAAGACGTTATATGTTCTGAACAATTTTTTTGGTGAAGTCACATGTTTTAGACGATGTCAATGAAGACGTCACATGTTTTAGAAAATGTCTCTAAGAACTTCATATGTTTTAAAGGATGTCTTTTCATACAAGTAGTGTTTTATGGGACGTTTTCATAGACAGAGCATGATTGAGTAGTTTAACACTAACAAAGTGCAAATGCATATTCTTCCCTCCAATATCACTTTCATCGTTTCATTACACTCATGTGTTACATTTTCTATATTCAAAACATGGTTTGTATGTAGTGACCTTCTTTGATGTTCATGCATGTGATTTGATATTGTAGACTTTGGTATTGGGACGTGAACCGCTTGATGATGAGATTGATGCTGAAGTGGCAAAGGAGTTGAAGCGCATTAGCGAACAGAAAAACAAAGGTCGATATGATGCAAGCAAGGAGCTTGAAGAAGTGCGTACACGCATGTTGGAGATGGAGGGTTCCATGATGCGATTGGAAGACAAAGTGACATCATCCCAAGAACGGATCGAGGAGATGTTGAAGGATTTCGTAGAGGAAAAAAGAAGGGCAAGTCAGCAATCAGTCCAGTACATAGTGCAACCTCCTTCATCTGTGCAGGGTTTAGCAGGAACGGAGCCAATGTCACAGGGAACGGCAACTTGGACCACGGTGCAATCAGACTTACTTCTACCAATGTTGAAGTCTTCGGCCCCTGATCCGGAGAAGGCAATCTTTATTGCAGACGACGTCGATGCTGACCCTATTCCTGTTGAGGAGAATGTTGTTGACGATGTTGTTGTTGCTGGTGCAGACAAAGATGTAGTGGGCACTGATGTGACAGCAGACGTCGTGGAGCCAATGTCTACAGAGGACTCCAAATCTGCAGATGTTGTTGCCATAGTCGAAGAAGGAGAAATCGAAGAGGAAGAAGACGATGCATACGCGCTACCCACAACAAGCATCAAAAAAAGCACGGCAAAAGGCGTTGCACGTCAAACCCAGAGCTCTTCTACACAGGAGGTAATCCAAGTGTGCCACTTTATACTTTCTTGAAAGTATTCTAACCATTCCTTTGTTGAACATGAAGTTTGTATCATGCTAGATATGTGTTTTGTGTGACATTGATGCAAATGCTCTGTTATGTCACCACAGATGTCTTTATGACATCAAATGTGAGGGATTTGAATGACTTCAGTTACATTGGGTTCAGAATTTGTCATTTTCAAATGTATGTTGCATTAGGATGATCAAGCACCGACATATTCACCAGGGAGGCCTCATCGTGTAGTGAAGAGCTTAGCATCCGAAAATGTAGTGAAAGCACCGCAGAAGACATCCACCACAAACCCAAATGCACCAAAGGCAGTTGTCTCACCCAAACCTCCCCAAGTTGCCACCAAGGTCAGTTGCACTCATTTTAAACTTTTGATCCTTTGGTTCTTTAGTGTGCCGATCAATTAAACTTAGGTAGCTGAAGAGGTTGTCTATTTTTTGTTTTCATGTTGTACGATGAATAAATTCACTCATGATGTCAAAGGTGGTGGACTGATGCAGGTGTCTATTGTGAAGCCTGTGCCACCTCGGAAAAAGTGATTTAGTGTCACTGATGATGATTTGTTGATGTTGTTGAAGACGTTGAGTGTGTTGGCGGAGACATCTTTTACAGCACACCATGTTGATCATGATGTTTCAAGAAACGTGTTTGTATGTCATGGTTTGTGTGAGGGAGTGTGGTAGTGGGAAGATAAATCGAGGGAGAGGGGGTTGAGGTAGACAGAAAGAATGTGAACATTTGACTTCTAAGGATTGCTTGGAAGTAGCCACTACTTACTGATATATTAGTTTTGTACCTTTGCCTTAGCACGTTTGTGTATTATTGACAACAAAAAAACTATATGTTTTCATGTAATGTAGGCATGGTTATATGCTTAATAAAAAACAAATGTCGATGTTGAATCGATGTTCGAATTTGTTGTCTGTGACATAGCATTGTACAATGTTGTAGTTAATTTAAGCACGGAAGTTGTTTATTCTTATGCCAATGTAAACGTCAGAAAACAACAAGGTAGTAGACATTGGCGTTACATACTGTGTCTTCTGAGACATTGACATGAATAATACTTTGCCTTGCAGTAGTTGTCATTCGCTACGGGTTCAATGTTATCTGTAATGTTTAGAGAGTGTTGTGAAACAAAAGCCACGTCTATTGAGATGTCAACAAAGATGTGTCGCACAACGGAAAATGTTGTTGAAGGGAACTATGTATGGTTCTTTCACAAAAACTACCCAATTTTGCATGACATAGAGGTTGTTTAAAATTATGTCATAGTGGACACGCTTGCGTTTTATGAAACATCTGCGTTACATACCATGTTTTTTGAGACACTCACATGAACAATACATTTCCTTGCAGTAGTTGTCATTGCCTAAATGTCCAATGTCATCTTGAATGTTAGGAAGTGTTGTGAAACAGCAGCCATGTCTATTGAGATGTCTCGAAAGATGTCTCCCAGAACGTAAAGTGTTGTTGAAGAGAACTATGTATGCTTCTTTCAAATAAACTTTCCTGTTTTGCATGACATAAAGGTTGTTCACAATGATGTCAAAATGGACACGTCTACGTTTTATGAGACGTCATGAACAACAAGACTTTAGAATTTGAACTCACCCAATATTGCTGACGTGGCATCTGACGTGGCATGTCCACGTCAGAAAATGCCACGTTAGATTTGAAAGGGGTCCACGTCACCGTCCCGGGCAAGAAGGGGTTGGGGGTAAAAAAGTACACGTGGCAAAAACTGCCCAAACAAAAGTTGAGTTGGCATTTTGGACCCCTCCACATGTCACACATAGAGAAGTTTGGAGGCCTTGAATTTTTTTGACGTCACAAAAAATCGTCATGTTACTGGTGACGTTTACAAAAATTTTAGCATGTTTTGGACGTTTCTTTTTTGACGGATTTCAGAGGACATCAACGTCGATGTCAAACACGTTTTTAAAAACACAGATGCCTGTTTTTTGTGACATCCAAAAAAACTACGTTTTCTTATAGTGACTACTATCGTCATTTCGACCTTCGGGTGTGGGACCGAAGCCACCACATCGCCTATATCCGCCAGACCCTCCTTGTCCGTAATCGGAGAAGTATGGACCCCCAAATGGTGGAGGTGGAGGAGGTGATGCATTTGCCTCAGCCCCTCTTGTCCCTCGTTCGCTTGAGCCGGTGTAGTATGAGCTTCCACAAGGCCCATATGAGTCCGGCCCTTCCATCCCCGGATAGAATTGCGACCCACCATATTGAGATCCACCGTAGTCCGTGAACCTTGTGCTTCCATGGCTTCCTCGTATGTTTTGGAAGTCATCGTGGGGGCCAGGGCTAAAATGCAAACTTCCTCCTCCATATTGCGGGCAACGCACATCACGATGATGACGAGGTGGTGACCGTTGTTGACGTGGGCGACCTTGATCCAAAATACTATTTCTTGTTGCCTCTCGCAATTGATTTTGGAAGTTCAAGTCTTCGCACTCTTCTCGACGTATGTGCCTTTGTGGAAGTGGAGGTGGAGGTGGTAAGTCTTCTTCGTCATCATCATCATTGTCCTCTGCATCTGGCAATGGTTCCGGAGGAAATCCAAATTGACCCTGATTAGACCACTCCGGCATGCAATCGCTTGGGCCAACCCAATTGGTGTCTATCACCGCTTTGTCACAGCTCAATTTGGTCTTCTTGTCCTTTGTAGGCACCGTACGCCAATCTACATCTTTCTGGAGTACAATCTCCGCCCAAATCATTGCCATGGTGGAATAGTTCATGATATTTGGTTTGGAAGCACCTAGACCGCAAGATGCCCAAATCTCCTCGTATCTCTGCTTGAAATGTTCACTCTTGCAAGTGTTCATGGGACCTTCCCACTGTCTTACTTGTCTCTCTAATACAACCGTGTTATCTGCTGGCTAGAGTTTCGCAATGTGTGACATTTTCACATACTCTCGGCACGTTGTGCAAGTCCATACTGCTTTGGGCTCGTATTGCCATCCCTCTTCAGCTACACAAAAGTGGTTGAAGTAGGCGTCCCAATCCATGTCTTGTGATTTTCCCTTTGTACTCTTCTTCAGCGGATTGGGAAATCCTTTTGGAGCCATGGTAATCCTTCTTTTCCGCACCGAATGCAATGTTTGAGTGAGAAGTTTACAATTTCTATAATTGAGAAGGTGATGAAGAGATTACAAAAAATTAAGTTAATTCATTCACAGTTGTTCACGCTCCAAGTCGGAAGGGGCTCACAGATACCAATTGGCACTGGATCTGCCCACTCCGCAAGGGAAACAACTGCGCGGAATGGGCCGTCCGTGCCCCTCTTTATACCGTCCACCGATGCTGACATCACTGCCCAAATCCGACAGGCGGACGGGCCGACCGCCAGATCGGACGGGCAATATGCCCCGGCGTGTCCAATCGCACAGCCTCGACGGACTGCGGACGACTGCATCAGACGGAGCCCGCGGACGGACGCTCTGACCACGCGGCGGACGGACAGCGGGCAGCCAACTGTCGGATGGATAGCGGACGGACAGCAGACGGGAGGATGGACAGCGGACGGGAGGACGGACAGCGAACGGGAGGACGGACAGCGGACGGCGGATGGCGAACGGGCGGACAGGTGGACGGCGGACGAGCGGACGACGAACGGGCCGTTCTTATACACATTGAAGTTCATCATGCTTGAGTCAGATTCGTTAAAAATTAATTAAAAAATAAAATAAATATGGCATGTAGTGAAATTTTCAGAATTTATAACAGGACATAAGTTGAAATCTCAAAAAAAATTGATGAAAACAAATTGAAATCTCATAACAAATCTTAATTAAATGAATTAAAGCGTCCTAAATACTAAATAAGAAAGAAAATTATCTATGAGAATAGAGATTCTAAGTCTAATAATACTTAACCAAGTTGCTATTCTTAGTACTTTATATATATATATATATATATATATATATATATATATATATATATATATAAGTTTATTTTAAATCTAACTTTAGCATCAAAAATCCAATTTTCAAAATGATTGATTATGATTTTCTTATTCAAGATTTTGTACAAGAGTTTCCATCACAAACTTGACTTTCATAGTGTTGAGGGCTTTTGGAAATGAGCCTCAAATACACTAACTCTTGGAGAAAAAACCACATTAAAGATTCATTTAAAAAATTGTAGAGTAGATTTTGAAATGCACGTTAGGCCCTTCATCCTCATATTTTTTTGGTGACTTGATTTCCTTCATATTTTTTAAATCATTCTGTAATTAGTTATGGAGGGCGAATAAGTTGAAAGGCAACGGTCATTAAAAGTGACCATGTCCTAAAATGTGCTAGTACATTCACTAAAGCAAAATGTACCTCTCCGTCATGATCACTCTTAGAGCACGGGTGTTCTTAGAGCAACTCCCTTATGGATTTACTTTATTTAATTTTAAAGGAAAATCATCTAAGTGACTACAATAAAGTACCTATGTTTTAGCATTAAATATGTTGATTACAAATGCATATTCTATATAAGAGGAAAACCAAAATATTAAATTTTTATTTTATTTTTAAGTAATCAATAAATAAACTTATTTTTGTATTTTAGAAATAAAATGTATAGAAACAAAAAGAAAAATGAAACAAAAGAAAAAAATCTTTGTTTTTAATTAAAAAAGAAATAAAAGATAAACATGCATATTTTTATTGACGTTTTTTAATTAAGCCTTGATAAAATTGAAGAGCACATGAATTGAAAATCCGGCCCAAGGGGTTTAGACTTTAGATTAAGTAGGGCCGGATGGAAAAAATTGGGGCCGGATTGAAGAATGGATCGAAGGCAAATCCGGCTGGACTTTCATCCGGCCTTAGGCACAGTATAAACCCAGGCTTAGATAAAAGAAGAACTTATACATTATACAAATAGAAACTAAATTTTTTTTATTGCTTCACATTGCAAATTCTCCAAGAAAAAACAAAAAACAAAAAAAACAAAAAACAAAAAAAACAAAAAACAAAAACAAAAACAAAAAAACAAAAAACAAAACAAAACAAAACAAAACAAATATATATATATATATATATATATATATCTTTTATGGATTAGAAGATTATAATACTTTTCACAATGAGTAAGGATTTTACGGTTCTACTAATTTCAGAAATGTTGTGAAGTCTTACACTCTTTGTATATCCTTACTTTTAAAACAATCCTAATCAAAAAAGGGCATTACAAAATACAGTACAAACATGGCGTTGCAGTGTGTGACATGCATAAGTTATATACATTTTTGGCTTCTCTATAAGTCCATATGTACAAAACACCTTGAAGTCAATGGAAATTGTCCATGACGTTCAAAACTAGAACCAAAACCAAACCCCTTGAAGTAATTGTTGTGATTGTAGCACCATCTCAATTTGGTCAATTGGGAATTATAACGTTTCACTTCATCACTAATATTGATCATGTTTTTGTTTTTTTCTTTCCCTTCGAAATATCCTACATGATGAAAAAATAAATAAATAAATAATATCCTTTATATCTAGTTAAAATTTGTATGCATACAATTTCAAATGAATATTACAAATTTACAATTTGCTCAAAACAATGGCGTAATCTGAAATGTAGGAGACTAAGAGTTGAGGGTTTTAGGGTTCTAGGGTTCTAGGGTTTAGGGTCTCACTGTAAACTTCAAAGAACTCTAAATGATTATTTAAAATCTGATTATAACTTGTCTATTTCTTATTTTCTGGGTTAATGAGAAAAGCATAGGATGCTGAAACTTTAATTGACCCCCAAAAAATGACAATAAGTAAAGGCGGACGAGAAGAATCCTAGGCTTCATGCCAAATTGTCAAAAATTTGGACGCCTTGAAATAATAGGCAACGGGCTAGGCGGATGGGGCGGACGGGGCGGTCGGACGCAGTCGGGTCATCCGCTTGGTCGGCGGACGGGGTAGCTTCGTCCGCCCGGCCGCCGGCCGTCCGCTTCGGCGGCGGACGGGGCAGCTCCGTCCGCCCGTCCGCCAGCTCGGGCCACGTTCGCGTGGTCCGGGATAGGTCCGGTCCCGGGCCTCTTTTAGGTCTGGGAGCGGACGGGTATATTGGCGGACGGCCAACACACATTTCCTCACTTTCACTCTTCCATTTGGGAATCACTGCCACGTCGAATGTGCTACTATTGCTTCACGTGCTAGTTGCTCCTATGTGGTGAAGAGTAGGGGTCATATTTTGATCATACTACATTGGATTTTGGTCCTTGGTTACTTACATACGTTTGGAGACAGTGAAGCACATTATATATTTTGAGAGAACGGGGATTATTTATTGGAAATTTCCATTCTAAAATTGCAAGTGAGTACTCGACAATCAAGCAGTCATGGCGGGGGCAAGTAGTGCTGCAACTGAAGGCAAGAAGAAGTCAAAGTCGAAGGGCGTTGGTCATGAGCTACGGTTTGACATTTTGGATGACGTCAGCATCAAGGCTGAGACGGGTTGGGAAAAAGAGGATGTGGAGTATTGGACCTCTAAATTGTGCCGCAAATACGTGAAAATGTATCACATTGGGAAGTTGTGGCCTCGAGAGTGTCACCCTCTTCACACCCGTGAATATTGTTTTAAACCATTGAATTGCCTCAATGATCATTTTGTGCACCGTTCGATGGAAGTGTGGAAGGCCTTATTTTCGGAGAAGGCTATGAGCAAGGGCAAAATTAACTACAGCTTGGCAGGCATGGTTTACGCTGAACTCATACTGGGCCGTCAAGTGGATTGGAGTACGTATCCTACGATAGCGACATTGCCACTTGCGATTGGCAGACGTCAGAAACATATCCCTGATATGTTTCTTCCGAAGGCGCAACTTCCTGAAGCAAGTGAAAAAAAGAAAGCATTAGAGGATGCTGTGGAATCAATTCAGATCCCTCTTGAAATCTAAGTGCGTCGTACGGAAGTACTGAATGGAAAGAAAATGGCGGTAGAACCGGTTTGTATGGGGGACCCTACAAAAGGAAGCACTTGTCTTGTGGACGATGTGGAGGGAGAGGTGTTTTTGACTCCACCGACGGATTTGAACCCTACACAAAACGTGTTAGAAGGGGTGCCAGAAAGCAACGTTGCAATGAAGCTCCCTCGGCCAACAGAACATGGATCTACATCGATGTCACAGAAGCACCAAGAAGAGGATCCTATAAAAGACATTGAAGATAGAGAAGACATTCAAGACGTGAAGGAGGCTCACGCTTGTATTGACCGGTTTTTAGCAGACACAGCACAAGACATCATTTTTATGTCCCTCCGTCTCCTAAATCAAGGAAAAAACCAAGCCTACTATCCAGACCTGAAAATGCAATTCGGACTTCACCAAACCAAAATGAAGAGCATCCAACTCAACCGACAGATGTAAGGATGGACTCTCAAGACGAGGCTGCTGTAAACAACGACAAAGAGACCCCGATTATCCAAGATCATCCGTTGCTAGCTTTGTTGGGCCCAGAGGATCTCAAGACTCTACAAAAGATGCCTCCACTAGAAGAGATGGAGAACTTGTTGCAGTGTTCCCTCCGATGGAATCAATTTGAAATTCAGAGAGAAGCAACAAATGGCGGAAATGAAGGGAGCACTATAAACGAAGGTGGCCCTGAGCATGTAGGAGGAAATCCTAATGAAGGTGGCACTACAAATGAAGGACGCAGCTCCACTTCAGGCAATTCAACAGCAGGATTTGGCGAGATATTTAGAACGGCGTATTCTCTATCATGTACAGCTAGAGTTGTGGCTGTATTGACGCCTGCTCTTGCGCAAATAACTGATACATTTACGAAAATGACACCATCCGTTCTTCATGGTGCTTTGGCTTTCAGAAAGTTTGTCGAGTTTGCGGACAAACTACAAGACGAGAAGTTGGAAGACCTTAAGCATAAATTTTTTTTGGAACAGCAGAATTTGGAGTTGAAGGAGGTGCGTTACTCCAAAGAAGATCATGATGACCTCAAGGCAAAGTATGAGATATTGGAGAGCAAATACAACACGTTGTATTGGAGGCCGACCCCAAACTTGAAGCCCTTGGATAATGCCTATGAGAGTGTCAAGAAAAATAACAAGACTTTGAAGCGAACGAATGACAATTTGAAGGCCATGAATGAGAATCTCAAGGCTATGAATGAGAAGTTGGTGTTGGAGTTGAAGACATGTAAAGAGATGTTAGAAGAGCATCGCAAAACATTGTGGACATTACAAAACGAGAAGGCAGGTCAACAATCACCTGGCGGAATAGGGCTATTAGAGGCAAGTGAAGCAAGTGACGAAAGAATGAGACCGAATCAACAATGAAACGAATGATGGAAGTAGGGGTACTAAGTGAAATCCTTCCAAAGGAAAATGCGGATTTACGGTGGATGATGTGGGCGCGACAACTACAAGATCATTCCTCAGTATCATCCGGACTCATGAACGGGCTCTTGAGGTATGCATTGCAATCAGACACAGCATACGAGAATGTCAAGAGTTCTTATGAGCGTTTTGTAGAGAAGTTGGAGGAGGAAAGAAAGGACCCTGATTTAAAACTTACAGTTTGGGGGAACATGGATAGGATGTATGAGCGGCTAAACCACGGAAAGACCTATGATGCGGAGAACATTGATTGGACTTTGGAAGCGGAGGAAGGATGGGTCCCTTATGGCACGTTGTCAGCTCACTTCCAGCAACATGAGAAGGAGCTTGTGCTAGGAAGTTTTCCAAATACTCCCATCTTGGAGGGTCATTGTTCTCTTTGCCAAGGTTGTTTTGGGCCTGAAGGAGCTATAGCATTGGGACAGTGTCGCCATACATTCCATGTGTTTTGCATTCAAAGATCGGCGGAATTTCAACGCCGTTGTCCCGAATGCCGTATTCCTCTGAGTCCAAGGCTGTATGAAATGCTAGGGATTTTGTACCGTATGCCTACGGGACACGAATACAATCGATGGAACCTTCCACTTGACCAAGAGCCATACAAATTTCAGAACTATTTGCATTGGGGGAAACCAATGAAGTGGGATGCTCGATCACAAATATATGAGCTATGCGATGGCCCATTTCCCACCAAAGATAAATTCTTTTGGATGACGTCTGACGTGGAGGTTGAGTTGCGTGCCTTTGAGATTAAGAACAGTGAGGCTCGAGAGTTGTTCTGTCACAGCATGGGCGGATATTGGAGCACACAGCACCAAAAGTTCTTTCGAATTCCCGAGAAGGAATGGATGCGTTGGAGTTTGCTTACCGAATTTCACTATGATTTCATAGTAAAATTTTTGTAACAGCAAAATCCACCTAGCTATTCGTCCTAACAGATCGGGCTTATTCACGAGGTATTTCAAAGAATTATGATCCGTATGAAAAATTACCTTGTAACCGAGTAAGTAATGTCGGAACTTCTTACAGGAATATACAACGGCCAATGCTTCTCGTTCCGTTGTTGTGTAATTCCGTTCCGTTGGATTCATCTGTCGACTGGCGTAGTAAATAGGTCTCTCACATCCTTCCGAATTCGGCTGCCATAAGATTGCTCCAAGACACCATCCAGATGCATCAATAGTTACGTGAAATTCCTTTTCCCAATTTGGAACAGAAAGTATGGGTGCCTTGGAAAGCTGGGTCTTCAGGTCTTCAAATGCCAACTGTCGCCTTCCGGTCCAACTGAATTCCGTGTCCGTCTTAAGCAACTCAGTAAGGGGAATGGCTTTCTTGGCGTATCCGTCAATAAATCTTCGATAGCACCCTACACAACCAAGAAATCCGCGAACCTCCCTTACGTTGGTTGGAGGCAGCAAAGACAAGATCACTCTTACTTTGTCTATGTCTACCTGCAATCCAGCTTGGCTCATAATATGTCCAAGCAAGATACCTGAACTCATTCCAAAGAAGCATTTCCCTGGATGGAGTTTTAAATTGGTATCTCGAAATTTTTGAAATGTCTTTCGTAAACTAAAAACCGCGAAGTCATCAATGAAGACTTCAAGGAAATGTCTGAAGAAGTCCTTGAAAATATCCATCATCAGCCTCTGAAATATCCCTGGCGCGTTGTATAATCCGAATGGCATCTGTGTGAAAGCATACATGCCCCATTCTATTGTAAAAGTGGTTTTCAGTTGATTGCACCATCGGATGAAAACCTGATTATACCTAAAGAATCCATCCAAGAAACTATAACATTCATGACCGGAAACATGGTTTAGAATAACATCTGTGAATGGAAGAGGAAAATAGTCCTTCTTAGTGGCGGCGTTTAGTTTCCGGAAGTCTTGACAGACTTGGATCTTCACCTTTCCATCTGCTCCTATCTTCTTTGGTACTACCACAATAGGAGATACCCATTCGGAATTGATAACTGGATAGATGAATCTTGTTTCCAACAATCGATCAATCTCCTCTTTGACCATCAATGAATATCTGGGGTTGAGTTGATATTGTTGTTGGCGGACAAGGCTAAATCCTTCCGTCAAGTCTATATGGTATCCTCCCAAGTGAGAAGGAATTTCAGTCAAGTTGGATGGTCTCCATGCACATACATCCAGATACTCCTTCAAGAGTTCGGCGTATTCAGATTTTTCTGATTCTCCTAAAAGCTTGCTCAAGAAGAAGCTTTTATCCGGTTTGACTTCCACCTTCTAATAATCTGTGGGTGAAACCACAGATTTGATTTCTCCGGATGGGTTTCCTCAGATTCAGCGAGTAACTCGCTCCATCCTACCTTACCAGCTTCAATCTGGTTTGGTAAGAGGCTCCCTTCCCTAATCTGGCAATCGCCCCATTCCGCTGTGAGTGGAACATTTGACTCTCCTAAAGATCTATCTTCTGGAACTACAGAATGTGTTGTCTGTGGAGTAAGTTCTTGGACTGCATTGGGAAATCCAAAATTCTCTTCGGATTCTTGTTCAAATGCATCTATGAAGTAACTTGGAGAGAAATCGGATTTCTCCGGATCTGTCCAATCTGAAGTATATCCATCCAATTCACTTGTTTCTTCCAAGTATTTCTCCGTTGCCCAAGGAATTCGGACTGCAGGTTTCCCTACTATGACCTCCTTGGCTCCCCAATCTACAAGTACCCGAGCAGTGTATAGCTAAGGTCTCCCTAATAACATTGGAAAAGGCCTTCCCTTCTGTATCCAAATAATAACGTAATTCAGTAGATAATCCTTTCCTCCAATCCGAGTCGGAACTTGAGAAAGCCTCCCAACGGATGTACTCTGGACTGATCCACCATCCGTAAAACTTGCTCCGTCACCTCAAAGGATGTGAATTCTAAGTCAAATGCTGTTTCTTCCAACATTAGATTCACTCCCGATCCTCCATCGATCGGAATGCTAGGAATTGAACACCCGTCAATTTCTACAGTGATTTCAGGAGCTCCGGAATCTTCCGGTCGAGCAAAGTTAACAGCTACCGAAGGTAACTTCACTTTTCTTCTGCGTTCCCTAGTCCATGCTTCTCGAATCAACTTCTAATAATTCACATTATCATGAAGGAGTTCTCCAATCGTGACATTGGCCTTCCGATCCTTGATGTCCTGGACAATGTCATATTCATGTCCTCGTATATCCGGGTTGATAATCACAGGAGTGTCGTCAAAAGTAACTGACTTCCGGGCTGATAGAACATTCGTCTTGGAAATCTCCTCCCGTACTTCAGTACTGATGTCCCTAGGGATCCGGTGGACTGCAATCCCTTCCTCAAAGTGGTCCTTCTCTTCTTTCGGTTCCTTCAATGTAGGAAGTAAATCAGAGTCATTACTAGACCCTGATTTCCTTCTGTATTTCTTCCTCCCTTTCCGGTTCCTGGTTGGCCGCTCCAGTTGCGTTTTGGTGGAACTGCGAGTAGTTATCCGGTTTACTTCCTTTTCTCCTGGCAGCTCCACCGCGCACCGTCATTTCTCCGGTTTTTCAATCTTATCTGAATGACCGTAGTTGAGTGTCGTCTGCTCTCTGGGCAGTATCTGGACTTGTTTGTAAACCGGCCTAACTCGTACAGGGTGTGGACATTTACCTTCCGAGTGTCCATACTCCTGACAATTTTGGCATGGGAGAATCCGAGGTGCTCCTAGTGCTTGTCCCTAGTTAGGGCATGCATTTGCATAGTGACCCGGTTCCCCACAACCATAGCAAATCACAACTTGCCTACCTAAATAACTTGGAGTTTGGATAAGTTGATGCATCATCAGCCCTTGGCTTGGTCTAGGCAAGAAATTCTAGTTCAACGGGTTGGACCGCATCGGAATCGCAATTCCTTTTCCTCTCCCGTATGTCGATTGCACTTGGTAAACTTCTTCTTCATCATCATCTTCCATAGTGTAGTAGGTTCCCTCCTCCTCCAGGTATACGTAATGTACTGCTTTGTGAGTGGCTCGCTGACACTCACTAGGATAGTGCCCCGGTTCTCCACATCTTCCACACCATACATTCGCCCTAGAAGTAGGGACGATCCATCTCGGCTTCCAATTTTCTACGAGATTTACTTTGATGGCCTCCAAAGACTACTGGATACTCTTCATCATCTTCTAAGAATCCGGATCCTCCGTCTTGACTTTGACCACAACCTTCTCGCGCATCCCCCTAGATTTCAACGATCTTCTTGGAGGTGAAATACTCCTTTCCGTGTCGGAGCTCGAAGAGTTGGAATCCGACCCTTTGGATTCAGAGCTCTCGGAGCTACTATCCAAATCAGGAATCCTCTTCCGGCTCTTCGACCTTCGATCACACTTCTTTTTTCCCTTGTCTCTCCTTTCACTTTTCCTCAACGACTTTCGGAGAGACTGCGCCAAATTTTCATAATTGGTGGCAGCATCAATCGCCTCTCGGAGTGTTCTTGGTCTAGCCTACCGGATTAGGAATCCCATAGATTCCGGTAGTCCAGCCACATACCATTCTACCTGCAAACTAGGAGCAATTTTTGTGGTTAGCTTTTGGATTAGAGCCTTTACCCGATGTCCATACTTCCGTACAGATTCAGATGACCTCATAGTCATTGTACTTAGCCTCCCTAGAGCTTTGGCTTCTCCTCCCGTTTCTCCAAATGCTTGAAGAAATTCCGTTCGAAGCTAGTCCCAATTATTTCGGATAGGGTCCGGAATATCTTGGTACCACTGCAGCGCTTCTCCTTTCAGCAGGCCTTGAAAAATACGTCGTTTGGCCGCTTCGTTGTCCTGATTTGCCACTGCGGTTGCTTCAAACTCGCACATCCACTCATCTGCATCTTGATCCCTGTCCCCTTTAAAGCGCTTATACTTCAGGCAAGCCATATAGCACTCCCTTTCTTGGAACAGATCTTCTTCTCCTTCTGGTCCTAGCATTCTGCAATTTTGCATGGTTTTCATTTTGTTTTAGGGTTCTTTTTACATATTTGTGAGTTTTGGCGCTTCAGAAATTTTTGCTATACACTTGAAATTGAGAACAAGAAATCACATAATGAAGATTTCTTCAATATCACTTGGGACAAAATCCCCCCAAAATGATAGTTTGATTAATTTTTTCAAGATAATTTGGCAACCTTGTACTACTAAGAAATGCTCCAAGAACTAATAAATCTTAGCTATTCATCTCTCTAAATCGTAAGCATTTGAGCACCAAGTTCTGTAAATGTTCTTGATTCAAATCCTTAAGTTTCTAAATTTGAATGCCTAGGGGTGGTAATCACTATCTCCTTTCACCTCTGCCCCGCTACTGTACTCTCTTGATTGGAATCCATCATCTTCATCACTCATGGTGTTCTCTTCATCGTCTGATGAAAGTGTTTGATTTCCCTTATTTTCCCCCTCTTTTCTCTTATACTGTTGAAGATACAAGAGCTTTCTTAGGCTTGACCATCATTTGCTCCTTCTTTGCTTTCATCAAGGTTTTCCCTACACGTTCATGAAGGCGATCAACCGCTTTTCCTTTTCTCAAGGGAAGTTTTGGAATAGGCCAATATACCCGTCCACTCCCAGACTTAAAAGAGGCCCGGGACCGGACCTGTCCCGGATCACGCGGATGTGGCCTGAGTCGGCGGATAGGCGGATAGAGCTGCCCTGTTCGTCGCCGAAGCAGCCAACCGGCGGACGGGAGGATGAACCTGCCTCATCCGCCGCCAAAGCGAACAAGCGGACGGCAGACGACTCGATTGCATCCAACCGCCTTGTCTGCCTTGTCCGCCCTGTTTGCCCTGTCCGCCCGACTGCTCCATCCGCCTAGTCCGTCGCCTAGTATTTCGAGGCGTCCAAATTTTTTCCATATTGGCATGAGACATAGGATTCTTCTCGTCCACCTTTATTTACTGTCAGATTTTTTGGGTCAATTAAAGTTTCAGCATCCTATGTTTTGTCATTAACCCAGAAAATAAAAAATAGACAAGTTATAATTAGATTTTAAATAATCATTTCAAGGTCTTTGAAGTTTACAGTGAGACCCTAAACTCTAAACCCTAGAACCCTAAAACCCTCAACTCTTAGTTTCCTACATTTCAGATTACGCCATTGTTTTGAGCAAATTGTAAATTTGTAATATTCATTTGAAATTGTATGCATACAAATTTTAACTAGACATAAAGGATATTATTTATTTATTTATTTTTTCATCATGTAGGATATTTCAAAGGGAAAGAAAAAAACAAGAACACGATCAATATTAGTGATGAAGTGAAACGTTATAATTTACAATTGACCGAATTGAGATGGTGCTACAATCACAACAATTACTTGAAGGGGTTTGGTTTTGGTTTTGGTTTTGAACCTCATGGACAATTTCCATTGACTTCAAGGTGTTTTGTACATATGGACTTATGGAGAAGCCAAAAATGTATATAACTTATGCATGTCACACACTTCAACGTCATGTTTGTACTATATTTTGTAATGCCCTTTTTTTATTAGGAGTGTTTTAAAAGTAAGGGTATACAAAGAATGTAAGACTTCACAACATTTCTGAAATTAGTAGAACTCTAAAACCCTGTCGTAATGAGAAAAACATTATAATCTTCTAATCCATAAAAGATATGTTTTTGGGTGGTTTTTTTGTTTTTTTGTTTATTTTATTTTTTTTTGTTTTTTTTTGTTTTTTTTCCTGGAGAATTTGAAACGTGAAGCAATAAAACATATTTAGTTTCCATTTGTATAAGTTCTTCTTTTATCTAAGGGTGGGTTTATACTGTGCCTAAAGCCGGATGGAAGGCCGGCCGAATTTGCCTTCGATCCGGCCTTCAATCCAGCCCCAGTTTTTCCATCCGGCCCTACTTAATGTAAACCCCTTGGGCCGGATTCTAGGGCCGGATTCTAGGGCCGGATTTTCAATTCATGTGCTCTTCAATTTTCTCAAGGCTCAATTAAAAAAAAAAAAAAAAATATACATGTTTATCTTTTTTTTTTATAATTAAAAACAAAGATTTTTTTTTTTTTCATTTTTCATTTTGTTTCTATATATTTTATTTCTAAAATAAAAAAAGAAGTTTATTTATTTATTACTTAAAAATAAAAAAGAAATTTAATATTTTAGTTTTCCTCTTATATAGAATATGCATTTGTAATCAACATGTTTAATGCTAAAACATAGGTACTTTATTGTAGTCATGTAGTTAGGTTTTTGGAATCCCTATTCCAAACGCTACCAAGTTCGAACACCAGGGAATGATCTATGTAAGGTTAGTATAGCGTGTTCAAATGTCACTATGTACTTAAGTTTTGAAGATAGGATAAAAATTCATTCTTATTTCCACTAAATACCCCAAGAAACACTCAACAGTCCATTATAAGATAAAAGACTCAGCATGCACGTCTCTGTCCTATCTAGTGTTCTAGGGCTTGTGACAATAATTCTTGACAATAGTTCAGGATGGACTGACTTGTGTATGGATGCAATGCAGGACTTAGACTTTAGTACAGCCCACTATAGTACTTGAAAATAGTACAAATATATGTATTTAATATTTCCAAAAACTTTAGAGTTCCAGGATTTAGATCATACTTACAGAAAGTCACCCCCAAAGCTCTAGGACAATATGGCCAATGTCAAGGATTAGCAACTACCTACAATATCCAAAATTCGAATTTACAATATATACATGCAATTTCCAATACAAACTCTAATCACATTGAGGCAAAATAAGTAACAAGATTCTAAATCTAATTCCCAAATTAGGGGTACGGCCCAAAGGGCCGTTCGAAAAATTTGGACCTTATTTTAATTCGTTATAGTTGCGGGCCAAAATAATCATTAAGACCCTGAAATTTTGATTTAATTGGCCGGTGGACCTAATACCGTGGTTAGAGGGCCTATATCCGTGCGATACCCTGGCAATACCCGATTGACACCCTTCCCTTGAGATACCCGGACAATAACCCTCCGTAATACCCAGCCAGTTCCAAACCAGGTGTCTACCTGAAATTGGGTCTCTGATCGGAACCAGCCCAGGTCCCAACCATACCCCGAGCCCTCGTTTGGGGACCTCACCCTAACTTGTCACCTCAGTTCAAATCCCTAATTCGATTTCCACAGACTGCAGCGACCTACATCTGTTGCGCTGCTTGCGATTTGAGATTTCTTGGTCGATTTGTCCAAATTTACTGAATTAGTTTATGAATCTCACTCAGTCTCTCAATTTTGATTCCCACAATTTTTTCTGATAATGAATTAGCACAAACTTTTAAAATTTCGAGCTTTGCCGAAGGTCAAACCAGACGTGACAACAATTACTCCGATTCAGTTTCGATTTGCAACTCACAATTTCTCTAATTTGATCATGAATGAGTGATCGAACAATGAATTACACATAACGAGCACAATTTGTATACAACGATTGAAAGAAACCGAGATTTGTAGCGGCTGTTGCGCCCGTCGAGATTGCCGAATCCAGGGATCTGCAGATTCTTCACTCCAGCACCCACAGCGATCAATTCACCTACACATGGAGTTGTGTAAGTCTTTCAATCTTTTTTTTTATTTACGATCGTGAGACTGCTTCGAAAATGAAAAATCCTTGACACTGCAGCATCTCGGCGTTTGAATCACCACCAAGCTCCGATTCTTATTCATAGTGCTGGCAATCGTTTCGGCTATTCCTCCGATCAGGCTCAAATCCCAACAAATTGCTTGCCCAATCCACCGGCACTCAAGACTAAACGACCTCAGACTCGGTACAATCTACAGTGTATAATTCTTAACAATTCTTCAAAATCATATTCCCGACAGATTCCCCACCACGTACAGAGAATTGACCAGACAGCACTTCAACCAATCTTCAGCACAACAGCGCAAATTTCACACAATTGCTCACAAAATTATGCACACGATTCCCTCACAACCAACACAATTTGAAATAGTACTTTTATTACACTGGCAAATAGCATTATCGAAACAGCATATCAACAGCGCAAGATCGGCGCAATGAGAGTTACACCGCACAGAAAAGAAAACGAAGAAAAATGCAAGAGAGAGAAATTGAGGAAAACAGTAGGGATTAATGCTGAATTCCAGGGGTGATCGGAGGGGTCGCAGCTTTCGCAATCGGTGCGACGCGCGCCTCCTAAAACCCTGAGTCTTCTTCTTTTCTTTAACTTTTTGACTTTTTCTTTTACCAGCTTTTACTTTTACTTTTTCTTTGTCTTTTTGCCCTTTTCTATTAGTTTGTAGCTACTCACTAAAATATCTTTTTACTTTTTGGACACTTTAATGCACTTAGAAGCTACTTTTACACTAAAATTCTAATATATATATAAATAATGTATATAATGTCACAAAAAGCAAAAAAATTCTACAAAAAGCAAAAAGAGCTAGACTACAAGTCACTTAGATGATTTTCCTTTAAAATTAAAAAAAGTAAATCCATAAGGGAGTTTGCTCTAAAAACACCCATGCTCTAAGAGTGATCATGACGGAGAGGTACATTTTGCTTTATTGAATGTACTAGCACATTTTAGGACATGGTCACTTTTAATGACCGTTGCCTTTCAACTTTAAAAAATTCATAACTAATTACAGAAAGATCTAAAAAATATGAAAGAAATCAAGTCACTAAAAAAGTATGAGGATAAAGGGCCTAACATGCATTTCAAAATCTACTCTACAATTTTTTAAATGAATCTTTAATGTGGTTTTTTCTCCAAGATTTAGTGTATTTGAGGCTCATTTCCAAAAGCCCTGAACACTATGAAAGTCAAGTTTGTGATGGACACTCTTGTACAAAATCTTGAATACAAAAATCATAATCAATCATTTTGAAAATTGGATTTTTGATGCTAAAATTAGATTTAAAATAGACTTTTATATATATATATATATATATATAAACTACTAAGAATAGCAACTTGGTTAAGTATTATTAGACTTCAAAGTATAGTTCACACCAAAATTTTGTGCCTTGGATATTTAGAAATTTAGAAAGATTTGGAAAAATGCCAAATAAAAAAGAAATTGAATTTCTATTCTCATAGATAATTTTCTTTCTTATTTAGTATTTAGGAAGCTTTAATTCATTTAATTAGGATTTGTTATGAGAAAGTTATAGACATTCTTGTAAAATTGGGCAATTAAAGCATCTTTTTTAAAAAATAACTCACAAGATTCATTTGCGAATGCAATTTTTTCATTTTTCCAATTTTCGATGTAATGCCCACAAAATTAAGTTTTTTTGGAATTTTGTTTTTTTCTTAGATTCTCAACTCAATTCTCTACTATAAAGATTTAAAGCTCAAAACTCTATAGTGCAAAAATTTGAATTTAAAAATGTTCTAAGTCAAAAAATGTAGTTTTTGCATTTACAAAGTGGTCTTAGTACCGTACGTTGACGTCAGGTTTGTTAGAGCCAAAATGAAATTGTTTCTTTTTTAATTGAATTATCTTTCATTAATTGAATTTTGAATTTTCAAGATTTCATATATTTCGAATTTTCGATTGGGAATATTTAGTTAATTGTAGCTATGGTCCTCCTTTAATACGGAATTGCAAGCTCAATATGACACAAGGCATCACGGAATCTTGCTTTGGGTGGCTAAATTCAAGGCATACTTTTCAAAATCTTGTTTTATTCAAGCTAAATCAAGCCTTATTGCGATGAAGGCCTTAATGCAAGGAAGGCTAGTAATCCATTTTAGGCTCCTATTTAAATCACCATGATTTCTAAAGCCAAAATTAAGTCTTCACAAGTAAAGCTTACAATAAGGTAATCAAACTTTACAAGTAAAGCTTTATAGTATAGTTCTCTATGTATGGAATATTATTTTATATTATTTTATATTGTTCTTTTTATTTTTTAAACACATTGACAATATTGTTTTTCATTTTTCATCATTTATGAAGATCTTTTTTGAGATTTCAATTTGTTTTCATCAATTTTTTTTGAGATTTCAACTTATATCCTGTTATAAATTCTGAAAATTTCACTACATGCCATATTTATTTTATTTTTTAATTAATTTTTAACGCATCTGACTCTCGCATAGGGTATTCCAAGTGATGAACTTCAATGTGCTAGAAAAATGGACCGTTCGCCTGTCCGCCCATCCGCTCGCCCGTCCGTTGTCTGTCCGCTATCCGTCCGACCGTCCAACCGTCCGTTGTTCGTCCGCCGTGCGGTTGGAGCGTCCGTCCGTAGACTCCGTCCGATGCAGTCGTCCACAATTCGTCGAGGCCGTGCGATTGGACGCGCCAGGGCATATTGCCCGTCCGATCTAACGGTCCACCCGTCCGCCCGTCGGTATAAAGAGGGGTGCGGACAGCCCATTTTGCACAGTTGTTTCCCTTGCGGAGTGGGCTGATCCAGCGCCAATTGGTATCTGTGAGCCCCTTCCGACTTGGAGTGTGAACAACTGTGAATGAATTAACTTAATGAAATGGGTTTGTCGGCTTCATTAAGGTGTTAGAAAAAAATAGTAATTACCCTCTAAATGCTTGAGGCACCAAAATATTAAATATGGTGTTTGCAAAACTTTGAAGTTCAATAAAACCTAACTATTTTTCATCATTTTAGTAAGCTAATAATTTTGGGAAATTCTTTTTGAAGTCTAGTTTTGGCTCCAGAAGTCCGATCTTGAAATTAAATGACAATGATTTTTCTAAAAGAGATTTTATGCAAGGGTACCTTGTGCAATCTTGACTTTTCTTTTGTGTTAAGAGCTTTTGGAAATGAGCCTCAAATACAGTAGATCTTGGAGGAAAATTCACATTGGAAATTCATATTAAAAAATTATAGAGTAATTTTGTAAAGCCGTAAATTGATTGGGGTTCTGCAAGTTCGGCCCATTAACCTCATATTCTTTGGGTCCCCAACATTTTAGATTTGCCTTGCCAAAAAGGCTTCAATTTTTTTTTGCGATTTTAACAGCATCATAGTCAAATGTTATAATCTTTCACTCTACAAGTGATATTGTTGTGCTTTCTTTTCTTATGCAATCTCTAACAAGTCTAGTTTGAATTTGTATAGTTACAATTCCAAAAAAATTGATACATCTTACCAAAATGTGGGCTCTTTGTTCAATTTAGAGCAAATTAGAGGAAGTTGAAATTTGAAAACAAGGCTTGGGCATGTAGGGGTTACAACATCCTATGGTTATTTGGATGATTGGATTTGTTTGAACCATTGTTTTTTTGGGGGCAATTGAAGGCCCAAATGCCTAAAAAAAAATGGACTACACCAAATCTATAGGTTAAATTTGAAGAAAAATTGGATGATAATGCCAAATTGCTCGAATTTGAAAGAAAAAAAATTGGATGAAATTGTGCACATCAAATGAAACTCATCTAAATATGTGGATGAAAAGATAGTTCTATCTAAAATATAAATGAATACTAAAAAATTTAGTAACATTATTTTGTCGTTTATTGCCACTTTAGTAGTTCTCCAAAAATTGGAAAAAAAACCCATGGTTTCATCCCTACACCGAAGTTTATCCCATTTTCCACTCGATCGGACGACCCCACACCGCCCCGTCCGCCTCCCCATCCGCCCCGACTGCCTTCCCGTCCACCTCCTTGTCCGCCCCGTCCACCTTCCCGTCCGCCCCGTCCGCCTTCTCGTCTACCCCGTCCGCCTTCTCGTCCGCCCCGTCCGCCTTCCCGTCCGCCCTCCCGTCCGCCTCGTTCGCCCCATCTACCTTCCCATCCGCCTTGTCCAAATCCCCGTCCGCCCCATCCGCCTTGTCCGAATCCCCGTCCGCCCCATCCGCCTCCCTGTCCACCCCGTTCGACTTCTTGTCCACCCCGTCCGCCTTGTCCGAATCCCTGTCCGCCTTCCCGTCCGCCAATCCGCCTGTCCGCTGGACGGGAACAGTCGGAACGTCCTATGTCAACGGACATTTGGGAACCGGCGGACGCGGACGCTGGACATCCGTCCGGACGTCCATGTAACCTTGTGGTCCGCTAGATTTCCGGAAAATCCTAGATCCTATTTTTCCAACTTTTGACGGCCGGACTCCGGTATTATCACTACTCTACACTACTGCATACTATTTTTCGGGATCCTTATCTGGGGGAGGAGCAAGGTCCTTTAATAAGTCCAGATTGATCTGCTTCCGGCTACTCTCTGGAGAAAAACACATCCGGACGCCTTGCTCCCCAACTCGGGACTCCCACGATGTTGGTGTCCCTATCGACACTCCGGGTTCCAACTATCGGAACTTCCGGACTTCCCCGAGAATCCTTCTGGGTCTTCTTATGACGAGGAGAAGATTGTATCGCCCGGCCCCCTTGAGTCTCCGGAGTAGTACCCGTAAGATCAATGATCGGGGTCACCCGAAGAAGGTCTTCGCTTCCTTGGGGTACCATGGCACCCCAATCTACTCCTTTTGGTCTTCCGGGCGGTGGTGAAAGTTCCAGACCGGCCGGTACCACCGGTAATACTGCTATAACGATGGGTTCTTGATTATTACCTTCCGAAACCACCAAAGTTTGAGCGAAAGGAGAAGAAAGAGTTACCAGATCTGACTCAGTGGGAGCCAGATACTCCATCATATCCCGCATATCTGTTGTCGCAACGTGAATTTTTGTTTTGTTCAGTTTATCTAGAAATTAGAGCGGAAAGTAGTTGGGAAGAACCGGATTGGAATGCCAGTCATAGGAAAATCGGATATATATACACGAAAAATGAAATAGTAGGTAGACCGGATTCAATTCAGCTGAAAATTTCAAATTGGTCGAGACCGGAAACCCATTCGAAATTAGGGTAGAAACCGGATTAGGGTTGGACCGAACGTCAAGCCGCCAAACCGGAAATAGTCATTATGACCACGGCGGAGTCCTGGGGCTATTTAAAGACCAAGCTTGCCAATCTTACCCCTTTCATTTCCTCACGAGGTTGGGCGCTCCTCATGTTGTTTACAGCATTTGGTACCCTCGTGTCAGGAGAGTGCCTCAGTAGAATTTTAGTACTTCTGATTGAGATCGGAGAGAGAAGAAAGGAACGGGACATGCGGCTAGGAGCGGGTGAAGTAGAATCGGTGATGAAATCCGTGTGAGAGGTGATCCACCCTATGCCGCTACTACGTCGGAAGAAAACGGGGTCGTCAGGATCCGGTCCGGTTGAGGTGAAACTCCGAAAGATATTTCCGGTGATTCCCTCAAACGAATAGGAGAAGGACCAACTCATAGAAGACTTAACTTCTATGGGTTGCCCAGGGTTCACTGAGAAACCTTGGGGATTCCGGGAGGAGAGAATGGTGAAGGAACTCTTGGGCAAATTGTCCAATGAGTTCGATAACACCTTGAGAGGGAATCCGTCCCTTTGGACTGAGGAAGTTTGGAGAGGAGTGTATGATTTCCAGGTAGGGGGTCTTAGGATGGCTGGCTGGAAGGATGAATTCATCTGGAAGAAGTTCCATGGCATTAACACAATATTCAATATTTTGAGAGGTTTAGGGCCTCTCATAATAATATTTTCCATTTAGGCCCTAAAAAGTGAATTGTAATGTTAAGTAGTTTAGGTGGGCAAATACTAACTTTGCTAGTTGTAATATACAATTTCCATTAAAATGAGAGTCTTTTTAGTGATGGACTGTTCAAATACATGAAGTTTGCTTTAGGGTATATGTTTTGATTTATATAAGTGAAGAGAATGACATCTTTTGAACACCAAGTCATAAGCTCCGCGGTTGGTTGTAAGGGGTTGTTCATCTCATTGAAGCAGTCCGGGTTCGATTCCCATTGGGTTTGTATGAGCGCATGAGAGAAAAAACATGACTTGGTGCTACTAAGTGAGCTTTGCCGGCAGGAAAGTTGTAACAACCAACCAACCCCCTACCCAGAATGTGACAAGTGCTTTACATGTTAACCAAATAAATAGTGGATATATCCACTACATTTTTTTCTCCAATAGCAATGTAATTTCAAATAAAATATATTTAGTGATATACAAATAAGAAAATGAATTAAAAAATAGAGAAAATAGAGCTCAAGAATAAAAAATATATATATATTAAAGACTATATTTAAATTCCATTGTTTTGTAAACACAAAACATACACTTGAAAACAATCATGCAGTATTAAACACTAAAATAGAATCAATCAACGGAAACCTATATCCTCTAAAAAAAACTGAAACGACTATCATCTATTATAATATTAAGGGTCCAACACTTATGCAATGAAAAACAACTTCATATAAGATGTAGAAATAAAACAATACCCTCCATATGAATGTCATAGTTAAAATGCATCCAATGTATGTACATGATTTCTCCATATCATGTATATGAAGCCAAACTCTGGTTGATGATTTCGATTTGAACTGTAGGGATCTTGATTCTGCATTGGCGAGTTCCTCTTCTGTTTTGAGACTTCCATGCTGTAATTAAAGCGTTTGTTGTCTCCCACGCAGGTTCTTCGGTTTCATCAACCCTCCAAAGCAAATCTCTATTACTATCCCATCCTTCATAGAAGTCTTGAACTTCTTGATTGCGTGATGTTGGCCGAAAGTATTGAATGTGCACACAGTTTGGTTTCTCGGGGTTAGAGTTTGGATCAGACAATGCTCTGGCAATCCAAACTGGTCTGCTGTCACCGTCTGCAGGGCGAACTGCAACAAAATACCCTTCGTATACATCTCGAGCCACCCTAAAGGATGGTTGTGGGCGATCCCTCAAGGGCCCAACATAAGGCTCATCCTCTCCATGCTCTTCGAGATCTTCACCATCTTCGTCTAAATGGTCAGCTTCTGTCACTTGAATACGAGTAGTTGGCCAGAAACCATCTTTTAGAGCATTAGAAGTAGGAAGGGGCTCTTGAAGAGCTGCCTTTACACCACGCCAATAGCGCACCACATTCTCATAGCGCCTACGATGTTCTCCACTCACGTCTGCTTTGCACAAGTCGTCCCAATAGTTTATGAATCCTGATAAACCTTTGACAATGTCATTGACACCTTTCATTGGGTTGAGTGGTACTGGCAAAGGCACACCACGTGGCCACAAACTCCGTCCTTCATCGTCTTCTTTCCACAACTTAATGGCTTGACCGTGCCTGCCTAACCAGTTTTCATCCGTGCACTTCAACTTGTACTTCATGACTGGGCATCCAACAGAGTCTAGGTAGAACTTCACTTGTTGCGGTCTTGTGTGTCCTACAAGGATTTCATCACCATCCATCCATTTTCCTGCAATAAAACGCTTGAAATCAGACACCTCCTCTATGAGGTGAGGGATAGTAGGAATAGACTCAACATCCATGAATGACTTCATGAGCGCCGGGATTGTTGGGAAGTTCTCCTTCTTCAACAGCATGCTCCATCTTCCAAACAATGCGTCAATGTCGTTGTGTGTGTGACCAACAATCATGAAGTTGACATACACTTCTCTGAAGATCTTGTTAGCAACAAGTAGAGACCAGAAACAGAAAACATATCTATTCTTGTTGTCGCCGGTGGCATTGTCCATTTGCACATTCAAAATAGGAGGCAAAGGCACTGTTGGAACTGCATTCATTGGAGGTGGTGGCAGTGACGCGTCGCACATTTCTTTACCCTGCAGCACTGCCCTGAACAAATTTGAAGACCCTGACCCAAAAAATAATTGCCGAGAAGAAGACTTCGATGGCAATTCCAGATCCCGCAACAACTTTGCCATAGAACCAATTGTATAGTTTGAATCGTGTTTAAAGAGATCCAAACCATAATATGCGTAACGCACATCTCCATGACCATGAGCAATCATGCCAGTGACAGACATAGGCAATTTCACAAGGCCATCAAGCTCCTTACTCCTGTGGGAAAAGACTGGAGAAGCAGTCTTTGCATGATCCATCTTGTCGTGCATAACTGTGAGGCATTCGTGTGGAAAAGCTACTGAACGGTGACGGTTTGCATAATACAACTCCCGATGAGCTCGAGCAATCTCATTGTGCCTATCCAACTTCCGAGAATACTTCAATTCATTGTGAGACCCACTTATAGCACCCTTCTTGAGGTCTTGCAATTTGTCACACGTGCCACATCGCGCAAAATTGTCTCCAGGCTTCTTCACCTCATACTCAGAGAACTTACAGCACCTAATCTTACTCAAGTTCGAAGCTGACACCTCACTCAGTCCAAAAACAGCATTGACATCATTGAGTTCTTTCATCTTACCCTTCCACTGGAAGGTGGAAGGTAGGATCTTGGCCACAACTTTCTCTCCTGACTTCAGGGTCTTCGTACGATGAGGCATGTGATCTGCCTCTTTCTCCAGAATGCACTTCAATGTTGCTATAGCTTGTTGAGTGTGTTTCCTCGGTTTCACCGTTCCCTTATTGCCATGGTCCTTTGCCTCTCGACCACGCCTCATGTACGATTGGTAGCGATAGAATGTGGCCTCAAGGATCCCAGCTATATGCATCCACGCTCGCATACATACCGGTGTATTGTCAATTGACACCATTCGTCTACCACGCTCGTCAACATGCACCTGCCTATGCACATCCATTTTCATGTAGGTCCTGTGTTTGAACGTGGAGTTGCGATACATGCGTTCACGAAAGGCTCGAATCTTATCCCTAGGAAATGGCTGAACACAGTTGCGACTACAACATATTTTAGTAGACACTGCATGGATGGAATCTTGAGTAAGCAACTCCTTCGATTTCAAATTTGTTTCACGGGGCGCATTTCGGACCATACTTGTGTATAGTCTCGAAGACGTCGAAGAGGGCGGATTTAAGAGAGCCTGTTAGAGACAATTGAATTTGTCCCTAGCCTCATGGTCTCTAAGGCTAGCTCCACGACAGTGGACAAGATGAATAGGCCAAGCCAACAATGAGCACACTTGTTCCTCTGGTAGGTCCTCTTCGCTATGTGTTTTGGAGATGTGGATCGCCACGTGGGTGTCACCAAGAGGGCCATTGGCACCCAAAACGAGGTCAGAGTTCACACTATGACAGACACCTTCACCCACAAGCACTCCAGCCTCATTGTACAAGGTGACAACTCGAGTATTCCAAAGCCGACGCGGTAGACCTTCGCATTCCGGGACCCCAACATTCATTGCTTCGACATTCTGAAATTCGTCTTCTGAAGATGCCATGAAATCCTCTTCATCATGTCTGAATTCACTGGATTCAGAACCCGATGACATGTCCATGTCATCAGGGTCATTTATAGTATCCATGGATACCTGTAAAAATGCAATGTGAAATAGGGTAAGTGAATTGCAACATAGATCATGCAATTTCATTCATGTTCAGGTCGACCCGACTTGAATGACCAAATGTTATAGCTACATCTATGACACCAACGAACTTATTCTGTGAAGCCTAGGTTTCAACTGCAATTGACATCATTCATTAAAATTTCTTATAAATTCAGATATATGTAAACTCTGTTTTCAGGTCGAATCGACCTGAAGTGTCTGAACCCTGGCCTTGTATAATTTTTGTTAGCGGAAAATATAAATGTAAGAAGACTGAGTACAATCCTGAACTTCAGGTCGGATCGACCTGAAGTGTCCTTTGTATTCTGAGATAATGAACTCATCTTCATCTGTTCAATTGTACAGGGAATTCCCAATTTTATTCCTTTATAAATCTCGAACTTCTCGAACTGAAGTCTGGGATAAGAGTACCCACACTTCAGGTCGAACCGACCTGAAATGAGGACTTGCAGTGAGCCGAATCATATCTGCACACTATTATCATTACGTACAGAATTCTTGGTGATTGAATCTGTGAATATCGAGAATTTCAGCAGGACATCTACGAGATTTTCACTTGAACAAAATTACAATTATAGATACAGTTTAGGTCAACTCGATCTGAATTGCCATGTATACCATTTCATAAATGATATTCAATGACAGAACAATTCAATCTACCTAGGATACGTTTTACATTACTTCAATTACTATCATATGTGTCAATTCAGGTCGACTCGACCTGAATTGCATGAACGAATGACTAATGTAGACAATCTCACATTCAGGTCGACTCGACCTGAAGTGCATTACAATTTACTCATGTACCGTTGTTCGTATTCAAGTCGACTCGACCTAAACAGTTCCGGATTTCTCGGACATTGTGTTTCCAGTCTCGTAGTAACCGTGATCTCGTGTTCCGGGTTTCCTGGCGAGATAATCGGGCACTGCACTCTCAGAATTCGGCAACTCAGATGTCGAGAACTGAACATTGAATGAAGACCTTGTCACTAAAAATTGAGGAAGCCCAGAACTCATACTCGTGCAACTCGATTTTCAGTAATAAACGTTGGAAACACACGCACTCTGCCAACTTCAGCAACTAGGAACTCGACAATAGATGGCAGCGTTGAAAGAAACATTATACACACTCAGAAAACTACTATGTGCTTACAAAGTAACTATGTCCAATCCATTGAATGAAAATGTTTGAAAATGCTAAAGGCTTCTAACCTGAGGACATACGGAAGGCAACAAGCGCGTTCACCGAGATCCTCGAAGCGCAATACTCCGACACTCTAGATAGTACAAGTACAGAAGTTGATAGAGGCCAGTAATGACATGAGAGAAGTGAAATCTCGCATGAACGTCCGTGTATTCGCGACGGAGAAGGAGAGTACCCTAATGTGCGCGGACACAACGACATTCAAAACAATTTTGGCGGTAATGTGTAAGTGCGAATGCGAAGGCGGGAGCTGTAGGACGGAATTTGAAAATCCCGAACTCCTTCCGCAAATTCCTTTGATTTTTTATTCCCGCCTACACTGTTCATGACAGAAATAGACACTAACAGCTATTAAGTACCTATGAGGTTGCTTTCTTGCACCGTTAAGCACTAATTTCTAGATTCTATTTGTAACAGAATCTAGGCAAGAAGTCTTCATTGTCTTTTTTTCTTTTGCAATTTCTGGAAGTCAATTTGATTTTGCTGAAATTAGGGTCTGTTTGTAAATTTAGACAAACACAACCTTTTGCACCACCCAAGTGTTTACATGTGATTTTATCAATAAGGGTTTTACGGTTTAGGGTCTTTAGGGTTTAGGGTTTAGGGTTTTCAGGGTTTAGGATCTTTAGGGTTTAGGGTCTCTACGGTTTAGAGTCTCTACAGTTTAGAGTCTCTAGGGTTTAGGGTCTCGGGTTCAGGTATTTTTGTAGATTAATAAATCATTTCATATCATGTTTTTGAAATATTGAACAAATATTTAATTTAGAAGTGAATTCAAGGTTTTAGTACATACTAAGGAATTATACTGCATGCACTTTCAAATTCTTTTTATAATGTTTGCAATATTAATTTTTCCATGAATCCGAATTATTTCGCAGAGATTTGCAACTTCTGTGTTATTTTTTCGGACATGCTTCCACGTCAAACCGATACAAATTAATGGTTTGGTTTGTATTAATTACAACATCAAGACTACAGTATTTTTTTGGAAACTCATTTGAAAAAGTGTGGGGAAGCAATAGGGTTGTCTTAAAATTAAGTTTTTCCATGAATCCTAATTATTTTGAAGATTTGCAACTTGTGTGTTACGTTTCTTGACATGCTTGCACGTCAAACCAATATAATTTATTGGTTTGGGTTCTATTTAATACAACATGATTTTTAGAGTATTTGTTTTAAAAATCCATTTCAAATGAAGAAGGCAACGTAGGAAAGCAATAGGGTTGTCTTAAAATTAAGTTTTTCCATGAATCCTAATTATTTTGAACATTTGCAACTTGTGTGTTACGATTCTTGACATGCTTGCACGTCAAACCAATATAATTTATTGGTTTGGGTTCTATTAAATAGAGCATGATTTGTAGAGTATTTGTTTTGAAATCCATTTCAAATGAAGAAGGCAGCGTAGGAAAGCAATAGGGTTGTCTTAAAATTAAGTTTTTCCATGAATCCTAATTATTTTGAACATTTGCAACTTGTGATTGTGTTACGATTCTTGACATGCTTGCACGTCAAACCGATATAATTTATTGGTTTGGGTTTTATTAAATACAGCATGATTTGTAGAGTATTTGTTTTGAAATCCATTTCAATTGAAGAAGTGTAGGAAAGCAATGCGGTTCTTTTAAAATAATTTTACCCTAAAATCCTACCCGATGAATTCATCCTCAAAATTTCAGTAGAATTTTTATGTATTAGATAAAATGCAGAGCAAGAAATGGGTTGGCGCTAACCCTTGCTATGCTATCCATTCATCATTAGAATTTTATAAGAATTGTTGTGTAAAACTTTCAAATAAATCTTCAAATAAAAATCTCAAAAACTTTCTGAAGAACTTAATTCTTTTGGAATCCAAAATCACTTCAATTGAATGAATTTCTCAAAATTATTTAGTAGTAGCAATAGAAGATTGAAATCATGAAAACTCACAACTCACAATAGAACAAAATCATAGAAATGCAAAGAAGTGTAAAGCCAAGAGAAGCAATGGATTTGCCTTCTCTATAATATCATCATATGGATCCTCTCTAATATCACCTTAATTGCAACAACTATATTATTTCTATAATATCACCCTTTGTAAAAAGTGATATTATAGAAGTGGTTGCAAACAGCTACTCTATTTCTATGATATCACATTGTGTAAAAATACAATTTCTATATATGCATGATTGACAATATTTTTACATAATATTTAAAATAATTATTTTACAGACTTATTGAAATCATTATCATGCAATCTATTCAAATATATCAAATTTTTACTAATATGTAATACAATGAATGCGTAGCATAGCAAGCATGAGCCCCTAGTATTAATGATAGCATTTGTGATATTATAGAGAGACTTATGATTTTAGTAGTATGATAAACAAACCAAATTTTGGAAAAAGGGTATCTATTATTATGTGAGGCTACAAAAAGGGACATATCACGGTCCAAGTACTTGGGACGGGTATTGAAGATGGTCGGGTATCAAAGTCGGGACGGGTATTGAAGATGGTCGGGTATCAAAGCCGGGTATTGAAGAAGGCCGGGTACCTAAAACCACCTGGAAGAACCAGGTACCTAGACCGCCGGGTATTTGCCTGCAGAGGTCTGGAAACCTAGGGTTTGGTGTCCGCGCATTTTCGTGTCCGTTGTTTTGTCGTGCACCTCTGTTGTTTCCTCTGCTGTTCTCTCGTGCATTCCGCTATATTCTCGTGCATTCCACTGTTCTTTGGACGCATTTTTGTTGCATCTTTGTTGTTTGTGCATTTCGCACTTGCCGGCAGTGGACACGCATTTTTTTAGCACGGGCGTCGTGAAGAAGAGGACCTTGTTTTCCGCATTATGTGTGACTTTGGAGTTCGATTCAATTGGGGGGACTTGAAGCTGTGAAGAAGCGAACCTCAAGGCGGGCGTCGTGAAGAAGCGGACCTTGAGCATTGTTTTCTATGTGATTTTGGAGTTCCATTCGATCGGGGGGACTTGAAGCTGTTGGCTGGTGCTGTGTGTTTGCATCTGAACGAGGTGCAGCTTGATCTCAAGGACGTGCATCTTGAAGCAGGGTTTGGAGTTTGAGGTAAAAACCTGACTCAATTCATCACTGTTGTGTTAGTGCAATGGTTCTCTTGAGGCGTGTTTAAGGGTTTAGGTCTGTTTAAGGGTTCTCTTGGGTCTTTTCTCAATTCCTCCAAGATTGGAGTCTCTGTTCCTCTTAGGGTACTAATTTGAAAGTGGCACTTCTGCTTCTTTGGACACTTCGGGTTTGGGATTGGTTTTTTTGCTTTGTATTTGCTTTGTGTTGGGAATACTGTTCAATCCACCCTCTGAAGTCTTGAATTCAAAATAATGGAGGAGGTACTTTCACGACATTTCATGATTTATATGCATAAGATGATATTTCTACATTGTATGAGATGCAAGCTGCGTGCATTTCTAAGATGCAAGCTGCGTGCATTTCTACAAGATGCATTTCTGCAAGCTGCGTGCATTTCTACAAATGCATGTCTGCGTTTCTACATTGTTGGATTCAGCTACTTGTGTGAATCCTCATTGTACTTGTGTGGGGATTGTATTGTGCCAGAGCACTTTGCCGAGGTTCTCAAGCGCAAGGTTGTGTAACCTTATTCTACTTCCAAGAATAGGTACTAGTGGATAAGCTACAACAACAACAACGAGGTTAGTATCTAGAACTTCATTGTTTGTTTTTCCTTGCTCACATGTGGTTGCACAATTTATTCTAGAAAATGAGCTTCTGGAGATAAGAGTTGTGTATTCTGTTGGGTGGTATTTGCTCCCAACAGATTGGATCTTTATTTGTAATTGTTGGAAGGAATGTGGTTGCTTGAAATATGTTTGCAGTTTGTTTCTTGGCATTTGGCTTGCAATGTAAGTTTTTTAAAATTGGTTTGTTTTTTGCATTTTAGATTGACAATTGTAGCACTGGAGTTACAAGATTGTGGAGTCCATAATAAGCAGGTACACTGAAAGTAGGAGCTAAGTTGAGGCTGAAGTTGCATAGCGCTTGCTTGTAGAAACTCAGGTATGTATTAATTTCAATTCTCTTGCACCATCTCAGCTTTGAATAGTGATTTCTGTGATTGTTGTAAAGCTAGCTGCAATGTCCAATGGGGTTTAACTTGCGGGATGTATCGTGAGCGAACGTTCCTTTTTTAGTTCTCGTGAGGTTTGTTGTTTTCTATTAGAATTCATGGTTTGGGAGTTTCTAGATGGAAACATGCTTGTTTGGGATGTTGTAGGTTTGTACAATGACTTTTTGGTTTTAGGTTTAGGTGGTCTGCTGGTTTGAGATGTTTTTGATTTCTTTGGCTTTTTTCAACTCTTGAATTTGTTGAAAATGTGGATAATATTGCAGGTTTAGGAGATTAATCCATCTGCATTGCATTTCAAGATCCTCATTTTTTAATTCCCGAGGTGAGTTATAATGCACAGGACTTCGTTTAGGGTTTAGGGTTCAGAAAATGGCATTCATTGATTAGGGTCCAGTACTTCAGTTCCAGGGTTTGTTTAGGGTTCAGTGCCTAGGGTCCAGGGTTTTTTTAGGGTCCATTGCTTAGGGTTTAGGATTTAGGGTTTACTGAAGGTCTACGAATTAGAATTCAGAATGTCAAGGAAAGAAATGAGCAGCCACAACCACACAAATTCCCCAGAATCAGCCCAATACTACGCGGGCATCATCTTGTCAAACTTAATTCCTAAACGTACCACGAATGTAAGGCGCCTGAACGAAACTGCAATTCAGGTCGCATCGACCTGAATTGCATATCCCCTCAAGCACATATCCTAGGTCCGGGCAAGTTCCAAGAAAATTTTCAGATGAGAGAAACCTGCATTTCAGGTCAGTCCGACCTGAAATGTACACCTACTAGCATTTTCTATCCAAAGAAGGCAACTAAATGGAAGGGAATTGCACTAACAGGTCAGAAGACAAATAACAAAGTCGTCCAAATTCAATGCAGATCAAGTTGGTCTGACCTGAACTGCAGAGAACACCCTATGCAATCTGACGTGTCAAATAAGTTGTAAGACCAACAAATTAATAACTATCACAATATTAGACACCTATTTATAAACAAATGGACTAATAAATGAGTTCATTAACATGTCGGTAATGTACGTCACATGACCCTCACTATGATTCAGGTCGCATCGACCTGAATTGTAGAGCCCCATAATTCATATCCTCTCCCAAATCTTTGCATTTGTCTGTGCTATTTCATGGACAATGTTGACATGAGATGAACATGCATTTCAGGTCGGACCGACCTGAAGTGTACACCTACTAGCATTGTCAGCACAAGGCAAGCAACTAAGTAGCATACATTGTCACTAACATCCCAGAAGAGAAATAACGTGATCGTCAAAATTAAATGCAGATCAGGTCGGTCCGACCTGAACTACAAGGAAGACCCTCTGCAATCTGACGTGTCAAATAATTTGTAAAACCAACAAATAAATCACTATCACGATATTAGACACCTACTTGTAAACAAGTTGACTGATAAATGAATTCATTAACGTACCGATAATGTTCGTCCCATGACCCACACTAAAATTCAGGTCGATGCGACCTGAATTGCAGAGCCCCATAAATCATATCCTCTCCCAAATCTCTCCATTTGTCTGTACTATTTCATGGACAATGCTGACATGACATGAACATGCATTTCAGGTTGGTCCGACCTGAAATGTACACCTACTAGCATTGTCAGTACAAGGGAAGCAACTGAGTAGCAGACATTGTCACTAACATCCCAGAAGAGAAATAACATGATCGTCAAAATTAAATGCAGATCAGGTCGGTCCGACCTGAACTGCAAGGAAGACCCTTTGCAATCTGGCACAGCAAATACGTATTCCCTTCACTAACATACATATTTATATGACTATATTAGACACCTAGTATAATTAACAAATTGACCAAAAGGCACATTTCTAATAAACATCGATTTACCAACAACAAACATAATAACACTACCGCATGCAATTTAGGTCAAACCGACCTGAAATGCCAGTTCCAAAGTGAGAACAATACGTACTAGGGCGATCCGATAACATTAATCAATAACATTGAGGACAACACAGTAGCAGAAATATTTGCATATTCCGACTAGAACTTCAGGTCGAGTCGACCTGAAGCGTATGAAGTAAAACGAACCGAGTCCAAGTAGATCAAACACAAAGAAGATGAAATGTAGAAGCTCCATGTACTGGTTTTTAGGTCGGGTCGATCTGAATCAACATAGCAACAACTCTTGTTCTAACAACATTCCGTTTGGATAATGAATGTAGAATGGATGACCAAATCGAGAAGCTGGAGGCCTTCTACGTACGCTCTGCGCACGAATCCTCTGGGGAGGAAGGAGACGACTTTGACAATGACGGAGACTACTGGGAATTCAAAAATCCCGAAAAGGTTGAGAGTTGGAGTCTCCACATGATTCCATTCAAGAACCTCATTTGCTTCGCTGCAAAGTTCAAAGACACCAACCATTTCTTCAACATATCCTTTGATGAGAAGATAAAGGACGTTGCCCACAACAGTGGTCCATTCTTGAAAATTCGGTGTGTTACAGCTGTGACTAGTACACCCGAAAGCGAGCAATACCACTTCACTATTCGCTTGGACTCCTCAAGATGTGCCTTCAACATATCGCACTTCCTCTCAACGTTGGAACCGACTGAGTACAGAACGGAGATTCCCGACCTTGAGAAGAAAGTTGACCACAACTACTTCAAGACAAAGGACAGGAAGTTGGCAACGAGGAAGGCCCTATACTCTCGCTTGAAGACACTCCTCAACGACTTCACAATTCTGAAGACGAAACTTGAGCTAAAGAAGAAAGACATGACTGTTAGAACTGTCTCCCAAGAGTTTCCAAGTAACGTGGAGGGACAGAGCTCAATGGGTACACCTGGAACCCAACAGAGTCGGGGGACAAGAAAGTCCATGCAGGCCGCTACTCCATCATGAGCTCCCAGGAAAAGTAAGTTCGCATCAACCTCAACAGCGGCAATAGCAGCGCAAGACCCTAGTGCAGTTTTACCAGGGGAGCTGAGTTTTGTATCCGTAGTAACTGAGGTCCCGGTCCTTTATGACGCCAAGAAATCGCACGATTACATTGCATCCGCGGAGGCATACAAGGCCTACTGGAAGCACTGCACAGACGCCTACATCTTTGGCCTGGAGGATAAGAAGACCATTTCCATTGAGCAGCTCATCAAGGCCCCAGAGGACTTAAACATCCGTAGCCATGAAATGAAGCTCGTGGAGGACATGATGACATACCTCTGGGAAATGCCAGATAAGTCCACAAAACAAACATTGTGTGTCATGCCCGTGGATTGCTCCGAGAAGCCAAAGCCGGAGGACTGGCCAGCACTTGAAAGGAAGAACTTCTACATCATCAATGGGCAGCACAGTGTGACTGCCAGCAAAATGATGGTGGACCAAAACCTTGACGAAGAGATTGTCAAGAACTTTCGTCAATGGGATTGCTACGTGGTCTGGTCCACAAATGCCTAGAAACTACGGGACATATCGGCGTACTACAATAGGGTCAACCACTTCGTGGCGCAGAAGCCCTCATGGTCAACAAACATTCTGGGAGCCAGAAAAGTGTGGGAACTCATGGGGAGGCCACGCAATTCGAGGGAAGCGGCCCCAATAGCGACAATGTCCAACGTCAGGCGAAACGCTGAGAGTACAACAAATAAGAAGAAATTCATGGTAAGAGATTCAGGTCGACTCGACCTGATCTGAGAATGTCGTCTGCCATCTAGTGTTCCAGCCAGCATAGGTGATGTATTGATTCTCTTCACGTGATAATGAATGAAGAGTTCGAAGTAAGCAGAACGACAAAGGTGCATTCGACGTTCAAAATGAAATGTGTAGTTTAGGTCGGTCCGAGCTAAATAGAGAGCTCCAAATTGACTGTGACATACAAAATTGCGTTGCAGGAATTCTCATCGGCAATGTACAAGCGGTTCGCTCTGCTGGATGTACTAAAGGCCTAGAAGGCTGCAAAAGGCAAGGATGCCAAGGAGAAGCTCGAGATCCGAAACGAGTTGAAGATAATCACAGCTCCGGACGACGTGTACAACCTGTGGAGCGAGGTTATCTCTAGTGCTGCACATGGGGAGTTGATAGACCCCAATACTAGATTGAAGTACAACGAGAAGGCCACTTGGAAGCCCGAGCAAGGGAATCTAACGCATGAGTTCTTCAAAGTGCTCGGAAACCTTTCCTTCAATGACTTGTCGAAGCTGGCCGAACATATTCTGCATCAGAATCCAGGGAGCAAGAACAAGGACTACCCGAAGGTCACAATCAAGCTTCTCTCTACTGTACAAAAGAGCTGCTACACTGCTAGGGAGTGGGTGGAGAGAAGGAAGCGCAAGCACAAGGTGAAGATGGAGCTTCATGCCCTGGACGCAAGCCTCGGGCTCATGTCCTCCTTGAACGAGTTGAACCACGAGAGGTGGAGGGAGTTCAAACGAAGTCGGAACTTCATGAGTACCACCATGAACGTGCTGCTAGAGCAGCCAAGGAACGAATACTGGATGGAGGCGAAGCAGTCAAGAGCAAAGGGGAAGAGCGTTGAGGAGATGTCAATGTACGCGGCTGAGTTTTTCCGGGTCTTCCTGCAGCAGAGAAACAATTTTGTGCCCCCAAAATCCACTACATACTATCGTCCATATGACGTTATGTATAAGACGCACCAAGATTGGCTTAGAGGCGTGCTCACTGCAGAGAACGTGAAGGACATCAAGCTTGGAGTGTGGGACCTGCGTTACACCCCGAATGTGGTGTCAAAGTCTAAGTGTACGCCAGCTGATCCATACTTCGCTGTAGTTGTCGAGTCCTTCCAAGAAAAGGGCCAGCCCCTTCTCGAGGACATTCCAGTGTGGGTGTTCATTTGTTCCGACCTCACCGAGCAAACGCAAGCACTTCACTTCATAGACAGCAATCCCGCGTTGAAGGAGTACTCCATGAGTTTCTCTAACTACATTCCCTCACCCAATGAGCGTATCGGTGACTTGTCTGCACGAAGCAAGAAGGCGGTGGAACCAATTTACCTGACCATTCTGCAAAGCCCAAGCAATGCTAGGACGGTGAGAATGAGGTCTTCCTATGATGCTCCCAATACTGAAACATTTACGAGGCCCGGGGCTTACAACGAGCTAGAGTTCAGGATTAATAATACTAAGCTACGGATGGAGTTCTTCCTCAATCTTGTGAGGAAATTCTGCGCTCCTGGAGAAAGCGTAATGTCATTCTTCGCTGGGTCGAAGTTCACGTGTGCTGCGATGGTAAGCCTGAACACAATGAATTCCACAATGTAATGTTTTGGCTATGGTTAAGGTCGATTCGACCTGAATAAAATGAACATGTATTTCTTCTTGAAATTATAAGGTGATAGAAACCAGGTCGGGTCGACCTGACTCGTAGCATTGATTGGAGTGTGTTCCTCCATAGTTTGGCTCGACCTGACCAGTGCCATTGAGTGCCCGAGAGTGAACTTCAGGTCGGGTCGACCTGACCCAACCTATTGCTGACGTTACATGAAATACCATTGTATCCTTGTTTGGCAATTTTCATACTATCGTAATCTGATAGTATGTGACGCTGTGTGTGACTTTGTAGATGAGTGGGGTTAATGTGTTTGCTGTGGGTGACTCGGAGGAGTCTGACTAGTGGACTGAAATTGCAACCACTGCGAAGAAACTGGATAAGAACGATTTTCTTCCAGAGGGATACTATGTTGATGAGGGCAAATTCCCGCGCCGACCATCGGGGTCAAGCACGCCTTCGTCATCAAAGCGCAAGGGGAAGGCAACTGGAGAGGCAAGCACGCCGTCCGGTCGGAGGTCATCTGCAATCATAGTGTGTGAGTCCTCTGACAGCGATGGGGCAGCCGATGATGACGACGACGACGACGACGACGTGCCCATGGATCGGAGCACCCCTCCAGTGATCCGCTCTCAAAGCATCCGGGGATCATCAGCGTCGTTGGGTCAACCACTTGACACCTCTGCCATGCCGTCTCCAGCTTCCAGGGAGAAGCGAAAGAGGGGAAGATTGCAAGCCGACGACGACTATGATGCAGAAATTGCAGAGCTAAAGAGGAGGCGAGAACTGGATCAAATGATGTTTGACAGGCAGGCCAGGGAGATGGCGGAGTTGTGACAGTTTATGGTGGCAATGTCACAAAAGAACGACTCCAAACTGGAGGCCATTATCAACAGTCTTGGTGGTGCCATGCCTCTAGCATCCATACAGCCGTCTCAGGTTGACCAAGTGGTTTTGCTGCAGGGAGCGCCAGCAAGACCAACGATGAGTGGATCCTCAAGCTTACCCTCCACTCCACGATTGACTGGGGTGCCTTCTGTCTCTCTCACTCCTCTTGCAGGTTCCGTAGATCCTCCAGCTCCTCCTCCTACTGAGGAGTGCCCCTCCACCCCTGCACCTCCACCTGATGACGAGGACATGGCTCGAGTTCCACTTGATGGTGGCAGGTCCTCAAAGACCTTGGAGTCGAGTCCGAAGATGCCCGCGGATCCTGCCATCCCCATTGATGATGATCGGAGTCATGCATTGGATGGCCAGGATGCACCATCAGGTTGACCACACAATCACTTGATGTCATTTGTATAGAATTAGCTCGACTCGAGCTGATTTGTGTCATAGGTTGCACTTAGATAGAGACCCTTAGTGTGGGAGACAATACTTTTTGATAGAAAACAATTTTTTGACAAATCCATATCTTCATGTAAGATGATGACTTTTTTGTACTTAATTTTATTAATCAATTATACGGATTTTTCTGTAAAAATTTTAAGTCTTGTTTGTTTGGCCCTTCCTGAATTGCAGAACCTCCTCTGATGGCTATCTCAACTGGACCAAATGATCTTCCGAAATCTATTGCTCCTGTACAGCATGTACAATGTCCAACATTTGGTTGTGGCATTATAGAAGCTACAAGTGGAGGTGCACCGGAATCTGAGTCCATGCACTTAGATGATGACGTCTCTATTCCCGACGCTCAGCTTCTGGAGATTGAAATGCCAGACCCTGTTGGACCGACGCTATCTTTGCCGGAAAAGGTAACCTCGTGCCCATGCGTCCTTGATCTTTGCGCTAATAGGTACCTCTGTGTTCATATATAGTCTGCGACAATTGGATTTTGCCTTTTTCCTTGAGTTTCGAAATGTGTCAGTGCAGCTTAGTAACTGGCTGCACATTTGTCCGTTTGATAGCAGGGATCGGTTCCCCCATTTGAACGTGGAGATACGTCGAAGGATGTTGAGATTCCATTGACGTCCAGGGTGACCGTCGCCGAGAAGTGGCTGAATGTTGTCCTGGACTTGAATGGAGTCTTGTGTGTTTGTGAAGACGCCAAGTACAAGGGGTGGGCTATGCACGTCGGGAATGCAGACCAACCGCACTCCGCCACGATTCCTGCGATTGTGGGACCGAAGGCAGTCTTTGTCCGCCCAAATTGCGCTCATTTCCTTCGTGAGCTAGGATTGATAGCACACGTTTCTATTTGGAGCTCGATGAAGAAGTTTACCGTTCAAAAAATCGTCGATTATCTTTTTGTCGGTCTAGATAAGCCTCGCATTATATTTGGGCAGGAGTCTTGCACGACGCTCAAGTGTGAGGAACAAGGCCGGATAGTCACATTCAGGGAGCCAGGCACCACCAAGGACCTGTTCGTGAAGGACGCGAACACCTTGTTTAATAATTTCAATGGGCAATTTCTTCGAGAGAATACTATCATAGTTGACGATAGTCCTATGAAGCACTTCATGAACAAGTCGGAGAACGTCGTTCTCCCCATCAGTTGGTCTCCCAAGGGTAACGGCCCCAGGGATTCATATTTGGACATGGTCCTTTTGCCCTGGCTCAGGCGACTTCACATAGCTCGAGATGAAGGGTTGAAATCATTTCGCAAGAGTAGTGCGGGGAAAATTGGGCGGAAGATGTTGTATGACGAGAGAAATCGTGGCATGTACAATAGTCTTATGGATGCAGTCAGAGTATCTTCAGCGTACCGATAGCGCACTGCATTTCATTGCTGTTCATGAGCCACGTGGATGCAGTGACTGTGTCATCGTCTAATTGGCGTTACGAGAGGGTAGTTTATTTATTGCTTTAGTTCAGGTCGAGTCGTGCTGAATGGCATGTGGATTGTTCTCTGAATTCCTAGTGAACTTCAGCTCGCCTCGACCTTAATGGCTCGTGCATTCGCATGTATGGTTAGAGATATACGTAATTTCTGTAATATAATTTTTTTATGAATACCTTTCTGTATTTTCTTCTTCCTCCAGTTTAGGTCGGGTCGACCTCATTCGATGGCCAGGATTTCCTAGACTGCAAATTTGCTATTGGAGTTTACTTGTAAATGAAATAACAGTTACAGTTTTTGATTAAATTGTTGTAATCTCTTTGTTTTCTTAGAATTTGGGAACGTCGTTCTCTCTAGTTCGGCACACTAGTCTTCCATGCACTGCATCAGCTGACTCTTTCTCCGACTACGGGCAGAATCTAATTCTGAGTACAGGAAACTTCATGTGTTCGGTTGCCACTGCAAATTCGACAATGGACTTCTCCCTAAAGCCCGTTGATGATGGGGTGGTGGATAGTCCCCCGGGTTCAGCTCCACATCGTCCAAAATCATGTTCTCCATCGCCCATGAAGTCTACCGATGTTTTTGCTACACCGATGTCGTCCTCACCTTGCGATAGAGCAACACAGCGGAAACTATATGGTGAGGACGTGGGTCCTTCTTCGGATGTTCAAGGAAGTATGTGGGCTTTCCAAGCTCATGAATTACAAGCAAGTACAACCACAGGCCGAAGATGACGAAGGCAATCGTGGAGCTCAAGAGTAAATGACACGTATAGTACTTGTTCATAGTGTAGAGTCAAACATTCATGCTTCATGAAAGCTCAATGTGCATATTACAAAAGAACTCAGAGCTCGAGTGAATCACACTCATAGCTTTTACAGTGTACGCATAACAATGTAATGAACTACATTACTGGCCTTTATAGTTCGTTGCCTGTAATATAGTGTCACTGGACCTAGCCAAGCATAGTTCAAGATGTATGGAACAACTCATGGTGTACAAGTGAAAGGTCAATATGAACGTTTACCTTGTGGTTCTGATATTTGATTCCTACTTGTGTTCATTTGATTTTAATTCTTGTATGATTTGAATATTGTTTGAGGAATTCTCTTCTCCGTTTTCAAATGAAATTAAACTTCTGTAACTCTCATTTCGGTGGAATACTCTCATTTTAATGAATATTACGTTCATTCCCAACCCTAAGGATGGATACGCAGTTGACGACTGCATAAACGACCGACACCGTTGTCTTTTGAGGTTTCTGATTCCGATCCTCCATTCAGAGAAACCGACGAAGGTGACAATCGCCCTAGGGAATACCATTTTCGGTTCTCTGAGCGGAACCCGGAACGTGGATTGGGCCCGGATTATTTTTGATCTGGTAACCCAGCTCATTGGGAGGGTAGGAAAGAGTAGGGCTACACCCATATGCCCGTACTTGTACCACCTGTACCACAACCATCAGCTCCTGACAAATAATGAGGAGAAGGAGTGGAAGGCTCAAGGAGCTCTCCTGAAATATGGGGAATCAGAAGAAGACGATGAAGCGGAATCGGTTTCGGATTCAAATCCGGAAACGGAAGAAGAGGAGGAAGAGTTGATGCCACCAATCAAGCAACAGAAGACAACTCCTCCCCATAGGCGAGGAATACCTCCAAGTCATGGCCCGTCAACTCCAAATGAGAAACGGAAGGTGTGAGCACTTTTTTACCCACCCATGGTAAACTAGCGTTGTACAACCAGGTTCTTAGTATTGTTTTGTAAGTTTTGTCCTAAGGGTGCCTAGCGTCAATCCATTGTGCCATCCAAGCAATGGATCTTTTCTAACTCTTACATGTGAAAAATAAACAAAACAACAAGAAATTCTAAATAACTATAAGTTTTACCCTTTTATCTTAACTAACTAAGCCAATGTGGTTTTTATTCAAAATGAATTCAGTCTATATTTATCATTTTTAAGTGATAGAACATGTTATGCCATTTTTAAAAATATAAAACTCATCCTCATTCGAGCTTTCTAACAATAGTTATGGAAGGATGAAGTTTGACTGCTAATTGGTTCATCAAACTTCATCCATTGATTTCTACTAATCTACCTTATAATTTTACTTGAGATTTGACTTTTGGTCTCTGAACTCTATTTACTATTTGACTTTCTAATATGGTTGACTTTGGATGATTTATCTAACTTTCATTCATTTTAACCCCTAAACTTCATCCGTCTCTATCTTTCTCATTTTTTGTTGGATTTCTAAGTGTGAGACATTTTTGGAAACCTCTAAACTAAAGGTATCACAATCTGAATTTAAAACTTGGAGAAAATCTAGTTTTAGTATTCTAACTTAAAAGGTTAGTTCGGCTAAGGTATTTAAAACCATCTACTTTGCAATTTGATAGTAATTTGGGTATTTAGAATCTTACCTCACTTTGTGAGTCGTCTTGGACGTTGTAGATGAGTCTTCCAGGATCTCCATTTTCCTCCATGGTTCCGTCGCTCGGTAATTTATGCTCACCGCTTGAAAGTAGACTTTTAATACAAATTTGCAACTATTCTAGCTACTATTCCTCCTTTCTTTTATTTGGGATTTTATACTAAACTTTTCTAATGGTTGGCTTAGAAAACTCTTGACCTCCTAACCACTACTTTTCCATTTTTCGCTTGCCTAATGACACCTTGCGATATTTCACATGGTCCACCCTTCGTGTCTCAATCCTATTGGTTGTTCTAGATACTTGAGATTTCTCCTTCTTCTTCAACTTCAACTATAACAATCTAACAATTTGGTTTTCAATTCACAACTATCATTCCTATTGAGTTTTTGAACTCAAACTTAGTCTAAGCTAGAAGAGTTGAAAGAGTGGTGAGATAGAACTTTGTTTTTCATTCTTCCTTACTAATCACACCTCCCTAATCTATCCTTTTTCCCTTCTAATCTATTTTCTAATTTCCTTATCAAATGCCTTAGCTCTCGGTCTGACTTTTGACAGCTTACTATTTTAGACTTCTAATATGTTTTCCTTGTAGAGGCTAAAACTAGCTTTCTAAGTTGATGTGGAACTTGCAAATCGGACTTTTCTAGTAGAAGTTATGCATGGATGAAGTTTTGAGTCCTAATTAGTGTCTGAAACTTCATCCGCTTATATCTTACTTATTTTAGCTTGGATTTCTTTGTATTTTATGTTTCTGGAAAGCTCTTGACCTCTACTATGAGGTTTTGAACTTCAATTTGTACTAACCCTTCTTCTTAGCAGCCTGACTACACCCTTGGTCTCGGCCCTAAAGAAAGACTAATATTAAAAATGACAACTTGACCAAACTACATAGAAATGATCAAAAGAAAGGAGAGGTTCAAAGCTTTGCCATCAAAATGAAAATAACTAAGAGTTCAAATCCCACGAAGTCAAAGCTTCGCCGTCTTTTTAATAACACTCTAATTTCTAAGACAATTTTTAATACACAAAGTCAAAGCTTCGCTGATTTTGACAAAACCACAAGTGCACAAGACAATTTCAATGAAGTTGAGCTTGATTCAAAATTTGTTAGAGCAAGGAGGTTAGTACAAACACTTGTTAGTTCAAGAACGTTTACAACAAATTAGTACATCCACAACAAGCTTAGGGAATTTCTCAATTAAGGAATTTTCCACTTAGAAGGTTAGATAAGAAAAAAACGTACACTAGAAGTCCTCCACAACGGCATAGCCAAACTTATGGTGGAGGAGGATCTAGGATTAGTACAATAACTTCAACACAAACACTAGAAGTCTTCCACAACGGTATAGCCAGACTTATGGTAGAAGAGGTTCCAAGATTAGTACAATCAGATAAAACTCAACCAATTGGAAACGTAACAAAGTTAATACAAAAAAAATTCAAACATACACAACAAAGGCAAACTTTGAAGGGACCCCAATGTCCTTCAAAGAAAGCTTCAAAAACAACAACAATGAAGCTCAAAAACATGCAAAATTTGGCAACTTGACCTAAATGGCCAAAATCCAACTAAATGGATCCAAATGAAAACAAGGCGGTTCAAAATGAACCTAAGGGGTGTTTTGAGAGAAGAATGGGTAACCTTATATACTCTTCCAAGGATACCTCCCTCCTCTCTTTTCCTACAAGGTAATCTTATCAATTAAGATTTTCATCTAATTTGCCCAATTTTCACTTCTACACTGGTCCAAATTCCTAACTTTTGGAGAAATGCTCCAAATCACAAACGGATTGCGCCATTGGCTTCAGAAGGCCATTTTTAGTCTAAAGGAACCGTCCACCCTTTTTTCCTACGTCAAAATCACAAAGATTTCTAGCGCTAACTAGAAGACCAAAATTGATAAAAATCCAACTTTTGGAGATCAACTTTTCTACGAAAAGTAACTAGCCTAGGCTCTTTAGTAGGTGTAAGGGAGTAAAAAAAGACCCCGCTTTGACCTTAATCTGATTCCGTATGCTCCCCGTACGCCGGTCAACTCCACGATTAATCTTTAAATTTGCCAATTTTGGAGGATCTTGATGGTTTTGCATCTTCTGACTATCGGAATGCCATGAAACTTATTAGAGCTTGTTATTAACATAAAGTAAGCTACCCTAATTTTTAGTGAGATTTTACCGTTGTCTGGATAATTTCTAGGAATTTCCCATCGTTACTTTCAACGGTTGACTATCCGGAAAAAGATTTTTTGAAGATCAGAAAAAACCGAGAATTTTCATGGAACCTCTCATGGAGTTCCACAAGGGATGTGCAAACTCATATTCCCGTTTTGCACATCTAAGGAGGGAGAATCAAATCCTGCTATCTCCTTTAACTTCCGATAAAAAAGGAATCTTCCAAATAAAAGGGAATCTTGGTGAGCCGATTGCTCCATTGGACTCCTGGCATGATTTCTACTTTGAACTACCGTACTTAAGTTGTAGATGCCCTCCTATGATTTGTCTTGAGTTTTCTTCACCTGTAGGCTAACAATTGGAGTTTCTATTATTTTGCCAATGGAATGGGAAAACTGAAATCTCTCTTTGGGAATCTATACTAAGGTTTTTACATAGTTCCCTTGGACCAATTTGGTTAGGATTTGTCACTGAAAGGCAAGTTTAGACAAGTTGGACAATTTCTACTAAACATGGTTATTTTGTACAATTTCTGGGTTTCTACCCTATCTACATGCAGGATTTGATTACAAATAACAAGACATGCCTCAATTAGGACCAATGGTCATATTGGTATGTGACATCTCCGTTTTGGTTATTCACTCTTTTTTGGGCTTTTTGTATATAAAACTACACTCAAAACTTTATAAAATCCAAAAAAAACAATTCCGAATCATGAATGATCAAATGAGTACTCACAGAAAGGTGTTATGGAGGAAGAAATGGATCCACGGGATCCATTCAATAATTTGATTGCCATTCTTTCCAGTGTCCGAGCGGATTGGGAGGTGAAGCATCTGACCCTGCAGACGATCGGAAGACTAGTGGATGCGCCGCCAAACAGCCAGCTACCAGCGAAGGTGGCCAACTGTATCACCGATCCGGTCGAGTACCGGAGGCGGGAGGAAGAAGTAATCCGACTTCACATAGAGGTGGATACCTTGAAGGCGGAAAATCTCGTCCTGAAGGAAGATGCAGCCGCCACGAGAAAGATGGTAGAAGAAATACGACGGATAGCGGACCAGGTGAAGGACATTCTTGGAGTATCCGGGGTGGCCGCCACCAAGACCAAGCTATTCGACGACGAAGTCTATAAAGAGAAGAAACTATCCGATGCTAGGATAGTAAGGATTCTCACGGACTATGCGGAGCGGGTTGAGACGGCAATGAAGGAGGCACGGATTTCAACGGACCAGATTGAAGAGAGCAGTCGGAAATTGATGGGAGCTAAGGAGGTCCCTCTGTCGGAGCTCTCCCTATCAGAAGAGTTTCCGGATGTGACAGTTGCTAAAGAGGGGAAGGATAAGATTTCCAAGTCCAAGATGACTGCACAAACGTCTAAACCGGCAAACACCCCAGAATCCGCCATCGATCTGGAATCCACACCCGATTCTGGTCAAGCCGATCCAGTTCCAAAACCTGTGGATGGAGAACGGAACCGGAACCTGACTAAAATCTTCGAGGGGATGGAAGCCGAGCTGAAGAGTCCTACCTTAGGGTTAGGATTGTAGATAGTAAAAGTTTGTACATACTAGAGGAAGTTAGATCGGAACCGGATTTTATCCGGTAGGTAGGATCGGAAGTTCAGCCGGGAAATGCGACTGGATTCCGTGACGTTTTTTGCCTTTTTGTACTTTTGTGGTTTTGTATATAAACCTGCCTTGAGAGGGGGGAGGGGGAGAAAAAAAGTCTTCTTTTGCAAAATTCCTTTGTGTCCTCCGTTTTGCTTCGCTGTTGTATGTGTGTGCCATGAGAGTGTGTGTACCTGTTGTATGAACGGAAGTGAGGAGAGCAAAGAGGGAGTTAAGAGTTGACATTTTATCCCCCTTGGTGTATTTTAGTCTTCAAGTTCCAGTGTATGAGAGTAGGTAGTAAAAGAGTTGGGAATGCACTTTAGTTCTTCAGCGTGTCTAGAGTTTGAGATTCCGGGTGAGAAAACCGTTGTTAGGCTAGGCGGATAGGGAAGGATTCCCTACTTGCGCTAGAACTCCTGGGTGGGAAATCCGGTTGAGTGTCCGATCTCCTGTGAGGTCTTGCTGCCATATTTGGTAAACGGAATAGCTCTAGTAAGTGTTGGAATGGACAGGTTCACTTGTAACCACCTAACTTCGCACGGATAGGAGAGGGTGCCCAAGGTCGTTGTAGTATCAGAGGATTGTACGGAGGGGTCTTTGTGTAACCTGCAATCCGAATTAATACCCAGATTGTTGTGAAAGACCAAACCAAATCTGTAGTAAGTAGGAGATTACAAGATAGGATAGTGGGTCTTTAGCCACTATAAGTTACGAACCCTCTGATGGTAAAACAGAGAATAAATTAAACCGGGTAGTGTCAAGAAGAGTACCGTTAGACTGGAACGGATTGGTCTACAAGAGTAACCAGGATTGGAGATTATAGCCTCCTAGGGTTGTGATTGTTGTTTAGACCAGATAGTTGGTAGAACCGAAATAGTGGTGGGAAGCTAATTCTCTGTTTTCCGGATATTATAGTTTTTTTCCGATAATTGACCTGAAACCGGAAGTTGGGTTTATAAGCTTACTTATTCTAAATTGTGTAATGAAGTCAAATACTTCACAGGATCTCGTGGGTTCGATCTTTAGAGTCACTTAGTTATACTTTAAAGGAGTTTTGGGGGATATAACAGGGAATTTACTTACCTTATACTGTGACATCTGCCCGGGAGGCGTCCATCCGTCTTGCCTACTCTAGCAAACACTTGATGATGGGTACCCGACTCGAGCTGGCGGCTACGTCGAGGTTGGCTTCGAATAGCCGGGCTTTGTTGATGCAGTCCGCCGGTACTTCCAAGGAATTCCGGAGCCGGACCACACCTTGGCACAGTGCCGCTATCTGCCGACGGTGGTCACCTTCTATGACTCTAGCCGTCTTCTAGGCTATACGTAGATCGCTCTCCAATCTAACGCACTTGGATTCCGATTCCTGGACTCAATCCAGTAATGTACGTTTATCCACCCGTAGAGCCTCCAACTCCGTCACCAACCGCCTCTATCAAGAGGGTGTTTTGCTTCTCCGCCACCACCATTGCATCCGTCCTCCGGAAGATGGCGTTCCGGTTAGTCAGTGACATCTTGTGGCACACCCGCTTGAGGGTCTCCTTGTAATTATCGAGAAACTTCACGAGGTCATCCGCCCGCCATATAATGTGTTGGGCCATTTCCGCGATATCCTCCATCGGTGTTCCACCTAATTGCATTTGGGTTCTATCTCCCTCCTCTGCCTCCATAAGTCTGGTCCGGGAGGGTACGGCCTCGGTCTAAGCGGGACCAGCTTACTCCTACACCGGTCCAACCTCTTGTGCAAAAGGTCGGACTTCTTCCGGAGCCGGTCTGGTTTCCGTCTTCCGGTCCGAAATTTCTTCCTCCAGTGGCTCCGGAGCAGGGGATCCTCTGTCGGCCTTACCGGTGGAGTATTATTCCGCCGTCGCCTCTTCATTAGAGGAGTGGCCGACTCCTCATCCTCCATCTCCTCATCGTCCAATCCCTCACGGGGAGAAGGTTCTTCTCCTCCGTACTGCTAGAGCTAAACTAGCTCCTGGTAGGCACTCTCCTCATTCGCCTTAAGCAGGGAGTGCTGGGCATACAGGTGAGAGAGGTACGCCAAAAGAGGGCTCTGACCCTTTTTTCCCGACCGGAGGGAACGCACAAGGTCCCCTATTAACTCGTGGATGATGGCTGCCCAATCCATCATCATTTTACCTTAAAGACTCCCCACGATGGCAGAAGCCACCTTTGCTACCACTCGCCTTGGCTTGGCCGGGTGAAGGATAGGGTTAAGAAACGCTATCACATCCCGATATTCTAGATTCACCAGGTTGGAAACCTGGTGACCCTCCTTCGAATTGGCCGGCGCCCGGAATTCGCCTTCCATAACCTCCTGATTCTTCTCCATGACCTTGTCCGGCGCCTCCCGGAACTTGTAGACGGCTCTCCACTCGTTAATCAACCACAGTTCTGGCTTCGCCCAGAGGGTGGTATCCAAGATATCGCTTTCTGGACAAAGTAGATCAAACACTAAACTCTCCTCCTTTATGCCCCAAGGAACCTCCATGACACCCTCACACCTCATGTTGGTGAGGTTCCATCGCAGGTGCTCCAACCGGTCCTCCTCGGTAGGAACCTCCGGCACCACCTTCATCATCGGAATTGTCTTCGGCCGGGGCGGCGGCAGTGGAAGTTCTTCGTCTGAGTCTTTAGGTAGATCTTTCAGCTTGCGTCGGCTTGCCCTGGAAGACATCATATTCATAGAAAAACCTCACACAATCTCTCCTTACCTCTCCTGCTTACAAAGATTCACTCCGGTAACCCTTGCAAGATCGCAACTCACACAGTCCCTTACTCTACCGGAATTTTCAAAAAGATAGGAAGACGGAAAATACAGATGTAAGGAAAATAAGGAAGTACTCATGTCTCCTACCGGCTACAGTTCTCCTCTTATACTGGCCAGACGGATTATTCGGTCAGATGAATGTACGAGACAAGTTTTGGCGGCAAAAACCTAACTTTGGTACAGATCCGGTTTCCGGCTTTTAGGGCCGGCGCCGTCATCCGATTTTCAGAACTTTCTAGGGTTCCGGAATTAGGTTTTTATACCTAATGGAATTTTTCCGGATCCAGAGATCCGGTATTCCTAAGTTTTCCTAATTCCTATAAGAACTCAGAAACTTTCCTTTTTAGGGGACAATTTTCGAAATTTCCCGTCAAATGCTAGTGTTCTCGGTCTAGCATGTGGGATCACATTCCCACATGGGATCACACTCCCACATGGGATCACACTCCCACAAGATGTCTCCCATTATGATTGTTTCAAAAAAAGGTTGGAGTTGATAGAAAGGTAAAGATCCGGGTCTGTCAGGATTTCCGGAAACTGAATGCAGCCACCAAGAAGGACCATTTTCCATTGCCATTCATAGACATGGTGTTAGACCATGTATCCGGAAAACAATGCTTCAGTTTTCTAGACGGCTTCTCCGGATTCAACCAGGTCTTCATCCGGAACCAAGATCAACTAAAAACAACGTTCACTAGGGTTGTCATATCGGACAGGTCGAGGTGATTGGACGGGACGGACGAACGGGCAAACCGGACCTGATGTCCGGACGGATCGGACAGGCCGGACGCCTTTGGGTTTAGAAATTTTCCAATTCACAATTCGTTGCCCCGTTGTCAGTCCATGCTGGAATTAGGGCGCGGACGTGGACAATTAGGGCGAGGACTCAAATGTCAGGGCAGGGACTTGAATGTCAGGGCAGGGACTTGAATGTCAGGGCGTCGACGAAGGAGCGTGGACGAAGGGGCGTGGACGCGAATGTCAGGGCGGGGACGAAGGGGCGTAGACGCAAATGTCAGGGCGGGGACTTGATTGTCAGGGCGGGGACGTGAATGTGAGGGCGGGGACGAAGGGACGTGGACGTGAAGAGGCGAGCATGGGACTCGAATCAAACACCATTGTTATGAGGGATTCCTTTTTCCCAAGGATAGGGAAATCATTAATGGAGCCAACTCTTCATTTGAGTCGAGGAATGTCTTCAAGTCAATGGCTGCATTAAGGCTCCAACTACTTTTGAATTTCAAAGAGAATGTGTGGAAGCTGCCTCTCCCTTCTTGATGCTGGACTTTTCTTCCTTACCTTCATGAGGCACTTGAAGATTAGGATGCACCCCAAAAAATAAATCTAAAAATTGAAATTGAAATTGCAAAGAAGAAGGACAAAATTGGTGTGAGTAGAATCCCAAGGGGTTTGGAGTCAAGGTATATATTTGTTTCAATTCTAATTCAAGGATTCATTTTTCATTCTTCTTAATAGAACCTATTTGGGATTTAGGATTTGAGGTTTATAAATCAAATCATATGAAACTTATACTTTTTTAGTTTTTTGTTTAAGGTTTTATTTTTGAAATAATTAGCTACAAGGGTTTGCATTGAAATCAATTGCGATTTTTTTTGGAGGGGGGGGGGGGGATGGGATCCTAAAGGGTTTTGGAATTCAAATCAAATACTCCTTAAGTTATTTTGGATTCAAGTTAAACGGGTTATTTTTTGGATTGGGGAATTCCAAACAGTTTGGGATTGAATTGAAATACTAGTCAAGTTATTTTCAATTCAATCATTCAACTAATAATTTTGGGGGGGAATGGAATCGTAAAAGGGTTTGGAGTTCAAATCAAATCTCCTTAAGTTATTTTGGAATTGAAGTTGAATGGGTTTTTTTTGGATTGGGGAACCCAAGCGGTTTGGGATTGAAATGAAATACTAGTCAAGTTATTTTCAATTCAATCATTCAACTAATAATTTTTTGGGGGAATGGAATCATAAAAGAATTTGGAATTCAAATAAAATCTCCTTAAGTTATTTTGGAATTCAAGTTAAACGGGTTTTTTTTTGGATTGGGGAACTCCAAGCGGTTTGCAATTGAAGTGAAATACTAGTCAACTTATTTTCAATTCAATCATTCAACTAATAATTTTTTGGGGCAATGGAATCGTAAAAGAATTTGGAATTCAAATAAAATCTCCTTAAGTTATTTTGGAATTCAAGTTGAATGGGGTTTTTTTTGGATTGGGGAACCCAAGCGGTTTGGGATTGAAATGAAATACTAGTCAAGTTAATTTCAATTCAATCATTCAACTAGCAAATATTTTTTTAATGGTGTCCTATTGGATTTAGGGTTTTTAGGGTTTAGGGTTTAGGGTTTAGGGTTTAGGGTTTGAATTTGGCTTGGAGGGAGTTTAAATTTCCCTTGGAGGGGTTCAAAGTTCCCTTGGAGGGAGTTCAAATTTCCCTTAGAGGGAGTTTAAATTTCTCTTGGAGGGAGTTAAAAATTCCTTTGGAGGGAGTTCAAAATTCCCTTGGAGGAAGTTCAAATTTCCCTTGGAGGGAGTTCAAATTTCCCTTGGAGGGGTTCAAAGTCCCTTGGAGGGAGTTCTAGTGTGTCACTTGGATAACTTCCCGCACATACGCCCAGGTCAAGACAGGGACTCGAATGTCAGGGCGGGGACGAAGGGGTGTAGACGCAAATGTCAGGGCGGGGACGTGAATGTCTAGGCAAGGACTTGATTGTCAGGGCGGGGACGTGAATGTTAGGGCGGGGACGAAGGGGCGCGGACGTGAAGAGGCGAGCATGGGACTTGAATCAAACGCCATTGTTATGAGGCATTCTTCTTTCCCAAGGATAGGGAAACCATTAATGGAGCCAACTATTCATTCAAGTCGAGGAATGTCTTCAAGTCAATGGCTGCATTAAGGCTCCAACTATTTTTGGATTTCAAAGAGAATGTGTGGAAGCGTGCCCTTCCCTTCTTGACGCCGGACTTCTCTTCCTTGCCTTCATGGGGCACTTGAAGATTAGGACGCACCCCAAAAAATAAATTGAAAAATTGAAATTGAACTTACAAATAAGTTGAAGAGGAATTTGAAATTATGCACTATAAGGTTTTGGATTTATATCAAAAAACAAGATACCCCTTTCTCTTGAAATTCAAATTAATTAATTAATTTTTTGAATTCTTGCAATACAAACTACAAGGATTTAGATATCAAAAAACAAATTAAACATACTTTATGTATTTTTTTAGAGTTCTAATTGAATGTTTTTATTTTTGATAATGGAGGCTATAAGGATATGGAAATTAGATTTTACATCAACAATATATTACAATGTACGCAAATGTAATTGAAAGAATCAAGGATTTGTTTTTGAAAATAGAGGCTACAAGGATTTCAAAAGGAAACAAAAGGCAAGTTCGAGTGGTTTTGAAGTAAGTTCAAGGTTTTAATCTTGTTACCGAATGCTACAAGGGTTTTGATTTCTTATCAAATAAATGTTATTTTTTTTAGTTGTAGTTGAAGGCTTTATGGTGTTGGTAAGTTGTTGTTTCAAGTATTTAAAATTCAAATCAAATACAAGTTAAATGTTATGCATTTGTTCTTGAAGGGCTTTAATTTATAAGTATGGGTTATAAGAGTTTTGAAATTCTTTCAAATATAAGTTAATATTTTTGGGTTCCACTTCAAAGGTTGATTTGTATTAATGGAAAATACAAGGATTGGGAATTGAAACCTTACCCAAGTTATATTGATCTTTCTTCTATTATGACAATTGTATGAGTTCTATAATTTAATGAAGGAATGTATAATAAGCAAAGTAGCAAACAACTTTGAATGCAAAAGAGCATGGGCCTATGGTAGATTGCTATAGGCACCTCAAAATTTGCCTTAAACTATGAATCGTAGCATGCATGAAGGAATGTCTTCGAAATAAATAATACTCTTTAATTTTTTTTAAATTAAAAAAAATCGTATCGTAATTACAAAATAAAAGCTAATCCTGAGACATTGTATGAATGAAAGATTTAAAAGTTCTAAACAAGACATCTGGCTTATAAATTAGAAGATCAACGTTCTATTTTAGTAATTAATTTGAAGAATATGAATTCTTCATCAAATGAAATCCGGAAAAATATGGTTTGTACAAGGGTCAAGGGCCTTCTTTTGTTCCCAAAGAAATGAGTTCAATTTGACTCCAATTTATGTAAATGAGATTCACATGAACAAGGGTCCCTCCTTATTGCCTATAAATTCAAAAGAAATTAGTATTTGTTGGCCTACAATGCAAAAAAAATATGGTGGAATTGAATGACGACTCCTTTATTGGTTCTTAATAGCAAATGAATTAAATTCATTTGCCTTCCACTACTAGAAAATTTCATTTTTCTGTTGTTTTGGTCGCGTTGATCCGGTCAAAATCTGACAGAAATCTGTTGAATCAACAGATTTCTGTCAGATTTTGACCAGATCAACGCGACCAAAACAACAGAAAAATGAAATTTTCTAGTAGTGTTCAAGGGAAAAAAATACAGATCCATGAAACAAAATTGAAGGTTCTTCTTTCTTTACTTTTAAGTTTACAAGGAATTAGTTACACTTGACCCCTCTGGAAAAAGAATATGGTTTGGTTGTACAAGAGCCCCCTTCATCCCCCCAAATTGTTTCAGTTTGACTCCAATTTTAAAAAATTGTCCGCACCTTGACTATTTTCGTCCGCGCCCTGTCACAGTCACGTCCCCACCTTGACCTGGCGTTCGCACCCTGTCACAGTCACGTCCTCGCCCTGACCTGGCGTCCGCGCCCTGTTACAGTTACGTCCCCGCCCTGGATCCTACTTGGCAACCAGATGGCGTCAATGTGGTGGCCACATCATCTATTTTTTCAATGAAAAAAAGTCAACTTCTTGTTGACTACATCGGACGGGCGAGACCTCTATCGGACGGGCGAATCGGACGGACGGGTGAACCGGACGTCCGTCCAGTATGACAACCATGACGTTCACCACGGATTGGGGTATGTTTGCTTTTAGCAGGATGCCTTTTGGGCTATGCAACGCTCCCGGCACTTTCCAAAGGCTTATGATGGATATCTTTCAAGACTTCCTCAAACATTTCTTGGAGGTCTTCATTGATGATTTTGTTGTTTTCAGTAAGTAGAGTGACCACCTCACTTACCTCCGAAAATTGTTCCAGCGATGCCGAGAGACCAAACTAAAGCTACACCTGGGTAAGTGTTTTTTTGGTTTAGCATCCGGATTGTTGCTGGGACATGTGGTTAGCTGGAGAGGAATTGAAGTGGACCTAGGCAAAGTCCGAGTCATGATCAGACTTCTGCTACCCAAGAACCTCCAGAAGCTGCGCGGATTCCTTGGGTGTGTGGGGTACTACCGGAGATTCATTGAAGGATACGCCCAGCTAGCTAGTTCAACAATGCTAGCGTGCGAGCGGGAGCGGGGAGCCTATGAGCATAGAGCATGGAGCTTGTGAGCCAAGAGCCCCAGAACTAAAAAAAATATAAAATTTTGACCCCCCAATTTTTTTTGCCAATTTTGTTGTTAAAAAAGAGGAGAAATGTCTAATTTCTGATCTATTACCGTGTACCCTATAACCGTGGATTGTATGAAATTTTTTTTCTAATTTGGAGGCAACTCCATCACTCACCATATTTTTTTTCCTACAAGTTGTGAAAGCCAAGCACCACCAGTGAACACAAATTCGTCCACAAATTTTAATGGAGGGGCAACTCCATCAATCACGATATTTTTTTTCCTACAAGTTATGAAAGTTGAGCACTCTTGGTGAACACAAATTCATTCACATTTCAATTGTCATATATAAATTGACTACATTACAATTGAAATACATTGCAAACTATGGCCATGCCTATTCTGGAAGTGTGATCATTCCCGCTCGTACTAGGAGTTTTTTCAACTTGTTGAAGCTATAACTTGGTGCATGAATGAATTTGTCTTGGTTGACATCCATCTTGCAGAAGTATCTGTACAAGTAGTACAAGTGCTTGCAATTGACGTATTACTGCCGACCTCCAATAGCAGACACTGCCATATTCACGAAATCTGGGCACGTGCACGTGGGGAATTGGCCCATTGTAACTCGATATGCATTTTTGTTAGAGTCAAACCCTATCTCTAACTCCACAATCGCACCAAGGCCTGGAAGAGGGAGTAGTGTTACTCCTACAATTTGTCCTCTAACATTACCTGCACTTTCCCACTTGTTCCGTTGTTCGGTAGTAGGTGCCTTTGCAATCCTTCGAATGGCTCTGGTGTCCCTCACTGTTGGATATATGTCCGGGTTTTTTGGTAAAGGATGGTCATACAAAATAGGACTGAAAATCTTTGACATGTTGAACAAACCACGTGGTGACAAGACTGGTCGTTCTTGGAGGCAAAATCCTGCATGTTGTAGCAACAATGTCTCCTCCCGGTTTAAATTAATTTCCAACAAAACAGGCCAAACCTCCGGCACCTCCGGCCAATCAAGAACCCACTTCCACTTTGTCCCTTTCACGCATCGTTCAATGTCATCCCAACAAAACCAGAAATCAGCCACCACCTCTCACTTACTCCCGTACTCTTCTTTCCGACCGCGGTAAGTAGGAGCTGGAGTACCTTTCTTCCCTTTTGCAATCTTGCTAGTGCACTTGATGTTTGATCTATGTTGTTGAGCTTGGCATCTTGCATTGGATTTGTGGCTGATTCTAGCAATGTGCCATTTGGATGTATCGCAATTGCTTTCAAATGCTACCGTAACATGTCGAGAAGTATTTGGCTGAGGTTGTTCACCCTTGTCTCCAAAAGATTGAGAGGCACTTGCGATGGACCTCGTTCTCACACGGGGTTGAGAGAAGTTGATCTTGTCCGGTCTATGCGAGTCTCCTGCATCACCAATGGGCACATCCAATTTCCTCTTAGTGCTTCCAAAAATCTCTTCTCCTTCCAAGTGTGGCACTTTGGTTCCCACACCCTCTGCTCTAAGCAATGTGTTCAACGCCTCCGCTATCTTTTTGGGATCTCCACTTCTTCTCGCAGCTCTCAACCTCAGCTTTCCTTTGGACGGCCCTGATCCTACTGTGTATCCTTTCAAGTATGCACGGTAGTTTGTCATTTGCATCCAAGCACGGATACTATCATCACATGTGGCGTCAAACAAGTTGTTGCCTCGCTTTCCGGACATTTGTAGCCACTTGTTATGCACCGTTTCGGATAAATTGCACGATGGCAAGTCTAGCATCTCATCCAAAGTCAATTTCTACAAATTCAACATGTAATAATGAAATGGTTAGTGGTAGTTATACTCCACCATTTCAATTTCCAACTTCATAAGAATTATTTTGCACTGCCATGGTAGTTTCAGAAGGCACTTGAAGGATTTTCAATGAGTCTAATCGGTTTAGGGTTATCAAATACCACCTAAAATACTGAAGCATATTTATCCCTCACCTAAACCCTATAAATGAATTCAAGAAAAATATTTTTACTGTGGTCATTCCAAAATAGGACTTCTATCTCCCATTTATTGAAATGCGGGGATCCTGCTGTCACCTTGGATACAACTATCGGATCCGACAATTGCTTGTACATTATCCTCAGGACCTCCCAGTTTTGGTGCCGCAAAGAAGAGTTCTTTCTATATTTCATAAAGATTTAAAATTAAAGAAAAAAAATGACAACAAGGTTCAAAGTCCTAGTAAAAAACTAGCGTTAGGTACTTCAATGCTTACACAATTTGGAATTCCGGGTTCACTCACCATGTCCATGAAGCCTCCCCATTGACGATACCGAAAATGCCAAAAAGCCAGCCAATGATCTAGGTGATGTAGAGCTTCTTCACTGGCAGCTCCAAATGACAACCACCATGAGCGTATTGCAAGGTAACGGACCTCCGCTTGCTCCATATTCTGTGAATCTTTGTATTGTTTGCATAAACAGATATGCTGCTGTTGAAATGCTTCCTTAATGTACTTCTGCGTGTGCTTGTGAAGAGAAGTACTCCAATGCAACAAACATGTTCTCTCGTGATTCTCCATTTCGACATTGGCAGATCCAGTGCCGTAGACAATGCAAATTGCATTCCAATTGGCCATAGCACTATTTGCCATGAATCCCTTGAAGTTAGGGTTTGGCACTCCGTGGCGATGCATGACCGCATTCAAGCTATGCCAAAATTGTACTTGAACTTCGGTATCTTCGGATTGCATATCGCACATAGCAATCGTCATTACTTTCTTATACTCAGTATTGTACACGTGGCAAGCCATAGTAGTCCAGTCCTTCACACGCTTGACGTGGTCAAACATCAACCACGCATTTTGCAGATCCCCATCCGGTTGCATCCGCCTTACTAGGTCGACTCCACTTCCTGGTCCCTCGGTAAGCATCTTAAAAATGTAAACCTTTTTCTTGCCTTGGCCTAGAAAAACGCTGTCGTGTATGAACTCGAACTTTGACTCTTTCTTCATAGTCATAATGTTGTTGATTATCCCTCCTCGATTGTTTGAACGGAAAGAAAAGATCACGTTGCAAATACTTGGACTATTCAAGTATTGGAAGCGGTCCATGACTTCCTCCATTTCTTTCGTCTTCAGCATTTGTTTCTCCCCTTCTCCATCGTGAAATAGGTAGCTTCCGAGGAAGTCCTTACTAGCTGAAAGAGTTATTGCGGAGTTCGTGGCCGTGGGTGCTTTGGCCACTTGCTCCGCAATGAGTCACAAATCATTTCGGTAGAATCCCTATACATGCCTTTAGCAATGGGGTGTCCATGCTCACTAAAATGAATAGCCGCCCTTGTCGTTTCTGGATTATCAGTGTAGACAAAGTACATCCTAGCTTTGTATGCGCTTAGACAAGTCGGTGCCATCTTGCAGACTTTGCAAACTAGGGTTGACTCTTTTGGTGGACACCCACCGCTAGTAAATGGCAACACAGTGTAGCCACTCCACTCAGTTTCGTTTTGCTTTGCACCTCTCTTTAGATACTCGCAGTTGGCATTCTCACAAGCAAGATGGCCAACACAATAGGACTTATGGAATTTAAGGTTGTCGGAGTTGTGGATGTTGGTGGTCACAAGCTTGCACCACGGATGTCCATCGTAACGTTTGTCCATCCCTTCCAAGTTCTTGGCCCCTGATGAAGATGAAGATGACCCACAAGGAGGCAATTCGAAGATGACATCTCCATCAAATACTGGTGGAAGAAACGGAACCCTTTGGTGCTTCATGGTGCTTAGATCCATCGTGGATAGTTCATTTCGGGAGCAATGCATACTGGCAAGTCTCTTTAGACAGTCCATTATGCTTGCTTTTCCAATTGTATGTGATTTAGGTAGGGATAGTGACAGTGAGGAATTAGACATGGTTCTGGACGGGGTTCTGGACAGTGAGTGCACCATATCTATCTGTGTAGGTGCCATATTGACAGGACACGTTTGCTTGTGAGAATTGACATTGGGGGACTCTCCTTCTAATTCGGTAGACAACTCTATAATAGGATGTAATCTCTCTTCTTTCACGACAAGAAGTTTTGTGGGCATTTCTAGGATCGACAGACCTTCTGTGGTTGGGCTGGGTGACAGGGCGTGGCATATCCACAGTAGAATTATCTGAATGGCGACTCAGTATTTCTGTAGATGCACCTAGCATGGACAGCGGGAGTCCATATGCTTTGTAGTTCCCAGGAGTGAGATACCAACAATGCATTCCATCCTCTGCCGACCTCACCACGGGGACAGTCCGAAGCACTTCCCTTGTTTTGGACCTTTTTTCCTCCTCAACATAGATTGAGGTTTCTACAAATTTAAAGCGGACATGAAGAAGGTGAGAAGGGACTCTAGCATGTTCACCATCTGGAATTGGAAACACAAGCGGAATTTCATGACCATCAATCCTAAGCCAAGCCATTGCAGCTACCAGCGGAGACACTCTAAGAACGTGGAATACTCAATCTAGTGCAAGAGATGAGGTAAACAAAACAAAAACTTTGGGTCTTCTCTGAGTGCGCATCTTCTGGTTCTCTATTTGGCTAGTCTTGTGAGTTCATTGTTGAACCAACCGTAAGCACCATGTCCTTGTTGTACATACATTAAATTTAAAGATACAACAATTTCTATAAAAATAATTAAATGTTTGTGGCTTTTAAATTACAATTAATATTTGACCATAAATTAGAGCAAAACGTCCCCCAACATTACTAACTTAGGTCAGGAAACTAATCATAGCGTAAGCGGTGACGGTAGTCTGGTTTTCCCAGCTGCACTCATCTTAATGAGTGTGACTTCTTTTTACCAAAGCCATAGCAAAAAATGCTGACATTAGGTATAGATCAAAATATCCCCAACTATAGGTTCTCAATTTCTGAATTGGAATAGTCTTTGAAGGTCAACTGTAATTGACATCTAAATTTTATTTGAAATACCTAACCAATAGCAAAATCATTTTGAATAAATTTCAAATACAAGCATACATCATTGTTTCAAAAAAGACTAATATTATCCGAAATGTTATGTTCTATTATTATCCAAAAACAAAGAATTTGACACTACAGAATAGTGGCAAAGTGTATTTGAAATTAGACAAATCTCAATAAGTATTCATGTTCGTGATTAAAAAAAAATATTCATAACCATTCCATGTATATGGAAATAAAAAACTACGCTCAATTTCTTCATTCATGGAAGTTTCAATTTCTTCAAGGTTATTCATATTGCCCATGTTCTGGAACAAACATCCTATCATGCAATAATATTCAAATCTATTGTTAGTAGTTTAGAAAACTATGGCGCCTAATTATTTAAACTCTCATGCTAGATTGGGAATATCTCCAACTATGTCACTGCATTTGTAGTTTTCTCTTGGACTTGGCAATTCCTCTCTGTCAAGTACGTTGAATTCAAGAACGGATGAATGAATTATGACTTTGGGATTCCTGACTTGTACCACGCTTCCGTCATTCCAAAAAGGCGGCTCCATAAAGAGTCTTTGGGATTTGTATCTCTTGGAACCTGTGTATGAGAATTTGGACATCATTAAAATTTATAATGATTGTAGTACATTGTAATTAGATTCCTAAATGCTGATAGAGCCCCCATTGTAGGTGTACGATGTACATGTTTTCCTTTGGCGGCACAGCCTTAAACCTAGCACGCGCGAATACAGAGTTTATTGAACTAGGTTTCATCAATTGAATATTATGATTGGCGGCTCATTAATCACTTGCAATGCCAAACTGAAGAGGACACCTTTGTGGCATCAGCGTCATTGTCCAGTTTCCTCTCTTCCTTTCGTGGTGTAGTTCACGGCGCCAGTGTTCCCATTCTCTTCCTTCCTGTCGCATGTAGAGAGCAGCGGTTCTCGTTAGTTAGATTGAAGCACATCAAGAGAGAAGGTAGACGTGGCTCGCATTTTCTTTTCATCGGCAAAGGTGTTGAAGCGATCCAAGATGACAAGAAGAGGGAGAGTCCCACCGAAAAAGGTAGACTTTACACCAGTTGATCTCACTAGAAGAAAAATGGGGGTTTTGCAACTACGGGTTTTTGAGTCGTTGTGGACACAAATTACACTAGTTGCATTGTAGTTGTTTTCTAGTTGCAATGTAGTTGTTTTCTAGTTGGACAATAGTTGTAACTACAATGCAACTACAATGCAACTACAATGCAACTAGTGTAATTTGTGTCCACAGCGACTCAAAAACCCGTAGTTGCAAAACCCCCATTTTTCTTCTAGTGTCTACGGAGAGTTCTTTGCTACGAGATGGGGAGCACTGCTGGAGAGGAGGATTCACGTACTGATGGCGGGGAGGCAGAGTAAGTGGTTACCATGGAGAATAGAAGTCAGCAGCATGGAGGAAGAGTAGCGGACATTTGTACTGTAAGAAGTTTCTGGACTACCTCGATTCATTTCAATTTCCTTTTGAGTTTAGGGTTCAGGAAAGGGCAACTGAGGATTACATGGTCTTGGCAATGTTGATGGTATCAATGCAACATAGTCAGTTCGCGAAGAGAACAAGTTTCAGCGCTATTTTTATTTGATAGCATACATCAGAGAGTTTGAAAGAGCATTGATCACTATACTTCTGTAGGTCACGTATACATATAGTAAGTGATTGCTCTAGAGTTCAGGTATTAGTACAGACATTCTGTGCTTGGCACTTCGGGTCTACACGAAGTCACTCTCTGCTGTTGAGTTTACCAGACATGAGTGTGGGGGCAGTAGATTACATGCAATCTACATATGAAAAAATATGATATGACCTTATTTTTCCATGGTTAGAAACTTCCTATGAAACTTGTACATTCTTTAAGGAGACTGCAAATGTATAGGCTATTGAAATTCTTTTCTCGCACTTTATAAATATTTGCTTGCAAACCTATTCGATAATTTATTTATCTAGACACCAGCGTGGCATGGAGTGAATCCGTAAATTTGGCTTAAGCCCATCTGGAAATTGCCGAATACTGATTGAATTGTGGGGTTAGATCATGAACATGGTCATTGCCTCTGGTCCACCCGCCACATTATCTAGATGCTTAAAAGTGACTCTGTGAGTTTGGGAGGTGGGAGCTCCCTTCGGGGCGTCCGAACCGAGCCTCATCCGTCAATTATTTGATCGGATGCACCACCCTAAACCGCGGCCTTGTTGCTTTTGCTAACATGCAAATCCAAGCCTTTCGGTAGGCGTTACTGAAATCTGCCCATTCCAAGGTGGGAGCTCCCTTGTCTCCCGAACTGAGCCTCATCCGTAATTTCTTTTGATCGGATGGATATTCCATACGCGGCCTTGTTTCTTTCGCTAACATGCTAATTCAAGCATTCGGTAGACGTTACTGGAATCTGCCCGTTCCGAGGTGGGAGCTCCCTTGTCTCCTGAACCGAGCCTCATCCATAATTTATTTTAATCGGATGCACCATCCCTCCACGGCCTTGTTGCTTTAGCAAACATGCGAATCCGAGCATTCCGTAGGCGTTACTGGAATCTGTGAGTTTGGGAGGTAGGAGCTCCCTTCGGTGGGCCCAAACCGAGCCTCATCCGTAATTTTTTTTGGACCAGATGCACTTGCCATCTACGGCCTTGTTGCTTTCGCAAATATGCTAATCCAAGCATTCGGATTGCGGAAATGGAATCTGTTAGATCCGCGGTTGGAGCTCGTTCGGTGGGACCAAACTGAGCGTCACACTTGGAATTTTTTTTGGACCGGATGCACCTGCCATTCGCGGCCTTGTTGCTTTTGCAAACATGCTAAACCAAGCATTTTAAAGGCGGAAATGGAATCTGTTAGATCCGCGGAGTTCCTGAGTTCCGGAGGAAGACTCTCATGCCGCGGCGTTATGGAAGGAAAATCTCATGTACACTACCTTAGCTTGTGTGCATTGTGTCTTCGGGTTCTGTGGTTTGGGTCCTTACTCGTGATTTCAACACAGCCATCGCTTCTAAAAAACTGGTGTGGAACTTGTACAACCTGACTTGAGCTCACGGAAATTGCAGCAACCACAGATGATGAGGAACACAAGGAGTCGCGCGACGCAAGGTGCATGTGAAATAAGTGTCGCTCCAGCACTTGCAAGAATGAAGAGGGTACGATTTCCTTCAGTTTGGTGACTTAATGCTGCAATGCAATGGTTTTGTGGTTTTCTGCATCGCTTGTCTCGTCTGTTGTTGAGGATGCTCGCGGTGGTACCTTGAGTGTGGCGGTAGTACTTCAGTGCCAAGTCTCGTTCCGATTGTACAGTACAATTTGAATTTGGGGGGTTGTCGTAGCACAGGAAAGCAAAAATCCTTCTCTAAGGCTCAATATTTCTTAAAAGAGGCCCTAAAGTGACTCGAGTATCGTTCCCACGAAGATCGAATTTCCTAGGTTCACAATTACCGAAAAATGGTAGAGTGATGGTCACGAAACACACACAAACACAAAACCCCAAGCAAAACAATAGATCGGAACTTCCACTTGGTCTCCTTGTTTCCTTGGACAAACATGACCGGATCTCTCCGGTCCAATAATTACTACTACACTTTAGACCGGATCTTCTCGATCTAATAACACTGACCGGATTGATTCCGGTCTAACACCCACTGGTTTATCATACAGACTCTCTAATTAGTTAGTTTACTACCCCACGGCTTTACACTACCCTGTAATTCTCCCAACACTTCTATTCACATACCTTTGGTAGTTACATGTATTTACGTTTTTCAGACCGGAACCAGAACCCGCGTTTCCACAGATTTAACCTTAACCTCTAGTATTCACATCCGGTCTAGATCTCTAATTGTAACCATGTGGATTTTAACCTCTCGACGAGGGATCTGCTTAATTGGGCTTTAGGAAGGAAGCTTAACTCCTACCCTTCCATTTTAAAGTGTTAGAAGTTTCACTATGTGATCAAACTTTCAAAAATAAACTTTCAAATCCTACAAATGAGAAAACAGACCGTCCTCACAACTGGAAAGGAAACGCAGTCGTGTCCAGCAGGTCACGCAAGCCGGTCTAATCCCTCCTGACCAATGCTACAATGACAGCCTACTGAGTTAGTCCTAAATCCGGTCTGAACTAGCGGGAAAGAAAGGGGAAACGAGCACTACGGAGGTGTGCTAACCCTTACTCTTTCCGGAGATTGGTCCTCAATCCGTACTCCCTTCCGAGTCCACTCCTAGTCCACACTAGAGATCCCTTCTGCCTCCATCCACACGCACTAATTCAATACTGGACCGGATAAACTCAGCATCCGGGTACACCTTGTATCCACTTACACTCACTTTCCAGCCTGGACTTCCAAAACACGGACAAGTGTCAAGTACACACAACTATGATTTCTTTCAATCACGCCAAGAGCGAACTCCCAAGTACTCATGAATATAAGAAGGTAAGATAAAGATGCACACCGGGACCAAAGAAGTCCCGGATTTAAATACTAAACTACTCCCTCAAAATCCTAACCTAAAAGTAACGCTCCAGCCAATCAGGGCTCAACACGTTTCATTCCCTTACTAATTTATAGCCTTGTTGACTTTCACTCAAACTCCCACTACTTCCGCTAAAAGTGGATCTCAGATCCTATAATTACGGACCCGGTCACTTTCCAACTGCTAGTGGCCATGTCACTCAAAAAGTAAACTGCCTAATTATGTACAACTATCCCTAAACTTCAGATTTTCACTACCCTATCCTCAGAAATTTACCCTACATGACTTTCTAAGTTTTTAACTTCTTCATGGCCGGCTTCTTTCCGGTTCCGGTCTTCTATCCCTGGTGTACCTTACCCCGAGCGGTAAGCTTCTTTTTCTTGGATGCTGCAACCTTGGTTGCCCGAGTCTTTGCCAGTGCTTGATCTGGGTCAGAATACGGCTCTGAGTCCTCCTCAGTACCGGATTCTTTATCCTCGTCCTCTTCTTCTTCCTCTTCCTCCTCGTCATCATCCTCTTCTTATGTGTCATAATTGGAGGCTTCTTCTTCTGCGTGGTTAGTGTGGGTGGAACATTGGCCCTAGCACTCTGAGGAGTGGTTTCCTCAATTGGTCTGCTCTTCCCGGATCCTTGCCTCTGTGATCCGGTCTTCCTTTCCTCTATTGACCCAGTTTCGCTTCCCAAAGCTAAGTTGAGTAGGATGGAAGGAAATACCTTCTGTGTCTTTGCAGGAGGAGGCGGAGAGACTGGAGATAACTCACTAAGGTCGATAAACTTGGTACTCAGCCCTGGTTTGGGCACGTTCTTCTTCTCGGATGGTTCCGGTCCAGATCTCGTCTTCTCTTCAGCTGCGGCCTTCACCTCTTCCGATGGTTCCCTCGCCTTGCTTGTTGTCTCCGCTTCTCCGGTCTTCTCTTCCTTAGCAGCTTCTACTGCTCGCGCTGCATTAAGAGCAATGTCCGTTACTTCCCCCAGTAGGGAAGTCATTTCTCCTTTAGGCTTTGAACGGATGGAAGAGCTTGGCACATCCTCCATCTTGTCCTTCGCCTTTACTTCTTCTTCGGTGACCGGAAAGGGTGCTGGTGCGAGTTCCGGTTCCGTTTCCGGTCCCTGCTCCCGCTCTCTTCGTTCTTCTACCTCCTTCATCACCTCGCGCAGTGGCTCCACTATTGCCTCCATCTTGCGGTGGTAGGACACTAGCGCCATCATCAGGTTGGCTGGAATTTGCTTTCCGGTCTTCATCACCTTCTCGTCAAACAACATTGCTTTGTTGATGACTTCGCCTGGATTGCCGATGAACTCTCGGATCGCCTGAAGGTTCTTTGCGGCTGTCTTGGAGAATTTCCTCTATTGGTCCATTTCTTCTCTCTTCTCCTCCAACTCCCTCGTTAGCTGGTCCACCTTACTCGCGCCTTCGCTAAGCTCTTTCTTTACCGCTTCCTTCATCTTCCGGTCTAGTTGGGCAACGAACTACTGCGGCTAATTGACCTTCAACAACTGACACAGTTCTTGAATGATCTCCTGGCTCTTCCCATATTGGACCCGGAACTCACTGAGTTCCCTCACAATTCGACCTAGGGGATCCTGGTTCTAGACCGGATCGACTCCCTTACTACCTTCTCCTATTTCTGAGTCTTTCTCTTTACAGTCCTGCCTCCTCCACTAAAACTTAGCTTCCTCGACCGGTATAGTGTCTGCCTCTGAATCTTCCTCTTCTTGCCCGGCTTCTTCATCCGGGTCTTCTATATCGAATTCGAACATGGCTCTGGCCGTATCATATGAATCTATCTCTCTTTTTGTAAGCCAGCCATGTGCTTGATACAAGTGGTAGAGAAAAGGGGTTATAGGGGAAGGCTTAGACTTCCCTATACCTCCTACCAATCTCTTGATCTGATCTCTCATCACTACGCCCCAATCTACTTTCCGGTCACCCGACAGTGCACCGAAAATAGTGTTCGCTAGGGTGACCGTAATCCTGTTTGGTTGCTCTGGACTAAAGATGGCTGCTAGGTACTTCATTAAACGTTTCTCCCTACCATTTATGCACTCTGCCACAGGGAAACCATCCTTTTTCGTTGGGGGATTCTGGAACTTACCCACGTAGAAGTGATCCGTCCGGGAAGCCGGTCCCTTGTCCATCTTCTTGAAATCGTACATCTCCTTCCACAGCGTTGGAGTCCAGTCTTCAGGCCGGCTTCTCGACGTCCCCTTCCACTTCCTTAGCGGCGCGCCGATTACCTCCCTCACGATCTCCTCGTCTTTCAAATTCCATGTCCGAGCTAGAAATCCCTCACACCCCATCTGTCGGAGGTCTTCTTCTAGCTCCGCTTTCTCTCGTGGATCCGCTGGTACCACCGGCTTCACCATGCGCAAGGATATAGCTACCTCTTCTCTCACCATCGTGGGCTGTTCTCTCAAACCCTCTCAAACCCTCTCAGTGATCGGAATCACTATTTGAGGTCTCACAATCACTCGCACTCTAGTTTTCCTATTCTGCTCAAGGACCCTTCTCAAAAGTTGTCTCACCAGTACACTCCTGACTCCACACTCATACGTGAACTTCTAAGTGAACTCTCCTCTCAAGACCTGTCTGTCCTTAATCCGGTCCGTAAACTGAGCCCGTAACTTCTTCTCTTTGGCTGACATATAAGTACACCTCAAATGCTCCTCACCAATCTCTTCTCAAGGTAGCTTCCGCGCAAAAGGAGGTCTGAGCCACCTGCCCCTCCTATTTCTAGAGCTGCACTCACCCGGCCTGTTACAGACTTACAGGTGACCGTTTTCTTCAAAATAGACCCGCTCTCAAGTATGGTCTAGAACTAGGTAGGCACCCGTTACACCCGGATTGCCTGTCTTCCGTTTCCGGTCTCCGGTCTTCTATTTTATTCCGGTTTCTGGTTTCTAATGAAAATCACTCTGACCTACTCCTGACCTATCTATGCCGTTTCCGGACTTTCGGTTTTCGGTTTCCGGTTACTTCTGTTAACACTATTATCTATTCTAAAATTATTCCGGTATCCGGTCCCTAACTACTTACGGTCTACTTTTCTAAAGAAAAACAAAAAAAATAGGGAGTAAAAAGAGCTCTATTCCCCTTATTTCCCTTCTAAACCTAAAGACTGGATTTCCGTGCTCCCATAGAGGTCCTGGTGAGTGTTGTCAGACAAGCCTCGGATCCGAGGCTGGTCTGGCAGCACTCACCAGGACCCCCGATTATTTTAAAACCTGATCGACCTCTGAAGCATCCGAACTCGGCTTGGACCTGGTATGTCTCTCTGTTTTGAGTGAAATCCAACCGCACGTTCCACTCCTAATGGTGCGGTTCCGTGAATTCATTCCAATTTCAGCCTTGAGACCCAACAGTCTTGAGAGTGGAAACAATCTTGTTCGTTCAGTCTCGGTCGGATTGTACAGTACATTTTGAATTTGGGGGGGTCCTGGTGAGTGTTTCCAGACCAGCCTCGGATCCGAGGCTGGTTTGGAAGCACTCACCAAGACCCCCATTCTTTTAACACAAAAAAGATTTCAATGTATCCATCCTTCCTATATGTGGACCTTGTACGATTCTCCTGCTGAGTGAAGTGAAGCCACAACCTGATCTCATGGTGTTGCCCTTCCGCCAAATGAACCTGGCGACCATACTCCCCATTAAAACCAGATCACTTTGATTTATCAGAAGGGGATGGTGAGGTGATCAAATCAACACCCGCTAATCCCTTGTCGGTATAGACATGGTTGAGACTAGGACGGTATGTAATTGTATCAGAGTTACAACTTTTGTTCTTGATTAATGAATACGTCCTTGTCATTGTAAAGTGAAATCTATGAGAATTGGGGGGTCCTGATGAGTGCTGCCAGACCAACCTCGGATCCGAGGCTAGTCTAGCAGCACTCACCAGGCCCCCCCTTTTTTGGATAATTCTCCAATTCTAGGCCCGCTACAATTTCCATGTTCAATGAAATGGAGCCAGAGGTTGCACTCCTCGTGCTGCTCTTCCGCCGATTCCTTTCAGTTTTAGCCTTGCGACCATTCTCTCCCGCAATTAGAAAACTTTGATTTCTCATCAACTACTGGTGGTGTCTTCAAATGAGCACCGAGAATCCCTAGTTGGCATCTTTTTTCAGTTGGGAGTAGGATGGTATGTAATCGTCTTTGAGCCCCTACTTCTAATCTTGATTCTTGAAACAATCCTAAGAAAATAAAAATTTGTGAAACAAGGGGGGTCCTTGTGAGTGTTGCTAGATAAGCCTTGGATCCGAGGCTGGTTTGGCAGCACTCACAAGGACCCCCTGTTTTCTTAACAATATACTTTTATTTGAAATCTCTTAAGGTCCAATGGATGAGTGGCCCATTTTTTTATTATGTGTTCGTGTCATTCCCAGGAGACTATAATTTCGTGTTTTTGTATCATTTGGAAATGAAGCCTAATGTTGGAATTTTAGGGGGTCCTGGTAGGTGTTGCCAAACAAGCCTCCGATCTGAGGTTCACATGGCAGCACTCACTAGGACCCCCATTTATTGGACTGAGGTTGAGGATATGCACGCTTTGGAGATTATTTCTGAAAATTCACCACTGATTATTCCTCTTATTACCGGTGTTTGAATGCATAATAAATGTAGTAGTGATTATGACTCTCATGCCGCGGCGTTATTCTGTTTCCCTATTGGGTGTGGCAGTATTTCGTGATCCTAATGATTGTCACCGTGTATTCATATCCTGTTGATTCTTTTAGTATTTAGTGATTCTATTGATTCTTAGTGTTTTTGGTGATCCTCATGATTCCTACATTGTTTGGTGTTCAATGTGATTCATATAGTGTTTGTTGATCTTGTTCATTCTGACAGTAGTAGGTGATCTTGATGATTCTTATAGTGTTTGGTGATCCTTGTGATTGTTTGGACTGGATTTAGAGATTAATAGGAAAGATTAAAGCAGACCTTCTTGGTATGTACTCATAGATCTTCACATGCATTGGTCAATTTCCTTTATCTGATTTGGACTTGGAAAAGTTTATTTCAAAGCCAAATGCACTCAAGCAATATGATTGTGGTGTTTGATGATTTGGCTTATGGATTCCTAACTTTGAAAATGTTGCATTCCAAAAAAGGTCAGACATGGGCAAAATGTCTCTTCATCATCGACAGCACCTCCTCACGTCCCAGGCACTCATGAGGCAGAACCATCACAGGCTCTTTTACCGCTAAAGGAAACTATGGAGGATTCCAGCGATTCCAATGAAGAGAAAGACATGGAGGAGCAAGAAGTTTAGGATGAGGAGTTGGTAAGTTTCAATGATGTCATGGAAGCAGCTGAGTTTGCTGTTGATGCATTTGAAAGTTCTAAACTCAGTCGAGTGAGTGACACCCAATCACCAAGACATGCACGTCACCTCACGTCTGTCCAGAAACGTAGACGTCTTCAATTTATCCTTGAGAAGGCTAGAAACAACCCAAACAAGTGTATGTCTCCCGAGAGTTCGGACACTGAGTACACCTCAGACACAGAAGTGTCCATCACCATTGATGGGCCACTGATGGAGAAGACCTTTGATTGTGCACGTAGCGCATTTCATGGTTTAGGAGAACCCATCATCATTCTTCTGAGCTCTGACTCAGAGGAAGATGTAGAGATAGATTGATCCCATTGTATTGGATTTCTTTTAAAGACATATCGCGTCAAAACGTGTCTTATAATATGCATGTCCTTTGATCTCTAAACTCTGCCCTCAACTGCTTGACTACTCATGCAATCATTTGTTTATTGAATCCCACTATGGTTTTGTTTGAACGGAATTTTAGATTCCTCAATGAGAGTATAGGCATGTTGCTTAATTTCATGGGTGAACCTCGTAGATGGATGGCATTCCTACAAACATTTGGCACAAGGAGACTATTCTAGAAATGCCGAAGACCAATGATTCAACGCAACCACCCATTACAGGTGAAGATGAAGGTGAAAATGAAGGAGATGCGGTGGATGAGGACGTTATTGATGACCTATTGCTGGATGATGACAAAGACTTGTTGGAAGACGATCTCTGACAATATCACAAGGTGGACTCAGTGAATACCATTGCTTCATTGAGGATGAAGCCGACTCACCTCTTCCGACTACAAATCCCACTTTGCCAAATGGTTCCTATGCCCATGGTGAGACCGACTCTGTCATGTGATCTTGATTTCTTGGAGCATGAGTTCAGCAAAGGTTACCGAGATGGAGCGGCAGTTTTCTATGTCACAACAACGGATGAAGGTGGACAGAGCTCACAATTCACAGAAGAGGAGATAGAAAAGTGGGATTCGTTGTGGAAGGCAAAGAATGACATCTTCAATGTTAGTGTGAACTCCGAACCTGAGTTGAGGTTTCTGAATAACCTTAAGTTCTATGTTTGTGATGGTAATCACCGACTCATCTCATGGATGAACTACATTACCAAAAAACACTCCAAAGACGAGGAGTGGCATTACGCGGGGGACTCCATTGTACTAGATACCAAGGGCAAGACTGAATTGGTCATGCATGTCATGCATGACATTAACAAGTAAGTCTGTTCTCTACCTCATTGGAACTTTAATGTTTGACTTGTTTTCATTGATTTGAACTACGTGGCAAGTGTTGGGTACAGCACTAATTGAAATTGCTTCTAAACGCATCAGGTCCACAGAAGACTCGCACGTGAAGACCAATTTGATGCACACATTATACCGTGTTCAGAAATATGGTCTCCTTCCTATTGAGCGGTTCAAAGAGATGCTGAGGCCGTCGGAGCTCCGATTGTGTAGTGCCTCTAAAGCTAAAAAGACTTGGTATTCTATGCCATTGCAAGTCTTCACGTCGTTTGTTTTCAGGGTGAGAATCTTTGTGAATGCTTCTCCATTCATATGTATTATGTTTTTTTGTACCTTCTTATTATACAAGCATTAATGTGAAATTTTTTCCTGTCCCACTTCTGCAGCAAGAAATTGCCCAGTCTGCAGATGCAGCAGTGCGGAGGTACAATGAGATGACTCCAGAGGATGATAGAACTGAGGAGGGACTGGCGTATGCTATGAGATCCGGAGCACATGAGAAGACTAGTAAACTCAATGTGAAAATGTCTAAGTTGGTTGCGGTGGCGAATCCAGCTAACAAACAAGGTTTTTTAGATGAGGTGATTTTATGACCCACGTCATAATCTGAATCCATTGATGTCATTGGGACATTGAAATGTAATAGCCTTTGCTTTTCTTTTGTTGACCAGATTGAGAAACATTGGAGTTCCAATGAGGTTCCGGAGATGACTCTAGAAAAACTCCAAATGGTGGCCACTTGCAATACCTCGGCAGATCACAAGATAAAATTTCTGAAGTGGTGGAATTCTTCTATGCCATCACGGAATTCGAGACGTTTTCCGCCTAGGTCGGTGTCAGAGACCTTACTCAGTCCTTTCTTGAACCGTTGTGTTTGGTACGTAGGGGTAAGGGATTACCTATTCATGTAATTCAAATTGAAAGCCATTACAGGTCGTACTCACTAGGATTTTGAAAAATTCAAATTACATTCACTACATATTATATGATTTCTAAAATTTCTTCTCCTTCCATAGATTGAAGATGCAATCGTGCAATACTTTGAAGAAGTTGTCAAGCAGGACAACATCATCATCGATATGAAGGTTCCACTTCAGCTAGAAACCTTATCGGAATACTTGGAAGGCTGGAGGAGGAAAATCTGGGATCAAGGGTTCTTGGCTCATCTTATAGGAGCGAAGTACTTCAAAAAAAGCAACAACTTCAACACTTATGAGGGGTCCCAACAAGCAGTGAAGAGGGTCCTTTTTTGGTATGTCTTCAACTAGATAAAGAAATATTCATTTTAAAGTGATAATGTCAACTAAGAGTATCCTTTAACTTGGCCTAAAACACGTAGTTGAACAACTAAACTTCTTTGAGGTATAGAATGGAAAAAAAAGGGAGCTAGGCCTCTCACTACTTGTAGAACTTGCCTTGGATCCGAGGCATCCTCAAAAAGTAGTTGGTGGTCCCCCATTTCTATCCTTTGGAAGGTCTAGAACTTAATTTTCTAATCTTCTATTTTTTGAGATATAAGAAAACTTGCTTTCAAGCAAATGTATGCATGATTGAAATTTTCTATGGTCTAATTTGATTTTTACATTTATTCCTTACTTTTTTTTGTTATCATGATGTAGATATTTCAAGTTTGAATTGGAAGGAAAAGGAACCATCCAAAGGACAGACCTTCCTCTATTCCTTCCGGTCTTTCTAGATCGCAGTTCCGCAAGTTGCATGTACACAGCAAATCAACTTAAAACATTTACCACAGCTCATCTAAGTGGCGGTGGATGGTACATTGATTGCCCAATATCGTACACGCATCCATCGGAGGTACACCTCCGAAATTCTTTGGAGGGCATTGGAACGGTGGATATGGATGTCAATGAATTTGCAGGCCTTACCGAAGATCAGAGGAGGAAGGCAATTGCAAAGAGGGACCACGCTGACAAGAAGAAAGCAGTCCGTCTCCAAATTGCTTTAGATAACAAGCAAAAGAAGGAGGCAGAGCGTTTGGCAAAGTTGGAAGAAAAGGAGAAGGAGAAGCAAAAAGAGAAGGAGGAGAAAGCCAAGGCAAGGGGGAAGAAAAACGATGATGGTGATATCATCGTTCCATCATCATCAGCAGTCAATCAGAACTCGCAGTTGGTGGAGGGAAGTCAGAGTGGGATGAAGAGGAAGGCTGTGCTTGCCAAGTGGATGGAGGATATGGTGACACAAGGCACGCAGGTCGTTAGACTAGATGATGATGACGTGAAGTCGGAGGAGTTCATCTTGAACGCATCTATTATTGACATCATGGACAATTTGGAGAGTTCACCACCAAATTCTTATATTGAGGTCATGGACTTCATTTGAAAGGTATGTGGCACCATAAAATTCAATTTGTAACTTCAATGGATTTTCTAAATAAAAAATGGTCTCATTTTGAACTTTCTAATAATATGAACAATTACTCCATTGTAGGCAAATGCAGGTAAACTTCGCTCACTAAACGGTAGAGTGAGCCAGGAGCCTTTGGTGGGGGGAATGCTGGTATGCGAGCGGGGGTCTGTGAGCGGCGAGCTGGAAGCGGGCATTAGTGAGCAAGGAGTGGTAATATTGGAAGAAAAAAGAATGGGTTTAAGAAAAAAATAGGATTAAAAAAATGAGATAGTGGATGAAAGAAGGAATGAAAGCGGATTTGAAAAATGGATGAAAAAGTAGATGACAATGGATGAATGTAGTTGGGTTTAGGGTTGAAAGTGGATGAAAGTGGATGAATGTAGTTGGATTTTGGATGAACATGGATGAGAAATGGATGAAAGTTATTGGGATTTTGGATGAATGTGGATGAAAAAGTGGGTGAGTGTGATTGAAAATTTGGATGAGAAGAATATCTTTTTTCAAAAAAGAATTGAACTAAGAGAAGTTGGAGAACCAAGTTAAATTAAATTTTCAAAAATTATTTAGACTTCAAATCCTTTTAATTGAAATTTATGAGCCAGAGAGTTTGGAGTTTAAATCATTGTGGTGGAGAATTGAGTTGAGAATCTAGTTTTAAAACTTTGAAAATCAAAAAGTGGCTGGCTGGCTTCTCACCCATAAGGTGTTGCTCTCTGGAAATGATATTCTGCTTTTATATGAGTCTATTTTGGTGATGTTTACGTAGTGTTTTGAGACCTTAAAGTATGCTGTTAATGGGCGTGCTAATTTCCAAGGTTTTGATTATTTATCATTAATGTGACTGTAATGGAACGAACTTATTCATGATTATTGAGACGTGCGTTTTGGGCACCTGGTTTTTGCTTACATCCTGGGTACTTATATGATTTGCTGCTCTAAGTGCCGCAGACCGTGCAGGTGTGGTGAATGTATTGAAGGTGAGTATCAGTTCTTTCTCTAACCTCAGTGTTCTGCTGTCATTTGACTTCCCTCTTTTGGTTTAGGCTGTTTTCATCTGGTCCAAGTTACTGAAATCAAAAGTATAAGAATATCTATAAATTTTCAACTTGTTTCTTTGACCTCAGACCTTTGATTTCTGGAATTATATTACCATTTTTGTATTATGGTGGCAATTCGGTTCTGAGTGGTGGAATTTCATGACAAGCTGCAGTCGCTAGCGGGACAAGCATCTGGCTATTTAGATTCGCTTCCCAAGAAAGTGAAGCGACGTGTGGCAGTTCTCCAGGAGCTCCAGGTCGGTCTCTTCGGGACTCAGGAGGTCACATTGGAGAGTTCATTTGTTTAGGGTTTAGGAAGCACAACTTATGTTTTGGCCTGCTCAATGTGGATAAAAATATTCTTCTGGATTGTATTACCATCTCAAGGAGTTTTCCCATTTGTGGCATACAGGCTGATCACGATGAGCTCGAAGCGAAGTTCAATGAGGAGAGAGCGGCGCTTGAAGCCAAGTATGCGAAATTATATGAACCTCTTTATGTAAAGGTATGTAAATTTATCTTAATTGAGGAATAGTAGAGTACACTGGGCAGCTTCCGGCCTCACATACTGGTTTGGGGCTTGTCTACCTGATTCTTTCCAAACTTGAATTCGGAGGGTAATTTTATAAATATCTGCTGTTGTTGCAGAGAGCGGATATTGTTAGTGGTGCTGTTGAGGTTGAAGCTGCCAAGGATGAAGCTCCTGAACCTGAAGATTCCACGGCAGAGGGCAAGGAGGAAGGTGCATATCTCTTTGTACCAGTAGTATTTTTTAGGGTAAACGGTATAGCTCAGGCTTGAATGCCATTTTCTTTCTATTGTGCAAAGATTGAGGTCTTGCACGTGTTCTTATGGTTCTACTTTTCACTCTATTGTTCTTATGAATGTTAGAATGCTCTTATGCATTATGGTGGTAGCAGTCCTATTGTCCAGATTCATTACTGATGTTGTACGTACTTAAACCTTGTTTTGCAGTCAAGGGAGTGCCAGAGTGTTGGCTGACAGCAATGAAGACCCATGAGATTTTGAGCATGCAGGTATACTTGTTCGTTTGAGACTTTGGATTTACACTAACACCTAATTTCTTAGAGATCATATCAAGAATAAATACTTCGTTCATTATTGGATTCAATTTTGTACCGACCTCCCTTGGTGTTCGCAGATTACTGAGCGCGATGCAGATATTCATAAAAAATTCAGAAGTAAAAGTAGGGCAGGCACTCAAAATTTCCTTTCTATTAGGATGCACCGACTCATACCCGAATCTACAGTAAGTTATACAGACTTGACCTTATTTGAAATCTGCGTCAAGGGAAGGCTTCCTGTCCATTAGTATCTCGAGTAGTACAGATGCTGCAACAAGCTTCGTAAAATTTAAGCGTTACAGGCATGCAAAGATACGGAACACAGCTGACACGCGAAGATTTGACGACGTACTAGCAAGCTGGAAAAAAAATGAAAAAGAATATTCCAGATTTGGAATGTTAGTCCACTTATATCAACCTCAATATAAGGCAGCTTTCTGTGTGACCTAAGTTCTAGAATCCAAGTGCAGGAACTGACACAAAATCTTTTGCCAAATCTTTTGTGTGAAGCCAGAGATCGTCTACTACTGAGACTCGATAGCTTAGGCAATAGAGTAACTCATCCTACTAATAGACTGCACTACAAGATACCATGTGTCGAATGCATGACTGAAAGATGGAACCCTCTAGTCACTCAATACACTTCCTCATTGAAAGGAATGATTGGAAATTGGGAATTGCAACATTCTCATACTGCTCCCGCCTGCCTGCGCTTCGTTGCGTTTGAGACAGCGATTTTGCTACGTTTCTCAGTGTTTTCAGCAACAATACGGTTGCTGTTAGGAGAGTAATGGCGCAGCCACTCCCCTTGATACCACTGCACAATGGCAATACCAGCATTAGAAAAGTAGAAATAATAAGGCAGAAAATTTTGTACCGATAAGGTCTTCTCAAACTCGCTTTTGTGGCCAAGACTATGAATACCATTTCGAATATTAGAGTTCCTCATCCATCCAGAATGGCTTGCGTATGGTTTTCAGTAGGATTTGAAACAAAGTGCTGAATAAATCGCTAACCTGCTGAGGACGCATGATTTTAGTGTCAGGGTCGTCAATGGATTCTTTCCAGTGGGCAAGATATCCAGCCATACGGGGAATGGCGAAGAGTACTGGGAAAAACTCAGTTAGAAATCCCAGTGCCCTGCACGAATAGAGCCAAAAAACAAGTCTAAGAGGGTAGACGATTGGATAGATAGAGAAGCCAGACGACTCAAAAAGTTATTAGAAACGCAAAAGGTTCTAAGATTTAAGCATTTGACCATACAACAAGCAAAGCAGAAAAGCAATAAACGAGCAAAAAATATTCAATCCAAGCAAAAGCATCTGACTGTGCTCAACACAACGGACGTTCTAAAAGCAGTTCACCCTAGCGACTTAATGTAAAAGTGACAAGCTTCTTCTCCTGAGCAATATTGTAGGGATTACCTATGAATTTTCCGAAAACCAAAATCTAAGTATATGTTATCTAATCACTTGCCAGCACCCAACATTTTCGAAGGTTAGCCGGAAAAAAAACGCACAACATCTAACAAGTTACGCACCTGTAAATGACACCCGAATAGAAGTCAACATTCGGGTATAATTTCCTCTTTACAAAATATTCATCCTCAAGAGCAGCCTTCTCCAAAGCAACCGCCACCTGCACGCAAAAACAAGAACGTAAACGTCACTCTCCGGTTAGTCACAACATTGGGCATCCTCTAGTCAGAAGGTAAAGAATACAAAAGCAATCAAAAAATGGAACCACACCAATTTGTCCCAGATCGATCTGACCTTTCCAAGAATGCGCACAATCTGCTTGTCCCTCACAGCTTTGTTTGCGTACAAATCTTGACCCTCATAGTACACCAAAATTTCCAAACAACATATGTCAGCCTTGTTGACCAGTTGAAATACCCAGATGATTTGAATCAATGAGATCTACATCAACAATCCCCACTCGGTAAAATCTCGAGAACTCGCATCTCATGTGCAAGAATCGTCCATCCAACCAAAATGTAAGATCGCATGAACTTCAGAGTCAATGAGAAAAAACTATGTCTCTTGCAACAATCCCGCATGACTATAAAGAGGGTATTGTACAATCTGCACATGCTTCGCACAGAATAAAACACGGAACTAAACTAAACTATTCTTTACATCAAGACAAATCACGAAAGTTAAGAAGTTTAATATCTGATAAATAAATTGTACCTGAAGAGCAGGGTTGGCATCTGGGTGAAAAGACGACAGAGCACAGATGGATCCAACTAGCATTCCCATGGGATGAGCGTCATGTGGTAGCGCAGCTAAAACATTCTGCTCCCACATGAGCAGATGCAGAACCCATCAGATGTTACCATAGTGCAGTTTCACAGGTTAAGTCTGGAAGTCTTAAATGCAGATTCGTGAACAAAATCTCAAGAAGAGACAATCAATTAACACTGAAGTGTAATTATTTTTTTAAAAGCTTGACGACTCTGTATTACAATCTAGATAACAGAATGATTTGAAGAGGAAAACAAGACACACTAGTACTCCTTCTGGAACAGCAGAGTGCTGGGATATAGAAGCCTCCCAGTCAGACAACTGATCTTTTGTCGGTAAATTGACGTACACTGCAGATACCAAACTTCGTCAAAACATCACATTATATAAAAGATCCCTAATGTGATCAGCATCTAATATTCAGATTGATTGGCCTCACAAAAAATGTAAAATGAGGGATTCTGATCTCAGAATTTACTAATACTCATTGAAGCAAAACCCAAAACCGCGTTTTCCAATGACACTCAGACATATAGAAGTATGACCCAAATAATGAATAACAATGAGGTCGTCAAGGCCCCGTCAATCACAGCTATATCCATCACCAGTGTGTGTTCAGAAAAACAGACGTGAAAGACACTTACTCAAAAGGAAAGCAACCTCAGGAAAGGTGCTCTTTTCAGCAAGCTCCTCAATGGGATAACCTCGGTATCGCAAAATACCCTTGTCTCCATCAATGTATGATATTGTTGAGCGCACGGGTGCGGTATTCAAATATCCTGGATCGAACAGTCTAAGTCCATTTCCATCTCCACCAGCAGTAATCTGCAGGAAATCACACCACCACTCGTTAAACAGCCATGTGACAAGTTATGGGAGCTGTCGGATGTCTTAAGACTTTCCTAGTACGTCATCAAATATCCAACAAACGTATCTCCGAGTCTCTCACCACGTACAAAACAAAACAAATCACTGCAACGATTAAAAATTAAACTCAACCTCTTACCTTCTTGAAATCTGTAGCTTTTACTGTTCCTCCTTCACTGATTCCAATTTCATACTTCTTCCCAGTCCGATTGTCCACGATTGTCAAAGTCCCTGCTCCACCTGAAAATTTTGGTGCGGTTTGAGCTGATACAGTGAATGCTTCAAGCATTGGAGAACAAGATGAGCTCCCTGATTCTAAATGACCTTGCAAGATCGATAGTCTCTTCGAGGCAGACATCTCTGAGGCGCTATGAGCTTGCTCCATATCTACAAAACAGAACAGATCAGACACCAGGAGTCTCGTGTGAAAAACAGTTTTGATAAGAAAAGCTGAATAGGTCCTCTTCACTAATTGTGACGCCAGCAAACAGACAAGAGAAACAGAAGGCTACATCATAAACAACTTTTTCATAAGCAGAGACAAACCAACAAGAGACCTGCCATCCAACACATTAAGTGAATCCATCACTATAGTCCTCCAATCTAAACTCAGTGAAGATCTCACTGTCTTCAACGTCCAAGCATATTCTCATAATAATGATCTTTTCAAAGCCATTTTCCGGTTTCCGTTGTTATACTTCCCAAGGAAAGTGTCCAAGTATTCTTGCAGAGGACATTAGGACGTTTCGCACATTTCCTAAAGATCAAAAGTACATACTAACTCCCTGAGATTTATGTTCCCTATCCAACCTTCAGGCTTATTTACATTCTTATATGCTCAATTATCTGAGTCCTTCAATCATCATTTTCCCTCCCTACCCCGTTCAGTCCTGTCTATTTTGTTCGCAGAAATTTAGCATCCATCGATCCTCCACAGCCAACAACTAATGTCAGTCAAAAACTTCATACCGCTCAAGCTGAAACAGCAACAAAGACAGTAATAGATAAAGGTCAATCACTCGTGAACATCTGCCTAATCACACTACGAATGAAGTATTTCCGACTAAAGCTGGAACCAGAACCAAAAATCTACAGGAATACACACTAATCATCAAACTCCGCCGATAAAAAACTTCTATTGCATTGGAGAATTCAACAATGACTTACATCATCCGTACACCAATGATCAAAAAGCAGAGGTAGCAATCAGTGAAAAAGAACTCCCGGCTTTCCAGAAATATAAACTAAAATTGCGCAACAAGATTTCACTCACGATTATGCCAATTGGGAAAACTATAAACAAACTCGTTACACTCACCTGCCATGACCTGAAATAGTAAAATTCGTTCACTACAAAGAGAAGGCAATCGCATACTTCCAAATTCCCAACCTAAACGAAATGAACCTTAGCAGCATTAAAAATTCAACTAAACTCGGGCTGAAACTCCGATCAATACAACTCCGTCGGAATTAAAGCAAACCGCCATTCTCGCACCTAATCGAAATAACAAATTCTAAATTCAAGAGCTCACAGAGTTTCCAGTAGATAGTATAAAATTGCGAGGAAAAACCAACACGATTACACTCACAATTACGTAAACTACGAACAAATTAGTTACACACCTACCAAACCCTGACCTCGTTAAATTAGTTTTCTAAGAAAAGAAGGCGATCAAGCTACCAATTCCGATATCACACATCCCAACCTAAAAACAAGAAAAACACAGCAGCAATAAAACTATTCTGCAACTCAGGTTGAAACTCCGATCAATAAAACTTCGCCACCGAAGAAAACTAAACAGTCATCCTCGCGCCAAATCGAAAAAAACCCAAATAAAAAAATCCACATCTCACGAAGTGCAAAACAATCATACACACAAGACAATCATACCAAAAGCGCATCAATCCTCTGCATAATCGAACTCCTGCTTCACAAAACTAAACCGCCATTCTTGCACCTAATTTTTAAGAAATAAGAAAATTCAGAGCTCACGGAGCGATCAAATACACAAGACGATCATAACACCATACCAAAAGTACCTCAATCCAGTTCACGATCGTGCTCCTGCTTCACTGGAAATTTTTCGAAAAAATGAAATAAGAAAGTCGGCTCAGATATCGCACCTGTTAATAAGCCTGAAGGCGCCGTGGCAATCTGTGTTTGGCAGCAACACACGCAATTGAAATCAGATGCAGAGCAAAACGTCAACAAGATGACAGAAGATGCAGAAACAGAAGCGGGCAGGGAAATTCTTCACTTGTTGATAAGACATGCTGCTAAACACGAAACAAGGCTCCGCCATCGCAGGAGCTTGCTCTCCTTGAAAATGAAAGCTCCACTTCCGTGTGAGCTGATTCTGCTCCACTATCCTAGCCAGACCGCGGCCCAACCTTCCGCCATTTTGGACTTCACCTAAATCCAAAATGCAGCAACCGACACCACAAATCGTGCTCCACAATGTGGATTGAACTCAAGCTGTAGGAATTGTAAGATACCGCAATAAGACGTGGGACAGACTTCATCCATTTTCAGGTAACCCTAACCTCATGCGACGATGACGACCTGACTTACACTTGCTCTGCCGCCCTTCCCCACCTCCTTCTTCTTCTCTTGCACCGACTCTACTTCGGCCATCGAAATTCAACTGCGGACTGCCGTGTACATGCTCCAAATTTCTCGAATAGGGCTAGTTGTGGATATTTTGCTGAAGATGGCGGAGAGGGTCCTGAGGTCGAGGAGCGCGCAACGAGGGGAAACTTCTGGCGGTGAAGCGGAGAAGACTGCTCCCAGCGTGCTAGCAAAGGACGGCGAAGCGGAGAAGACTGCTCCCAGCGTACTATCAGAGGTAAGTGGGATCGATGATGCGCAAAGTCTATTGCCCTGAGGTTACAGTCTCGGGACCGAGAGGGCTCTCTCGGAGAGTTGGGCACGGACAACCATGTCTTCTAAAAAGTATGTAGGTTCATGATTGCGCGAAGTCCGCTGCCCTGAGGATACCGTCTCGGGACCGAGAGGGCTCTCTCGGAGAGTTGGGCACGCACAACCATGTCTTCTAAAAAGTATGTAGGTTCATGATTGCGCGAAGTCCGCTGCCCTGAGGATACCGTCTCGGGACCGAGAGGGCTCTCTCGGGGAGTCTGTCACGGACAACCCTGTCTCGTGAAAAGTATTTGGGTTCATTATTGCGCAAAGTCTGTTGCCTTGAGGTTACCGTCTCGGGACCGAGAGGGCTCTCTCGGGGAGTCAGATACGGACAACCCTGTCTCGTGAAATGTCCTTCTCAAAATATAAAGAACCTTTGATAGAGCTACATGATTGGTTTCGGTGCATTGGGATATAGTAACAAATTCTTTTTAAGCTTCTAGTTGCGAAATGCTCGAAGGTAGGAGACAGTAAAGTATCCTCTCGGTCCAGAGAAGGCTCTCTCTAGGGGTCTGCCTCAACGCACACTCTCTTTTGCATTTGTCTATGAGATGTGAGGTCTTAGATGAGAGCCTTGTCATAGCGTCAAATGTAGCACAATATTGATGATCGGAGCTTCATATACAACATCATAAAAATTAATTCTCAATCTGATTTCAGTCCATGCGTAAACACTAATGACCATCCAATACCGTCTCGGGACCGAGAGGCCTTTCTCGGGAGGCCTAGTTTCGGAGAATGTCTCTTGTCTGATTAATTTCGAAGATTCTAGCTAAGGTGGAGCTTTGAAGGTGCTGAATGCTTGGGTTGTGAACGTCATTGGAGCTTCATTGGAGCTTCACTAGATGTTTATGGATTTATTTGGATCATTATCTTGAGCTTGAAAAGTGATTATTGTTAGTTTGAAGCCTTGATATGTGCAAAGGGTAGTATCCTTTGGATACCCTCTCGGGCCCGAGAGGCCTCTTTCGGAGAAGACTATTTGAAACACCTGATATTTGCATTTGTCCATGATAATCACAAATAGGCCAATGATTTGTTTTGGATTGTGTTGTAGGTTGAAGCTCTAGTGGCCGAGGAACATCCAGTACTACTTATTGATGTGGTACCTGAAGCAATGGTGCATGATGGACGCCCCGAAGACTCAGAAGTAATGCCAATTTCTCACCAAGTGTCTGGATCTATATTGCAAGAGGGTAGTCTCCAACCGGAGATTATTTCCGATGATGAGTTAGAGGACTATGAGATTCAAGGAGTGCCCAAGGATGCAATGGAAGATGACATCAGGCGGTCCCAAAAGCTTGACACTGTGTCCATCCTTCATGGATTGAGATTGACGTCTAATGATACTTCTCGGATGAAAATTCCTTTATGTAGATTGGTTCCGATGCCAATGGTGCGACCTACTCTTGCTTGTGACTTGACTTTGCTAGAAAATCAATTCAGTGGAGGTTACGAGGAAGGAGCTAGAGTCTTCTATGTTTCTATATCAAACGAAGATGGCCAAAGTGGTGTTTTCACACCTGCCGAGAAGGACGAGTGGGGACCAATTTGGAATGAAATCAACCATGATTTCAACACTTACCTCATGTCACAGGCAGCATTGCGACATTTGGTGGATCACAAGTTTTACGTATGCGATGGAAATCATAGAAGAATTGCATGGATGAATCACATTATGCGATTGCATGCAACAGAGAAAATATGGCACATCTCTGTGGATTCAATCGTTTTAGACACACGGAATCGAATCGGTTTGACGATGCAGGCTATGCATGATATTAATATGTGAGTGTTCCATTCTCCACTATGCTTTCATTTTTATGATGTACTCAAATTCTATGAATTGTAATATGATATAATATGATTTTATCCCATGGTGTGATAGGCAAACAGAGAGTTATCATGTGAAGACCAATCTCGTACACACGTTATATCGAGTTCAGAAGTATGGTGTCATGGACATTGAGAAGTTTAAAGAACTTCTATCACCGGAAGATGTGAACACCTGTTTGATGGTTACCCGGTCTAAGTGGTACTCTATGTCCCTCGAAGTCTTCACATCATTCATTTTCAAGGTATTACTTCCACCATATTTTTGTATTGATTTCAAGTGTTTTTATATGAATTTTTATATGTCGATATAAAAATGTTTATGTTTATGTTCTTTTCGTGTCTATTTGCAATTTTGTAGCAAGACATATCTGCAGCAGCCGATATTGCTGTTCGTAAATACAAAGAGGACACTCCTTGTGAAGAGGTGACGTCAGATGGTGTTGCAGCCGCAATGAGGAGCTCTATCAAGGATTCCACCGAGAAGTTTTATAAAAAAATGTCAAAGATGGTGGCTGTTGCTAATCCGGCTTTGGGAAAAGACTGGCTTCTTGAGGTATGCCTAAACCATCATTGATCAAATCTGCTCATATCTTCATACATGATGTATATTGAGTTCTAATTCTCATGCATTGCATTCTTGCAGATCCAAAGGCATTGGAACCTTTTTGCAACTCCGGAATTAACCTTAGAAAAATTACAAATGATAGCCACATCCTCTACAAGTGCGGAAAACAAGATTAAGTGGCTCAAGTGGATGAATGCATCCGGTCCTACTAGAGAGGCCCGACGCTTTCCTTCTCGTCCTGTCAATGAAGAGAAATTACTGATTTTTTTGGCAAAGGCTTCTTGGTATGCTGGGGTAAGTTTTCTTTTGATAAATGTTTAATTATATTTTATTTCAATATCCTTCAATTATATTAGTATGATTGTGTATAACGTACAGGAATGACCTAAAATTGATGTTTAACTTTGTATTTAGATGGAAGAGGCATCATGCGAAATGTTCGACAACATTGTTCAATCTGACAATATTCCAATCAACATGTCCGTTCCTGCCGAGCCAGAATCATTGATGGAGTATATTGAAGGTTGGAGAATGAAACTTTGGGAGACAGCTTATACAGGTGTTTTCAAGGGAGGAGATACTTTTAAAAAATCCGATAATTTCAAAGAGTTCAAAGGAGCTATGCTCGCTGTCAAGCGCTTGATATATAGGTTTGAAAACTTGCCATTTTACTTACTTATGTTTTGAGGCTGATGTTATAGATTACAGGCACATCTAGATGAACTAGCTAGTAGGACGTCAAATTGTAGCTTAACCAATGTAGCTTTCATTGTTTAATGTAGTTCTTGTCTTTCATATTCTTGGAATAATTATGTTGGAATCTCTATGGACTTTATATACTATTTTATTTAGGTAATTGATTTTGAATTTAATATGAATAGGTATTTCAAGTTTGAGTTGTACGCCAAGAAAGCTATCGAGAAGAAGGATTTGCCACCTTTTCTTACAACATGGTTAGATAGATCATCATCGGATTGTATGTTCTCGGCTTATCAGCTACGAAATTGGACGACTCCACATCTCCAAGCTTGCCCATGGTACTTGGAATGCAATATAGGATGTACTCCTGCTGAAGAAGAAGCTCTCTTCAAGACATTGACAGAGAATGCTATTACGGAGCCGGAGTTCGATGAATTTGCTGGATTGGACCCGGAGGCCAAAGCCAAAGCTATAATCAGACGAGAAGTAGCTGACAAGAAAAAAGTGGATCGATTGGAGGAGACAAAGAAGCGGATGGAAGAGAACAAGAAGAAGCGCTTGGCCAAGAAGGTTGATAGAGAAGAGGAGAAGTCCAAGAAAAAAGGCACAAAACGAAAGGCAGAGGAGTCGGTGCATGAACCAGCAACAAGTGGCATTGGAATGAAAGATACTTCATCCGGATTTTCCCTCACACAGGATCTTTTAGTACATGGTCTGACAACAACCATTCAAAATTTTGGCCCTATACCTGATATTGACGAGTGCATTCTCAACTTATCGGTGGAGAGTCTCCCGAGTGATAATAAGGCCTTTGATGCTGTCTTGACATTCTTAGACATGGTAAGTTTCTATTTCGTATACTTTTAATATTGTGTTCCAATTTGTTGTTAAGTAGTTTCCAAATTCAATTAGAAGTCAAATGTGCTTTATTACATATTATTTTAGTTTCTTATTCATTTGGAACTAACGATATTTAAACATTAATGTCTTCTACAGCATTCTAGCGATAAGGATAGATATTTTGATGGTATGTTAAACACGAAGCAGGCGGTGGACCTCATCATCGTGGATGTCCCCGAAGGCCTTCATGTTCCAACCGTTTCAGCTCCGCCGAGCCCTATTCCAGAATGGAATGAGTTCAAAAAAGATTCATTGGTTCCTATTTTTGACTTTGCTCAGGAATATCTGCATGACAAGGGGGGCCTTCTTATCATGTATCCAGCAGCTTCTGTTCGTCACAGAAGCTTTCTTCTTGGTTGTTGTGAAACCTACGGATTTAGAATAATCATGACATGGTTAGGGATGAATCATCTGCATTTGACATCACCAGCCGATCCAAAGAAGACGGTATGATTAATCGTAACTTCATATTTTATTTCCTTTGATTTACAATTGATTTGCATTTGTGCTACTTTCTAACTTCTGAATTTTTGCAGACGATGCGATTTTCTATCTCTCTTCTTGTGAGGGAATCTGGGCCAAAGACTGATATTGATTTTCCATTCCAACATGTTCCTTCCCATGAAGAGGTAGGTGTCAATATTGCTCGTGATGACATCTTGCAAAACTTTTGCAACCGCGATGATGTAACCATGAATGGAGACATTCCGTGGCGAGGTCCTCGGGAAAAATCTCGACACTTCATGCAAATGCTTATAGAAGGGCTATCACAACCAGGCGACGTTGTTGTTGATTGCGCAGCAGCTACAGGTAATTCCTTCTTTGAATTTAGTAATTGTGGGACTCTTATGTAATTTGAAATGTGTTCATACTATATTTTTCTTATCTGTGTTTGGTTCATTTCAGGTTCAACTATTCAAGCATGTCGTGCAACTCGACGACATATACTAGCCTTTGAGGAGGATAAATTGATATTTGATGCCCTCATTGCACCTGTCATGCGCAAAACTATGGTACCTCCCGAACCAACCCAATCAACTCCTTCAACATTTGACGTGGATGAAGAAGTGGTTGTTCCTGATCGTATCGTGAAGACAGCCCGATTCAGTAAGTAAGTCTATCTTGCTATTGATGCATTTTTTGTTATATAATCAATTTGGGAATTTTTGTCTAATTTCCTGTTTCTTTGGATTTAAAGGCAAGCCCAAAAAGTGAGGAACTTCCAGCATGTGCCTTTTTTTGGAAGACCAGGATTTTTTCCAAGTCCTCCCAAATCTTTTCACCTACCTGTGTATGCTGAGGCGTTGTCACGAGACTTTGTGGCAATGGATCCAAATCCAACTTCACGAGTACGTTCAGTGCAACCTCGAGCTTTAGAATTTATAGATGATTATGCAATAGAGACAGATTTGGATTCATCGGCTACAGAGGATAGTTCAACGTCGAATAGCTCTATTTGATGTATTGTATACACTACATCACTGTTATTGGGTGCTTAGCATTGACCTCATGATGTTGTCTTCATTTTTTTGGTCATTGATGCTTTGATTACTTTCAATGTCAAACTCGGATTCTACATTTTTGAAATGGATGCATTATTTATACATATAATTGCACTAGTATAGAGAATTTTGTTCAACTCTATATCATATATAAGGCCTATTAGTACTCTGTGTTCATATGAAATAATTGTATTACTCAGAATTCTCAATTTGTCATGGGGCTTCTCGTGTGTAATGATATTTCAATGATGTATTATTCAAACTTAATGACCTACAATTAGATTGGTCTGAAAGGTTTTCTCCATTGCATTCAATTTGTAAAGACCTAATGAAACCAAGTTAATTATTGGGGATAGGGCGTATGCCCCCCTCTCGGCACCGAGAGGCTCCTCGGGGCACCCCCAGTATGCGACACGAGCGGGACCATGACGAGCACCAGTCAGGGTTCCCGAACTCAAATAAAAAAAATTGGGGACAGGGCGTATGCCCCCATCCCCTCCTAGATGCCTCTCGGCACCGAGAGGTTCCTCGGGGCGCCCGCAGTATACGACTTGACCAGGACCACGACGAATACCAACATAGGGTTCACAAGAATGATATAAAAATTCATGTTTGGACATTACCTAGGAGTTTCGGATTGAAGGTGTACGATTGGATCTCTTTGTTTGGGTCTCTTAGTTTGGAGTCGCACGATTAGGTCTTGTAGTTGGGAGGGTTGGATTTCTAGTTCGGAACAAACTTGTGTGGTGTTCTAGATTGGGCATGTGGAGGTTTATTATATATTATTTTACATTTTCAGAATTATCGTATTCTTGAATTAAATTGGTGAATCTCAGTTGTACTTCAAGGCTTATGTGAATTGTAAAATTGAATTCGGTATTTGGAATTATTGTTGGAATAGAATACATCTAACTATAATCATTAGGCAGGAACTACTGCTTCATTGTCAGTGTATGATCCCCTATAACGTTGGTATAGTTCCTAGTCTTCATGTATTTTGGAATTTTCCTGTTGCAACTGGAAGACATGTTATATGTTTCCTATTAATAAGTGCTTTGTGATTTCTGGTCGTCTTACTCTCCATATTCTTTCTGAAGTGGATTTATGATTTTAATACCATTGTCCTATTAGCTTTAAAGTGGAGGTGTTTGTGGGCATTTAATAAACTTCTTCTCCAATATAAATTCCCATTGCCACATGGTGAGCAAGTTATCAATAACAAAAAATTGTGCTAGGTAATATTTTCGTACAAGACATTATCAATTCAAACGTCTAGCATCCATCACTGGACATTGCGATCTACTAGACACTACAATCTAACTGACACTATATACTTCCAGACACAATCTGCCGTGATGATTAAAACCCTGATCTCGTTGAATGTATGAGCACCACATTACCAAACTCCTGAACTGAGCTCCCTGACTCATATTGCACCGGCTTCTTCATCGTACTTGTTCTCATAATCATTGGTGGTTATTTTCCTTCTTTTCGTCAGTCATTAAAGCCAATGACCGTCATGATTGTTGCCGTTGATATACAAATCTAGTCTAAAATATTAAATGGTTGATTCTCATTGAAATGAAATATTGTACTTTTAATGTTAGTTATTGCTGAGAGCGCCAAGTGAACATCTCTTAATCTTGCATTCTATTTTTGTATATTTGCACGGATTTCATTTATTACAACTCTAGCGGTCCTCCCTACATTCTCAGCGGATTTACGTGTTCTAGAGGGTGTTTCGGTTAATACCAAAGCAACTGAAGCAATGACACTCAGGTTCACTGAGTTCCTTGTCATATGATTATTGTAGCTTGTGCGGTATGCGATTGATGCAGTTTTGTGCTTCAGAAGTAGAGTGCATGAAGCGTCTAAATGGAATACAATCAAATGGCAACTGTTAGGGCAAATGGTCAAGGGGTTCCAATTTCTTTTCCGATTGGTGATTTGGGATACGCTGTTGTGAGTTCCTCTCGACTAAGTGCTCGCTTTCTTCTTACTGAAAACTCGTTAGATATTGATGAGGAAGTTTTTGATAGTTCAAGTGGTGAACTCACGCATACTATAGGTCAAGAGCCGATTGTCTCTTCCCCACTGAGGCAGTGGCATCTGCATCCGGGTAGGTATTTAGCATATGGCTTATCCAAATCCATGGTTGGAGTACCAACTCTAGAAGGTACCACTAGAATATCTAGCACTAGTACTTTTGAGACAGCGTTGCTTAACACTGTAAAGATCGAGCCAAGTGTTGAGGTCATTGCCATTGACAGTGATGATTCTGATGGTTCGTCGCCACCCTATAAAGTTCTACGACCAACTCTGTCTTTAGGAGTTCATAGGGCATCCTCATCTATCTCGCCTACTCCAGTCTTAGGGACACCATCCTCAACTTCTCGTGGATCCTCTATTATTTCATGTCTACAGAAGTTGTGCTACGCCAAAGGTTCTAGGAATCCGTTTAAGAAGGTCGATTGGAACTCAATTAGAGTCTGTGTAGTCCAATTTGTTCCACCTTTGTTCAATGGTGATGTGATATTTGAATTACCACCCGTCGGAGATGTTTCGGGAATTAACAGTCAAGCTAAGCTTCTCACCGGAATGGAGAAACGCTACGATGGTCACGTTTGGACAAATCTTCATACGACAAATATAAAGAATGCAGATGGTCTGACATTTCGGTTGGCATCTTGCGTGGGCCACCTACGATGCGACAACCCGAGTTGTGACTACCTAACTCGAAAGCACCGTGTAGCTCTTATCAACGAGACTGAATGGGATGGTTGTTCTCCTGCTCCATTTGAGGTTTGTGCCATTCCTCCTATTGGTTCCACTATCACATGCAAGATTTGTGCGACTGCTCCATCGTGTATTGGTAGTTGTCTTGCGAAAATATATTATGTAGTTGGGTCACAGGACATGACTCGGGCTTGTGTTCATTTCGGTATTCACAACCACCCTGTGAAAGATGGAGACTGCCGGGACTCCAAGGAGAGAACTCGGTCCTTGATATCAGACCAAGTTGAGCGGAACCCCTCTGGAACAAATTCCGCTATTGTCTTGGAGGCTAGCAAGGAGTTCCTTGGAGAGATGCTACTTCGAGCCGAAGGAGCTACGCCTACCCCATTCGGATTACAAGAATTAATGCCTGTTTTGGAGAAATGCAAATTCATGAGTTCCCCAAGTATTCGCAATGAAGTTAGTACATTCAAGTACTTCCGCCGCTTTGGAGTCATGGACAGCATCACAAAGCTTCGTGGCTGCAGCAATTGGGCTTTTATACAAGAAAACAAATTCCCTGGACAGGGATCTGACTCTGACAAAGTCTTCGTGTTCAAAATGTCGGAGGTTGGCCCTGGAAGTGGCGTAGACTTGGTATCACGTATGCAACCTGGTGGTGACCTTGAGGACGCATGGATCATGTTTGATCATGTTAGGCGAGTGAAGCTCTGGACTACAATTGCGTGTCATGTTTATGACACAACCTATTGCCGAGTTATGACTATTGCGGTTTGCGATATGCAATCAGAAGATGTAGTTGCCCAATGCGACTTCTGGAAAAACTTAAACGTCGTGATGGGTAGACATGGAAACACCTTGCCCTATTTTAAAGGCTTCATGGCTGATTCGGCACAAGCAAACTGGAATGCGGTGCGCATTGTTTACGGAAGTGGTGACCCAACAGAGCCCATGCCCAATCGAGAACGTACATGTTTATTTCATTGGACTCAGTCAATGGAGAAACACACGAAAGCAGACATTCGCAGTGACCTTCAAGACCAACATCGAAAGTTATGCAAACAATATAAGGATGCAAATTCCTTAGCACAGGCAGAGATTAGGTTTCATGCAATTCGAACGTGGTGGCATTCATCTGGAGCCACAACCGAAGAGGGGCTTCGCCGTTTGGAGTTGTGGTTAGCGTTTTGGCACTTCCGGTATAGACAATGGGGAGCATTCATGGACACTGTAAGATTCTTAATCATCCTATCCTTCATTTGTTTGTTTTGCCAAGCTAGGATTCAGATTTTTAGGTTATCTTACATCATTGCTATTCGTTTCTTCCATGAATGCTTCCTGTCTTCAATTATTGAAGTACTTCATGTAACAACCCTGCCCTGTAGACGTTCAATCAAGGAAAGAGTGGTACTCTTTATTTGTAATAGTTTTAATCCATGCTCCACAAAACAGGGACTCACTGAAGATGAACTCGGGCTTGTTCCTACTTGCAACCTCGCGGAGACCGTACATAACAAATGGTTGCAACAATCTGGAAAACGTGGCTCTGATTTGTATGTCGCCACTGTGGATGACTATGTTTGGGCGTTCATGCAAATGGTTAGATATTACCAGTTTCTAAAAGGTGAGAAGCCGGGAACTGGTCCAGGAAAAGAAGAGCTCTTGCTTCGTGTAGCACAGAGATATGCCCAACGTACCGGTAATCCGAAAGGATTGAATGATGCCATGGCATCTGTACCAGGTGTTCAAGAGTACTGCACTAGGAAGCCCCATTTGGAAGGCGAGGAAGTTTTTGGATCTGAGAAGCGAATGCCCAATCTTCCACCTGGTTCTGAATATGATTCACATCGTCCCGACAAAGTGAATTTCTCTCGACCCCGTATTGGAACAAGGGCCACCCCTGCACCCACATCGGTCATTTCCTTGGATCGGATTTCTGAAGAATCATGGCCTGTGACGCATGAAGATTATCCGGATTTGTTGGAATCACCTAAGACAAGGTCAATTCCTTCAACTGAGGTGGCCTCCCATGTGAGGACTGTTCAAGAAATAGTTTGTGATGAGTCTGAATGGCATATTGCTCGCTTGCCTAAGACGTCTTCAAAGGCATGTTTTGCATTGCAGGCCATTACGCGAAAAAAGTGTGTTGCAAAGATAGTGCAAGGCAATAGGGGAACAGCTGCACCTACATATACCGGCAGCATGGACAACTATAAGAAAAATAGGATTGAGAGAATGCAATTCTTTTTCTGCAATGATGATATATCGCGGTGCGTCAAAGGTTCTCGACGGAAATGGGTTTTATCAAAACCGGAAGTACCAGACATATGGCCGGTGCAAGTTGGAACCAATCTTACGCCCAAAGAGATCCTAGATCTTCAAAATGCAGGGTTCTGTCTTCCGCAGCGTCTTGAAATTTCCCCTCGTAGGCTATTTGGAAATCATGATCCAGAGTCACCTGCAGAGCACCCTAGCACACGGTCAGGAAAGAAGATTCGGAGGAATCCAAAAGCACCTACAACAAAGCAAGCAAACAATTGCGCCTCCGCACTTACAATGAAAGCAGTGATTCGTGAAGTTACTATGGTACCGCATCCAGGCTTTGGATGCATCATTGCCCTGGACTCAGGTACATCGCCTGCCATTGAACGTTACATGATCACTGTAAGTGCATTCCCTGAATGCACTTGCCCTTATTTCAAGGAGATGGCAACAAAGGCTCTAGGAAAAAGAGGGCAATGGGCTAATTGCAAGCACTTGTACTTTTTGTTCACTGGAGTTTGCCAATTGGATGGAGAAGTAGATCTTTTTATTCATGCTCCAAGCTTTAGCTTTAACGAAGTGAAATGCATACTTCAGAGTGGTATCTTGAAGCTTAAATCCAATTAGTATACATTTCTACTTCTTGCCGGTTGGTGCTAGCATATTGTAGTGTAGCTTTGGATGATGTGCTCCAAACTTGTTTCATGTAAGAATTGTAGTGAGACTAAAAGGGCCACTACTTCATTTCAATTGTCATTTGTCCATTGCACCTTGCACTATCATGCATTCGTGCATGATTGCCCATCCACACTCTCTAGTATGATTTGTATATATATCTGGATATAAAATATTCATAGAGGGTTGTTTAGATTGTTATTGATAATTGCAACAAAATAAAATGGCCTTCCCTCGTCCCAATCCACTAAAAATGACCTTGCCTGAATTCCCTTTTCACAATGAATGGAGTAGGACAACGGCAAACTTCTAAATGCATAAGGTGACCACCTCTAAGGTTCCTCTCGGTACTGAGAGGTAATCTAGAGGTGGTCACCTTATGCATTCAAAATTCTGCAACATTTATCTAAACTTGCTATGGTTGTAAACCCATTTTTTATTAGCACTATCTCATGCTAGCATTGGTAGAAGTTGTCTTCCCTTGCAATACATATGAGTACTAATTATTGATGACATGATTGCAAACATAATTGAAATGCATTATTATCAATAGGAAGTTTGGCAACATGCTAATGCCTTTTATATGATAAATTGGTAAAGTGGTCGCGCATGGATGAACTTAATTAATCACCCTAAATCCTATCACATGGAAATGATAGCCTAATTCCAAGCCTTCTAACTACGGTTGTTCAATAGTTTAAGTAAAATTGTTCACCTAACCATACATTTAACAATACAATAAGCAGATGTCCATCCAGCAAAAGAAAGTTACCCTAAACCCTAAATATAATCCTCCTAAAAAATTTAACAGATATTCTATAAACAGGCCATGAAGGCAATCATAAATACCCTAAACCTTGAACCTTCACCCTAGAAGTATGCCTTTCTTTCACCTTTAAAGGAGCAGTTCTACTAGTTCACAGTCTGAGGTCCACAATTACATTGAGATCTTAAAACCACAGCTATAGGGGGCACACCTAAACCCTAAAACCGTGGTGAAAGGTTATATTATGTGGCTTGATACCACGGTTATAGGTTCACACCCAAATAATCTTTTTGGTGTAGATTTCGGGTCTCCTGTCTTGGATCCACGGTGATAGGTCCATTTTCACGGTCATGGGGGCATGAATATAAAGTCATCATGTTCTACTTTGTAAAACTTTGGAAGGCCAATCCTTGAAGAAAACAAACTCCTTTCTCCCTCCCATGCCGTTGATCTGGATATGGGTAGGAATACTATACACAAACAAATACGATATAATATAGACCCGATCCAGATACGAGAATCAAGATATAGTTCAAATACAATACAAATATAGTACGGTACAGATATGAGATACGATATATAGTTCAAATGCAATATAAATACAATACAATGTAGATACAAAATATAAGGTACGGATACGGATATATCCCATATCAAATGTTATCCCTAGCCCCACCTGAAAATTAGAGAAGGGGGGGAGAGGGGGAAACGAGAAATTTAATATACCAAAAATTTGAGCTTATTGCCTTATTGGTGGGAGGTAGAAAAAATCAATTTCATTTTTTTTTGGGAGTGGATAGGGAGACATTCTCACTATCCACTCAAAAGATAGGCCACTAAGCTTTGGCACATGAACCAATAAATTGATATAGCATTAAAAGACCAATCCCCTACACAAATTGGTTTGTCATAATCCCACCGTAGAGGTGTCCAATGTCATTGTTGAAGTTACTCACCAACAATAACAAATAATTCTTCTAAGTTCAATGAATATAACCCTTCCCTCCATGTGGTCAATGGTCATAAAATATTTTCACACATATTCAAATATTAGTCCACCCTAAACTTTTGAGGGTAGACTTTTTAAATCCCCAAATTTTTAGACTGGATTTTTTATTACCCCCAAAGTATGTTGATTTATGGAAAAAAGGCCCAAAACTTATAGTCGACTTTTGAAAGTAAACACCCAAATTTAATAAAATAAATAAATAAATAAATACCCTAAAACCGCACCAAATTACAGAAAAAGGCCCTAAATCCATGCTCCATGCTCCAATTCCACGCTCTACGCTCTACGCTCTTGCTCTACGCTCGTATACTAGCTTCGTTGCCTTTGGTGGACCTTATTATTTTTGACTGCCAAGAGAACCTACCCGTACCACTCATCTCTGAGAAGGACGTTCCGTCATGGAACGCGGACCCAACATGTGCGGGAATGCAAAATGCATTTCACTTTGCTGAGGAAAGCTTACAAGACAATGGCTGCATTATTGTATTTCACTCGTACAGCCTTCAATCGCGGCGTATGTTTGCGGGATTGAAGAACGTCTTCAAGAAGTTGGTGATGAAGAAGGAGTGGTTGGCATTCAACCAATTGGACCTAGCTTCGGGTATTACACCTAGTCAGACGGTAAGTTTTTTTGAATTTACTATGTGCATTGTCTTGTAGGCATTCTTCTTTCTACTGAACATTTTGTCCATTTTTGCAGACTGTGAAGTTTGGAGTCACCCTTTTTGTGAAGGATCTGGGTGAGAAAAGGAAATCAACCTTCACGTTTAGGCAGACTGATGCCATGACGAAGGCAAAGTGGAATCTTCAAAGGAAGGATATGGTGATCAATTATATCACTGAGGAAACAATGTTAGTCGACAAAGAATCAAAAATGCCTTGGCGCGGGCCGCGAGAGAAAGATGCAAGGTTCCTTCAATTTTTCATCGAAGGCTGCTCAGATGAAGAAGATGTAGTTTTGGATTGCTACGGGTCAGTTGTCGCTTTGAAATAGGAGCTTCAAACTGAAATGTTTATTTGTGTGTATAATTATTGAAGTCCTAATGCCTACACGCTTGTACCGCAGGGGCATCCATTACTGCATGTCGTGGCACAGGACGGCATATTGTGGCTTTGGAAAAGGATGAGAATATCTTCAAGGGCGTTCTCTTGCTAATGAAAAAAGCCACTCCACTACAAGGAGTGACACAAGCTCCAGCAAAAGTTTTTGCCGCTCTTGATCTAGATGCCGTGCACGTGGAACCAATGGTGTTTATACGCAACATTAGACCTAGTAAGTAAGTTTCACTCTTGAAAGACAAGTGTGTTTTTGTATTCAAAAAGTATTGCATTTCATGAATCAATATAACTAACGTTGCACTGTTTGTATTTGAAGGAACGAAGGAGTGACGGACAAACATCGTATGAAGAAGATTCGAAGACTTATTCTAAGTCTAGAGAAGTCTTACGATCTTCCAGTGTATGCCGAGAAGATGGCATCACAGTATGAACGATATGGTTGCAAAGAGCCTAAGCCTTCCAAACCTAAATACGCTGCAAATGTAGTTCATTTTCTAGACGTTTCAACTTCTGAGGGTGAAAAGACTCCAGAGTCATCCTCAAGTGAGGTTTCTATGACGAACTCCACTGCCACTTAGACTCATAAGATTGCCATATCTGATGAGTTTAACTGGGCTCATTGATTTCTATGTTGATTTGGTTTTGTGTGTTTCATGGCTACAAGTTGTGTGCATTGTATTTATTGTTTGATTTTGAACGTACATTGAAAATGAAGGAATGAAAAATGATCTCTAATGCTAAACCATCAAGATTTGATAAAATACAGTTGGTAGATCTTGGGCTCATTTAATTTCCTTTGCATTCTTAGAACACTTCATATGTGATCCTAAACAAAATAATTCTATTTTACGTGAAAAATGTTCTCCACAAAATTGGTAGTGCCTCTAAGTGTCCACAAATGACCCTCAACTTATATACCCACAAATGTTTATGAAATCCACGGTTATAGAACCTCGGTTGACCCCAAGTTCACGGTCATGGGTTCATCACACCTTTCCCCCATCAAATACAGATTTGATGATAGATTTCTTCATCGAAAATACTTCCCGCTCACAAGCTCCTGCTCCAGGCTCGCACAATAGCAACCCTGCTAGCTAGTCTGTTGATGGAACTGCTCAAGAAGCAAACGGATTATGAATGGACAAAGGCCAGACAACATTTGTTTGAAGAGCTAAAAAATAGGTTGGTCTCAGCTCCGATTTTATCTCCACTGAATTGAAACAAGAAGTTCCATGTCACCTTGGATGCTTCCGGTTGGTGCCTAGGGGCGATCCTATGGCAACCGGACGAGAAGAACCAAGAACGGCCGATCTACTACACCAGTAGACAGATGAGCTCGGCTGAACGGAACTTCACAGCAATTGAGAGAGAAGCCCTTGCCGTCATATATGCCTGCAAGAAGTTTCGGAATTATTTGCTTGGGTACAAGGTAACGTTCTACACCGACCACGATGCGTTGAAGTACCTTGTTAACAAACTAGATCTTTTTGGTAGGCTTGCTAGGTAGATCTTGTTGCTGCAGGAATTTGACTACAAGGTAGTAGTCAAATCCGGGAAAAGTAACTCCAATGTAGATTACCTTTCTAGGCAAAGGGGACCAAAGAGGCTGCAAAGCCTAACGGATGAGTTTCTGGATGAGTTTCCGGAATTACCTCTACTTGAACTAAAAGAAGGTCCGGAACCCATCTCCGTATTCTAGATAGGGAGAAGGAACAACCCAGATTTTCAGATGATTACAGATTATCTCCAAACCAGAGAGTATCCGGATGGATTGAGTAGAGAAGAAAGGAGTGTATTCCAGCACCGGATGGCTCCTTATTCCATCGTACAAGGTGTACTGTTCAGACAAGGAGCAGATGATAAGTTAAGGATATGCCTGGAGCCGGAATACAGAAGACCGATCATCCAAAGTCTACATGAAGGACCAACTGGAGGACACTTTGCGTCAGTGTCCACTATTGAGAGAATCCGAACAGCCGGATATTGGTGGCTGTGTCTGAATAAAGATGTCCGGATCTTTGTTCGAAGCTGTAATCCTTGTCAAAGGACCGGAAACCTAGTCTTCCGGAACCATTGGCTGCTTACTCCTATTGTTCCCTTGGCTCCATTTGAGAAGTGCGGAATAGATTTTATTGGCCCTATCACGCCAATCGGATCCCAATGGAATCGGTACATAATCTTGGCGACGGATTATGCAACCAAATGGGTAGAGGCGAGTCCAACCCGGAAGAACAATGCCCGGACAGCTGTGGATTTTCTATACGAGAAAATCATGATGCGATTTGGCTGTCCTCTAAAGATAGTCAATGATAGGGGAACTCACTTCTTCAATGAAGTTATTTCCTCCCTAACCAGCATGTACCACATCAAGCACCAAAAGACTATACCATACAATCCCAAGGCCAACGGACTTACGGAAAGGGCGAATGGGATTATTGGGAACATCTTCAATAAGATGGTTTCTTGCCACAAGACGGATTGGGACTGGAAACTCAGCTCAGCCATCTTTGCATACAACAACACCTGGAAAAGTACTACCGGTAAGATCCCATTTTTCCTAGTATTTGTGTCGCAACCCGATTTTTTTATTTTTTTCCTCTATTGTATTCTGAGACACGAAATTCGGAAGAAGTATACTCGAATTGGTGCAGGAAGAAGGAAAAGACAAAATAATAGGATAACTAGGGAAACAAGCAATGATCAAATCAGACAATAAAATAGAACGGATCTCGAAAACGAATCCGGTCTATTTCTACAACCGGAAGATTGGATCCGAGAACTCGGCCCGGAAAATCGGAAAAAAGTAATGATTAGGTTTTCCAGTATACAAAAAGACTCCTTTAGGATTTTGGACTGTCATTTGCACTTGGGAGCTCTCGCATATTTGCCATGCTCTCAGTTGTTTCTTTCTGTGCAAGTGTGTTTGAATTTTTGTGAGAGTGTGCTTGAGTTTTTGCGAGTCTGTTTCTTTTTGCGAGTGTGTTTGAGATCCCTTTACGCTGATTGTGGAGAAGAATTGGTTGTATATCTCTGAGTGCGGCCAATTGAGATCGGGTGAGCGCCGCGAGAGTCTATATGAGGATTGGCACAGGTAATAACTCGGTTGAGACCAAGGAGAGAATTGTGAGGAAACGGGACGTGCGGCCAAGAGAGAAGTGAGGTAGTCATTCGGTGAGGAGACGGATGCCGCAACTAAAGCGTACTAGAACTCAGGGACAGGCGAGCGTATCCAAGATAGAAGTAAAGGTTAGAAAGGTGGCGCCTTTAGAACCTAGTAGCGACTAGGAGAAAGCAGAGTTGATGGAGGATCTCTCCGCCATGGGGTGTGCAGGGTTTTATGGGAAACCCTAGGGCTTCCGAAACGAAGCCATAGTTAGGGAGCTCATAGATGGAGCCCCTAACTAGTTTGACAACTCCATCTGGCCAGTTCTACCCATGTAGACGCGGGAAATCTGGAGAGGAGTGTACGAATTTGCAGAAGACAGCACGGCGCAAGCAACCCGGAAGGGAGATTTCGTGCGGGGGAAGTTCAAGGGAGCAGCCAATCCCAAAGACAGATTTGCCATCGAGGATTGTGTCAGCGCGCGACACCGCTGATTGCTGGAGTTCTTGGTGCCAATCTTGCATCTAGAAAAACCCATGCGGGTTACTTCCATGATCAGGAACGCCATCTTTGGAGCATTGAACGGGGAGAAGAAGATGGATTAGGTCAGCTACATGTAGGGACTAGTGAATGGCCTGGTGGCGAATGTGGGAAAGAGTAGGGCTACTCCGGTATGCCCCTACCTTTCCCACTTATACAGAAATCAGAACCTCCTAACCGCGGAGGAGAACAAGGAGTGGAGAGCCTAGATGACTCTCCGGAAGTTTGGAGGATTGGATGAGGAGGGATCCGAGATCAAACCGGATAGTCTAGAGCCGGAAGACAAGGGTGAAAACCCGAGGAAGAGGGTGTGAGCGCTTATTTACCCACCCTTGGTAAATCAGCAAACACAACCAAATTCTTTTAGTTTGTCTTATCCTATGGGTGTTCTAACGTCGGTCCATTGTGCCTTCCAAGCAATGGATCTTTTCTAATTCCTAAGTATGTTTCAAGCATGCGAAAACCCAACCAAACCTAAGTTTTAACTTATTAGTTATTTGGTAATTCCTAATTCTAATGAGCCACTGAAGTTATTCCTTGAAAGATGATTCAGACCTTAATTAAGCATTCCATCTTGTAAAGGGATAATTCCCCCTTCCAAAACTATAAAAATTTCTTGAATTGGACACTCCTATCAAAAGATATGGGTGGATGAAGTTTGACCACTAAATGGCCTTTCAAAACTTCATTCACGGTTTTTGATAGGTTCCCTATTTCAAAAGACTTTGAAATTTCTAGGATGTAACTAAAGTACCTTTCTCTACTTATATCTGAAATTTGGTCCAATTTTGGAAATTTTAACTAATTCTCATCCAATTTAGGTCCTAAACTTCATCCATTCATATCTTGTTGAGTTTTAAGACTTTTATAGAGTTCAAGGTTCCTATGGGTTCTGATTATTTTCTTCTACAACCTCATGATTCTAAGTTACCATTCTACTTCCAAATTTAAACTCTAAGTTAACCTTCCTTGTTCTTCTTGTTTTCAGTCTGACTCTAGTTAAATCTACTATATTTAAAAAGTTTACACCTTTTTTAGGTATTTCTTTATTCTAGGATTCTAAATTGGGTTTATACTTGCTAATTGGACCTTTCTACTAGAAGTTATCGATGGATGAAGTTTGACCACTTAAATGGTTCTTCAAACTTCATCCATTAATTTCTATTAATCTTCAATTTGAAATTAAGTTTTTCCTTTGGTTATGGATTCTAATTAATATTCTCAATCTTACTAAATTGACTTGTTCCCAAAATCTTGGTTTTATCTAGATTTCATCTAATCTAAACTCTAAACTTCATCCATTCCTAACTTCCTTGTTTTAAGTTGGAATTCTAAGTGTGAGATGTTTTCAGAAACCTCTAAGCAAAATCTACTAGATAATCTAATTATCCTTGAAGAAAAACTTTGTCTTAATGCTCTGAATCCTATTTGTAATTCGGCTCTATGATATTTTATCCTATTTTCAATAATTCAAAAGGAAGGGAAGACATTCACGGTTTACCTCAATGTTGAGGTAGTTGTAAGTGTCTTGGAACGCTCCATCATCCGCCATCTTCAAAACTCGTTGGATAATTTTGCCCACGGCTTGAAAAGAGGTGTTAAATATAAGTTCAAGGTTTCAAAGATACTACTCTATCTTTCTCTTCCCATCTCTCTTTCCCTTAAGAACTATTTAAACTCCATTATTGTATCCTAATGGTTGACTTTGCAATAATAATTGATCATTGAAGATCTAAAGTCAATTATTATTCTATCTTCTCTTTCTAATGGTCTAAACTCCTTCTCTAAGATTTCCTACCTAATCTTATCAACTTCTATTGACACCTTAACTTCCCAATGAACTCTTCATCTCCTTCACTTGTTCTTTAAGGTTGTTTGAACTCTTTCTACTTGACTTGAGAGGTTCTAATTTGACTCCTATTTCTCTTCTATGTTGGGACTCCCAATTAGTAATGGAAATGTTGCTAATTAGGAACTTCTCAACTTCCTACCTTCTAATTGTGAGACTTCCTACTCTTTGCAATGCTAATTTATTTCTAATTTTTCTTCAATTTGTGTTATTTGGTTAATCACTACTATAATATGAAATTTAGTTTTTCCTTGGCCTCCTATCTAGTGTTTTGAATTTGTATGAATTATGACTCTAATCAGTCATAAAATCAAATTATGCAACCAAGCAACCAAGTCGCCCAAGTTCAATTGCAGTCAGTTCAGCTCGCAGCAAGTTCAGTCGTAGCAGTTCAGCTCGCAGCAAGTCAATTCAAGCTCGCAAGCCAGGCAGTACAGTCTGCGATCAGGTTCATTCAATTGCAGCTAGGTTGACACTTTTGCTGCGTCTAGTTGAAGCCCTTGCTACGTCCGATTGATATCCGTCAATTTGGGGGTTTTCAAAAGGCCCCTTGTTCCTTTGGAGGACTTGGAGAGCCTGATCCAGTGATTGCTTGAAGGCCCGGGCTACCAAACGTGCTTTTTAACACGGGTTTTTAATTTTTGGAGGAATTTGGAACACCAAGAGTCGCTTTCTCTCGGCAACTAATTGCACACTAAATTGGAATGCTAAATTGACACTTGGAGCACTAAGTTTTGGGGCTAAACTTTGAGGAAATTCCCAATATTTTGGGAACTAGACTTGAGAATTAATTGTAAGAAAGCCAAAGCTTCGCCGTGATTTTGAAATACACCTAAATTCTAAGACTGAGAGTTATAGCTTTGCTGTATTTTCTCTAACACCCAAAATTCTAAACATAAAAAATTATAGCTTCGCCGTATGTTTTGAGAATACTATAGAACTCTTCTAACTTCCAAACAACCAAAGTCAAAGCTTCGCCGTGATACAAGAAATAAGGAGAATACGGACAACCACAAGGGAAATGATTTGTTAGTAAACAATAAGCTACCAAATGTTAATGCTAAAATAACTTAAACGACGCTAGAGAATTTTCCCAAGCGGCATCGCCAGTCATAGGGGAAGGAGACTCTAGGATTAGTACAAAGTTAGTTCAAAACACCTACAAAACGTCAACAAAATACAAGAACTCCACAAAACATCACCCAAGCTTCAAATAACCCACAAGAAATGCCACAAGAAGATAGCTAAGCTTGAAGGGACCCCAAGTCTTTCAAGAGAACTCCAAAAACAACAACAAAGAAGCTTGAAATGCTCCAAAAACAAGGAAATTTGGCAACGTGGCCTAAATGGCCAAAATCCAACTAAATGGACCCAAATGAAAACAAGGCGGTTCAAAATGAACCTAAAGGGTGTTTTGAGAGGAGAATGGGTGCCATTATATACTCTTCCAAGGATACCCTCCTCCTCTCTTTTCCTACAAGGTAATCTTATCAATTAAGATTTTCATCTAATTTGCCCAATTTTCACTTTTACGCTAGTCCAAATTCCTAACTTTTGGAGAAATGCTCCAAATCACAAACGGATTACGCCATTGGCTTCAGAAGGCCATTTTTAGTCTAAAGGAACCGTCCACCCTTTTTTCCTACGTCAAAATCACAAAGATTTCTAGCGCTAACTAGAAGACCAAAATTGATAAAAATCTAACTTTTGGAGATCAACTTTTCTAAGAAAAGTAACTAGCCTAGGCTCTTTAGTAGGTGTAAGGGAGTAAGAAAAGACCCCGCTTTGACCTTAATCCGATTCCGTATACTCCTTGTACGCCGGTCAACTCCACGATTAATCTTTAAATTTGCCAATTTTGGAGGATCTTGATGGTTTTGCATCTTCTGACTATCGGAATGCCACGAAACTTATTGAAGTGTGTTATTAACATAAAAGAAGCTACCCTAATTTTTAGTGAGATTTTACCGCTGCCTAGGTAATTTCTAGGAATTTTCCATCATTATTTCCAACGATTGACTACCCAAAAAAAGATCTTTTGAAGATCAGAAAAAACCGAGAATTTTCATGGAACCTCTCATGGAGTTCCACAAGAGATGTGCAAACTCATATTCCTGTTTTGCACATCTAAGGAAGGAGAATCAAATCCTGCTATCTCCTTTAACTTCCGGTAAAAAGGGAATCTTGGCGAGCCGATTGCTCCGTTGGACTCCTGGCATGATTTCCACTTCGAACTACCGTACTTAAGTTGTAGATGCCCTCCTATGATTTGTCTTGAGTTTTCTTCACCTGTAGGCTAACAATTGGAGTTTCTATTATTTTGCCAATGGAATGGGAAAACTGAAACCTCTCTTTGGGAATCTATACTAAGGTTTTTACATAGTTCCTTTGGACCAATTTGGTTAAGATCTGTCACTGAAAGGCAGGTTTAAACAAGTTGGGCAATTTCTACTAAACATGGTTATTTTGTACAATTTCTAGATTTCTACCCTATCTACATGCAGGATTTGGTTACAAATAACAAGACATGCCTCAATTAAGACCAATGGTCATATTGATATGTGACATCTCTGTTTTGGTTATTCACTCTTTTTTGGGCTTTTTGTATATAAAACTACACTCAAAACTTTATAAAATCCAAAAAAAACAATTCCAAATCATGAGTGACCAAATGGGCACTCACAGAGGGCCCTGGAGGTGGAGGAAGAGGAGGAAGAGGAGGAAAAGGAGGAAGAGGAGGAAGAGGAAGAAGAGGAGGAAGAGGAGGAAGAGGAAGAAGAGGAGGAAGAGGAGGAAGAGGAAGTCCCCCTCACTAGGAGAAGGTTTAAGCGAACTCCTAACCTAAAGGGTTCTCCTTTAGTTCTCCTTCCGTTCTCCCCAAGAACAAGGAGCCGGAACCGGTGGGTAGAGAGGAACCAGCCGTTCCAAAGAAGGAGGAGCTAGTAGAGGCAAGCAAGCCAAGGACCGCTCCGATAACCTAGTTGACGGACTTAATGGGTCCGTACAACGACCTTATCCGGATTCTCAGTGCGGTGAGAGTGGATTGGGAGGTTAAGACCACTACGCTCCGCGAAGTGGTGGACTTAGTGGGAAGTACCCCGAATAGTGCGCTTCCGGAAGCAGTGGCAAACTGCATTAGCAACCCGGACGTGATCCGAGAGTTAGAAGATCGGGTGCTGACGTAGAATATCAACCTATGGGAGATGGACAAGTTGGAAATCTGGTTGTGAGGAGAGATTCAAGTCTTCCGGAAGGATCTGGAAACTAGCTGTGAGCAAGTAAAGATTCCCATGTCTCTACAAGAAGAAACCAGGGCAGCAATTGAGCGGATGACCACAATGATGGAGGCATCTGGTGAAGTGATGGTGAAGGCCAAATTATTTGATGAGGGAGTGCACAAGGACCAGAAGCCATATGGAATTCGGATTGCCTACATCCTTGCCGACTTCGCTGGGGAGATAGAAGACACAATGAAGAAGTTTTGAAAAGATGCTAGGGGAATAGAGGAGAGCATCCGGAAGTTCCAAAGTGAGAAGATCTTCCTATCCGAGATTTCAATCCCGGATAATGTGGACGACCTGGAGATCCTGGAGGGGAAGTTTGAGACCCCAGTTTCAAAGGAGAAGGTAGGAGGAATAGCTTCCGCGTTAGGAGCTCCAAAGCCGATAACAGGGACAACTTTCCTTGTGGAACCGAAACGCATTCCGGAAGGGAGAGACAAGACTAAGAACTTAAGCGAACTCTCACCAATGGCTATTCCAGATAGTGGTGGACCCCCATAGGAAGAGTAGGTAGTTAGCAATTTAGAAGTAGGAAATTTTGTTAGACCAGACCTTATCCCGGAAAAGTAGGAAAAGTTTAGATCCAAAAATCTCGGCCGGATCAGTGCTGGATTTCCGGGGACACTTTTTGTAAATTTCTTTATATAATTCAAGTCTCAAGACTGAGACAAAGACAGAGTCCTTTTTCTTGCATATGCTGTCTCCTCTTGTATTTTCTATTGTTTTCTTGTCTTTCCAAAGAATGGCCGGGTGAAGAGATGAGAGATTGAGTACAAATGAGCGGATTGTGGAAGGAGTTCCTTCCCTTAGTCTTTTCTTGTGATTATATGTGCATGTGAACGGGTTGTAAGCGTTGGGAATGAGTCATTGCACCTCAGTAGATTTAGAGTCCATCGTTCCGGGTGAGATAGCTAGTGTTAGGCTAGGCGGTTAGGGAGGGGATTCTCAACTGTGCTAGAACTACCAGATGGGATATCTAGATTAGCATTTGATCGCTTGAGAGGTCTTGCCATCTGAAATAGTAAACGGAAGGACTTTGGATTGCGCTGGTGTAGGTGGATACACTTGTAACCACCTTAGTTTCGTACAGGTCCAAGGAAGCATTAAGGTCGTTGTAGTTGGAGAAGATCGTACGGGGGATTTTTGTGTGACCTGCAGATCAGATTCATTCTTGGTTTGTTGTAAAAGATCAAATCGGATCCTGTTAGAATAGGGAATTAAAGTTAATCGAGTGATACTTCCGTCACTATAAGTTCCGGAAGGAGTGGTGGGCCTACTTCTCTAAAACCAAATAGCGGATCCCTCTGAAGTGCCAACAGAGGTTAAGCAAAACAGGAACGGAAACTGAGGAAGAAGAGATCCTTGGATGTGGTAGTGAAATCCAGATGGATTTGTTAATTCCGGCCAGATTTGAGTTTATTGGATGACCGGATCTTAGTTCGACTTGAGTAGAAGTATAGTCCGGATCAGCGATCAATGGTCGAATGAATTGTCCGGTTTTGGGAGAAAGGAGAACCAAAGAGAAAGAAAAAGATTTGTATTGATATTTATCCCCAAATCACCTAGTAATACAAAACACTTCACAGAGTCTTTTGGGTTCGATCTTTAGAGTCACTTTGTTATGCTTTAAAGTAGTTTTTGTGAGCATAATAGGGAATTTCACTTATCCTGTGTTGCGACAGTAGCAACATCAATCGCCTCCCAGAGTATCCTTGGTCTCACTTGCCGGATCAGAAATCCCATCGATTCCGATAGTCCGGCTACATACCACTCCACTTGCAAAGTAGAAGCAATCTCCGTTGTTAGCTTTTAGATGAGAGCTTTTACCCAATACCCATACTTTCGTATACACTCAGATGATCTCATAGTCATCGTGCTCAATCTCCATAGAGCTCAAGCTTCTCCTCCCGTCTCACGAAAATCTTGAAGAAATTCCGTTTGAAGCTGGTCCCAGTCATTTCGAACAGGGTCCGGAACATCTTAGTACCACTGCAGTGCTTCTCCTTTCAACTAACCTTGAAAAATACATTGCTTGGCCGCCTCATTGTCCTGATTCGCAACAATGGTTGCTTCAAACCCGCACATTCACTCATCCACATCTTGATGTCCGTGTCCCTTGAAACGCTTATACTTCAAGCGAGCCATATGGTCCTCCCTTTCTAGGATCAAATCTTTCTCTTTCTCCAGTCCTAGATCTGGTTTTGAAGTTTGGGATGTATGCGCGGATCTGGGATCCGCTTTGTCAGGTCTCCCCACCAACACCGGATTATCCTCGCGATCCGTAACCTCCTAATCATTGAGACACAATTCCGACAATTCCTCGGCTTGTTGGTTCTTCCTGATTCGCTTTGACTTTCTCCCCGTCACTACTGTTCTTCTCATTAATTAGGATTCCGATTCCTACAGAAATCTAATCCCTAAATTTCTAGACAGTCGACAGAAGAACTTAGTAAACACTAACTTTGCTTCTTTTCCGGTTTGTAGCAACACTAACAGCTTTAGAGTCCCCGGCAACGGCGCTAGATTTCTGCCATGTCACAGTACATGGTAAGTGAAATTCCCTATTATGCTCACAAAAACCACTTTAAAGCATAACAAAGTGACTCTAAAGATCGAACCCAAGAGACTCTGTGAAGTGTTTCGTATTGCTAGACAGATTGGAGGTAAATATCAGTACAAATCTTTTCCTTTCACTCGAGCTTTCTTTTCCCCCAAAACCAAATAATGTCCTTGATCAATGGTCACTAATTCGGACTATATTTCTACCTGATCCGAACCAATATCTGGTCACTCAATCACTTCAAGATCAATCGGACCCAACACATTCGTTCGGATTTCCCTACTAAGGCCAAGGATCTATTCTTCCTCGGTTTCCGTTCGTCTTTCTATTCTTGTTTCGCTTAACCTCTGTTGGCACTTCAGAGGGATCCGCCACTTGCTTTTTAGAGAAGTAGGCCCACCGCTCCTTCTGAAACTTATAGTGATGAAAGACTCACTTGACTAATCTAATCTCCTATTCTAACAGGACCCGGTTTGATCTTTCACAACAGACCAGAAACGAATTCAGTCTACAGGTCACACAAAAACCCCCCGTACGATCCTCTTCAACTACAACAACCTCAATACTTCCTCTAATTCGTGCAAAACTAAGGTGGCTACAAGTGCATCCGCCCATACCAACGCAGTCTAGAGTTCTTTCGTTTACTATTTCAGATGGCAAGACCTCTCAAGCGATGGGATGTTAAACTAGATATTCCATCCGGAAGCTCTAGCATAGTTAAGAATCCCTTCCCTAACTGCCTAGCCTAACACTGGCTATCTCACCCGGAATAATGAACCCCAAATCTACTGAGGTGCAATGACTCACTTCCAACGCTTACAACCCGTTTACATGCACATACAATAAAAAAAAGAACCAAGGGGAGAAATTCCTCTCACACTCCGCTCATTAGTACTCAATCTCTCATTCACTCACCCAGCCACTCTTTGAGAAGGCAAGAAAACAATAGAAAACACAAAGGTATATAGAATATGCAAGAAAAGACTCCCGGTCTCAATCTTGAGACTTGAATTATATACAAAAAGTTTACAAAAAGCGATCCAGAAAATCCGGCACTGATCCGAACGAGATTTTCAGATCTGATCTTTTCCTAATTTTCCGGGATAAGGTCCGTTCTAACAAAATTTCCTACTTCTAAATTCCTAACTACCTATTCAACCTATGGTGGCCCACCACTATCTGGAGTATCATGTGGCAATATTTCACTGAGATTCTTACTCCTTTCTCCCCCTTCCGGAATGCGTTCTAGTTCCATAGGGAGGGTTTTTCCTATCCTTGACATTAGAGCTCTTGACATGGAAGTTCTTCCCCTTTCCTTTTCCTTTGAGATCGGAGTCTCAAACTTCCCTTCTAGAATCTCAATGTCATCTAATTCATTTGGGATCAAAATCCCAGATAAGGAGATCGGATCACTCTGGATCTTCCGGATGCTTTCCTCAATCCCCTTGGCATCCTTCCGGAATTCTTTCATGGTGTCCTCCATCTCCCCGGTGAAGTCAGCGAGGATGTTGGCAATCCGGGTCCCCCAAAGCTTCTGATCTCTTTGCACTTCCTCGTCGAACAATTTGGCCTTCGCCATTACGTCTCTGGATGCTCCCACTACTAGAGTCATCCGTTCGATTGCTGCCCTAGTCTCTTCCTATAGTGACCTTACAACTCTCACCTCCTCCTGGTTGGTCTCAAGATGCTTCCGGAAGCCTTGGATCTCTCCTCGCAACCGGAACACCAACTCATCCATCTCCCGAAGATTGATGTTCTGCTTAAGCACCCGATCCTCCAGCTCCCGGATGACATCCGGATTGCTGATGCAATTCGCCACTGCTTCCAGTAGTGCACTGCCCACCTTTCCATCCACCAAGTCCGCCACTTCTCGAAGCGTGGTGTTTTTGACCTCCTAATCCGCTCTCACTACACTGAGAATCTGGATCAGATCATTGAAAGGACCCGTAAGGTCCGGCAATTGGGTCAATGGAGTGACCTTCGGTTTGGCCACTTTCCTTGGCTCCACCTTCCTAGAAACGGCCGGTTCCGCTCTAACCACTAGTTCCGGTTCCTTGTCCTTGTTGGGTCTAGAAGGGGATCTCTTCAGATTGGGCGTCCGCTTGCTCTTCCTTCAGTTGAGGGGAGCCTCCTCTTCCTCCTCCTCGTTTTCATCCTCCTAGGCCTTCTTTCTTGGATTTTCATCCTTGTCTTCCGGCACTGGGCTATCAAGTTTGGTTTCAGATCCCTCGTCATCCGATCCTCTGGAGAGCTATCTGAGTTCTCCACTCCTTATTCTCATCGGGGGTCAAGAGCCCCTAATTCTTGTACAAGTGGAAAAGATAGGAGCATACCGGAGTAGCCCTACTCTTTTTCACATTGGCCACCAACGCATTGACCATTCCGTAGATGAAGTTCGCCCAGTCCATCTTCTTCTCCCCGGTCAGGGCTTCGAAAATAACATTGCTAATCATGGAAGTAACTTGTGTGGGTTTTTCCGTATGCAAGATTGGCACCAGGAACTCCAGAAGTCTACGATGTCGTCCGTCGACGCAATCCTCTATGGCGTATCCGTCTTTAGGATTGGCCGCACCCTTGAACTTCCCCTTCACGAAGTCCCCCTTCCAGTTGGCCTGCGTCGCTCCTTCTTGTTCGAAATCATACACCCCTCTCCAAATCTCCTTTGTCCACATGGGTGGAACTAGGCGGATGGTGTTGTCAAACTAGTTAGGAGCTCCCTCTATAAGCTCCCTAATTATGGCCTCATTTTTGAAGCCCCACGATTTTCTGTAGAAACCCGTGCATCCCATGGCAGAGAGATCTTCCATGAACTCCGATCTCTCACGGTCCCCACTAGGCTCTAACGGCGCCACCTTTTTTACTTTGATTTCCGCCTTAGATGTGCTCGCTTGTCCTAGAGATCTTGGGCACTTTAGCTGTGACATCCGGCTCTTCACCGATTTACTACCTCACTTCTTTTCTAGCCGCACATCCCGTTTTTCACAATCTCTCCTCGATCTCAACTGAGTTAATACCTGCGCCAAATCTTACACAAACTCTCGTGACACTCGCCTGATCTCAACCGGCTACACTCACTTAAGCGCACACCACTAATACTTACACCTTAATTTAATCCCTACTCCACGTCTGAGCACAAAGGAAGTACACATACACAAGAATGCTAAAGCAACTGAGAGTGTGAGGGAATGCTAAAGCTCTCAGATGCAAATGGGAGATCAAAACCCTAAGGGAAGTTTTTTGTACTTTGGAAACCTAATCATTACTTTTTTTCCACTTTTCTAGGCACAAATTCTGAGTCCATTCTTCCGGCTTTGGATCTGAACCGGATTCGTTTTTGATATCCACTCCATCTTTATTCTGGTTGGTGACTACTTATCTCCCTAATCATTCTAACTTTTAATTTTTCTCTTCTTGTACTAGTCTGGGCATACTACTTCTGAATTCCGTGTTTTAAAACACGATAGAGAGAAAAATTCAAAAAGTTGGATTGCGACAGGATATATAAATTAAGAGGAATCCCACTTGTATAAAGAATGACTCATCTCTTACACCAACATACAAAATTAAGTGAGTGGCTTTTTAAGCAAATTCCATTGGCTTTAGTAATTAGCTTCAAAAGCTACTTAATGTGACTAAATTTAACTAAATTCAACTTAATTTGGCAAGGCCCTTAAAAATAAGGGTTAAAATGCATTAGTATACCATAAATCCTGATTTTAGAACACTTTGTTATTGGCTTTTGAACCACTGACATCTATTTAACATTGCAATTCAAGGTGAACGACAATAGCAAGAAAAAAAATTTAGTAATTAAAATAAAATGCTTACTACAGGGACCTTCGAGGACTATAGAGCAACCCTCAAGAGGGCCATTTTTTTTCTCTAATGCAACATGAAGTCAATGGTACGATAATTAATGAACCTTGTAACCACCTACTTGATGTTATAGTACAATCACAACATTTCAGAATTCCAAAATCTGAAAATTTTCACCATTGATGTATATTATAGTAAAGAACACATGAGTAAACTAATTTTTTGTATCATTTCAACATCATTCTACAAATAGAATCCAATAGACATTGGAAATAACCAAAAGCTCAAATTGTTATAAAACATTTAATTCTATGAATTTTTCAAAATTTTCAAATTGGAGTAAAAACTACACTAGAGGACCTTCATTTTGTAAGTTTGACTCACATTCAAAAAATATCATTTTCATGAAAAGAACTCAAATCTAGAGCAAGAAGCAGCAAGTTTCCAAATTACACTACAAAAGCATACTTAGTGATCTATTTTTGTTGCATCTTCTTATGTAGAGAAAGGTTATAAATGCCTCAATGAAGAAATTTCCAAGTCCCCGCCGATTGGAGCTCCTACCCGCTGATGTTGAGTTTTCTGGTTCCTTCGGTTCATACCCGGTTCCTATTCCTGTTCAGCCCGTTCTTTATGCTCACTCCCCTCAGGTCTTTGACCGGCCCTGCCTTCGGGCGTCATGTAACGGCCCTCGGGCGCTTTATCAGTAAAATTTCCACCCTTGAATGGGTTTCGCATCATAGCACCTGCCTTCGAAAACTTGAGATTAGTGCATGCAACACTGAATGCCCTACTCCACTAGTCAAGATAGACAGTGGTAAGTGTATCGACTCATTCAAATGATCGTTCACAACGATAGTGGCATTGAGCGTAGAAGTTATGGTGGCATGCTAAATTCCAGGGGGTAACTCCGGTGAGGTCAGGAAAGTTACAAAGATAGTAAAGAGAAGATGCTTTATTGAAGAGTTCTTGAATGCAAGTCACTGTGTACCAACATGCAAGCACATCCAACCTCAACGGATATAGGTGCCTCCGGGCAGCTCCTACTGCTTCGGTCCCTAGAGTCGCTTCATGAAAATTTCAGGACAATTTGGTTATCACTGAAAGCATGAACAGCCATCGCCAGTGTAAGAACAAAATTGAATTATTACGGTAGACTTCACGCAACTCTATTATTCTGAACCCTGGGTTTTCAGGCAAACGCGGGTAACTCACAAATCATACGTGAAGTGAGCTAGCTCGGTCTCCAAAAGACTTTGTACAACAATCTCCAAATTTGAAATAGATACCCGAAATGGAATCTGCAAGAGATAAGAAGGCTATGAAATAGTGAATGACAAACGCCATTCCAAATACTGATGGTAGTGAAATACTGATGAATGGCAGACGCCATTCTAAATAAGAGCTATCGACAGTAAACACTCTTAATCCAAGACTTAATTAAAGCAAACAATCTTAATCCAAAATACAATCATTCTAATTACTGATCACATACCTTTAAGTCATGTTACACTCGGCAGAGGACAATTTGAGAATTCTGTACACGCTCCTCAATTCATGGAGCCCCGACATCTGTCACACAATGTACAATATTGGTAACCCTCATGGTCAGATTTTGATCCAGGGTCTACCGTTGGGCGTATTATGGATACCTCTATACCCAGACAAATTCATCTACATCAAGTAAATATCAGGAGACAAATGGCACAGTGGGTATCGTCGGCACGGAAAATCCAGCTCTAATCCTATGATTATTGATAGATCACACGGTTGGCGCCCAACGAACCAACTGCATTGACAGTCACGACGATAAAAATCAGCAAGATTTCTTAAATAATGAGTCAAACGTAAGTAAGGACATACTTGGCAGCACCGCAGAAGCAGGGTATCTTCACTTCCTCTGGACTAAACTTATAGTCATACGTCAGCTCCTCCCCAGGCACAATTCGTCGCTTGGAATATATGACAACCTTCTTTTGACCTTCAACAGTGATAATCTTCGTGTAGCAATTTGGCTGCACACAAACCGGGCGATTAAAAGAAAGTGCTAGGTCAGCAGGCAACCAACAAAAGATCACTGTCAGCACCAAAAGTGTCATTTGCCTTGATAACACCACGGATTACCCTTGTCGAGAAATAGCCCCTCGACGTCAAGATATCATTTGATAACTTTCTTGATGACACTACTAATTAGGCTCTAATTACTCCACACTGTCAAGTCTTAACGGCTCTCTTGGCACACAGAAGTCGATATGTGCGAATTTAGGGCTTCCCCGAGAGAAGCATATGGGTGGTTCAAGAAAATTCGAAAAGGAGGGTGAAGCAGGGCACTTGCTTCCAGTAAAGGTATTTGAACCAAAAAAGTACTTCTGAGGTAAATGTACCCATTGTCAACCATGACCCATACCCAAAGTGTAGGGGATGTAGGGGGTATTTTTTCAAGGTTGGATTCCAACCAAGGCTAGATTCCATAGAATGTGTTTTTATCTCTTTTTCAAGGTTGGGACTAATAAGATCATGACACATGTCCCAAAGTAGTGAGCCACAAAGTAGGAAGTAGTGAGTGGAAAGTAGTTCTTGAATGATTGGAATTGGAAGACTCTAAACATTGGCTATAGGCTCCAAGCACTTTTGGGCTCCCAAAATTCATAGTAATTTCAATTTTGGCAATAAAATTATGAAAAATTTGCAATCCCCATATTTCGTATCTTTCTACATGGGAAAAATTTGTCGCACCTTAAACTGCTAATGATCTGCTACAAAATCCCTTTAAGTGATCGGGTATGGGTACATTTACCTTATAACTCTTCAACAGCATCTATTTTATTGATGTTTCTGACAACAGGTGTCGATTATGATAATATCAAAATTGAAATAGAGCACAAAGCGTTTCTGAGCACGATGACTCTTCAGTCAACTAATTCAGTACCTAATACCCACATTCAACTTCAAATTCACTGACCCCATACACAGCCAAGACCGTCACAGTGAAAGAGGGTTGATACTTACATCACAAGAATGGTTAATAAATCGTGCAAGTCCTCCACGCCGTGTGGCATCCAGCTGAGAGGCAGAAAATCAAACACAACTAAGCCTTATATTACTATATTAACCACGAGCATATTAAGCCCAGGTCACCACCAAATGCATCAATTAACTAGGCTTACAGAATCAAGTAAATGAACTTGGTGATCATTAAACACTGATTAGCGTTCACATGCATGATGCAGCAAGCAATAATTTAACTACTCGATATTAATAGATAGCAATGAAACGGTGCTGAAACTATGTTCTACAACATGAGATTGTCTGCTGCAGTCAGCTGTGCAGCGGTTAAAAGAACATTCGTGAAATAGTCCTGTGAGACTTGAAAGCATATATGACCAAGGTAAGGACTCTTTGCTACAGAAACAAGAACGTTAAGGCTTACCGTGTGCTCGTCATCGACGCGGAACATGTAACTGCTGCCAATACCAATGGCCTCATATCGCTGTTCTCGAATATCCGTCATCTGATAATTACACAGGATAATGATAAAAAACAAAACCATGGTCCTCATAGCATTCTTGAACTTCAAGGCACTGGACCCTTTGCTTCCCATGAATCAAGGCTCCTTTCACTGTAGAACATCTTGATTACAAGCTTGCCCATGTATTGTGGGCCACTGTAACGTGAATATATTCTTGTTACAGTAATACTGTATAAGGACCCCTCTGCCTTCCCATTCAAGACTGTTATGATAGTTTCTACATTTATGAACGTACGAAAAGCATTATCTGCAGACTGGAAGTCAAAAAGGCATTGCCTTCCGTCATGCAATTTACGAACAACTAATCGCAGGATTCTTAATCTAATGAACCACTTCACTGTCTCATTAAACGCAGCAGCAGTCTGTGAGCAATTGAAGTCAGTCAAAAGTCGTCACTTGCGATTATTGAAACCTGACTTGAAAGGTAGCCATATGCACCACAAATGCGCGTTAATCTATTCCAATTAATCAACTACAGCCACTGCACCATACGATGAGAGTCACGGTCATCCTGACTATCAAAACTTCGAGACATTAAATCCAAGGTAATAAAATTCATCAATCCATGCAACTACTGGTGGACACCTACACAACGCTTCGCATCTAAATAGTGAAATTTAGAATTATACATCCACAGTATTTAGCGCGATCAGTGCATCACTCAATCCATTGATAGCACCTTGAAATGTGCAGAGAACATGTTCAGGGTGCCGGAGTTGAAAGAGAATGAATGGAGCCAACCAATGACAAACAGAGGGAATGCGTACCCTGTTCCGAATAACCTCCCCGACGTACTCAATAACAAATTCTTCAGCGTCCATCGGCTCTGCAGCCACCAAACCCCAATCATGAATCTTGCTCCGCTGAAACTTGAGTTGTTTCTTCCGAGCCTGACACATAATTCAGAAGACCACTCTCAGTACCTCTTAAGCGGTTAAGCACACGAGCTGCAGAATCAAGTGTGACCACTCTTCATAGTTGGCTAGATTCACCCAGCACATTTCAGTTGTAGCGTGTCCTGAATAACAAGAAACATGACAAACAAACTAAACAAACAATGTGGAAGCACATCAATCCTGCGTGACTTGGAAGGGATTCGTAAGCTACCTTGAGCATGTTGAATCTCAGCAAGTCAGAACCTTCAGCGCTAACAGCCAGCTTTCGCATGTCGGCTCGGTTTTTGCGGGCAGATTGCAGACCTGCAATCCCAGCGGCGGTAATGCTATCGCTGACACTAGCCTCTATTTTCTTTGTGGCTCTCCGTATCTTCTTTACTTCTTGCTTCACTTCTTTTTTCAAAGCTGTTTTCGCTTTCCTTTGCAATCTTCTTTTCGCTGTGTCTCGAGCCCAAGTGCGCCACTCCCAACCAGTAATAGAGCATCGGGCACAACCCACTGCAGTTGGAACAGTTGGTAATTTATCACCACTCGCTAACTTTCCACTACCCTGAGTCTTTGTTTCCGGAATTCTGAAGTCATCAGACGGAGCATATTCTCTTTTAGCAATGAGATGCTTGCCTGTCTTCAACTTCGAGCATGGAACTGTCTCCGACTCCTTGGCAGCTGAACCACTTGATTTGTTTAAGAGAGCAGATTTGATTCCGCGTACTGCCAAACCAGTCTTCCCACTCTTGTACTTAACATTTTTAGTCCTAGAAAAAACTTTCTTGCAGCTCTGTGACGTCGGATCCTCAGAGCATGTTGAATCTTGTGATTTTCTGTAGTTTTTGCACTCATTCTCAAGGTCTATTTTGATGGTGTCTGCCTGCTCCTCACTTAACTGGTCCCATACAGTATCTTTCTCTTTCACTGCTGAACGACCAGGGCCGCAAACGTCCACCATGAGCGTATCTTCAGATGTAGCAGCAATCTCCCGAAATTCTTCCCTAGGATAACGCCTGACCTTCCCTTGCACACTACGACCAGGAATCTCATGCCGAACTGGAGCATCTGCTATCTCCTTTTTTTTGGTTGCCAAGGGTGTGTACCTCTTTACAATTGCCTTCTTGACAAGAGAAGATTGCCCATCTTTACCAAGAATTATGCCTTGAACTGAACTCTCATGGTCTTGGTTCAGAAATTTGTGCGTACGAATAACCTTCAGGCGAACAGGATTCCTGTCATCTAAACCTTCAGGTTCAATTGAAGGGTCAGTCAGTTCTTTCGATATTGTAGCAGCCCGCGATGTTGGGCTCTTGACGTTAACATCGATTGTAGTGGCACAGGTGAGACGACTTCTAACTCCATTATCATTATTCTCACTGGTTTCTTCACAGACGATGGGACTCGTCTCGTCTACCGGTCCCACACCTAGATTCTCAGACTCTTCAACATCTTTCTTCTTTGTTCTCTTCCTGACATGGAAGACGTCCTCACCAGCTTCCACACTAACAAAATTGCAGGCTTCATGCATAATCTCGTAATCCACATCTTCACTCTCTATTTCGTAAGCTTCCTTCTTAACAAGCTTCCTCTTGGAAACTGGAATATTCGCAGATTTAGAAGTGAGGGCAACACTCCTGATGTCACCTGGAACACTCTCATGTTTCACGGTCAAGGTCTTACCCATATCTTCATTTTGAGAATTTCCAAGTTCAACTGCCAAGGTCTTACTCCTGCCAACGTTCTGCCTCCGCGAACCTCGTACAAGCTGCCGAAGCCGATCTCTTTGCGACAGCACAGGTACACAGAGATCATGTACGGAACTGCTCGCTGCATGAAGCTCTTGCTTTTTCTTTTTGTTCTTCGTTATTTCTTTCACCGTCTGTGCTGGATCCTTATCCATCTTCACCTTCACAGTTGATGCGACGTTCAGACCTTTTGCGTCATTACAAAGACTGATTCCATTATCACCTTTATCAAAAGGTGTATCACCAGAGTTCAATCTAGGCTTCTTAATCTCCTTGTGACTTCCTCCATCACTAATTGGATCTTTCGACTCCTTCCTCTTGCGCTGAGTAAGCTTGGAGGTATCCTGAACCCGAATTGACGGATCAGTCTCCAGAACACTGGAATGGTTGAGTTTATTAGTGCTTCGCCCGTCAGCATCTTTGACAATATTCCTTCCAGGTTTTTCGTCCAACAGCTTCTTATCCTCATCCAAATGCTCGTGACGTTTATCAGGAATCTCATTCACACGCTTTTTAAATTTCTGCGGAGTCTCGTCCAAAAGCTTGTCAGGTTGCTCAGGAACCTTGACGACACCCTTCTCACGTTCCTCGGGCACCTCGTCTGAATGCTTCTTAAATTTTCCAGGCTTCTCAACAGCTTGCTTCTTCCTTCCTTCAGACTTGTCATCTCTCAGCTTCTTCGGTCCCTCGGACTTCTCCTTCGCTTGTTTCTTAAATTTCACAAGCGTCTCAAGCGTTTCCTTCTTAGAGTTGTAAAGCTTCTCAGCCTCTTGCTTCTGGGGCATCTTATCAACTCGCTTCTTGGGGCTCTCATACAATAGCTTATTATATCTCTCAGCCTTCCCATTCACTAGCTTTGTGGGCCTCGCAGGCTTCTCATCTGCTTTCTCCTTAGATCGAGCGAGAGAATCGAGTTTACCCACGTCACTGGAAGACGAAACTGTTTTAAGAAAATTGTACTCCTCTCTTGAAGAATTCCCCCTAGCAACTGAAACTTTCTTGGGAGAGCCGAGGTCGAGATGAGCACTACTCTGGGAGTCGTAATGAAGAGATCCCACTTTAGATAAGAAAGCGTCCGCCCTCCTTTCAAGAATAGGTTGATCGGGAACATCTACAAACAATAAAACATTTAATGCACACCAATATCAACATCCTCTGATATCCAATTTAGCTAGCTTTACATCCTATGAAGTTTGAACTCCAAAGGGAATTTTCAAGCAATTCATGAGAACGCAAAATCTCCACAAAAGAATAATTCAAACAATATCAACAGTCCAATTTCAGAGTAAAAGTAATCTCACCACTGCATTTACCTAAACAAAAAATCAATTGGTAAAATACTACACAAGTCGCCTACACTAATATAGCTCTGAAATATAAGCTGAAGACCTCAAGACACTGCTATTATCGCCAGTGTCGTGGCATGAAAATATACTGCGTAGCTTTGTCCAAATAGGACATACCTGTCGACCCGTGACGACCATGATCCTTCGTAGGAGGAGAAGAAGGCACAGCTTTTGTATCACGAGCTCCAAGAGGAGTACCCGCCTGATTCCACTGCACAAATGTAACGAGAATCACAGAGCTATCCAATTGGACGTACGCTAAAAGGAAGCATTATCTATTGGGAAGTCAAGACTTCAGAAGTATCATGAACCTTGCCAAGCTGCAAGTCCTGCAGGTTGAAAGACGGTGAGGACTTGTCCTTCCAGACCCAAAAAGAACCTCAACTACTTACTAAGAGGAAGGAACTTGAACTACCTGAACTGGTTGAGGTTGCGATATAGCAAAGTTTTTGGAGTTCGGGGAAGAACTAATGGATTTAGATGCTTTAACATAGTCCACAACGTGAGTAGAATGGTTAGCACTCCCGTAAGTGCCAGAGATTTTCTGTACAGAATGTTTAGGCAGTACCACCGGTCTTCCATCAGGACCCTGCAATTGAAGGCAAAGACATCAAAAATTAAGGCCGCATGCAACAGCTCAGAGCCCAACTTGACGACCCTGGCAAGGAAAAACAACATAAGCAAGCAAAGAACACTCACTAACCACGTCAAACCCTGGAGGCATATCTGGACTTGGTGAAGAGATTTCTAAGGTTTGCACAAATCCAGATGGAAGATCGGTAGCAGGAATATCTGATGAAGGCTGTATAACTTTAGGCGCCTTCATCCATTCTTGCAAAAAGTCGGCAATAGCCCCATCAACCAAGCTTCTCTGTGCCGCCTTCAATACAAGAGCATGAATTGTTTCCCTGGCATTGTCTAGTGTATTCGATCGCAGGCCAATTTGGGAATTGGATGACCGGATACTCGGCCCGCCACCTAGTATAGTGGTGTTCCGATCGCTTGAGGGTATGTTCGAAAAGAGGATTCCCTTCTTTGCTGCCTCTAGTAACTGCCCAAGGGGCATAGGTGCCACAAGCTTTCCGAAGTGGCAGATCTACAATACAATTTTAGTAACGTCAGTTCTAGATCCATAAACCACGTTGGAAACTTGAGCAGTTACCCATACGTTGCACCAAAGCAATGAGGTCCCAATAGATCAACTTATGATAAAATCATGAACCAACATAGCATGAGCTGACCACTTCAACAATACAATCAGCCTAGTAAACAATAACATTAAACCAGATTACCAACACATGCCATCATGCTGCATAATAAGGCGATATCTAAAATTGAAGAAAACCGCTGATAGAGTCGTTATACTGGCCAGCAGATGGGTGAGCTTAAAGAAAATAAGGTGTAAAACCTCAAGAGAATCGTAAAGGTGCTTTGACGTAAGCCATTGACCTAGTTGCCAGAGAGAAAAGAGCCCTTGCATGGAACCATCTGCCCCTTTGTACTCCCAGCATTGCTCAGCCCAAACCTGAACAACGAAGAAAAAAATCTCAGAGAAACATTTCTAAATAAAGAGCGTACTCAACCAATTTCCCTGAACATATAAATATTTGATGTCATTTCCCAACTGATATCTAAAATGAAGCAATACAGATGCACAGAGTCGGAGGAGAAACATCAATGCCGTACATATCAGAACTTGACTTTTAACTCTACATCAAATTGTATGCCATATTATTTGTTTATTATTACAGTATGATAATCCCATCGCCAGAGAGAGAACGACTCTCATTCAACGAAAAATGGAAGACAACATATGGGAGAACAACGCGATTGTATAGAGAAAAAAACCTTCGCAAGGAATCTAATTGCAAACCTATGTTCAAGAACCGGATACATTGTGAAACAGCACGGATAGAAAATGTGAAAGTAAGAAGGAACCACAAAACTAGAATGAACGAGAAAAGCTCAACAAGATGGCAAAAATAGAACTTTCAATTTCATTGCTCTGAGGATCTGACTCCTCGCAAACTGGGAAAGAACCTTCGCAAATGTGAACATGAGACGCGACAGCAAGAAAAGCAGCACTCTGGTTTAGTACAAGACAGTGCCATCTCAATCAAATAAAACAACAACAAAATCAAGACCGCAACGGAGAAAATCACATCCAGTAACTTACATGCCGAAGCGATCACCAGAAGCCCTACGAGCAGCGCACAAAGATTCATTCGGGTATGTCAGAAAATAAATAACATGAACATAGCGGCGAGTCTTTACCTGCTGATGAGCAAATTCATGGGGTCTGGAGTAGACAAACTGCGATGAAACAGTTGGCGCATCAATAAGCATCTTCAATTCTTGAGGTGCAGAGTAGACACCGTCTTGACGATAATACACAACCAACTCACCCGGCAAAAAACTGACATTAAAACCTTGCCGGAGAATCTCGAGAGTGAAAGGGCCGCTGAGATAATTATAGGCGTTGCAATAGAACCAACCATTCTCATGGTTGCCACCGGGTGCTCCTGCATCGCTTACATCCCATTCAGTACCAACTGTCTCTTTACAAGGCGCAAAAGGAGATGCTAGAGGAGATACATTCTTGCTTTGAAGATTGTGCGAAACGTGATTGGGCCTTGCCGCATGTGTAGATATTCTCGATGGATTTTTGACATCTGCGATACCCGCTTCCGCCTGGGAACTCAGACCCCGTCGAGAGCCGTCCCCTGGAGGACCAACTCCCTGAAACTGAATTCTAATATTACCATTTTGGAGATCTTGATTCCGTCGGCCGTCACCCGAATACGTTTGATGATCAAATTTCTCATAAAGCCTAGTTTCATTACCATATTCAGGTGGTGGTCCAGACCTTGTCGAGCTAGTCCTGTTCTCTGTGAGTCGCTCTTCCATTCCATCGGGATGAAATGGGTCATAATCCGAACCGAGGGACCCCGTTCGGTGTGGAGCTCCTCTCCCCGGTCTTGCACATTCCATACTGGGAGAGCGTGCACATGCAACGTCTTCCGAAGGCCATCCATGCCGTCTTCCCTTCAAAACAGCAGTTGATGAGGACCTGGACGTCCAACCAAGGTCACCTTCACGGGAGGGCCGGTGCAAGTCATGCGCTTGGTCTAGTACACGAACAGAAGGATCCTCAGTGGCCATAACTGTGCCCCTTCGACGGCAGATTGCGCACTAGCTGCAGTAGGATGCGTCGTGAGGGACAACGTGACAGAAGGCGTCTCTCCCGAGACGCGGTGTCTTCTGCGTGGGGTTCATAGGTCATTGAATAGTGTCTGCAGTGTTCTTTAGAACCTGCAGCAAAGGTTACCACCAAACCCTAATTATACTCTGCATTTGAGACTTCCAAAAGAAGACTAAACCGAGGGACTTGACTTGATTATCTACTGCCCTAGATAGAGAAGAGAAGACAATATTTCTGTCTTAAGTTTTAAAGATAATTACGTGCATTGACCTAGAGGGATTCTTGCAAACAAGAGGAACGAAAATTCGGTTGGTATGAACATGTAGGAGTGTCTCTGTGTTAGGTAGTCGCCGGATCTTTCCAATATGGCAAGAGTGCACATCCAGAAAGCTCGCCCTAAGACCGAGACTTGCACGGAAGAGGATCTACAACGGCAATTATCAAAAGAACTGTGCCCGGAGCATTAATTGCGATCATCATAGCTCACCAAAGGAGCTCAATCAGTCCCAATCACAGATAACCAGACGTTTTCAGGAGCGCGGAATCCAAGAAACGAAGCTAAAGCATCAAAGTCATCGCCAAGCGCCAGCAAAGACGAAACCACGGTCATCCTGCGCTAACAAAGCCGAATTCCAGAATGTAGGACGCACCTGTGTCCCAAGCCCCAGCCACACACACAGATACAAGCTGCGCTTCCCACGCCACGCAAGCTCTGCACTCCAACCACCACAACAGAATTCTGCCGCACGCCGAATTGCCTCGCCCAAGCCTCGTCACCACGGCATCCAACGAAAGAATCACTACGAGACCTAGGGCATGAAAGATTCGGTTACAGACACATTTGGAATCTCCGCCAATACCGACACAGCCGGCGCAGTGAGGGCGGAAACACCAAGGGCAACGAACAAAGAGAAAGAGCTGCCTCACTCCACTCCACTCCACTCCACTCGGAAGACGGACGAGCGCCGGGAGCAGAATGAATTCCGAGTTCGGACAACACAAGGAAGGACGGAGGCCCTGGCGACGATCACAAGCCCGTCCCGCCGACGCCAAACAGGGCAAGAAATGCTGCCGGGATGAATAATTGTCAAAATTGCGAAGAAACCACGGCCCCGTTGAACTGGACCTTGCGCAACAGAAGGAAGGAAGGAAGGAAGAAACTCAAGGAAGGAAAAGAAAGCAAGGCCAAGAGAGCGCGCGTGTCTTTCTTCTTCCCGATGGTCCTCGTCACCCGCACTCCCCGTCCTTCACCGAGCACGTTGTCGGCTGCCACAAAGAAGAACCCCCTTCCAAATTTAGGTCCCTGATGAGTGAACAGCACTTTAACTCCTTCTCCTCCTCCATTCTCGGCACACTAATTAACTTGGCGAGTTGCGGCACTGGATTTTCTCAAATGTCAAGCCCAATTTTCCCCACTCCAGTTGAGAAGCACTTCTTTGTAAAATCCTTGACCGTGGCCAAGGGCTGCTGCTTTCCCTGGTGCAAAGAACGAGCATGGAGGGATTGCAGCAGCATTTTCTTCCAAAAGGCGGGGTACAACCATGAACTGACTGGGCTAAGGTAGTCCAATGGTGCCCCTTAGGTCAGAGCTGGTTCCCATATTGGTAATTTGTGCAGAGCAGCGTTCTTAAAACTGGCTAAATTGTGCCAGAAATCTACCAAAAATTTTGCGGAGCTAAATATCCATAACAAAAAAAAAAATTGGAGATGTAGATTTGACCCAGAGTTTGGACGATATCCAGAGTGCGTTCATAGAAGTTTGAAATGGACGAAAAATTTTTAGTTTCTGTCCACTCCTCAATGAACTCCGTCGTCACATTGGTGCGATCTGCACCGTTTGGGGGGGGGGGGGGTGGCACCATCAAAGCCGTCCATTCGCAAAGTTGTCTCTCCTTCTCCTCTTTATCGTGAGCCTGTCTACACTCAGCCTTCGCAAGTCTATCCGCACTCAGCTCCAACCTCCAGGGGGCTACAGTTCTGCAATTTGTACTAGTGCACTTAAGTGATTACTAATTAGAATTAATTGGTTAAGCATGTTTAGTGTTTACTTAAGCAGTTAAGTTTGCCTTCAATGCTCGTCACTATCATTGCGATTCTCCACCTCTAGAAGTTATTCAATTTTCAAACCTATATGACAACATCTTCCACTATCTTTGACTTTGCGTGTGTAAGTTGTGGCTTCCAAATTCCAATGCGCCACTTCTAGGCTGTTGTGAGGTTGTTGAAGGTGCACATTGTCTCTCTGGAATTCACTATGACTGTAAACTAGTTTTTTGGAAAATATGGATTGTTGCCACAGTTGCTAAATTTAATGTTTATCACTTCTCAACCTCTTACTGTTGTTTGCTTTTTGTTGCTCTTGTTTCACTCGCTATGATTTTCTCTGGAATTCACTATGACTGGAAACTAGTTTTTTGGAAAATATGGATCGTTGCCACAGTTGCTAAATTTAATGTTTATCACTTCTCAACCTCTCACTGTTGTTTGCTTTTTGTTGCTCTTGTTTCACTCGCTATGATTTTCTCTTGTGTCATTCTTGCACTTCACTCGTTTCACTGTTAGGTTAGTTTGGTCTTTGTACTTGCATTGGTTTTTTGTAATCTAAATAAGCTTGTTTTTGGAGGTACTACTTGCATGGTTGTTGCTTGTGCAAGTTTCATGGCACCTTGATTGAAGCTTTCAAAAAACTTCAAGGTGTGGTGTTTTGGTCTAGTCGGAACACTAGTAATTTTGGCAAGTATCTCCCACCAACTACTTGTGTGCAGTCGATGGAGATTGACAACATCATACATGTATCAGAGACGTAACTTTCACAATCAATTTGCCATGGAGTTGCGCATGATCCACCTTCCGAAGACACTATATTATCCCCGATGCCAACTAATTTGATACTTGAGAGTGACAACAATCAATGCGTAATAGGAAAGCGAAAAAAGGTGAATTCTGATTCCAATGCGCGGAAAAGAAAGAAGCCTGATGCATCGTCACTTACGCGGTAGTGGTAGGTGTGGGTATGTAAATTTGCCTAGGCGAAGGGCGTATTTGATGGTTTAGGAAATCCAACTAGAATGATCTGCCAAAATTGTACGACTACTACGGAAAAAATTAAGGTTATGATACCGAAGCTTGATAATTTGGAAAAACACAAAGGCAAGTATACCTATAGGGAAGATGGTGTACCATTGCCGCATCTGACACTACAAGGGAAATGAGCCCGAATTGATAAGATTTTTAATAGAAAAGTGTTCGGAATGACCGCCATAACTTCTGGAACTTGGCACTCTATCAATGTGGTTCATATTGCAATCTGTCAAAATCTAGTCAATTTTTCCATCAATTTTGACAAAAGAAGACAATTAATGGTAGCTTAGTGCACACAAAATGGAATTCACAAGTGTTGTTTACCATGGTGTTTCAAGTGATGAGAAGACAAGTCTTTTATACAAGTGGGATGGTAGGGAAGTAAGACAAACCATGTGGGATATCTTAATGAGGGTTAGTGGAAGCTCCACCGCTCATAGTTTAGTGAAAAGTAGGAATAATGGCTAAAGTGGAATTTCAGACTTAATTTAAGTATAGTAGAATAACATTTTTTAGAAAACTTTGAACTAAGAAAATGTGGGAAATCAAACCAAATTTCATGTCCAAAAACCTGTTTGAGATTTAAAGCTTCAAATCAAAAGTTATAGGCAAATTTCAATGAGGGATTGGAAGGGACATTTGCTTTGATAATTTCAAACATCCTCACTAAAATTTGCTTATAACTTTTGATTAGAAGCTTTAAATCTCAAACAAATTTTTGAATATAAAATTTGATTTGAAATCCCACATTTTCTTAGTTCAAAGTTTAAGAAAAAAAAGTTATTCTACTATGTTAAAATCAGGTCTGAAATTCCACTTTAACCATTATTCCTACTCTTCACTAAACTATGAACGGTGGAGCTCCTTCTAACCCTCATTTACAAATCCCATATGGGTTGTCTTACTTCTTACCAACCAACTTGTATAAAGCACTTGTCTTCTTACCATTTTTAACTTCACAATGAGTTGCATTCAAAGTTGAAGTGCTAATTAAGCCAAATAATCTTGAATGTAGTGTTGAAAGTTATAGAAATTCTATTCTAAAATGCATAATGTGCTTTTGAAACTTTAATTTATTTTTTTTGGTAGAAATGTGTTGGTTGTAAATGTAAAAAACTAGCAATCCTTTCTACGTGGCAGAAATTCAAATAATTACGATTTTTTTGGTGAAAAATCATGATGACATATATCTTTGTCCAAAATGACAGCCGAATTGACATAACCCTGTCAATTAAATAGGTACTCCTAATCTACAGCACTGTTGACACAATTTTGTCAAATTTTCTGTTAAATAGCATACAGTTTCCTTGTAGTGTGAAGATAGGCAATCCTTTTCCAAACTCGACTACAAGCACGCCAAGCACTGCAAGTTGTAGGCAAGCTGTAAGCCAAGGTGCAGTGTGACAGATCAATTGATTGCTAGTATAGAGGGCGAGTTTAAGAGGAAGAGAGTACAATTCTCCACCCTATTTTCCCTTCTTATTCATGGTCATCCAATGTGCGATTTTGAAAGGGAGCAATACTTGCTCAAGCATTTGAAATTGAAGAATTTGCCCAAAAAGCATTGGCCAAAATCTATTGATTGGGAAATGAACAAACACATTCATAATGCATTCTAACAAAACTAAAGTGTCTTGTGCAATTAGCTACTGTTATTTCCTAGAATATCGATGAGGTCACTACAGTAGATAATTCCTCATGGGTTGCCATTCATGTCTACATTGTTGACAACTGGAAACAAGTGCCTCACCTCTTGCACTTGTTCTACATGACTGAGAATAGCACCGCAAACCACCTTACTATTGTGATAATGTATGCTTTGATCAATAAGGGTGGTCTCAATCATGAAGAGATCGCAAGGAAACTTGTTTGTTTCGATGTTGATGGTGTTAATACTTTTCAAGGTGCCAAATCTAGTGTTACTGCCCAAATTCGGGACAAATGGATTCTTTTTACGTTGGAAGCCAATTGTATTAATCACTGTGTGAACTTGATTTTAGAAACTTTGTCAAAATATTTGTTGGTTTTCAAGCTTGAAGGCCTTTTCCAATCAATATATTCTTATTTCTATTGCAATAATAAAAGACACACTGAGCTATAGAAGCTCACGAATCTCATGGAAACCAAGGGATCGAAAATGATTTGCAATGTAGAGACAAGGTGAATCTCCATGCGAAGTCCAACGCAATGAATTTTGCAAGAGTATACAACACTTCTTGTAAAAATGGGAGTTGACATGATCATAGTAGAACTTGGGCACAAATCCATGGCCGGAACTAGTGTCAATTTCAAACTTTTATCTAATGTTGAAGTGTTTTTGTCTTTGTGCTGCTTCATTCCACGTGGAAATGCAGTTCACTACTTAATCAAGCTCTCATAAGCACTTGACATATTTATCTATGACTTTCTCCAAACTATGAAAGTGTGCCAATAAGAATTGGCTTGCATGTTTATAGATGGAGCTATTGCTTTCAATAAAAAAGACTTCCCACACTATATTGATTTGGTGTCTTTGAAATGCAAAGAACTTCTTCTACAATGGAAATAGCTCCCTAGAGACAATGGCATCTATCACTTATACTTCAATCTAAAAGTGACTATTGTCTATCCCCAATGCTATGACTACCAAACCAGTGAGTACATTTTTGTCACCCAACAAGACTTCAACTACATCTAAGATTCTATTGAGCATCAATTTTCAGGTATGCCTCGTTCCATTTTTTTGGTTTTCTTTGCTTCAAGTAGGTGGCACATTTTGTTTCCCATTTTTTTTGTTTTCAAATGTTTCCAATTTTTTTTTGTATACTTGGATTGCAGGACAAAGCTGAAGCTCAAGGACTACTGGCTTGGGTTTAGGGTCTAGTTTCTCACTTTTTGTAATTGATTTTCTTTGCAGTGGTAAGTAATTTTTGTCTTCTAAGTTGTTTGCAGATATTACTTCGACATTGTGTGCTAAATTAGATTGGCACTTTCTTCAATAGGAACTATTCAATGCTTTTGGGATAATATATGACATAAGAAGGGGCCAATTCAAGCTTTGTGCACCACCTATCTATGTTCAAAAGTTTTTACAGTGACGCTAAATTAGTGAACAAAGGCCAACCTTTGTACGAGGGTGGCAAGCCTCACACCACTCCCAAATTGCTCTCAACATCAAATCTGCATTTGCAACAGAGCTTTTTCAAGGTAACCATGCAAGCCAATTGCAAAGTAGCTTGCGGCCCACCATTGAATGTGAATCCGGTAATTAAATTGTGGCATAGACTTATATAGTCACACCACCTCTGTAAGTTCATTTTTGAATACTTTGAAGTTGTTGAAATTGGGTGTTGCCTAGTCCTAGGCTCTATAGATCATGAGAGATGTTTTTCATTTTTCAAATTCCTTAAATCTTGCCATAGAAATAGATTGCATAATCGCCTGCCCTTTGTTGTGCGAATGTTTGGCCAGCAATATTTTTCTCTAGAGAATTTTCCTTATAAGAAAGTATAAGCGCTTATTTACCCACCTTTGGTAAATCAACAAACACAAACAAGTTCTTTTAGTTGGTTTTATCCTATGGGTGTTATAACATCAGTTCATTGTAACTTTTAAGCAATGAATCTTTTCTAATTCCTAAGTAGGCTTTTAAGTATGCAAAAATCCAATCAAAACAAGATCTAAACTCTTGTTTGTCAAGTGATTGTAGATTTTAATGAGCCGCTATGGTTGTTTTGCAAAAGGTGATTTAGACACAAACTAAGTATGCCATCTTGTAGATGATTAATTCCACTTTCCAAAACTATAAAATTCATCCTAATCGGACACTCCTAGCAAAAGATATGACTAGATGAAATTTGACCACTAATTGGTTCATCAAAACTTCATCCACAGTTTTAGGTTGGTTCCCTAATTCAAAAGACTTTGATATTTTGAAGATATACTTAAAATAATTTTTTCTACCTAACTCTCAAGTTTGGTCTGAATTTGACGATTCTATTTAAATTTCACCCAAACTTAGCCCTAAACTTCATCCTTCCATATCTTATTGAGTTTTTAGTCTTTTCTAGAGTTTAAAGTTCTTATGGATTCTAATTATCCTTCTCTACAAGCGTGTGATTCTAAGTTATCATTCTAATCTAACTTCAAAGTTCTAGATTAGCCTTCCTTGTTCTTTTAGTTTTGGTCTAACTTTTGTCAATTTATTATTTTTTTAAAAGTTTGCATCTTTTCCTTGTAGTTCTTCATTCTAGGATTCTAAATTGGGTTTGCGCTTGCCAATTGGCTTTTTCTACTATAAGTTATCAATGGATGAAGTTTAACCACTTAAATGGTTATTCAAACTTCATCCATTAGTATCTCCTAATCTACAACTTGAAATCAAGTTTTTCTTTTAGTTGTGGTTTCTGAATAATATTCTCTATTTGACTAAATTGACTTGTTCCAAAAGTTTTGGTCCTATCTAAATGCCATATTTAATTACTTTTGGACTATTGAAAGTCCAAAAATCTAAAAAGGGAAAATTCTCCCGATGCGTGAGTTTATATATTAGACTTGGAGATTTCCAGATATGAGTGGAGGTCAATATTTTTAACGGTCTCTCTGAAGTGCAATTCTAACACTTTTAGAATGTTTCGCACAAATTGCAATCTTAAATAATAGATGAGGAGGTTCACTGATTGACGTAGAGTGAAAGACATACACCAAGAATCAAGATCTGTAAAGGATTATGTCAAATTTAGCCAAAAAAATCTATCGTACATCTATCGTACAAGAAGAAGATACAAATAAATTAACCAAGTTAGAATGACATAAAAAAAATGAATAATTTTCAAAATTATAATTATAGTGGAAATAATAAAATTCAATCGTAAAATGAACTATACATATATTTCACTTGACCAATAGTAGAACGACAAAACACCACAGCTACTAGACCACAACTACGTACTCTGAATGCTACATCAAAATTGAATATCAATACTAACGGTGACCTAAAAAACCTTACTTGAAGTCATATTACACCTTCGAGCAACTACCATCCTATACAAGCAGAACCATGTTCCAAGAAGAACAATTTTGTCATGGTGTGGTAGACACTCAACCCATCCGGAGATCTCCGGATGTATCGAAACAGTCGCAGCTGTCCATCACCACAAATTACTAGTTCCGTCAACTATTTTATTTGACCAAATGACAATAGCAATTTGTCTCGACATAATTGATGTGGAAGGCTTCGTACATCTCCTAAAAACAGTCCTACCCTTTGCCTGAAGCCTTTGAATCCTACCTCCACAATGTGCACCTCATAAACCTATGCCCCAATACTGCCAAAGAATAGCTTCAGCACAGTATCCGGAGATCTCCAGATGATCAACATTACCGAAATGTCCGTCATCTGCATACGAAGCTCTTGACCATGAATTGAAACAATATTCCCACGAAACATTTGTTACGTCCACATGGCTGTGCCATTTTGATCACTCCCAATTTCCAAGGAGAAGTCCTACTTTATTTAAGAAGAGTCCATGACCAGAGATGGAAATACTTGGTCTGATTTCTATAAAGTGCGTAGTAAAGATTCACCGTAAATCATAATATGAATACTCACATTGGATAGGCCTAGTACACCATCTGGAGATCTCTAGATGCCAATGAACAACGAAAGTCGAGACACCTGATCATGGATCTATCTCATCGGCTCGATTTAGATTCACTAAGGCAGCTTCTCTACACCTCCGCGATATAGTCTTGGATTTTGGGTTTACTCTCTTTGACCAAACTGTCCCGTACACTATAGCGGAGGCATCAATCCAAGTGGGGGGTATTTTCAATTACCCACTTACCATACCAGCAATTCCGGTACCTTAATTCTTGTGTGTGCTCGCTATTATCTGACGTCCAATATTGCAAGAAGAATTTTCCGTAATTCTCAGCATTTACATCCTTGCATACATTAGAAAGTACTCTTCCTTGCCAAACTGGACATATTGTTGGGTCTTCGGGTCTTAGTAGGACCCATGAGCTAGGGCGAATGTCAATCCAAGGATTAAAACTCTCCCTTGGCGCTTCGTTTGTTGGGCCGCAAAATGGTTCCGGGTCCTCTTCCTCTATATTCATATCCACCGGATTTACCCTTGGTCTTACTGTCTCCTCTTCTGACAGACGCCAATCGTGTTGTGGCCAGAAGCCTTCGTTCAACTCTGCAGCACACTCGGGAAGTGAATTCTTCAGCTCACACAACACGCGTTTCCAGTAATCGACGTATGGACCAAATGTTGTTGTAAATCCCTCGCACCTGGACACTCTATTTGACCAAAACTGAATATACTTTTCCAGCCCTATCATGATGAAGCCCTTGTTCACAGTAGCTTTCCTTGAATTTTTGAAAGCCTTCTCTTGATTTCCAGTCGGTTTTGGAACTTCACTTCCCTACACTAGCTTGAAAGGAACAGGTTTTGGGCAACCTCTTGGTAATCTAGCCCGGCCATTTCTGTCTTTGTCCCACAAACATCAAGAAGTTGTCTCAGACGGTAGCCAATTCGAATCAACAACTGACTTTTTATACTTCATAACAGGATTCCCATCGTTCTCTACATAGAACCTGAACAGATGCATCTCTCCCAAGCCAATGAGTCGAGTAGCGCCACTGCATAGGTAACCATTTACAAAGGACTTAAAATCACCTACCTCCTGAATGAACTCCGACATGAATGACAATTCTTGGGAGTCCATAAAGGCCTTCATGAGGTCCGCGACAACAAAAGTGTTCTTAGATTTCAAAGATTTAGATAGGTGACTAAAATAAGCATCAATGTCCTCATGCATGTGACCAACTAGAAGGAATCCAACTTGGATTTCCTTAAAGACGCCTCGTGCTGTTAGCAATGACAGGAAGGCCATGAGATATTGGTTTTTGTTATCCTTAGCTGAGTTATCAAGTTGGAGGTACAAATTTTTGGGAAGGGGGACAGCACCACGTTCATGTAGCGATTAGTCGGACCAGTATTCCTCCAATTAGCCCTTAATTCACACCAAAGGCCTTCTTAGAGTAAACCGCTCCGGAATCGTTCCCATGAGGACTTGTGGATTACAGGTTCATAGGCTATCCCGGTCTAAGCATTCACTTTTCTCTCCGTCGGCTTAGTCCGGACTTTCGGTCTAGTTCGGATACTAGTGCCTGGTGGGTTCCGGAAGGATCCGGAAACCGTTTCAGTGTCCCTTCCGGGATCCCTAGGTTTGGATGACGAGTGGCCAGATCCCCCGTCCGGATGCTTACCGTGTCCGGAAACACGCTCTCTTTCACTCTCTCTCTCTCTCTAATACTTACAGTGACCTAACTCTTCATGGACCAGAAGTGTCCTCCTGTTCCGTCGCCTCACAAATCCGGAAACTCTTCCGGATTAGGTCACACAGGGACGGTCAAGAACTACAACGACATTCTAACTTTTAACCGAACACTGAGCCTCCTGTCGACCGGTTGGTTTCTCCTGTACTTTCTTGGGCTTGTGCCAGGGCTTAACTCTGTTCTACATGGAATTTCGGCAATCCGGAATTCGGGCACGTCCGGCAATACCTCCGTACACGGAAGTTTTGCTAGCAGCCTCTCAGATACCCCTTTTCCCTTAGGGCTATAACCTACACGCAGGCTATATCGGCATCCGAGCAGTACTACCCTAACCTTACTGCTGGAACCATCCGGTTGATCTCCCCCTCAAGTTAATACATCCGGATACTCTCACAACATCGACTCTTGCCACACAAGGTAAGTTCTCAGTCCCGGAAATGCAAGAACGGACTCACACCTCTCACAAACATATACCGTCCACAAGAAAGATAAGAGATTGGATACTCCAACACACTTTAGAATTAAACTCCGCAAAAGGTACAAAGCTGAAACTATGAGATGGTTGTGAATGACCAGAAAGGTCATTAAAAATCCTACTTATACTAAGACTAACGTCATCCTAAAAATCCTACAAAGCATTCCTACTGGTCCGCTAGATTTCCGGAAGATTCCAGATCTTATTTTTCCGGCTTTGACGGCTGGACTCCGGTATTATATTACACTACGGTTTACTATTCTTTTGAATCTGGATCTTTAGGAGGAACATAGTCCTTCAGAAGATCCAACTTTACTTCTTTCCGGCTACCCTCCGGAGAAAACAGATTCGGACCCCTTTGGCCCCACCTTGGGATTTCCACAATGCTAGTGTTCCTGTCTACACTTCTAGTCCCGACCACCTGAGTGTCCGGACTCCCTCTCGCATAACATCATATTCATTAAAATGAGAGTTTTCCAGTGAAATGGGAGTTGCGGAAGAGACTTTCAACCATGAATTTAATATACTTGTAGATCAATGACTACCAGGAAAGCATTACAATGACACAGAAAGTGCATACGGAAGGTACAAATTCCAAAATTGAAGGTCAAAATGGTGACTTCTTCATAATTTATAGGAAGTCATCAAATATACATGTATTGGATGTATGCACTATAAACATAAAGTAATCCATGTACTAAACTACTACTTCCATCGTGGACTACACTTGTATAAGATACATATGATGTAAAATGTAGGGTTCAGGAAGCACTACGACTAAGCATTGGGACTTTTGTAAAATTGGCAATTGCATCCAGAAGATGAAGGCTTCGTGACCAAAAGGTTATGAGCTTGCCTTTATCAACAGCAGAGACAAACGTAGGGATTGTCAAAGCCTGGAAATTGAAGAGTTGAATACCAACTATTACCCGACCTAATATTCTCAGACATTGCACCGGAGAAAGTGCAATGCAAAAGATTATTTGGTGAAGCAACAGTTGTTATTCAACTCTACAACATCCGGGCTACGACAACGTACTGTCCATAATGACTATGAGGTCCACGATTGTCAAAGCCCCGAAAATTGTAGAATCGAATACCAACTGTTCCCCTAGTTGAGCCAATTTGTGGTAGGAGAGAAAGCAAACATTATATAACCTTAACTCTCAGCTACTCTTCGAATGTACTCTCACACACCACAATGTCCAAAAAGCAATGTATGAGTGTACATTAGAAGAATAGCTGAGAGTAAAGGTTATATAATGTTTCCTTTCTCTTCTACCACGAATTGGCTCAACTATGCACATAGTCGGGTCTAAGACATCTTAAAAGTGGAAAGAGAGAAAGCAAACATCATATAACTCGACTCACACCCCTACTCATCAAGTACTCTCACACACCACAATGTCTAAAGAGTAGTGTATGAGTGTACTTGACGAGCATGGTGTGAGTTGAGCTATATAATTTTTGCTTTGTCCATTTCCACTTTCAAGCTCAGTTGTGCACTTAGTTGGTTCTATGTGCAATGCAAACGATTATTTGCTGAGGGAACAATTGATATTCGACTCTACAACTTCCGAGTTACGACAAACCCTACATTATTCTCTACTATTGATAAAATCGGGCTCAAGGCCTTACTAAGGTTTAGGGTTTATTATTTTTCTACTCTCTACACAAACTTAGGGATTGTCGAGCCTACATGTACATAATTAGGACCTCTTCTACATACAATTGTACATGAGCTACAAGATGTAGTCCTCAATTTCTCCCGAGCCTTTAGAATTTTTCTTCTCCGACTGTATCTGTCCGAGGTTGCCTCCATTGCGCTTACAACGACCTTCTCTTCTAGATGCCCCAACTAGGAGTTGAAACATCAGTACAAAACGATCCACTATGTTTTTGTTTCTTCAACCTCCCTTGTTCCAACGGAACCTGTGGACGTGGAATGGACTGCCCAGGAGCAATAACTGCAACCGATTCTCGAAGCGGACTATTTGGAAACTTGAATTTCTCTTCCACTATGGATGTTGGATAATTCGTGTCTCCATAAAGCTCACGCCCATCACCCAATAGTTTAGGGTCATCTCGGACCATCACCCATGTATTGTTATAGAACATTATTATCGAGCAGTCCTAAATGTATAATGTATGAACCCCTAGTATTGACGGAAGACTATCACTTATAAATTCCCAACATGTACTTCTTTGTAGACTGTCACTCTACAATATGAACACATAATATGAACAAATATTATATGTGTGATTTACATCGCTGTAACTCCCTCGCCTTGAGAATCTCAGGCCCCCGACTGTATCCTGTATTTGGCTTCTTGTACTCATTCCACCGTTGATGCCTCTGCCGTTGTAAGAACATGCGGTCCGATGCGTCGAGATGACGAGCATCGCTTCGAATTCTCTGCACCCCATCATGTGTCTTAGACATCCGAACGCTCCCTGACATGACATACCTGGGACGGCGCCTTGCACTATCACAAGCAGATCCGATATGAGTATCACGAGATCCACCAGTATCATGAGATCCACGAGAGATCCCTGACTTGTTCCTTGGTGCAGGAATTTGTGTTGTGGCCTCGTCATAAAGCTTCTTTTTTGGCGCCATGTCTGATGCCACCGGCGATAACTGAGAAGCAAGTGGCCCCCCGCAGCGCAAAGGAGAAGGTGAGCAGGACTTTGGTAGACGTGGGCCGTTATTAGGCGGACTATCCACCACACCGTCATCCACAGGCTTAGTAGAATAGTCCATTGTGGAGTTTGCTATTGCCGCCGAGCACAGAAAGTTCCCCCTGCTCAGGATTGCATACTGTCCATAGTCCAATATAGAATCCGCCGACGCAACGCACGGAAGGTGATCATCTCCATCAGTTGAAATCCATACGTCCAGATTCTAGAAGCAAATCATATTTATATCATGACCATGAAATAGAACTGCATAGCATTGAGAACATGAAACACCGTCCACAAACAAACCTAGAACGTGAATCAATCACACCATCCAAGCAACTAGGAAGCTCCAATCGAGCTGATTTGAGACACGAGCACTAAACCATGACTATTTTATTAGAGGCATCAGGACTGAAATTACAAATCTCCAGAAAGCAGGCTTAAGTCAGTTCGACTCGAGCTAAATTATACCAGAGTATGGAAATCGAGAACCTATGCCTCCTTTAGCGTAGTCCTAATGAATGCAGGAAGATGCCTGCACGACCTCCATCAACTTATCGTACTCCCTCTTCTGTTTTCTATCGTCACAGAGCATGCGGCGTCCAATTCGATTGGCCGCATTTTCTCGGAAGGACTTAAGTCCCTCTTCACGAGCCACGTGAAGATTCTGGAACCAAGGGAGCAGGACATCCAGGAAGAAAGTGTCCTTCACACCATTACCTCTGTATGACCATGACTCCGGTAAAATGACGTTCTCAGCATTGTTAAGAATGTGCTTCATGGGACTGTCATCCATTATCACGGTATTTTGGGACGAGAACTTCCCCCGGTAGCCAGTGAACAAGGTCTCCAAGTTTTTAAGGAAGAGTTCCTTATTTGTGCCTGGCTCCCTAAATGTTGTAATTCTGGAGTTTTTTTCCCTACATTTTAGAGTCGTACAAGAGGTCTGTCCTAGTTTGACTACCGGTAGGTCGAGCCCCTTAAAGAGATAGGCGGCCACTTCATCAGTGGTGGAAGTCTTCATACTACTCCACACTGAAATTGTAGCTATCTCTCCTAACGCACGTAAGAAATCAGAACACTCGGGACGGACATACACTAGCTTTGGCCCCACAACTACTGGCTCAGTAGTAGAGTGCGGTTGGAATGCGTCCCCAGTCTGTTTGGCCCAGCCCTTATACTTGTGATCTTCACAGGCGCACAATACCCCATTGAGGTCCAGGACGACGTTGATCTACTTGTCCACAGCCCTGGACTCCAATGGAAGATTGACCACCTCCTTATGTCTTGGAAGATCATGTGGAGGATCAGATTCCTGATAAACAATGGACGAATGTGGAGCTAGTTATTATCCTGCATTCATAGCCTCTGGACATCGCTCTAATTGAAACGGTCATTCAGATTTGTAGACGTCACTAAACAAACACAGAATTCAGAATGTAAAATTCAAGACATACCTTTTGCTGCGAGGTCTCGGCTGTCTCCGCAGTAACATCCCTTGTCGTAGCGGTCGGCTCGGGTATCATGACCTCGAGAAGATCGGCATCAGGTATGACACTGTCTTCAAGTACAAGAGCGGCAGTATTCAAGGATTCAGGCTTGTCCTCTTTGAAGGTGACATTCTGATCCGTCGGCTCGTAGACAATATCAGGCACATGCTTTGATGAGGTCGGTTTGGAAGTGAGTACACCTGATGCAACAGTAGGTGGCAACAAATCTACAACATTGATAGCGCCTGCAAGTCAGGAGTGTACAAAGGAAGTGCTGTAAGGAATCCGGGTATTACCGCTTTACATAAAAATGTTTTGATGTATATACACAATGTCTGAAAATTTTGAACTCCATGGTTCGGTCCACTAGAAGTTCAACTATGTCAAAATTGTTGAGTTGTCTATGAGATAACTCTAAAACTACATACAGCCCACATCAAAAACCAGATGGAGTTGAGCTAAAACTGTACAAGAACACCGAGTGATCATTGAGGTGCACCTGAGCCGGACTCTTGGCTAGGAGACGCGGTTGGCTGGTCGGGGGTCTCCACCACATCACCACTGCCTGCCTCTGGAGGAGCAAGTGCACACTGCGCCTCCACAGGTACCGGTGGCACAACCGCGGATGATGGTGGAGGAGGTGGTGTCCTAGGCGGTGGATGCGAAGGTGGTGCAAGCACCGCGAACTCTGTTGGGCCTACCTGACCTGAAGGTGGGGCCGAAGACGACACTGATGGCTGGTTTTCAAGCCTCAGTTGAGGTGCTGCAGGTTGGACCTCGGCCATGGGCCTCCCACCCTTCATCCACAAAATCAAGGCGTCTAACTTGTCGTTAGCTTCCTTGGAATCTTGCAGCATGAACGTCTGCATGCTATCCAGCCTCTTGTTCATCTGCTGCTGCTGTAGGATGTTCTTCGCTCAATCTTGGAGCCGCTTCTCCTCGATCTCAGCAAACCTCCTCTCGAGGATGTCATCCACGAGTGAAGTCTTCCTTCTCTTCCGTGGATGGGTGGACGACGGAGTTGACGACGGTTGCGTCTCAATCGCGTCTCTAGTTGACGCAGAGGAGCCACGATGCTCTGTTGGTGTTGCACGAACAGGCGATGAAGGAGGATCCAGCATTTCATCTTGTTGGCAATCCTCTGCGTCGTCATCAGAGCTGGAGATCACTTCAGGCTCCTTAATAGGTCTCTTGCTCCGACGACCAGTGGATGGAGAATCCCACGGGCCCCTCCGCATTGTCTTCGCGGGCGAAGGTGTCGAATGAGACTCCCGCTGCCTACTTGACTTAGGCTCCTGCACTCTGTAGCCCGACTCCAGAAAGTCGGCCCTGTCAAGCAACATGGCCGTGGTGACGATGTCGTTCCAGAAGAGGGAGTCCTCTTTAACTCCAACTACGAACACATTCACGGAATTCATCTGCGGTGACGGAAACGAGCGTTTAGCATCAGTAAACTATCATATCAACTCGAATGGAGCTGAATCAACGTACAATTAAGCTTGATTCGAACTGAAGCGACAATCATAGTGAGTCTGAAGGAATGTGAGGGATGAGGGCATACCACCGCAGCGCATGTGAACTTCCCTCCGGCAAAGGCCAAGAACACACTATCACCAGCCTTGTAGAAGGACTTCACCACCCACAAGTAGAATTCCATGCGAAGCTCTACGTTATATATGCGGAATTCCAGTTCATTGTACCCGCGCGGCATGTTGAAAACCGGTGTGTCCGGAGCCCAAAATGCATTCGGGATTTTGACGTCCGTGCAGTAGTCGGGTTTGAATAAGAACATAAGCAGGACCTTGGCATGGGACTTTGCCTTTGCCGACGACATGTCACCCAGACGCTCGTAGTCCCCGGGCATGTAGTCCACATACTCACACTTGAATTTGTGCAACTCCTCGTGGTTCTGCACAAACGCCGTTACTTGCGTTTGCTTCACTGCATCCGCACAGATGAAAAGCCAGACTGGGACCTCCTCCAGCAGGGGCTTGCGCTTCCCCATCAACGACAGCATGACGGTGTTGAAGTAGGGAATCGCGATTGTGCCCTTCTGCTTGGACAACACTCCCGAAATCAAACGGAAGTCAATGACCCCCACTTTGAGATCAGCTGGAGTGTCCACAGTCCACACACCGGTTGGCCATGCCGTGTGTCTGTCGTCCTTGATGTTGTATGGCGCATAGTACGCCACTGTTGACGGCGGGACGAAATTCTTTCTCTCTCTCAGAAAGACCTTGAAGAACTCAGCAGCGTGCTTGGAAATTTCTTCTGTGGTCTTATTCTTGGACTTCAACTGCTTAATCTCCGAAAAGAATTCCTTCCCAGGCCTTTCGAGGAGAACATTCATTGTGGCCGAGGTGACGAAATGTTTGGACTTAAACTCCTTCCATTTCTCCGGCACGACCTCATTGTTTGCGTTCAGGAGTCCGAGTGATGGGTCAATTTTGTTCAACTCCTTCTTCACGAACTGTTTTCGTTTGCGCCTCTCAATCCAGGCACTCGATGAGTAGCAACTTTCCAGAACTGACGATGACTGCTTGATCGTCACTTTTGGATGAGGCTGCTTTCTTTTGTCACCAGACTTATTCAAAATATGGTTGGCGAGCTTCTTCAGGTCCTCGTATGTGAGATTCCCGAAGAATTTGAAATACTCCTTATTGAGCATTCCGTTTTCCGTTTTCCATGAAGGCTTGGCGTTGAACTTCTTGAGCGTGTCTGGGTCAACGAGCTCGCCATGTGCCGCACTAGAGATGACCTCACTCCAGAGGTTGAATACTTCGTCTGGTGCTGTGATAATTTTTACCTCGTTGGTTATCACCAGACTATTTTTTGCGTCTTTTCCTTTAGCCTTGGTCTGACCCTTTGCAACGTCGATCATGGAGAACCGCATCTGCATGGCCTTCAGGAATTCCTGCAACGAATTGTCACATTGTCTGACAGTTAATGAATGAGCTCGACTGGAGCTGAACTACTACGGGGTTTGGTGGGAGGAACATATCTCAGTGCAAATTGAGCTCGAGTCGAGGTGAATGCTTACCGCGTATTTCATCTTATTGATGTGCGCCTCCTTGGACCGCTGGGAGCTTGTAACGGATCCAGAGGAGGTGTCATCCTTGGGGTTCCGCAGTTTCCCCATCTCCTCCCAGACCTTCCGTGCTCCAAGAATGTTCGTAGCCCACGATGGCTGGATTGCTTGAAAGTAGTTCACGCGGTTGTAATACGCTGAAATGGATCGCAGAATTTCAGCGTCCTCGGTCCACACAATGTAGCAACTCCATGCTCGGTAGTCGTTGACGATCTCGGGTGCGACATTGTACTTGGGGTCCTGCATTAGTTTGCTTGCCCACACACTGTGCTGCCCGTTTATTATGTAGAAATCGCCATCCTTGATTTCTTCCCACGAATCATCACCGTCTCTTGTGGGCTTGTTCACGGGCATCACGCAGAGGATCTGCCGATTGCTGTGGTCTGGCATATTTACGAGCCAGTGCATCATGTCTTCGACGATGCGATCCTCCTTGCTTCGGATGTTCAGCGTGGCCGGTGCCTGAATAAGTTTGTCGATGGGAAGGGTCTTCTTCTCCATCTTGTACAAGAACACGTCCATGCAAGCAGTCCAGAACCTCTTATAGGCCTTGTTGGACTCTTCGTAGTCCGGCTTCTTGTTCACCCGCAAGGACTCGGGAATGTCATTGAAGTCGCAGGCGATGTCGTCAACGCCGGACTGATCACCCGATTTATCCATGGACTTCTGCTGGGAGGAAGAGGCAAGGTTACTGGTTTGCCTTTGTTGTCTCCCGGGATCAGCAGGCTTTTTGTTTCGTTGCCCCCTCCTCTGTGTATCCGCAGGAGGTTGCTTGTTAGTGGAGATCTGACTCCCTCCTTGGCTCTCCACATTCAAAGACACGGTGCGGGCAGTTTTGCTTTCCCGCTCTATGGTTATTTTTGTTTTTAGACAAGCAAAGTCTTGGAACATTTGCCTGAGCTTCCTACATAGTTTGTGGCCTGATATTGGATCTCTGTTTTCTTTCAAGAAGACCCTCTCGTTCACCTTCTCCTCGAGCTCCCTCATGTGGTCCTGAAACGACGTAGTTTCAAGACTCTGGATGAGATTTGTCACGCGGAATGGTATTTTCTCGGAGTTGAAGTGGATGGTGAAGTTGTATTGATCTTTGGCGGGGACACCCAAGACAACCGTCTGACAGTGAATTTTAATCATTGGCGGAATGTCTTCCACCACGTCCTTCACTTGCTCTTCATAGGACATGGGGAGGAAGCAGCTCATCCCCCTGTATTTCACGCAAAAGGCAATGAGCTCTGTACAGGGGATCATGGTAAGGCTCCAGCACTCGACCCTCTCGGGGTAAGTGAATTCCCAGTACTCCCCGTCGTCGAGGAAGTCGTCCCCGTCATCTTCACTAACTTTCAAGACTTCTGTCCTTGTGAAGTATTGTTGCAGCTTCTCAACTTGGCTGTCCATCTGCACGTTGTAGTGTGGTCAACGTGTTAGCTTATTTATTTAGCTCGATTCGAGCTGATCGGCTTTCATCACTACCTCTACTCAGGTCATCTATCTGGTTCTCACTTCTTAATTGTGCCCGTTAGTTTACATCGACATTACTCTTGGAGGTGCATCTTCTTATATTTCGCGGAGGCTTAGTGGTGTTTTAATGGGTTTTTGTCTATACCTCAGCGCAGTGTTTTTTTGTTTCTGTTATGAGTGGGCTTATCATTTAGGTTTCCCTTGCGATATCAGTGATTTTTTCATTCTGTCTTTTTTTCCAGTGTTTCTCCCGACTAGTGATTTTACGTGATGTCCCCTGTCTGTTTTTTCCGATTTTAGCTATCTCATAATACATAGTCTTTTATACGGATTATCTTTTTTAGGTGACTATGGTGTATTTGGTTTATGATTAGCTCGATTCGAGCTGATCGTCAATGTGTTTTTTTGTTTCTGTTATGAGTGGGCTTATCATTTACGTTTCCCTTGCGATATCAGTGATTTGTTCATTCTATCTTTTTTTCTAGTGTTTCTCCCGACTAGTGATTTTACGTGATGTCCCCTGTCTGTTTTTTCCGATTTTAGCTATCTCATAATATATAGTCTTTTATACGGATTATCTTTTTTAGGTGACTATGGTGTGTTTGGTTTATGATCAGCTCGATTCGAGCTGATCGTCAATGAGCTTCTTGCGTCGTAGAGTGACCCCCATGTTCTCTCTACCTGATTAAATCCCCTCGTTGTTTGGTTCATTGTTTCATTTTGTTGTTGTTTATTCTCTATTTGATTTTCTTTGGTTGTTTTAGTTCGATTCGAGCAGTATTATTATTTATTTATATTGAACTACTGTTTATATTCTACATGAAGTCGACTCTGATTTTTAGGTTTTTTAGACGTTCATCATTTTCTAATGAGCTCGATTCGAGCTGATTCTACGGGTTGCTACAACGTTCAGCATGTTCTCGCAACGGTCCTACGACTAGTAATTAGCTCGAGTCGAACTGATTATGTGGTTCTAATTCCTGCATATTCAGCTCGAACCCATCTGATTATGTACATTGCACTTTTGATATTCAATGGTGTTCGAGCTGAATTTGCATTGTAGTGTGACAAAAGTGACCCTCAAACTAACCGTATAGCAAACCCTCATTACAATGTTATTAAACCCTATGCAAACCCTCGTCCCAGTGCAACCACTCTTTTGTTTCAAATTTCCTACGAAAGAGTCCTAACCTATCAAATAACACAATGACAACCTTCTGATACTTGTCTCCTTCCACAAATGAGAAAATCCTTGAAGCTGCTACCACAAACGTATCCAAATTGCACTGCTGCAAATCCAAGAGTGCAAAACAAGTAGTGAGAAAACAAGAAAAGTACAATTGCAACTACTCAGTCACATGCAATTATTTTGGGAGACAGGCAATTCATTCGTCCCCAAGTTCAACAGAATTGGAACATCAAGATGCACTACTGAAGTCGCTGATTACACAATAGAAACAAATTCCCTGCTTACAGAGTCTACATCCAAATAAACGCAGACCAAAAAATTGCACCCAAACAAGTTGCACGCTTACACATCCAAAACAAACCAGATCAAAAGAAGAATGGAAGACTAGGGTACAATGACCTCGCAATGACCTTGGAATTGCACCTACCTTGACCTCGCTAACTAAGCGAAACGGAACAATAGCCAGAAACAAACAAGCAAATGAAGCAACCAAAAATTCTTACCTTGTGCTTGATGAATACTCCTCCTTGTGCAGCCAAGCAATCTTCACACGAACCCACGTAGTGTCAATGCGCACCCACGAAGTCTCCAAGCGCAGACTACAACAAAAACACCTCCACTTCCAATGGCTCCTAAACCCTAGCATGAAAATGTGTCCGTCCTTGACACTACGCAGCTGACATCACGTGCTTTGTTCACAGTGCGCACCAGAAACTCACAAACTCACATCCCTCACTCCCACACTCGTCGCTCGAATAGAGGATTTGCGAACGTTGGAATAAATTAAATTCACTGATTCTGCAGATGCATCACCCTCCGTCTGAATTACCCTCTGCCTGAATTGTGTAGAATGCCTTCTGCCTGAATGCCTGAATTATCCTTTGCCTGAATTGTACTCAAATGGGTTTGAGTAGTACTGATTGTGAAAATGCCTAAACCCTTAACCCTAACGTCAACGTCCCTCGGTCCTCACAGTGCGCACCACAAACCCTAGTGCCTCGCTCCCACACTCGTCCTTCACAGTGCGCACCACAAACCCTAGTGCCTCGCTCCAACACTCGTCCTTCACAGTGCGCACCACAAACCCTAGCGCGTCACTCCCACACTTATCCCTCACAGTGCGCACTAGAAACTCACATGCCTCACTCCCACACTCGCAGATGACGGAGAACAACTACAGGAAAGGAGAACGTAGCAAAATGTACAAAGAAACTCAGACGCGCTTCCTCCAGCACGTACAGTATAGAAGAAACTCACATGCCTCGCTCCCACACTCGCAGATGATGGAGAACAACTACAGGAAAGGAGAACACAATAAAATATACAGAGAAACTCAGTCGCACTTCCTCTAGCACGCATAGACGCAGCGCAGCGCACTAGAAACTCAGTCGCACTTCCTCTAGCACGCATAGACGCAACGCGAAAGGCAGGACCAAACCCTAACCCGATCCCGACAACGCAAAATCGTGATCATACCCGTCTCTGCTGGGACCCGCCTCTACTGAAATTCACCCTATTGATACCCGTCTGTGTGGTGACCCGCCTCTATTGAAATCCACCCCATTTATACCCGCCTATGTAGGTACCCGCCTCTGTTGATACCCACTCTGATGATACCCGTTTTTGCTGGGACCCACCTTTGTTGATACCCACCCTATTGATACCTGCCTCTGTTGATACCCTAAACTTCATATTAGCACTAAATATTAGACAAATTTTTCATATTGAAGCCCTAAACTTCACTTCTAATTCAAGATTTAGTTTCGTCCCCTTTAAAGTTTACAATTAAGGCAGCTATTCCTAGTTTATATTGTAACAAACTTACTTTCTTCAAAATCCTTTTTTTTAAGAAAGACTATTTGTTTTTGTTTTTTTTTCAGAAAAGTTTACTTCGTGTTCTCTTGTACAGAATCGAAATTGAAAAACGTGGTAATAAAAAAATTTCATTAATGTAGTGTTGCACAATTATATTCAGTCTCAAACCACTTGCAAAACTGTTTAGGACATTTTCTGGGCCAATCACGTTTAAAAATTCAATTACATTAATTTTTTGGTGAAGCGACTATGGATTATCATCGAAGAGGGCGTTCCCAACTTTGCATGAACTTGAGGCCAGGTGAAAAAATACCATTACATTTTCTTTTAAAAAAATGCCCATGGACTATCCTCCAAGAGGGTGTTTCCAACTTTTTCCAAAAACAAATTATCTCATTGATTTTGCCTCAGTCAATTGAAATTCAATGAAGGCCAATTAAAACGGCCCCACTAAATGCATCTACAAGTTCTAAATTTTTTTTGGTTGTGGGGTTGGTCAATGCATGTGTAAAAAAAAATTAATTGGTAACCTCCATGTTTATATAAACCAAAAGTCTTAAAATTGACTGTAGTTTGTGGTACCAACGTCATAAAACTCAAACAAGGCCAATTTAGATGGGACCAAAACATGTGTCCACAAGTTCTAAATTTTTTTTAATGTGGATTTGGTCAATGCATGTGTCGAAAAAAATTAATTGGTGACCCCCATGTTTCTTTACAAAAAAAATAGTCAAAACAAGTTACTAATTTACATTGAACTCACTTTTTTGACCAATAACCTTTTTCAACATGTCATACGCTTTGACGATTATACAATTTCTTTTGCAATTTGATGAAGAAATAAGGTAATAGTAAATGGAAACTTGTAAAAAGAATTTAGAACTTGTGGGAAAATACTTTGGGCCAATCTAAATTGGCCTTGATTGATTTTCATGACATTGGGACCCAAAAATACAGTCAATTTGAAGACTTTACGTTTGAAAATACATGTGGGACACCCATTTATTTTTTTCACACATGCATTGACCTAACCCACAACCAAAAAAAATTTAGAACTTGTGGGAAAATACTTTGGGCCCATCTAAATTGGCCTTGATTGATTTTCATGACATTGGTACCGCAAACTATAGTCAATTTTAATAGTGTAGGTTTATAAATACATGTGGGTCACCAAATGAATGTATTTTTTTAAACACATGCATTGACCAAAACCACATCCGAAAAGAATTTAGAGCTTGTGTACACAGGTTTTTGGACCTTCTAGATTGGCCTTTATTGAATTTCATGACGTTGGTATCTCAAGGTTTTATGACGTTCGTACCACAAGGTACTATAACGTTAATGATGTTCGTACAGGCTTGGCCTTTTATGTATGAACTTTGAGGCACGTGGAAATATTCATTTACATTATTTTTTTGATTAGATGTCCATGGATTGTTAAAGAAGAGCGTGATTGCAATTTCTATGAATTTTTCCTTTTTCATTAGCACTTTTATTGCATATTTTTTTTGACTTTGTGAGACAAAGTGCAGGCTCAGTCAGTTTAGCATGAACCTTGAGCCACGTGGAAATATTGAATTACATTATTTTTTTCATGAGGTGCCCATGCATTATCATTGAATAGGGCGTTTTTAATTTCTATTAATTTTTTCTCTCATTTACATGTCTATTTCATTAGCCAAATGAACCAAAAAGTTTTAAATTGTAGATGTTTCTACGGTCAATATGTGTTCCATCTCCGAAGTGTAGAGTGACCTGGATTTGTTGTAATTAAATAAACTTAAAATTATTATGGAGAATGTATTTTATATTTGTGGGATTTACTATTAAATAGATGCATTTATTTATATAGAATATTGAATTATTCAATCTGGACTCTGGAGTTGTTATGTTTTTTGAACCTGTTATTAGCAGATTTAATATTCTTATTAATATGGAATATATTGAATTAATAGTGCATTCATTTTGTTTAAAAAACATTCATGCCTATTTTTGATTTCACAACAATTAAGTTGTTTATGGAAATCTTGAATTTTACATTTCAGAAGTGCTTATTTTTTATTCTAGAATTTGGATTGCCATTGTTTGTAATAATTGATTCAAATTTCTAATGCATTTGAATGTATCATTAATGTATAATATTTAACATAAATCGTTTAATGAATTTCTGTTGTATATATCAAAGTTTGTTCATTTGAAAAAAAAATTTATGAAAAATTTAATAGTTTTTAGTTGAATATTTATTTTGAAAACTATTTCTTATTCTATCTAATACATAAAAATTATACTGAAATTCAAATGATGCATGCATAGCATAGCAAGGACGAACCGATTCTTCATAATTTTGTTTTAATTAATTTCAATTTGAAGATTTATCAAATTTTTGTTTCTGCATTCTATATGATATAATGCACTTAAATTTTAACAAAATACTAATTGTGAATTCAGAAGTACCAACCGCTAGTTAAACTTTAGAGTATTTCCCTGGAAAGTATGCGTTCCATATTCTCGGGAATGTATGATTGGAATGTACACCTAATAGTACCCCGGAAGTTCGCTTCGGATGCTCTTTTTTGGCTGTGCTTTTTCAAAGTACTACCTGATTCTAGGAAGCCCTACAGTGACGCATTTCAAATTTCAGTTCGCGCCGTTCTCTTGCCACCCAGAAGTTCTCGCCATTGACTGGGGAGGACGCCTTCCCACGGAATTCAGTCATCTTCTTTCTTTCTTTCTCTCTGTCGCTCTCTCTGTTGTCGTCCGAGTCGACTTGCGTGTGCTTTCCTCTCAGCATTTATGAAGGACTTGTAAGTGCTACACTTGTTTCTTGCAGATTTGGGGATGCTTTCATTTTTTTGAATAAGACGTACGTGATGTGGTGGTATGCGACTTCCGTTTGATGCTTTGCTGTTTCCGTATCGCGGTTTGATCGATATAGAGCTCAAGACTTCGCAACTCTGGTGTACTAATGAACGCGTCGACCGTTTCTATAGTTTCGTAACGATGATTGTATGAAGCAATTTGCCCTACATTACCGATTTAATTCTACCATTTCGCGGACCTCGTCGTTGATGATGTAGAGTTGTCTCAGTGCCCAGGGAAATCCGAAATGTATGCCGGAAAATACGGAATACTCTATTCAATATCAGTGAATCAGTTATTCCGGAAAATCCGGGGAGCTTTAGTTCGAATCGAGCTTATCATTAACACACAAGGAACATATTGACTAAGTGCAGAAACTACACAGTCAGCTCGATTCGAGCTGACTGAGTTGACAAAGAATATATATGAACGAGTGCAACAGTTGCACGATTAGTTCGATTCGAACTAAACTATGATTCTTGAAGATCTTATCTTGCCAGTTGAGAAATAATTATCAATTTACATATTTGCTCTGAAAAGAGCTGAACGAGGAAACATTAGAAGAAAAAGCAGGGTTTTGCGACTGCGGTTTGCAACTGGTTTGTAGTCGTATCGGACGTTTGCGACTTGGTGATATTCTGGAGTCCATAGTCGCAGTGGACAAGTCGCATGAGTTGCACTGCAGTCGCGAGGTTGTTTGTCATTCGATAGGCAATGGAGAACTTCGTCGATGAACTGCTGTGACGTGGTTGCTGTTGTGGAAGTTATTTCACTTATTTGTGTGCAATTGGTTTGCGACTAATGTGCAACTGGTTTGCGATTGATATACAATTGGTGTGCAACTAGTTTGCGATTGATGTGCAACTCATTTGCGACTAGAGTGCAACTAGTTTGCGATTGACATACAACTGGTTTGCAACTAGTTTGCGATTGATGTGCAACTCGTTTGCGATTAGTGTGCAACTGGTTTGCGATTGACATACAACTGGTTTGTAACTTGGTTATAATTTATAGAGTTGTAGATTATAGAAATTTACAAAATATATAAATATTAGAATTTCACTATCAAAATTCATTACACAAGAATGCTATAACTTACCATTCTTATCTGTTCAAACTGATGGTATTCTTGACAATCGATATGGGACAATTGAATCGATTTTCAGTCATGTTCTAGTTGCATTGCACTTGTTCTCTAATTGCATTTGAATCGTTTTTTAGTTGCACTGTAGTTGGGCTCTAGTTGCATTATAGTTGATTCCTAGTTGCATTTGAGTCATTTCTAAGTTGCAATCTTCTAGTTTTTAGTTGCAGCCTGTAATCAGAGCGATTGCATTTTTCCACGGTGGACTCTACTTCGCGGATAGCTGTCCACATGGACAACTGCGATGAATACTAGATGTAAAATACCTCATGTCAGTTCTTCTGTTACAATATCGTAACCCTATTCTTCATTTTCCGACTACTTTGCGACTACAACTACATACACGTGAAATTTGGTGCAAATACAGAGGGCTACAGTCGCATCTCAGTTGTATAGGACACATAGTCGCATCTCAGTGGGTTGCAACGGACACTTTTTTCTTCTAGTGAAATAGTCATGTAGTGTGGGTGATCAGCTCGATTCGAGCTGAATGAGGATCTATGATCATAATGTGGTTGGTCATCTCAAGTCGCCGTGAGTAAGGATTGTGATATCGAATATTATAGATTAGATTGAATAGGTGCGAATCGATAGATCCAATGGTCAACTCGAATCGAGCTGACGTTGACGTGGTTAAGTTCCCATTTATTTGTCAAAGAGAATTTCTAATGTCTTAACTACCCGCGCGCCCTTTTCCAAATATTCAGAGCTTTCATCCTTTCTAGATGCTTGTATACGCAGATCGTACTATCATTTTAGTGAGTGTTCTGGATCTCGAGATCCACTCTGTTAAGCTCGATTCGAACTGATTGTCAGGGTTTCATTCGGATACTGAAAGACGTGTTGTTCTTCTGAACAGAGTGACTACCATTTTGTCTAAAGGATACGGAGATGAATATTGACGAGGACCCCATCAACGACATGGAGTTCTCGGATGAAGAATTTCCTGTTCTGGAAGGGATGAATGTCGGCATTCCTGAATGCGAGGGCATCCCGTATCGTCTATGGAATACAAGATGTGTCACTCTCTACAATGAGGCGGGTTTACTTGTTGGCGAAGGGACTTGCCATAGTGTCAACTCAGACCTCATGCTTGGAGCTAGTGGTCCCCTTGGAGATACCCATGTAGCAGTCCACATCACCAAGACATTCTCTGAAGTGGATATCCCTCAGGAGCAGATTTACTATTTGGTAGCTTGGCCAATTAAGCGAGTCCACTGCGCGGGAGCAAGCCTTCACGACCATGAGGCTTGGGATAGATTTAATCAACTGCAAGCTCGCCTCCAGAATCCACAGCCTCCAACATTTGCTCAGCCATACTCAAGTATCCTCAGAAATCCACCTCGCGTGACATCCCGCAGATCTAAGGAACTCCTCACCCCAAAGTCCATTAACTTGGTGTCCAGTAGAGTCTGTTGCTCTCAAAATTGCGTTCAACCGTTTCCAAGGGAGAAGATACGAGCCTTCCGCGAGCGAATGTACTCCTGTACATCATTCAAGTTTAGGTCGCACATGAAAACTGAAGTACATAGGTCTGTTCATCTAGATGCGCGTGGAAGGAAGACGGTGACAGTTGAAGGTATTAATGTGTGCATGCGAGCATGGATGCATATTTCTGGAGTCCCGGAGGCCACATTCTATCGATACCTCAAATATTGGAAGGACGAACGAGAGGCAAGAGATCATGGGAATACAGGATTGGAGAAGCCGAGAAAGCACACCCAACAAGCAACTGCAAAGCTCAAATGCATCCTCGAGAAGGAGGCGGACCACATGCCACATCGTACTCGAACTTTGAAGTCAGGGGACAAGGTTGTTTCCATGTGTCTTCCCTCTACTTTTCAATGGAAGGGTAAGATGAAGGAAATCAACGACGTTAATGCAGCATTCGGATTACCCGAGGTTTCAACTTCGAACTTAAGCAAGATCAAGTCTTCCAAGTTCTCGGAGTTCGAGGTGAAGAAACCTGGTGATAATTTCGCTTGGTGTTCAGTGTGTGACAAATTACAAGAGCTACGAAGAAGTTGTATTGCTGGATTTCAAAGTGCTTTGATATGGTCAAGGAGGCTTGACAAGCATTTGGCTATTGCTCGGGTGCATAGGGAGATGTATTACGTCAATCATTACCGCTCGCACGAGTTTCCACACGAATGTTTGACAATCATGCATGACAAGATGGACCATGCCAAGACTGCTTCTCCAGTCTTTTCCCATAAGACTAAAGAACTTGATGGACTCACGAAGTTGCCCGTTTCAGTGACTGGCATGATTGCCCACGGTCATAGTGATGTTCGATACGCGCATTATGGCTTGGATATGTTTCCCCACGACTCCAACTACACTATTGGTTCCATGGCAAAGTTGTTGCGAGATTTGGAATTACCACCGAAATCATCTTCTCGGCAATTGTTTACGGGGTTGGGATCCACAAATTTGTCCAAGGCAATTCTCAAGGGTGCCGAAGTGTGTGAAACGTCGCTACCTCCACCATCGGAAACCTTATGTCCAGGGATGCCACTGCCTCCAATTTTGAATGTGCAGATGGATAATGCCACCAGAGACAACAAAAACAGATTTGTTTTTTGTTACTGGTCTCTACTTGTTGCAAACAAGATCTTTCGTGAAGTGTACGTGAACTTCATGATCATGGGTCATACACATGATGATATTGATGCGCTCTTTGGAAGATGGAGTATGCTTTTGAAGAAGGAAAACTTCCTTACAATTCCTGCACTTATGAAGTCGTTTATGGATGTGGAATCCATTCCAACAATCCCTCACCTCATAGAGGAGGTGCCAGATTTCAAAGGTTTCATAGCAGGCAGTGTTTTAGACGGCAATGACATCATGGTTGGTCATACAAAGCCACAATAAGTCAAGTTTTACTTGGACTCTACTGGATGTCCAGTTATAAAGTACAAGATGTTGTGCACTGATGTTGATTGGTTACCAAAGGGGGCTGGTAATGGAATGAAATTGTGGAAGGAGGACTCGGAAGGGCAAAGTTTGTGGCCACGTGGAGTGCTAGAAGCAGTTTTGCCAAGTCCAATGAAAGGCACGGAGGACATCTTGAAGGGCATATCCGGATTTGTAAAGTACTGGGAGCATTTGTGCAATCAAGATCGCACTGGGGAGTACCGAAGACGTTATGAGCACATAGTGCACTACTGGCGTGGCGTCAAGATAGCATTGCTAGAACCACTACCTTCATCTTCTGTTTTAAAGGATGGTTTCTGGCCAACTAGCCGTGTTCAAGCTACTCGGGTGGATGAATTAGATGAAGACGGTGAGGACCGTGAAGAGTTCGGAGAAGATGATGCATACGTAGGCCCTTTGAGAGGTCGTCCACAACCATCCTTTAGGGTGGGTCGAGATCTCTTTGAAGGATATTTTGTTGCAGTTCGACCCGCAGAAGGTGACAGTCATCCTGTTTGGATTGCAAAGGCATTGTCTGATCCAAATTGTAATCCAGAGAAACCTAATTGTATACGCATTCAGTACTTCCGTCCAACATCGAGAGATGAAGATGTTCAAGACTTCTACACTGAATGGGATAGTGAAAGAGGTTTACGTTGGAAAGTGGATGAAACCAAACCGCTACTTTGGGAGCATACAAATGCTCTTATGACAGCGTGGAAGTCTAACATTCGGAAGGATACTCGCCAATGCATGATTAAGATTCCAGCTGCTCAAATTGACATCATCAACCGAAGCCTTGCATCATATACTTGATATTTGTAGCTATGTATTGATGTATATTGCAAATTTTATAAATATGTTGTTTCCATCGTCATGTTTTATAAAACGAATGGAATTCATATATTAGAGTAGATGGTGTAGGTTTGATTTGATTGTTTGTATTTCATTGCTTGGTATTGCATAAATGTGTTGAAGTGTATGTTTTGTGTTTACAAAACAATGTTTTTTCTGTTCAATATTCTTTATTTTGTATTCTTCAACTTTGTTTTATCTATTTTTTACTTCATTTTATTTTGTGTTTATCATTGAGTACATTTTATTTGAAATTACATTGCTATTGGGGAGCAAAATGTAGTGGAAATATCCACTATTTATTTGATCAACATGTAAAGCACTTGTCACATTCTGGGTAGGGGGCCGGTTGGTTGTTACAATTTTCCTGCCTGCAAAGCTCACTTAGCAGCACCAAGTCATGTTTTTTCTCTCATGCGCTCATATGTCCTTGACGGGAATCGAACTCGGACTGCTTCAATGAGATGAACAACCCTTTACAACAGACTACGGAGCTCATGACTTGGTGTTCAGAAAATAACACAATCTTTATTTATATTAATCAGAACATTTACTCTAAACCAAATTACATGTGTTTGAAAAGACAATCACTCAAAAGACTCTCATTTTAATGAAAATTGCAAATTACAACTAGAAAATGTAGCCTAAACTGTGGAACATTATAATTCATTATTTAGGGTCTAAATGGACTATATTATTTTGAGAGACTCCAAACCTCTCAAAATATTGAATATAGTGTTGCATCCTTTTGAGTCTTCTTATGACGCGGAGAAGACTGTACTGTCCGTCCGATGTGAACTTCTGGAGAAGCACCTGTCAGGTCAATGGTCGGAGTCACCAGCAGCAGGTCTTCACTTCCCGGAGGTACCACTGCTCCCCAGTCCACTCCTTCTGGTCTTCCGGTTAGTGGTGAAAGTTCCGGATTTACCGGGACCACCGGTGAGACCTCCGTAACCATAGGTTCCGAATCGCTGCTTTCCGGAACCACCAAAGTCTGTGCTGACGGGGAAGATTGAGGTGCCGGATCCGACTCCGTGGACATAATGTACTGCAGCATCTCCCTCATCGCGGCCCGGGATGTATCCATTCGTCTTGCCTGCTCCAGTAAGCATTTGACGATAGGAACCCGGCTTGAGCTGGCGGCTGCATCGAGGTTAGTTTCAAACAGCCGGGCCTTGTTGATGTAGTCTGCCGGGACCTCTAGAGCGCTCCGGAGCTGAACTACGCTTTCGCATAAGGCCGCTATCTGCCGGCGATGAGCTTCTTCTGTGAGCCGGGCTGTTTCCTTAGCGGTGCGGACGATGCTTTCTAAATCCACACAGCGGGATTCCGAGTTCCGGACTTGGTCTCTCAACGTCTGGTTTTCTACGCGCAACGCCCCAGCTCTGTTACCAAATTCTTTTGTTCTGCTATGAGGAGGTTGTTTTGTTGCTCCGCTGCCACCAATGCATCCGTCCTCCGGAAAATGGCATTCCGGTCAGTTAGCGCCATCTTCCGGCACACTCGTTTGAGGGCTCCATCATAGTTCTCGCAGATCTGGAAGAGATCGTCTGCCCGCCACACCAGATGTTGAGCCATCTCTTGGATGTCTTCTAGGGGCGATCCTCCCAATCGCATGGTTGTCCGATCCCCCTCCTCCACCTCTATCATCCGGGTCCGGGAGGGTCCGGCCTCAGCTTGAGTGGCGACGGTGTGCGGTCGTATCGGTCCAACTAGTTGTAAGGATGGTTGGACTCCCTTCGGAACAGGTCCGGTTTCCGTCTTTACCTCCTGGACCTCTTCCTGTGGTTCCGGTGTAGGAGGCTCCTCTGACGGACTTACTGGCGGCGTCCTATTCCGCCGTTTCCTCTTCTTTAGCGGAGAGACAGGCTCCTCTTCCTCAGTGTCATCATCATCCGGTCCGTCTCGAGGTGAGGGCTCCTCTCCCCCATACTGCTGCAGTTGGACTAGGTCCTGGTACGCACTCTCCTCATTCGCCTTGAGTAGAGAGTGGTGGGCGTACAAATGAGACAAATATGCCGGAAGAGGACTCTGGCTCTTCTTTCCGGACCGGAGGGCACATACTAAGTCTCTGACTAGCTCGTGGATGATGGCTGCCCAGTCCATCATCATCTTTCCCTAGAGGCTCCCCAAGATGGTGGAGGCTACCTTTGCTACAACTCGCCGCGGCTTGGTGGGATGGAGGATAGGGTTGAGAAACGCTACCACATCTCGGTACTCCGGATTCACCAGGTCGGAAACCTGGTTACCTTCCTTCGGATTGGCGGGCGCCCGGAACTCTCCCTCCATCACCTCCTGATTCTTCTCCATGACCTTGTCCAGCGCCTCCCGGAACTTGTAGACGGCCCGCCAAGTGTTCACCGTCCATTGGTCTGGTTTCGCCCGAATGGTGGTATCCAAGATACCAATTTCTGGACGAAGTATGTCCGAAACCAGGCTCTCCTCTCGGACTCTCCACGGCACTTCTAGGAGTCCGTCACACCCCATGTTGCGGAGATGCTCCCGTAGGCGCGCCAGCCGGTCCTCCTCCTCCGGAACCTCCGGAACCACCTTCATCACCGGGATGGCCTTTGGTCGAGGTACAGGTGCCGGTGCCTCGTCCTCTGAGTCTTCAAGCAAGTCCTTCAACTTCCGCCGGCTTGCCCTAGAAGTCATTGTGCTCACGATCAATCCTCACACAATCTCTCCCTAAATCTCTGCTCACAACTGTCACTCCGGTAACCCCTGCACGATCGCAACTCACACAGTCCCTCAGTCTACCGGAATTCTAACGAAGCGAGGAAAATGGAATACGCTGGCGGAAGAATAAAAGAAAAAGGATAAGTGTGCCCACGGCCGGCTACAGTCCCCCTCTTATACGGACCCGATGTACGGGACAGGTTTTGGCGGCAAAACCCTATCCCTAGTACGGATCCGGTTTCCGGTTTAGGGCCGGCGCCGTCATCCGATATCCGGAACTTTCTAGGGTTCCGGATTTTAGATTTTTAGCCCTAATGAAATATTTCCGGATCCGGAAATCTGGTTTTTCTAATTTGCCCTAACTTCTTAGGAGAACTCAAAAACTTTCCTTTTGAAGGAGACAATTTTTGAATTTTTCCGTCCTATGCTAGTATTATGGGTCTAGCATGTGGGACCGCATTCCCATAGTTCAGCACCTGGTTCAACACGCTTCAAGCTGTCAAGACACCTAGATTTCCCTCTAAGCAAAGCCTCGAAGAATGCATTGGTGGGTAGATAAGGAAAGAGGTCGCCCGTTTCCCGAATGGGTGCACCTTCTAGTCGACGAATCAGCCTAGCTAATGAAGAAATTGTGAAATTGGAGTCTCCTGGCCAACTTGATGGAGAGTAATGTGCATATGCACCGTCTGCGTGACCATGGGCGACCATTCCGGTTACGCTCATGGGAAGTTGCCCCAATCCCTGTGTAGCCTTCGTAATAATCCGCATTCTGGGAAGAGCAGTCTTGCATGTATCCATCTTGTCATGAATTATGTAGAGTATATCCTGAGGATTCCTCTTCGATTCCTCCCTCCAAGAGGCATAAAGGCATCTGCAAGATGCTTGGTGGTTTAAATGTTCTGTTTGCTGCTTCATAAAGTCCACGTACTCCGGACTTCCTTTTGAAGATTTTAGAATAAACTGCTGAAACTCATCGCACTTCGTGCATTTTGCAAAGGAGCTTCCGACAGGTTTGATGTGGACATTGTTGAAATTCTCCTTCTTTATTCTACTAATGGTCGACTAACTAACTGGAGGGAGACCGTAGTCTTCATTTAACTACATGCAACATACAACCGCGAATCAGCAGAAAGTAGATTTTAAAATCAAAACCGAAACAAGAACATAAAAAAATGTAAGAACACTCCAACAGTCCCTGAAGCGATTACAGATCAACATCGCCTTCAAGCATTTGGAGATCTCCAGATGTAGGACGTTTTTTAAAATAAGCGACATTAACAATGATTTGGAGATCTCCAGATGAGCTGCATGGGATTTTGTATTTTAAAAATATTACGGATTTCAAAACGGCTGTAAGAATCAAACTATGACAAATAATGAAGAACATTTTCAGAGGCAAACAAGAAGTTATAGCCACCATTGATCCACGCTCACTATTAGAGGGAGGATTGCACCTCGTTTGCGTCAGTCCGTATGCGCTTCCAATTGTTGCCAACAGGAAGATATTTTAGGGTGTCCATTCTCCCATTACCAACTCCTCTCATTTGATGAGACATTTGGTCAACATTGCTATCGATGATTGCTTTAATTGTGCCAGTGACTTGGACAACTCCGACTCTAGGGTGCCTAACCCCTTTGTTTCCGTGTGTGGTCGAAACCACCCCTTGCTGGTATTTTTCAATGTAGTTGTAATAAGTAGACTTCGTGATTCTATAAATTGTATACCAGGCCGTACCACAAACCTCGACACCTTCCAATGTAATATACTTCCGCTTTCAATTACTGTCAAGTCTATGCAACTGTCCACCCACCGCGATGCCGTATTTGCGACGCTCTTCAAATGACTTAACCCAGAACTTCCGTCGGACAAGAAGTGTACTTTCTCGCGGAAAGAATTGGCAGCACCCACTTTCACAGCACCTCTGTGCACTAACCTTCTGGACTTCTTCGTCGATCGTTTTTCGAACATACTGTGACTCCCTAAAGACATTACTTGGACTACGTACAATGAAGCGATAACAAGCCTTCGGTCGTCCACCCAAATAAGCAAGCGGGTCATCATCCGAAGGAAGGGATGCAAAATAATCAATTGTCTCTTTGAGTGACCGACCTTCTGGAAACGAGCATTCCAATTTAGGCCACCGCTCGTGTGTCATGATAGTTTCTGAACCACCAACAAAAACATCTAGAACCGTAACACCGACGTAATCTTCACCGAGTACTGACTCTTGAAAATGGTCATCCGCTTTCCAGCAAATTATCTTACCCGATGCGAGAAGGGTATCTTCAGAGTTCTTGCGATGTACTTCAAGCCCGATCCACTCTTTTGGTCGGATATATGGTCCCGCACCCATCGGGAGATCTCCAGATGACTTCTCCACGTCGCAAGCTCTCCACAACACTGTTCGCTATAATACATCACTCAAAGTTCGATACCCCCGTTGACTAGGAATGATATTCAACAACATCGCTTCATGAATAAGTGACTGAGAGGTCGCACAAGGACAAAAATCCACGGCTGTAAGGGGATGGCCACACCGAGCCATTCTCCCATAGGTCTTGCCTCCACAACAGACCCTACTCCAACCTGACCAAATCCATGAACATAGAGCTTGACAGAGTCACCATTGATGAGTGGTGATGTCCTCGCACAAGACATCAGAGACTCATTCTGACCTTGACAATCACCTACGTAAGGAGTTATAGCAACTTCTAACCCTACGAAGGTGGAATTGATTTCACTAACTTCTTCTTTAAAGGGTGCCATGTCTCCAACTGGAAAATATGTTGTCGAATCTGCAAGATTGACATGAAGGTAGATCAATTAATATCTTGTGCCTACAAAGCAATTGTCAAAATCTCCTGCCGGACATCAACAGCGTGAAACCAACTGTTTCACTCTGTGACAAACCCATGACGGCATAGAATATACAATGGACCCAACCACTTGTAATAACCATCTGGAGATCTCCAGATGACCCGGACATTGGCTGGGTGATTCCGAGTGTTTGGCTCCTTGGCAAACCCATGACACCAACGAATATGGAGTGCTCAAAAACATCTTTAATAACCATCTGGAGATCTCCAGATGACTCGGACATAGGCTGGATGATTCCGAGTGTTTGACTCCTTGGCAAACCCATGATGCCAACGAATATGGAGTGCTCGAAAACATCTTTAATAACCATATGGAGATCTCCAGATGACAAGCTCGAAAAACTAATGATACTCATGGTAAGAAATTATTGGACTATTTATGGGAAGTATTCATTTGACAAATGAATAGACTGATTGATCTCATAACAAATAATGAATAGGTTTCTGCAAAGTATCTTTTTACTAATACCTAATGTCCTCATAAGAACCGCAATACCTATCTAGAGATCTCCAGATGATCGGAGAATCGCTTACCGGATTACCACTTGTTAAGCTATAACACTATCGGCATCGACATGAACGCTTGTGAAAATGATATCTATTTTTTTAAAAAACGTATGCAAATAAGTCATCTGGAGATCTCCAGATGGTGGGTTGGGAGCACCATAATTTTCGTAGACAGAGATGTCCTTGTCATGATATACCGAAATTCAGCATCTGTGTTTGTCTAAAACGTTATTTCAATGTGTTAGTCCGCATAGGATCTGGAGATCTCCAGATGAGGCACTTCCACCATTCCATGCTGTTCATTCTATACACGATATGTCGATATGGTCTCTCTTACGGGTTTCGCTAAAACCGTATACGTGACCGTACTCGTGATAGGCAATACAGGCACACTGTTCTTAAATGATTGAACGCAGCGCTATTTCTATAACATCGTGAAATAGGTATTGAAGAACTTGAATTCCCTAATTGACAGTCATTGACCTTGCATTTCAGCGTTTTAAACGTCTTCTTCGCATGGCGGTTACGAACAATCGACTATGCACTTATTTGACAACCCTCTTGCTTCACACTCAGACATACTTGTAAAATTCAAAACTTACAAAGACAAAGCTCTAAACCCTAAACCGATCCCTGTATTCCCATGAATTACGTCATACTACGGACGTGCAATTGCACTGCATTGGCAAATCATTGTTCGCTTACAAACCAGAACCCCTAAATCACTTATATAAAATAATAAAAAGCGGTTTACATGGAAATCTTCATAAAAGGTGATCTCACTTGCACAATACACATACCTTCCGTGAATGTGAACTACTTATACGGTTGAAGCGCCTTGCCAACCTACGCGTCCACAGCAACAGCCGCAAGTATACTGCATCCAAAACCGACTGTCTACACAACGCATTGACCTGCACAAAAACAGAGAGCTCGACGAAAAATGATGGCTTTGACAGGTTTGCGTTGGGGTCGTCGGGTTCCTCACATACCCATTCCCACCACAAATTCCATGGCGGGGCATCTAGCACATTTCGGATTTTGAATTCCCTATCCACCCTTTTCGATGATGTCGTCATAAAGTCCTCCGCGTTGCTGTCTTCGAATCTTCCACACACCAGCACACACTCGGCATTCATGAATGTCTCGGTCCAAAATAGTAAAGAGACATTCGGCGATCAAGCGTTGTTATTTTGGGAGGGGATTTACAGAAATAGAGATCTCCTTTACTGCAAGCGAAAAACAAAGTAACCTAAACCACATCGGAAGTCCACTACAGTACTAGGCGAAGCAACCTAAAAATGCAACGAAATAAATTTCAGGAAAAAAAAACAAGTCGCGTGAGTGGCGGGACGAGAATGTCAACTGTCAGGCGTTGAACTCGCCAATCAGAGCACCCACTTTCGGATTGATATGCGGTTCTAGGATTCTGCTTATCCGGAAAGGTTTACGAGGCGCCTCCTGCACATTGAAGCGAACAAAAGGATTGGTGTAAAAAAAATAGCGCTTTCCACATTTCCAGGCAAAGTACTCCCAGAAATGTTCTGCGTGCGTGACTGGATGTTGCCCGCTTGCTGTACAGGTTTGTCCGCTTGCAATAGAGGTTTAGGGTTTAGGGTATAGGGTTTTATGATTCAGGGTTTAGGGTGTACTCGTTCCATTTCTTTGGAGTTCTGTACATTATGAATTTAGACTTATCGCAATCAAATATATTACTATACTAATAATATTTAGGGCTGACAACACTAATTACGAAGCAAATCACTAGACGTCAACAATTTCTCTAAGGATGAGTGATTTGGTCAAAAAAAATATGGAATGAGAATTGATTTGGACTAGGAAATATTGAGGGAAAGTGATTTGGTCAAAAAAAATATGGAATGAGAATTGATTTGGAGCAGGAAATATAAAAGGTGAGGGGTTTGGTCCAAAAAAATATGGAATGAGAATTGATTTGGACTAGGAAATATTGAGGAAGACTGATTTGGTCAAAAAAAAATATGGAATGAGAATTGATTTGGACTAGGAAATATAGAGGGCGAGGGATTTGGTAAAAGAAATATGGAATGAGAATTGATTTGGACTAGGAAATATAGAGGGCGAGTGATTTGGTAAAAAAAAATATGGAATGAGAAGTGTTTTGGACTTGGAAATATAAAGGGCAAGTGATTTGGTAAAAAAAAATGGAATGACATTAAGTGTTTTTTACTTGGAAATATAGGGGGCCAGGACTTGGTTAAAAAAAATATGGAATGACATTATATGTTTTTTACTTGGAAATATAGGAGGCCAGGACTTGATCCAAAAAAATATGGAATGAGCATTGATTTGGACTTGGAAATATAAAGGGCGAGTGAGTTGGTCAAGAAAAACTTGGAAACTATTAGTTATAATGAAGAATAATAAAGGGTATCTTATCTTGCTTTATACTATATGATTTCCATTAACTATTGCAATCACACATTTCAATAAATAAATGTAATGAAACATGTAATCTCATTTTAATAAAGTGTGATACAAATTTAAGATTACATTCTATGTGTTCATGGTTAGTTGGACATAATTGTCATCTTCATCATTATGTATTTAAATCGTGAAATCTATTTGTGTAAATTATAATTCAAATTACCCATCATCATGATTATCCCATATTGGGCCGATGCATCCCCCCTTCAAATTTCCAAGTCAACAACACTTCTCTTCTTGTATTTTATTTCACCAAATGACTCTCCATTTTTATTTTTTAATCTAAGGCATTTGCCATTCCAAATTTTTTTTTTAACAAATCACTCTCAGATTTTATTTTCAAGTCCAAACTTGTTTTCATTCCATCTTTTGTATTATCCTTGGATCAAATCACTTCCCACATTTTTATTTCTAAGTCACAACTACTTCTTATTCCATACTTTGTAGGACCGTGCGATGAAATCACTATTCGCTTAGATTTCAACTGAACACCATTTTTTAGCTTATAATTTTTTAGGCCAAATCACTCTCCATTTTAATTTCAAAGTCTATACCTCTTCTCATTACAATTGGTTTATAGCCTTCAAGCTAAAATATTGCCCATTTTTTTGGTAAGTGACCACTACACTAATGATAGTATTTAGGGTTATGGTACAAATTGTGTTACCTAATTTTTACCTTACCCATTTAGAGTTTTCATGTCTACCGCTTAGGAGCGCATTTTTAATGTAAAATTACCTTTAACACTAAATGAAGAGATGTTAAAAATCTATATCCCAAAAAAATAAAAATAAAATTGTCAAATACGGCGTACATTGACATTTAGTGTCACTTCAATCTCATTCCAGAGAATTTTTTACCAAGTCCCTAGCCTTCTATATTTCCAAGTCCAGAATACTTCTCATTCCATATTTTTTTGGACCAAATCACTCGCCCTTTATATTTCCAAGTCCAAAACACTTCAATCTCATTCCATTTTTTTTTTAACCAAGTCTTGGCCTCCTATATTTCCAAGTAAAAAACATATAATCTCATTCCATATTTTTTTAACCAAGTCCTGGGCCTCTACATTTCCAATTTAAAAACATATAATCTCATTCCATATTTTTTTTACCAAGTCCTGGCCCTCTATATTTCCAAGTTAAAAACACTTAATGTCATTCCATTTTTTTTTAAACAAATCACTCGCCCTTTATATTTCCAAGTCCAAATCACTTCCCATTCCATATTTTTTTTTACCAAGTCACTCGCCCTTTATATTTCCAAGTCCAGAAGAAATCAACCATGTAGTGATTAGTCGAACAACATAATATTCATTAAAATGAGAGTTTTCCAGTGAAATGGGAGTTGAGGAAGAGACTTTGAACCATGAATTTAATATACTTGTAGACCAATGAATACCAGGAAAGCATTGCAATGATACAGAAAGCGCATACGGAAGGTACAAATTCCAAAATCGAAGGTCAAAATTGTGACTTCTTCATAATTTAAAGGAAGTCATCAAATATACATGTATTGGATGTATGCGCTATAAACATAGAGTAATCCATGTACTAAACTACTACTTCCATCGTGGACTACACTTGTATAAAACGCTATATTCAAAATTTTGGGAGTTTAGGACTCTCCCAAAATAATATTGTCGATTTTGATACCAATACGAATGGATGTTTTGTATATAATTTAGGTTGACAAATATTAGACATACTAATTTTTTAATGTATTTTCCATTAAAATGAGAGTGTAGTGACATACAAAGTCTCTAATTCGAACATTAGGTCAAATTTCAAGCACCAATGCTAACATTAATATACAGAAAATCTTTACTTTTTGAACACCAAGTCATGAGCTTTGAAGTTGGTTGTAAAGGATGGTTCATGTCATTCAAACGGTCCGAGTTCAATTCCCATTGAATATGAATAAGCGGTTGAGGGAGAGGCATGACTTGGTGCTACCTAATGACCTATGCATGCAGCTAGGAAAGGAGAGGCATGACTTGGTGCTACCTAATGACCTATGCATGCAGCTAGGAAAGTTGTAACAATCAATCAGCCCCCTATCCGAATTGTGACAATTACTTAACACAATTATCAAACACATAGTCATTAGAACCACTACCCATTTTTTCTAGTTGCTTCAAATTATCAATAATATTCGTCATAGATATTATAACATAAGTGCATCAACAAAAATAAATTAAAACATAGAAAAAAAATAAAACTCAAATGTACTTAGAAGCAATTTATTATAATTGAAATTGAATACTCTTGTTTTGTAAAAACAAAAGCTACATTTCAAAGCATATAAACAATACCAAACTATAAATCCAAACCAACAAAATTAAAGTATATGCCATCTACTGCAATATATAAATTCCATCCATTACACACAATATGTAGATGGGAAATACAAAATAAAGCATACCACATATACCCTTATGTACATAAGGCTTCTCAATTATAGGAAGTCAAGCTCTCGTTAATGACTTCAATTTGTACAGCAGGGATCTTAATCATGCACTCCTGAGTGTCTTTCTTGATCCTCGACTTCCACGTTGTCATAAGAGCATCAGTGTGTTGCCAAACAGGAGGTTCAGTTTCATCGACCTTCCAACGCAGACCTCTTTCGCTGTCCCATCCGGTGTAGAAATCTATAACATCTTGATTCCTTGATGTTGGACGGAAGTATTGAATACGGACACAATTCGGATTTTCTGGGCTGCAGTTCGGATCAGACAATGCCTTTGCAATCCACACTGGATGAGTGTCACCATCTGCGGGGCAAATCGCAACAAAATAGCCTTCAAACAAATCTCGAGCTACCCGAAAGGATGGATTTGGACGACCACTCAACGGCCCAACGTACGGGTCATCTTCCCCAAACTCTTCACGCTCTTCACCATCCTCGTTCAATTCATCCACTCGATCTGCTACTACTCGTGAAGTTGGCCAAAAACCATCTCTCAAAACACCAAAGGTAGGTAATGGTTCCATCAACGCTGTCTTGACGCCACGCTAGTACCTCACTATGTGCTCGTAACGTCTTAGGTAATCCCTGGTGACGTCTGCATTGCATAAATTGTCCCAATATTTCACGAACCCCGACACACCTTTAACGATGTCATCTAAGCCTTTCATAGGCTTCAACGGAATAGACAGCGGTTCACCCCGTGGCTACAAACTTCGCCCTTCAACATCTTCTTTCCATAATTTGATGCCTCTTCCGTCTTCTCCTAACCACTCTGCATCAGTGCAAAGAAGTTTGTACTTTATGACAGGGCACCCCGTTGAGTCCAGGTAGAACTTCAACTGATGTGGTTTTGTGTGTCCAACGAGGATGTCATCACCATCAACAAGTGACCCTGCTATAAAACCCTTGAAATCGGGTACTTCTTCAATAAGGTGAGGGATAACGGGGATGGAATCCACATCTATGAATGACTGAAGTCATTAGTGCTGGTATTGTTGAGAAGTTGTCTTTCTTCAAATCCATACTCCATCTTCCAAACAACGCATCTATGTCGTCATGTGTGTGACCCACAATCATGAAGTTCACGTACACTTCCCGGAAGATTTTGTTTGCAACAAGTAAAGACCAAAAACAGAAAACATATCTATTCTTGTTGTCTCCAGTGGCATTGTCCATCTGCACGTTCAAAATGGGCGGTAGCCGCATGGCTGGAGCTAAAGTATTTGGCAACGGCGGCAATGACACGTTGTACATGTCTGCACCCTCTAGCACAACCTTAAACAAATTAGTGGACTTTGAATTTTTGAACAACTCTCTAGAAGAAGACTTCGGAACTAACTCTAAATCTCGCAACAACTTTGCCATTGATTCAACGGTATAGTTGGAGTCATGGGAGTAGACATCCAAGCCATAATGCGCGTAGCGTACATCTGCATGACCATGTGCAAGCATGCCCGTCACAGAAACTGGTAGCTTCATGAGGCCATGGAGTTCTTTACTCTTGTGAGAGAACACAGGACAAGCGGTTTTCGAGTGATCCATTTTATCGTGTATGATTGTAAGACATTCATGCGGAGACTTGAATGACAACTCTCGATTGATGTAATATACATCCCTATGGGCACGAGCAATGGTAAGATGCCTATCCAATCTTCTTGCCCATTTCAAAGCAGTTTGAGATCCACTGATAGCACCCTTAACAAGCTCATTTAGCTTGTTACAAGTAGCACACCGAGCAAAATTATCCCCTGACTTCTTCACATCGAATTCTGAGAACTTTGTGGACCTTATTTTACTCAAGTTCGAAGTGGAGATCTCCTTCAATCCGAAAGCCGCATTGGAATCATTGAGTTTCTTCAATTGGTCCTTCTATTGAAATGAGGTCGGAAGAATCTTCGACACGACCTTCTCACCTGCCTTCAAACTTCGGGTGCGATGCGGCATATGATCGGCTTCCCTGTCAAGGATGCACTTCAAAGAAGCTATTGCTTGTAGGGTATGTTCTCTAGGCTTCAACAATCCTGTATTATCGTGATCCCTTGCTTCTCGATCGAGCTTCATGTATTTTGAGTAGCGATAGAATGTAGACTCAGCAACCCCCGCAATAAGCATCCATGCGCGCAAACACACATTTATGCCTTCAATTGTAACCATCTTCCTTCGATGTGCACCTTCATGAATTTGTCTGTGCACATCAGTCTTCATGAAGGCACGGTGTTTAAATGTTGAATTTCTGTACATTCTTTCTCGAAATGCCCGAATTTTCTCCCTCGGGAACGGTTGGACACAATTCTTATTGCAACACACCTTGCTAGACACCATGTTGATTGACTCTTGTGTAAGGAGGTATTTTGCTCTGATAGCAGTTTGACGAGGCGGATTTCGGTTGGCACTTACATAGGGCCTAGCAGATTTGGATGATGGTGGATTCATTAAACTTGCTTGCAGACGGTTGAATTTGTCTCTCTGTTCATGATCACGTAAACTAGCACCACGACAGTGCATGAGCTCAATAGGCCAAGCTACTAATGAGAAGACATTTTCTTCAGAAATGTCCACTTCAGAATGTGATTTTGAAATGTGCACTAACACATGAGTGTCTTCAAGAGGTCCAATGACACCAAGTACAAGATCTGAATTCACACTATGACAAGTACCTTCTCCAACAAGAACGCCCTCTCCATTATACAAAGTAACAAACCTTGTATTCCATTTTTGTTGAGGAAGCCCTTCACACTCAAGAACGCCAGCACTCATTTCTTGAAGTACCTGGAGTTCATCGTCTGATGAGTCCATGAGGTCAAGTGGGACATCAACGGAGCCCATATTATCTGTAAACATAAACCACAATCCGAATAGAAAATTAATAGATGAAGAAAGACCTATCAAATTTTATTTAATATAATTTATTAATTTATGTAAATGCAGTTTAGGACAGACCTCCCTAAAATGCACAACTAGACAAACAAAGTTCTAGATCAATGAAGACCAATCTGATCGAAATTAATGATCATTGTACGGCTAACAACCCTTATCTGCTTCACAGTAGTGTGAAGTTTTCTGAACACAGATGGCGTAGACCTCATTCATTTTCTTAATCTGTCAATATCAATGGTGTGGCGGTTTTAGACGAATAGCATGACCACTTTGTCAGATTTTAGAAACTAAATAAGACATCCCCTCATATTTTCTTTCTTAAGTACAAAAATTGTGGCATTTCAATTTAGGACGAACCTACCTAAACTGCATGAACATAGTGTGAAATATTTCAGACTCAACATGCTGAAACCCTATAAATTGAACATGGAAGAAGTGTATTTTAGGGCGGACCTCCCTAAACTGCATGACCGGTAAAAACTGCGTGAAGGTTGTCGAAGTCCTTTCCAAATTGAACAAGAACCTGCTTTGTTCACTGTTGTGCAAGTAATGAAACTATTGCAATGCAATTTAGGGCGGACCGTCCTAAAGTGTATGTCCGGACTCTCCGTGTATTGAAGATATAGCAGTACCTACCTAGTTAATGCTTCTAAAACATTTAGGTTTGTCAGTATGTAGTTTAGGACGGACCGCCCTAAACTGCAATGACAGAATATATAGCGTAAATGTAAATTGTCTTTATTTCAGAGGGTAAATGATGCATTGCAATTTAGGACGGACCAACCTAAACTGCTTGTCCCACTAGTAAAAACTTTCGCTTATATTGAATATAAATTAAGGCATTGATGCATTTCATTTTAGGGCGGACCGACCTAAAGTGCATATCCAAACTGTTGATTTTGTGATTATTTATTAGAAACCCCAACTTATTTAAGTCTTCAGAAAATATTTAGGTTTGTCAATCTGCAATTTAGGGCGGACCGCCCTAAACTGCATGAATAGGGTCAAGGAAATTGGATTCAGTGTTAGTGTATTTTGTTGTCATATTCATAAAATTATTTCCGATCGTAATGCAGTTTAGGTCGGACCGACCTAAACTGCACTTCTTACAAAAACGTAATATGCTCGACATGAAATACAAATCATGACATGGTCTACTTGCGTTTTAGGATGGACCGTCCTAAATTGCACGTCTTCAAAAACATGTAGCCCAAGAAGTTTCTAAATATAGACCCGGATTTTACGGCTACAAACCAGGGTACCTATTCACACCGCAGAAATTGAATTCAGTATGATGACTTAAAACTGAACTTGTACTTGAAAATGTATGAGCACATTGCAAATTCCTCAATACGAAACTGAAATGTACAAGAAGAAGAGGAGAACTTTGTCGAACTTGAAATCTGTTGCGTTACATGACTATGCACAAAGTACTGGAGTGCTAGAAATGTCTGGACAAAGAAAATGCTTTCATCTGTTGGTTGTACGCAAAGCGCACCTTGAACTGCAGAACGCCTCGTCCAACTGTGCCGCGTTTAAAGTCTTCAAACCACAACAAAAGAAAATGACAACAATGAATAACAGAGAGCTTGAACAGGTTCACGATCACATAAGAAAAGCCAAATGAGAATGAGAATGACACTAACAATCTCAACGCGCATACACAAAGCACCCGGCCACCCGTGCCGGGGGGAGCAAAGTTTTGGCGCAGGGGGGAACAAAGTTTTGGGGCCGCGCCAAAACAAAATGAATTCAAATTTCAAATTTTTTTTCGGGAGATTCGTTTTCCACTTTGTAGCACTTTTTCAGGCCACACGATCTTTGGAAGAAGTTCGTGCAGTCTTTCATTAGAAAAATAGTCGTCCACTTGACAGTGCTTACTTCAGATTCAAGCCTATTTCAGGTGTTTGCGGATTTGCAAAGTGAACTACTGGAATTTTTTTTCGCAAATCACAGTGTTGACAAAGCAAATTTTGCGCGCGATTTTTTGTCTAACATTAATGATTTCCAGAAGTAGGTGAGACATTCTCTCCTTCCTTTTCCTTGCCACGCAACAATGCATGTGCAAAGAATGTATTAAACTTTTGTAACTTTGTTGACTTTGCGTTTCAAAAATAAAATCTCTTTGTTTATGAATGTTGGTGTACAAAATGTAAACAACGCTTTAGGGTTTAGGGTTTAGGGTTTTAGGATTTTAGGGTTTTAGGGTTTAAGGGTTTAGGATTTAGGGTTTGGGGTTCAAGGTCCAGTGTAAAAAATTTGGATTAAATGTTCAACATTCGAAAAAAGAATACATACATAAACATTGAAAAAACTGGAAAAAAAAAGTTTTAATACTTTGGTATAAACCAAAGCCTTACAAATGAACTTAAAAAAAATTAATTGATACTTCTTCAAATGGGTTTGAGTAGTTAAAAAAATGTAAAAGTCCATGTACTTTTATGGACTGCTCATGCAAAAGTCGTGGACTTCAACCTAATACCAAAGAAAAAAATAGGTACAAGCTTGAAATTCTTTCAAAATCGACTAATCATGATTTCTTGGAATTACTCTTTTTGTTTAAAATAATAGAACATTATGAAAGACATACAATAAATCAATTAGTATCCTTGGCAAAGCCAAAAATATTACCCAAATAATTACCCATTCACTTGGAATCAAAGTTCATCATATTATTAAAATCATAAGTCCCTTTGTAATATCACAAATGCTATCATTAATATTAGAGGCTCGTACTTACTATACTATGTATTCATTGTATCACATATTAGTAGAAATTTGATATATTTGAATAGAATGCATGATAATGATTTTGATAAGTCTTAATAATAATAATTTTAATTATTTTATTAAAATATTTCCAATCATGCATACATAGAAATCATATTTTCAAACAATGTGATATTATTGAAATACAATAGTAGTTCACAATCACCTTTGTAATATCACTTTGTATAGAGGGTGATATTATAGAAATAATATAGTCGTTGCAATTGAAGTGATATTAAAGAGGATCAATATGGTGATATTATAAAGGTAGCAATTCCATTGCTTTTGTTGGTTTTATACTTCTTTTGCATTTCTATGATGTTGTGCTTTTTTGAGCTTTGAGCTTCTCATTTGAATTATGTATTGCTATTACCACATGATTTGAGAAATTTATTAGATTGAATTGATTTTGGATTTCACAACAATTAAATTGTTCACGAAGTTTTTGAGATTTACAAAGTTTTCCTTTAAATATAATAGTATAATAATAAATAAACTATTTTAATTTTTGCTTAGCAAAACAAGCGCCACCTATGTAATATCACATTTTTCAAAATTTGTGATATTATAGAAATACAATGGCTTTTACAATATCAGACCTCTAAACTCTACAAAATTACAAAAGTACGATGGTCATTGAAGAGAGGTGGAAGTTAAAAAATATGAATAGAGTGATATAAAAGAATTGACATTTCATTGCCCTTTTTGGCTTCAAACTTCATTGCACTTTCATAATTTGGTGATTTTTTGAGTTTTAAACTTTTGTGACTTGAATGTTTTATTATTATCAATTGATTTGAAAATTTTGTTAGTTTAAAAAAATAATAATAATTTTTTAATACAATATTATGGCAAATGAGTAGTGCACCAAGCGCCAACCTTTAGTCATTTATAAAATATTAGTATTTAGGGTTTGTATAGTTCAAAGAATATTAGAAAATTGTGAATTCAAAATCTTTAAGCGTCAAATTTATAAAACAGTTATTAGAAAAACAAATTTGATTATCAATGAAGATAGTAATTTTAGAGAATGAGAATAGTTAGAATATTGCATTTTGATCTTGTAAATTTTTTTAATTAATTCAAAACATAACTAATACCCAATATTTCATCAATTTCAAAAATATTTTTATATCTATTTCACTAATAAATATTGGTTAATGCAATGGAAGATGTAAACATATAGAGGATGAGTATGGATTATAGATTAGAAGTGTTAAAAGTCACTGCTAAGTTAAGTTGCAATTTACAATACATCTTTATGTTTTAGAGATTGAATTTTTAAGTCCTTAGGAAATTATAGGTTGTCAATGATTTAAAAAGGGACAATAAATGTTACCATTTTATAGTCACAGTAATTTCTTCTAAACCAAAGACAATTTTTTTGCTCTTAACCAATGAATGTGCTTAGATTTGATATTTTCGTAAACCTCAAAGTTCCATTGTAACTTGAACTGATTTTAGGTAGGCTCTTATGGACTCAATATTCATCTATTTATGATTTTTTGAAACTTCTTGTAGAGATAGAAAATACACTACCTTTTTGAGATTATAAATTTTTTTCAATCACTACGCCATGGGCGCAAAAATTATTGTACAAAAGCTCCTTTTTAAAGTTTGGTGGAGAATCCATCCTCCTAAAAAAGAAATTCAATATATATTTGAATTCTTTTTTATCATAGATTTTGTATAATCATCTACATGGAAAGCTTTCATTCCTCTTCATGAAAGCTCCTTCTTTATTCTTTGAATTTCAGGTTTATCAATAGTTCTTTCTTCTCTTTGCTTGTATAATTGAATCAACTTCATCACTCAACAAAGATGACATGAAGTAGCACTATTGTGATGTGTGCCATTATCATAATTTAAAATTTTTAAAAAGAATTTCACTCCATAAATCTTTGGAATTCAATAAAGAATTTTTATAGTGTAAAGAAGTGATATTTTTGGTATAAATTGAAAGTTCAATGCCCTACATAGTGCAAGGGCTTTGTTTGTGAATGCATTGTGAAAGTTATTTTTGTTTCAAAAATAAAAGATAATTGAATTTAAATCTTTAATTTTTCTAAGCCTTACATTTCAAATGGTAATTCCAAATGCTACAAAATTAGCATGAATACAAAGCACTTGTGCACAAAAGAGTGCAAAGACTTCATACAAGAGGAAACTTTTACTTAGTTCATGATTTAGGGTACAAAAAATAACATTTCAAGATCCTTATTGCTTTCTTTCAAAAAAATTAAGCCAACTTCTAAATATAAATGTATTTTCTATGGCTATGGTATACATGATTTGGTTTTGTCAAGAAAATTAACTAAACTGTTCCACCACCATATCCGAAGCTTCAAAATAGACTGAAAAATGATTGTTGGGATTCAAGTGATTTGCAAACCACTAGATTAGTTTATTATGTTTGTAACCCTAAACCTCACTATTCTTAGCATTAATAATTATATTAAGACCTCAAATTCTCTAATGCTAAAATATGCATGAACTTTGAATTTTTGTATGCTGAGTTGGTCAATGTGAAAATCATTGACTCTGGAACTTTGTGAACTTCAAGAAGACTAAAAATACTTAATATAATAAATGATGTTCAAAATTTTGAGGTTCAAAGTTACAAATAATAAAATTTAATCAACTGACTCCATATATTGAGACCTCAAGTATCTCAATGGCCAAATGTGCATCAATTTCTAATTCTTTGGACATCGAGCTAGTCATTGTCGAAATCATTGATTATGAAACCATGTGTCATCATCTACTTTAACTAGACCTAAAAAACTTATTCGGAGTGAAACTACTATACGATTTTTTTTCTTTTCTACCCTTCATTATGTGGATGAATACTTGCACTTTTGTCCTATACAAAAGATTCCTTCATCACTCCTTAGACAACAAATATATGTTGTGTGTTTATGGATTAACCTTCAAATGACGAGGTAGATGTTTTTTGTCCGATGGATGACAAGAAAACTTCATGCACATGATGGAAGTGCCACTATTCATCCTTCCAATTCTATGTGAAAACAAAAAGGTCATCTATAGTATTTTACTCTTGCAATGAGTATTTCTGCATTATTTTAATCTAACAATTCACACGGTGACAAACCAGTTTTCCAATTTTGTGGGTATTAGCCACAAGTGGGAACCTGATTAGGTATGGTCGGGCATTGGGTGAATATGAGGCGGTTACAAGTTGGGTAGGGGGCGGTTTACAAGGCCGGTAGGGGGCAGGTACGAGGCGGATATGGGGCGGGTATGGGGCGGGTACGGGGCAAGTGTGGGCGGGTTGCGTGCAGGGCGGGGAGGTTGACGTCGAGTGCTCTTCGTCGTCGCTGCTGCCTCTCCTTTTCTTCCAGCTCCTCTTCTTCCTCGTTGCTGCTGTTTTGTACTCCTACTTCGAATCTTTGTTTCTACTTTGTACTCGTATTTTGCTCCGCCTTCTATTGGGGTTGTGCTTCGCTTCTTGTTGTTGTCTTTCCTTTCGCCTGCTTCAGTATCATTCATTGAGGTTCACGTCTTTGTTCACTTCATTGTTCACTTCACCAGAAAGGAGGTGTTTGGTGGCGGATTTGCGGATCAGGTCTGCAGGCGACCCAAAGGCCGAGGGACGTTGACGTTAGGGTTAAGAAGCTCACTTGCTTCAGCATCATTCATTGAGGTTCACCTCTTTCTTCATGTCGTAGACCAAAATGAGAGGATGTAGTTGGTTATATAGAATTTAGAAGTAAAGAGTTGACATTGGTAAAATTTTTTGATTTACAAAATGGTAAACTAATCATATTACCAATATTAACTCTACCTCACTATTGGATTAGTAGTAGATAGATAATTTGGTTAAGAAAGATATTATATGTTTCCTGTTTTCCTAAAGATCCGGAACCGGATCCGCATCCAAGGAACTAAACAGGGATCAGAAAAATATACCGGGGCCGGAAGCAAACGCATCCGCACGCTATCGGAATATTATCGGGACGGGAAGAGGAAATCTCGGATCCAACGGTAATCCCATACATCACGGAGGACCGTTCAACGGCTAGATTCCTCCGCGATGATTGCGGAAACGGCTACTTTCCCAACGGCTGTGACTGCCAGGAAAGGATACGCAGGGGTTTGGTTCCTCAAACCTCATTGTGTCTTTGTGGTTTGGAGCACTCTTAGAGTGAGGTCTGTCTTTAGAGGTGTGAGAGGATTGGGTAATCTTACTTTCCGGATCCTGTCGTGGAGAGGAAGAGGATTGATCGGGAGCTGTGGCAAGAAAAGGGTAGGAGGTTTGAGTGTTTTGGAGAGTTCTGCAACCATGGTGAAGGCGGAAGGAAGCGGGTCGTCTCCTTTCAAGACCAAGAGCATCTGTCCAGTGATTCCGAAGGATGACGGAGAGAGGAAGCAACTAGAGGAGGATCTGAGCCAATTGGGGTGTGCGGGATTCCTATGCCGACTATGGAGTTTGAAGAGCGAGGAAATGATCCGGGAGCTGATGAATGAGTAGTCGAACGAATGGATCAAGACCATCCGAGCTCTGCCCGTAAAGTGGACTATGGACATCTGGAAGAGGGTCTACGACTTTCCTCGATCTGGAGAGGGGATGGCTTCGCGGGTTCATAAATTCGCGGAAGGTAAATTCTCTAATCCTCCTCACCCTAAGGATGGCTACGCAGTAGCAGATTGCAAGGTAGAAGAGAGAGGAGGATGTTAGAATTTATAGTACCAATCCTGTATCCGGAATGGCCAAACCGGGTCACGGTGACGTGGGCCAATACGATCTTCGGAGCGTTGAGTGGAGAGAGGAAAGTGTTTTGGGGAGGGATAGTGAAAGATCTGGTAGGCAAGATGGTAAACACCCTAGGAAACGCAAAGGCCACTCCCATTGGGCCATTCCTCTTTCACTTGTATGACTCCCTAGGTACTCTGAAAACTTCAGAGAAGACCATGTACAAGGCCGCAGTCACCCTAGTGAAACTTAATCTTACCCCACCCCAAGAAGAGGAGGAAGAAGAGAGAAAGGAAGGACCAGATGAGGGATCTGAGGGTGAATCCTCAGAGAGAGGAAAGGATCTTTCCGAAAGGAGAATAGAGGTTGAGAGGGTGTCAGGCTCTTCTAAGAGAGGATCCAAAGGAAAAGGGAAAGCCTCGCCGGAACCGGAAGTTCTGGGAGAGGATACTTTGGGGAGGATCATTTCGGATCTAGGGAGAGTCCGGGAGGAGTTTGACACGAAGAGAGGAGCAGTGAGGAATGTATGTGGACTGCTTGGAGGGATCAAAGTGTTAGAGCTCGTAGAGAGAGTAGAAAGGTTACTCTGGGATAGTGAAAACCGGAAGTGGGAAACCCGCATCAAGGAGTTGACTGAGAGGAATGCGGATCTCCAGCGGCAAATTGAGAAGGATGAGGAAAAGAAGAGAGAGGTGGAACGGCTTACCTCAGAGTTTAAGGGGGTCATTAGGAGAGTTGGGGCCTTTGTTTCCAACACTGCGGATGTTGTGAACAAAGCCAAACTCTATGATGAGAGGATCCATGAGGCAGGACCGGAAGCCGCAGGTAAGGCTGTCATGGTGTTGGTAGAGTATTCCGAAGAAATGGAGAAGTTCATGTTTGAAGTCCGAGATGTTCTTCACCAAGCAAAACAGTTTCCGGAATCCGGAATAAAGAAGGAGGATGAGGAGATGGAGCCAGCCAAGAAGGATGCGCCCACAAAGACTCCAACGAAGACGCCAGCCAAGCAGGAAAGGCAGGAGGAGGAGTTGATACCAATGTCTAAAAGTATGGAGGGGAGGAAAGAAGGATCAGTGCACGGATCCGGATCGAAGACTCAAATTCGGAAGTCAGAATCCGATCTAGGCACCCCACCGAGTAAAGGCTCTCAACCCTCAACCGCCAAGAAGACTGTGAAGAAGGTTACTCCCATCAGAAGAAGAGACGTGCCTCCAAGGAGCCAACAATCTGCGGAGGACGAATCTCCAAGCCAGTCCGAGCAAGAGGAAAGTCTGTCGAGATCCGGAGAAGAGGAATCGGAAGACACCGGATCAGAAGAAGAGTCGGAACCTGAGCAAATCTCACCAACGAAGTTCAAGGGGAAAGCTTCAACACCATCTAAAGGGAAGCCACCCTTGAGTGGGAAACCGTCAGCCAGTAGGAAACAGCCAGCTAGGAAGGGGGCATCAAAGTTAGAGGAACCTTCTCTAAAGAAGGCTAGGAAATAGGTAGGAAAGTAGTTAGGAAGTTTCTGGGAAGCGATTCTAGCATGGTCAGCCGAAAACCCAAGTTTTTGGTAGGTAGGAAGCAGCTTGGGAGGTGCTTTTCAGGTGCATGCACTTGGACTGCACTTTCCGGATTTTTAGGATCTGAGATCCACATTTTGCGGATCGGATGGGGTTAGTAGGAAAGCCAACTTAGAAGGATAAGGAATGACACCTGTCATTCTCCTGTCCTTTGGTTTTATTCCTGGGGACCTTTAGGGTTCCTTGGGGTTGTGTATTTAGGGGGCTGAAGTTTGCTTGAAGCCCCGGGCGGTTGTGTTTTCATATTTGTGTTTTTGAACACTTTGCAAATTGATTTCAGATTTCCACTTCATAAGTGCTGGCCTGAAAAGGCTAAGTTCTGTATTGGTATGCCGTGCAATGCTAGAACCATTGTTTAGTGCGGGTAGCTGGTTTGCAGGTGTGGAGGAAGACAAGTAGCCCCTGGATTCTGTCTAGGATCTGATTTTGAGAGCATTGAGGTTCGGTTAAGGAAAACTTTGTGTACTGAGAGGGAGTTCTGGTTGCTGAAGTTCCTTGGGTGTCTTATGAGTAGGATAGCCATTCTTAGGTTGGGTGAATTCTTCAAGAGGGAGAACGAACGCCAACTGACGTCTGATGAGGTTCTATTGAATCCGGAAGAGAGGAACATGAAGGTAGTTAGGATCTCTCAGTTATCGGGTGCCGGATCACGCTCTTGGAATTCTGTCCAGATAGGTCTGTCGTTGTAGTACTGAGAGGATAATAGGGGTTTCCTGAGTGACCTGCTAGCCTGGATCAACATCCGAGTTAGTTGTGAGGAAGTAACTATTTCCTATTCTGGTGTTTGTTGTTGTTATTTTAAGTGGATCTTCATTTCACTCTAAACACGTTTGAAGGGTAGGGTTTACGTTCCCTTCCTAAAACCAAAGAGCGGAACCCTCTTGGTAGAGGTTAAACTAAGATTTTGTGAGTTACTGTACCCGGATAGGAATCCTCTTTCCGATTCCGCATCCGTCTAAATTGATCCGGATTGAGAGAAGTACAGGATTATGACAATCCTCCTTGTTCGATTACTGGTGGAAGATTCGAAGTGGATGTAAGGGAATTGGAATATGGAGAGGAGAGGGTATTGAGAGAGTTTTATGTTGCAAATATTTAGATCCGGTTTTGCTTGGGTTTGGTGTTTTCCGAATCCTGATCCGGATATCTTGAGGAAACTAACGTTGAAATCTTGTGGGAACGATACACGAGTCATCTAAGGTGTTTTACATCAATTTAACACCTAAGGGTAGGATTTGTGCTTCCTTGTGCTATGACAGAACGAAGTGGTGCCGCTACCGGGGATTTCTAGACTAGCATCCTAGAGATTCCGGGTTGTGTTAGGAATCGCCATTTTTGTTGATTCTTCTGTCACGGATAGTGCAAGGCTGTTCTTCTTTACGTACGAAACATTGTTAGAATCCTTTCTGTTTGAGAGAAATCCTGAAGTGAGGGTTATAGAGGAATACTTCCTCATGAAAAGGATGGAGAAAGGAGGAACTTCAGAAAGAAGATCTGGTCGGATTAGAAGAGGGGAAGTTCTTGTTCACGGAATACCTGGTATAAACACAGAGCAAAGGCTTAGTTCTGTGTTTGAAGTTCAAGAAGAGTTTGCCACCGATACAGCTGAAGAAGTGTTTGATACTCCTGAAACGGAACCAGATCCGGTTACCACCGGAAAGTTTCCGGTTCCGGTAGACGAGGAAGAGGAACAAGTCAACTCTGAGCCTAAACACATTATCATGGCTCCCTCCACTCGCCTGAAGTATAGTAGATTTAAGGGAGATGGAGTAGATGATGTTGACGATTGGCTTTGTGAGTTCGAGTCCATTGCTACTGCAAATCAGGAGGACTTTGATGCCAAACAAAGAATTTTCCAGGGCTTACTCAAAGGAGAAGCTCTGAAGTGGTACCAAGATGTTCCGGAAGAGATCCGGGATAACTGGAACCAGCTCACTAACTTGTTTGTGAGAACTTTTAGAGAAGTAGGAGGTGAGGCCCGAGCCTTAGGCTGTTTGAGTAGGATGACCATGAAGCCGGATGAGTCAGTGCGGAAATATGGACAGAGGGTGAAAGCTCTGATCCTAAAACTGACCACAGACATTGCTCCTAGTGTGCAAGTTGAGTGGTATGTTGCAGGGTTTCCGGAAGAGATGGGATTCCAGATCTGTCAAGCTCGCCCAGCTACATTGAGGGAGGCTATGGAGGCAGCCCAAAATTATGAAGATTCGGCTCAATCCCTCCGGAATGCTTTGAAGAGAAGTGAGCGGAAGAGTAAGAAGCATTACAAGAAGGAGAGAAGAAGGAGAAGATACTCTGACAGCTCAAGTTCGAGCAGTGGATCTACCACTCCAACTTCTCAATCAGAGAGTTCGGATTCGGATCCTAGTGTCGGATCCGGATCCGGATCACGCCACAGACACCATCATCAACACAAAAGCTCCAAGGTAGATAAAGGGAAGGGCGTTGTGAAGGTGAAGGTGGAGAAGGACGACTCCAAGAAATTCATGAAGAGCATCCAGGAGTCACTTGAGGCTATCAAGGTCAATTTGGCTGAAAACCGGAATCCTCGAAGGACTACTCCTTCGATCCGAGCCAACGTTTGGTGCCCAAGGTGTCAAGAAAGAGGACATTATCCGAATGAATGTAACAGACCTTCTTTAAAGAAAGTTCATTACATTGATCCGGTAGGAGAGGTATACGTCACTATGGAAGAGGAAGAAGAAGATGCGGATTTGAATCCAGTGTTTCAGATCCAGTCCTCATACGGAAGAGGAAAACCACCTCAACAGTTGGTACGAGCCAATGTCATACCAAGGTCCGTCCCACTTGGAATGAACCCAGGTATGATGGCTCAGCCAAAACTCTTCGGATGTTGTTTTATTTGTGGAGGACCGGATCACTATGCTAACAATTGTCAATTCAAAGGACAAGGGCAAAGTGCACCCATGATCCTCCCTTGTCAGAACTGTCAGGAGTATGGGCATGGTTTACACCAGTGTCCCAAGCCCCAACAGAATAGGATCATCTATAAGCAAGTAGAGATTCCTCCTAGAGTCACACCGGTCTTGCCAAAAGACAAAAGAGATCCACCTCGATGGGAGGAGGTGATGGACGGTGACTTCTACATCATCAATGGCTAGCACAGCGTAGCTGCAAGCCACTTGATGATGCAAGAGGAAAGCATGGTGAACGAAGAAGTGAAGAAACACTTCAGAACCTGGAAATGCTACGTGGTTTGGTCACTCGATAAGGAGATGTTGAGGACAATCTCCGCATACTATAATCAGACCAACCACTTTCAGCCCGCTACGCCATCTTGGGCAACAAATATCTTGGGAGCAAGGACTGTGTGGGTTTCCATGGGAAGACCGGCACCACCGAAAGGAGACAAAACTAGTGGACCCTCAGAACGAGGCAAAGCCCATACTGCGCTAACGCAAAAGTACAAGGTAAGCATTTTAGGGCGGACCGCCCTAAATTGCATATGTTTACAGTTTTGTACTTGCTCTCTGAGAGAGCTCCTTCTGTAGTGTAGTTTATGATAAGATCACAAGTTAATGAATCTAGTCAATCCTTGTGCAGAGTTTTGAAAAGGCAGTTAATCTCAGATTTGCCATGATTGACGTAAATAAAAGCTTCACGATCTCAAAGAAGAAGGGTGCAGACGAAAAGCTGAAGCTTACAAACGAACTGAAAATAATTTCTGCGCCTGACGACGTTTACGAGGTTTGGAGCGAAGTTATCATCAGTGCTGCACACGGGGAGCTCATCGATCCAGAGACAAAGATGAAGTTCAATGAGAAGGAAAACTGGAAATAAGAAAGTTGCGCAATGAGCAGAGACTTCTTCAGGCCCCTTGGAAATCTCAGCTACGACGATATGAAGAGATTGGTGAAGCACATTCTCAATCGCTCCGGACCAAGTCGCCACCACCTATATCCGAAAGTGACAATCAAACCGGTGTCCACGGTCGTACAAGACTGCTACAACGCCAAGGAATGGGTGGAGAGAGTGAAGCGGGAGAAGAAGGTGAAAAAAGAGATTCACCTGATCTGTCCAGAACTCAACTTGTTCAATGCAAGGAATGAGCTCATTCCGGAAAACTGGCGACAGTTCAAGAGAAGCCGCTGCTTCACTAGTGCAACGATGAATCTGTTGCTTGAAAGGCCGGGTGAGGCATATTTTTCGATGACCAAGCAAACCCGAGGGAGAAATAAGATAGCAGCAACCATCGATCCCAAGATAGAGGCCTTCTTCAAAGTCTTTCTGGAAAAGAAGAACCAATTTCGCATTCCTTCGTCGGTCGCACATTTGCGTCCTTACAGCATACGTTATAATACACACGAGAATTGGCCGGCGGATGTTTGGACGCTAGAGACAGTGAGCTTGATCGGTTTGGGAGTGATCGATTTTCGATCGATTCCCGGAGTGCTGGAGAAGGAGAGCTCCACGATGGAGAAGCCGTTCTTTCTGGAAGTACTAATGTCTCAGCAGCAAATGAAGGAACCTTTGCTTGAAGAAGTCAAGACCTGGTTGTTCATCGTCGAGGACAAGACTGACTTATCTCAAGTCCTCGGGTTCGTTGAGAAAAATGAGGTCTTACGCACATATAATTGGAGTTTCTCCGATTACTACCCAGCGAAAAATGAGAGACTTTATGATCTTCCAGCGAATTCGGCAAGGGCGCTGAGGAAAGTACCGCTCATTTTTCTCCAAAGCAGAGACCTGCCAACGCAGGTCCGGATTGAACCGAAATTTCGAGCTCCGGATACAATCACTTATAAAGAATCTAAGAGGTACAATGAGCTACCGTTTAGAATGTATATTATGGAGCTGCGAATGGAATTCTACCTTGGGATCATCAAGAAGTTCTACCATTCGGGGTCAAGCGTATTCTCTGTTTTTGCTGGGAGCAAATTGACATGTGCTGCACTAGTAAGTACATCGCTACAATTTAAGTCGGACCGACCTAAACTGCAAACCTGCACTTGACGCTTACTGCTTACTTGTAGTAAATGAACAATTTCTAGATCCTGGTTGCAGTTTAGGGAGGACCGCCCTAAAATGCATAGATAGTCTGGAACTCAATGATTAATTGTCATAATAGTCGACGTTATTTTCCTGTCCTAGCTTGTGTTCCTTGGATGTTGTTTAGGTCGAACCGTCCTAAATTGCAAGTCAGTAACTCTGAGATTCTGCATGCTGTGTTTGGCTGCAGATGAGCTGGGTAGATGTTTTCGCTGCTGTTCCGGATTGCGAAACAGACATCTGGCAAAATATTGCCACGGTCGGTTTATCGTTGGACAAGGATGACTTCCTCGACTCCTCATATGTTGTTGACGAAGACATTGTATCGACTCAACGTGAGTCATAGTCCAACCCTGATTCGACCAGGCCAAGGGGTCGCTCGGAGACTGCTGCCTCGCATGGCCAAAACCAGGGGAAGAGGCGCATGGAGGAAGACGTCGAGGAAGATGAAAATGAGGAGGAAGAGGATGACTTTGACGTAGAAGACATTGCGGTGGATTACGACGTGTTTGACGAAATCACCACGTGAGGTGCTCATGCATCGCAGACCAATTTAGGGTCGTCAAGCTCAACAGGGCTGTAGAATATGGTAGTCCAATCTATTGATGCTGAAACTTCGGTTTCCAGAACTAGGCCTGCTAAGAAAAAGAAGGTGGACCATATGCAGGCCTTGTCGATGTCGCTGGCGGTGGTCTTGAAGCAGCAAGAGGAAATCAGGCGCGAACAAAAGAAAGATCGGGAGGAAAATTTAGAGTTCCAAAAGGAATCAACTAAAAACTTTGCGGGTCTAGCGCAGGCCTTCCTAGAGGAACAAAGGTTGAATAGGGAGGAGCGTGAGCATAGTCGAGTAATGTGGCAAGCGTACTTGGACAAAAATCAAGCCCAACCTGTTGCCACGCTTCCACCACCAACAGCTTCGCAGCAGCTCTTCATCGGAAACAACCCATCAGGATCCAATGATAGTGCTGTCTCCGTTCCGCAAAGGGATGCTGCTGCGCCTCCGCCTCTTCCACCGGGGCCTCCGGATTTTATCCCTCCGCCTATTCCTGTGAGAGAAACACGTAGAGGTCAGAGTTCCTCATCGCCCAAGAACGTCACATCGACCTTGGAGGGCGCACAAGCTGCAAGCGAGGGGATATCCAAGGGAGATCAGCAGTGTGATAGTGGGCGGAACTTGTCTGTGGATCCAAAAAGGGTAGTGCCCAGGAGTACCACCGACCGCGCCAATGATCCACCAACAGGTTGTGCCAAGTAATCACTCGATGTCATTTGTTGTAGCTCAACTCGAGCTGATGTGTATTCTAGAGTTGCATTTGTAGATATAGTGTACAGAGTTTTTTTATGGACATGGAAACTTCTAGTGGACTGAACCATGGAGTTCCAAATTTTGTAATCAATTTTGTATTTTAACACTCATTTGTTGAGGCTGTAATATATTGTTGTCTTACACAACATTCTATCTTAATTCTTTTATTGCAGGGCTTCAAAATGCTTTCAATGTTTGTACAACTCGCGCTTCTTCTGTAGCACTATCAATTCCTGTGTTGGAAAATGAGTTTGTTGCCCTTGATGAAATGTCGGTGCTAGGACCTCCTCAAAGTGAATCGAAGAAGGTGGTTACGATTGACATTCAACTTGAGGCTGAATTTGATGTTCCTGCTGAGTCCTCTCAGCAGCAGGTATGTTCATTTCCCTATTGTCCACGGGTTCTGGAATTCGTATCATTGTAGTGTCGACAAGAAGAATAGGTGCAGAATGTTAACTGTCCTCGCTCTATTCCTTTTGACAGTAGGAATCCGGTCCTCCATGTCGTCGTGGAGGGACTTCGGAGGGCATCGTTCGTCCATTCAGGTCCAGGGTGGCAAACAAGTGGATCAATGTTGTCTTGGACCTAAATGGCATTCTATGTGTCTACGAAGATTGGAAGTCCAAGGGATTGTCGCACAAAAAATTGAGAGACTTCTCGCAGCCGCACTCCGCAACTGAGCCCACGCTAGTCAGACCCAAGGTTGTGTGGGTGCGGCCTCATTGCTCTAATTTCCTTACAGAGCTTCAAAAATTTGCAACAATTTCAGTGTGGAGTTCTATGAAGAAGTCTACCACTGAACTGATTTCTCAATATCTTTTCCGAGACGGACTGCCGCCTTTCCAAATACTTGGGCAGGACTCCTGCCAAACACTAAAACAAAGAGATAGATCGAGAAGGTTGACCTATTTCAAAGTACTAGGAACGGACAAGGACTTATTCCTCAAAAATCTAGACCGGTTATTTAAAGATAGAAGAGGAAGCTTCTCGTCTGACAATACTGTCATTGTAAATGACAGTCCTGTGAAGCATATAATGAACACGCCTCATAATGTCATACTGCCTGATTCGTGGAGTTATAGAGGGAATAGTCCGCAGAACTCCTTTCTTTTTGATGTTTTGCTTCCTTGGTTTCAACGTTTACACATAGCTCGAGACCAAGGTTTGAAGGCATTCAAGGAAAATGGTCCTGGAAGAATTGGGCGACGAATGCTTTGCGACGAAAGGAACCGCAAGGAGTACGAAGTGCTAATGGAAGTAGTTCGCGCTTCCTCTAGTTTGAATTAGGTCATGGTCTATGGTTTCCTAGGGAAGTGTAGTTCGAGTGCAAGACTAGCGCATTTTAGCTCAGTCCGCCTTAAATTGTATATACTTATTTTTTAATTGATACTGGTAGACTAGTGGATTGAATGAATCCATTCAGAACGTTTAAGCGATATCAGTTTTGTGTGTGATATATTTGAACTGCTTTGTTCCAGTATGTTGTGTGATCCACTTCATTCGTTTCAACTTGTGTAGTTTAGGTCGGTCCGACCTAAACAACACATGCTTGGCTTATATACATGTCAAAGTTCTTTTGAGCTTTTTGCTGGGTGTTGTCTTTTGTTTTAGTTCTTATATTGTTAGGTCTGTGTATTGCGCGGCAGTGTTTTCTCAATTTGAATTATGTTCTTCTTCAATCTGTGGCTTTCTTTGCTTGATAGATGATGAGAACTTTGGAGGCCCATGTTCCAAAGGTGGATTCGCTTGTGCAGCTTCTGTTGACTCCATCTTAGACTATGGGCAATACATCATTCTCAGCACTGGAAATTTACTGTGTTCGGCCGCTACTGCAAATTCCACCATGGATTTCTCGACGAACCCTATTGAGGACAACGTGGTCGACAATCCTCCGAGTGGTAGGACGCGTCCACGGCTTTCTTGTTCCTCGTCGCCGTTGCGATCCGTTGGCCAACGTGCTTTGCCGTCTACTTCTAATCGAATGACTCAAAGAAAGCTTTACGGGGAAGAAAGTTGTCCATACATTGGAACAAATGTGACTTTAGGCATTCCAAGTGAGATTTGCCAAGTGCGTCCAGATATTGCTTCCTCTCTTCCCCGCCTTCCTCCATTGACGGAAGGTGTCCAAACGAAGCAATCTCGGAGCTCTTCCATGTATATTGCAGAGGCGACCACACCGGAGGTTCCACTACCTCCAATTCATAGACGCAGATACTTGAATGTTCCAAACCGTCAACGCTCAAGTCTTAGTGGAGAGTCCCGACTAGAAGGAAGCCGTCATTTATGGGATGCTGCGGAAGAAAGGTCCTTGGAGAAGCAAAGGTGGGACATCATTCAAGAGCGGTCCGCAATTTGTATTGGGTATAGTAGAGGACCGGAAATATTGAAGGCATATGAGAAGTTGAAGAGTATGTGTGACAACTCATATTTTTTATTTTTATTTGTTTACCTTTTTGAGTGAACCGGAAATTAGAAATAGGTATCCGGATTCATCTAGAGAGAAAGATAAATCCAAAAATAGTCACAAAAGGACCTTATGGAACTAATCCGATTTTAGGTAGAAGCGGAACGGATTAGATGTACAACCGGATAAGTATTTCCAACCGGAATCGTGTTGACCGGATGGAAGAGAACCGGATGTCAAGAATCGGACCGGATATCCGACCGGTCATAAAGACAGTCCAGGGCGTCAGGACTATATAAAGCCTGACCCTGCCTATTTTCAGGTCTCTGGTTTTCCACGTGTTGTCGTTTTCTGACTTAGCGCCTGACGTTTTTTTCGTTTACCACGGCAAGGAAGAAAAAGTACAAGAGGGTCCGGAAGTGAGTGAGGGGTGTGAGACGGAGAGATCTCCTCCGGACATGAGTGGGTGAAACCTTGAGTGCGAGCGGATACGTGAGAGATTGAGAGTGTGAGCACGCCAGTAGGTTAGTTTACAAGCGGAGCAGAACATCTGAGTGTCGGCGCTCCCTTGTTAGGATTGTAGAGAGTGAAAACCAGGTAGAGCTACCCTCATGCCGCGGCTGAACCGGAAGAGAGGTTCTAACACCCCGCCCCCGAGTGAAGTAAAGCTTAGAAAAGTGGTTCCGGTCATGCCGACCAAGGAACCGGAACAAGGAGAACTCAGAGAGGATTTATCGTTGATGGGTTGTCAAGGGTTAGCTTTGAAACCTTGGGGTTTCAAAGATGAGAGGATGGTTAGAGAAATCCTGAGTAGCGTATCGAATCAGTTCGATAACACCCTGAGAGGGAATCCGGCCCAATGGACTGAGGCTTTGTGGCGGGACGTATACGGATTCCGGCCAGGAGGACTCGGGCTTGCCAACCGGAAGGATTATTTCGTCTAGGGCAAGTTCGGAAGCGTAGTAAACCCGAAGGACGGCTACGCGGTCCAAGACTGCCTCGATGACCAGGAGCGACGCCTGCTCCAGTTCCTGGTTCCGGTTCTGCATCCGGAAAAGCCCACCAGGGTGACTATCACCTTGGCTAACATGATTTTCGGAGCGCTGAGCGGAACCCGGAAAGTAGACTGGGGCCGGATCTTCTTTGATCTGGTGTCCCAGCTTACTACAAGAGTGGGGAGAAGTAGGGCTACCCCACTGTGCCCTTATGTGTACCACCTCTACCAGCAACAGGAACTGCTGACGGAAGTGGAGCTGAAGGTGTGGAAGGCCCAGGAGCGGACCATGAAGTACGGAGAATCCAAGTCCGACCAAGAAGCGGATTCCGGAAACAAAACCGAGGAGGAGGAGGAAGAAGAAGAAGAGGAAGAACCGTATGATCCCGCCAAGAGGCAGAAGACCACACCGGCTCGGAATCGAGGAACGCCCCCGCGACATCCGCGGCCTCGCAGAGGTGAGACTCCAACCGGACCGGATGTGGCATCAGGATCGGGAACCGTAGATCCGTTCGACGAGTTGGTTGGGATCCTCTGCGGAATCCGGGCGGATTGGGAAGTTAAGAAGCGGACGCTCGGGGAGATCGCGGAATTAATCAGAGCGGAACCGGACAGTCAGTTGCCGCAGAAGGTGGCTGAGAGTGTTATCAATCCGGAAGAGCTCCGGAAGATGAAGGAGGACAGCAAGCAGCAGCACAATGAGGTGGACACCCTCAAGGATGAACTTTTCGCGTTGCTCGAAAACGCCACCACGACAAAGGAGATGGCGGAGGAAATGAAGAAGTTGGCCGCAAAAGTGAAGGACGTGCTTGGAGGACCCGGAGCCGCGGTCACCAAGGCGCGCCTGTTTGAAGAGGAGGTGCACAAGGACAAAAAGATATCCGGAACTAGGGTGGTGCACATCCTCACCGATTTTGAGGAGCAGATGGAGAAGCTCCTATCCAAGGCACGGGAGTCAACGGACCGGATCGTGGAGAGCAGCCAAAAGTTGACAGAGGTTCCGGTCCGGCTCTCTGAAATTTCTCTTCCAGACTTGTTTCCGGAAGACGTAGCTCAGGAACTGGGAAAGGACAAGACGCCCCAGTCAAGTAGGGCAAAGAAGGAGACGCCCTCCATCGGACATCAGCCAATAAATTTTGACTCCCCGGAAATTGAGGAAGATCACCCGGCTCTACCTACGGATGGGGAACGGAACCGGAATCTAAATGAGGTCTTTGAGCAGTTGGAGAGACCTGATGAGAGCCCCACCATTGGATCCCGAGTGTATGAGACGGAACAGGAAGGATTGTAAAAATAGGACTTATAGAAAGGAACCGGAATAGAATCCGGTTAGGATAAGGTAGGACCGGATTGTGAGCACTTTTAGAGGCGGAAATCATGTATTCACTTTTTGCTTTTTGTATATAAAACAGTCTCTGAGTTGGAGACGAGGGAGAGAGTTCTTTTGGCATTTCCTTGTGTACTTTCCTTTAAACTAACTTTTGTGTATTTTTCCCGAGTATTGGCAAGAGTGCACAAAGTCAGAATAGGAAGGTGAGTACGAAGGTGTTGGTAGAGTTTCTCCCCTTGATGTATGTTTCCGATTCTAGGTACAAGTGAGTAGATTATGAAGAGTTAGGAGTGGATTCCAGTGCCTCAGCAGCTACAAAAGTTTAGCATTCCGGGTAAGAGATCCGTTGATCAAGCTAGGCGGATAGGGAGGGATTCCTTAGCTGCGCTAGAACTCCTGGGTGGGAAATCCGGTCGAGTATCCTGACTCTTGTGAGGTCTTGCCACCGTTGTGGGTGAACGGAAGAACTTTCGTAGGTGTTGGAACGGACGGATGCACTTGTAGCCACCTAACTTCATATGGAACGGATCAGTGTCAAGGTCGTTGTAGTATGAGAGGATCGTACGGGGGGTCTTTGTATGACCTGTGATTCGGGTTGCTATCCGGATTACTGTGAAGGACCAAACCGGATTCGTGTTAGTTAGGGAATCAATGGATAGGAAAGTGGGTCTTCAGCCACTATAAGTCACGGAAGGAGTGGTGGGCCTACCACTTTCAAAAGCAAGTGGCGAACCCTCTGATGGTAAAACAGAGGTAAAACTAAACCGGGTACGGAAGGGTGGACCGGATCGGATCCGCCCAGGAGGGTACATAGGACCGGAAGTTGTAGGGTCCAGAATTGAGAAGTCAGTCCAGAAACCGGGGAACTAGTAAAATCGGAAGTAGGATACAATCTGGTCGTAGTCTTCCGGTTGTTGTTTGACATTCCGGTCGTCAGAGGTAGAACCGGAAAAGTAGAATTAAAGGGTTTAATTGGGTTTATCTCCTTGTTAGAGTTAGCTACTTCACAGGATCTCGTGGGTTCGATCTTTAGGGTCATTTTGTTATGCTCTAGAGTGATTTTTGTGAGTATAATAGGGAAATTGCTTACTCTGTGCTGCGACACTAAGATACAAGAAGAAACAAGAAACACCAACTAAAACATGACAAGAAACAACAAGAAATGAGAGTATAGATGCAACAAGAAGAAATAAGAAGCAAGCAAGAACTACAAAACAAGAAGAAACAAAAAAATAAGAACTAGGAAGAAGAAAGAGTTCAAATGCAAGAGAAAGAAAGAATTTAGATGCAACAATAAGAAACAAGAAGCATGAACTAGAGAGCAACAAGAAACAAGAGTTAAGATGCAACAAAAAGCAACAACAAGTGAGAGCTAAGAGACAATAAAAAGTAAGGAAGAAGAGCCACAAGAAGTGACGGCTAGGGTTTCAAAACCCTAAAAAGTGGCGGCTAGGGTTTCAAAATCCTAAAAAAATGGCGGCTAGGGTATCAAAACCCTAAAAAAATAGTGACTAGGATTCAAAATCCAAAAAAGTAGGTGACTAGGATTTCAAAATTTTAAACAATGACTTCTCTATATTTTTTTGGAATTGCCCAAATTTTTCTTGAATTGCCCAAAACAAAAGAAAATCACTATTATATGAAAATATTAGTGATAATATGACTCAATGTTCCCAAACATGTTCCCTACGTTTCCTATGAAGTACTTTGGTATTCCTAATGGCCGTATAGTATACGCTTGTGAAGTACAAGGCGTAAAAATAACTGGTAGTCATATTTTGCAGTCATATTTCTCCCCAAAGTGTTGGCCTTCAAGAATATGACTGCAAGCAATCGCCAGTCATCCTCAGTCATAATTTTGCAGTCATAAAACACTGCCATTGTTATAGTGTCATATTGTAGAGTGGCAGTCTACAAAGAAGTACATGTTAGGAATTTGTGAGTAATAGTCTTCCGTCAATATTAGGGGTTCATATACTATACATTTAGGACTACTCGGTAATGATGTTCTATAACAATACATGGGTGATGGTCCGAGATGACCCTAAACTATTGGGTGATGGGCGTGAGTTGTATGGAGATGCGAATTATTCAACATCCATAGTGGAAGAGAAGTCCAAGTTTCCAAATAGTCCCCTTCGAGAATCGGTTCCAGTTATTGCTCATGATTGGGCAGTCCATTCCACGTCCACAGGTTCCGTTGGAACAAGGGAGGTTGAAGAAACAATAACACAGTGGATCGTTTTGTACTACTGTTTCAACTCCCAGTTGGGGCGTCTGGGAGAGAAGGTCGTTGCAAGCGCAATGGAGGCAACATACTCACGACCTCAGACAAATTAACAAGGGGGGATACAATCGGTGACAAGAAATTCTAAAGGTTCGGGAGAAAATGAGGACTGCATCTTGTACCTCATGTACAATTGTATGTAGAAGAAGTTCTAATTATGTACATATAGGCTCGACAATCCCTAAGTTTGCGTAGAGAGTAGAGAAATAATAAACCCTAAACCTTAGTAAGGTCTTGAGTCTGATTTTATCAATAGTAGAGACTAATGTAGGGGTTGTCAGAGCTCGGAAGTTGTAGAGTTGAATAACAATTATTCCCTCAGCATATAATCTTTTGCATTGCACTTTCTCCGATGCAATGTTTGAGAGTATTTATTGGAGGAACAGTTGGTATTCGATTCTACAATTTCCGAGCTTTGACAATCCTGGACCTCATAGTCACTATGGACAGTACGTTGTCGGAGCTCGGAAGTTGTAGAGTCGAATAACAATTGTTCCCTCAGCAAATAATCTTTTGCATTGCACTTTCTCTAGTGCAATGTTTGAGAGTATTTCTTGGGGGAACAGTTGGTATTCAACTCTACAATTTTCGAGCTTTGACAATCCCTACGTTTGTCTCTGCTGATGATAAAGGCAGGCTCATGGCCTTCTAGTCACGAAGCCTTCATCTTGTGGATGCAATTGCCAATTTGACGAAAGTCCTAGTGCTCATTCCTAGTGCTTCTAGAAACCTACATTTTACATCATATGTATCTTATAACACTATATTCATTAAAATGAAAGTTTTCCAAGAAAATGAGAGGTTCTAAATACATAGTTTTCTTTAAACATAGGTGATTTTGTTCTATACGGAGAGAGAAAAGCAATGCATCATTAGAAAAGAGTGTAAATATTGCAAGTCCATTATGAGAAGAATGGAATTTACCAATAATATCCATCAAATATACAAGTAATAGTGTGTACACTATGGAATGACACTTTGGATTCTAGACTTTACAATAGCCTTTTATAAGGAACCCAAAATTACATTTGGATTCTAGACTTTACAGTAGCCTTTTATAAGGAACCCAAAATGTTATCATGGTCAACAATTGTTGATGTTCATTTGTACATCTACATTGTATCGGATGATGTAGCTCATGCTCCGTAATAAGCATAATGTGCTTTACTACTGTGACATACTGTCGCAGCACAAAGTAAGCAATTTCCCTATTATACTCACAAAAATCACCCTAGAGCATAACAAAATGACCCTAAAGATCGAACCCACGAGATCCTGTGAAGTAGCTAACTCTAACAAGGAGATAAGCTCAATTAAACCCCATAATTCTACTTTTCCGGTTCTACCTTTGACGACTGGAACATCCAAAACCAACCGGAAAGCTTCGACCGGACTGTAGCCTACTTCCGGTTTTACTAGTTCCCCGGTTTCTGGACTGACTTCTCAATTCTGGACCCTACAACTTCCGGTCCTATGTACCCTCCTGGGCGGATCCGATCCGGTCCACCCTTCCGTACCCGGTTTAGTTTTACCTCTGTTTTACCATCAGAGGGTTCGCCGCTTGCTTTTGAAAGTGGTAGGCCCACCACTCCTTCCATGAATTATAGTGGCTGAAGACCCACTTACCTATCCGCTGATCCCCTAACTAACACGGATCCGGTTTGGTCCTTCACAGTAATCCGGATAGTAATCCGAATCACAGGTCACACAAAGACCCCCCGTACGATCCTCTCATACTACAACGACCTTGACACTGATTCGTTCCGTACGAAGTTGGGTGGCTACAAGTGCATCCGTCCATTCCAACATCTACAAAAGTTCTTCCGTTCACAACGGTGGCAAGACCTCACAGGACTCAGGATACTCGACCGGATTTCCCACCTAGGAGTTCTAGCGCAGCTAAGGAATCCCTCCCTATCCGCCTAGCCTGATCAACGGATCTCTTACCCGGAATGCTAAACTTCTGTAGTTATTGAGGCACTGGAATCCACTCCTAACTCTTCATAACCTACTCACATGTACCTAGAACCGGAAACATACATCAAGGGGAGAAACTCTACCAACACCTTCGTACTCACCTTCTTATTCTGACTTTGTGCACTCTTGCCAATACTCAGGAAAAATACACAAAAGTTAGTTTAAAGGAAAGTACACAAGGAAATGCCAAAAGAACTCTCTCCCTCGTCTCCAGCTCAGAGACTGTTTTATATACAAAAAGCAAAAAGTGAATACATGATTTCCGCCTCTAAAAGTGCTCACAATCCGGTCCTACCTTATCCTAACCGGATTCTATTCCGGTTCCTTTCTATAAGTCCTATTTTTACAATCCTTCCTGTTCCGTCTCATACACTCGGGATCCAATGGTGGGGCTCTCATCAGGTCTCTCCAACTGCTCAAAGACCTCATTTAGATTCCGGTTCCGTTCCCCATCCGTAGGTAGAGCCGGGTGATCTTCCTCAATTTCCGGGGAGTCAAAATTTATTGGCTGATGTCCGATGGAGGGCGTCTCCTTCTTTGCCCTACTTGACTGGGGCGTCTTGTCCTTTCCCAGTTCCTGAGCTACGTCTTCCGGAAACAAGTCTGGAAGAGAAATTTCAGAGAGCCGGACCGGAACCTCTGTCAACTTTTGGCTGCTCTCCACGATCCGGTCCGTTGACTCCCGTGCCTTGGATAGGAGCTTCTCCATCTGCTCCTCAAAATCGGTGAGGATGTGCACCACCCTAGTTCCGGATATCTTTTTGTCCTTGTGCACCTCCTCTTCAAACAGGCGCGCCTTGGTGACCGCGGCTCCGGGTCCTCCAAGCACGTCCTTCACTTTTGCGGCCAACTTCTTCATTTCCTCCGCCATCTCCTTTGTCGTGGTGGCGTTTTCGAGCAACGCGAAAAGTTCATCCTTGAGGGTGTCCACCTCATTGTGCTGCTGCTTGCTGTCCTCCTTCATCTTCCGGAGCTCTTCCGGATTGATAACACTCTCAGCCACCTTCTGCGGCAACTGACTGTCCGGTTCCGCTCTGATTAATTCCGCGATCTCCCCGAGCGTCCGCTTCTTAACTTCCCAATCCGCCCGGATTCCGCAGAGGATCCCAACCAACTCGTCGAACGGATCTACGGTTCCCGATCCTGATGCCACATCCGGTCCGGTTGGAGTCTCACCTCTGCGAGGCCGCGGATGTCGCGGGGGCGTTCCTCGATTCCGAGCCGGTGTGGTCTTCTGCCTCTTGGCGGGATCATACGGTTCTTCCTCTTCTTCTTCTTCCTCCTCCTCCTCGGTTTTGTTTCCGGAATCCGCTTCTTGGTCGGACTTGGATTCTCCGTACTTCATGGTCCGCTCCTGGGCCTTCCACACCTTCAGCTCCACTTCCGTCAGCAGTTCCTGTTGCTGGTAGAGGTGGTACACATAAGGGCACAGTGGGGTAGCCCTACTTCTCCCCACTCTTGTAGTAAGCTGGGACACCAGATCAAAGAAGATCCGGCCCCAGTCTACTTTCCGGGTTCCGCTCAGCGCTCCGAAAATCATGTTAGCCAAGGTGATAGTCACCCTGGTGGGCTTTTCCGGATGCAGAACCGGAACCAGGAACTGGAGCAGGCGTCGCTCCTGGTCATCGAGGCAGTCTTGGACCGCGTAGCCGTCCTTCGGGTTTACTACGCTTCCGAACTTGCCCTAGACGAAATAATCCTTCCGGTTGGCAAGCCCGAGTCCTCCTGGCCGGAATCCGTATACGTCCCGCCACAAAGCCTCAGTCCATTGGGCCGGATTCCCTCTCAGGGTGTTATCGAACTGATTCGATACGCTACTCAGGATTTCTCTAACCATCCTCTCATCTTTGAAACCCCAAGGTTTCAAAGCTAACCCTTGACAACCCATCAACGATAAATCCTCTCTGAGTTCTCCTTGTTCCGGTTCCTTGGTCGGCATGACCGGAACCACTTTTCTAAGCTTTACTTCACTCGGGGGCGGGGTGTTAGAACCTCTCTTCCGGTTCAGCCGCGGCATGAGGGTAGCTCTACCTGGTTTTCACTCTCTACAATCCTAACAAGGGAGCGCCGACACTCAGATGTTCTGCTCCGCTTGTAAACTAACCTACTGGCGTGCTCACACTCTCAATCTCTCACGTATCCGCTCGCACTCAAGGTTTCACCCACTCATGTCCGGAGGAGATCTCTCCGTCTCACACCCCTCACTCACTTCCGGACCCTCTTGTACTTTTTCTTCCTTGCCGTGGTAAACGAAAAAAACGTCAGGCGCTAAGTCAGAAAACGACAACACGTGGAAAACCAGAGACCTGAAAATAGGCAGGGTCAGGCTTTATATAGTCCTGACGCCCTGGACTGTCTTTATGACCGGTCGGATATCCGGTCCGATTCTTGACATCCGGTTCTCTTCCATCCGGTCAACAAGATTCCGGTTGTAAATACTATCCGGTTGTAAATCTAATCCGTTCTGCTTCTACCTAAAACCGGATTAGTTCCGTAAGGTCCTTTTGTGACTATTTTTGGATTTATCTTTCTCTTTAGATGAATCTGGATACCTATTTCTAATTTCCGGTTCACTCAAAAAGGTAAACAAAAAAAATCAAAAATATGAGTTGTCACACTTAGTTGTTGCTTTTTATTTGTTCTTATGTCTTAATTGTTGCCTCATATTGTGTCTTAGTTGTTGTTTCTTGTTTTGTGTTGCTTCTTATTTCTTATTGTGTCTTAGTTGTTGCTTAGTTGTTTCTTCTTATTCCTTATTGCATTTTAACTTTTGATTCTTGTTATCTCTTAGTACTTATATTTTTTTTCTTGTTTCCTCCATCATCAATCTTATTTTTCCTATCCTAAACTTGAGCTACATATTTTGTGTCGATTGTAAATCTTTGAAGGTTAGGCTTTGTTGTTCAATCACTAAAAACTAACCTCTCATTTCTTTGATTGTATATGCAGGCATCAAAAGTTGAAACAAAGACATTGGAAGCTACTTGCAACTTCATGAAGCCAAAAATATGACTTACAGAAGTCATATTCCATAAAATATGACTGATGAGAGTTGTATTCTACATTACTACAAAATATGACTCACCGCAGTCATATTCCATGTCATCCAAAAATATGACTCACCGTAGTCATATTCCATGTGATCCAAAAATATGACTGACCATAGTCATATTCCATGTCATTCAAAAATATGACTAACCGCAGTCATATTCCACGTCATCCAAAAATATGACTGACTACAGTCATATTCCATGTCATTAAAAATTATGACTGACCGTAGTAATATTCCACGTCATCCAAAAATATGACTCACCGCAGTCATTTTCCACGTCATCCAAAAGTATGACTGACCACAGTCATATTCTACGTCATCCAAAAATATGACTGACCGCAGTCATATTCCACGTCATCCAAAAATATGATTGACCATAGTCATATTCCACGTAGTATTTTTTTATTTGCCCGAGCAATTCAAGAAAAAGTCAAGACTCCCCTAGAAAAGTCAAAGTATACGCCATGTTGGCATATTATGGCTAAAAATGGGTATTTATACCCCTCGGAAAATATGACTGTCAATATGACTGATGTCTGAAGCGACTGCTTTTAAACGACTGGAATCAATCATATTCCGAGTCATCTACAGTGATTTCTGCGTGAGTCGTATTTTTTGATTTTACGACTCACTGCAATCATATTTTGCAGTCATAAAACACTGCTTTTGTTGTAGTGTGAACACATAATATGAACAAGTATTATATGTGTGATTTACATCACTATAACTCCCTCGCCTTGAGAATCTCAGGCCCCCGACTTATCCTATATTTGGCTTCTTGTATTCATTCAACCGTTGATGCCTCTGTCGTTGTAAGAACATGCCGTCCGATGCGTCGAGATGACAAGCATCGCTTCGAATTCTCTGCACCCCATCATGTGTCTTAGACATCCAGATGCTCCTTAACAGGACATACTTGGGACGGCGCCTTGCACTATCACAAGCAGCTCCGACATGAGTATTGTCGCAGCACAGAATAAGCAATTTTCCTATTATACTCACAAAAATGAAAAATCACTCTAGAGCATAACAAAATGACCCTACAGATCAAACCCACGAGATCCTATAAAGTAGCTAACCCTAACAAGGAGCTAAACCCAATTAACCCTTAAATTCTAACTTCCGGTTCTACCTCTGAAACCGGAACATCCAAAAATCCACTTGAAGACTATGATTAGCTTTTATACTAATTCCGGTTTCACTAGTTTTCCGGTTTATTGACTAACTTCCCAATTCCGGATCTTGTTACTTCCGGTCCTAAGTGTCCTCTTGAGCAGATCCGTTCCGGTCCAGCCTTCCTAAACCTGCTTTAGTTTTGCCTCTGTTTTACCATCAAAGGGTTTGCCGCTTGCTTTTGAAAGTGGTAGGCCCACTACTCCTTCCATGACTTATAATGGCTGAAGACCCACTTTCCTACCTGCTAATTCCCTAACTAACCCGAATCCGGTTTGGTCCTTCACAGCAATCCGGATCACAGTTCACACAAAGACCCCCCGTACGATTCTCTCATACTACAATGACCTTGATGCTGAATCCGTTCCGTACGAAGTTAGGTGGCTACAAGTGCACCCTTCCGTTCCAACCTCCACCAAGCTCTTCCGTTTACCAACAACGGTGGCAAGACCTCACAGGAGTCAGGATACTCAACCGGATTTTCCACCCAAGAGTTCTAACGCAGCTATGGAATCCCTCCCTATCCGCCTAGCCTAATCAATGGCTTTCTTACCCGGAATGCAAAGCTTCTGCAGATGTTGAAGATCTGGAATCCACTCCTAACTCTTCATAACCCACTCACATGTACTTAGAACCGGAAAGACAACATCAAAGGGAGAACTCTACCAACACACCCGTACATACCCCTTACTCCAATTCCATGTATTCCTGTCAATACTCGGGAAAAACACAGAAAACATGATCAATAGAAGGTACGCAAAGAAATGCCAAAAGCACTCTCCCAGTCTCCAGCTTAGAGACTATTTTATATATACAAAAAGCAAAAAGCAAAAAGTGAATACACGATTTCCGCCTCTAAAGGCACTGACAATCTGGTTCTACCTTATTCTAACTGGATTCTATTGCGGTTCATACTCTATCAATTCGGTTCTTGGTTTATAACTCCTACTTCTACAACACTTCCTATTCTGCCTCGTATACTCGAGATCCGATGGCAGGACTCTCGTCAGGTCTCTCCAACTGTTCGAATACCTCAATTAGATTCCGGTTCCGTTCCCCATCTGGAGTTGGAGCCGGGCGATCTTCATCAGTTTCCGGGGAGTCTAAGTCGATTGGCTGCGGTCCGATCGAGGGTGTCTTCTTATGTGCCCTGCTTGACTGGGGCGTCTTGTCCTTCCCCGGTTCCTAAGCTGCCTCTTCCGGAAACAAATCCGGAAGTGAAAGTTCAGAGAGCCGGACCGGAATCTCTGTCAGCTTCTGGCTGCTCTCCACGATCCGGTCCGTTGACTCTCGTGCCTTGGACAGGAGCTTCTCCATCTGCTCCTCAAAATCGGTGAGGATGTGCACCACCCTGGTTCCGAATATCTTCTTTTCCTTGTGCACCTCCTCTTCGAACAAGCGCGCCTTAGTGATCGCGGCTCCGGGTCCTCCGAGCACATATTTCACCTCCGCGGCCAGCTTCTTCATTTCCTCCGCCATCTTCCTTGTCGCGGTGGCGTTCTCGAGCAAGGCAAAAAGCTCGGCTTTGAGGGTGTCAACCTCATCATGCTGCCGCTTGCTTTCCGCCTTCATCTTTCGGAGCTCATCCGGATTGATGAAACTCTCAGCTATCCGGAGTGGTAGCTGATTGTCCGGTTCCGCTCCAATCAATTCCGCGATCTCCCCGATCATCCGCTTCTTGATTTCCCAATCCGCCCGGATTCCGCAGAGGATCCCAACCAACTCGTCGAACGGATCTTCGGTTCCCGATCTGGATGGCACATCCGATCCGGCTGGAGCCTCCGTCTTAGACGGCCGAGGTTGAACCGGAGGCGTTCTTCGATTCCGAGTCGGCGTGGTCTTTTGCCTCTTGGAGGTGAAATGTGGTTCCTCCTCTTCTTCTTCTTCTTCCTCCTCCTCCTCGGTTTCATTTCCGGAATCCGCTTCCTGGTCAAACTCGGATTCACCATACCTCATAGTCCGCTCCTGGGCCTTCCAAACCTTCATCTCCACTTTCGTCAGCAGTTCCTATTGCTGGTAGAGGTGGTACACGTAAGGGCACAGTGGGGTAGCCCTACTTTTCCCCACTCTTGTAGTAAGCTGGGACACTTGATCAAAGAAGATCCGGCCCTAGTCTACTTTCCAGTTTCCGCACAGCGCTCCGAAAATGGTGTTACCCAAGGTGATGGTCACCCTAGTCGGCTTTTTCGGATGCAAGACCAGAACAAGGAACTACAGCAGGCGACGCTCCCGGTTATCGATACAGTCCTCTACTGCGTAGCCATCCTTCGGATTCACGACACTTCCGAACTTGCTCTGGATGTAATCATCCTTCCGGTTGGCAAGCCCAAGTCCTCCCATTCGGAATCCGTAGACGGCTCGCCATAAATCCTCGGTCCACTGAACCGGATTCCCTCTCAGGGTGTTATCGAACTCGTTCGATACGCCACCCAGAATCTCCCTAATCATCCTTGAAACCCCAAGGTTTCAAGGCTAATCCCTAACAACCCATGGATGTTAAGTCCTCCCTGAGTTCTCCTTGTTCTGATTCTTTGGTCGGCATGACCGGAACCACCTAGCTTCCTCAACTTTACTTCACTCGGGGGTGGGGTACTAGAGCCTGGTCTCTTCCGGTTCAGCCGCGGCATGAGGGCGGCTCTATCCGGATTCACTCTCTTCGGACCTAACGAGGGAGCGCTCACACTCTGATCTTCCGCTCCACCTACAAACCAACTTTCTTACGCGCTCACACTCTGAGCCTCTCAATGTTCCGTATCCGCTCGTGCTCCAGTCTCACCCACTCGTGCCCGGAGGCGATCTCTCCGTCTCACACCTCTCACTCACTACTGGGCTCTCTCGTACCCTCCGCTCCTTGCCGTCGTAAAAGGAAAAGCTCAGGCACTAAGACAGGAAACGACAACACGTGAAAACCAGAGACCTGAAAATGGACAGGGTCAAGCCTTATATAGTCCTGACGCCTTGGATTGGTCATTATGACAGGTCGGACATCCGGTCCGGTCCTTGTCATCCGGTTCTCTCCAATCCGGTCAAGGAGAATCCGGTTGGAATTCTCTTCTGGTTGGAAATCCAATCCGGTCCGCTTCTACCTAGAACCGGATTAGTTCCGTAAAGTTCTCTTGTGACTATTTTTGATTTATCTCCCTCCCTTTAGCTAGATCCGCATACTTGTTTCTAGTTTCCGTTCCACTCAAAAGGTAACCGAAAAAAAATCAAAAGTATGAGTTGTCACATTACCGCTTCCTCATCTGTGAGCGTCCCCGCGAACATCATTTCTCGTTATCGGAAGAAGTAGCAGCGTTGTACTTCTTTACTCTGGATCCGTTCACCCGAGTATCAAGCCACTGGCTCTGCAATGTTTCCAGTTGCAAGGAGCCATTCTAAAAGACTTGATTAACTCGGAATGGTCCCATCCACCTTGTATGCAGTTTACTTGGAAAATCCTTGTGTCGGTTGTCGTACAGAAGAACCATTCCTCCTTCTCGGATTCCGTGATCAGTTAGAAGTTTCCGGTCGTAGATCTTCTTCCGCTTCCTTTGAACACCCTTGGTCTTCTCCAGTGCTGCATCTCGGATTTTCTCTAGTTCTTCAATGGCAATGAGTCGTGGAAGTGTTTCCATTCTTGACTCGGCATTCCGAGCTGCCATTACTCGGAAGGTTTCCACTTCTAATTCTACTCCATACATGGCTTCTTGTCCAAAGACTAGGAAGTATGGTGTCTTTCCGGTTGTGGTTTTCTCCGTAGTGTTGTATGCATGGACCGTTGAAGGTAGTTTTCGGTCCCAATCCGTCTTGTGCGCGGAAACCATTTTGTTCAGGATCTTACCAACAATACCGTTAGCTCGTTTCGTCAATCCGTTTGCCTTTGGGTTGTAAGGGGTGGTCTTCCGATGTTTGATAAGGTACTTGCTTGTTAGGTCGAGGATGACATCATTGAGAAAATGAGTGCCCCGGTCACTAACTAATTCCAACGGGTGCCTAAACCGCATGAGGATTTCTTCAAACAAAAAGTTTGTCGAAGTTTCCGCATCGTTCTTCCTAGTTGCCTTGGCTTCCACCCATTTGGTCGCGTAATCCGTGACTAGGATATGTATCTTTTCTTCCGTGCACTAACCAGAAAGATGGGTCCGATAAAGTCTATCCCCCATTTCTCAAAAGGTGCTAAAGGAATGATTGGGGTGAGCAGCCAATGGTTCCGAAAGGATGGTGCTCCGGTCCGTTGACACTAATCACAACTCCGTATATAACTTCTCACATCGCGGTGTAAGCCTGGCCACCAGTATCCGGTTGTACGGATTCGGTTGACAGTGTTTACAAACGCGAAGTGTCCTCTTGAACTTTCGGAATGAAGAGCTCGGATTACCTTCTTCCGTTCCGAAAGTTCTAGGCATCTCCGAAGCACGTCATCCGGTCCTAACTTAAAGAGAACTCCTCTAATCAAGGTGTAAGGAGCCACTTTTCTCTGAAAGATTTCTTTTTCCTCTCGGCTCATCTGATCCGGATATCTAGATTCCACTAAGTAATCTATGATATCCTAGTATTCTGATACAGACTCATCATTGAGGTGAAAGACATCTAACGAGGGAATTTCCGGAAACTCATCCGGAAAACCGACAGATATATCTGCTACGGATTCCTGTCCCTTTTGCCTGGAAAGGTAATCCGCGTTTGAATTTTCCTTTCCGGGTTTAACTACTACTTCGTAGTTAAATTCTTGTAATAGCAAAATCCATCTAGCAATCCGGCCTGACAAATCCGGTTTGTTTACAAGGTATTTTAAAAAAGTATGGTCCGTGTGAAAAATTACCTTGTAACCCAAAAGGTAATGTCGGAACTTTTTACAAGAGTACACCACAGCCAACGCTTCCCGTTCCGTGGTGGTGTAATTCCGCTCCGCCAAACTCATTTGCCTACTTGCGTAATAAATCGGATTCTCGCGCTTCACTCCATCAAACTGCTAGAGAATAGATCCGAGACACCAACCAGATGCATCGATGGTGACGTGGAATTCCTTCGTCCAATCCGGAACACAGAGGATCGGAGCTTTAGCAAGCTGGATTTTGAGGTCTTCAAAAGCTTGCTACCGGATTTCGGTCCACTTGAATTCCGTATCCTTCTTAAGGAGTTCTGTAAGAGGAATCGCTCTCTTAGCATATCCGTCAATAAACCTGCGGTAGTACCTGACACATCCAAGAAATCCGCGGATCTCCCTAACGTTGGTCGGAGGCAGTAGGGTTAAAATTGCCCTGACTTTATCCATATCTGCCTCCAATCCGGATTTGCTCACTACGTGTCCGAGTAGTATTCTGGAATTCATCCCGAAAAAACACTTGCCCGGATGCAACTTTAGGTTGGTCTCTCAACATCTTTCAAATGTTTTCCGTAAACATTCCAAGTGACCTTTCCGGTCACTGTAAACCGCAAAGTCATCAATAAATACTTCGAGAAAATGTCGAAGAAAATCTCTAAAAATGTCTATCATGAGACACTGGAATGTTCCGGGTGCGTTGCACAATCCGAACGGCATTCGTGTAAAAGCAAAAGTCCCCCATTTTGTTGTGAATGTGGTCTTCAACTGATCGCACCACCGGATGAAGACTTGATTGTAACCGGAAAATCCGTCCAGGAAACTGTAGCACTCGTGTCTGGCCACTTGGTCTAAAATGATATCGGTGAACGGAAGAGGAAAATAATCTTTCTTCGTGGCAGCGTTCAATTTCCGGAAATCCTGACAGATCCGGATCTTGACTTTGCCATCCGTTCCCACCTTTTTTGGGACCACTACGATAGGGGAAACCCACTCATAATTGTTGACCGGATATATGAATCCGGCTTCCAATAACCGATTAATTTCCTCCTTCACCATCAATGAGTACCTCGGGTTGAGCCGGTATTGTCGTTGACGGACCGGAATGGATCCTTCCGTCAAGTCGATGTGGTGTTCTCCTAAATGAGGGGGAATCCCCTTCAAATTGGACGGCTCCCAAGCAAAAATGTCGAGATACTCCTTCAATAGTTGGCTGTATCCGGATCTCTTCTTTTCTTTTAACAGCCTATTGATGTAAAAGCTCTTACCCGGGTCGATTTTCACTTTCTCATATTTCATGGGCGAAACGACTGGTTTGATCTTTTCCGGATGAATTCCTTCCGGATCGGACTCTAAACCTGCCCACTTTGTCGTTTCCATGCCAAGGATATTGGCCGGAAGATTTCCGGTTTGGATTTGTCCGGCGATCCACTCAGCTGTAAACGGAACGCTTGACTCACCCAGCGATCGGTCTTCCACAACCGGATCCCCGGTTCCGTTCGGAACATGCTCTAGTACCGCATTGGGGAAGCCATAGCTAGCCTCGGACTGATCCCCAAATGAGTCCACGTAATAGCTAGGAGCAAAGTCTTCCGAATCCAACCAATCCGTGGTGTATCCTTCCGAGTCGCTGGTCTCCCCCAAATGTTTTTCCGTAGCCCAAGGAATACGGATGGGAGGTTTCCCTACCACCAATTCCTTGGCTCCCCAATCTACGAGTACCCGGGCCGAATATAGCCAAGGTCTTCCGAGCAACATTGGAAATGGCCTTCCTTTGTTAACCCGGATAATCACGTAGTTCAGCAGATACTCTATCCCCCCAATCCAGGTTGGTACATCCGATAACCTTCCGACCGGATTCACTCGAGACTAGTCCGCCATTCTAAGGACTTGATCCGTGGCTTCAAGAGTGGTGAACCCTAAGTCAAATGCCGTCTCCTCCAACATTAAGTTGACCCTGGATCCTCCATCGATAGGCACATGCGGAATCGAGCATCCTTCTATTTCCACCGTGACTTCTGGCGCTCCAGAATCTTCCGATCTTGTGAAGTTCACTACAACGGACGGAAGTTTCACTTGCCTCTTCCATCTTCGCGTCCACGCATCCCGGATCAGCTTTTAGTACGTTACATTGTCGTGCAGTAGTTGACCAATAGTCACGTTTGCCTTCTAATCCTTGATGTCCTGGATGATGTTGTACTCCTGGGTACTCACATCCGGGTTGATAATGACTGGGGTGTTACTAAAACTCACCCTCTTTGGTGTAGAGACAGGATCCGGTCCGGAAATTTCCGTTCGGATCTTTGCACTAATATCTCTTGGAATCCGATTCCCCTCTACCCCTTCCTTAGATTGAACCTTATCTAGTTCCGGTCCTATCTCTACAAGGACTGGGTTGGAATCACTACTTGATTCCGGTTTCTTCCTATGCTTCTTTCTCCTAGTCCTACTCCTACTCGGCTGATCCGGTTCATTCCGGGTGGAGCTGCGGGTGGTTACCCGGTTTACCATAGTCTCTACTTTTTCTGGCAGCTCCACCTCACACCGTCATTTTTCCGGATTCTCCGTGTCGGCCGTGTGTCTGTAGTTAAGGGCGGTTTGCTCCCTTGGAAGAATTTGTACTTGTTTATACACCGGCCTTGGTACAATCGGTTTCGGACATTGTTCTTCCGGATGTCCGTACTCCTGGCAATTCTGGCAGGGAAGAACTCGTGGTGCACCTTGCCCTACTCCCTTGTTTGGACAGGAATTGGCATAGTGTCCTGGTTCCCCACAACCATAACAAATCACCACTTGTCTATCCGGATAACCGGGTGATCGCATCGGCTGTTGCATCATCATCCATTGACTTGGTCCGGGTAGAAAGTTCCGATTCAACATGTTGGAACGGATCGGAACAGCAATCCCTTTTCCCCTTCCGTAAGTTGGTTGGACCTGGTAAACTTCCTCTTCCTCTTCCGCCATGGTGTAGTACATCTCTTCTTCCGGGTACACAAAGTGAACTTGCTTCGAGGGGGTCCGTGGACATTCACTCGGGTAGTGACCCGGTTCTCCACATCTTCCGCACCAGACATTGGATCGGAAAGTCGGAACAATCCGTCTTGGTTTCCAGTTCTTTGCGAGGTTGACCTTGATCGCCTCCAGAGACTCCTGAATACTTTTCATCATCTTTTTCGAATCCGCATCCTCCGTTTTCACCTTGACAGTGGTCTTCTCTCGCTGACTCCGTTTTGATGAACGCGGAGGGGGTGAGGCACTCCTCTCTTCATCCGAACTAGATGAATTTGGATTCGATGCTTCCGTTCCGGATGTATCAGAGCTGCTTTCCGAGTCTGAAGCCTTCTTCCGGTGCTTCGACTTCCGGTCGCCCTTCTTGTTTCGCTCCTTCTCCTTCTTCTCGCTTCTTCTCAGGGACTTCCGGAGTGACTGTGCTGAGTTCTCATAGTTGGTGGCAGCATCCATAGCTTCTCTCAGTGTCCTTGGCCGCGTCTGCCGGATTAGGAATCCCATGGATTCTGGCAATCCGGCCACGTACCACTCCACTTGTAAGCTTGGAGCGATTTCAGTGGTCAACTTCTGCATCAGTGCCTTTATTCTCTGTCCATACTTACGTACGAATTCCGTTAACTTCATCGTGAGCGTGCTCAGCCGCCCCAACGCTCTAGCCTCTCCTCCTACTTCCTGGAAAGCTTGCAAGAAATCCGCCTTCATCCGATTCCAATCATTCCGGATCAGATCCGGAACATCTTGGTACCATCTGAGGGCTTCTTCTTTTAGCAGTCCTTGGAAAATCCTTCTCTGGGCCGCCTCATTTTCTTGATTGGCCAGTGCAGTTGACTCAAACTTGCACACCCATTCATCCGCATCCTGGCTTCCGTCTCCCTTGAAACGTTTGTACCTTAACCGAATCATGTTGTCCTCCTCGTCGAACCGCGGCTCTTCCCCTTCCGGTTCAGATCCGTGCTCGGAAGTTTGAGGTGTGTGTACCGGTCTTGGACTCTCGTTTAAAACCCTTGGTGCAGAAATTAGTTGGTTTTTCGGATCCGAGAAATCCGGATCACTCAGATTTGGTGCAGCCGATCCCTCTGCTTGATGAATATCTTTCTCCCGTTCCGCCTTCCGTTCACTTCTTGTCCTTTTTCTCATGAGTACGGAATCCGCTTCTGATTCATCTAAACGAAAGATGGTAACAAAATCACAACAACTCCTGCTTAGAGCTCACTAGCTTTAGGATCCCCAGCAGCGACGCCAGATTTTTGCGTGTCGCAGCACAGAGTAAGCAATTTCCCTATTATACTCACAAAAATGAAAAATCACTCTAGAGCATAACAAAATGACCCTACAGATCGAACCCACGAGATCCTATAAAGTAGCTAACCCTAACAAGGAGCTAAATCCAATTAACCCTTAAATTCTAACTTCCGGTTCTACCTCTGAAACCGGAACATCCAAAAATCCACCGGAAGACTACGATTAGCTTTTATACTAATTCCGGTTTCACTAGTTTTCCGATTTATTGACTAACTTCCCAATTCCGGATCTTATTACTTCCGGTCCTAAGTGTCCTCTTGAGCAGATCCGTTCCGGTCCAGCCTTCCTAAACCTGCTTTAGTTTTGCCTCTGTTTTACCATCAAAGGGTTTGCCACTTGCTTTTGAAAGTAGTAGGCCCACTACTCCTTCCATGACTTATAGTGGCTGAAGACCTACTCTCCTACCTGCTAATTCACTAACTAACCCGAATCCGGTTTGGTCCTTCACAGCAATCCGGATCACAGTTCACACAAAGACCCCCCGTACGATTCTCTCATACTACAACGACCTTGATGCTGAATCCGTTCCGTACGAAGTTAGGTGGCTACAAGTGCACCCTTCCGTTCCAACCTCCACCAAGCTCTTCCGTTTACCAACAACAGTGGCAAGACCTCACAGGAGTCAGGATACTCAACCGGATTTTCCACCCAAGAGTTCTAACGCAGCTATGGAATCCCTCCCTATCCGCCTAGCCTAATCAATGGCTTTCTTACCCGGAATGCAAAGCTTCTGCAGATGTTGAAGATCTGGAATCCACTCCTAACTCTTCATAACCCACTCACATGTACTTAGAACCGGAAAGACAACATCAAAGGGAGAACTCTACCAACACACCCGTACATACCCCTTACTCCAATTCCATGTATTCCTGTCAATACTCGGGAAAAACACAGAAAACATGATCAATGGAAGGTACGCAAAGAAATGCCAAAAGCACTCTCCCAGTCTCCAGCTTAGAGACTATTTTATATACAAGCTGAGAGTGCTTTGAGGGTGTCAACCTCATCATGCTGCCGCTTGCTTTCCGCCTTCATCTTTCGGAGCTCATCCGGATTGATGAAACTCTCAGCTATCCGGAGTGGTAGCTGATTGTCCGGTTCCGCTCCAATCAATTCCGCGATCTCCCCGATCGTCCGCTTCTTGATTTCCCAATCCGCCCGGATTCCGCAGAGGATCCCAACCAACTCGTCGAACGGATCTTCGGTTCCCGATCCGGATGGCACATCCGGTCCGGCTGGAGCCTCCGTCTTGGACGGCCGAGGTTGAACCGGAGGCGTTCTTCGATTCCGAGTCGGCGTGGTCTTTTGCCTCTTGGAGGTGAAATGTGGTTCCTCCTCTTCTTCTTCTTCTTCCTCCTCCTCCTCGGTTTCATTCCCGGAATCCGCTTCCTGGTCAAACTCGGATTCACCATACCTCATAGTCCGCTCCTGGGCCTTCCAAACCTTCATCTCCACTTTCGTCAGCAGTTCCTATTGCTGGTAGAGGTGGTACACGTAAGGGCACAGTGGGGTAGCCCTACTTTTCCCCACTCTTGTAGTAAGCTGGGACACTTGATCAAAGAAGATCCGGCCCTAGTCTACTTTCCAGTTTCCGCACAGCGCTCCGAAAATGGTGTTACCCAAGGTGATGGTCACCCTAGTCGGCTTTTTCGGATGCAAGACCAGAACAAGGAACTACAGCAGGCGACGCTCCCGGTTATCGATACAGTCCTCTACTGCGTAGCCATCCTTCGGATTCACGACACTTCCGAACTTGCTCTGGATGTAATCATCCTTCCGGTTGGCAAGCCCAAGTCCTCCCATTCGGAATCCGTAGACGGCTCGCCATAAATCCTCGGTCCACTGAACCGGATTCCCTCTCAGGGTGTTATCGAACTCGTTCGATACGCCACCCAGAATCTCCCTAATCATCCTTGAAACCCCAAGGTTTCAAGGCTAATCCCTAACAACCCATGGATGTTAAGTCCTCCCTGAGTTCTCCTTGTTCTGATTCTTTGGTCGGCATGACCGGAACCACCTAGCTTCCTCAACTTTACTTCACTCGGGGGTGGGGTACTAGAGCCTGGTCTCTTCCGGTTCAGCCGCGGCATGAGGGCGGCTCTATCCGGATTCACTCTCTTCGGACCTAACGAGGGAGCGCTCACACTCTGATCTTCCGCTCCACCTACAAACCAACTTTCTTACGCGCTCACACTCTGAGCCTCTCAATGTTCCGTATCCGCTCGTGCTCCAGTCTCACCCACTCGTGCCCGGAGGCGATCTCTCCGTCTCACACCTCTCACTCACTACTGGGCTCTCTCGTACCCTCCGCTCCTTGCCGTCGTAAAAGGAAAAGCTCAGGCACTAAGACAGGAAACGACAACACGTGAAAACCAGAGACCTGAAAATGGACAGGGTCAAGCCTTATATAGTCCTGACGCCTTGGATTGGTCATTATGACAGGTCGGACATCCGGTCCGGTCCTTGTCATCCGGTTCTCTCCAATCCGGTCAAGGAGAATCCGGTTGGAATTCTCTTCTGGTTGGAAATCCAATCCGGTCCGCTTCTACCTAGAACCGGATTAGTTCCGTAAAGTTCTCTTGTGACTATTTTTGATTTATCTCCCTCCCTTTAGCTAGATCCGCATACTTGTTTCTAGTTTCCGTTCCACTCAAAAGGTAACCGAAAAAAAATCAAAAGTATGAGTTGTTACAGGTGTGCCGGAAGATGGCACTAACTGATCGGAATGCCATCTTCCGAAGGACAGATGTGTTGGTGGCGGCAGAGCAGCAAAACGGTCTCCTCATAGAAGAACGAAAGAAGTTGGTGACGGAGCTGGGAATGTTACGCGTAGAGAACTGAACGTTGCGAGACCAAGTCCGGGACTCAAAATCCAAGTGTGTGGGATTAGAGAGCACTCGCCGCACAGCCCAGGAAACGGCTCGGCTCACAGAAGAGGACCATCACCAGCAGATAGCAGCATTGTGTCAAGGTATAATTCGGCTCCGGAGTTCTTTGGACGTACCATCAGATTGTATCAACAAAGCCCGGTTGTTTGAAGCCAACCTCGACGCAGCCGCTAGCTTGAGCTGGGTTCACATCATCAAGTACTTGTTAGAGCAGGCAAGATGGATGGATGCATCCCGGGCAGAGATGCGAGAGATGATGGAGTATTTGGCTCACACTGAGTCAGATCCAGTACCTCAGTCTTCCCCCTCCGCGCAAACTTTGGTGGTTCCGGAAGGCAATAATCCGGAACCCATGGTTACTGAAGTATCACCGATGGTACCGGTGAATCCGGAACTTTCACCACCATCCGGAAGGCCAGAAGGAGTGGACTGGGGAGCCCTGGTACCCCAAGGAAGCGAAGATCTACTTCCGGTGACCCCGACCATCGACCTAACGGGTACTTCTCCGGAAGCTCACAGTGGTCGAGCGATACAGTCTTCCCCTCGTCATAAGAAGACCCAGAAGGATTTCCGGGGAAGTCCGGAAGTTCCGATAGTCAGGACCCGGAGTGTAGACAAGGACCCCAACATCGTGGAGGTCCAAAGATGGAGACAAAGGGGTCCAAATCTGTTTTCTCCGGAGAGTGGCCGAAAGGAAGTGAAGTTGGATTTACTGAAGGACTATGTTCTTCCCAAGGATCCGGATTCCAAGGAATAGTGTGCAGTAGTGTAGAATAGCGGCAATACCGGAGTCTGGCCGTCAAAGCCGGAAAAATAGGATCTGCGATTTACCGAAAATCTAGCAAACCAGTAGGAATGTTTTGTAGGATTTTCAGGATGATATTAGTCTTAGTATAAGTAGGAGTTTTGATGGCCTTTCTGGTCATTCGCATCTATTCCATAGTTCTAGCATTGTACCTTTTTGAGCTTAATTTCAAGTGTTTGGAGTATCCATTCTCTTATCTTTTTGTAGGCGGTACATGTTTGTGGGAGGTGTGGGCCCATTCTTGCTTTTCCGGAGACTAAGAACTTACTTTGTGTAGCAAGAGTCGATTTCGTGCGCGGTCCCGGATATACTAACTTGATGGAGAGATCAGCCGGATGGTTCCGGCAGTAGTGTTAGTGTAGTACTGCTCGGATGCCGGTATAGCCTACGTGTAGGATACAGCCTTAGGTGAAAGGGGTATTTGAGAGGCTGCTAGCAACTTTCATGTACGGAAGTATTGCAAGACGTGACCGAATTCCGGATTGCCGGAATTCCTTGTAGAACAGAGTCAAAGCCCTGGCGCAAGCCCAAGAGAGTACAAGGAAACCCACTCGGTCGACAGGAGGCTCAATGCTCGGTTAAGGTTAGAATATCGTTGTAGTCCTTGACCGTCCCTGCGTGACCTAATCCAGAAAACCTTCCGGATTTATAAAGTGATGGAACAGGAGGACACTTCCGGTCCCTGAAGAGTTAGGATAGTGCTAGTATTAGAGAGAGAGAGAAAGGGAGCATGTTTTCGGACACAATAAGCATCCGGACGATGGATCTGGCCACTCGTCACCCAAACCCAGGGATCCCGGAAGGGGCACTGAACGGTTTCCGGATTCTTCCGGAACATATCCGGGACTAGTGGCCGGACCGGACCTATAGTCCGGAGTAGTTTGACGGAGAGAAAGTGAATGCTTAGATTGGATTATCTTATAGATCTGTAATCCTCAAGTCCTCATGGGAACGATTCCGGAGCGGTTTACTCTAAGTGAGCCTTTGGTATAAATTAAGGGCTAACTGGAGGAATACTGGTCCGACTAATTGCTACAAATTGTGAAGCAACCTATTTTAATTGTGGCCTACAATGAAAAAATAGAAATCGTTGGATGTAATTAAAAAAACCTAAGACCATTCTTCACTACCATATAATGTAAATTATTAAATAAAATGTCATTAAAGTCCAATGAGCCGCATGACTTGAAAAAAAAATCTTTTTGAAAAGTCAATAATTATGCTATTGGGTTGAATATTTGTATGTTATAGTGATGATAGGACTTCTTTCAATATGCTTCTTCATAATTATGAACATGTAATATATAAATTAAATATACAAATTAATTAATGTCATTTTGTAGAATGAATATGAATTAATTCATTTGAGGGAATGAACTCAAAATATTTCATTTGAGAAAACCAATTCAATGTAATTCATTTGAGAAATCGAATTCAATGTTATTCATTTGAGAGAATGAATTTCAATTAATTTTATTGAGGGCATGAATTCTAATTAATTCACTTCAAAGAATGAATTGAAATTAATGCATTTGATAAAATTTTAACATAAAGAAGATTGCATTTTAGTACCATGAGATTGAAGAAAAAAATGTTAAAAACATTAGAATTTCATGTAAAAGTTCTAAATAAAATTTAGAAAATGAGATTTTCAAATTTTTTCATTGTAATTTAGACTTACCTTTATAATTAAAGCAATTGAGTAGGAAGGAAGTGTATTTGGAGATTGTTTGTTTCAATGTAGAAAATTGGAAATGATTTTTGTTGAATGGCCACATGCCATGCGTATAAAAATTATTCTTCGACTATCCTACTATTTGGCTTGTATATAGTTAAAAAACTATCACTTCAAAAGAGACATAATTGCCTACACTATTTTAATGCATTGATGCATTAATGTATTGCTTATATGTAATTGTTGTGACTATTCTATATAATTGAATTTAAGACAAATCCAAAGTAAAAATTGAAGGCAATGTTCAAAAAAAACAAGAAAGACATAGAAATACTGGAATAGACGGGGAGTTTCATTAGCAACTTGAAATTTTGGGAGAATACTTTTGTATCTTAAAAAATTCTTGAACAAGGAATAGTACAAGTAGAAGTTCATTCTGATTCAGAAGAAGTGAGCCCAATGTGAGTATGACCTTTGTCTCCAGCCAAATCTCTAAGCCGTTTCCTACTGAATAAAGATTTGGCTATGGCATCGCGGCGCATGCTCATTTCTGCTCTACTAGAAGATGGAGTGGAGTTCCAACCAGGTATTTCACCCTCGACTGTGGTACAATTGTGAAAATCAATTGGCGTGATGGTAACATTTTGAGCTTCCAATAAAATAGTTGATGCAACAATAGCAACCGCAGGTGTCGGCGTCCTCCCTTGGAGTTGAGTTTGAGCCTCATTAACCCAAGACACATTGAACATGTCATTATGCATAATAGTTAAATTATGCAAAATTAAACATGTTGTAACGTGAGCTGGTACATATTGGAGTAGACAATCCATTTTCTTTAAGAGAATCCTCCAACACAACTTTAAGATTCCAAAAGCACGCTCCACACACATTTGTGAATTAGATTGAATAAAATTCCAATGTTCTTGTTGGCGAGTGAAACCATCTTTGCTACCAAGGTATGGTAGAGCATCCATGGACGAGGTTGGTAAGCAGCATCATCCAATAAAGCATAAGGGCTAAATTTACCTTCTAAACAATATTTACCTATGGTGGATTTATAGAATAAATTGTAATCATGTATACTACCACACCATCCTATATCGTAGGCCCAGAAACAACACGAATGATCTACGACCCCTTGTAATAGAACGGAATGAAATCCTTTTCTACAATAATAATCTGCAGCGTGCTCATTAGGAGCAAGAATCGGAATGTGACTACCATCTATAGCTCCAGCAATGTATGGTATTCCATGTAGTGATTCAAAATTTCTACTTATAGTTTGCAAACGTGATGGAGTAGGCCATCGAATGAAGCTATTTCTACACACATTTTTTTTAAAGCATCACAAAAGTCTAGAACAATAGCATGTACGGTAGATATGCCAACTCTATAGCTATCAGCTATTATATATAGGGAAGAGCCAGATGCTAACTTTGTAATAGCAATAGCAACTTTTGTTTCCACTGAAATAGCTGTCCTCCAATTTGTGTCTTGTTTGAAAAGCAACGGCCCAACTTGTTGACACACATACATAAAAGTTCCTTTTGTCATTCTAAACCTTTGCTTAAAGATAATGTTATTATAGGATCCTACCAAATCAACATCTGCATAGCCCGGGGCCCTATTGTAGGATTGAATCCTTCCTAATTGTGACCCTCCTCTAGCATTTTCAATGAAAAAATGTTGTGCAAGAAGTAGAGCATTTTGATTTAAATTTAAATTGGCCTCTATATTGGCACTAGACGTGGCAAACAAAGCAATGAAAGAAGCAAATTGTAGAATGAAGACTGCAACAAACTTTCTACGCTTTGAATCCATTGTTGACACTTAAACAATATAAAAGCATAAGAGACTTTGTGAAAGGATCATTCCTAAAAAAAAAATAATATTTATGGCATCATTATCTCTATAGTATCAAACCTATACAAAACATGGAGTTAGAGTAAAGGAACTATAGTTTGATTTACTTAGTACTCTAAGTTAGAGTCAACTTTATAAAAAATAGAGTACTTTGCAAAGTTCAACTTCAATTCGCATGTACTTATTAAAAGATGCATACTTTAGCATGTAGTTTGTACACAAAAAGCAATGGGTATGTAGTAACTCTCACTTCATAGATTACTACTATAATTGTACATAGACTTTGTATAGGAACATTCTCTCATAAAATTTTCAATAATAAAATACATGGTGAGTTTACATTGGTATGGTGTTGTTATATTTCATAAATTTTTTTTAACATGAACTTCTTGATTTTTTTAGAATTTTAAAGAGAAAAAGTACCACTAATACATATTATATATGAGAGAAGTATAGAAGTTTTAGTTTTTTAACAATGACAAAATCCAAAATTAAAGATATGAAAAGTTTAAATGTAAATTACTTCATGATGAAGAATTTTGGTATTGAACGTCAATATCAATCTTCCCATTTTTTTAGTGCATTTTTTAAAATTTTAGATAAATTTTAGAATTTTTTGGAGTATATATTCAATATTTCTGAAGTGTATTCTAGATTTTTTACATTTATTTTTCAATGATTTAAAAAAAAATTTAGAATGATTTTGTAAATGAAGGCCAAAGAATGAGGTTAAAATAAAATTAATGTCATTTAAAATAATAAATATTTTTCATGAAAGACAGTAGTTTGTTGTTGCAATTCCATTTTCACTAGAAGGTTTAAAATTCCACATGAAGCATTGTAAAATATAATGTGACCGGACGTCCGGGCCTAAGTGTGAAAACATACACCGGACGGACAAGATGATTGATGATGTGGCAATTTCCCTCCATCAAGTGGTGGACGAAATGGTGGAGATCGGGTTTCGTCCACTGCTTGTGGACGTCCCGGTCTGAACCGGGCCTCAGACGGGCAACGCCAAGGGTATCAGGCATTCGCGAGGAGAAGAACTACCGTTTCCGCAAAGGAGGGAGACCAGAGCAAGCGTCGAGCAGAAATGGACATGGTGAGGGAGGTTGGGGACTCCTTGATCCCAAGCTCGCGAGCTTTTGCAGAGCAAGGGTGCTGCATGCTGCAGTCTGTTGCGGGTGCACGTATGGCTGTTGTGGTGAATTGAGGGCTCAAGGAGGGAGATTTCTCGTACTGTTGTGTTAGGATGACTGAATGTGGGAAGTAGTACTGCAATGCCCGCTTGTGCAGGATTTGTAGTGGGATTCTGACTTGTTTCTCTGCTCTGGCAGTTGGTTTGGAGCCATTTTAATTTGAGCTCGTGGGAGTGTTGGAAATTGTAGGACGGAGGTGAGATGCCAGCTGTTGTAGGAGAAACGTTGTATCGACCTTTCCTGCTCTTACTACAGGAGAGTAGAGTAGCGCTTGTTCCTTCGGAGCTTGTGGAGCGCGAGTAATTAATTTGATGATATCTTGCTGCGCAATTAGTGCAGTGCAATTCAACTAGTAGGTCCTCGAATTCGTCCCGGTTTTTTTCTGGCTCAGGAGCAGACATGGGAGTTTCACACACTGAGCAAGAAGAAATGAGCCGTTTCGCGAACTAGGGTTTAGGATTTTCGCTTGAGGAAATGTATTCAACTTGGAATTGGGAACTCCTGATATATTGCGGTCCGTGGCAATCAGCATAGCTATAAGTTATTCAATGCTGATGACTGCGTGATTCCCAGTCTTCGAACCTTGAAAGAAGCTTGGGCCTGCAAGAGAAGAGCACTGATTCATGTCTTTCCGGATTAGTACTTATTCCCGGCAAAGCTAGAAAGAACTGCTCAAAGTGTGTACTATAGATGTGGTGTGAGCTGCAACAGAGTTCAGTGGCAGCAGCCTGGATTTAGGGCCGGTAAGATGTACCGACCCGATTGAGAACTCACGTTTGTGTTGCAGAGTCGAAAGCGACTTTGCTATCACCTTTGTTTGCTTCACATTTGAACGATGTGCTGGAAATGGCCAAATCGGTGCCACATATGCTGATTCCTGTCATATTCACCCAATACGAGGTATCGTCATATGTCAGAATAGGGGTGTGCACGTGTGCACCATGGGGCAGGAGATTGGGCAGCGCGAACAGCAGGGAGGAAGTCAAAGTTGTGTCAGACTGGTAGGGAACGAGACAAGTCGAAAACACATTCCGGGAACTGGATTGAGCGATCTGGCTGGGTTGGGGATTGGGTTCTGACCCCTGTTGCGATTCATGGATGTGTTATGACCAATTCTGATAGGTTTTCATGCATATTTCTATATAAGTCATTCAAACGATCTAAACTTAATTAGTCTTGTCATTCGTATCAAAGGAGAACTGTAATTTCGTTTGAACCTAAGTTTTTGATGACCCTCTTTGAAGCGATGGTAATTTTCAATAGTCAAGTCAGTTGACTGGGGTTGTATGCTAATCAATGGGTGTATGTTGGATTCTTGCCTCAGAAATTGATTGATCCCGTAGACGGAGCTGCTCCTCGTGAAGCTGCAGTGGAGGTTTGCCGTCCTTGGGCAGCTTGTCTTGCTTCATTTGGCCGCCGGAAGCGTCAGGTATGCGGTTTTGTTTGTGGACTTTATTTAATGTGTTCGGGTTTTCAGGATTGGAGGTAGTAGCAGATTTTTCGCACACGTAGTTTCTTCTCAATTTGATGTGTTTCTGTCCGCAGGTTCAATTCTGAGGTCCATTCCGGCGTTGTTCTTTGTGATGTTCTTCTTAGTAACAGTTAGTGTAAATTGGTTTCTGTAATGCAGGCAGATGGTGATGGGACTGCCACCTCAATTGGTGTCGTGGGATTTAGATTGTAGACAACAATTGCAGTGCAGGAGAGAACAGAGAAGCTTTTTGTCGGTGCGTGGACTAGGTGGTGCACAGGTTAGTGAATTAAGCGGTTGGATGACTTGTGACATGGGTTGGACTACTGTGGTCATGTTGACAACAAATGTGTCGAAATATGAGGTCTCCTTTACAGCCATGTTTGATAAAGAGGTTGTCACATTTTTCCAAACGTAACCGGATATGAACATGGTTGACCGAACCCTAAACCCCGGTATTGATGGGAAGAGCGCTTTGAATGGTACGAAGTTGCTTATTAACAGAGTGTTGACGTTTGTGTACCCAGGATATCTGTGCAATCTCAGTCTTCAGGTCTCCATGGCCTATCTACCCTTCTTTATCCCTGCCCTTGTCCTCTCACATACGAGGCAGAGGACCAATCCGGTGTTCACCATTTTCATCAGTTTGGAAGAGATCGCCTTCAAATTCCAATGCTTCAGGTATGTATCATATGCCCCATCATCACAGAAAGAGTTTGCCTTTCCTGGTGAGAATGTGACTGACATGGGTAAAGCATGTTGCGGTGGATTCAGGTGAACTACAGTCGGTTGAAGAGCTTTGGAAAGAGTACTTCGCGGATCCTACGCAGTGGTGGGACAACAGAGCTGACAAGGTATGACTAGATGAAAGAAAGCGGTTACAATACTCGGCTCAACAAGTGACGGGACGTTTCTTGCTTGTACAAGGCCATGGGCACTTGTATGAAATTGCGTTGTTTGCTGTCATTGAGTGGAGTGAACACTGCTCAGATCATTGCAGTGTGATCAACAAATATTCCTGAAATATTGATTGTTAGATGCAAAATGAATATGAGACAGTGTTGTAGGATCTGATCATGGGTTGTGGTGCCTACAGAGGAATCCTAGATCACCTGACTTTAGGCATAAGGTGGCAAGGAAAGCACTTTGGATAGATGGCTGGTCAACTCCACCATGGGTGAAGGCAATGCTCAACTTGACAACCGAAGGGAGAATGCAACCTTGTGTTGATTATCGCTCCAAAGATTCTCAAGTCACAACACAACGAGACAGGTAACTTTAGGAATTGAGTTGGCTACCTTGTCTAATGACTAGAGTAGGTGCATCTAGAAATATGTGATTTTGGGTGAGTTTAAGGATTTTTTTGTGTGCAACATGCTTTGTTCTTCCTTTTGGTTATTGGGTGCACTTCCAGTGGAATGATTTGCAGTGAATTGCTATGTATGTGAGATATTAAGAATTCAAATGGATGGATGCAAATTTGTGGATGTTGAAACATGTGAGTACTGGGCATTAGTGGTCTTGCACCCTTTCGCTGTGTATCAGCCTTCCTCTTTCGAAGGGATTTCTATTGAAGGATCTATTGATGAATCAGGCTATCTAAGGGTTACAATGGAAGAGGATGCATTGTGCCTAGTACTGCAAGAGAGTCGAGGCATATTGTACCGGGTGGTGGCGGTAGCATGCCCTTGAAAACTGCAAGAAGCACGACTGAAGCACTTGGTAATTTGAAGAATGGACTAGAACAAGGCATGGCCATCGACTCGTTTATGTATGTTGAAGTTTTGAGACGGTGCTTGAAGGAGAAAAAGCTTAATGTTAATGTCGTGAAGCAGGTTCACGACTACATCAACCAGAGTGGAATGGAGCAGAATAGATATGTGGCAAACAACCTAGTGAGCGTGTATATCAGGTGTGGAGAATTGGAGGATGCACGTGGAGTGTTCGATAAACTTGTGAACAAGAACGTGTTCAGTTGGACCATTATGATTGAAGGTTATGCAAAGCACAATCATGCTGACAAAGCAATGGAACTTTTCAATCAAATGTGCCAAAAAGGGGTCCATCCAGATGCATTTACTTTCTCGAGCATCCTGAAGGCATGTGCCGATCCATCAGCTTTGCAGTGGGGCAAAGAAGTTCATGCGTATGTAAGACATGCTGGGCTTGAATCAGATGTGCGTATGGGCAATGCGCTTGTTCGCATGTATGCAAATTGTGGCAGTATCGATGATGCTCGAATAGTTTTTTGGCGAATGGAGGAACACGACGTGATCTCATGGAACATAATGATCGGTGGACTTGCAGAGCATGGATTTGGGCAGGAGGCATATGGACTCCTTCTCCAAATGAAACAGGAAGGCCTCAAACCCGATGCATTCACGTTTGCGAGCATTCTGAATCCATGTTCAAGCGCAGGGGCTTTGGAGTGGGTGAAGGAGGTTCACAGGCATGTCCTCAAAGCAGGACTTGAGTCGGATTTGCGTGTGGGCACTGCGCTTGTCCGCATGTATGCAAATACTGGTAGTGTTGATGATGCCCGGCTAGTGTTTGATAGGATGGGCGATCGTGATGTGATCACGTGGACCGTGATGATTGGTGGACTTGCACAACATGGGTCTGGGCAAGAAGCATATGAACTGTTTATGCAAATGCAAAGGGAAGGCTTGAAACCCGATGCATTAACTTATACAAGCATTCTGAATCCATGTTCAAGCGCAGGGGCTTTGGAGTGGGTAAAGGAGGTTCACAGGCATATCCTCAAAGCGGGACTAGAGTCGGATTTGCGTGTGGGCACTGCGCTTGTCCACATGTATGCAAATACTGGTAGTGTTGATGATGCACGACTAGTTTTTGATCGGATGGACGACCGTGATGTGATCACATGGAACGTGATGATTGGTGGACTTGCCGAACACGGATGTGGGAGTGAAGCATATAGACTCCTTCTCCAAATGAAAAGGGAAGGCCTGGAACCCAATGCAATCACGTTTGCGAGCATTCTGAATCCATGTTCAAGCGCAGGGGCTTTGGAGTGGGTGAAGGAGGTTCACAAGCATATCCTCAAAGCAGGACTTGAGTCGGATTTGCGTGTGGGCACTGCGCTTGTCCACATGTATGCAAATACTGGTAGTGTTGATGATGCACGACTAGTTTTTGACCGGATGGACGACCGTGATGTGATCACGTGGAACGTGATGATTGGTGGACTTGCCGAACACGGATGTGGGAGTGAAGCATATGAACTGCTTCTCCAAATGAAAAGGGAAGGCCTGGAACCCAATGCAATCACGTTTGCGAGCATTCTGAATCCATGTTCAAGCGCAGGGGCTTTGGAGTGGGTGAAGGAGGTTTACAGGCATGTCCTCAAAGCAGGACTTGAGTCGGATTTGCGTGTGGGCAATGCGCTTGTCCACATGTATGGAAAGTGTGGCAGTTTGGATGATGCCCGGCTAGTTTTTGACCGGATGGAGGATCGTGACGTCATCACGTGGACCGTGATGATTGGTGGACTTGCAGATCATGGATGTGGGCACGAAGCCCTGGAAGTGTTCAAAAATATGATTGCAGACGGTGTGAAGCCTAATGTGATCTCCTTCGCTGCAGTGTTGTCGGCCTGTAGTCATGCTGGCCTTGTGTATGAGGGCCGTAGACTTTTTCTGGCTATGACACAAGATTATGGTATCGAACCTACTGTGGTGCTTTGTACCTGCATGGTGGATGTGCTTGGCCGAGCAGGACACTTGGAGGAAGCAAAGCTCTTGATTGACAACATGCCGGTGGAACCAAATGGTGCAACTTGGGGAGCCTTGCTTGGTGCTTGTAGAACGTACGGTAATGTGGAGTTGGGCAAACTTGCCGCTAATGAGCGTCTCAAGTTGGAACCGATGGATGCTTCTGCGTACGTGCTTCTTTCAAATATCTATGCTGAAGCTGGCAAGTGGGAGGAGGTGTTATGGGTGCGCACTATGATGCAGGAGAGAGGTATACGCAAGGAGCCAGGGCGTAGCTGGATTGAAGTTGATAACAAGGTCCATGACTTCGTCGTAGGGGATACTTCTCACTCAGAAGCGAAGGAGATCTATGCTGAGCTAAGGAGATTGAGTGAGAAAATTAAGGCCGAAGGGTACATTCCTGATACCCGGCTAGTGTTGCGGAACATTGAGGAGGAGGAGAAAGAACTTGCTCTTTGCTCCCATAGTGAGAAGTTGGCTATTGCTTACGGACTCATGCGGACACCCCCCGGAGAGCCAATTCGGGTGTTCAAGAACCTTCGAGTGTGTTCAGACTGCCATACAGCAACCAAGTTTATCTCAAAGGCGACTGAACGAGAGATTGTTGTGAGGGATGCTAATCGCTTTCACCACTTTCAAAATGGCGTGTGTTCTTGTAGTGATTATTGGTGATGAGGTTGGCAATTTTGACCAATTGTAGCCTATGTTGTTTGGAGCTCTTCATTGGAATTTTTCATCATCTATGAATATGTTATGGTGTTGATCATTGATTGAAAACTATCGCATTGGTTGGAAATGACTCTAGGAATACGTTCTTAGAGGTTGTCACCTCCTATATTTTCTTCACCTATTGTTTTTGTGAAGAATACAAAATCAAAGGCTGGCAAATTTAGCTATAGAAATGATTGTAAGGTAGAACTATCCATTACTACCATTTACCCAATTCCCCCACCTATAGGTTCCTCCCATTTTTGTCATTGGCCCATCTTATTACCACAATCTTACTCATCCATGATCATGATGGCAATGCATTGGGGAGTGGACACATCAGCCCATGCTTCAACAATGGTTTGGTCATGCTTTACCAAGGGTCTACTTATAGTTTTACATTTCAGCTTTGAAAAATCACAAAAAATTCAATTCTTGTCAAAATGTCTTCATTTTATTTGCAATTGACTTCTCTCAAACAATTCAATCTCTAAAAAATACGAGAATTCATAAATAGCTTCTCCAAAGTATTTAGATAGCAAATCTGTATGGTAACGGGTAGTTCTACCTTAGCACTATCATTCATCTTACATCCTTCTGTTGGCAACATCAAAATTTAAGGATTCTTTCTTGAAAAGACTATTCACATGGAAATATCAATTGATTATTTTGAAGTCCTTCAAGAACATGTAAGCTTTTATTTTTTTCCAATAGCGAGTTCATGTTGCTTGAGCTATCTTGCTTATATTTAGGTAACTTATTTTTTGATCCTTGCCTTAGTGTCAATTTTTGAAGTTAGTCCCTATAGGATCGAGAGTACATTTAACAAGTTGTCAAAAATTGTCATGTTTAAGTGCATTGAGAGAAAATACAATAGAAAAAGTTTCTTTTTTAAAATTTACTTGTACAAAAGTGTACTAGATGGCTACTATGGAAATGTAGAAAATTTTAGTCCATTTGATTGCATAGATTGTAAGCTTATAAAAGAGAAGGATTTTTGTAGACCTTGTTCAACAGAATTGCTAGTATGTGAGCCTGTGAGCGTGAGCTCATAAGCCTGTGAATGGAATTTTTTTTTTTAAAAAATTGGATGGCAGAACTATGACGGTAGGTGTAGTTAATTTTTTTTGAATCCAACCTTTTTATAAAAGTTTAGAATTACCACAAGTGTAGTACTAAAATTTCATAAAAATCATGAGATGTAGAAGTCTATAGAGAAATAAGTAACACACAAGATGTAGATATAAAACACACAAATCAAATCATAATGAAAATCAACACATAATAGTTTGACTCACGAAATATATCAATTTCATGAGTCTAAGTCGTAATCGACTTGATTGCAGAATCATCGTTCGTAGATGAATCCAAAGTCTCTCTACCCTTTGATGCACTAACATCTAAGAATTGTAAAACATTTAAAGCATAAGGTTCCCTACGCTTTTTTGGTTTATGGCAACTAAAGTCCACCATTGTTGATGCCATTTCTTGGCATATTTGGGAAGATCAAAAGACTTCTCTGGACTCAAGATAAGTCTTTGTTTCTTCACCAATGTATGAGCCAACTTCAACCCCTCATGCTTGTAAACAAATACCATTGTGCATTATTAGCTTCATGAAATACAAATACTATGCACACAAAGAATTAAAAAATCTCAAAACTTACTTACTAGACTATCCTTCCGAGCGAACTTGCGAGGCACCACAATCATTGCATACGGATCTTGTGAGGCCACCACCGGAGCCAAAGGTTGTGTCACTTCAAGCATCGTTGCGGCTAGAATGATTCTCCTCATGGGTTGGAGGACAGTATTGAAAATATCCTTGTCCTCTTCTAAAGCCACAATGAACACTATATTCAATATTTTGAGAGGTTTAGGGCCTTTCATAATAATATTGTCCATTTAGGCCCTAAAAAATGAATTGTAATGTTAGCCAGTTTAAGTGGGCAAATACTAACTTTGCTAGTTGTAATACACAATTTCCATTAAAATAAGAGTTTTTTCAGTGATGGATTGTTCAAATACATGAAGTTTGTTTTAGGGTAAATGTTTTGATTTATATAAGTGAAGAGAATGACATCTTTTAAACACCAAATCATAAACTCTGTAGTTGGTTGTAAGGGGTTGTTCATCTCATTGAAGCGGTCCGGGTTCGATTCCTGTTGGATTTGTATGAGCGTATGAGAGAAAAAACCTGACTTGGTGCTACTAAGTGAGCTTTGCTGGCAGGAAAGTTGTAACAACCAACCGCCCCCCTACCCAAAATGTGACAAGTGCTTTACATGTTAACCAAATAAATAGTGGATATATCCACTACATTTTTTTCTCCAATAGCAATGTAATTTTAAATAAAATATATTTAGTGATAAACAAATAAGAAAATGAATTAAAAAAATAGAGAAAATATAGGTCAAGAATATAAAAATAATAATGTTAAGACTATATTTAAATTCCATTGTTTTGTAAACACAAAACATACACTTGAAAACATTCATGCAGTATCAAGCAATAAAATAAAATCAATCAACTAAAACCTATATCCTCTAAAAAAAACTAAAACGACTATCATCTATTATAATATTAAGGGTCCAATACTTATGCAATGAAAACAGTTTCATATAAGATGTAGAAATAAAACAATACCCTCTATATGAATGTCATAATTAAAATGCATCCAATGTATGTACATGATTTCTCCATATCATGTATATGAAGCCAAACTCTGGTTGATGATTTCGATTTGAACTATAGGGATCTTGATTCTGCATTGGCGAGTACCTCTTCTATTTTGAGACTTTCATGCTATAATCAAAGTGTTTGTTGTCTCCCACGCAGGTTCTTCGGTTTCATCAACCCTCCAAAGCAAATCTCTATTACTATCCCATCCTGCATAGAAGTCTTGAACTTCCTAATTGCGTGATGTTGGCCGAAAGTATTGAATGAGCACATAGTTTGGTCTCTCGGGGTTATAGTTTGGATCAGACAATCAAACTGGTTTGCTGTCACTGTCTGCAGAGCAAACTGCAACAAAATACCCTTTGTATAGATCTCGAGTCACCCTAAAGGATGGTTGTAAATGATCCCTCAAGGGCCCAACATAAGGCTCATCCTCTTCATGCTCCTCGAGATCTTCGCCATCTTCGTCTAAATGATCAGTTTTTGTCGCTTGAATATGAGTAGTTGGCCAGAAACCGTCTTTTAAAGCACTAGAAGCAGGAAGTGGCTCTTGAAGAGCTGCCTTCACACCACGCCAATAGCGCACCACATTCTCATAGTGCCTACGATGTTCTCCACTCACGTCTGCTCTGCACAAGTTGTCCCAATAGTTTATGAATCCTGATAAACCTTTGACAATGTCATTGACACCATTCATTGGCTTGAGTGGTACTGGCAAAGGCACGCCATGTGGCCACAGACTCCGTCCTTCATCGTCTTCTTTCCACAACTTAATGGCTTGACCATGCCTGCCTAACCAGTTTTCATTCGTGCACTTCAACTTGTACTTCATGATTGGGCATCCAACAGAGTCTAGGTACAACTTCACTTGTTGCGGTCTTGTGTGCCCCACAAGGATTTCATCACCATCCATCCATTTTCCTGCAATGAAACGCTTGAAATCAGGCACCTCCTCTATGAGGTGAGGGATAGTAGGAATGGACTCAACATCCATGAATGACTTCATGAGCGTTGGGATTGTTGGGAAGTTGTCCTTCTTCAACAGCATGCTCCATCTTCTAAACAATGCGTCAATGTCATCGTGTGTGTGACCAACAATCATGAAGTTGACATACACTTCTCGGAAGATCTTGTTAGCAACAAATAGAGACCAGAAACAGAAAACATATTTGTTCTTGTTGTTGCCAATGGCATTGTCCATTTGCATGTTCAAAATAGGAGGCAAAGGCACTACTCGAACTACATTTATTGGAGGTGGTGGCAATGACGCGTTGCACATTTCTTTACCCTGGAGCACTGCCCTGAACAAATATGAAGACCCTGACCCAGAAAATAATTGCCGAGAAGACTTCGATGGCAATTCCAAATCCTGCAACAACTTTCTCATAGAACCAATTGTATAGTTTGAATCATGTTTAAAGAGATCCAAACCGTAATGTACATTACGCACATCTCCATGACCATGAGCAATTTCTAACCACAATGGGTTAGTTTACCCTACAAGATCCAACAAGTTGCATGTGTCTAAAAATGTTTTTTTTCCCCTAAAACTTGGTATTTGCACTAGAAATGGCAGTTTTGAATTTTGAAGTGCTTTTGGTGAAAACATATTCAAAAACCTTTAGGCATATTAGAAACCTTTAGGGGTTTAGCCCCAGCTCCACTGAGCACAATATATATTCTAATTAGGTAGCGAAAGCGCAAAATTGGGTTCAGGATTAGGGTTCCGAATCAGGCTGGGGTCTAAATTATTTTTCACAGGCCCATTGTGCTACAGTTAGAGCCCTCTATTGTCAACTATGTGAATACTTCATGCTATGGAGCACGCAATCAAGGCCCATTCTCAGTCACTTGTTTGAAATCGTAACTTGACACGGCGGCAAAACTTTGCCTGCATAGAGATTAGCTCAATACACTTCGCATCCAATGTGTAGATAACCGGTTGTAAAATCATGTCAATTAGAACATTTACACAATGAAATTACATATTTGACTGGGCAGGTCAGTAAATTTGGACAAAGTAATTAGTCCGCTGACCAAACGGATCGTCGACCACATAGTCGATAATTGTCTGCATGCTCAAAGAGTGTTGCCAAGATTGTCAAAACTAGGGCAAATAACAAAGCAAGGACGAGCCCTCCAGAAACCAAGCCATTTATGTACGTCCATGTTTACGCTTCACTCCTTGAGAGCGAGCCTGAAATCTGAAGTCTTCATCATCGCTCTCGCTGTCTAAAAGTATAGCAGGGTCTTTCGATGACTGTGCCATTCGCTTGGAATGACTGAGGCCCAGAAGTGTCCTTCCAGTTAAAGTGCTTTCTTGAACAGATTCTGAGGCCGATGGTTGAGGTCGAGAAAGTTTTAGTAACTTCGTCTTGGGAAGCGTTAACTTCTTTTCTTTTTCTGTCAAAACCATGTGCAAACATCAGAAGATAGAAAAAGCAGTACAGGCAGCAAGACTCTATTGACATCCATTGACATCCATTGACATCCAGACTCACCCCAACCCAGGCCTTTGGTCTGCAAGGCCCTACATAATGAACTCCCAAGCAGGGGGGCAAGATTTGAAAGCAGACTGAAACTTCAGATTAGTCAATTACATTGCAACGACATATCAGAGGCAGAGTGGATCACCTAGCAGGGATGTCTTTTGACTAATTTGAGTGAAAGTCTGCGTATTAAACTGTTTTTCTTTGGTAATGTTACAGATCGCTGGATCACTCCCGCAGACGTTGTCTGCATCTTGACCACCTGATTTCTCTCTGCCTAATTCCATCACAACCTCAGGTTTGTGACTTGTTTCCTTCCCGGCGCTCACGACAGGTGATCCGTCCAATTCTGCGCAGAGAAATGAAATTCTTCTTAGTGCACAAGACCTCTAATAATCCCTTCCTAGCCACAGAGTACAATCTATTGAAAACCAAGCATTGAATTTCAGAAACAAGATTCCATTACAGACAAACTGGTGGGTACAGCGGCAGCAAGCATAGTTATGAAATTGCAGATGTACTTACCACTTGGCTGTGGAATAATCTGGCTACCAGGGCCAGACGATACCTCCGTTCCACAGGCTCTCTCTTTCTCAATGCCGAGGCCCATGAGTTCAGCCTCGACAACGCCTCCAGCATGGCACGAACGCACCCCCTGCGAAGTGCTTCCCTTTGCCAGGGACAGTTTTGCAGCGATGTTCTGCCGTGGCTTGGCTGGAGTGGAACTAGAAGCAGCCAACCTGGGGTTACTTGTGCTTGGTTCGTCAGTCGCTACTTTGGAAGCCCTCACTCTGTTGACGACCATCAGAACTGGTCTTGCGAGGGTATCATGGTTGGCTGCTTCCAGAGCCTAAACTCAAAAAGTATCACAAGGAGACAAAATTATATAAGTAACTTCACGAAAACAAGGAGAACTTTAAGAAAATCTGTAACGGCATCTGAAAGGGAATATTGCATCGAATCAACTTCCGGACAAGTTTCCACAGACAGTTCACTCAAGTGTTCTTCAGCCACGGTGGATTTGAAGCCAACTAAGTGGACACACATTTCACCACAGCCAATGTTGTATGATTTCTGCTCACATGGTTCTTTGACGAAGTCGATTGAGATGCGCTTGCTTTAACTAGGTCAAAGTCTTGAGAAACCTCAGTGTCCCTCTCCGTTGCAGTTTCCATGGCATAACGCTCAGTCGAGCGCCTGGCCTTGTCATCAAAAATGGCTCGATTATGCTTGTATTCTGCAGACTGTTCGGAGTATGGACGAATTCAGTATACCAACTCAACAAATTGTGCTCATGCAGGACTCAGTTTCATGTAAAATCAACCATTCTGAGGTAGATGATTGCTCACAATATCACTCATCAAACCATCGTCATGATTAGGTTCCTCGAGAAGCACACGAATGCTTGCTAGAACTGCACCGATATTGAGTGATGGCCTCCACTGCCCCTGGAAATTTCAAGAGAATTGAATTAGTCATCTTCATAGAACTTGCCAGAGCAGAACATAAACCAATCACAATGAACGAGACCTATGATGACGTGCTTGATAGCTCGAAGCCCTGCCATCCTTAACTTGCTTCTAGATTTCTGAAATGAAAGAATTAACTGGCATAAACCTTGGGAGGCATGTTGAGGATGTCATGGCAAATTCGGCCGCCACTGTCGATATTTGGGTGGTAAACAGGCGTGATGAATTTCACATTTGGAGGCTCAAACGGATACCTGCAGTGCAATGCAGATGATCGGCAAGTGAGTAGAGTCCCAAATCTGTCAAAAAAAAATGAAATAGGAGTTCTCTGAGTGCTGAGATGGACATTCGTGACGAAAATTCGGAGGTTAAAAAAACCCCGGCTAGAGGGAGACCACGATAACGTGCATCGAGGGAAAGCAGAGTCAGAGAAATGCTCACCTGTCAGGAATCTCCACCTCGAGATTGAAAATACCCTTAGAATATACAGTTCCGTCGGGTCCCTGAATCTCTGCGTATGGTAGCAAATTCGAGAGATTACAATGGTTGCTGCACATCTTCTAGGAACCACGAGAAACCTAATCATGTTTTCGTTTGCATTGCCCAGACATGTTTTAGCAAGTCACAGTATCGCAGGAGAACGTTCACGCACATTGGCACCGCAGTTCGAATACATCAGGATATGCGGCCATGCAATGAAGGAACATGAAATTGCTTACGAGCTTCCAGACGCGAGAGGTTGTGGTCGTCAGCGGGCCACACGCAAACACCCGGAGGCGGATCTTGCAGCATTTTCAGCTCCTTGTGCAGCCGCCCCGCAAGCCTCGCGTCTTGCATGATCGCTATCGAAACCTCCACCACCAAGAGCAAAATTCCCCCAGAATGCAGAATAAGAAAACAGAGAAGAAACAAATTGAGGACCTAGAGTCGCAGACCGACCAATCTATGGAAGCTCCTTTTGCCCCAGGTTTCGAACATTTGAAACACGAAAGAAGCGGAAAGAAGCGTCAGTCAGAAGTGTCTCGGCAAGAGAAATCAAATAACGCATATCCATAGTGGATGAGGAGAATCCGACGGTGAGGAATGCCCACCCTCGTACTCGACGAAATTGAGGAGGGCACGCAAATGAATTTTTCGGTCCGTTCCGGCGCTCCCCACGTTCGCTGGGTGATGTCCACAGGCGCCGGGTTCGAGGTTGGGCATTCCTCACCGTCCGATCCTCCTCATCCACGGTGGTTATGCGCTATTTGATTTCATTGGGGGCTGAAGGGCCAGGAACTGGAGGGGGGCTGAAATTGGGCTTTATTTTTATTTTTTTTTGTTTTCGGTTATGAAGTGACAAAGTGGTGTTATAAAATGTTGTAGTGGTGCTCCAAATTTCTACATTCATCCACATATTGAATAGAAAATATCATATTTGGACATATCCATAATTGTGTTTTCATCCACAATGTAGCAATTTCATTCAATTTTTTTTTTAAATTGAAATTTTTTGGCCAAAAATATTAAAGTTTGTCATCATTTTCAACCAAATTATGTCTTTTAGGTGTGATCTAGCACTACTTCACCAAAAAAAGCCCTAGGCTAAAAGGAATTTAGACACTATAAGTGCTCCATGTATGTTAAAGCGTCCCCACCAATTTTTCCTTATCCCTATCCCCATCTAGATGAAGAAGGAGCAAATACAGTAAAAACTCTTTTAACCAATAGGTTTGGAACCATCTAACAAGATTTCATTAGAAAGGTTTCTTGGCAAAAGATGATGGTTTTGCTTTCAATCAAAAATAGAGTTGATAGAGGAATCAGAGTATTCCATTGGGTTTTTTTAGAATTTAACCCCTTCTAACAATGGGTCTACACCCTCCAATCCTACTAAGGATAAAAACAAGGATTGGAGGGTAGAGGATGTGTTGGTAGCTTGGCTAGAATTCTACTTTGCAAAGAAAAGTAGAAGGTGGGTTCAATTCTGGAGCTCTAAAATTAGAAATGTACTCTTGTATTTGCATGCCTTGGGCTTGTAGGGACAACGAGGCCAAAAAGTAGATGATGGATGACTTTTTAGTTTTTAGACCATTGTAAAAATGAAGAATGCACCTATTGATTTAGAATTTAAATCATTTTTGCCAAGGTACTGTAGTGATAGTCTCATCCTTTAAAGGTTAAAGCATCTACACTAGCACACACCAAGGGTTTAATACAAATCAAACTTGGATGACAAATCTTTTGGGCCCTTCAATTATTCTCATGGCACTTATCAATCCTAGCAAGTTAAGTAATGATCTTTGAAACCACAATTCATTCTAAATAGTACTTTATCCTTTACTCTATTTGATGATTGATTAATTTACTATTTATGGGATACATTTGATGAATATGGATGGGGAATAAATTTTGAAGACTCAAAAATAGATGTAAATTTTTAGCCCCGTTTAGCTTGTCAAATTTGGCAATTGTTCTAAGGCTGTCACTTTTTGGTCTATACACCCATAGCAGGTAATCACTCTAGCATGGAGATGGTTTTATACATGATGTTCTAAGTTGATGGGTTGTCTAGCCTCTCCATCCCTTGAAAGCTTCTCTACTTGAGGTACTTTTCATCCTTGAAATAGCAACAAAACATAGGGTGAATAAAAAAAATCACAGTTATCTAAACATGGGGCCTACTTAGCTACTAACATTAGATCATTTTTAGTGAAAAGTGATAGATGATCAAATCTTAGGAACAATAAATGACAGGATTTGTTGCAATGTGTGTACCTTAAGCTTGCAATAAAGTCATCATGTCCACCTTTAAGTTAGGTGCATTATGGTGATGGAGATGGAAATGGATTTCCAAACTATTGGACATGGATATCCAACTTTCTCAACTTGGTTGGATCAAGATTTTCAATATAGATAATACTCTCCCTCATTTAGAACTGTCATGAATCTCCCAAGTGTGACATACAAAGATCATTCAAGCATTTGTAAATTTTTGGTGCATGAGCTCTATCCATGTAGACATGAAGATCCGCAAGGAGACATCATTAGAGCAAACCCCATTGTTTTTCATTCCAAAAATCCTCACCTGTGTTGCTTCTCACTAAAAAATTATTTAATGTTAATAGCCAAGTCAACCCCCTAATTTGTCATTCAATGTGACTTTTTTCACTCCCCCCAAGTTGTATTGCTATTTCAAAGATGAAAAGCAATAGGGTTTGTAGTATGACTAGTGCATTGTTATTACTACCAACGACGCTAGTGTGCGAGCGGGAGCGTGGAGCTTGTGAGCATGGAGCGTGGAGTTTGTGAGCATGGAGCCCCCAAACCCCAAAAAATGGAAATTTGTACTCCCAAATGTTTTTTCTCCAATTTTTTTGTGAAAAAAGAGGAGAAATGTCTTTTTTTTGACCTATTACCGTGTCCCCTATAACTGTGGATTTGATGAAAATTTATTGGAAATTGGGGGGCAATTCCATCACTCACCGTATTTTTTCCCCTAGAGGTTCTGAAAGTCAAGTACCACCGATGAACACAATTTCATCTACTAATTTTAATGGGGGGGGGGGCAATTCCATCATTCCCCATTTTTTTTTTCCTAGAGGTAGTCAAAGTCAAGTACCACCACTGAACACAAATTCATTCACTAATTTTAATGGGGGGCCAATGCCATTATTCACGATATTTTTTTTCCTAGAGGTTGTAAAAGCCAAGCAACTCCAGTGTTGACTACAAATTCATCCACGAATTTAGGGTGGGGGGCCAATGCCATTATTCACGATATTTTTTTTCCTACAGGTTGTGAAAGCCAAGCAACTCCAGTGAACACATAATCCTCCACAATTTTAAATGAAGGACAACTCCTTCACTCACCGTTTTCTCCCCTAATTATGGAGTTGGGTAAATACAAAGTACACATGCCATAATTAATCCTAAACAAAAAGCGAGAGAACTGTTGGGAATATAATATGCCACACAGTTAAGGCCAATCCCTATTCCCCCGAACAATTCTCTAGCCATGACTGTTCATTGAAGATGACAGCTTATATAATGACTCATTTTTAAATGCCATTCGTTATGGGGCAACTGAAGGCTGCGAAGTAAGCTCTGAACATATGCTTTAGAACACATAAATAGGAACCCTACAGCATTGGTCTCCTCACTCTATCCCACAGAAACTGTGCATCAAATCATTTCAATTGTCATATACAAAAGAACGCATTACAATTGAAATGCATTGCAAACTGTGGCCATGTCTATTCTGGAAGTGTGATCATTCCAGCTCGAACTAGGAGTTCTTTCAACTCATTGAAGCTATAACTTGGTGCATGAATGAATTTGTCTTTGTTGACATCCATTTTGCAGAAGTACCTGTATAAGTAGTACAAGTGCTTGCAATTGACGTATTGCTGCCGACCTCCAATAGCAGACACTGCCATATTTACGAAATCTGGGCACGTGCAAGTGGGAAATTGGCCCATTGTAACTTGATATGCATTTTTGTTAGAGTCAGGCCCTGTCTCCAACTCCACAATCGCACCAAGGCCTGGAAGAGGGAGTAGTGTTACTCCTACAATTTGCCCTCTAACATTACCTGCACTTTCCCACTTGTTCCGTTGTTCGGCAGTAGGTGCATTTGCAATTCTTCGAATGGCTCTGTTGTTCCTCACTGTTGGATACACATCCGAGTTCTTTGGTAATGGCTGCTCATACAAAATAGGATTAAAAACCTTCGACATGTTGAACAACTGACGTGGTGACAAGACTGGTCGTTCTTGGAGTCGAAATCCTGCGTGCTGTAGCAACAATGTCTCCTCTCGGTTTAAGTTAGTTCCGGACAAGACTGGCCAAACCTCCGGCACCTCTGGCCAATCAAGAACCCACTTCCGCTTTGTTCCTTTCACGCATTGTTCAATGTCATCCCAACAAAACCAGAAATCAGCCACCACCTCTCGCTTACTCCCGTATTCTTCTTTTCGACCACGGTAAGTAGGAGCTGGAGTACCCTTCTTCCCTTTTGCAATTTTGCTGGTGCACTTGATGTTCGATCTATGTTGTTGGGCTTGGCATCTTCCATTGGATTTGTGGCTGATTCTAGCAATGTGCCATTTTGATGTGTCGCAATCGCTTTCAAATGCTACCGCAACATGACGAGAAGTATTTGGCTGAAGTTGTTTACCCTTGTCTTCAGAAGATTGAGAGGCACTTGTGGTGGACCTCCTTCTCATGCGGGGTTGAGAAAAGTTGATCTTGTCCGGTCTATGGGAGTCTCCTGCATCACCAATGGGCACGTCCAATTTCCTCTTAGTGCTCCCAAAAATCTCTTCTCCTTCCAAGTGTGGCACTCTAGTTCCCACACCCTCTGCTCCAGGCAATGTGTTCAATGCCTCTGCGATTTTTTGGGGATCTCCACTTCTCCTAGCAGCTCTCAACCTCAGCTCCCCCTTTGATGGCCCTGATCCTGATGCATATCCCTTCAAGTATGCACGGTAGTTGGTCATTTGCATCCAAGCCCGGATACTATCATCACATGTGGCGTCAAACAAGTTGTTTCCTCGTTTTCTAGACATTTGTAGCCACTTGTTATGCACCGTTTCGGATAAATTGCATGATGGCAAGTCCAACATCTCCTCCAAGTTTAATTTCTACAAATTCCACGCAAGAGAATAATAGAGTTAGTAATTCATATGTACAATTGTGTGCAATGTACAATTCCTGACCGTGTTTAGGGGTTCCTTGTGTAATTCCAAAAGGTGACACCCTTGTAATCACTCCTATTGGTAGGAATATAATTATGCCTGTAGACATAATGAAGTCATTTCTTCCAACTTCTTTTCCTGTAAAGAAAAATATTTAGCATTTGCTATTACCAGCACTCAATTATCCATTACATTTAACGAAAATGAGGGGGTCATGATGACACCTCCAAAACGTCAGTCAGATCCGAGGCATGTTTCTATGGTGTTTGTAGGACCCCCCCATTTTGGTAGTGTGGAGGAAAATATTCCAAAATCCCAATAAAAATAAAAGACAAAATTAAAATGTTGTCTAGAATGTAGAGTTTCCTATAACAAAATGAGCTTCAAAACCTTTAGTCATAGTACACATTAAAATTCACAATTCACTCACCATGTCCATGAAGCCTCCCCATTGACGGTATCGGAAATGCCAAAACGCTAGCCAATGGTCTAGGTGATGTAGACCTTCTTCGCCAGCAGCTCCAGAGGACAACCACCAAGACTATATTGCGAGGTAGCGGACCTCAGCTTGGACCATGTTTTCCAAATCTTTGTATTGTTTACACAAAGTAATATGTTGCTGTTGGAATGCTTTCTTGATGTACTTCTGCGTATGCTTGTGAAGAGAGGTACTCCAATGTAACAAACATGTCCTCTCGCGATTCTCCATTTCATCATTGGCAGAGCCACTGCCATACACAATGCGAACCGCATTCCAGTTGGCCATGGCGCTATCTGCCATGAATCCCTTAAAGTTAGGATTTGCCACTCCATGGCGATGCATGATAGCGTTCAGGCTCCGCCAAAATTGTACTTGAACTTCTGTATCTTCGGATTGCATATCGCACATTGCAATAGTCATCACCTTTTTATACTCCGTATCATACACGTGGCAAGCCATTGTGGTCCAGTCCTTCACGCGCTTCACATGGTCAAACATCAACCACGCATTTTCCAAGTCCCCTATTGGCTGCATCCGCCTGACGAGGTCCACTCCACTTCCGGGTCCTTCTGTAAGCATCTTGAAAATGTATACCTTTTCCTTGCCTTGACCTGGGAAGACGCTGTCATGTATAAACTCAAACTTCGATTCTCTCTTCATGGTCATAATGTTGTCGATTATCCCTCCATGGTTGTTAGAACGGAAAGAAGAGATAACGTTGCGAATACTTGGACTACTCAAATATTGGAAGCGATCCATGACCTCCTCCATTTCCTCTGCTTTCAACATCTTCTTCTCCCCCTCTCCATTGTGAAATAGATAGTTCCCGAGAAAGTCTTTACTAGCAGAGAGAGCAATTGCGGAGTTTGTGGCTGTGGGTGTTTTGGCCACTTGCTCCGCGATGAGTCCGCAAATCACTTTAGTAGAATCTCTATACATACCTCTAGCAACAGGGTGGCCACTCTCCAAGGTGAATAGCAGCCCTAGTCATTTCTGGATTATTAGTATACGCAAAGTATATCCTAGCCTTGCATGTACTAAGACACGTCGGTGGCATCCTGCAAACCTTGCAAACTTGGGTGGATTCTTTTGGGGGACACCCGCCAACAGTGAAAGGAAACACAGTGTAGCCACTCCACTCAGTTTCATTTTGTCGTGAGGCTCTTTTCAAATATTGACAGTTGGCACTCTCACAAACGAGATGGCCAGCGCAGTAGGACTTACGAAATTTGAGATTGTCGGAGTTGTGGATGTTTGTGGTCACGAGCTTGCACCACGGATGTCCATCGTAGCGCTTGTCCATTCCTTCCAAGTGCTTGGCCCCCGTTGAAGATGAAGATGTTCTACAAGGAGGCAATTCGAAGATGACATCCCCGTTGTATACAGGTGGGAGAAACGGAACCCTTTGGTGCTTCACAGTGCTCAAATCCATTGTTGACAATTCATTTCGAGAACGATGCATAGTGGCAAGTCTTCTCAAACACTCCATGATGCTTGCTTTTGCTTGTACCTGTGTTTGTATTGGAGGTAGTGACATTGACGAATTAGAGAGACTTCTTGACGGGGTACTAGATAGTGATTTCCCAATGCCTGTCTCTCCAGATGCAATCTGGACAGAACAACTTTGATTTGGAGCATGGACATTGGGAGACTCTCCTTCAGATTCGGTGGACAACTCTATAATTGGATCTAACCTCTCCACTTTCACATCAAGAAGTACTAGAGGCATGAGTGGGACTCGTAGAGCTTTTCTAGTTGGAGTAGGTGATAGGGCAGAAGGACTACATGGCATATCCATTGTAGAATTATCTGACTGGCGACTCTGGATTTCTGTAGACGCACCTAGCATGGAGAGTGGAAGTCCATACGCTCTGTAGTTCCCAGGAGTAAGATACCAACAACACGTTCCATCCTCCTCCGACTTCACTAGCGGAATAGACTGAAGCACTTCACTTGATTCCGACCTTTTTTCTTCCTTGACATAGATGGAGGACTCTACAAATTTGAATCGGACGTGTAGGAGGTGACAAGGGACTCTAGCGCGTCCATCATCACCAACCGGGAATACAAGAGGAACGTCATAACCATCAACTCTCATCGACGCCATTGTTGCAACTGGAGGAGGTACTCAAAGAATGCCGGAAATCTAAATGCAAGCAAGGAGAAGAGGTAAACAACAACAGAGCTTTGGCTTTTGAATGATTAAGATTCCGGAAATCCTTTAGTCTAGGGTAGTCTTACAGACTCAGGGTTGAACCAAATAATTGTGCCGTATTCTTTTTCCTCAGACATTTACTTCCATGACATGGCAATTGCCATTAAACAATAATGTCTTCCATGTACATTGAATTCAAAAAACTACTTCACTGTTAAACCTAGTGAAGCTCCCCTAGGAATCAATTAATTACATCCTAACGAATCCCTAGGATTTCAGTGTCATTAAAAACAAAATATTTAAAGGTTTTCTCTTCTCAATTAATGTGAATGCTCATTACAAATGCACACGTAAAATGTCCTTGTCATACATAGGTAAAAACAATTTCAGAAAAGTCTATTCCATGTAATCACACATTAGCACTCCTCTAATCTAATTTCTTTCAACACCTCCAACATAGATCAAAATGAAAAATGTATAAATATTGGAGTATAAATATGTAAAATTACCTACAAGTAACTTACCTGCTGAAGGTCTAAAATATGGGGCAAATATCATAATACTGTTATACTGCTATACATTCCTTGAAATGATTTCATGCACAAAGAAAAACATACCAAGTCTGCAGGGCCTATTCTCAATACAAAAATTGAGAATTAGGTCTTTGACAATCTATAGAATTTTGTTTCTTAATGCACAGGATTGTCGTCAAGCTCCAGCATGTGCGAGTATTGAAGCTTGTGCGTACAGAATTAGACCCCTCTTTAATTGCATCGCCGTCAGTTTGGATTGGCGGCATCATCTTTAATGTAGGCTCCGCCTGCACTGTCAGTGAACCTCTAGATTTGAATTTGTGGGCACATTAAGGAACCTGCCACGCGCCGACTTCTGCATCCTCTTGTCACGTGTGTCAGAATTACTAAATGAGGATGTGGCGGCCCATGCAAGCATAGTACTGTGTAGAATATAAGAACCACCAGTTGTATTATTTTTCCTCATTCAACTGGTTTGGCTTTCATTGTTTGTGTCGTAGTTGAGAGCGTTGATGTATAGGCTATCTGAGCTCCCCCTTCATGCTTGTAGACAACTCAGTTAAGGAGTTCATTAGTCTGAGACCTAGAAAGAGAGGGAAGAGACGAGGTTCCATATATTTCTCATCGTCCAAGGCATTACGGCGATCTAGAATGACGAGAGGAGGGAGAGCGGCACAAAAGACAACCGAACCAGTACCAGTCGATTTGCGGAGAGTTCTTCGATATGAAGGTGGGAGTACTACTCGTGAGGAGGATGTGCATGCTGCCGATGTTGACGCAGCGCTAGAGGTGTCCTTGTTAAATCCAAGTTCCCAACGCGGTAGACGGGCAGCGGACGCCATGGTAAGAAGCTTTGAAACTGCTCATTTTGTATTCCTTCTTTCCTTTTCGTGGTTTAGCAGGAACGCAAGAGTATAGACAATTTTCTGGCAAACTCCAGTGCGTCATTGTAATGGTCTAACTGTATAAGTAGTAGGAATAAGCGGATTGCAAGACAAGGGTAGCTAAAAACCTTCTATTCATTCAGACCCGCTCAGTTTGATTGTAAAAGAAGTTTTCCTTCAAGAATAGAGATTTGCTTTCAAAATCTTAGTTAGCCCCTTAGCACTTCAGTGAAAGTGTCGAGTATAGAAGTGTCAATTTGGTCAAATTCCCTATCCTTTTATACAATCAGTTGCATTCCATCAATGCCAAGGTGTGAAGTACAATGAATTTGATAGCTTCTCATGTTACAATAACTTTTGTGAATGCGCACTTCGGTGTGTTTAGGCGATATCTAGATGTTCATGTCACCTCCGATTCTAAAGAACATTGATTTCCAAATTTCGAAGACATTGTGGTGAATGATAGGATTTAAAAAAAAAAAATAATCACTTCATTTCTTACCATGACAGTGCTCCTTTAGAATTACAGACTCAACATTGGTAAAAGTATGGAAGCTCTCTCAACACCTTCATTGCCAGACTTTTAAAAGAAATAACTTCGTTTTATTGAAGACAATGATAACCCCCTACATTGTTTCTCTAGGAAATGCATCTGTAGAGTGCCTTAGGCATTTAGGAGAAAATAATATAAATCTCTCCTTTCAATAGACCGAAGGGGCAATTTAACATTCCTATTGCTTATATTAGATTGCCATTGTCAACTTCGTTAGGATTTTCAAAACATCTTCTGGTGACTTATTTTGACTTGAACGTGTCATCTGAGGCCACGTGTCAACATCAGTAGCTATCCCAGCTCCCGACAATCCAAATTCAAAATGGACCGTTGATTCTGACGAGTCATCCACGGCTCCAGATTTCTACCATATCCAAAAAAACTCGAGGAAATGGATCTCCTCGTTATTCTGTAGACTGTTCCTGCGATGCAATCCGGAATGTGGTATGTGCATTCCTTTTCTAAATTTCCGGTGACCTTCATCAGAGAGGGCATCTCAGGTAGATTAATTTTTAGCAATTTCTATTTTCCTCTGATGTTGTGCACTTCCGAAATTCCGAGATTTGGGAGGACTGACTACGTCATCTCGCCGAATCATTTTCTGGAAATTACAAATACACTCGGACGTGCTCATTCTTCAACCGTGCGAGGTCGCGAGGAATCCTATATTGATGGCAGGAAGGTGCATTGGATTTCCGAAGGTGCATGATTCCTAAAATTAGAATTGAGATTCCAAAATTGCGGTTTCCGGGGCAGCATGGCGCGCTCTGGCCTTGCCCTTGCGACTGCACCGGCCACTGGCACTACCATTCCCCCTGTGAATGCTTGGTTTTCTTCATTTGAGTTCCTTTTGCACGTTCTTGGTAGCAGCACGAGATGACGAGGACTACACGGAGCCGCGCGGGCGGAGTTCAAGATGAAGGTGTCGTTCTTCCGCTGGACAAGAGAATCGCCAAGGTATTCTTCAAATTCTCTCTTTCAGGGAGGGGTCCCGCCGAGAGCTCCAGGTGCAGCCTCGAATCCGAGGCATGTTGCCGGTGAGGCACTGGGACCCCCTTTTTTTTGGAAAATTCGTTTTTGTTTGATAATTTCTTGGGACTGGTTGCCCTCGGTGATGGATGTCGACCCCCTCCAGACATGGAATTCTCTTGAATCCCATTGATTCAAGGAGGGCGCTTCCCGTTCCACGTGAGGAATCCAACTGTTCCCAACTTAGGAATTGCTCTTGTGAGGCTGTGCAACTGCATGTTCACCTTGTAGGAGAATTCGATTGCATGTCCCCCATCTCGATTTCTTGATTTCTGGACTCCTTGTTGGTAATTCAAGTCCACCTCCGAGATAATGTTGGCATCCTTACCTGCTTCCACAGCTGGACGGTGGAGGCCAATCTGCCTTGATGTCCCCAATTTCAGGAATTCGGTGGTCTTGTTTTTGCTGACTGAAATGCCCACAGGATAATCTAAGCGGCCTGTAATCTCAGAGCTGAGGGGGTCCCGCCGAGAGCTCTAGGTTCAGCCTCGGATCCGAGGCATGTTGCCGGTGAGGCACTGGGACCCCCTCTTTTTTGGAAAATTCGTTTTTGTTTGATAATTTCTTGAGACTGGTTGCCCTCGGTGATGGATGTCGACCCCCTCCAGATGTGGAATTTTCTTGAATCCCACTGATTCAAGGAGGGCGCTTCCCGTTCCACGTGAGGAATCCAATTGTTCCCAACTTGGGAATTGCTCTTGTGAGGCTGTGCAACTACATGTTCACCTTGTAGGAGTCAGAATTTGATTGCATGTCCCCCGTCTCGATTCCTTGTTGGTAATTCAAGTCCACCTCCGAGATAATGTTGGCATCCTTACCTGCTTCCACAGCTGGACGGTGGAGGCCAATCTGCCTTGATGTCCCCAATTTCAGGAATTCGGTGGTCTTGTTTTTGCTGACTGAAATGCCCACAGGATAATCTAAGCGGCCTGTAATCTCAGAGCTGAGGGGGTCCCGCCGAGAGCTCTAGGTGCAGCCTCGGATCCGAGGCATGTTGCCGGTGAGGCACTGGGACCCCCACTTTTTTGGAAAATTCGTTTTTGTTTGATAATTTCTTGGGACTGGTTGCCCTCGGTGATGGATGTCGACCCCCTCTAGACATGGAATTCTCTTGAATCCCACTGATTCAAGAAGGGTGCTTCCCATTCCACGTGAGGAATCCAACTGATTTATGATCCTTATGATTGTCTAGAAAGCATAAAAAAATGGATACGATCGATTACATTGTACCTTCTATGTCTAAAACTATGTACATCTTCACCAGCATTAGTGGAACTCTTTTATTTCTTTTGTACTTTGAAACTTTACTTTCATTGTACAAAACTCCTCATTCCTCAAGCTCTATATGGCTCTACCTGATTCTGATGAGGCACTTCTAACTTCAATAATGTTGCAATGTAAAGAAGGTTCGACGTGGCCAAAATGTCTCTTCATCGACCTCGGCACCTCCTCATGTCATGGCACTAGAAGAAAAATGGGGGTTTTGCAACTACGGGTTTTTGAGTCGCTGTGGACACAAATTACACTAGTTGCATTGTAGTTGATTTCTAGTTGGACAATAGTTGTCCAACTAGAAATCAACTACAATGCAACTAGTGTAATTTGTGTCCACAGCGACTCAAAAACCCGTAGTTGCAAAACCCCCATTTTTCTTCTAGTGTGGGCACCCATGAGGCAGGACCATCTCAGGCTCTCACACCAGTGAAGGAGACTCTAGAGGTTCTTCACGATTCTGATGAAGACAAAGACACTCAGGAAGATCAAGTTGATGAAGAGCAGTTGGTAAGTTTTGATGATGTTATGGACGCAGCTAATCACGTTGTCGATGCCTTTGAGAGTTCTAAACTCAGTCGGGTGAGTGACACCCGAGCGCCGAGACATACACGCCACTTTACGCCCGCACAGAATCGTAGACGTCTTCAAGTTATACTTGAGATGGCTAGAAACCGCCCACTGCAGTGTATGTCTCCCGAGAGTTCGGACACTGAGTATTCCTCAAAGACGCAGGGGTCCATCACCATTGATGGGCCACCGATGGAGGAGACCCACGATTGTGCACGTAGTTCGCTCCAAGGTTTAGAAGAAGTCGTCATCATCCATCTCAGCTCTGACTCAGAGGATGATGTAGAGATAGAGTGATCCCATTGTATTGGATTTCCTTCAAAGACACATCGCTTGTGAGCGTGTCTTATACAATGCATGTTCTTTGTTACTAAATCTTTTGCTTGAGCTGCGTCATTTCTCTTGCAATCATTTGTTTTTAGAATACCAGTATGTTTCTGTTTGTAGGGGAATTTGGATCCATTGATAAAAGTCCAAGCATGCTGCTTAGTTTTATGTTTGAGCCTTGCAGATGGATGCGACTCCTACAAACCTGTGGCACGAGGAGACTATTCTGGAAACGCCAAACACCGATGATTCAACGCAACCGCCCATTGCAGGTGAAGGTGATGGTGAAGAAGAGGGAGACGCAATGGAGGAGGACGTTCTGGATGACCTATTGCTGGCCAATGATAAAGACTTGTTGGAAGACGATCTTCGACAATATCACAAGGTGGACTCCGTGAATACCATTGCTTCATTGAGGATGAAGCCACCTCACCTCTTTCGACTCCAAATCCCGCTTTGCCGAATGGTTCCCATACCCATGGTGAGACCTACCCTCTCGTGTGATCTTGATTTCCTGGAGCATGAGTTCAGCAAGGGTTACAGAGAAGGAGCGGCAGTTTTCTACGTCACTACTACAGATGAGGCTGGAGAAAGCTCACAGTTCACAAAAGAGGAGATAGCGAAGTGGGATCCATTGTGGAAGTCAAAAAATGACGCCTTCAATGCTAGTGTCGAATCCAAACCCGAGTTGAGGTTTTTGAAGAACATTAAATTCTATGTTTGTGATGGTAATCACAGACTAATCTCGTGGATGAGTTACATTACCAAAAAACACTCGAAAGACGAGGAGTGGCATTACGCAGTGGATTCCATTGTACTAGATACCAAGGGCAAGACCGAGCTAGTCATGCATGTCATGCATGACATTAACAAGTAAGTGTGTAATCTCCCTCTTTGGAATTCTAATGCCTCAGTTGATTTCTCAGGGGGGGGGCACTCTGTGACATCCATTTATTTATGTTCAAATTCCATATGTTATCCATTGTTGTTAACTCAACATATCATTTATTTTCTTCACATCCTTTCTTGGAAAATTTATTTGTATGTTGCGTAACACTAAGTGAACATCTTCTTTGTCAACTCTATAACATGCATTTCTTCATATTCAAATTGTTTATGTTTTATGGATTTACCTTCTCAAAGGTCTACATTTTCTTTTTAAAAATAGACACACTTAATACAACGCTATTATTACATACCCTATAGTTGTTAGAAGACATAGAATGGTATTTTAGGACCCTGGAGCATTAAAGGACAAATTATACTGCTTATTTCAAATGTTTTTTAGGCACCCTATCAGTTGATTGCATGTAGTATTTGATTGTTGCCGCTCACTTCAACCCCCAAGTTAGGTTGTTCTTATAGTTTGTGATATGTTGCAGTTTCTGGATACAACAATAACTGAAATCGCTTCTGTGCATATCAGGTCCACGGAAGACTCACACGTGAAGACCAATTTGGTGCACACGTTATACAGGGTTCAAAAATATGGTCTCCTTACTATTGAGCGGTTCAAAGAGATGCTCAGGCCATCGGAGGTCCGACTGTGTGAGGCACACAAAGCTAAAAAGACTTGGTATTCTATACCACTACAAGTCTTCACGTCGTTTGTTTTCAGGGTAAGAATCTTTGTGAATGCTTCTCCCTTCGTTTCTATTGTATTTGTCTGTACCATTTTATTATACAATCATATATGTGTAATTCTTTTCTGTCACACCTTTGCAGCAAGAAATTGCCCAATCAGTAGATGCAGCAGGGCGGAGGTACAATGAGATGACACCGGAGGACGATAGAACTCCTGAGGAACTGGCGCATGCCATGAGATCCGAAGCTCATGAGAAGACCAGTAAACTGAACGTCAAAATGTCTAAGTTGGTTGCGGTGGCGAATCCAGCTAACAAGCAAGGTTTTCTAGATGAGGTGATTTTATGACCTACATCATAAACTGAATCTATTGATGTCATGCAAACCTCAGAATCTAACATCCTCTGCTTTCCTTTTGTTGACCAGATTGAGAAACATTGGAGTTCCAATGAGGTTCCGGAGATGACTCTAGAGAAGCTCCAAATGGTGGCCACTTGCAATACCACGGCAGATCACAAGATCAAATTCCTGAAGTGGTGGAACTCCTCTACACCATCACGTGATGCTAGACGTTTTCCGCCTAGGCCAGTGTCAGAGACACTACTTGGTCCTTTCTTGAACCGTTGTGTTTGGTACGTAGGGATAAGTGATTACCTATTCATGTAATTCAACTTGAAAGCCATCATAGTTCATATTCACTAGGATATTGAGAAATAAGAATTCTTGGAATGTAGTGCATATCATATGATTTTGGTTTTGGCATCTCTTTCTACAGATTGAAGATGCAGTTGTACAATACTTCGAGGAAGTTGTCAAGCAAGACAACATCATCATCAATATGAATGTTCCGCTTCAACCAAAAACCTTACCGGAATACTTGGAAGGGTAGAGGAGGAAAATTTGGGATCACGGGTTCTTGGCTCATCTTAGAGGAGCTAAGTACTTCAAGAAAAGCGACAACTTCAACACTTATGAAGGGTCCCAACAGGCAGTGAAGAGGGTCCTTTATCGGTATGTCTTTAATTGGATAAAAAAATATTCATTTGGAAGTGACTATTTGAATTAAAAATCTCTTGTCATTTGGCTAAAAATACATTGTTGAAGCAGGAAACCTATTAGAGATGAATGAAGGGAAAAAAATAGGGGGTCCTTAGGCTACCTGTAGAACATGCCTCGGATCCGAGGCATGCTCTAGAAGTAGTTGGGGAACCCCCATTTTTGTCCTTTGAAAGGTCCACAATTTAATTTTTTGATCTTCTATTTCTTGAGACATAAGAAATGTTGCTTTGAAGCACATGTACACGAGATTGAAATTCTTCTTCTGTCCATTTTGATTTTTACAATTCGTGCTTACCATTCTTTGTTTATCATGATGCAGCTACTTCAAGTTTGAACTGGAAGGAAAAGGAGCCATCCAGAGGGCAGACCTTCCTCCATTCCTTTCGGTCTTCCTAGATCGCAATTCCGCAAGTTCCATGTACACGGCAAATCAGCTCAAAACATTTATCACGGCTCATCTAAATGGCGGTGGATGGTACATTGATTGCCCTATATCGTACACGCATCCATCGGAGGTACAACTCCGCGATTCCTTGAAGGACATTGGAGCGGTGGACATGGATGTCGATGAGTTTGCGGGCCTCACCGAAGATCAAAGGAGCAAGGCAATTGAAAGGAGGAACAACGCTGACAAGAAGAAAGCGGATCGTCTACAAATTGCTTTGGATAACAAGCAAAAAAAGGAGGTAGAGCGTTTGGCAAAGATAGAAGAGAAGGAGAAGGAAAAGCAGAAGGAGAAGGAGGAGAAAGCAAAGGCAAAGGGGAAGAAAAAAGATGATGGTGATATCGTCGTTCCTACATCATCAGCGGTCGATCAGAGCTCGCAGTTGGTGCAGGGAAGTCAGAGTGGGATGAAGAGGAAGGCTGTGCTTGCCGAGTGGACGGAGGATATGGTGACACAAGGCACGCAAGTGGTTATATTAGATGATGACGACGTCAAGTCGGAGGAACTAATCTTGAATGTATCCATTGTTGACATCATGGACAATTTGGAGAGTTCACCACCTAATTCTTATATTGAGGTCATGGACTTCATTCGAAAGGTGTGTGGCAACATGAAGTTCTGTTTGTAACTTCATAGGATTTCTTGATGAACAAATAGTTTCATTTTTTATCTTCTAATAACATGTACAATCACTGGACTGTAGGCAAATGCAGGAAAACCTCGTTCATTGAACGGCAGGGTGAGCCAAGAGCCTTTGGTGGATCTTATTATTTTTGATTGCCAAGAGAACCTGCCCGTACCACTCATCTCTGAAAAGCATGTTCCGGCATGGAACTCAGACCCAACATGTGTAGGAATGCAAAATGCATTTCACTTCGCCGAGGAGAGCTTACAAGACAACGGCTGTATTCTTGTATTTCACTCATACAGCCTTCAATCGCGGCGTATGTTTGCGGGACTGAAGAACGTCTTCAAGAAGTTGGTGCTGAAGAAAGAGTGGTTGGCATTCAATCAATTGGACCTAGCGTCGGGTATTACACTTGGTCAGACGGTAAGTTTTTCTAAATGTATAGCGCGCATGTCATTTGGTTTAGCGGCATTCTCCCTTGCACTAAACCATTTTTTGCCTTTTTGCAGACTGTGAAGTTCGGAGTCACCCTTTTTGTGAAGAATTTGGGTGAGGAAAAAAAATCAGCCTTCACATTCAGGCAGACTGAGGCCATGACGAAAGCAAAGTGGAATCTTCAGAGGAAGGACATGGTCATCAATTATATCACCGAGGAGACAATGTTAGTCAACAAGGAATCAAAAAAGCCTTGGCGCGGGCCGCGAGAGAAAGATGCAAGGTTCCTACAATTTTTCATCGAAGGTTGCTCGGATGAAGAAGATGTAGTTTTGGACTGCACCACTGCTACAGGTGATTTAATACTTTGAAATGAGAGTCCTAAATTAAAATGTTTGTGTGTATGTAAAATCTGTGAACTTCTAATGCTCGCATGGTTGTACTATAGGTGCATCGATTCTTGCATGTCGTGGCACTGGACGGCATATTGTGGCTTTGGAGGAGGATGAGAATATCTTCAAGGGGGTTCTCTTGCCAATGAAAAAAGCCGCTCCAGTGCAAGAAATGACAGAAGCTCCAGCAGAAGTTTTTGCCGCTCTTGATCTGGATGCCGTGCACGTGGAACCAATGGTGTTTACACGCAACATTAGACCTAGTAAGTAAGTTTCACTTTTGGAAGACATGTAGATTTTTGTATTCAACAAGTATTGCATTTCATAAATCAATATGACTAACGTTGCATTGTTTGTTTTTGAAGGAACAAAGGAGTGATGGATGAACATTGTGTGAAGAAGATCAGAAGACTTATTTTGAGTCCCGAGAAGTCTTACGATCTTCCAATGTATGCCGAGAAGATGGCATCACAGTATGAACGACATGGTTGTAGAGAGCCTAAGCCTTCCAAACCCAAGTATGCTGCAAACGTAGTTCATTTTTTAGACGTTTCAGCTTCTGAAGGTGAAGAGACTCCAGAGTCATCCTCCAATGAGGTTTCTATGGCCAACTCCACCGCCACTTAGACTCATAAGATTGACATATCTTATGAGTTGAATTATGTGGATTGATTTCTATGTGGATTTGATTTTGTGTGTTTTATGGCTACAAGCTGCAAGCATTGTGCTTCTTGTTTGATATTCAATGTACATGAGAAATGAAGTAAAGAAAAATGATCTTCAATGGTAAACAATCAATAGTTGATAAAAAAAAAGATGCTAGATCTTGGGCTCATTCATTTTCCTTCCCATTCTTAGACCACTTCATGTGTGACAACAAATTAATTCTTATTTATGTGAAAAATGTTCTCCACAATAGTGGTAGTGCCTCTAAGAGTCCACAAATGACCCTTAACTTACATACATATAATTATGAATGACATCCACGGTCATAGAACCTCGGTTGACTCCAAGTCCACGGTCATGGGTTAATCACAACTTCCCCCTATCATATACAAATTTTTCCACAAGTTTTCTCATCAAAAAAACTTCCTGCTCACAGGCTCACAGGCTCACAGGCTCCTGCTCCAAGCTCGTACAATAGCAACCCTGTTATTACTACTACTATTGGCGAGGAAAGCTACTAGCTTGTAAATACCATCTATGTTGTGGAAGAATGCTTAATTGTTGTTGCTCCCATTTATCAAATCCTACAATGGTATAATTTGAAAACTTTGATCAATCCCTAAGGTAGTATGGCCTTAAAGCGCCCGTCCTCTTGAAATCGCCCCTATGATTAGCTATTAAATGGACAGAATGTGGTCTTGAAATGGTCATGTGACAACCATTAAATGGTCTGAATATAAAATGAGGCACAATATAGTGTGTAAGGTATCGCTTTTAGATTGAAGCATGAATGGAAAAAAGATATAATTGGATCCATTTTCAAACACACTAACAACTGAACATTTACGCATTTAAAACGGAAGTTGGCAAGCCAACTACTTTTTTGTAAAGAATGCAAAATCTATAAAACAAAACTTACACAAGCAGAAATCAGATATAGACAATGGAAGAACGCATTTAGGATTATACACAATCCTATATTGAAAATCAATACAATCAATTAATGAGACTTAAATAGCCAACTTTCAATTAATAGAATCTAGGGGCCACATTAGAAGATAGTTATAGTGCCAACTTCAATTCTATCAGAATTGTATGCATTCAATAACTTCAACCATCAAAATTGCATTCCAATGAACTCCAACTTTTGAACAAGTGAAGATGACAAAGGCAATGCACGATCAAAACATTTGTTGTTCTTAGAGAAACCAAATGGTTACACTGCACTTCAAATTTCAGTTTTCCATTTCTCATATAGTTGGCATATTGTATACACTACAACAATGGCAGTGTTTTATGATTACAGAATTATGACTAAAGATGACTGCCGACTGCTTGCACTCATATTCTTGAAGGCCAACACTTTGGGGAGAAATATGACTGCAAAATATGACTACCAGTCATTTTTACGCCTTGTACTTCACAAGTGTATACTATACGGCCATTAGGAATATCAAAGTACTTCATAGAGAACGTAGGGAACATGTTTAGGAACATTGAGTTATATTATCAATTATATTTTCATAGTAGTGAATTTTGTTTTGTTTTGGGCAATTCAAGAAAAATACGGGCAATTCTAAAAATAATATAAATAAGCCATCATTTAAAATTTTGAAATCCTAGTTACCTACTTTTTCGGATTTTGAATCCTAGTCACCACTTTTTTAGTGTTTTGAGACCCTAGCCATTATTTTTTAGGGGTTTTAAAACCCTAGCCACCACTTTTTAGGGTTTTGAAACCCTAGCCGTCACTTCTCGTGGTTATTCTTCTTTACCTTCTATTGTCTCTTAACTCTCATTTGTTGTTGCTTTTTGTTGCATCTCAACTCTTGTTTCTTGTTGCTCTTTATTTCATGTTTCTTGCTTCTTATTGTTGCATTTAAATTCTTTTTTTCTTTTGCATTTGAACTCTTTTTTCTTTTTAGTTCTTGTTTTGTAGTTCTTGCTTCTTATTCTTCTTGTTGCATCTATACACTCATTTCTTGTTGTTTCTTATTATGTCTTAGTTGTTGCTTTTTGTTTCTTCTTGTGTCTTAGTTGTTGCTTCTTATTTCCTCTTGTGTCTTAATTGTTACTTCATATTGTGTCTTAGTTGTTGTTTCTTGTTTCTTGTTGTGTCTTAGTTGTTGCTTTTTGTTTCTTGTTTCTTGTTGTGTCTTAGTTGTTGCTTTTTGTTTCTTGTTTCTTGTTGTGTCTTAGTTGTTGCTTCTTGTTTCTTGTTGTGTCTTAGTTGTTGCTTCTTATTTCTTGTTGCATCTTAACTTTTACTTCTTGTTATTTCTTAATACTTATCTTTTTTTTCTTGTTTCCTCCATCATCAATCTTATTCTTCCTATCATAAACTTGAGCTACATATTTTGTATTGTTATAATAAGCCTTTGAAGATTGAGCTTTGTTGTTCAATTACTAAAAATTAACCTCTCATTTCTTTAATTGTATATGCAGGCACCAAAAGTTGAAACAAAGATATTGGAGGCTACTTACAACCCAATGAAGCCATCTTCACATTATTGTAAGGATTGTAGGCCTTATTGGATTGTGTGAATGATTCATTGTGATATATATATTTTGTATTAGTGACTAATAAATGTCAATGAAGATAATTGTATTTGTTCTTGCATTCTCCTTCTTTAATATGATTATCTCTCATACATCTCTAAAATCATATATTATGTATTCATTTTTAATTGCATGAGGCTTTTTATTCAATTGTCAAATCATCTTGATGTATGATAGTTATATATCATGTCCATTTAAAATGCATTAAAAATGTGATTGTAGTTAGTAATATGACTGACGAGAGTCGTATTCAGGGTTGCTAGCAGGCGAGCTTGTGAGCGTGAGCCCATGAACCTGTGAGCCTATGAGCGGGAAAGATTTTTTATTAAAAAAATGTGGGGGACCTATGACCGTGGATATAAGTGTATTTTTTTTTGTGAAGATGTGAGCTCATTCTTCTGAAATTTTACTTACTTACAAACTTAAATGAAATAAAAAATTGCGACAACCAATTGTATTCAACCCAGAAAGGCCATACAGGACGGCAAATGTCTAATGAATGACAAAATAATCTCATATGTAGGACGTAACTGCAACTATTCATCCACATAATTAAAGGTAGGAAAGAGAGATTTTCTACAATACTTTGACTCCCAATAATTATTTTTGGTATTGTTAAAGTAAATGATGTCACACGGTTCCAGAATCATTGATTTCTACGGGACCCTATCCGACGTTCAAGAGTTAATTTTGACAGAAAACATAAAATGAAAAATGTTGAAGGGGAATGAATCATACTAAAGATGTAGCCATAAAACACACAATCAAATCAAATCATACTGTAAATGAATACATAATAATTTGACTCATGAGATATGTCAATCTCATAAATCTAGGTTGTAGTGGACTGAGTTGCAGATGCCAAGCTACTCTCAAACTCTGAAGTCTCTTTTCCCTTTGCTGCCGATTCATCTATAAATTGTAGAACATTAAGAGTATAGGTATCTTTTCTATGTTTTGGTTCTAAGCTACCAAAGTTTGCAAATGCTGATGCTAATTGCTCAGCATAAACTGGGAGATCAAAAGGTTTCTCTGGACTTAGTACTAGTTTGCGTCTCTTCCTCAATGCATCTGTGGACATCAGTTTCTTATGCCTACAAAAAAAACATATAGAATATTAGAGTCACGAAATAGAAGAAGTAGGATGTCAAATAGCACTTGAAAAATATGAAAAACTCACTTACTAGGTTTAGTTCGGCGAGGAAATTTCCGAGGAACCACTGTCATTGCGTCCGAATCTTGTGAAGATGCAGCCGGCAGTGGCAGTTGCGTTTTAGTTATTATCACATCTTCTTCAGTGTTCCTTTTCATAGGTTCAAGGATGCCGTGAAAAACAGTGTTGTCTTCCTCTAAAGCCACTATGTGTCGTCCCGTGCCGCGACATATTGTAATTGATGCATCTACAAATTACAAAATGCAATTCATATCAATGAATCATTATATGAACACATATATGAAAATCTAGTTACTAAAATGAAAACTAACCAGTGGATGCTGTGCAATCGAAAACCAAGTTACCTTCTTCAGTGGTCCCACTATAAGGAATTGGAAGAACCTAGCATCCTTTTCGCGAGGCCCTCGCCATGGAATTTTGGTTAGTGGATTGACCAACATGCTCTCTTCAGTTGTGTAGTTAATTAATGTATCATCCTTGCGTAGGTCTACTTTTGCCTTTTGCATTGCTTGTGATCGCTTCAAAGAGAACCCTGACTTCTCTTTATTACCGAGGTCCTTCACCAAGAGAGTGATTCCAAACTTCAAAGTCTACAGTCACAAAAAAATTATGTATTAGAAAAGAATACAACCATTTGTCAATGCCAGTTTCCATTAAAATTATGAAAATATTTGAAAAACACTAACCGTTTCCGAGTCCTCCACAGTTGAAGTTAAATGCATACGATTGATGCCCAACCATTCCTTCTTCATTACCAGTGAAGGATAAGACTCGTACAATCCTGCAATAATGCCCTTTGAATCGGCACACCACGACTGAAATACTATCATGCAACCATGGTCTTGTAAGTGCATATCTGCAAAGAAGAAGGCCGATTGAATGGCTTCATACTCTGGATCTGAATTCCATGAAGGTATTGCTTTCTCTGGAGAAGATACATCTGGAACAGGTAAATTCTCTTGGCAGTCAAAGAAGATGAGGTCCACTAAAGGTGCTTGGCTCACTTTACCTCCATACATATGGGACTTCCCTGGTGCCAACTGCAAAAACGAATTTATGCAAACAATCAATTATTTATACAACTTTTTTTCAAAGGTCCACAAAAAAAGGATTCATAGTTCTAGACAAAGCATCATGGTTACCTTCTTCAAAAAGGTCGTCACTTTAGTATAGCACTTGGGCACCTTGGACTCCATGTTATCCATCACGTCCACTATAGAGACGTTCAAGATCAATTCCTCTGAAGTGACGTCTGCATCATCACCAAGAACTATGACTTGAGTACCTTGTGTTACGATGTCCTCTGTGAAATCTGGAAGTATCGCCTTCCTCTTCAACCCACTTTGGGATCCACTTTGCATGTGCGAGTTCTGATCAACCGTTGAAGACGCCGGTACTTGTTTATTGCCTTCTTCTTTCTTCTTGCCTTTGCCTTTCCCCTTGCCCTCTTCTTTCTCCTTCTCCTTCTCTGCCAACTTCAGAAGACGCTCCGCTTCTTTCTTCTCCTTGTTCTCACAAATCTCTTGCTCTTTGTTCTCTTTCTTCTTGTCAGCAACCATTCTCCTTGCAATTGCTTTCTTCTTCTGTTGATCAGTATAGTTGTTGAATTCGGGAACCTCCAAGTCAATGACGCCAAGACCATCTAGTGATTTCCGAAGTTCTACTTCTGATGAATGAGTAATGGCAACGGACAATCTAGATACCACGCACCACCACTCAAATGAGCCGTCGTGAATGTCTTCAGTTGGCTTGACGTGAACATGCACTCTTTAGAACTCCGGTCCAATCATGTGGTTAGAAATGGAGGAAGATCCTCCAACGCTATATTCAAAATTTTGGGAGTTTAGGACTCTCCCAAAATAATATTGTCTCGAGATTTTGAATACCAATACGAATGGATGTTTTGTATATAATTTAGGTTGACAAATATTAGACATACTAATTTTTTAATGTATTTTCCATTAAAATGAGAATGTAGTGACATACAAAGTCTCTAATTCGAACATTAGGTCAAATTTCAAGCACCAATGCTAACATTAATATACAGAAAATCTTTACTTTTTGAACACGAAGTCATGAGCTTTGAAGTTGGTTGTAAAGGATGGTTCATGTCATTCAAACGGTCCGAGTTCAATTCCCATTGAATATGAATAAGCGGTTGAGGGAGAGGCATGACTTGGTGCTGCCTAATGACCTATGCATGCAGTTAGGAAAGTTGTAACAATCAATCGGCCCCCTATCCGAATTGTGACAATTACTTAACACAATTATCAAACACATAGTCATTAGAACCACTACCCATTTTTTCCAGTTGCTTCAAATTATCAATAATATTCGTCATAGATATTATAACATAAGTGCATCAACAAAAATAAATTAAAACATAGAAAAAAAATAAAACTCAAATGTACTTAGAAGCAATTTATTATAATTGAAATTGAATACTCTTGTTTTGTAAAAACAAAAGCTACATTTCAAAGCATATAAACAATACCAAACTATAAATCCAAACCAACAAAATTAAAGTATATGCCATCTACTGCAATATATAAATTCCATCCATTACACACAATATGTAGATGGGAAATACAAAATAAAGCATACCACATATACCCTTATGTACATATGGCTTCTCAATTATAGGAAGTCAAGCTCTCGTTAATGACTTCAATTTGTATAGCAGGGATCTTGATCATGCACTCCTGAGTGTCTTTCTTGATCCTCGACTTCCATGCTGTCATAAGAGCATCAGTGTGTTGCCAAACAGAAGGTTCAGTTTCATCGACCTTCCAACGCAAACCTCTTTCGTTGTCCCATCCGGTGTAGAAATCTATAACATCTTGATTCCTTGATGTTGGACGGAAGTATTGAATATGGACACAATTCGGATTTTCTGGGCTGCAGTTCGGATCAGACAATGCCCTTGCAATCCACACCGGATGAGTGTCACCATCTGCGGGGCGAACCGCAACAAAATAGCCTTCAAACAAATCTTGAGCTACCCGAAAGGATGGATTTGGACGACCACTCAACGGCCCAACGTACGGGTCATCTTCCCCAAACTCTTCACGCTCTTCACCATCCTCGTTCAATTCATCCGCTCGATCTGCTACTACTCGTGAAGTTGGCCAAAAACCATCTCTCAAAACACCAAAGGTAGGTAATGGTTCCATCAACGCTGTCTTGACGCCACGCTAGTACCTCACTATGTGCTCGTAACGTCTTAGGTAATCCCTGGTGACGTCTGCATTGCATAAATTGTCCCAATATTTCACGAACCCCGACACACCTTTAACGATGTCATCTAAGCCTTTCATAGGCTTCAACGGAATAGGCAGCGGTTCACCCCGTGGCCACAAACTTCGCCCTTCAACATCTTCTTTCCATACTTTGATGCCTCTTCCGTCTTCTCCTAACCACTCTGCATCAGTGCAAAGAAGTTTGTACTTTATGACAGAGCACCCCGTTGAATCCAGGTAGAACTTCAACTGATGTGGTTTTGTGTGTCCAACGAGGATGTCATCACCATCAACAAGTGACCCTGCTATAAAACCCTTGAAATCGGGTACTTCTTCAATAAGGTGAGGGATAACGGGGATGGAATCCACATCCATGAACGACTGAAGTCATTAGTGCTGGTATTGTTGAGAAGTTGTCTTTCTTCAAATCCATGCTCCATCTTCCAAACAACGCATCTATGTCGTCATGTGTGTGACCCACAATCATGAAGTTCACGTACACTTCCCGGAAGATTTTGTTTGCAACAAGTAAAGACCAAAAACAGAAAACATATCTATTCTTGTTGTCTCCAGTGGCATTGTCCATCTGCACGTTCAAAATGGGCGGTAGCCGCATGGCTGGAGCTAAAGTATTTGGCAACGGCGGCAATGACACGTTGCACATGTCTGCACCCTCTAGCACAGCCTTAAACAAATTAGTGGACTTTGAATTTTTGAACAACTCTCTAGAAGAAGACTTCGGAACTAACTCTAAATCTCGCAACAACTTTGCCATTGATCCAACGGTATAGTTGGAGTCATGGGAGAAGACATCCAAGCCATAATGCGCATAGTGTACATCTGCATGACCATGTGCAAGCATGCCCGTCACAGAAACTGGTAGCTTCATGAGGCCATGGAGTTCTTTACTCTTGTGAGAGAACACAGGACAAGCGGTTTTCGAGTGATCCATTTTGTCGTGTATGATTGTAAGACATTCATGCGGAGACTTGAATGACAACTCTCGATTGATGTAATATACATCCCTATGGGCACGAGCAATGGTAAGATGCCTATCCAATCTTCTTGCCCATTTCAAAGCAGTTTGAGATCCACTGATAGCACCCTTAACAAGCTCATTTAGCTTGTCACAAGTAGCATACCGAGCAAAATTATCCCTTGACTTCTTCACATCGAATTCTGAGAACTTTGTGGACCTTATTTTACTCAAGTTCGAAGTGGAGATCTCCTTCAATCTGAAAGTCGCATTGGAATCATTGAGTTTCTTCAATTGGTCTTTCCATTGAAATGAGGCCGGAAGAATCTTTGACATGACCTTCGCACCTGCCTTCAAACTTCGGGTGCGATGCGGCATATGATCGGCTTCCCTGTCAAGGATGCACTTTAAAGAAGCTATTGCTTGTAGGGTATGTTCTCTAGGCTTCAACAATCCTGTATTACCGTGATCCCTTGCTTCTCGATCAAGCTTCATGTATTTTGAGTAGCGATAGAATGTAGACTCAGCAACCCCCGCAATAAGCATCCATGCGCGCAAACACACATTTATGCCTTCAATTGTAACCATCTTCCTTCGATGTGCACCTTCATGAATTTGTCTGTGCACATCAGTCTTCATGAAGGCACGGTGTTTAAATGTTGAATTTCTGTACATTCTTTCTCGAAATGCCCGAATTTTCTCCCTCGGGAACGGTTGAACACAATTCTTATTGCAACACACCTTGCTAGACACCATGTTGATTGACTCTTGTGTAAGGAGGTATTTTGCTCTGACAGCAGTTTGACGAGGCGGATTTCGGTTGGCACTTACATAGGGCCTAGCAGATTTGGATGATGGTAGCTTCATTAAACTTGCTTGCAGACGGTTGAATTTGTCTCTCTGTTCATGATCGCGTAAACTAGCACCACGACAGTGCACGAGCTCAATAGGCCAAGCTACTAATGAGAAGACATTTTCTTCAGAAATGTCCACTTCAGAATGTGATTTTGAAATGTGCACTGACACATGAGTGTCTCCAAGAGGTCCAGTGACACCAAGTACAAGATCTGAATTCACACTATGACAAGTACCTTCTCCAACAAGAACGCCCTCTCCATTATACAAAGTAACAAACCTTGTATTCCATTTTTGTCGAGGAAGCCCTTCACACTCAAGAACGCCAGCACTCATTTCTTGAAGTACCTGGAGTTCATCGTCTGATGAGTCCATGAGGTCAAGTGGGACATCAACGGAGCCCATATTATCTGTAAACATAAACCACAATCCGAATAGAAAATTAATAGATGAAGAAAGACCTATCAAATTTTATTTAATGTAATTTATTAATTTATGTAAATGCAGTTTAGGGCAGACCTCCCTAAAATGCACAACTAGACAAACAAAGTTCTAGATCAATGAAGACCAATCTGATCGAAATTAATGATCATTGTACGGCTAACAACCCTTATCTGCTTCACAGTAGTGTGAAGTTTTCTGAACACAGATGGCGTAGACCTCATTCATTTTCTTAATCTGTCAATATCAATGGTGTGGCGGTTTTAGACGAATAGCATGACCACTTTGTCAGATTTTAGAAACTAAATAAGACATCCCCTCATATTTTCTTTCTTAAGTACAAAAATTGTGGCATTTCAATTTAGGACGAACCTACCTAAACTGCATGAACATAGTGTGAAATATTTCAGACTCGACATGTTGAAACCCTATAAATTGAACATGGAAGAAGTGTATTTTAGGGCGGACCTCCCTAAACTGCATGACCGGTAAAAACTGCGTGAAGGTTGTCGAAGTCCTTTCCAAATTGAACAAGAACCTGCTTTGTTCACTGTTGTGCAAGTAATGAAACTGTTGCAATGCAATTTAGGGCGGACCGTCCTAAAGTGTATGTCCGGACTCTCTGTGTATTGAAGATATAGCAATATCCACCTAGTTAATGCTTCTAAAACATTTAGGTTTGTCAGTATGTAGTTTAGGACGGACCGCCTTAAATTGCAATGACAGTATATATAGCGTAGTTATAAATTGTCTTTATTTCAATGGGTAAATGATGCATTGCAATTTAGGGCGGACCGACCTAAACTGCTCGTCCCACTAGTAAAAACTTTCGCTTATATTGAATATAAATTAAGGCATTGATGCATTTCATTTTAGGGCGGACTGACCTAAAGTGCATATCCAAACTATTGATTTTGTGATTATTTATTAGAAACCCCAACTTATTTAAGTCTTCAGAAAATATTTAGGTTTGTCAATCTGCAATTTAGGGCGGACCGCCCTAAATTGCATGAATAGGGTCAAGGAAATTGGATTCAGTGTTAGTGTATTTTGTTGTCATATTCATAAAATTATTTCTGATCGCAATGCAGTTTAGGTCGGATCGACCTAAACTGCACTTCTTACAAAAACGTAATATGCTCGACATGAAATACAAATCATGACATGGTCTACTTGCGTTTTAGGACGAACTGTCCTAAATTGCACGTCTTCAAAAACATGTAGCCCAAGAAGTTTCTAAATATAGACCCGGATTTTACGGCTACAAACCAGGGTACCTATTCACACCGCAGAAATTGAATTCAGTATGATGACTTAAAACTAAACTTGTACTTGAAAATGTATGAGCACATTGCAAATTCCTCAATACGAAACTGAAATGTACAAGAAGAAGAGGAGAACTTTGTCGAACTTGAAATCTGTTGCGTTACATGACTATGCACAAAGTACTGGAGTGCTAGAAATGTCTGGACAAAGAAAATGCTTTCATCTGTTGGTTGTACGCAAAGCGCACCTTGAACTGCAGAACGCCTCGTCCAACTGTGCCGCGTTTAAAGTCTTCAAACCACAACAAAAGAAAATGACAACAATGAATAACAGAGAGCTTGAACAGGTTCACGATCACAGAAGAAAAGCCAAATGAGAATGAGAATGACACTAACAATCTCAACGCGCATACACAAAGCACCCGGCCACCCGTGCCGGGGGGAGCAAAGTTTTGGCGCGGGGGGGAACGAAGTTTTGGGGCCGCGCCAAAACAAAATGAATTCAAATTTCAAATTTTTTTTCGGGAGATTCGTTTTCCACTTTGTAGCACTTTTTCAGGCCACACGATCTTTGGAAGAAGTTCGTGTAGTCTTTCATTAGAAAAATAGTCGTCCACTTGACAGTGCTTACTTTAGATTCAAGCCTATTTCAGGTGTTTGCAGATTTGCAAAGTCAACTACTGGAATTTTTTTTCACAAATCACAGTGTTGACAAAGCAAATTTTGCGCGCGATTTTTTGTCTAACATTAATGATTTCCAGAAGTAGGTGAGACATTCTCTCCTTCCTTTTCCTTGCCACGCAACAATGCATGTGCAAAGAATGTATTAAACTTTTGTAACTTTGTTGACTTTGCGTTTCAAAAATAAAATCTCTTTGTTTATGAATGTTGGTGTACAAAATGTAAACAACGCTTTAGGGTTTAGGGTTTAGGGTTTTAGGATTTTAGGGTTTTAGGGTTTAAGGGTTTAGGGTTTAGGGTTTGGGGTTCAGGGTCCAGTGTAAAAAATTTGGATTAAATGTTCAACATTTGAAAAAAGAGTACATACATAAACATTGAAAAAACTGGAAAAAAAAAGTTTTAACACTTTGGTATAAACCAAAGCCTTACAAATGAACTTAAAAAAAATTAATTGATACTTCTTCAAATGGGTTTGAGTAGTTAAAAAAATGTAAAAGTCCATGTACTTTTATGGACTGCTCATGCAAAAGTCGTGGACTTCAACCTAATACCAAAGAAAAAAATAGGTACAAGCTTGAAATTCTTTCAAAATCGACTAATCATGATTTCTTGGAATTACTCTTTTTGTTTAAAATAATAGAACATTATGAAAGACATACAATAAATCAATTAGTATCCTTGGCAAAGCCAAAAATATTACCCAAATAATTACCCATTCACTTGGAATCAAAGTTCATCATATTATTAAAATCATAAGTCCCTTTGTAATATCACAAATGCTATCATTAATATTAGAGGCTCGTACTTACTATACTACGTATTCATTGTATCACATATTAGTAGAAATTTGATATATTTGAATAGAATGCATGATAATGATTTTGATAAGTCTTAATAATAATAATTTTAATTATTTTATTAAAATATTTCCAATCATGCATACATAGAAATCATATTTTCAAACAATGTGATATTATTGAAATACAATAGTAGTTCACAATCACCTTTGTAATATCACTTTGTATAGAGGGTGATATTATAGAAATAATATAGTCGTTGCAATTGAAGTGATATTAAAGAGGATCAATATGGTGATATTATAAAGGTAGCAATTCCATTGCTTTTGTTGGTTTTATACTTCTTTTGCATTTCTATGATGTTGTGCTTTTTTGAGCTTTGAGCTTCTCATTTGAATTATGTATTGCTATTACCACATGATTTGAGAAATTTATTAGATTGAATTGATTTTGGATTTCACAACAATTAAATTGTTCACGAAGTTTTTGAGATTTACAAAGTTTTCCTTTAAATATAATAGTATAATAATAAATAAACTATTTTAATTTTTGCTTAGCAAAACAAGCGCCACCTATGTAATATCACATTTTTCAAAATTTGTGATATTATAGAAATACAATGGCTTTTACAATATCAGACCTCTAAACTCTACAAAATTACAAAAGTACGATGGTCATTGAAGAGAGGTGGAAGTTAAAAAATATGAATAGAGTGATATAAAAGAATTGACATTTCATTGCCCTTTTTGGCTTCAAACTTCATTGCACTTTCATAATTTGGTGATTTTTTGAGTTTTAAACTTTTGTGACTTGAATGTTTTATTATTATCAATTGATTTGAAAATTTTGTTAGTTTAAAAAAATAATAATAATTTTTTAATACAATATTATGGCAAATGAGTAGTGCACCAAGCGCCAACCTTTAGTCATTTATAAAATATTAGTATTTAGGGTTTGTATAGTTCAAAGAATATTAGAAAATTGTGAATTCAAAATCTTTAAGCGTCAAATTTATAAAACAGTTATTAGAAAAACAAATTTGATTATCAATGAAGATAGTAATTTTAGAGAATGAGAATAGTTAGAATATTGCATTTTGATCTTGTAAATTTTTTTAATTAATTCAAAACATAACTAATACCCAATATTTCATCAATTTCAAAAATATTTTTATATCTATTTCACTAATAAATATTGGTTAATGCAATGGAAGATGTAAACATATAGAGGATGAGTATGGATTATAGATTAGAAGTGTTAAAAGTCACTGCTAAGTTAAGTTGCAATTTACAATACATCTTTATGTTTTAGAGATTGAATTTTTAAGTCCTTAGGAAATTATAGGTTGTCAATGATTTAAAAAGGGACAATAAATGTTACCATTTTATAGTCACAGTAATTTCTTCTAAACCAAAGACAATTTTTTTGCTCTTAACCAATGAATGTGCTTAGATTTGATATTTTCGTAAACCTCAAAGTTCCATTGTAACTTGAACTGATTTTAGGTAGGCTCTTATGGACTCAATATTCATCTATTTATGATTTTTTGAAACTTCTTGTAGAGATAGAAAATACACTACCTTTTTGAGATTATAAATTTTTTTCAATCACTACGCCATGGGCGCAAAAATTATTGTACAAAAGCTCCTTTTTAAAGTTTGGTGGAGAATCCATCCTCCTAAAAAAGAAATTCAATATATATTTGAATTCTTTTTTATCATAGATTTTGTATAATCATCTACATGGAAAGCTTTCATTCCTCTTCATGAAAGCTCCTTCTTTATTCTTTGAATTTCAGGTTTATCAATAGTTCTTTCTTCTCTTTGCTTGTATAATTGAATCAACTTCATCACTCAACAAAGATGACATGAAGTAGCACTATTGTGATGTGTGCCATTATCATAATTTAAAATTTTTAAAAAGAATTTCACTCCATAAATCTTTGGAATTCAATAAAGAATTTTTATAGTGTAAAGAAGTGATATTTTTGGTATAAATTGAAAGTTCAATGCCCTACATAGTGCAAGGGCTTTGTTTGTGAATGCATTGTGAAAGTTATTTTTGTTTCAAAAATAAAAGATAATTGAATTTAAATCTTTAATTTTTCTAAGCCTTACATTTCAAATGGTAATTCCAAATGCTACAAAATTAGCATGAATACAAAGCACTTGTGCACAAAAGAGTGCAAAGACTTCATACAAGAGGAAACTTTTACTTAGTTCATGATTTAGGGTACAAAAAATAACATTTCAAGATCCTTATTGCTTTCTTTCAAAAAAATTAAGCCAACTTCTAAATATAAATGTATTTTCTATGGCTATGGTATACATGATTTGGTTTTGTCAAGAAAATTAACTAAACTGTTCCACCACCATATCCGAAGCTTCAAAATAGACTGAAAAATGATTGTTGGGATTCAAGTGATTTGCAAACCACTAGATTAGTTTATTATGTTTGTAACCCTAAACCTCACTATTCTTAGCATTAATAATTATATTAAGACCTCAAATTCTCTAATGCTAAAATATGCATGAACTTTGAATTTTTGTATGCTGAGCTGGTCAATGTGAAAATCATTGACTCTGGAACTTTGTGAACTTCAAGAAGACTAAAAATACTTAATATAATAGATGATGTTCAAAATTTTGAGGTTCAAAGTTACAAATAATAAAATTTAATCAACTGACTCCATATATTGAGACCTCAAGTATCTCAATGGTCAAATGTGCATCAATTTCTAATTCTTTGGACATTGAGCTAGTCATCGTCGAAATCATTGATTATGGAACCATGTGTCATCATCTACTTTAACTAGACCTAAAAAACTTATTCGGAGTGAAACTACTATACGATTTTTTTTCTTTTCCACCCTTTATTATGTGGATGAATACTTGCACTTTTGTCCTATACAAAAGATTCCTTCATCACTCCTTAGACGACAAATATATGTTGTGTGTTTATGGATTAACCTTCAAATGACGAGGCAGATGTTTTTTGTCCGATGGATGACAAGAAAACTTCATGCACATGATGGAAGTGCCACTATTCATCCTTCCAATTCTATGTGAAAACAAAAAGGTCATCTATAGTATTTTACTCTTGCAATGAGTATTTCTGCATTATTTTAATCTAACAATTCACACGGTGACAAACCAGTTTTCCAATTTTGTGGGTATTAGCCACAAGTGGGAACTTGATTAGGTATGGTTGGGCATTGGATGAATATGAGGCGGTTACAAGTCGGGTAGGGGGCGGTTTACAAGGCGGGTAGGGGGCAGGTACGAGGCGGATATGGGGCGGGTATGGGGTGGGTACGGGGCAAGTGCAGGGGGGTGCGTGCAGGGCGGGGAGGTTGACGTCAAGTGCTCTTCGTCGTCGCTACTGCCTCTCCTTTTCTTCCAACTCCTCTTCTTCCTCGTTGCTGCTGTTTTGTGCTCCTACTTCGAGTCTTTGTTTCTACTTTGTGCTCATATTTTGCTCCGCCTTCTATTGGGGTTGTGCTTCACTTCTTATTGTTGTCTTTCCTTTCGCTTGCTTCAGCATCATTCATTGAGGTTCACGTCTTTGTTCACTTCATTGTTCACTTCACCAGAAAGGAGGTGTTTGGTGGCGGATTTGCGGATCAGGTCTGCAGGCGACCCAAAGGCCGAGGGACGTTGACGTTAGGGTTAAGAAGCTCACCTGCTTCAGCATCATTCATTGAGGTTCACCTCTTTCTTCACTTCATGTGCATCTGCGTTTGTCAGTTTTGGTCATGCTGAAGCTGCTGATTTTAGTTTGCCAAAGAGGCGGACGTGTTTGGTCAGTTTGCGGTGTGCTTGTGCAGTTTAGGGCATTTGTACACGCCCACCGACTTGACACTGTGAGAAACCGTGAGAAACCATGAGATTTGGTTTTTATGATTGTTTGCCACAAAACTTAGATCAGGATGTGTTTGCATGCAATTCAGAAACGAGGTGTTTGGTGGCGGATTTGCGGATCAGGTCTGCAGGCGACCCAAAGGCCGAGGGACGTTGACGTTAGGGTTAAGAAGCTCATTTGCTTCAGCATCATTCATTGAGGTTCACCTCTTTCTTCACTTCATGTGCATCTACGTCTGTCAGTTTTGGTCATGTTGAAGCTGCTGATTTTAATTTGCCAAAGAAGCGGACGTGTTCGGTCAGTTTGTGGTGTGCTTGTGCAGTTTAGGGCATTTGTACAAGCCCACCGACTTGACACTGTGAAACCGTGAGAAACCGTGAGATTTGGTTATTATGATTGTTTGCCACAAAACGTGAGATCAGGGTGTGTCTGCATGGGTTTCATTTTTATTTATAGAATGTTGGAAAACAATTGGGAGCACTGGTTTCAATTGCATCTGGATGTTGCAATTCTGTTGAACTTGGGGACGAATCAATTACCTGTCTCCCAAATTACATGTGACTAATTAGTTGCAATTGTACTTTTCTTGTTTTCTCACTCCTTGTTTTGCACTCTTGGATTTGCAGCAGTGTGATTTGGATACGTTTGTGGTAGCAGCTTTGAGGATTTTTTCATTTGTGGAAGGAGACAAGTATCAAAAACCTATCATTGTGTTATTTGGCAGGTCAGGACTTCTGCATTGGATGTTAATAAATGGTTCAGGTTTAAGGGTTTAAGGATTTAGGGTTTAGGGTTTAGGATTTGAGGTTTAGGGTTTAGGGTTCTAATTATCATGCTTTACAGTTGAAGAACGTGTTAACCCTCGCATAGAATTTGACGGATATGACCATGATATCTCCGGGTCTTAGGCGGGTATCACCTAGATATCCCTGGGTATCAAGCGGGTATTGAGTGCAAAGTCAGAAATAGAACGTCTGCAATTTAGGGCGGACCGTCCTAAATTGCATTTCTGTAGATCATGAGAATTGATCAATCCTATATATATGCTACGCTGAGAAATCAAAAATGTAGTCTATGTGCAATTTAGTGCGGACCATCCTAAACTGAATTTTTGTTCATAATGAGAACTGATCAATTCTACATATAAGCTACGCTAACTCGGTAAGGAATCAAAAATGTAGTCCATACACAATTTAGGGCGGACCGTCCTAAACTGCATTTCTGTAAATCACGAGAATTGATGAACCCTATGCATATGCTACGCTGAAAAATAAAAAATATAGTCCATGTGCAAGTTAGGACGGATCGCCCTAAACTGCCTTTCTGTTGATATTTAGAATTGATCAACCCTATATATATGCTACATATAAAAACCGAGAATATAGACCACGCGCAATTTAGGACGGACCGCCCTAAACTGCACTCCAAAGCACTACACTGACGACAGAAGCATAGACATTACCATAAAATGATTAAAGAAATCAGACACATTAAACAATTTCAGTGATGATTGGTAGATAAAATACTTCTAAAACTCAATGCCTCTTCTACTAATTAAACAATAATGCTTACAAACCAAAGAATAATCCCAGCAGTTTAGGGCGGACCGCCCTAATCTGCAGACTAATAGAGAAACATAGGCAGCAAACAGAAGACTACCAAATAAAAAATAAATAAGGGCGCAATCAAAATTGACTTAATAAAGATCAACAAGAAAAATGTGCGTCTACGTCTAGCAACAGTTTAGCTCGGTCCGTCCTAAACCGCAACAATAGACTGAATTGTAGTTGTCTATGCTCAGAATGGAGGAATACATGGATCAACTCAAGGCGCACTTCAAAAGAGTTGAGGATGTCGAAGAAGAAAGTCCAAATGTAGACGAGGATATGATAGAAGGGGAGTTCGAAAATCCAAAAGACGTGGACGCGTGGTGTCTGAAGATGGTGCCCCATACAGACAACATGCACTTCAACATGAAGTACCGAAATTCCAAGGCGTATCTCCCGATCTCATTCGACAAGAAAGTGAAGCGGGTGTTTGCGGAGAAATTCCCAAACATCAAAATTCACTGCGTCACCACGAACAACGCATTTCCAGCGGGCAATCAATACCACTTCACATTACTCTTGAACTCAAAGAAGATTTGGTTCAACATATCGCCATTCTTGGAGAGTCTAGAGCCAACGCCATACAGTTCGGAGATCAAAGAGTTGGAGCGCAAAATAGACAATGGCGAGTACCACAACATGGACGGAAGTCCACTGACAGGAAGCAGACTATGCACGAAGATCACGCTCTTGATGAACTCCTTTGTAGTCATCAAGGAGAAGATGGCAATGCAAAGATCCTTCATGGCTCCACGAACGGTATCCGTGGAGACAGCTGCTCAAGATGAAGGTCAGCCATCAACGGGGAAAAAGGTTGGTGGGTCACAAAGTAAAGGCAAGAAAAACAGGAAGCCCCCACCATCTCCAGTGACAGCACCTCAAAGCAGTCCGCTGGCATCCGGGTCAGCAAGGAAGGCAGTCGAGAGGACATCGGAGCAGTCAAGCGTGGAGTCGACAAGCTATCTTGAAGAAATGAATGTCGTTCCGGAAGCCCTCAAGACGGAGCCGAAGCCAAACTACAAAGATATAAGCGCTCTATACAAGAACTTCTGGGAGAAGTACTCCACCGCGTTTATCTACGGAGTTGGTGAGAAGAAAGAGCTGCCAATTGGAAAATTGAAGGAGGCACCTGCCGAATTCAACATACGCATGAAAGAGGACAAAATTGTTAAAGAAATGCTCCATTATCTTGTCAACATGCCGGACAAGAGCGTGAAGCAGACTCTTTGCATCACACCGGTCTTGCCAAAAGGCAAAAGAGATCCACCTCGATGGGAGGAGGTGATGGACGGAGACTTCTACATCATCAATGGCCAGCACAGCGTAGCTGCAAGCCACTTGATGATGCAAGAGGAAAGCATGGTGAACGAAGAAGTGAAGAAACACTTCAGAACCTGGAAATGCTACGTGGTTTGGTCACTCGATAAGGAGATGTTGAGGACAATCTCCGCATACTATAATCAGACCAACCACTTTCAGCCCGCTACGCCATCTTGGGCAACAAATATCTTGGGAGCAAGGACTGTGTGGGTTTCCATGGGAAGACCGGCACCACCGAAAGGAGACAAAACTGGTGGACCCTCAGAACGAGGCAAAGCCCATACTGCGCTAACGCAAAAGTACAAGGTAAGCATTTTAGGGCGGACCGCCCTAAACTGCATATGCTTACAGTTTTGTACTTGCTCTCTAAGAGAGCTCCTTCTGCAGTGTAGTTTATGATAGGATCACAAGTTAATGAATCTAGTGAATCCTTGTGCAGAGTTTTGAAAAGGCAGTTAATCTCAGATTCGCCATGATTGACGTAAATAAAAGCTTCACGATCTCAAAGAAGAAGGGTGCAGACGAAAAGCTGAAGCTTACAAACGAACTGAAAATAATTTCTGCGCTCGACGACGTTTACGAGGTTTGGAGCGAAGTTATCATCAGTACTGTACACGGGGAGCTCATCGATCCAGAGACAAAGATGAAGTTCAATGAGAAGGAAAACTGGAAACAAGAAAGTTGCGCAATGAGTAGAGACTTCTTTAGGCCCCTTGGAAATCTCAGCTACGACGATATGAAGAGATTGGTGAAGCACATTCTCAATCGCTCCGGACCAAGTCGCCACCACCCATATCTGAAAGTGACAATCAAACCGGTGTCCACGGTCGTACAAGACTGCTACAACGCCAAGGAATGGGTGGAGAGAGTGAAGCGGGAGAAGAAGGTGAAAAAAGAGATTCACCTGATCTGTCCAGAACTCAACTTGTTCAATGCAAGGAATGAGCTCATTCCGGAAAACTGGCGACAGTTCAAGAGGAGCCGCTGCTTCACTAGTGCAACGATGAATCTGTTGCTTGAAAGGCCGGGTGAGGCATATTTTTCGATGACCAAGCAAACCCGAGGGAGAAATAAGATAGCAGCAACCATCGATCCCAAGATAGAGGCCTTCTTCAAAGTCTTTCTGGAAAAGAAGAATCAATTTCGCATTCCTTCGTCGGTTGCACATTTGCATCCTTATAGCATACGTTACAACACACACGAGAACTAGCCGACAGATGTTTGGACGCCGGAGATAGTGAGCTTGATCGGTTTGGGAGTGATCGATTTTCGATCAATTCCCGGAGTGCTGGAGAAGGAGAGCTCCACGATGGAGAAGCCGTTCTTTCTGGAAGTACTAATGTCTCAGCAACAAATGAAGGAACCTTTGCTTGAAGAAGTCGAGACCTGGTTGTTCATCGTCGAGGACGAAATCGACTTATCTCAAGTCCTCGGGTTCGTTGAGAAAAATGAGGTCTTACGCACATATAATTGGAGTTTCTCCGATTACTACCCAGCGAAAAATGAGAGACTTTATGATCTCCCAGCGAATTCGGCAAGGGCGTTGAGGAAAGTACCGCTCATTTTTCTCCAAAGCAGATACCTGCCAACGCAGGTCCGGATTGAACCGGAATTTCGAGCTCCGGATACAATCACTTATAAAGAATCTAAGAGGTACAATGAGCTACCGTTTAGAATGTATATTATGGAGCTGCGAATGGAATTCTACCTTGGGATCATCAAGAAGTTCTGCCATCCGGGGTCAAGCGTATTCTCTGTTTTTGCTGGGAGCAAATTGACATGTGCTGCACTGGTAAGTACATCGCTACAATTTAAGTCGGACCGACCTAAACTACAAACCTGCACTTGACGCTTACTGCTTACTTGTAGTAAATGAACAATTTCTAGATCCTGGTTGCAGTTTAGGGAGGACCACCCTAAAATGCATAGATAGTCTGGAACTCAATGATTAATTGTCATAATAGTCGACGTTATTTTCCTATCCTAGCCTGTGTTCCTTGGATGTTGTTTAGGTCGGACCGTCCTAAATTGCAAGTCAGTAACTCTGAGATTCTGCATGCTGTGTTTGGCTGCAGATGAGCTAGGTAGATGTTTTCGCTGCTGTCCCGGATTGCGAAACAGACATCTGGCAAAATATTGCCACGGTCGGTTTATCGTTGGACAAGGATGACTTCCTCGACTCCTCATATGCTGTTGACGAAGACATTGTATCGACTCAACGTGAGTCATAGTCCAACCCTGATTCGACCAGACCAAGGGGTCGCTCGGAGACTACTGCCTCGCCTGGCCAAAACTGGGGGAAGAGGCGCATGGAGGAAGACGTCGAGGAAGATGAAAATGAGGAGGAAGAGGATGACTTTGACGTAGAAGACATTGCGGTGGATTACGACGTGTTTGACGAAATCACCACGTGAGGTGCTCGTGCATCGCAGACCAATTTAGGGTCGTCAAGCTCAACAGGGCTGTAGAACATGGCAGTCCAACCTGTTGATGCTGAAACTCCGGTTTCCAGAACTAGGCCTGCTAAGAAAAAGAAGGTGGACCATATGCAGGCCTTGTCGATGTCGTTGGCGGTGGTCTTGAAGCAGCAAGAGGAAATCAGGCGCGAACAAAAGAAAGACGGGAGGAAAATTTAGAGTTCCAAAAGGAATCAACTAAAAACTTTGCGGGTCTAGCGCAGGCCTTCCTAGAGGAACAAAGGTTGAATAGGGAGGAGCGTGAGCATAATCGGGTAATGTGGCAAGCGTACTTGGACAGAAATCAAGCCCAACCTGTTGCCACGCTTCCACCACCAACAGCTTCGCAGCAGCTCTTCATCGGAAACAACCCATCAGGATCCAATGATAGTGCTGTCTCCGTTTCGCAAAGGGATGCTGCTGCGCCTCCGCCTCTTCCACCGGGGCCTCCGGATTTTATCCCTCCGCCTATTCCTGTGAGAGAAACATGTGGAGGTCAGAGTTCCTCATCGCCCGAGAACGTCACATCGACCTTGGAGGGCGCACAAGCTGCAAGCGAGGGGATATCCAAGGGAGATCAGCAGTGTGATAGTGGGCAGAACTTGTCTGTGGATCCAAAAGGGGTAGTGCCCGGGAGTACCACCGACGGCGCCAATGATCCACCAACAGGTTGTGCCAAGTAATCACTCAATGTCATTTGTTGTAGCTCGACTCGAGCTGATGTGTATTCTAAAGTTGCATTTGTAGATATAGTGTACAGAGTTTTTTTATGGACACGGAAACTTCTAGTGGACTGAACCATGGAGTTCCAAATTTTGTAATCAATTTTGTATTTTAACACTCATTTGTTGAGGTTGTAATATATTGTTGTCTTACACAACATTCTATCTTAATTCTTCTATTGCAGGGCTTCAGAATGCTTTCAATGTTTGTACAACTCGTGCTTCTTCTGTAGCACCATCAATTCCTGTGTTGGAAAATGAGTTTGTTGCCCTTGATGAAATGTCGGTGCTAGGACCTCCTCAAAGTGAATCGAAGAAGGTAGTTACGACTGACATTCAACCTGAGGTTGAACCTGATGTTCTTGCTGAGTCCTCTCAACAGCATGTATGTTCATTTCCCTATTGTCCACGGGTTCTGGAATTCGTATCATTGTAGTGTCGACAAGAAGAGGAGGTGTAGAATGTTAACTGTCCTCGCTCTATTCCTTTTGACAGCAGGAATCCGGTCCTCCATGTCGTCGTGGAGGGACTTCGGAGGGCGTCGTTCGTCCATTCAGGTCTAGGGTGGCGGACAAGTGGATCAATGTTGTCTTGGACCTAAATGGCATTCTATGTATCTGCGAATATTGGAAGTCCAAGGGATTGTCGCACAAAAAATTGAGAGACTTCTCGCAGCCGCACTCCGCAACTGAGCCTGCGCTAGTTGGAGCTAAGGTTGTGTGGGTGCGGCCTCATTTCTCTAATTTCCTTACAGAGCTTCAAAAATTTGCAACAGTTTCAGTGTGGAGTTCTATGAAGAAGTCTACCACTGAATTGATTTCTCAATATCTTTTCCGAGACGGACTGCTGCCTTCCCAAATACTTGGGCAGGACTCCTGCCAAACACTAAAACAAAGACATAGATCGGGAAGGTTGACCTATTTCAAAGTACCAGGAACGGACAAGGACTTATTCCTCAAAAATCTAGACCGGTTATTTAAAGATAGAAGAGGAAGCTTCTCGTCTGACAATACTGTCATTGTAGATGACAGTCCTGTGAAGCATATAATGAACACGCCTCATAATGTCATACTGCCTGATTCATGGAGTTATAGAGGGAATGGTCTGCGGGACTCCTTTCTTTTCGATGTTTTGCTTCCTTGGTTTCAACGTTTACACATAGCTCGAGACCAAGGTTTGAAGGCATTCAAGGAAAATGGTCCTGGAAGAATTGGGCGACGAATGCTTTGCGACGAAAGGAACTGCAAGGAGTACGAAGTGCTAATGGAAGTAGTTCGCGCTTCCTCTAGTTTGAGTTAGGTCATGGTCTATGGTTTCCTAGGGAAGTGTAGTTCGAGTGCAAGACTAGCGCATTTTAGCTCGGTCCGCCTTAAATTGTATATACTTATTTTTTAATTGATACTGGTAGACTGGTGGATTGAATGAATCCATTCAGAACGTTTAAGCGATATCAGTTTTGTGTGTGATATGTTTGAACTGCTTTGTTCCAGTATGTTGTGTGATCCACTTCATTCGTTTCAACTTGTGCAGTTTAGGTCGGTCCGACCTAAACAGCACATGCTTGGCTTATATATGTGGGAATCCGGAATCCGGAAACAGATCAATAATGCAAGAAGTAGGCGCGAAAAATAGAAAAAAATAAAAAAATAATAGTTAGAGTGTGATTTTTAGACTAGATAACTTGAATTAGGAAATAAGCGTTCTGGCACCACCCATAACTGGAACTTATCCGGATCCGGAATCCGGACTCATCCAGAACACAGGAACCTACCGTATAGGTCCCGTAGCTACGGAAGTAGGATACCGTTGAGACAACGGACCTGTAGCCGTTGTCGTTAAGACCGTAGAGAGATAGTTTAGTACTTAAGCTGTCTTCCTAGGTTTTCCTCTTCCCTTTTCTGTTCTGTGTACCCGAGACTGTTTGTGTGAGTAGTTGAGAGAAAGAGTGGTGAATTAGCGACTGAGGTAGAACTACTTTCCCTTCGTTCTCACTTAGATCTTATGGCATCCGGACCAGTACGGAAGACAGCGGTATCTGCCCGGGTTATCTCTCCGGCCATTCCAGATAGCCCGAAACTACACAAACAGTTAGAGGAGGACTTGACTAGGTTAGGATGTGTCGGTTTACTACACCGACCGTGGAATCTCAAGAGTGAGGAGATGATTCAAGAGCTACTTCACGGTGTTCCGAATCAGTATGAGCTTACTTTGAGAGGACGACCAGTCGCGTGGACCGAGGACATCTGGGCGGATGTTTATCAGTTCCGGAAGAGTGGGAACGGTTTAGCATCGAGGACGGACCATTTTGTAGCCGGGAAGTTCACCGGGACTGCAAACCCTAAGGACGGATTTGCTATCAGCGAGTGTAAGGACGAGAGACATAGGCGGATCCTAGAGTTTCTGATTCCGATCTTATATCCGGAAAAGCCAATGCGGGTTACCATTACGGTGGCCAACACTATCTTTGGGGCTATGGAGAACCGGATAGTGCACTAGGGTAGGATCATAGCCGGGATAGTGGCTAAATTAGCGGATCACGTGACACGAGCTAAGGCGAGTCCAGTTAGCACGTATTTGTTTCATCTGTACCATCAACAGGAACTTTTGAGTGCGGCGGAAATAATTCAGTATGATACCGGAAAGACGCTCTTGTCATACGGACTTTCCGGGGAGGAAGCGGAGGATCCGGTCGAGTCTGAACCGGAGGAACTTTCCGAGGAACGTCTGACTGACCCAAGGACCAAGAAGAGGAAGTCAACCGATCCGGGGTCGAGAATCAAGCCACCGACAATGGAGAGGGGGGAGTCCAGCAAGGGACCTGAGATGGAAACAGAATCCGCATTTTTCAATGCGAGGCTTGAGTGGATACGTGAAGCCAAGGTCCTTCACGATGGATTGTTGGATCTGGTGATAGATACCGCGGAAGTACTGAAGGTGGATCCGGATCAGATCGTGGAAGCTGTCAAGCGACTACCCAAGCCGGAGGATCTGAAGAAGAGGGATGAGCGGATCCAGGAATTGGAGGCAGAACGGAATCTACTCCAGGCCCGGGTGAATTGGGTGGAAGGAGAAATGGTAGCTGCGAAGGAGAAAGAGAAGGAGGCCCTCGCGCTGGTCAAGAATCTAACCGGGGCAGTCAACATCAAAGCCGACATCATCACAAAAGTTGCCTTGTTTGACTCCAAGATGATATCCGAAGGCCACATTACCGGAACCAAGGTAGTTACCATCCTCGTAGACTTCACCGCGAGAATAGAGCGAGTTTTTAAGGAGATCCAGAAGTTGTTGGCGGCCATCGACCCAAACCATGCGATGGATTTCTCCACCTTTCCGGAACTTCCTTTTGTCGCAAGTACCCCAGGAAAGCCAGTGGCGGATCAGGCAACCCGGATGGAGGGCCTGAGGGGGATACTCACACCAGCCGAGCCTTCCGCCAGTAAGATACGGATGACGGAGTTGAATTTGAGGCCAGCCTCGGAACCGGAACCGGAGTCTAGCGCGAAATCGGTTCCGGTGCCATCTAAGTTCTCAACTCCAGAAGTTCCCAAGGCACAAACAATGCCAAATTTGATGGCCGGATCCTTCAAGGTTCCGGGACAGCAGGTTAGGGGAGATCTCATCAACCGGATTGGTGGGATGACAAATCCGTCTCGGACCAATCCGAAAGGATTTGTGCACATGCAAGAGACCACGCCGGAGAAAGGAAGCGAACCCGCGACGTTGGAGGATACAACACCAGAGAAGGAGAAGGAAGTCCAAGTTATTGAAGATTCGGATGAGGAGAGTGCCTACTCCACTTCCGGAACCGAAGACGACAGCGATCCGTCTCCAACAATGCGCCATATCCAGACTCGGGCCACAGCAAAAACTACGCCAACCAAGAACACGAAGGGGACGCCTACCAACCAAGCGGGAGTCGTTCAAAGAAAGGACAGAAGCCAAGACATTAGGATTGGTAGGAGGAGAAGTATAGGATCCGGAATGGGGTTCCGAGCTTGGACCCGGTTTCCGGAATTTTAGGCGGATAGTAAGGAAATCCGATTATCTCGGACGGCTGTTAGCAATCTGTCCGGATATCCCGGGGGGTTCAGGGATTAGTGGCTTGGATTTCCGGGTTTCCTTTTCCGGCTTTTAGGAGTTGACTTTGGGGTTTTGTGTTAGTATTTTAAGGGCAGGTAAGTTAGTTGTCTGCCATTCCATCCTACTCCATTGGATTTTAGTACTTTCACATATGTATTACAATTCTCTTTTCTTAATCTAAGTCAGCCAGGGTGCTTCTAGTTGCGCTTTTGCTTAGATAGGGTCTTTTGGCTGAGTGTATGCATGGGGGTGTGACCTGGTACTGGAAAAAGAGGAGGGAAGGAGAGAAGGAATCCGAATCTTGAGCTACGGATCGTCTGGGGGTGGAGCTAGTGAGAAGGAATGCAAAGCTGAGTAAGGGAGTGCAAGTGCAACGTGCTTTTAAACTGCCGGAACAGCAATTTGGAATAGAGGGTAGAGGTCCGTGCGAGTCCGGAACCAGGAGGGTTCTGTGCGGAGTTAAGCAACCGCCAAAGGAAAGGATCTCCCGCTACTTCGGAAAGTCTGCCAACCTCCCCCTTGGTAAATTGTCTTCTCCTTGAGATTCTATTCTTTTGGGTCTATAAGTTCTGATCCGTCGTTGTAGTAAGAGAGGTGTGAAAAGTGCTCTGTATGACCTGATTCCGGATCGGCCAATCCGGAAACTGTGAGAGAATACTCCTCCCTCCTCCTACAGCTGTGTTGTCTTGGGTGTGTTGTTTAGTAGATTTAGAGTACAGAGAGGATAATTATACAAGTGGTGAGTCCCCACCCCTTTCTAGATCAAGGGCGGACCCTCTGAGGGTAAAACAGAGGCAACAAAACCAGTGACAGAAGAGAGACGGAACTCAGATCCGGGGGTGTCCGGATCCGGAACGGAATCCGGAATGTACTAAGTTTCCGGAACAAGATAGGGTAAGTGAAATAAGAGAGATTAAGTGAGTAGTCACAACCCGGATACTTCTCATTCAATCGATATCGTACTAGAAGTTCCCTGGACCGATAATTCGTGTCATCTTGCAACAATTTGCTGTTGTTAGGATACTTACGGCTAACTGCACGTACAACAATATACATGTCAAAGTTCTTTTGAGCTTTTTGCTGGGTGTTGTCTTTTGTTTTAGTTCTTATATTATTAGGTCTGTGTATTGCGCGGCAGTGTTTTCTCAATTTGAATTATGTTCTTCTTCAATCTGTGGCTTTCTTTGCTTGATAGATGATGAGAACTTTGGAGGCCCATGTTCCGAAAGGTGGATTTGCTTGTGCAGCTTCTGCTGACTCCATCTTAGACTTTGGACAATACATCATTCTCAGCACTGGAAATTTACTGTGTTCGGCCGCTACTACAAATTCCACCATGGATTTCTCGACGAAGCCTATTGAGGACAACGTGGTCGACAGTCCTCCGAGTGGTAGGACGCGTCCGCGGCTTTCTTGTTCCTCGTCGCCACTGCGATCCGTTGGCCAACGTGCTTTGTTGTCTACTTCTGATCGAATGACTCAAAGAAAGCTTTACGGGGAAGAAGATTGTCCATACATTGGAACAAATGTGACTTTAGGCATTCCAAGTGAGATTTGCCAAGTGCGTCCAGATATTGCTTCCTCTCTTTCCCGCCTTCCTCCACTGACGGAAGGTGTCCAAACGAAGCGATCTCGGAGCTCTTCCATGTATATTGCAGAGGCGACCACACCGGAGGTTCCACTACCTCCAATTCATAGACGTAGATACTTGAATGTTCCAAAACGTCAACGCTCAAGTCTTAGTGGAGAGTCCCGACTAGAAGGGAGTCGTCGTTTATGGGATGCTGCGGAAGAAAGGTCCTTGGAGAAGCAAAGGTGGGACATCATTCGAGAGCGGTCCGCAATTTGTACTGGGTATAGTAGAGGACCGGAAATATTGAAGGCATATGAGAAGTTGAAGAGTATGTCACAGTAGTAAAGCACATTGGGTTGAAGTACACTAGACCCTTGTACTTTTGAGGTCACGGTGCAAAATTGGTACTAAACATGATTTTGTACTTAATATTACTCATATAAAAAATTGTTTTTTTGGACACTTATGTTCATTTTCTATAGCCTATAGGTGTTAGTTAGCTAAGAGTATAGTTAAATTCATTGAAAAACTTAATGAAAGCTATGAAAAAAGTACTTTTGTACATGACTACCAAAATGTCACAGTACTAAAAATTACGTTAAAGTACTTATTCGGAGGCCATACAGAACTCTTTTTCTTACTTTTCTTTCTTCACATGAAACATGGAATGCGGATTTATCCAAGTCTTCATTCACATTCCTAATTACATCTCATATTTGGCAATGAAGTACAAAACAAGACCTGATTTTTTGGAAAGCCAAAACTTGTTCGAAAATACCATTTTCTGTAAATCAGTTTCTGGATTCTAGATGCCTTCAACGTCTCACAGGATGGCTACACGTCAAATTTTGGAATTACTATTTTCTCCGCATAATAATTTTGTGCCCCTCCCTTTGTCTTTTGAGTACAAAAGTATTTTTAGTGTATTAAAAGTACTTCTGAGAAATATTCCCTCATTACTGCCGCCGCCACGGAATTCGGGAAGTACTATTTTCAGGGAGCACTGACTGTGGATGAGGGCAAATTTTGCGCGCAATACGTCGCCGTCGTCTCTCAACTCATTCCCGTCTCCCTCAACGAATCTTTCTCGTTGCATGGTTGCTCTCCGAACACTTCCTCGTTTTGTCGCTCTTCGTTCTTGCTTCTTGAGTATGCTCTGTCAGATTGCACACAGCATCAATACTTGTGCATGATGTCAAAATCCAACCAGCGCCCTGTTCTTGTCCAGAAATTAATCACCTCTTACTTTCCCACACGTGAGGTGTCTTTTGATCTTCTCTCTGTATCAACAGCTGAAGTAGGTTCTGTTTTGTCAAAGTATACTAGTGATTCTGGATACGTGTCAGAAACTCCTGTGTCGAAGTAAGGCAAGACTTGCTTTTACTTAGGCCACTGCAACACTGTAGAAGAGTCTCCTCGACGTGCACTTTTTATGAGTCCAACATCTAGTGGTTCCGTTGATAGTTATCCAACTACTAGCTTTGAGTACACACCTTCTTTGTCTAACGTGAGGACTTCACTTGCCGATATGGGTAGCTGTGAATCGATGATGTTTTGACAGTACTTCAATCAAATGAGTTCTCGTCATTAGGTGAGTTTATTAGGGTAATTTTCAAACAACTTCTGATTGCTTTGTTTCCCTTGTATAATCCTTGAATCGAATGAGCTTCACAACTCCTCAACTATGTACTTTGATTCCGCGTAGATGACTAACGACTGTGTTTGTTTCCTCAAACCTTTTCCTTGCTAGGTTCAGTCTAATGGGCAATGTTGCTAAGAGAAAACGTACAAAGCATGGCATTAGTCGTCCCGGTCCAGCTGCTAGGGCCGCCGAGGCTCGTTTGCATGAAGAGGTTACAGAGAATGCAAGAGAGAGGAAGGCTCGTCAAAGAACACGTGACAGAGAGAGACTAGAATTGTCCCAAAGATTAGCGATTGTGCCTCCAGATCCAGATCGCGAGTTGGATGATTACTTACTTGTAAGGGATTTGCATCAGAGATCCCTACGCCTAGCACAGTATATAGTTGAAGAATTGAGAAGTTGTCCCGGTCCATTCAGTAGGAAGGATGTCATGGAGAATGTTTTGCGCCACGACATTGTTTCACCTTTGTTACCTGTGTACTATCCCAGGCCACAATAAGCAAAGGTGATTCATTCCTTCATTGAAAATTTTAAGCATGAACTGCAATTAGTGAAGGTGGCCAACTCTAACGAATTACTAGCTAGGAAGAGTGCTCTACTAGATGCTGCTGTGAGTTTGGGGATTGATGGGGTGAGAATTTTGTCACGGGTTCTGGATACAACAACGGAGAGTATAAACCTTGCTTTGACAAGAAGGGTTTATGCATTTGATGCACAAGATACAGTGCCAAAGCTACGTCTGCAGAGACTCAAGAGAGCAGGTTTATCCGATTACATCAAGCAGTGTGTCGATGCGTGGTGGAACGGTCAGACAAAGGTGTCACCGAACCAAAAGGACGTTATACGGCACAGAGTGGGACGTGTGCAGTGGGTTGAGCCTCATCCAACGCATTACCTTTGTGAGACTCAGGTGAGTTTCATCCTTCAAGTATCCTTCTTCTAGATCTCTGTTTCTGCTTTCTGTACTTGTTCGTTTCTGAGCGTAAACTAGGTCAGACATATAAGAAATAAATGTCCTTCAAATCTAACGTCTGTGTTGGTAACCTAAATGAAAAACTTAGAAGTACCGAACAAAATTGCCCGTAACTTCACTGTATACTTCATGTAGAGACAATTTCTACATTGTACACTTAATACTGTTTTTAAACTAAATAGTACCTTCTTTTTATGATCTAAAATATGAGAACAATCATTGTAAGGATTGAATACTAGTCTTAAATAAAAATCATGAAGTTCAAATAAAACTATAGGACTATAACAACGTTCATAATACTAACTGTATTGTGTTAATAATGAGGTAGTGCTTAATATACTTTGAAACCTGGTACATCCAAAGAAATTAAACGTTCATAACTATCTATGGTTTAATTTAGAGTAAACACTTCACTTAAATAAGTATCTATACGTCAAAACATACTATAGACTTCATAAAAGTATCCCCATCCTAACTCCTCTTAGTTCCCACAATTTAGTTTTTACTTGTACATGCTATATTTTGTACACAAAAAACCTTTCCAGTTGAGTCACTGCCATGAAAATATATCTAGTACAATGGCAATAGAACTTTGTCAACTACTTATACTCTCAGTACTATAAAGTGAAACCAATTACCAATTTAAATAACAACTTGAGTACTAATTCTTTGTTTAAAGTACGTTTTGCATTATAGAACTTCATAGAATATACTTAGTAATTTTCATAAATGTACACATCTAAATGAACAAAGTAGTCATAGTATTCTGTAGTGATTGTAAGGTACAGTCACTGACCTTGAAAAAGTTTTATTTGCTCAAAATGAACTAAAAGGTATTAGAGTATCCTCGTCCCCACTTCCTGTACTATACAAATAAGTATCTATTGTGTACACGAAGATTGTATCTCTTGTGTTCAATACAATTAAAGTATTTAGAGTAGAATTCACATGCTAGTCGGGTACATAATTGTACAAAGATACCTTTCTGCAATATCACTTTTGAAGTTGAAAAACCTTTGTACTTTTCAAGAAGTTTTTTTAATACATTTTGTACTAAATGTCTAGTTGAACAAAGTGCTTATAGTACTCTATAAGTATTATTAGTTCAAAAAGGTTCACACAGTATCTCACAGTTTCACATCTCTGTGGTGCTTTTTTTTTGGCAGACTTGTTTTTTCCTGCACTTCAAAGAAGCACATCCTGAATGTACTGTGCACCAAAGAGCTTTTGAAAGGTTGAAACCATGGTGGGTGAGAAAACTCAAGGAGAGAAATACTTGTTGTTGCATTTATCATGTCGAAATGGATTTTATGAAGGTTGCCTTGAGTAACCTCAGGGATAGACTTAGGGGGTTGCATGCAAGCATAAATTGTGCTTGTGAATGTATGCTCTGTCTAGGCAATGGAGAGGGAGGCTGCCATGTACATGAACATGTTTTCAAGCGAATTACTTTGATGTGGGAAGCATGTGTTTGTCCAAAGGGAGAGTTTGACCTCTGGCATAGGCTAGCATGCCTCATGGGAGATTGTCCTCACTGTGGGTTCCATCTACTAACCTTCTGTGAATTGGAGTTGTGTAGTTCATCTTCATTTACCTTGAAGTGGAAGTGCTTTGAGTACTACCAGGTAGGGGTGGATGCCAACACAGGCAAGGCAAAGAAACGCTTGAAAGAAGTGTTCAAAGAGACTACTGCACATGTTTTTTTGGCATACATGGAGAAGACTGTGACAACTTTTATAACACATAATTTCAGAGCAAGGTGGCAGGATGAGCAATGCCAACTAATGATGGCCAATGTTCCAGAGGGAGTTGTGGTTTCACACATTGACTATGCGGAGAACTACTCTTTTGCCATTCAAAACGAAGTTCAAAGTTTGTACTACTTTAGTACTTCTATCACTATATTGGTTCACATCACCATGTGGAGGGAGGGAGATGAGATCTTCAAGCAAACTCACTTTTATATTTCTGATGATAAGGACCATGACTCAGCATTTGTCCAACATTCTTTGCTTTTACACTGGGATTGGTTGGTGGATTCAGGGTTCTCTCCAGAGGAGCATTGGGTCTTCAGCAACGGTTGCAATGCACAGTTCAAGTGTGCTACAACAATGTATTTTGTAGCTCGGTACCCCATGCTCACTGGAGGATGTATGATGCGTTGGAATTTTTTTGAATCAACTCATGGCAAAGGGGAGTGGGATGGTGCAGAGGCAGTTGTGAAGAGGGCGCTGGCAGTTGAACAAATTCAAAATCCCTTACGTCCATTGCAAAATGCTAATCAAGTGGTGCAATTTTTGGAAGAAAAGTACACAGAGCGTGTTGTCAATTTCTATGCTCAATCCAAGACGTCTTCTCTTTCCAGAGTGTTTTGGCACATTGGAGAGAAGGAGGTGGATCACAACAACAACAGCTTGAAGTGCAACACCATTCCTGGTTCAAAGAGTCTATACTCTATTATGGGATTTTCCATGACGGAGCCTACTCTTCTCAAAACTCGTGCATTATCTTGTTTTTGCATTCCATGTGTTGATGGTGATTGGGATAATTGTGAAAGGTCCTCACATGTGCAACCATGGCAGGTGCAGAGACTAGTACCTGTTAGCATTACTACTCTTCCGGAACAAGTTGAGGAGGTAGATGAAGTGGAGAATTGGCTACACGATGGAGTATCTATAGAGATTGGTGACATGGTTGAAGTTGGAGACAACTTCATGATCCCAGCAGAAGAAGACAATGAAGATGGTGTGCAATTTTACATTCTACAGTGCCAGAGGACAAAGTTTGTATTGCCAGAATCACTTACTTGTCCTTGGGGTGGGATTTTTAATGCTGGAGATGCTGTTATCAGAGGCAAGTACTACAAAAAGTTTGGACGCGGAGACAAGACATACTTGTTTTGTGACAAGGCAGTGGATGCACATGTAGATGCACATCTTGTTCGGGCTTGTAAGTTCCCTATGATTCTGGCCTCACATAGGGTGAAAGGCACCCCTATGTATAAGATGTCTGCTGAATCCCAAAGAATGTGTGAAGATGCATTAAGAGAATGGTAGGCATTCAACGCTAAGTAGGACTACAGTTTTCTATTCTAGAATTTTGTGTTTTTTACAGTATTTTTCGATACTAGAAGTATCTGAATTGTTTTGTGACTTTAGTATTTTAGGTACTATAAGTACCAACGACGCTAGCGTGTGAGCGGGGAGCTTGTGAGCGGGGAGCAGGGAGCTTGTGAGCGAAGAGCATGGAGCCAAAAATTTCCCAATTTTTTTTCCATTTTTTTTTTTGCCAAAAAAATTCAAAAAATTGATTTATTTTGGCTGTTTAGGGTGAATTTGGGACCTATGTCCGTGTACCCCATGACCGTGGATGTATAGATGTTTATGCAAATTTTTAATCTGTTTTTGTAGAAAACTAGGCAATATTGTCTTGTGAACATTGCTGTGGGAACTCTTTACTGTTTTCAGCACTCATGATACTCAGCGTTGCCGTACGAGCAGGAATTTAAAACATTTTGTATTGCAAAGTTTAGGGCAATTAAAAATAACGGCAAAAACTTTAGAGGGTTTAGGGAAGGTATTGGCCAAAATTGATACGTCAGTGGAAATATAGATGGAACTTTTGATGGGAAAATTTGGCATGAGAATTTTGTAATTGTAATATATAAAGAAGAGTTCATTACAACTGAAGTGCATACAGAAACGTGTCTATGCCTATTCTGGAAGTGTGATCATGGCAGCCTGAAGTAGCAACAACTTCAATTCATTGAAGCTACAGCTTGGTGCATGAATAAATTTGTCTTCATTGACATCCATCTTGCAAAAGTACCTGTACAAATAGTACAAGTGTTTGCAATTCACGTACTGTTGTCGACCTCCAATTGCAGAAACTGCCATATTCACAAAGTCTGGGCATGTGCATGTGGGAAATTGGCCCATCGTAACTCTGTATGTATTTCTGTTAGAGTTTGACCCTGTCTCTAACTCCACAATTACACCAAGGCCTGGAAAAGGGAGCAGTGTTACTCCCAAAATTTGTCCTTTAACATTGCCTGTGCTTTCCCACTTGTTCCGTTGCTCGGGAGTAGGCGCATTTGCAATCCTTCGAATTGCTCTGTTGTTCCTCACTGTTGGATACACATCTGAGTTTAGTGGCGGAGGGTTGTCATTCAAAACTGGCTTGAATAGCTTAGACATGTAGAATAGCCGACGTGGTGATAGAATTGGTTGTTCTTGGAGGTGAAATCTGGCATGTTGCAGCAACAAGGTCTCTTTGCGGGTTAAGTTTGTTCCAGAGAGAACAGGCCAAACCTCTGGCACCTCTGGCCAATCTAAAACCCATTTGCGCTTTGTTCCCTTCACGCATCGCTCAATATCATCCCAATAGAACCAAAAATCAGCCACCACCTCTCGCTTACTACCATATTCTTCTTTCCTGCCGCGGTAAGTAGGAGCTGGAGTTCCCTTCTTTCCTTTTGCAATCTTGCTAATGCACTTGATGTTAGACCTGGACTGCTGAGCTTGACATCTTGCGTTGGATTTGTGGTTGATTCTAGCAATGTGCCAGTTGGATGCATCGCAATCGCTTTCAAATGCTACATTCACATGCCCAGAAGTCTTTGCTTGAATTTGCTTACCTTTGTCTGGAGAAGATTGAGAAGCATTCGTGGTGGATCGTGTTTTGACACGGGGTTGGGAAAAATTGATCTTGTCTGGTCTGTGTGAGTCTCCTTCATCACCGATGGGCACATCCAACTTTCTCTTAGTGCTCCCAAAGATTTCTTCTCCTTCCAAGTGTGGCACTCTAATTCCCATGTCCTCTACCCCAGGCAATGTGTTCAGTGCCTGTGCAATTTTTTGGGGGTCTCCGCTTCTTCTTGCAACTCTCAACCTCAACTCCCCTTTTGATGGTCCTGATCCCGCTGCAGAACCTTTCAAGTATGCACGGTAGTTTGTCATTTGCATCCAAGCGCAGATACTGTCGTCACATGTGGCATCGAACAAGCTGTTGCCTCGCTTCCCGGACATTTGTAGCCACTTGTTATGCACCGTTTCGGATAGATTGCATGATGGCAAATCCAACATCTCCTCCAAATTCAATTTCTGAATTTTGTAATCAAAGGGATAACAGAGTTAATAACAAATATTCACCACCGTTGTAACTTGTAGCATCTTCATAAATAATTTTCATTACTTTTATAGTTCTATACGACGAAAGACAAGTACTGACTTTTGATAGTAGAAATCTACTGCTATCGCCGAACACAACACATCTAGCCTAATTAAAAACCCAAACCTAAAATAACTGAAAACAATTATGAAATGCAACTATCAAATCAGATTTAGGGACACAAGTTTAAAGAATCAAGGGGGTCCCCTCCCCACCTCCGACACATGCCTCGGATCCGAGGCACGTACTGGAGGTGGGGAGGGAACCCCTAAGTTTTGTTTCCTAAGAGAGAAAATTTCTCATATTTTATCAAAAAAATTTGAGAGAACTATAATTGTTGCCCCTATTAAAATTTAATTCAGACTCTTCCATTTAGAAAACAGGTAAGGCCTCATCCAATGGACTATTCATGTCTCAAATCGAAGGCATGTTTTCCTACTGTGTGAAGCGTCCCAACTTCTTGATAAATAGAAATAAAATGTTCAACTTAATTAACAAAAAGAAGTTAAGAAAAAGTTCTTTAAGAAGTACAAAGAACATCATCATGCAAAGTGAGGCAGAGATTCCTAAGCATCTAAACACATTTGCGGACAAAATTGACTCACCAAGTCCATGAAGCCTCCCCATTGACGGTATCTGAAATGCCAGAAAGCAAGCCAATGGTCCAGGTGATGTAAGCCTTCTTCGTTGGCCGCACCAGATGACAACCACCAAGACCGTATTGCGAGATAACGGACCTCTGCTTGATCCATATTTTTTGAATCTTTGTATTGCTTGCACAGAGTTAAATGTTGTTGAAATACTTCCTTGATGTACTTTTGTGTGTGCTTGTGAAGAGAGGTACTCCAATGCAATAAGCATGTCCGCTCACGATTCTCCATTTCAACATTGGCAAAACCAGTGCCATACACTATCCACACTACATTCCAATTGGCCATGGCACTATCTGCCATGAATCCCTTGAAGTTGGGGTTTGGTACTCCGTGGCGTTGCATAACCGCGTTTAAGCTCCGCCAAAACTGTACCTGCACTTCGGTATCTTCGGATTGCATATCGCACAGTGCAATCGTCATCACCTTTTTGTAGTTGGTATCATACACGTGGCAAGCCATTAGCCATTGTGGTCCACTCCTTTGCTCGCTTCACGTGGTCAAACATTAACCACGCATTCTGCAGATCCCCATCCGGTTGCATTCGCTTCACAAGGTCGACTCCACTTCCTGGTCCCTCGGTGAGCATCTTGAAAATGTAAACCTTCTCTTTGCCTTGACCTGGGAAGACGCTGTCATGTATGAACTCAAACTTGGACTCCTTTTTCATGGTCATGATGTTGTCAATTACCCCTCCTCGGTTGTTTGAGCGGAAAGAAGAGATGACATTTTGAATACTTGGACTACTCAAGTATTGGAAGCGGTCCATGACCTCTTCCATTTCGTCAGCTTTTAGCATCTGCTTCTCTCCATCTCCATTGTGAAATAGATAGCTTCTGAGGAAGTCCTTACTAGTTGAGAGAGTGATTGCAGAGTTAGTGGCCGTGGGTGTTTTTGCCACTTGTTCTGCAATGAGTCCGTGTATTAGGGTGGTAGAGTCCCTGTACATACCTGTAGCAACCGGGTGGCCATGCTCTCCGAAGTGAATAGCCGCCCTCGTCATTTCAGGGTTTTTAGAATACACAAAATATATCCTAGCCTTGCATGCGCCTAGACACTGGGGAGCCAACTTGCAAACCTTGCACACTAGAGTGGAGTCCTTTGGGGGGGCTTCACCGGGGGCGAAAGGGAACACAGTGTAGCCACTCCACTCAGTTTCGTTTTTCTTCGAAGCTCTCTTCATGTACTTACAATTGGCATTCTCACAAGCAAGATGGCCAGCACAGTAGGACTTACGAAATGTTAGGTTGTCGGAGTTCTGGATATTGGTAGTCACAAGCTTGCACCATGGATGTCCATCGTAGCGCTTGTCCATTCCCTCCAAGTTCTTGGCTCCCGACGAAGATGAAGATGCCCCACAAGGAGGCAATTCAAAGATGACATCTCCGTTGTAAACTGTTGGAAGGAATGGAACTCTTTGGTGCTTCACTGTGCTCAAATCCATAGCGGACAACTCGTTCCAAGAGCGTTGCATACTACCAAGTCTCTTCAGACACTCCATAATGCTTTTCCTGGTTTCAACAGGATGGGGCGGTGGGGGAAGTGAGAATGAGGAATTGGAGAGACTTCTTGACAAGATTCTACATGAGGATTTTAGCATAGTGGGCTGGACAGATGCCATGCGGAATGAATCCTCCTCTCTTTGAGCACTAATATTGGGGGATTCACCTTCAGATTCATTTGACAACTCTATGATTGGATCTAACTTCTCCTCTTTCACAACAAGAAGCTTGGAAGGCATATGTAGCACAGTTGGAACATCTGTCGACGGACTGGGTGACATAGTGTGAGCAGTGACTGGCATATTCACGGTAGAATTATTTGACTGTCGACTTTGGATTTCTGTTGACGCACCTAGCATGGAGAGTGGAAGTCCGTATGCTCCGTAATTTCCTGGACCAAGATACCAACAATGCGTCCCATCATCGTCAGACCTCACAACCGGAACAGATTGAATCACTTCGCCAGTTTCGGACATTTTCTCCTCAACGTAGATGGACGTTTCTACGAACCTAAAACGGACGTGCAGAAGGTGACTAGGAACTCTAGCGTGACCACCATGAACAATTGAGAACACTACAGGTATATCATAACCGTCTACTCTAATGGAAGCCATCTTTGCAGCAAAAGGAGAATGTCAAGGAACAAGGAGAAGCCCAAGCAACCAAGAAGATGAGCTCCACAGCAAAAAGGTATGGGTTCTCAATGATAGTGGTGCATCTTTGGTTTGTCCTATAGCAATCATATGTTAAAACCAATTAGCAAAATCTTAACACCTATTTGGGACATCTTTGATTTAATTTGAAACGATATGGCAGTTGAGTTTGAAGAAAATTAATTAGTTCAAAGGTCATTTCAAATTCTTACGTGACTGCTAAGCACAAGGAACACTCTAACAACATAGTGATGCAGAGAAGTATGCCTCCCAAATAAATATTGGGAACAGTACATTTAGGAATCCAATCAAAATTAATTACTTTAATAATTGAAATGCTCCTTACAAAAGCACTAGCACATATAGCTTGATATGAAGAGGCGAAATTGAATCACAAAGAAATTTTGGTGACAATATATACTGGGATCCACTCAATAGAAATTAGTTTTGTAATGAAAACCGCTCCTTAAAAAAGAACTTGCACAAGGAGGATGACATGAATATGCATAATTACACCCATCAAATTCTATTCCTTAAATTAATGAATGGCATATGTTGAAATTAATAATTATGCTAGGATGCTATTAAATTTACTTTTGGGAAGATGTCATCAAGTAAGGCACAGCGAAATATTAGTGATGATGTGCAATACAGAAAATTTAGTCTCTAATAACATGGGGTACTAATCTGCTAAACAAAAAACTTTGCCAATACAGAGAAATTTTTTATTACCATAATTTGATGACATAGCTAATTTATAAACTACATTTTCACCTTGGATGCCTTCTTCATTTTAAGGTTCTGATTTAGTCAATTAAAATACCCATACCATAATATTGATTATTGTCTATGCAACTAAATGCATACATGGTACACTAAGAAGTTTGTTTATATTCATCCAACAACATTGAAGGCACTTGGTACTTTATTTCATAGATTGTAGGGTAAATTGCATGAAATGAAATCCAAATTTAAAATTCATGGTATAAGAGCCCTTCAAATTCTAGGCAACCATAATTGGCAGAGCTAATTAAATGGGGAGCAATTCATGAATAGAGCAACACTAATAAGGATTTTTGGCACACCATTAGAGGGAAGAACAAATACTTTGTCAGAGTGAATGTTGTGCATTGAGAAAGTAGTTTCACCCTGTCAGGGTTTAATTTTAATGGAATCGGCGGTGCCCTCATGTGTACTGACAGTCCTATTATGGTCAGGGCCAACCTATTAAAAAAGGATTTGACGGCCGACGACGGCACAACCGAACGCGCCCACAAACGAAGCAAATTCGCATGTGTGTTGAACTTGTAGATTCAAATTTTGGCGGCTATTGATAGGAATGCCTGGCCAAATGTATAAGGCTTCATGTGCTTCTTTAGTTTTCATTGTCTTCCAGTTGTTTTCTGTTCTGTGGTATAGTTGAGAGCGACGATGGCGATGCCCTCTCTTTTCCCTTCATGCTTCTAGGATGTGAGGTTAGTGAGGTTGTTTGTATGAGGCCCATACAAAGAAGGAAGAGACGAGGGTCCTTTTATTTTTCTTCAGTTAGAGAGCTAAAGTGGTCGATGATGAAAAGAGGTATACGAGGAGCGCCAAAGTCTGGGGAGACATCGTCTCCAGATCTTCGTAGAGTTCTGCAGTTCGAGAGCGGGAGTATCGTCGGACAAGAGGATGCCCGTGGTGAAAATGTCCAGCTTGTTGGAGAGGCTTCAGCAGATAGTTTGACCTCTGGACGCGGAAAGAACACAGTCGACGTCTCAAATGTAAGCACATCATCTTTGTGTTTTCTTTAAAAACTACTTAGCTCCCTTGGTTTCTTTCCAGTGAAAGAACTGTCTTCACTCTACTCCTCTAAGGAAAGCTTGTAGAGTCATGTGGCCTCCTTGTTTGTTCATGGAACAAAGTTGGAAGGATTGCAATCACATGCAAGTATAATGAAATTCACAATAATAGTTTAGAAGAAGTAACTACAGGGTTCATGGATGTGCTACAGAAGTTCAAGAATAGAGAGACTTCATTCGAAACAACTGTAACTCAAATATCTAGAACAACGATCGTGAAGGAAAACACTGTCAGGTTTTTCTAGAGTAGATTTTAAATGCTAAAATTAGGGACCTTGGATTTACGCACATACACAGTACTGGGTTTCTATGAGAGACCAAATGACAATTTCAAAATAGCCTTGTAAGTGCACCCTGTAGAATCCAAGTAGAATCTACAGCTTGTAAGTTCTAACGCACTTATAAATTTCAACCACATTAGTATTGCACTCTTTTTGTCAATACGAGAATGTTCATGTTGTTATTTCCTATATGGAAAAACTCCAAAGAATGAAACTTACTTTCGTACTAGAATTCAGAAGACCAAAGGTTAGGGTACTATGGCTTGTGAAATTCGAAAAAGCTTTGGCAACAGAGTCGTTTTGAATTTGAATGTCGTTCTCCTTGTGCCCCTCTTTGTCCCTATTTCTTATATCACATGGAAGGTGATTTGAATTTTGTATTGCATTCAAGGTAAGTGTTTGAACATGCAGAAGTTCTCTTTTGGCAACTGTCTTCACTAAAGCTCTATAGAGAGTAATGAAAACAAAAAATTTGTAAATCTCTTACAGTATCCAAGGTGCTAATATGGGGATGACTTGGGGACTAGTCCCTACACTTTGAAGAGTCAATATACTTTCACAACCGTAAACTACAAAAAATAGGATTGTTGATGAGGAGCAGATTTGCACCAGTCGAAATAAAATTCAATATGTGAAAGTTTTTGAACATATTCTCGTGAGCACAGTTTCTTGGGCTCAGTTCAATCTTTTTTTGCATAATGGACGTAAGTGAGAATCTCCAGCTTGTAACTGATCAGAGAACAAGGCCCATTACGATTTAACGCGAACTCTTGGTATTGATCGTGAATGCATACATTTGATCTCCTAGCTAGCTTATGTAAGTTTGGAAACCAGACATTCTGTTTCAAGCATTGCAAGGACCTGTGCATTCAATCGCGCTTGTTGAGGTACTATCATGTGTGAAACAGAGGTAGCTAGCCTCCCAAATTCGATATTCTTGTTGGTTGCTCTATTGGAAATGTGTGGATGTGATCAATTAGGTACTAGCTCGCATGCAGAAATCTCTGTTTACCGACCCCATTCATCTGTAGATTTTTATTCAACTGGCTCATGCATGGGGCGGAACAAGCGGATGGTGTTATGGGTCGGTCGCCGTCTCCCTGCATGTTGGTGAAACCAGGATCCTGATTTCTGAAGTTTGGCAAAAGTAACCGACAGTCAAACCGATTTCTGAAGTTCGGCAAAAGTAACTGGCAGTCAAATTTGGAATCACTTATCAATAAGTTCGGTCGTTCAGTCTGGCCTGGAATGTCATGGACTACATGAATCCACGTCAGTCCACTGTAGAGGCAATCCAGGAATCCAATGTGCATGAAATTAGCCGACTTCACCGAGGAAGCACGCCAAGGATTCACAACGCGGGCGACAAAATTAGAAACCACTGCATTTCCGGCGATGACCTCACGTTCTTGAAGCCTTATCTAGAATTCCGTGGTCCTCCGCGCTCCTCCATGCACATCGTAGTTGGACTCCATGATTGAGAGGGTGTGCACCTCCATTTGTAAACATTCTCACATTGTACCAAAGTCGGTCCGTGAGCAGGTGTGTGAACTGAGCGCTGGGGTCGTGACTGTGATCTGCAGAGTATGACGATGAGGAGCACCAGGAGCCGTGGCCGTGGAGGCATTCAAGAACCCAGTCCACCCGCTGTGCCGGCTCGAGCAAAGGTAACCTTCACCAGATCTGTTGCTTCATGTGACTCGTGAGTCTGGTGCGTGAGTACGATACGTCACGCTTGAGTGTGGCGCGTGATACGTGGAGCTTGAGTGTGTTCGCGAATCGCGCATTGATCCTTGTAGCTTGAAAGTGCTGGGGTCAACCTTTCAGATTCACGCAGTCGGCAAAGATTGAAGTTTGATTTCCTTTTGTTGAACATTGTCGGGAAGATAGAATTCCGTTCCATCGTGAGTGTCAAGAGAATAGGATCGTGCAGTACGGGAGGGGAATCTGTGCGCGCAAAGGGGAAAATTTATAATTCTGAGCTCCTCCCTGTATCTCCATGTACCAGTCCGTCAAGAGAGTCCGCGCCCACAGTGAAGCGTGGATGTGCAGATATAGTGCCGACAACAGGGAGTTTTAAGACAAGTACATTTTTTTTTGAAAATTTGGGGGGTCCAGGTTAGAGTGCTGGGTGGTGCCTCGGATCCGAGGCACCACCCGGCACTCTAACCTGGACCCCCCAAATTTTCAAAAAAAAAGTGAAACATAGTCCTGCAAGCTTCCTGATCATTGGCCAGCTGACTCGCGCGGGCTCTCGCGAGCTCGTGCGGGCTCTCACATTTCTACAGAGCAACCAACAATAAGATCGAATTTATAGCGCGGGTTGAAATAGAATGTGTGGTTTCCAGACCTACATAAGCTAGCTGGGCGATCAAATACCAAGAGTACGCGTTAAATCGTAATGGGCCTTGTTCTCTGATCAGTTACAAGCAGGAGATTTTCACTTACGTCCATCATGCACTCCATTTTTTGAATGAAATCAAGACAAGTCATTTTATTTTGGGAAATTTCTGGGGTCCTGGTCAGTTGGCCAAGTGGTGCCTCGGATCCGAGGCACCACTTGGCCGACTGACCAGGACCCTAGAAATTTCCCATAAAAAAATGTGGAAATTAATTTCATGCATGTGAGTATGTCATTGGTTTTTCTTGGCGCTCGTGACGGTCATGGCGCTCGTGACGCGAGTGGTGTTTGTGACGCCAGTAGCGCTCGTGTCGCGAGTGGCGCTGGTGATTGCAGTGTGGCGCGGGTTCTCAAAATAAGTGAAAAGGTCATTTTTTGTTGCTCTTTAGTAGGTCTAGCGGGGGTGCACTAAATGACCTCTAAAAATTTAGGGATCCAAGGCACCTCCCATGGTTTAGGATTTAGGACCCTAGTACTGCCAAAAAGATTAAGGCATCCTGAATGAAAGACAATATCATGGATGTACATGCATAGAGATGCCTAGTCCAAAATCTTAATTGTCTTTGTTGGAGATGATCTTCACATTTATATTATGTTTTAAGGCTTGCTAGTTTAGATGTTTTTTTATACCCGTTTAAAAATTATATCTAACTCTATCATTGGTGCCTATCTTCAGACAAGACGAGGCCAAGAAAGAGCTTCACCCACAGTGACACCTATTCAGATGCCAGTCAGTGCTGAGGCAGAATCATCTCAGCCTCTTGTACCGTTGCAAGAGACTGAGATGGAGGTGTCAATCGAATCGGAGGACAAGAACATTGTCGGTAATCAACCAGAAGACGAAGAGGTATTGATTACTTTTGATGATGTCCTAGACACTATGAACAACTTCCATGATACATTTGAGACCATTGTGCAGAGTCAAGCGTGTGTTCAAGGACCTCAGAAGCGTACACGCCACCATTCCCCACCATTAGCATCAGTTGAGACGGACAATCCGAAACAACCTTGTCGAACCTTTTCGGAATCCCTACCATCCGAGACTGGTGGCAATCCCTTGGGTATAGAGTTCTGTGACTGCGCGTGTAGTAGTGCCCGGAATGTTGGAGATCCAGTCTGCATCCTTTTCAGCTCAGACTTGAATGATGATGTAGAAATTGACTGACTCTAGTGAGATACAGGGATGTAGTTCTTGAGATAGTTGCATTTCCTTGACATTGTTTTTTCCATGAAATCCCATTACAGGAATGATTGATTGTATTATCTATTGTTTCATTATGGATTTCATCAATTTTTCAATGTCAGTATGTCTCTACATTTATCATGGCTATTTCAAATGTAATACAACTTCTCATGTTTTAAACTTGCAGATGGATGGCACCCCATCAAACTTGTGGCCTGAAGAGACAAATCTCCAGACTCCAACTACAGGAGACTCAATGCAACCAGCCATTGCAGGGGACGGAGAAGGGGAAGATGAGGGTGACATGATGGAAGAAGACGCACCGGTCATTGTGATGGAGGGAGATGACAAAGATTTTTTGGAAGAAGAACTCCGCCAGTACCACAAGGTGGATTCGGTGAAGTCTATAGCGTCCCTTCGAATGAAGCCGGACCACCTTTTCAGAATGAACATCCCACTCTGCCGGATGGTGTCCATGCCCATGGTAAGGCCTATCTTATCATGCGACCTCGAGTTCCTAGAACACGAGTTCAGCAAGGGCTACCGCGACGGGGCAACGGTTTTCTACGTGACAACAACTAACGAGGCCGGAGAGAGCTCCCAATTCACTGAAGGGGAGATGGAGGCATGGGGGCCGCTATGGAAGGAAAAGAATGACGCGTTCAATGCCTACGTGGAATCCGTGCCCGAACTCAGGTTTTTAAAAAACCTGAAGTTCTATATTTGCGATGGAAACCATCGACTCATCTCCTGGATGAAGTACATTGGCAAAACGCATTCCAAGGACATTGGATGGCATTACGTGGTGGATGCCATTGTACTTGACACAAAGAAGAGGACGGAGCTCGTCATGCATGTCATGCATGACATCAACAAGTATGCTTTCTGATACCTTCAAGCCTTTCTTATGTACTTTTGCTTTACATTTTAATTTTTTTTATGTGATTTTTGGATGCTGCAGATACTGTGATGAATCTCACTATGATTAATTGTTTTCCAGATCCACCGAGGATTCTCACGTCAAAACCAACTTGGTTCACACACTCTACAGGGTGCAAAAGTATGGCCTTCTTCCCATTGAGCGTTTTCAAGAGATGTTGAGGCCTTCCGAACTTCGACTGTGTGGGGCACCAAAACCGAAGCCAACGTGGTATTCTATGCCACTACAAGTCTTCACGGCATTTGTATTCAGGGTGAGGATGCTCGGGCTTGTGGAATTTGATGTGTTATATTCTCTTCTATTTTATACTTGCTTTATTTGTATTTGAAGGTGCTATTTTTCACTTGCTTCTGTAGCTAGAGGTTGCGTAGGCTGCAGATGCAGTTGGTCGCAAATACAATGAGATGACAGCACAGGAAGACCGTTCCCCCGTGGAACTAGTGCAAGCGATGCGAGCTGGGGCAAACGAGAAACTCGGGAAACTAAATGTCAAGATGTCTAAGTTGGTGGCGGTAGCCAATCCGGCGAACAAGCCAGGGTTTATTGAGGAGGTACCTCCATCACCTTGATAGCATTCATATGACATTGCGATTAGGAAGTCTGAAACAGTGACTGACTTTATTTTGTTTTTTAATATCAGATTGAGAGACATTGTAGTGCCAATGAAGTGTCAGAGATGACTCTGGAGAAGCTACAAATGGTGGCCACTTGCAACACCACGGCAGAGCACAAGATCAAGTTCTTGAAATGGTGGAACTCATCAACATCATCTCAACATGCCAGGCGATTCCCGCCTAAGCCAGTTTCTGAGACATTACTTGGTCCCTTCTTGAACCGCTGTGTGTGGTATGTTGGGGTAAGTGATAATCTTTGTATAAATTTTTAGACGTCATTGGATTTGGATTTTCTTTCCTTAGAATTTCTAGAGTTCATTTTCTTTCAGTGGATGATAAATTTTTGTTGTTCTATGTTTTCTCAGATCGAGGATGCAGCGGTGAAGTACTTTGACGACGTTGTCTAGCACGACGGCATTGTCATCAATATGAACGTCCCGCTACAGCCGGAGACCTTACAAGAGTACCTGGAGGGATGGAGGAGGAAAATTTGGGATGATGGGTATATGAACTACCTCAGGGGATCAAATTATTTCAAAAAGAGCAACAATTTCAAGAAGCATGAGGGGTCCGAACAAGCAGTGAGAAGGGTGCTCTATCGGTATGTCTTACACCACTTTTGTAAGGATCATTCAAAAATGCTAATTAATTGGGAACCAATTCAATCTTCCAAGACTTCCATAGCCTGCCTTCAAAGTAGCATATAATTTGTTTCCAACTCAGGTTCACTTTATCTTGACTCTCATTTGGTATTTGTGATGGAAATGTCTAGACTAAAACTTCATGTGTCGCTCACTTTTCCTTCAATGTTACATTTTTTTGGGCAATTCAGGTATTTCAAGTTTGAACTTGAGGGAAAAGGTGCAATAAAAAAGGATGACTTCCGAGAATTCCTTAGGAGTTATCTTGATCGCCATTCGGCAACCTGCATGTACACTTCGAGTCAACTCCAAACGTACACTACGGCTCATCTCAACCGTGGGGCGTGGTACCTCGATTGCCCTATTGGATACACGCATCCATCGGAGCAAGCCCTCCGGGATTCTTTGGAGGGAATTAGTGGGGTTGACTTAAATGTCGATGAGTTTGCAAGTCTCAACGCAGTTCAAAAGGCGAAGGCGATTGCCAAGAGGGACAGAGCTGACAGAAAGAAGGCGGCTAAGCTACATTTGGCGCTAGAAATCAAGTCAAAGAGGGAGGCAGACCGCTTGGCAAAGCAAGAGGAGAAGGAGAGGGAGAAATTGAGAGAGAAGGAGGAGAAAACGAAGGCCAAAGGCAAGAAAAAAGATGAGGGCGATACCGGGGTTCCATTGTCTTCAGCAGTTGACCAGAGCTCGCAATTGGTGGAAGGAAGCCACACCAGGATGAAGAGGAAGGCCATACTTCCAGAGTGGACGGAGAATATGCTGACCCAAGGCACACAAGTCCTGGTGATAGACGACGACGATGTCAGAACGGAGGAGCTTATCTTAAACGTGTCCATCATTGATATTATGGAAGATTCTGAGAATTCACCACCAAATCCGTATGTTGAAGTCATGGACTTCATTCAAAAGGTATCGTGAACCTTCAAATGTATTTGAATTTTCCTCTCTTTCAATTTCTACATGAGTTTCTTGTTTCTTGTTCAATCCTCTTGTGACATGGTAAACTTCTTCGTCGCAGGTGAATGCAGGGAAACCGCACTCATTCGACGACAGGGTCACCAGAGATCCTTTGGTGGATCTAATCATCTTCGATTGCCAAGAGAACCTGCCTGTGCCTCTTGTCTCAGAGAAGCGCATTCCCTCGTGGAACGCGGACCTAGCATATGCTGGAATGCAAAATGCATTCCAATTTGCCGAGGAGTATTTACAAGACAACGGTTGGCTCCTAGTGTTTCATTCCTACAGCGTTCAGTCTCGAAGTATGTTTGCAGGGTTGATGAAGATTTTCAAGAACTTGAAGATGAAGAAAGAGTGGTTGGCATTCAACCAATTGGACCTCGCGTCGGGAATAAACCTTGGCAAAATAGTGAGTTCTCTATTTTATTTTTCATGTGATTTTAGGTTTTCTTTTAGATGTGATTCTTGGTTTGATATATGGTGTGATTGTCAATGGCATTCTCCTCTTTAATAATTAATTTTTTGATGCAGACCGTGAAGTTCGGAGTCACTCTTTTCATAAAGGACGTGGGTGGAAAAGTGGCATCACTTTTCCAATTTAGGCAGACCACAGCCATGACCAAAGCAAAGTGGAACCTCCAGAAAAAAGACATGGTTATCAATTACATTACTGAAGAGACCATGATGGTAAACAAGGAAACCAAAGCGCCTTGGCGTGGACCCCGAGAGAAAGATGTGAGGTTCCTACAGTTTTTCATCGAAGGCTGTACCGATGAAGATGATGTAGTTCTCGACTGCACCACTGCTACAGGTATAATACTACTCAGTTTCAAGAAAGAGTTCTAAAATGAATTGCTTATTCTTGTAAAGATGTACTTAAACATTGATCACCACATGCTTCTATTGCAAGGGCGTCCATTATGGCTTGTCGTGGGACGGGCCGCCATATTGTGGCCTTGGAGAAGGACATCGATATCTTCAACATTGTTCTGAAGCCGATGAAGAAAGCCACTCCAATAGAAGGAGTAACTCAAGCTCCAGTGGAAGCTATTGCCGCCCTTGATCTTGATGCCGTACACATCGAACCAATGGTGTTCACACGCATCGTTAGACCTAGTAAGTAAGTTTTGCTTTGTAATGACAACATTTTTTGTTTTGTAATATACGTTGCATACAAAGAATTTCAAGGCCCTAAACCTTCTATGTGTGGTTCTTTAAGGAACGAAGCAGTGAAGGGAATGCATCCAATGAAGAAGATTCGAAGATATATCTTGAGTCCGAAGAAGTCTTACGAACTTCCAGTGTATGCCTAGAAGATGGCGACACAATATGAACAGTATGGTTGTAGAGATCCTAAACCTCGCATCCCGAAGTATGCTGCAAATGTAGTTCATTTTGTAGACGTTTCAGCTTCTGAGGGTGAGGAGACGCCAGAGTCGTCTTCTAGTGAGGTTTCTATGACCGAGTCCACCGCAACTTAGACTCATAAGATTGACAAATCTTATGAGTTGAACTATGTGTATTCCTTTTATGTTTATTTGATTTGTGTGTATTATGGCTACAAATGAGGTGCAATGTACTTCTTGCTTGATACTAAAGTTGCCCTAAAAAATGTTATGAAATATACACCCAGAGAGAAACTATGTCTATTGGACAAGTGTGGGAATTATAGAATTTGGAGTTCATTTACAACTGCAGGATTAGGTACTCTGTAGTGGGGCAAAAATAGAGAAAACAAGGTACACTAAATTATTTATTGCAAATTAGTGAGTAGCGCGAAAAAATGTGATTGGAATAAAAATGGAAAGAAATTATAACTCCTTCCAATGGTAACTCCTACATAGTGGGGAAAAAAATGGAATGCAAATAAATGTTGTCACCTTTAAACAGCGATAGTCATGATATGAAGTAGTGAATAAAATGAGGTCACACTTGCCCTTCTAATGAACACATAGATTTGAATGGGAAGACAAACAAAGCTCAACAATTGAACCACTCTACCTAAACCCCCAACAATAAAATATCACTAGTAGATAACATTGCCTTCCTACATCTTTGACTCATTTAGGTACTTTCACCTTCTTCCAATAGTCCATGTGTGATAAGACACCCTAGCTCTATTTTATGTGCAACAAAAATCCCTTAAATATAGAAGTATCCTTCATAGTCCACAAATGGCACTACATTCCCTAAATTGCTTTTGCTTTTTTAATCCACGGTTATAGAGCCTACAGTCACCCTAAATCCACGGTCATGGGTTCGTTGCCGACCCTCTATTCAACTTTTGATTTTTGCACAAAATTTTTCTTAAAAAAATTCCCACTTACAGGCTCACAGGCTCCTACTCCCAAGCTCACACGCTAGCAACCCTGCTATAAGTACTATAAACACAATGATTTCAGTATTTTGGATACTAATAGTACATTAGTACTTTAATCTGTATACGATTTCAGTATTTTTTGATACTACAAATACACATAATGCAAGATTGCTGGTTGTGAAGCTTTTGTTTGGCTTAACAAAAAAAGAATTCCAGACTGAGCATTTGCTTACATGTACCACTCTGCATTTTCCATTATGATATTTTCAAGAATGTGCTATTTGTGTATTTTCAAGAATATGCTACAAATGTTTTTAAGTTTGAATAGTTAACTGAAAGTACTTAAAATATAAAGTTTATCAATTTCTATAAGGAAATGTATTCTAATAAGTACTACAAGTAAGGAACATTCCACCTCCATACACCTAACTACTAAGTCCAACAACCTCAACACTTTTGCTTATAAAATAAAGTCTATAAAAGGTGAGTGAAAACATTAGAAGCCAACTGGGAGCGAGCGCATTTTAGACAGAACCATATTAGTGGTTCACATTCCGAATTTGAAATACAAAACACTAATATAATCTTGCCCCTCATGTGCTGGCTTCCACTTCGATTCTGGTGGTGTCAAATACCTTTTGAAATTTTATCTCTACACATGATGCTTCCACATTTACAAGCAAAAGAAGGCAATTCTGGATCACAATTGCTGAAATCAATACCATAATCCCATGTTAACCCCTCCTGGGCTTTAATTTTGCGTTTTGAGAAAAACGCAACGTGGTAGAAGTTCTTCCCAGTGCTCTCAATCTTCACAGGTATGTCAATCAGGTTTGCATCTTCACATCTGCACAAGATTGAGCACTACCGATTAAAAAACCCACGTCCTTAAGCAAAAACATTGAACGCTCAATAGGTCATAGTAGATGTCAAACCTGTGATTGAGAAATCTGGCGACATTTCCAAAGTGAGTAGCATCCAAGCACAACGCTGTGTTGTCATTCGCTTTCCTCTCTGTGGCCCAATCAGCATCAAGTTGCAAAGCGTATGATGGACCACCATCAACTACAAGGTTCCTAATCAACATCTCTGCATTAGTCAATATCTCCCCAATCATCTCAAAATACATACGCACCTTTGGGGATAGATTCAGCAGCTCGAATCCCCCATCCCATGTGCGTTGTATGGTAAACTTCTATCGAGTACTTCATCCCCTGCTGAACCACACGATTGCCACATTTAAAATTACACTCTCTAATGAAAGTCCGGCACATGTGACCACTACTTTGCAGAAAATGGTCCTTCAACAATCCACCAGGCTTGTATGCAAACTCACCACCAGTTGCCTTTGTGCATTGACAAGGAACCTCAGCAATCAAGCAATCATCTTTGCCACAAGTACAAAATTCACCATTTCCTAACCCGACAACAGAAGTATTCACTCGGGCACAATCGTGGACCACACTTATGTTCATGTACTTGAAAGAACACATTGGTGAATCATGTGAAGCTACAGGGATTGGGCGCGCCTCCACGCCCCGAGACAAGTCTCCAGTACTGTATAAGTCCCCCTATATGAAACACATTAAGAACGATCCACATTAGTACATAAAACTATTGAAACAAGAAGTTCTGTTGATAAATAAATAGTATCTATTTCAGTAATCTCTAGTATAGAGGCAATTTACAAAGCTTTCCTTGTAAACCTGAAATTCAGCTAATTCAAAATGTGACCACAACTACATATCCAATAAAATAAAATAAAAACTAGGTCTGGAGTGTTTGACGCTTCTTTGAAGAAGCTTTGTCTACCTGTGTAGACAATGTTAAGTTCCCCTGCTGAGACCTGGTAGTCCTTCTGTTTGGAGGTGAAGGGATTGGGTTGGGATCTGTACTGCGGTCTACTACCTCACCATTGCCATCTCTCCCCCCATCCCCTATCTTGTTCAACTCTTTCAAAACACTGTGCTCTGAACTATTCAAATTCTTTGGGGATGTTTGAGCTTCCTTGCCGTCCACTTCCTTCTCTGGGGATGTTTGAGCTTCCTTGTCGTCCACTTCCTTCCGATTCTTCTTCACTTCTTTCTTTTCCCTTTTCTTCTTTTTTGATTTCTTCATTGCAGCTGTCTTTGGGGCCATTTCTTCAACCTTCTACTTCGATTCATCAAATCCAACCTATGGCGGCACTTCCGTTTCTCCGTTTGAACCTGCAAGCTCCACCTGTCGAACGATGACCTCTCCAAGTCCATCGTCACTATTCTTCCCCATTTCACCATCTTTGCCGCCTTCACCCTTTCCTTCACTGGAGTCTCCCTCATTGAAAGCCATCTGCTCCCCTACTTTTCCCTCATCAGAACCATTATCCTCCCCAACATCTCCCTCATCCGTAGCCCTCTCCACCCCAACATTTCCTTCATCAGAACCATTACCCTTACTCACAGAATCTCCTTCATCAACAGCCATCCTCACCCCAACATCTCCCTTGTCAAAATTCCTCCCATTCTTGACATTGCCCTCATTAAAACCAGTCGTGTCCCTAACATCTCCCTCAGTGTTGCACTTCCCCTTCCCCAGAAGTACTTCAGTAACTCCCATCTCCTCCCGTACATCTGCAGTCACTTGTTCATCGAGCTCAAAATTTGAGCCTCTGTGATTTGATGCCATAGTTGTCTCAGGCACCAATCCCTTGATCTCAACCTGTAACCCTACAAGCTCCCTGTCACCAACTTTTGCATGGTCTGCATGCATCCCCTCCCCAGCATCTCCATGTACTACTTCCCACCCCTCTTTTACATCTCCATGTAATGCCTCATTTTCCTCCTCACTTACACCCCTAATTTCACAGAGTGAATTTGCCTCTTGAGGCTGTCCTTGGGATGTCTCGTCATCTAGCGGTTCACATACTAGCCTTGACAACGGAGTTTTAGGAGGAGTGACAAGAATTGTGCCAAAAGAACTACCAAGAGGTGATTTCACGAAGTCTTCAGTGGAAATAGTGGTACCAGAGCTAGAAGGCAAGTTGAGCACCTTCCTTGCGAGCAGGTCATCACTTGACTCAGTTTCTAAACTGAACTCAGGCTCTTCATCCATGTTCAAGGGCTTTTTCGCAATTTTTTTCTTCTTTCTCGATTCCACCTTAACAGCCGGACTGTCCACCTCCCTTCGGCTTCTCTTCTTTTCATTCGGATCAATAGCTTCCTGTGCATGAATGCCTTCTATTTTATACAAACTAGGACGTCCTCAATCGGTAGCCTTCGGTGAGCAAACAGCTTGGCTAGTTGCTCCCTCTGTGAAATTCACTGGAGACTTTGCGGGACAGGCAAATTCCTGGCCTGAAGCTACACAATGAACAACGAATTGCCTTCAGCTAAACTACAAATCCTTTGCTTCATCAAAGAAGAAGAATCACAGAGGCCTAACTTCTACCTCAAAAGAAAAGAGCATGTACATGTAAACAATCACGCATTGTTCTAAACACAAATTCAAAAGAACTCCATCCATTTGAAATAGACGGGCGTAGTACATCTCTATCTTCGGCAAGTTGTAATACTTTATATAGATTCTAATACAAACCAGGCCACTGAGTTAGTTTATAAAGAAATTAGAAAACTAAATAATACTCTAAGTACATTATAATACAAACCAGGATACAAACTGAACACCGTACTATACATTCTGATAGTATTTAAATCCTAGTACTCTGTGAATACAAACCTCATAAAACTCTAATTACATTATAATACAAACCAGGCCACAAACTCAACACCACACTACACATTCAGAAAGTATTTAAATCCTAGTACTCTGTAAATACAAATCTCATAATACTCTAAGTACATTATAGTTCAAACTAGGCCATAAATTCAACAGCGTACTACACATTCAGAAAGTATTTGAATCCTACTAGTACTCTGAATACATAACTCATAATACTTTCAGTACACTCTAATACAAAGCAGGCCACAAACTCAATACAATACTACACATTCAGAAAGTATTGAAATCCTAATACTCTGTGAACACGAAACTTATAATACTCTAAGTACACCCTAATACGAACCATGCCACAAAATGAAACTAATACTACACATTCAAAAAGTATTAAAATCCTAATACTCAGTGAATACAGAACTAATAATACTCTAAGTACATACTAATATGAACTAGTCCACAAACGCAATACTGTAATACACATTCACAAAGTATCAAATTCCTCTAACTCTGAGAATACAAAACTAATTATGTTCTAAGTACATTCTAATACGAAGCAGGCCATTAAGAATGTTTCTAGTAGACAAAAGGAAATTGAAATAATAATACAAAATCAATTTTATTGTAGACCACTTTCATCCTCATTACATAGAGTACATAAAATACAGGGAAACACGAGAAATTATAACTTTCAATATCCAAATATGTTTGATACCAAGTTACCAACCAATTCTATCAAATACTAGACCCATAAGTACATTTCAATTGAATAGTCCCACTGAACTAACAGCACAAGAAGTACATTTTAATATTGTTAGTCCACCTAGTGTCCTAGTCTAGTTTATCGAAAAAAAAAATAAGAAATACTACACGAAGTCAATTCCACAAGCAGACATCATTTCAAAAGCAAAGTTAGTTGTAGAAGTCATGATCTAATAAGATATAAAAAATACTACAAGCATCGACTACGAATGATACAAACTGATTATTTTCATTGCCATAGCAAAATAAAGCATTCCATTGGAAACCACTTTCAGTCTAAAATGAAGCCTAAACCTTTCAGATTGGTTACTGCTTCAAATGTACTAGAGAGTTCTCCAGGTTTTTATTACCTGTACATTATATATCTACTATCCAAACATTGCATTCAATTATAAGTGAAGGGTATAGTAATACAAATGCAGTCACTCAAAAAAGTATTACCTTAAACCCAGAACCCTATCAGAGACCTGAATTATGCTAATAAGACTTACTGAAATTTGAATTACAAAGGAAGAAAGGTATGCATAACATGGAGATTGATAATTGCAAAGAAGACAAATGAACTTACCAGCCTGTGGACATTTAGCTTTGGCTGCATCTGATCGATCCTGAAGAATTTTCTTCCTCTCCTCAACAAGTCCAAGCATCAGAGCCCTCTGCACAAGGTCCGGACTGGGCTCCCCCCAGCCAAAGCTACGATGCCATTCAGGATGTGACAACGATTTACACCCCCTAGCCACGCATGTCTGGCTATTGCTGAAGAGAATAGACGCACAAAAAGGGTGGTACATGTGTCAACATGAAGAAATCACAATGTCACTATAAGGGAATGGGAAGGAGCACAAACAGCAAACGGTGACCCCAAGAAAATTACTTTCACTACCGAGGTTGGTCTCACAGAAGATATTTTCTTCATTAGAAGCATACACCATTGGCCTTGGTGAAAAGGAAGTTCCAACCCTGCCTCTCTTCAATGACCACGATTGAGCCAGCAAGGCATCAAACTGCAATCGGTGGCCATGAATCCTATGTTGCACGATGGCCAGGGCCGTCTCTGCTTGCTGAAGCTCGTACTTGGCTTCAGCTATGTTTTTCTCTTCAAATGCCAATTGTTCTTGGACCATCTCTAATTTGATCAATTCACAGGCTACATCTGTACTAGTAGCCATCATCTCTTCAATTAACTTGAGCTTCACGTCCAACTGACCCTGGAAAGTGCCTACAAGGCACTCTTTGTCCCTCCTCTTCCACTGGCACTTCTCAAGATTAGATTCGGCCTCTTTGAGTTCAATCTTCAACACTTCCCCTTCCATATGGACGACACTGATCAGTGACTCAACCTCCAACAGTCGCTCTGCTAAACCTGCCTTGGAAAGCGTTCCTCCTCCTCGTTGAAGGTCACCACCCTCGCAATCTGCAGACACCTCAGACTCCCCACCCATCTCCCCAAGCTTTGATCGTGATGAAACTGGCACCGCAGGAAAAAATTTCCCACTCGTCCCACCTCCTTCCAACTTAACCCCTATTTGGCATGGCTGAAATTTGACGCCTTCCTGGCCTGGTTCGACTTTGATTGATCTCCACTGCCGCCCTCGGATTTGAGTAGACTTCGAAGAATCTTGTAAAGTTTTCTTGAATGCTTGGAGCTTTTTCAGGTCTTACTCGTATCGATTTCGTTGCCTCTTGTTTGTTTCCTCCCCAAATAAGCACCAATTCACCTCTTTCGGTCCCTTCTCGTACTCCATCACCACTCCCTCAGCAAAATGCACCTTAAGTAAGCCAGGCACCTCACCAGTGGGATGTTGATACAAAATTGGTTGCAACTCTTGAATCCTTGCCTTCAAATCGGCATGTTCACATTGTTGCCAAGAAAACCCATTTCGCCCACCTTCTCCTAGCGGATCCCCAAAGTATTTCCTCACCAGCTTTGTTGGTAGTGAACCCTTTCTGTAGCGATGAGGATTCTGAGCAGATTCATTGCAAAGGTTGTACTCCACGGCAAAATCTTCCCGAGTCAGCTTCCGTGGTGGTGGCTTCAAGTTCGCAATCTCGGTGTCCACGTCCTCCGCTGTCTCGTAAACCTTCCCCTTCTTTAGTTTCGTCGCGGGTCTCTTCCGGTTGCTGTCCATATTGCTCAATTGTGTGCGCTGCTCTTCTTCGTTGCCATCATCTTCTTCTTCATCGCCATCATCTCGGTTGTCGTTGCTGTGTTCATCCTCCTCGACGCTTGGGAAGGCAGCGCTAGTCTTCTGTCCACCACTGTTTCGAGGAGCAAGTGGCCTGCCCTTCCGCCCACTCCCTCGGAACTTGGACGCACTGAACTTCCCCTTACTCATAGAGTCCTTCCCCTTTGCAAGCTGCCCTTGTCTCGAATGCATTCCACTAGAAGTCTCCATCGCTCTCAAACTAAAACGACTAATAGTAGCAACACAGAAACGCAAGTGGAACTCCCACACAGCTGAAAACTTCCTCAACCACCACTCCTGATGAAGTACCTACATTGCTAAAACTCACAGTTTGTAAAGCCGCATTCAAGCCCAGACCCTAAACCCAAAACTAGGATCCAATTGCGCTAAACAAAAGCAACTGTACACTGAACAAAATCCCCTACACACTCAAGAGAATCCCCTAAACACTCATCGAAATCTCCTAACTCTCATGGAAATCCAATCAAAATCTCTACCTCAACGAAGTGATAATGACATACTCCCATTACACTGAACGCATTGCCTTTGAGAACTTCCCCTTACACGTCTAGTGCGACCAAAAAACAATGCAAATAGCGGCTGAATCTAACATACAACCTAGGAAACAGAAGAACGGGAAGCTGAGCTCGCAAAGGTGCAAGACAACAACCGGGAATTGGAAGTGGCGATGGGTGGTCTACTGGTGGTCACCAGTCACAGAAACGTTTTTTTAAAAAGAGAACCGGTGATCACCGGTTCAGATTGGTGGATGGTAATAATGTTGCACTCAATGGATAAGTAGTTGCAATTAATGGATAGTTGATGAATTGATAAGTTGAACTATAATTTGTAGTAAGTAGTTCTTATGATTTTTTTACTTATTTTGATGTGATCTTAATAGTTGTGCATATTTAATACTTATATAACATGATTTTGCTATTCTAATACAATAATAAAAGTTGAAAATTTTGAGTTTGTATGTTCAAAGTAGAAATGTGAATATTTTTTTTATCACAAGTAAATATAAGGAGTACTTATACAATTAAAATAATATAAATTTCTATAAAATTGTTTTTAATTGAACTTCATGTGCTAGAATTTGATTAAATATTAGGCATTAGAAGAAGTAATTAGAATTCAAGATTAAGTATTGAAAATTTGAAAAAATATCCACTCTTTGGTACATTGATCTTCAACCAAACTATTAGAGACTATTGAAAATAAAGAACACATGATAATATATTAATTCCCCTTTATGTTACAAGTAACCTTTAAATCAATTCCTAATTATTCTCAAAAAATAAGTACTTTATTATGTAGGATTTTAGAAAGTCTAAAATGTTTGTGGGAAAAAATGAATAGTTGAATGAAATAAATAAAATTATATATTGTACTTTCAAATTTAGACCCTGAAGTCAAAACGTAGATGACATATAAAGAGAACTGAAAGAAGGATGCAAAAAAAATTGTCATTGCATTTGAATTTAAAAGTTTTGCTAATTATTTGAGCACACATTTAAAGAAGCACATCGATTTATTTTAAGGTGAGAATTAAATTTACAAAGGTGGTAAACCAAGATATTTTAAAATTTACCTTGATAAGGATTGTAGTTCTATTTGAAAATTAGAGTGATGAATGCCATACCCTATACCCTAACCTTGAACATATTGAATTGATTTATGGTTTTGTGTTAGATTGATATAATCTAACACTTAAAAAAACTTTCGAATTGGTAAACGGTTTGTACACGTGTTAGATTGATATGGTCTAACATGTAAAAAAGAATTGGAATTGGTAAATGGTTTTTACATGTATTAGATTGATATGATCTAACACGTAAAAAAAATTGGAATTGGTAAATGGTTTGCACACGTGTTAGATTGATATGGTCTAACACGTAAAAAAAATTGGAATCGGTAAATGGTTTGTACACGTGTTAGATTGATATGGTCTAACATTTAAAAAAAAATTGGAATTGGTAAATGGTTTGCACACGTGTTAGATTTATATGATCTAACACGTAAAAAAAATGGAATTGGTAAATAGTTTGCATGCTACATTGATATGGTCTAACACGTAAAAAGAATTGGAATTAGTAAATGGTTTGTTTGTTAGATTGATATGATCTAACACTTAAAGTAGACAAAGTGTCAAATTGTATTATATACAATGTTATTACGTTTCAATAATAATAATAATAATAATAATAAAAAGTTAAGCTTTTTACTTTTTTAGTAGAAGGAACCACTTGAGAAGTCATCGTAATCTCATCTATTTTGGTAGACATTATTGATTGGAGCTTGGATGTCAATTCATCTAAGACATGTCCTCTTATATTAGCTTATGTTGCAAAATCAAATTGTTATGGGATAGTGAAAAGTTCTCATTTAACAAATGAAATTGAATATTTGTAGATTTTAAAAAAAAAAGGGTTATATTCTAAGTTCAAACAAAGTATTTAAAGTTATTATGCAACAATCTTTTGAATTCAAAAACTATAAATGTATTGACTATGAAGGTCATCTTATTACCATGTTCTAAATGTACGAGGGATTTTTGAGTTCAAGGTATAAAATGTGTAGGTGGATTTTGGATGCTTTATCAAAATGTAATATTCTTAGTTTATTTAGTTTTTTCCAAATTTGCACATGGTTGCATTATGTGCACTTTAGTAAACTTAAGGGTTTAGAATTTTGTTGAACCAAGGTTTCTAAATTTTTGAGTTCATTCATAGTATATTAAACAAAGTATAAATTTTTTTTACAAATCTTTTTAGACAAGTTTCAAATCTAATCACATGTATATGAAATGTGTAGTATACAAATATCTATTACAAACATTCATGATGACATATAGAGAAGCAAAGTTTGATTTTGCACATCACCTACAAAAGGATGGTTTGACATTTACAAGTCAAAGAATACAATTGAGGTATTTGAATTTATTATTTAATGACCTCATTTTACAAGAATTAGAAATATGTAAACCAAAGAGGTTATTTAAAGTCTATTCAACAAATAAATGAGGATGTCTAGGCTTTAAGATATAAAAATCACCTTCAATTTTATACAAAATTTTGATAATATTACTCCCCCAAAATAAAATATTAATTCAAAATGCATGATTCACCTTCCTCAAGTGAAAAAATTTACTTATATATAGAAATTGTAAACAACAAGAATCATTAGTGATTATTTCTCCTTGTAAAGTTTCCTTGTTTATCTTCTATATATTTGAAATGGTACTTCATCCAAGGTTCATCCACAAAATACTTTTATTTGACAAATTTTCATACGCTTGGCCTTCAAATTTTATTAACAATGTTCACTAGGGATGATACATGTACCTACATTGAACAATGAATGGCGGGAACATCAAGCCTCGGGTCCATGAACTTTAATTCAAAACAAATGGCCTAAATTTGTTGAACTTGCCAGTTGTCCTCATTTCTAGGCGGCAGTCTGTAAAGGAGCCGGGAATGAGGACCCCCGTACCTCACTGCTTCCCAAATCCCGTATGAAACAACTAAACTACAATTTATAATCTGACAGTTGACTTATTACTCATTGGATGATCCAGATCCACGATCTCTAGCCGCACGATTAGAACCAGAAAATCCCGTTCGCATAACTCTCAGCCGAAGAGTACATTTTAGTACATTTTTAGTACTTTTCATAAGTTTTGTACATTTCAGTTTTGCCAAAAGTGTATGGGGTCTAGCGTACTTTCACCCCATTATGCTTATTACGGAGCATGAGCTACATCATCCGATACAATGTAGATGTACAGATGAACATCAACAATTGTTGACCATGATAACATTTTGGGTTCCTTATAAAAGGCTACTGTAAAGTCTAGAATCCAAATGTAATTTTGGGTTTCTTATAAAAGGCTATTGTAAAGTCTAGAATCCAAAGTGTCATTCCATAGATGTACACACTATTACTTGTATATTTGATGGATATTATTGGTAAATTCCATTCTTCTCATAATGGACTTGCAATATTTACACTCTTTTTTAATGATGCATTGCTTTTCTCTCTCCGTATCGAACAAAATCACCTATGTTTAAAGAAAACTATGTATTTAGAACCTCTCATTTTCTTGGAAAACTCTCATTTTAATGAATATAGTGTTCTCCCTAGGGATGGCGTTCTTCCCTAAAAGCTTGTACTTGAAATACCTACAATAAGAACATTCAAAAAATTAGTAACAATCACATAGCCGAATTCCTTGTTACAAATAACACAAATTCATTGAACAAATAACTACGTATGCTCATCCTTCGAAGAAAGTAAGGAAACATGAAATTCATATTTACATAAACATACCGGAAAAGAACTCTACGAACAGCGTCATTTGATCCATCAAAATTTGAGAAGGTCACTGACTTCTTAAAAGGGTTTGATCCCTTCAAAGCCGGGCCAAAACCTTGATCCCAAATCTTCCTTCTCCATCCTTCTATATACTTTGGAAGATACTCTGGTTGAAGTGGGGATGCCATATTGATTTTTAGGCCATCTTTATTGACTACATTGTCAAAGTACTCTACCGCACTATCCTCAATCTGCATTATATTCTTATCAATACAACTCCATTATCGTTTCGTATACATGAAAAACCAAAACTGCAAAATGTAATACTTCATGATTTTGTCATTATATACATGAAAAATCATTTACATAAATACAAACACTTACCCCTGCCCACCAAATCCATTTATTGAGGAAAGGCCCCAATTTCTCTTCAGAAACTGGCTTTGGAGGGAAACGTCTGGCATCCCGTGAAGGCATGGACGAGTTCCACCACTTTAACAACTTTGTCTTCTGTGCTGTAGAGGTATTGCAAGTGGCTATCATTTATAGCTTTTCCAATGTCATTTCAGGAACCTCATTTGTGGTCCAATGCTTTTCAACCTTCCCAAGGAAATAAAAAAATTTCAGCATTAAATAAATCACAATAATAAAAAATAAGACAACCGTTTTTTACATCATAAATCTTCATCACCTCTTCCAGAAATTCTGGACCGTGAGTAGGATTTGCCACCGCAAGCAATTTTCCCATTTTCACGTACAACTTTGCCGCCTTCTCCTTAGCTCCAACCCTCATGGCATTAGCCACCCCTTGATCACTTTTATCTTCAGATGCTGTCACTTCATTGTACTTCTGTACTGCGGCATCCGCTCCTTAAGCTATCTCTTGCTAAAAAATAACATCAACACAATTTCAATTATACCAAATTTGCACATTCTTCAGCCCTTTCTATATTGTAATGACCTAAAATGAAAGATATATAAAATAGTTAGAACATTCTCACTCTTACCCAGAAAACAAAAGCTGTGAAGACCTCCATTGGCATTAAGTACCATGTTTTTCTCACTGATTGCGTACCACAACGTTTCCTCTCAGAAGGTCTCAACATTTCATTGAACTTCTCCATGGGAAGAAGCCCATACTTCTGAACACAATAAAGAGTGTGAACTAGATTGGTCTTCACATGGGAATCCTCCGTTGACCTACAATTCACATTAGACTATAAAATCATTTCATACATATGAATAAATTGAATAACAAAATAATAAAAGTCAAAGATTAAGTTCAATCAAACAACATCATATGATACACACTTACTTATTGATGTCATGCATAATCTGCATGACAAGCTCTATTCTCCCTTTCGTGTCCAAAATGATGCTGTCTACTGAAATGTGCCAAGCTCGATCCGCCACATGCAACCTCGAGATATGATTCATCCACGCCAAGCGACGGTGATTTCCATCACAGATAAAGAACTTCGAGTTCTTCAAGTACCTCAACTCTGGCAATGAATCTAAGTACTCATTGAAGATGTCATTCTCTGATTTCCACAAAGAACCCCAAGCATCCATTTCATCTCTCGAGAATTCAGAAGACTCCCCCGCCTCATTAGTTGTGGAAACATAAAAAACTGCGGCTCCATCCCGATATCCATGAACAAACTCTTGTTCAAACTTTACAAGATCACAAGAGAGGGTGGGCCTAACCATTAGCATGGGTACCAATCTGCACAAAGGTATGCGCATTTGGGAGTGTTTCTGAGGCCTCATCTTCAAACTCTCAATGGTGGCCACAGAGTCTACCTTCTGCAACCGTCGGAGTTCATCTTCCAGCAACTCCTTCTCCTCCTCCTCATCAACATCATTCACCTCAACATCTCCTTCTTCCTCAGTGCCAATTTCTGGTTGACCTCTTTCACTGGTAGGTGGAGTTGAATGAACTTCCTCTGCCTGTGACAGATTAATTGGTGACTCCTCCATCTGCAAGATCATGTACATTTTTTAGAGCAATTACGAAATACACGGAAGTCCTCCAGAAGTTCCAAGTTCAACTTGCAAAACAAATCTTTACTATGATGGTAAGAAAATTCTCAATACAAAGGATTGTACAAGTAATACATAATCGCCCGTATCATAATAACACCAATGACTAAGTAATACAAATGCTGCAACACTGCAGCTGCCTCTATTCCTTTCAAACTCAATCAATTTCTACACTAGCATCTGAATCAGAACTCAAGTGGATGAAGACAATATCGTGTCTGCCCAATTCGGAGCTGCCAACAGTATCTCTAATATCCTCAATTGGTGGACTAAAAATGGAGATTGATGTTTGACAATTAGAGCTACTATACTCAGTCTCAGAACTCTCAAGAGAGAACACTGGTTGTTTTCGTTTTCGCTTTTTGGAATCACTGAACCTACTGCAACAAGGTTCATCTAATTGATCAGCTGCTCGGTCACAAGCATCAAGAATGTCTCCAAGGCTTACTAAGTCAGTGTCTTCATGAGGTAATGACTGGCTAGCAATGTTGATGTTTCTATCTTCTAGAGTCCTAGGTTCCGAAGTTCCCGCAACATCTGCAATATGGATTGCCATATTGGAAGGTATTGGTAAAAGGGCATGGTCGTTCAGACTCTCATGTGTATTCATCTGCAAAACCATTTTAATAATAAGGTAGGCCAATGTTAAATTTTTAAAAAATAATACTAAGAGTACATCAATAAAAAGTAAGAAGAAAAAATCAATATTAAAAACAGAAACTAACATCTCAAACTTACTTGACTTCCATTTCAGCATTCCCATAGCTGGAATACCAAATATTTATAAATTTTGTAATTTGCACGAAAATAGGGAAAGCCCTCTTATGACATATGCCTACCCCTTCCTTATAATCATACAGGGAGGAAACTCAAGGAATCGAAACAATTATAAAAATAGAACTCATGCACATTGAAACATTCCTAAAATTAAAAATATACTTCTTTCTACAAGACCAGAATGAAGTGTAATGCCACCCACCCCCATAAACCCTGTCGGGTCCAACGGGGATTTATATAGTACCTTGTGCTACCCTATTTTTTTGTCTTGCAGTCTAGCACTGACAAAAACTTAAAGGTAGAGGTTGGACGCTTCATATCTAGTAAATACATTAAAGGTCAAAGTAAACGACTAATTTACAGTAGTTCCCTTCATTGCTTCCTCACAATGGATTTCGTAAACTTCCATGAAGAATAAACAATTAATTTTCGGTGATTTTTCCATCAAAGGTATGACAAGAAACTAAATTAGACTTGGAGGAAAATAAAGTCAAAATCCAACTTTTTTTCAATACAGGCAAAACAAAATCACGTGGACATCACTTGAGGTCATTCCCGGTGAATGCACCCAAACATGGCTGCTGAAACGTACTGTAAACCCACTACTAACATGCATATTGAGCGTCCCTCACCATGGAGACTAGGATAGCAAGACGAGAAATAGGACTACCGTGAGCTACCCCTGGTTTTGGTCTTACTTTTTCATGGCGTGTGTGTTTTGGTCCATGGCGTTTGCATTGACCATGAATTTCTCAATGAACTTGAAGTCACGTCGAATACACTAATGATGGTATTTAGTGTTATGTTACTAATAGTTTTACTTGAATTTCTACCACACCCACTCAAAATTTCAATTGGTTTGCATTTAGTGTTGTGTTCACCATTTCTTAATTCATATTTTTAGGTTTTTATTTTTTTCATTGTAATTTGATGAAATAATATGTAACACTAAATATAATTTTGTAAAATAATTTTGTCCAATAGTTGACAAATAGTGTCTATGTTGACATTTAGTGTTGATAACACTAACAAGATTGTTGACATTTAGTGTTGCGCTTCGTAATTAGAGTTGCCAACACTAAATACCATCATTAGGGTGGTGATCATGAACACCGCAAATGAAATACACTAAAATTACTAAATAGTGTTACCCACACTAACTGCTTTAGAAATGCTATAACTTTTTATTCCTTGTAAGTATTTTCACAAAAATAATAAATCCTAGTATCATTCTAAGTGGGAAAACTCTACAACCACACTTGGTAAAAATATTCGTAAAAATATTCGTAAAAATAATAAATCCTAGTATTATTCAAAGTGGGAAAACTCTACAACCACACTTGGTAAAAATATTCATCAAGAGTAAAAACTTTTGACTTTTTTAAATCAATTAGTATACGTACCAGTATTTATCATCATTACTATACTGCTACCGAAGCGTGCTGTACCTAACAGCAGTACCCAATCAACTGCTCATGACAAGATCGGAGGAATGGAAAATAAAAAAAATAAAGAATCGAAGGACCATATTGAATCCTCACTGTAGTACTGCAAGACACGAATTGGGGGTAGCGTGAGCTACCCCAGGGAACCCTATCGGACCCGACAGGGTTCTTTAGGATAGCTCACGCTACCCCCAATTTGTGTCTTGCTGGTCACTTTGCCCTTCTTACCTCCAGCATGTTCCGGAACTTTTGGCTCTATGGCCTTGCTCGAATTTTGCCTCGATCTAAAAGATTGATTTTTTAATTTTTTAACTACGGAGCTACCAACATCGTAAGTAGGATCGTAAGCTCCTGCAATGACTACGGCTAGACAAGATTGCCCATTTTTATCATTCTTTCTCTGTGTGGTGGACTCGGAAATTAAACTAGAGAGATGAACTTAGACTCAGTTCAACTCCAGCACGCAACCTAAGCTAGAAGCCGTGGCAGGAATTTAGAACTAGGATGTTCAGCTAGTCGGCAAACGTAAACTACTGTTGCTAATGAGCTGTAGCTTGGCGACTAAGTCCGGTCCGTCCCAGACAAACATTGTCTGCCAGTCCATTGCAGTCGATATCGTAAGTGGGATCGATCTGTGCACTTTAACTTGCATTGTGATCGCTGTCGTCAAACTATCTTTCCAACTTCTCAGTTCTATAACCCCCGCTATAACCTCGCTGGAGCCCAATTGATCGAGAACTTGGAACGTTGGCTTGGAACCTATTGAGACCGCTTCCAGTGGGTCGCTGATTTCAAGCTATCGATCATGTCAAGACGCGACCGCAATGTGGGGCGTGTTCCGAACCCGAATCTAAGCCATCATGTCCCGCTTCAAGTGAGTATTGAGAGAACCTTGAAATTAAATTTTGTCTGGATTTTTGCAACTTCCAAAACCTATACGCGGTGTTTGATATGAGTTTGTAACGGTTAATCACGTATATAGTCCTGCTAATCATGCTTATCAATCACCACTGATGTCAACTGCAGGAGTTTTTTGACCCGAGGCGGCCTGGAAACAATGTTGCGCAAGCGTAAGAACTGCCCGACGATAGGGTATGTTCATTTGTCACACCCTTTACGAGTGCACATTGACATTGCTAATCCAATTGTGGAAGACGCCCAACTTATTGTTGAACTAGCGGTTCATGATATTGAACTAGATTCTAATGATCGAGTTGATATTACTGATCGAAGGCATTCGTGTACCAAACGAAGATTGGGCAATCTTCTGCAATGAGAGCCAGACATCTTGATGGAAGTACCATGCTAACCTGGTTGTTGTGCAGGTCATTTAAAGTCGGTGTTGGGTCCACCTCTTCCGACTGCACCCGCTGCCGTCTCCTAGTGTTCCGCATTCTCGGAAGATGGAGCGTATCGCCGAAGTTCAAAGCCACCTACAAGACTACAGGCCTTCAGCTACAATAGAAGAGCAACTCAATGAAGCTTCAACGAACGGGAAATGGGAACTAGAAACTACAGTAAAACAAGAGAGGACATTTACCGAAGGGGACTTCAGGGATACTACGGGAAACTCGTGGACCTTGTACCTCGGACGACTATGCTCAATGTAGGACAGCGAATATGGAAGACAGTAACTAGAAAGTTGTCTAGATGAGGCAAAGTTGCCACAGTACATGTCCAGAGACTCGAACAAGAGAACGTCAAGTACTGAAGGCACGAAGCAAGCAGTTGAGGATGTGTGGGAGATGCTATAATTATATACTGCAGGCAATCAAAGCTGGAGGAAGGAAGTTCTTACGGAAGATTCCCAGGAAGAACCTCTAGAAACACTTTTCAAATTTAAAACATTCCTTCCCTCGATTTCAGTATAGCCACATGCGGTCCGTCATTCTAGTATGGCAGGAGATTCCAATCTCATAATGGTGCACATAGAGTACAGCTAGTTCAGGGGAAAAGAATTTTCGGTGGCCTTCACTTTTAGCGAGTTTAGATCCTGAGATGGCACGTCCTGCATGCGACGTTGTCATGTGCTGTAATTTTTGACGTTTGAATTGAGAATATGCTGATTTAAAAAAAAAGCTCATTTGCATGTGCAAGCTCGGTTGTTTACGGAAGAATCCCAGTCAAATGTGTATTCTGCTTATGAATTTAGTGCACGCTTTTTGAATGAGCTCAGTTGTTTACGGAAGAATGTCACTCAGATGTGGTTTCCGCTTATGAATTCGGTGCACGCATAGACAATGCACTGTTTAATTTTCTTCCTATAAATCCGGTTTAGGGTCCAAATCTACCAACCGCAAAGAGGCTGCACCCTAAAACCTGCTTGATTTCCATGAAACTAGCTTGCTCAGTAGAAGAGTATTGAGAGAGAAGGTTAAATATCTCGATAAACAGGCTGACAGTAATAATTTAAGAGACGAGAGGGAGTTCATTTCCACTCAGGTCGTACCAAGGAAGTTGGTATATTCATGAGAATCTAAGAATCACTTCAGAATGTTGAGGGCAGCGCAGTCCCCTTCAATTGCCAATTCTGACGCTCGCCCTTTGTTTCTACTTCGAATCCTGCTCAGACATTCCTACTCAATCAGGTTTTCCTTTACATGACAAGGAGTGTGTCATTTTAGTTGATGCAGTCGATACTCTCAAATTGCACCCTAAACCGTAAGGTAGGTGGCTCTAATCTGGACCCGCTCCTAAAACCGATTTGGTAGATTTTACTTCTAGAGTGTATCAAATGCGTACATTTCAGAAGGGTGTCGGTTTTATAAACCACTATTTTCCAGCTTCATAAATCTATAACTAATTCCACAAAGGTCCAGAGAATATGAAACGACTGGGATTAGATGTCAATTCAATTTTTTTTTCTACGCCAATTCACTGAAAATTGTTTCGAGCTGTTTAGCTTTCCCAAAAATGAAATGACCTCTTTAAGGGTCGGTTTAAGAGCCACCTACCTTATATCATGAGAATACTAGAGTGCCCTGTGCCGTTGCCACAACTCAAAACATACTTAGAAATCAATCAATTTTCTAATGCAGGTCCAAACTTCATGAAACCAAAAACTTTAAGTGCATTTTGTTGAATACAAAATGGAAGAGTACTCATTATGACTACTGTCGAATATGGAATAGAAAGATTAATTCTTAATTTCACATAATGTTCAGAAATGCTATGCTAAATTAGTTCTCTTCTGACTATTATCTTCAATTTCTACTCTATACGAATAATTACATTTCCGCTACAGTGAATAGAAAAATTAAGTTTTACAATACCACTATACTCTCTTCACATTCTACACTAGATAAATATTTTCATTTCCTGTCAAAGGATGCAACTATGTGGGTTATGTGGATTTGTGTAAGGTTAATGGCTTGGGCTTATAAAATGGTGTGTGCCACCGTATGCCGAAGCCAATGAATGATAAAGGAACTTGCCATGATGAAGGAACCTAATTAAAGAGGCAGTCTGATTGGCTTATTTCATTGTTTATTGTACTATATCCATAACATTGGGCATGATTTATAGTTACTAGAAACTATGAAAGTTAAATAGGATTATAAATAAAGTTTAGCCAAGAACTCACAATTAGAAGTTAGTTTCATATTCATCACAATTGTAATGAATGTAGACATTTGGGCCATCCATGAGGGAATTTGAAGGAATATATATGCAATCCCCATGAGGCAATCCGAGGGAATATATAAACCATCTTCTTTCTTTAGGAAGTGCTTTGGAAGCAATTCTAATTACTAAAGCATAGACAATACAAATGGATGTGTTCATTTATGTACATAAAATTGCAATGCAATCCCTTTTTATTGTATGTGGAAAATAGGTTATTCTATTATATTTTTGTACTGTATACCTCAGCAGGGTTGCTATTTGGCGAGCCTATGAGCCTGCGAGCTTGTGAGCGTGAAAAAAATGAATTGAAAAAATTTAGAATCTTGTAGAGTTGACCTATGACCGTGGGTATTGTGTTGTGTACAGAGTGGTTAATGTGAGATCTGTTTTTGAGAGTCGGTTTAGTGTCCTGTTTTTATTTTTCAATCTTTCTTATAGGCAAAGACAAAATACTATCAATTGAAGAAAATGAAGCAAGTAGAAAACATGCAAGAAAATTGAACACATGGAAGAAGTATCCATAAAACACACAAATCCAACTACAATGAAAATCAACACATAATAGTTTGATCCATTAAAGAGATTTGTCAATCTCATGAATCTAAGTTGTTTAGGACTCTATCAAAGAATCAGAACTTGGAGATGACTTCGAGGACTCTCTACCTTCGGATGCTGAAACATCTATATACTGTAAGACATTTAGAGCGTAAGTGTCTTTACGGCGTTTGGGTTTGGAACAACCAAACTCTGTGAAGGCACTCGCCATTTGCTCGGCATAGATTGGGAGCTCAAAAGACTTCTCCGGACTGATGAGAAGACTTAGTTGGGGTAGGGTGGCATTCCTTGCCATCAATCTTCCATCTCTGCAATGGAAGAAGACATGTTATCAATATTGTAGAACATGAAAGTCTTCATCCAAGCAAAGATGAAAGAAAATGCCAACTTACTTACTGGATTTTCCCTTGCGAACGAATTTGCGAGGCACCACTGGTATATCCTCCAGATCTTGTGAAAGGTGAACTATCGGTGGCACAGTTGGTGTCGCCACTACGGGTGTTGGTGACTTCCTCATGGGTTTTAGAATGGCATCATAAATGTCTTTATTCCCTTCCAAAGCCACAATGTGGTGGCCGGTGCCACGGCAAGCCGTAATACATGCACCTGGAGGCAGTGAAATCAAAATGACTTAGTTCCATGAAAGAATTGGAAGAACACATTTGGAGGAGTAAACTTCTGAATGGAATCATCACCTGTAGATGCGGTACAATCCAGAATGAAGTCTCCTAGAACGCTTGTTGCCTCCAGGAGGATAGTGAAGAACCTTGGATCTTTTTCGCATCCACCTCGCCAAGGTTTGTTTCCATTCATAGCCACGTCATCTGCATGGGTGTAATTGATCAGCATGTCATCGATAGCCAAGTCCACACCAGCCTTCATTGTGGTGTTAGTCTTTTTGAAGGAAAATTTGGATTTTCCTTTGGAGCCGAGGTCCTTCACGAGGAGGGTGATTCCAAACTTCTGTGTCTGCAACGTCCATAGCAAATGTACGTAAGAATGCATTGAATGGAGTGCATTGCAACTTGTTCATAAAAGTCAACAAAATTCTATGAAAATTACCGTCTTTGTGTTGTCTATAGCCGAGGTGATGTGCATGCGGTTCATCCCCATCCAGTCCTTCTTCATCAGCAAGTCATACGCCTCACATATCCCAGCAATGTTCTCTTTGGACTTGATGCTGTAGGAGTGAAATAGAATGATGCACCCATCATCTTGTAGATGCTCTGCGGCGAAGCTACATGCCAACTGGAGAGCCTCATCATCAGCATTTGCATTCCACATTGGCACCTCATGGGCCGGTGTAGAGAGCCCAGGCACGGGTAAGTTCTTCGGACAGTCAATGAATATGACATCCACCCCCGGTCGAGCATTTGGTACTCCCTCGAACATGCGAGTCTTTCCGGCCGACATCTGCAAACATGTAGAATATGGTGAAGTTGAAAATAAGCACAAAAAACATTCATGAGACATGAAAGCACAAAATGCGCTTTTGAGTACAAAGATGCATATGCATACCTTTTTCAAGAAATGCAGCACCTCGTTGTACCACGTGGGCTTCTCCTCGACCATGTCTTTTGCCAAGACTTCGATGGAGATGTTGAGGATCAAATCCTCCGTCTTGGAAACATCACTTTTTGTAATGACCATGGCTTGTGTCATACGAGTGATAACTTCCTCGGTGAGCTGTAGGAGAGTAGCCTTCTTCTGTACTGCACTTTGCGCCTGTGAATCTTCATTTGCGGTGAAAGATGGTACCACCTCGCCTCCCGCTTCCTCCTTCTTCTTTCCCTTTCCCTTGCCTTTTCCCTTCTCTTCCTTTTTTTTTGCCACTTTTTTGTCAGCGAGCTCGGACGCCTTCATCTCCTTTGCTTCAAGGTAGACTTGGACCCGCGCCTCTTTCTTCCGGTCCAGAAAACCCCTCCTTGCAATGGCCTTCTTTCTCGCTTTGTCATCCAGGCCTGTAAACTCATTGATCTCTAAGTCTAGGACCCCTTTCCCGTCCAAAGATCTCCTGAATTCAACCTTGGAAGGAGGAGTGAACTCGAGGAGACAATCCAGGTACCATCCTCCACCGCTGAGATGAGCTGTGGTGTAGGTGCGAAGCTGGTGTGCGGTGAACATACAAGAATTGGATGTGCGATCCAGATATGATGATAGGAAGGGGGGAAGGTCTGAGCGATCGATGGCTCCTTTTCCTTTGAGCTTGAATTTGAAATATCTACAGCACAAGCATGATTTTGCATTCAGGAGAATGTAAATGATGATTATGGAATCTCTACAACATACATCTGTGAGCAATTCTGGATGGTAAGACCAACGAACTTGTGAAAAATGAATGCATTTCCAGTATAAGGGCCTAATGGAGACGTTGCAGAAGAGAATTATCATACAATTGTATACCGAAAGGTTCTAAAATAAGGAGTTAGAGTTGAAGTGAACATTTGAAACCTCATTATGATGGACTTCAAATAGTATAGTGATTTTTACAATAACTTGCTGTCCACCAAGTTATTAGACATATTCCAGTATTGAAATAGTGGAACTCACCGGTACAAAACTCTGTGCACAACAGCGGCTGACGCTTCGTGAGCCATGAACGAGTCCCCCTTTTTGAAGTAATTGTGCCTTTTGAAATATGTCTGAAACCCGTGCTCCCAAATTGTGCGCCTCCACCCTTCTATGTACTCTACCAAGTACTGTGGTTGTGTTGGAATGCTGTAGTTCACAGTGATGTTGTCCTGCTTCACCACCGAGTCGAAGTACTCCACTGCTGCATCTTCGATCTGCAGAGTACAATGCACGCTAAAAATGTACAATTGAAGACGTTCATGGTCCCATTCTGAACTTGTGAGTTACAATTTGAAAACCAAGTATCGCTTGGTATAGTTACTTGACTACAGGAAACAATTCCCTTACCCTAGCATACCAGACGCATTTGGCAAGGAAATGGGGCAGGAGATTTTCGGAGACGGGCTTTGGTGAGAACTTCCTTGCTTTGCGAGATGGAGCAGAGGAGTTCCACCACTTCAAGATCTTGATCTTGTGTGCAGGCGCCATGTTGCACGTGGCCACCATTTGTAACTTTTCCAATGTCATTTCAGACACTTCATTAGTGCTCCAGTGCCTCTCCACCTATGACAACAACACATTCAATAACTCTTGCTGTTTGAAAACAGAAGAAGTAAATTCGTAGTTGTGCAAGGTTTCAGAATTAGACTGATCTCCTGTAAGAAGCCTGGCCCGTTAGATGGTTGAGCCACTGCCAACAACTTCCCCATTTTCACCATTAGAGTTTTGGTTTTCTCCTTTGCTCCCGCCCTCATGGCAAGAGCAACTTCTTCAGGGATCCTCTCCTCTTTTGGTGAAGCATCGGTATACTTTCTCACTGCAGCATCCGTAGCTTGGGAAATCTCTTGCTGCACATTCAGACGATAACATTGAATTAGAAGTTAGGCATGTGAAGAGTTTTGGGAGCAGGCTGCAGCAAACTGAAGGATTTCAAATTTGTATAACATATAGTGTCTTACCCTGAAAATGAACGATGTGAAGACCTCCACAGGTATGCTATACCATTTCCTTGAAACCTTGAATTGCAAACACCTTTTCTTCTCCCCGGGCTTGAGGAGATCAACAGATCGGCTGATTGGGAGAAGACCATACTTCTGCACCTAGTACAGAGTGTGTCTTCACGTGTGAATCCTCCACTGACCTAGAAGTAGAACACTATTTTAGGAAATCCAATAAGCCTCCATGATTTCACAACTAGGGCACATAAAAACCAAAGACCGGAAAAGCAGCTCAAGAAGGAAGAACTCACTTGTTGATGTCATGCATCACTTGCATGACAAGCTCGGTCTTCCTTTTGGTTTCCAGTACAATGCAGTCTACGACATAGTGCCATTTTGGGAGCAATGTGTAGCAGCTATCAATGAGGTTCATCCATGCAATGCGGCGATGGTTGCCGTCGCAAATGAAGAACTTCAAGTTCTTGAGGAACTGAAGTTCAGGTCTGGAGTCGAGGTAGCGTATGAACACTTCATTTTTCTCTCTCCAGATTGGATCCCACTTGTTCATCGCATCCTCTGCGAACTCTTGGCTTTCTCCTTCCTCATTAGTGGTAGAGACATAGAACACTGCCGCTCCATCATGGTATCCACCTGCGAATTCTTGCTCCAACTTCGTAATGTCACAAGCGAGTGTGGGCCTCACCATGGGCATAACGACAGGTCTGCAAAGCGGGATGTGTAGCCGGAAGAGTTCTTCAGGCTTCATTCGCAGAGTAGAGAGGATATCTATTGAGTCGCCTTTTTGTACGCGCCGCAATTCATCCTCCATGAGTCCTTGATCTTCGTCTTCTAGGTCATCTATTTGCATGGGATCTTGTCCTCCTCCTTCTTCGTCCTCTTCTTCGTCCTCTTCTTCGTCCTCTTCTTCATCCTCTTCTTCTTCGTCTCCAATATGCGGCTGTGTCGTTTCATTTGTTCCCGGAGTCTCCAAGATGGTCTCTTCTTGAGTTACTCCAGTGGGTGAAACATCCATCTGCATGTACAATTCCAGTCAGAGAAGATTGCACTCGCAAATTAAAAAAGAGGCCAAGTCCGTGCGAAGAATTTATGTTGAGACGTACTTGAAAATGCTTTACTTCAATTAAAAAAATTACACTTATAGAATGGAAGAGTGGTAAATATATGAAAGAAAAACAGCCTGCACATGGCTTGCATGTCTAAAACTACACAAGGTATGTAATTGGGGTCATGAAACCCTATTGGATGATGTCCACGTCATCATCCTCATCCTCATCTGAGTTGAGGATGATGACTTCATATGTGTAAACTCTACCAATCCCAATACTCTCACTCACTTCCTCAAACGAGGGGCTAGAGCTAGCATTTGAGAGCTCAATGGCGGAGGAATACTCCGTCTTCGAGCTCTCAGGGGAGAACCATGGCCTAGGCCCTTGGTTCCAACTAAGCCTATCTCCCTCGAAGTCATTTACAGCACGCTCTGCAGCGTCCATGATGTCTGCAAAACTCACCAAGTTCTCTTCATCATCACTAGAGTCACTTGAAAGCACTTGGCGTGCTTGAGGCCCCTTCTGTGGTTGAGAAGGCCCTCCTATCTGCAACGACATCAAGGTCTAGTCAATTGGGGCATGCTTTTCTTTAGATGTCACCTTTGGGCGCTTGCCTTTGCGTTGGCCAACCTGGAGGAATGAATACAATGAAATTAGAGTTGAGGTTGAAGACAAGGTCTAAGAGACATTGAATGCAACTGTAAGCAAGGAAACTTCAATTTACAAATCTCAACATGTACTATAAATACCAAAGGTCTCCGTAACCGAACTTCCTGTACATGTAGGATTCATTCCCCTACATGAGTTCTATACCTACATTGAAGTGTAAAATCAAGACGCATATGTCTTGACAAGGTAATTCTCTCTAACAATATGTTATAACTCTTTTAGAACAACAAAAGATGCATTTGCAAAGAACACAGTGCAATAGCAATTCAAAATCCAAGCCAAAGGCTATGAGTACATTAGTAAGATTTTCTAAAGACATAGAGAACTGAAGGACGAGTCCTAACGAATAATGTAAGCAAAAAAAATTGGGAACTTGAGAACGAGTTCCCTAAGACATTCAGAGCTTGGGGACGAGTTCCTAACGACATTAAGAGCACTAAGCCTAAATCCCAAATCCGAATTCCCTCTATTTCATTATTTAAATATAAACAAAAAAAGACAGATACTAATACCTCATCAGAGATTGATTGTGTGCCATCGAACAACTCCCCATGACGATCACATGTCTGAAGAAAGCAAATGCACACGTCAGGATTGAAGATGGACCCATACAGCAGTTTTGGAGCACAAATTGAGTAAAAACAACTTGGGCATGTGAAAAATTCCATCAGGCTGGGGTGTCACCGTGAACACCGTCGGATCCGACGGTGTTCACGGTGACATCCCAGCCTGATGGAATTTTTCACATGCCCAAATCTCTAATTCTTGCAGCCTCATTCTAATGAGATATAACCAGTCCAAGGCGACATTAAATTCCTAGGAGATAAAGGCCAGCCCACATCCACATTCCAATTAGATCCACGCCAGTCCACGCGGGAGATTTGGGCATGTGAAAAATGCCATCAGGTTGGGATGTCACCGTGAACACCGTCGGATCCGACGGTGTTCACGGTGACACCCCAACCTGATGGAATTTTTCACACCTAGTCCTCTCTCAAAATCAGATTTCTCTCAAAATGAGATCCAGACCAGTCCACGCAGGAGATTTGAATGTTAATCGATCAAGGCAAGTGCACGCACTAGATTAAACATTCCTCATTCTAGTGTTTATACCGAATCTGGAACGCCTTACTGGGACTGAGGATACTACGTGCTGCGGTGACAAATTTCGATCTAACTGAATCGGGCACTCAAAAAAACAAGCATCACCCGGGTGACGCGACTGTCGCGCGCCGCGCGTGGCGCGAGTGACGCTGTTGAAGCTTGTACTCCTTAGCGCATAGGACTCACATAAGAATACCAAAATCTAGACACTGACCTGAAGCACTAGGTCCGGCTTGGCATCTGCCATCCTGGAACGACTGCGAGTATTGCGGGCCATTGCAACTTCGTCCTGCAGATCAAGGAGTGCCAAGCTATTAGATTCTTCGGACACACTGCTGCACTAATGGTGAACGACTTCCATGTTCCAAGGTATGATAGTTCAGTAGTTCGGCCTGAATAATCGATTCACAAAATGAAAATCCCACAAGTTCTCATTCCAGCACACGCGGCCGTTTAATTGCATGTGATATCATCGAGCACCAGCTTCTCAATGTAAGGTCCTCCACCGTCAAGCGCGTATTGTGAGCGATGAGAGAGTTTGAATGTTTCCCGCCTACGTCCACAGGAGGAATCCTTGGAAGCTCATTCGTTGGACGGCGCAGAGAGATATCCGCGAGTCTATCTCGAAATCGATTCACTTGGGCGACATCCAGGACTCCTAAACTTGGAACAGAAGTACCTTTTTGGAGGCATTTTGGACGCTTGGAAATTCAGGAACCAGCTTCCTGGAGCGAGTGGTGCGGGAGACACCGAATTGTGGCTCAGGGCGTTCGGTCGATTTGAAGTTCTTATTCATCTTCCCTGATTTCCAGTTTCAGACTCACAGTTTCCATCTTTGGACTCCCAAGACTGGCTTTTGGATTGCTAGTTCAGAGGACGACTAACTTCTGAGCACTCTTTCATTTTGAAAACTCCAAAGCAACCTTGCTGGTGATTAAATTGCTTTGGCATTATAGAACTTTAAAAAAAAATTCATTTTCTTTCTTAGTGACATTAGAATGTCTACAAGCCTTCAAGGCCTATGAATGTTTGCAAGCTTCATGTGAACACCGCAGACAAATTGTTCTTGTTAATACAAATGTCTAGCCTTGACCTTAAACACCCTTTCCAAATTACAGAAAAGTCCTTCTAAAATAAGGGATGTTCTACTTGTCTCTTTAGAGCAACACCAGAGCCTTCAAGGCCCTCACTCCAAATGAGAGTACTTATCACTCTCAATTGATCTTGTTTGTCAGTACTAAAAATTGTACAACAACAACAGGAATGCAAACTTTGCGTATTCATAAATGCAACTAAACGCAAGTTCTCTCAATGCTTGTCCATGACTCACTAAAAGTCTAAAACTGAAGGTCTACAACTCAATGTCTAGAACTCAAAGTGTACAGCTCCACTTTGACATAGTCTTAAAATGGCCTACTGAAAGCACGTCTGTGCCATGCAAAGGTGTGCATTCAGGGTAAGTCTCCGGTATGATAATGGTCAGTCTCTAAGCAATGTAGTGCACAATCCACTACAATTAGGTATCATAACCAAGCTAAGGTCCTCTGTCACTATAATCTAGGTTGACGCCATGACTGCAATATATGAGAGGAATTCAAATCTAAACTCACATTCACCGTGTCGTCTCCTCCAAATTTGCTAAGTCCTGCACTCTCTCTGATCCCGTCATGCACAGTGTGCAACGGTAGACCCACTTCATCTACTGGAGGTGCATCACCCTCTTGGAACTGGATGGCTCTTGGTACCTCTCTCTCTACACCCTACCTCGTCCTTGAAACTGTTTTCTTCGCTCTCGTCATCATGGATACCCTCAAAGCCTTTGCTGTCGAAAAGAAGAAAGCTCTACGTCTCTTCCTTTTTGTACGATGTGACGGAGCTAAGATGGCAGAGTTTGGATTGCCTACAAGCATGAGACAGCAAAAACTACGTGATTTCTAAGATGCAATGCTGCTACCACAATTGGAGTTGCAAAATGAAAAGGCTTTGAGCAGGTCCAAGGTACAACTTATAGTTGCTCTTGAACGAGGTTCGCATGCTCGAAATTACTGCATTTTCCTAACTGGCCAAGCTGTAATTAATCTCCTAAGATCCCCTGACACGTGAATATTGGCGGCTCCATGAAAGTGCCATAGATTTATTTTGCTTTGAAATTGGCATACTATGCTCTTGAAGTACTGGCAGCCCTAATGACTTTGAAGTTCGTCTCGTTTTGACAAAACTGTCATGCTGTCAGTTGAGTTTACCACGCTCCAAATCCTCCAATGTCGGCACAATATTTCCTCCGCCTCCAGCAATTTATTTTTGAAAATGATGGCGGAGTTGGGCACTCCTAACAATGACAGAGCTCCTGTAAGGCGTGCATGTATTGGCAATGAGTTTGGATACCTAATACATCATTGCAATCATATGAGGAAGAGACGCGTAAAGAAAAGGAGAACTAGTATATTCAATTCCTGGACATGTTCAAAGTTCCTAGTAGAAATTTCACATCCACCCTTAGCCTACATACGCACCCACTACGCATTCCAAACCAATATAAACCTACATGAAATAAATTAATTTCTATTTTGTTACTTCCAAGGAATTCCCAACAAGTGGATGAGGCTTTCATCATTACTCCATTTTATTAGATGGGCTCCTCGCCATTACTCTCAAATCTCTATCAAAATTTAGCCAAGATGATCTTGTACTAACTATTGGCGGAAATGAATTGCAAAAATTCGGTATCATTGCTTGACGGCTAAGGTTATTAAACTGCTCTTAATTTCAAAATTCTAACCTTTACTGGCGGCAATACGGAAAGTAACTTAATTGAGTGGCAATAGAAATTTGTACTAACCTGGACCTCGCTGTCTGCGTGAAAAGTGATGATCACAATGATTGCAAGGAACTCCTCAACAAAGTATAAAATCCTCAACACTCTTCTTAAAAGCTAGTTCTCTCATTTCAAATTCCTGCAGTCATCCTACTTACACTATGGCTTGTATTAGAGTAGACGGTCATGAAATACCTTTGGTGTTTCCAGTGAATCACATGCGAAGGACATGCTATAGTACTCAATCACCTTTTGCATGTTAGATTCAAGTTCCTAGAGTCTTCAATCTATGTCGAAGAAGAGAGAAAGTCGGAATCAGGGGAATTAGAGCAGTCCATTCCAGTGGAGAAGAGTGTAGAAGAAGAAGGCCACTGTTGGTATCTGCGGGCAGGAAACTATAGAGCTTTTGGGCTTCCTCTTAGTCTTCTTGGGGCGGTCACTGAGCTAGGTAGTCGGCAATCAGACAATTCTACAGTGGACATGCCTTACATGTCTCCAAGACTTCCAGCTAGTCTACCAAGTGACTGCTTTCCTATACTCCCGAACAATACGATTCTTACGAAGGTGAAGAGGGAGAAAATGGATACCATTGTAGAGTTGTCTAGTAAATCTGAGGGAGAGTCCTCGCAAGTTGCACTTCAAAACGCCACGCTTGCGGTCCACAGTATGTCAGATACAAAAGTCACATCAACCACCCCATCCAATAGTTTACAGTCCCTTGTGCTTCCATGCCTTCCACTGACAGCAAATCTTGGTACCCAAGTGAGTATTATGGATTGCTTGAAGAGATTGTCCAGTATTCGTCGCTCTAGAAGTGAACTGTCTACAACAAACTTTGATGTTATAAAGCACCACCAGGTGCAGTACCTTCCCCCTTCCTACAATGGAGATGTGCTATTTGAGTTACCTCCGTGTCGCTCGTCCTCTTCATCATCCGCAGCGAAGAACTTGGAGGGAATGGACAAGCGCTATGATGGACATCCATGGTGCAAACTCGTGACTACAAACATCCACAACGTCGACAACCTAAAGTTCCGTAAGTCTTTCTGTGCCGGTCACCTTGCTTGTAAGAACCATGAGTGCGAGTACTTGAAGAGGGCTGGAAAAAGGAATGAGACAGAGTAGAGTGGATCCACAGTCTTCCCGTTTGCAGTAGGGGATGGTCCACCCAAAGACTGTATCCTAGTGTGTAAAGTCTACAAAGTGACACCCACTTGCCTTCACACATGCGATGCTAGGATCTACTATTGTTATAGCGACAATCCAAATATAACAAGGGCGTCTATTCACTTTGGAGCCCATACTCATCCAGTAGGAAAGGGCATGTATAGAGATTCTAAAAATGAAATTAGTGAACTCCTAGCGGAGCAGGTTGCGAAAACACCGACAGCCACGAACTCTGCTATAGCATTGTTCGTTAGCAAAGATTTCCTGTCGAACTACTTATTTCACCATGGAGAGGGAGAGAAGAGAATGTTGAAGGGAGAAAGGTGGATGAGGTGATGGATCGATTTCAATATCTAAGTAGTCCTAGTATACGCAACGTCATTTCCTCCTTCCGCTCAAATAACCGAGGAGGGGTTATTGACAACATTATGACTATGAAGAGAGAGTCGAAGTTCGAATTCATACACAATAGCGTCTTCCTAGGACAAGGCAAAGAGAAAGTATACGTTTTTAAAATGCTAACTGAAGGACCAGGAAGCGGAGTGGATATGGTGAAGCGTATGCAACTAGGAAAAGACCTTGAAAATGCGTGGATGATGTTCGACCACGTGAAGCGCGTGAAAGATTGAACCACCATGGCTTGCCACGTGTACGACTCTCAGTACAAGAAGGTGATGACCATCGCAGTATACGATATGCAGTCCGAAGATACCGAGGTCCAAGTACAATTTTGGAGGAGTTTGAATGTTGTTATGGCACAACATGGCATGCCTGACCCGAACTTCAAAGGATTCATGGCAGATAATGCGATGGCTAATTGGAATGCGGTCCGTATAGTATATGGGAGTGGTTCTGCGAACGAGGTCATGAAGAACCGGGAGAGAACGTGTTTGCTACATTGGAGCACTTCCCTTTATAAGCACACACAGAAACACATCAAACAGAACTTTTAGCACCAACATATTACGCTATGCAAGCAATACAAGGAATCGAAGACCATGGATGAAGCTGAGCTTCGATACTTGGCAATCCGATCATGGTGGTTGTCATCTGGAGCCGCGAATGAAGAAGCACTTCATCATTTAGATCATTGGCTTGCATTCTGGCACTTTCGATACCTGCAGTGGGGAGGCTTCATGACAATGGTAAGTGACCGTGTCATCTCTCTATCTATATGCATGGGGAGGCTTCATGACATACACATATGCAAACACCTAAACGTCTACATCTATATGAACATACGTGTATATGGATTTTTTTGGTAGTGTAGAATTTCTTTTATTCAAGTAGTTTTTTTAAATCCACGTATTCTTAGGGCACAATTCTGTTTTAATGCACTACTGTTTTTGTAGTGAATTATTGGTTCCAGCCTAGATTTTTTTTAAATTTTTTATCTTATTTGAATAGTATTTTGTTAGTCTAGACTTCTTTTTAGGATAGTGTTTTTTTTGGCTTGATTTCCTTTATTCCTTTTATTGGTAGTCTAGTTTTTTGTTTTGGACGAATGTTCTTAGCCTAGTATTTTTTGGTAGTGTGCTAGTCATTTGTTCACTCCTAATTTTTTGTCAATGTAATATTCTTTTGAATATAGAGCTTTTTTCAGCAGAGTATTTCTTGGGTAGTTCACTGGTCTTCTAAACACTCCATTTTTTTTATCCATTTAATATTTTGTTGGAAGTCAATTTCTTTACCCTTCTCATATAAGTGCTTTCTTCCAAGGAAACTCTTTGCTGACCTCACAGAATGTATCTTTCATTTCCAATTTCCAAAATTCATTGGAACTAGTGGAAGGTAGTCCTTCCATTTTTTTCCCTGTGACGTTCAAGGACTACAAAAGGGAGTACCAATAGAGAACATTTGGACATCCGTCAGATCCGACGGAAGTTGGAGTGCTCACTTCAAATGCTACTATTTTGGATACCTTGCATGAGAATATGTAAATTTTGGTCAAAGGTACAAATCCATAATTGGAGACTGAAATATTGTAATGGGTGCATTTGCAGGGCTTGAGTTTGGAGGAGATGGCAGACTTGCCTTCGTGTAACTTGTCTGAAATAGTGCACAATAAGTGGCTTCAAATGTCCAGAAATAGAGGGAACAATTTATTTGACGCCACTTGTGATGACAGTATTCGTGCTTGGATGCAAATGACAAAGTATCGCGCCTACCTCAGAGGTCATGCAAGTAGGTCCGGCCCATCTAAGGGGGAACTGAAGCTGAGAGCTGCAAGACATAGTGGTTGCCCAAAGAAAATTGCCGAGGCCTTGAACACATTACCTGAAGCACATGGTGTGGGAAGTCGTGTACCACATTTGGAAGAAGAGGAAGTATTTGGAAGCACAAAGAGGAAGTTGGACGTACCTATTGGTGATGCTGGAGACTCCCATAGACCAGATAAGATCAATTTCTCTCAACCACGTGTCCGGACTAGGTCAACGAAGGCTTTCGAAGAATTGATGATGGCAAGGGCAATACAATCGAGGGTCGCCCCTTGCAGTATGTGACCGTTGCATTTGAAAGTGACTGTGACACATCGAAGTGGCACATTGCAAGGATTAGCCACAAGTCAAATGCCAGATGTCAAGCTCAACAACGGACGTCAAACATCAAGTGTAACGCAAAAATTGCGAAGGGGAGGAAGGGAACCCCAGCTCCCACTTATCGCGGGCGGAAAGAAGAATATAAGAGTAGGCGCGAGGTGGTCTCAGACTTCTGGTTCTGTTGGGACGACATTGAAAGGCTCAAAGTGAAAGGCTCAAAGCGGAAATGGGTCATTGATTGGCCTGAGGTGCCGAAGGTTTGGCCCGTATTGATTGGGACAAATCTCAATCGAGACGAAACTTTATTGCTGTAACATGCGGGCTTCCACCTCCAAGAACGACCCACCGTGTCGCCTCGTCGATTGTTCACCATGTCCAAGATTTTTGAAAGTGTTTTGTATGACCAACCATCGTCCAAGAATCCGGATGCTTATCCAACAATCAGGAACAACCGAACCATCAGAAGAGTTGCAAATGCTCCAAGTACGGAACAACGGAACAAGTGGAAGAGTGCTGGGAACATTAAAGGACAAATTTTGGGAGTGAACCTACTCCCTTTTCCAGGCCTTGGCGCAATAGTGGAATTGGAGACGGGATCTAACCCTACCAAAAACGTATATCGAATTACGGTGGGTATGTTCCCCTTGTGCACTTGCCCGGATTTTGTGAATATGGTCGTCTCGGCAATTGGAGGAAGGCAGCAGTATGTGAATTGTAAACATCTATATTATTTGTATAGGTATTTTTGCAAGATGGATATCCATGATGACAAGTTCATTCATGCACCTAGTCATAGCTTCAATGAGTTGAAGCTACTTCTATTTCGAGCGGGACTCATCACTATCCTTGAGTAGGCACAATTGCAATTTTTGATAAATTCATGTATATTGTATTCGTTAGTGTATCTGGCAATAGAAATGATTTCAAGCATGTACCAATCAAAATGTTCCTCCATTTGCAAAGTGTGGGAGTATGTTTCAAAAGTGTCATTACTAAATTGTGTGAAATGAAATACCAATGCATGGCTAGAACCCTAATCCTATACTCTCGTTCTACCCTACACATACGAAGACTAAACTCATATAGATTTTTTGCTTTGCCACCTCTTCCCTACAATCTTAGTTCCTGTCAAGTTGGAAGGAAAAAAATTAGAAATTTAAAATACATGAAGTAAATCACTTTACGGTCAAAATTAGAAACCTACCACATTGGTTTGTAGTAGTCAACAAACCCTGACCTTTAGCTTGGCTAACTCTTCTATACCATTCCTCTTATACTAGCACTTTTTAGAAATAGCAATCATTATGGGATAGTTAGAAGCCCTAGTTCTCCGTGCTCAATTTATCCCCTTCAAACAAAACTGTAGTGTTCTCCGAAACTCATGATGGTCTATTTTATAAAAAGTGTTATACCCCTACTTTTGTGTAGTAGGATGAATAAGAGTTTCAAATATATACATAATTTTATAAGTTCGAGAAGTCAGCAAATAAGAAACCCAAGCCTGAAATTATAAATTAAATGTAGACCACGGTTATAGGAGCCACGGTCATAGGTCACAAAATTTACTATAAATAGTAAGTTTTTGGATGAAAAAAAAATGGGATGAAAAAATTTCCAAAAATATACTTTTGGTGCTCACCGCTCACAAACTTCATGCTCGTGGCTCGCAAGCTCCCCGCTCCAAGCTCGCCTGCTAGCATCATTGTATACCTCAGTGGTAGTCATGTTATCAACTTTCAAATAATTGGTGCAGAAAGAATTCTATTGTAGACAATCTGAGCCTACTAGAGTATTAGGCTTAGTTGCCAATTATTCTATTTTTTGAAATTGTTGCGCAAATAATTCTATTGTAGACAATTTGAGCCTACTAGAGTACTAGGCTTAGTTGCCAATTATTCTATCTTTTGAAATTGGTGCGCAAGTACTTCTTCTACACGTAGTGTAAGTGTGCCAGGCATAGCCGCCAACATCAATAAATGTTTAACTGTGGGGCCCTATTATGAGAATGTTGTAGAAGTTGCAAGACAGTTGTTAATGTCCGGTAAATTTGAAGTTTAACTACTTCCTAGTATCCTATTCAGTTTTCACTAGTTGTATAGTAAAATCAATATGCATAAAAATGCACTATAAGAGAGTGAGTATTCATACTCAGAACACCAAAGACTAATTTGTAGTTGATCTTGACTATTGTTTTCAAGTGAAGATTGTATCATGGCTTACATTCGTGTAGATGGCCATGACATTCCCCTAGTGTTTCCAGTTGATGAGGGTAGACACGCTAGAGTTCTGAGCCATCTCTTGCACGTCCGTTTTAGATTCATGGAGTCGTCCATCTATGTAGAAGAAGAAAGAATGTCTGAATCAGGAGAAGTACAGCAATCAATTCCAATATTGAAGTCTATAGAGGAAGGAAGTCAGTGTTGGTATCTTCCTATTGGAAACTATAGAGCTTATGGGCTACCATTGTCTATGGTAAATGCATCAACCGAAATTTGAAGTAGGCAGTCAGATAACTCTTCTGTAGATATGCCATATGTTGCTCATATGGTTTTATGCAGTCCTAGTCGTCAAGCTCTACCAATCCTTTTTGATAACTCAGGTCTTCGCCCAGTTAAAATTGAGAAGTTAGATACCATCATAGAGTTGTCTAGTGAATCCGAAGGAGAGTCCCCTGACTTAACAGTCCGAAGAACTGCATGCAAAATTGAAGTTGCATGGCAGGGAAATGCTTCGGTGAAGCCAATGTCAAGCAACCCATCAGACAGTGGAGGTCAAACTGAACTGTCCCGTCCTCCATTGCCACCAAATATAGGGAACTGAGTCAGTATAATGGAGTCTTTGAGGGGATTAGGTAGAATGCATCGTTCACGAAATGAGTTGTCAACGACGGACTTGAACAGCATGAAGCACCATTGCGTATAGTTTCTTCCACCCATATTCAATGGAAATGTCATATTTGAGTTGTCTCCATGTCGTTCATCTTCTTCTTCATCAACGGCCAAGAACTTGGAAGGAATGGACAAGAGATATGATGGACACCTATGGTGCAAGTTGGTGACTATAAACATCCACAACTCCGACAAGTTGAAGTTCCGTAAGTCATACTGCGCTGGTCATCTTGTTTGTCTAAATGTAGAGTGTGACTATCTGAAGAGGACTTCAAAGCGCAACGAAACTGAGTGGACTGGTGCGACAACCTTCGCTTTCACAGTAGGGGATACTCCTCCTAAAGACTATACTTTGGTTTGCAAACTTTGTAGAAAAACTCCTACGTGTCTAAGCACCTGTGATGCTAGGATGTACTACTGCTATAGTGAGAATCCAAAAATGACTAGGGCCGCTATTCATTTTAGACATCATGCTCACCCTATTGCCAAAGGCATGTATAGAGATTCTGCAAAGAAGATTAGTGAATTGATTGCAGAGCAAGTGGCCAAAATACCAACGGCCACGAATTCCGCCATTGCTCTATCAGCAAGCAAAGACTTCCTTACAAACTATCTATTCCACAACGGAAATGGAGAGAAGAAGATGTTGCAAAGGGAGGAATTCGAGGAAGTGATGGATCATTTCCAGTATTTGAGCAGTCCAAATATTCGGAATGTAATTTTTTCATTTTGCTCAAACAATAGAGGAGGAGTCATAGACAACATTATGACCATGAAGAGAAACTCAAAGTTTGAGTTCATTCATGATAGCGTTTTTCCTAGTCAAGGAAAGGAGAAGGTATACCTTTTCAAGATGCTGACCGAAGGACCTGGTAGTGGAGTAGACTTGGTGAAGCGCATGCAGCCAAGGGGGAATCTGCAGAATGCATGGATGATGTTTGACCACGTGAAGCGTGTGAAGGACTAGACTACAATGGCTTGCCACGTGTACGATTCCGAGTACAAAAAGGTAATGACCTTTGCAACATGCGATATGCAGTCAGAAGATACGGAAATTCAAGTGCAATTCTGGAGGTCATTGAATGTTGTCATGTCAAGACATGGACTAGATCACCCAAACTTCAAAGGGTTCATGGCAGATAGTGCTATGGCCAATTGGAATGCAGTTCGAATTGTCTACGGAAGTGGATGTGCCAATGAGAAAATGGAGAATAGGGAGAGGACATGCTTACTACATTGGAATACTTCTCTCCAAAAACATACTCAGAAACATATTAAGGAAGTATTTCAACAACAGCACAATACACTCTGCAAACAGTATAAAGATGCTAAAACTATGGAGGAGGCAGAGACACATTACCTAGCAATTCGTTCATGGTGGTTATCATCAGGTGCTGCCACGGAAGATGCACTTCATCACTTGGAGCATTGGTTGGCATTTTGGCATTTCAGATACCGACAGTAGAGGGGGTTCATGCAAATGGTAAGAGAATATTCACTTTTCTATATGTAAATTTGTTACCGTACAAGCAAGTTGTAGTCATATTCGACGTAAAAAGTGAATTGTATATTGATGATGTATTATTTTGTTTCAGCATAAATAGTATGTGTTTTCTAATTAATTATTTAGGAATGCCTTTTATGCCATTTGAATTATATATGCACATAATTAATGGTCTTCAATATTTTCTGTAGGTGGAATGAATGAAAGTAATTATGAGAAGTAATTTTGGTTATTGGATGCATGTCTAGGATTTGAATCTGGAAGAGATGGCAGACATGCCTTCGTGCAATCTATCAGAGACAGTTCATAATAAATGGCTTCAAATGTCTGGCAACCGAGGAAACAATTTGTTTGATGCCACATGTGATGATAGCATCTGTGCGTGGATGCAAATGACAAACTACCGTGCATATTTGAGAGGCCATGCCTCTGGATCCGGTCCGTCAAAGGGGGAGTTGAAGTTGAGAGCTGCAAGACGAAGTGGAGACCCTAAGAAAATGGCAGAAGCATTGAATTCCCTACTTGGGTCTGAAGGAATTGGAAGTCGTATACCACATTTGGAAGGAGAAGAGATATTTGGGAGCACGAAGAGGAAATTGGACGTTCCAATTGGCGATGTAAGAGACTCACATTGACCAAACAAAGTAAATTTCTCTCAACCTCGTGTCCGAACAAGGTCCACTATTCCTCCTATAAACTCTTCGGAAGGCAAAGGAAAAGAACCAGAGTCAAATAGGTATAACCATGTCACAATCGCATTTGAAAGTGACTGTGACACATCAAAGTGGCACATTGTAAGGATCAGTCACAAATCTAATGCTAAGTGTCAAGCTCAATAGTGAGGGTCAAATATGAAGTGCACTACTTGAATTGCAAGAGGACGAAATGGAACAATAGCTCCAACTTATCGTGGTAGAAAAGAAGATTACGGAACAAAACGAGAGGTATTTGCAGACTTTTGGTTCTGTGCAGATGATATTGAACGATGTGTGAAGGGTACGAAGCATAAGTGGATAATAGATTGGCTAGATGTGCCAGAAATTTGGCCTATTTTGACACGAACAAACCTCAGTCGAGACAAGACTTTATTGTTGCAACATGCTAGCTTCCGGTTGCAAGAACAACCTACATTGTCACCACGTCGTTTGTTCAGCATATCAAAGATTTTTGAAAGTGTTGTGTATGATGAAGTCCCGCCAACAAATGCAAATGTGTATCCTACAGTGAGGAACAATCGAACCATACAGCGAATAGCAAATGCACCAACTATAGAACAACGCAATAAGTGGGAGAGTGCAGGCAATATTAGAGGTCAAATTTTGGGAGTGACCTTGCTTCCTTTCCCGGGACTAGGAGCAATCATATCTCTGGAGACTGGGATAGATCAGAACAAAAATGTGTATCGAGTAACCGTGGATATGTTCCCTTCCTACACATGCCCAGACTTTGTGAACATGTTTACTTCAGCTATTGGAGGACGTCAATAGTATGTGAATTGCAAACACCTATATTACTTGTATCGATATTTCTGCAAGATGGACATCCATGACGACAAATTCATTCATGCACCGAGTTATAGTTTCAATGAGTTGAAACTTCTTTTACTTCGAATAGGAATAATCACTATGCCACAGTAGGCACGTATTAAACTTCATATGTATTTGAATGGTATTTTTTTTAATATATTTAAAATACCATTGAATTGATGGGAAGTAAAGAAAAATGGAAGCTTGAAAACTACAATTGAAAGAGGTAATGTAGTTATGAAAATATGAATATGAATGACATTTTCTTTTCCTTCTTCTTTCTTTTTCTCTTCTTGAATTGTATTTCACATGTCTTTCCCCTTTTTATTACCTTGGCTTTCCATTAGTATTTCCATTCTTCTTGATATTGACTTTTATTTGTTTCGTCATGCAATTGTATGTTTTTTTATTTTTTTCCTATCCTAAGTCCATATTATTTTATTCCTCCACTGTTACTTGTATTTCATTTTATTTTTCTATTTTGAACGTAATATTCATTAAAATGAGAGTATTCCACGGAAATGAGAGTTACAGAAGTTTAATTTCATTTGAAAACGGAGAAGAGAATTCCTCAAACAATATTCAAATCATACAAGAATTAAAATCAGATGAACACAAGTAGGAATCAAATATCAAAACCACAAGGTAAACATTCATATTGACCTTTCACTTGTACACCATGAGTTGTTCCATATATCTTCAACTATGCTTGGCTAGGTCCAGTGACACTATATTACAGGCAACGAACTATAAAGGCCAGTAATGTAGTTCATTACATTGTTCTGCGTACACTGTAAAAGCTACGAGTGTGATTCACTCGAGCTCTGAGTTCTTTTGTAATATGCACATTGAGCTTTCATGAAGCATGAATGTATGACTCTACACTATGAACAAGTACTATACGTGTCATTTACTCTTGAGCACCACGATTGCCTTCGTCATCTTCGACCTGTGGTTGTACTTGCTTGTAATTCATGAGCTTGGAAAGCCCTCCTACTTCCTTGGACATTTGAAGAAGGACCCACGTCCTCACCATATAGTTTCTACTGTGTTGCTCTATCGCAAGGTGAGGACGACATCGGTGTAGCAAAAACATCGGTAGACTTCATGGGCGATGGAGAACATGATTTTGGACAGTGCGGAGCTAAACCCGGGGGACTATCCACCACCCCATCATCAACGGGCTTTAGGGAGAAGTCCATTGTCGAATTTGCAGTGGCAGCCGAACACATGAAGTTTCCTGTACTTAGAATTAGATTCTGCCCATAGTCGGAGAAAGAGTCAGTTGATGTAGTGCACGGAAGACTGGTGTGCCGAATTAGAGAGGACGACGTTCCCAAATTCTAAGAAAACAAAGAGATTAGAACAATTTAATCAAAAACTGTAACTGTCTAACAAGTAAACTCCAATAGCAAATTTGCAGTCTAGGAAGTCCTGGCCATCGAATGAGGTCGACCCGACCTAAACTGGAGGAAGAAGAAAATACAGAAAGGTATTCATAAAAAAATTATATTACAGAAATTACGTATATCTCTAACTATACATGCGAATGCACGAGCCATTAAGGTCGAGGCGAGTTGAAGTTCACTAGGAACTCAGAGAACAATCTACATGCCATTCAGCACGACTCGACCTGAACTAAAGCAATAAATAAACTACCCTCTCGTAACGCCGATTAGACGATGACACAGTCACTGCATCCACATGGCTCATGAACAGCAATGAAATGTAGTGTGCTATCGGTACGCTGAAGAGACTCTGACTGCATCCATAAGACTATTGTACATGCCACGATTTCTCTTGTCATACAACATCTTCCGCCCAATTTTCCCCGCACTACTCTTGCGAAATGATTTCAACCCTTCATCTCGAGCTACGTGAAGTCGCCTGAGCCAGGGCAAAAGGACCAGGCCCAAATATGAGTCCCTAGGGCCATTACCCTTGGGAGACCAACTGATGGGGAGAACGACGTTCTCCGACTTGTTCATGAAGTGCTTTATAGGACTATCGTCAACTATGACAGTATTCTCTCGAAGAAAATGCCCATTGAAATTATTAAACAAGGTGTTCGCGTCCTTCACGAACAGGTCCTTGGTGGTGCCTAGCTCCCTGAATGTGACTATCCGGCCCTGTTCCTCACACTTGAGCGTCGTGCAAGACTCCTGCCCAAGTATAATGCGAGGCTTATCCAGACCGACAAAAAGATAATCGACGATTTTTTGAACGGTAAACTTCTTCATGGAGCTCCAAATAGAAACGTGTGCTATCAATCCTAGCTCACGAAGGAAATGAGCACAATTTGGGCGGACAAAGACCGCCTTCGGTCCCACAATCGCAGGGATCGTGGCGGAGTGCGGTTGGTCTGCATTCCCGACGTGCACAGCCCACCCCTTGTACTTGGCGTCTTCACAAACACACAAGACTCCATTCAAGTCCAGGACAACATTCAGCCACTTCTCGGCGACGGTCACCCTGGACGTCAATGGAATCTCAACATCCTTCGACGTATCTCCACGTTCAGATGGGGGAACCGATCCCTGCTATCAAACGGACAAATGTGCAGCCAGTTACTAAGCTGCACTGACACATTTCGAAACTCAAGGAAAAAGACAAAATCCAATTGTCGCAGACTATATATGAACACAGAGGTACCTATTAGCGCAAAGATCAAGGACGCATGGGCACGAGGTTACCTTTTCCGGCAAAGACAGCGTTGGTCCAACAGGGTCTGGCATTTCAATCTCCAGAAGCTGAGCGTCGGGAATAGAGACGTCATCATCTAAGTGCATGGACTCAGATTCCAGTGCACCTCCACTTGTAGCTTCTATAATGCCACAACCAAATGTTGGACATTGTACATGTTGTACAGGAGCAATAGATTTCGGAAGATCATTCGGTCTAGTTGAGATAGCCATCAGAGGATGTTCTGCAATTCAGGAAGGGCCAGACAAACAAGACTTAAAATTTTTACAGAAAAATCCGTATAATTGATTAATAAAATTGAGTACAAAAAAGTCATCATCTTACATGAAGATATGGATTAGCCAAAAAATTGTTTTCTATCAAAAAGTATTGTCTCCCACACTAAGGGTCTCTATCTAAGTACAACCTATGACACAAATCAGCTCGAGTCGAGCTAATTCTATACAAATGACATCGAGTGATTGTGTGGTCAACCTGATGGTGCATCTTGGCCATCCAATGCATGACTCGGATCATCATCAATGGCGATGGCAGGATCCGCGGGCATCTTCGGGCTAGACTCCAAGGTCTCTGAGGACCTGCCACCATCAAGTGGAACTCGAGCCATGTCCTCGTCATCAGGTGGAGGTGCAGGGGTGGAGGGGCACTCCTCAATAGGAGGAGGAGCTGGAGGATCTGCGGAACTTGCAAGAGGAGTGAGAGAGACAGAAGGCACCCCAGTCAATCGTGGAGTGGAGGGTAAGCTTGAAGATCCACTCATTGTTGGTCTTGTTGGCGCTCCCTGCAGCAAAAGCACTTGGTCAACCTGAGACGGCTGTACGGATGCTAGAGGCATGGCCCCACCAAGACTGTTGATAATGGCCTCCAGTTTGGAGTCGTTCTTTTGTGACATTGCCACCATAAACTGTCGCAACTCTGCCATCTCCCTGGCCTGCCTGTCAAACATCATTTGATCTAGTTCCCGCCTCCTCTTCAGCTCTGCAATTTCTGCATCATAGTCGTCGTCGGCTTGCGATCTTCCCCTCTTCCGCTTCTCCTTGGAGGCTGGAGACGGCATGGCAGAGGTGTCAGGTGGTTGACCTGACGATGCTGATGATCCCCGGATGCTTTGAGAGCGGATCACTGGAGGGGTGCTCCGATCCATGGGCACGTCGTCGTCGTCGTCGTCATCACCGGCTGCCCCATCGCTGTCGGAGGACTCACACAATATGATTGCAGATGACCTCCGACCGGACGGCGTGCTTGCCTCTCCAGTCCTTCCCCTTGCGCTTTGATGACGAAGGCGTGCTTGACCCCGCTGGTCGGCGCGGGAATTTTCCCTCATCGACAAAATACCCCTCTGGAAGAAAATCGTTCTTATCTAGTTTCTTCGCAGTGGTCGCAATTTCAGTCCACTAGTCAGACTCCTCCGAGTCCCCCACAGCAAACACATTAACCCCACTCATCTGCAAAGTCACACACACCGTCACATACTATCAGATTACGATAGTATGGAAATTCCCTAACGAGGATACAATGGTATTTCATGTAACGTCAGCAGTAGATTGGGTCAGGTCGACCCGACCTGAAGCTCACTCTCGGGCACTCAATGGAACCGGTCAGGTCGAGCCAAACTATGGAGGAATACACTCCAGTGAATGCTACGAGTCAGGTCGAGCCAACCTGGTTTCTATCACCTTATAATTTCAAGAAGAAATATATGTCCATTTTATTCAGGTCGAATCGACCTTAACCATAGCCAAAACATTACATTGTGGAATTCATTGTGTTCAGGCTTACCATCGCAGCACATGTGAACTTCGACCCAACAAAGAATGACATTACGCTTTCTCTAAGAGCGCAGAATTTCCTCACAAGATTGAGGAAGAACTCCATCTGTAGCTCAGTATTATTAATCCTGAACTCTAGCTCGTTGTAAGCCCCGAGCCTCGTAAATGTTTCAGTATTCGGAGCATCATAGGAAGACCTCATTCTCACCGTCCTAGCATTGCTTGGGCTTTGCAGGATGGTCAGGTAAATTGGTTCCACCGCCTTCTTGCTTCGTGCAGATAAGTCACCGATACGCTCATTGGGTGAGGGCATGTAGTTAAAGAAACTCATGGAGTACTCCTTCAACACGGGATTGCTGTCTATGAAGTGAAGTGCTTGCGTTTGCTCGGTGAGGTCGGAACAAATGAGCACCCACACCGGAATGTCCTCGAGAAGGAGTTGACCCTTTTCTTGGAAGGACTCGACAACTGCAGCGAAGTATGGATCGGCTGGCGTACACTTAGACTTTGACACCACATTCGGGGTGTAACGTAGGTCCCACACTCCAAGCTTGATGTCCTTCACGTTCTCTGCAGTGAGCACGCCTCTAGGCCAATCTTGGTGCGTCTTATACATAACGTCATATGGACGATAGTATGCAGTGGATTTTGGAGGCACAAAATTGTTTCTCTGCTGCAAGAAGACCCGGAAGAACTTAGCCGCGTACATTGACATCTCCTTAGCGCTCTTCCCCTTTGCTCTTGACTGCTTCGCCTCCATTCAGTATTCATTCCCTGGCTGCTCTAGCAGCACGTTCATGGTGGCACTTGTGAAGTTCCGACTTCGTTTGAACTCCCTCCACTTCTCGTGGTTCAGCTCGTTCAAGGAGGACATGAGCCCGAGACTTGCGTCCAGGGCGTGAAGCTCCATCTTCACCTTGTGCTTGCGCTTCCTTCTCTCCACCCACTCCTTAGCAGTGTAGCAGCTCTCCTGTACAGCAGAGAGAAGCTTGATTGTGACCTTTGGGTAGTCCTTGTTCTTGCTCCCTGGATTCTGATGTAGAATATGTTCGGCCAGCTTCGACAAGTCATTGAAGGAAAGGTTTCCGAGCACTTTGAAGAACTCATGCGTCAGATTCCCTTGCTCGGGCTTCCAAGTCGCCTTCTCGTTGTACTTCAGTCTAGTATTGGGGTCTATCAACTCCCCATGCGCAGCACTAGAAATGACCTCGCTCCACAGGTTGTACACGTCGTCCGGAGCTGTGATTATCTTCAGCTCGTTTCGGATCTCGAGCTTCTCCTTGGCGTCCTTGCCTTTTGCAGCCTTCTGGGCCTTTAGTACATCTAGCAGAGCGAACCGCTTGTACATTGCCGATGAGAATTCCTGCAACGCAATTTTGTATGTCACGGTCAATTTGGAGCTCTCTATTTAGCTCGGACCGACCTAAACTACACATTTCATTTTGAACGTCGAATGCACCTTTGTCGTTCTGCTTACTTCGAACTCTTCATTCATTATCACGTGAAGTAAATCAATACATCACCTATGCTGGCTAGAACACTAGGTGGCAGACGACATTCTCAGATCAGGTCGACTCGACCTAAATCTCTTACCATGAATTTCTTCTTATTTGCTGTACTCTCAGCGTTTCGCCTGACGTTGGACATTGTCGCTATTGGTGCCGCTTCCCTCGGATTGCGTGGCCTCCCCATGAGTTCCCACACTTTTCTAGCTCCCAGAATGCTTGTTGACCACGAGGGCTTCTGCGCCACGAAGTGGTTGACCCTATTGTAGTACGCCGATATGTCGCGTAGTTTCTGGGCATATGTGGACCAGACCACGTAGCAATCCCATTGACGAAAGTTCTTGACAATCTCTTCGTCAAGGTTTTGGTCTACCATCATCTTGCTGGCAGTCACACTGTGCTGCCCATTGATGATGTAGAAGTTCTTCCTTTCAAGTGCTGGCCAGTCCTCCGGCTTTGGCTTCTCGAAGCAATCCACTGGCATGACACACAATGTTTGTTTTGTAGACTTATCTGGCATTTCCCAGAGGTATGTCATCATGTCCTCCGCGAGCTTCATTTCATGGCTACGGATGTTTAAGTCCTCTGGGGCCTTGATGAACTGCTCAATGGAAATTGTCTTCTTATCCTCCAGGCCAAAGATGTAGGCGTCCGTGCAGTGCTTCCAGTAGGCCTTGTATGCCTCCGCGGACGCAATGTAATCGTGCGATTTCTTGGCGTCATAAGGGACCGGGACCTCAATTACCGCGGATACAAAACTCAGCTCCCCTGGTAAAACTGCACTAGGGTCTTGCGCTGCTGTTGTCGCTGTTGAGGTTGATGCGAACTTACTTTTCCTGGGAGCTCGTGATGGAGTAGCGGCCTGCATGGACTTTCTTGTCCCCCGACTCTGTTGGGTTCCAGGTGTACCCATTGAGCTCTGTCCCTCCACGTTACTTGGAAACTCCTGGAAGACAGTTCTGACAGTCATGTCCTTCTTCTTCAGCTCAAGCTTCGTCTTCAGAATTGTGAAGTCGTTCAGGAGTGTCTTCAGGCGAGAGTATAGGGCCTTCCCCGTTGCCAACTTCCCATCCTTTGTCTTGAAGTAGTTGTGGTCAACTTTCTTCTCAAGGTCGGGAATCTCCGTTCTGTACTCAGTCGATTCCAACGTTGACAGGAAGTGCGATATGTTGAAGGCACATCTTGAGGAGTCCAAGCGAATAGTGAAGTGGTATTGCTCGCTTTCGGGTGTACCAGTCGCAGCTGTAACACACCGAATTTTCAAGAATGGACCACTGTCGTGGGCAACGTCCTTTATCTTCTCATCAAAGGATATGTTGAAGAAATGGTCGGTGTCTTTGAACTTTGCAGCGAAGCAAATGAGGTTCTTGAAAGGAATCATGTGGAGACTCCAACTCTCAACCTTTTCGGGATTTTTGAATTCCCAGTAGTCTTCGTCATTGTCAAAGTCGTCCCCTTCCTCCCCAGAGGATTCGTGCTCACAGCATACGTAGAAGGCCTCCAGCTTCTCAATTTGGTCATCCATTCTGCATTCATTATCCAAACGGGATGTTGTTAGAACAAGAGTTGTTGCTATGTTGATTCAGATCGACCCGACCTAAAAACCAGTACATGAAGCTTCTACATTTCATCTTCTATGTGTTTGATCTACTTGGACTCGGTTCGTTTTGCTTCATACGCTTCAGGTCGACTCGACTTGAAGTTCTAGTCGGAATATGCAAATATTTCTGCTATTGTGATGGCCTCAATGTTATTGATTAATGTTATCGGATCGTCCTAGTACGTATTGTTCTCACTCTGGAACTGGCAATTCAGGTCGGTGCGACTTGAATTGCATGCGGTAGTGTTGTCATGTTTGTTATTTGTAAATGGATGTTTATTAGAAATGTGTCTTTTGGTCAATTTGTTAATTATACTAGGTGTCTAATATAGTCATATAAATATGTATGTTGGTGAAGGGTATACGTATTTGCTGTGCAAATTGCAGAGGGTCTTCCTTGCAGTTCAGGTCGGACCGACCTGATCTGCATTTAATTTTGACGATCATGTTATTTTTCTTCTGGGATGTTAGTGATAATGTATGCTACTCAGTTGTTTGCCTTGTCCTGACAATGCTAGTAGGTGTACATTTCAGGTCGGTCCGACCTGAAATTCATGTTCATCTCATGTGAACATTGTCCATGAAATAGCACGGACAAATGCAAAGATTTGGGAGAGGATATGATTTGTGGGGCTCTGCAATTCAGGTCGATGCAACCTGAATTGTAGTGTGGGTCATGTGACGTACATTACCGACACGTTAATGAACTCATTTATTAGTCCATTTGTTTATAAATAGGTGTCTAATATCGTGATAGTTATTTATTTGTTGGTCTTACAACTTATTTGACACGTCAGATTGCATAGGGTGTTCTTTGCAGTTCAGGTCGGACCGACCTGATCTGCATTGAATTTGGACGGCTTTGTTATTTGTCTTCTGACATGTTAGTGCAATTCCCTTCCATTTAGTTACCTTCTTTCTACAAAAAATGTTAGTAGGTGTACATTTCAGGTCGGACCGACCTGAAATGTAGGTTTATCTCATCTGAAGATTTTCATGGAACTTGCCCGAACCTAGGATATGTGTTTGAAGGGATATGCAATTCAGGTCGATGCGACCTGAATTGCAGTTTCGTTCAAGCGCCTTACATTTGTGGTACGTTTAGGAATTCACTTTGATAAGATGATACCCGAGTAGTATTGGGCTGATTTTGGGGAATTTGTGTGGTTGTGGCTGGTCATTTCTTTCCTTGACATTCTGAATTCTAATTCGTAGACCTTAAAGAAACCCTAAACCCTAAACCCTAAGCAATGGACCCTAAACAAACCCTGGACCCTAGGCACTGAATCCTAAACAAACCCTGGAACTGAAGTACTGGACCCTAAACAATGAATGCCATTTTCTGAACCCTAAACCCTAAACAAAGTCCTGTGCATTATAACTCACCTCGGGAATTAAAAAATGAGGATCTTGAAATGCAATGCAGATGGATTAATCTCCTAAACCTGCAATATTATCCACATTTTCAACAAATTCAAGAGTTGAAAAAAGCCAAAGAAATCAAAAACATCTCAAACCAGCAGACCACCTAAACCTAAAACCAAAAAGTCATTGTACAAACCTACAACATCCCAAACAAGCATGTTTCCATCTAGAAACTCCCAAACCATGAATTCTAACAGAATACAACAAACCTCAAGAGAACTAAAAAAGGAAAGTACGCACACGATACATCCTGCAAGTTAAACCCCATTGGACATTGCAGCTGTCTTTACAACAATCACAGAAATCACTATTCAAAGCTGAGATGGTGCAAGAGAATTGAAATTAATACATACCTGAGTTTCTACAAGCAAGCGCTATGCAACTTCAGCCTCAATTTAGCTCCTACTTTCAGTGTTGCTGCTTATTATGGACTCCACAATCTTGTAACTCCAGTGCTACAATTGTCAATCTGAAATGCAAAAAACAAACCAATTTTAAAAAACTTACATTGCAAACCAAATGTCAAGAAACAAACTGCAAACATATTCCCAGCAACCACATTCCTTCCAACAATTACAAAGAAAGATCCAATCTGTTGGGAGCAAATACCACCCAACAGAATACACAACTCTTATCTCCAGAAGCTCATTTTCTAGAATAAATTGTGCAACCACATGTGAGCAAGGAAAAACAAACAATGAAGTTCTAGATACTAACCTCGTTGTTGTTGTTGTAGCTTATCCACCAGTACCTATTCTTTGAAGTAGAATAAGGTTACACAACCTTGCTTTTCAGAACCTCGGCAAAGTGCTCTGGCACAATACAATCCCCACACAAGTAGCTGAATCCAACAATGTAGAAACGCAGACATGCATTTGTAGAAATGCACGCAGCTTGCATCTTAGAAATGCACGCAGCTTGCATCTCATACAATGTAGAAATAACATCTTATGCATACAAATCATGAAATGTCGTGAAAGTACCTCCTCCATTATTTTGAATTCAACACTTCAGAGGAAATGCAACAGTATTCCCAACACAAAGCAAATACAAAGCAAAAAAACCAATCCCAAACCCTAAGTGTCCAAAGAAGCAGAAGTGCCACTTTCACATTAGTACCCTAAGAGGAACAGAGACTCCAATCTTAAAAACAGGAACACTCCCAAGACCGACCTGGACTTCACTGGAAACCTCCTCGCATCAGTAGACACCATAGCCATGGCTCACAAACACAAATTCTCGAAGATGGTCCGCTTTACTGGACACAAACTCTCGAGGAAAGACTCTCCCAAGTGGATCAAGCCTCCTTTAGACAATTGTGAAAATTCACAGTAACAAAAATTCAGAACGCAAAAGCAAGACTCCTATTGCGCGAAATCCTAACGTCGTTGAGCACAGAACTGATAGACCTTGGAGGAATTGAAAAAAGACCCAAGAGAACCCTTAAACAGACCTAAACCCTTAAACACGCCTCAAGAGAACCATTGCACTCCTACAACAGTGATGAATGGAGTCAGTTTTTTACCTCAAACCCCAAACCCTACTTCAAGCTGCATGTCCTTGAGATCAAGTTGCACCTCCTTCACATGCAAACACACAGCACCACCCGGCAGCTTCAAGTCCCCCCGATCAAATGGAACTCCAAAATCACACAGAAAACAATGCTCAAGGTCCGCTTCTTCACGACGACCGCCTTGAGGTCTGCTTCTTCACAGCTTCAAGTCCCCCCAATTGAATCGAACTCCAAAGTCACACACAAATCAATGCGGAAAACAAAGTCCTCTTCTTCACGACGCCCGTGCTAAAAAAAATGCGTGTCAACTGCTGGCAAGTGCAAAATGCACAAACAACAAAGATGCAACAAGAGATTCACGAGGGAACAGCAGAGATTCACGAGAGAACAGCAGAGATGCACAAGAGAACAGCAGAGATTCACGAGGGAACAGCAGAGATTCACGAGAGAACAGCAGAGATTCACGAGGGAACAACAGAGATTCACGAGGGAACAACAGAGGTGCACGACAAAACAATGAACACGCACGAAAATGCGCGGACACCAAACTCTAGGTTTCCAGAACTCTACAGGCAAATACCCGGCGGTCTTGGTACCTGGTTCTTCCAGGTGGTTTTAGGTACCCGGCCTTCTTCAATACCCGCCTTTGATACCCGACCATCTTCAATACCCGTCCCAAGTACTTGGACCGTGATATGTCCCTTTTTGTAGCCTCACATAATAATAGATACCCTTTTTCCAAAATTTGGTTTGTTTATCATACTACTAAAATCATAAGTCCCTCTGTAATATCACAAATGCTACCATTAATACTAGGGGCTTGTGCTTGCTATGCTACGCATTCATTGTATCACATATTAGTAAAAATTTGATATATTTGAATAGATTGCATGATAATGATTTCAATAAGTCTTTAAAATAATTATTTTACTTATTTTATAAAAATATTTCCAATCATGAATACATAGAAATTGTATTTTCATACAATGTGATATTACAAAAATAGAAGAGCAGTTTACAATCAATTCTATAATATCACTTTTTACAAAGGGTGATATTATAGAAATAATATAGTTGTTGCAATTGAGGTGATATTAAAGAGAATCCATAGGATAATATTATAGAGGGAGTAATTTCATTGCTTCTCTTGGCTTTACACTTCTTTACACTTCTATGATTTTGTGCTTTTGTGAGCTTTGAGCTTTCATGATTTCAATTTTCTATTGCTACTACCAAATGATTTGAGAAATTGATTAGATTGAACTAATTTTGGATTTCACAACAATTAAATTGTTCACGAAGCTTTTGAGATTTACAAGTTTTTTCTTTAAATTCTTCTATTTGGATTGCCATTGTTTGTAACAATTGAGTCAAATTTTTGATGCATTTTGATGTATGTGTATCTTTTATAGTATTTACCATTGCATATGTTTCATTCATCATTCAATAAATTTCTATTGTACATTTCAATATATGCTTATTTATTAAAAAAATATAATTATGAAGATTTTAGTAATTTTTATCTAAAGATTGATTGAAATTCTTACCCTACATTCTATCTAACACATAAAAATTCTTATGAAATTTTAATGGTGAATGCATAGCATAGCAAGCGCCAACCGCTAGTCATACTACTAAAATCATAAGTCTCTCTATAATATCACAAATGCTATCATTAATACTAGGGGCTCATGCTTGCTATGCTACGCATTCATTGTATTACATATTAGTAAAAATTTGATATATTTGAATAGATTGCATGATAATGATTTCAATAAGTCTATAAAATAATTATTTTAAATATTATGTAAAAATATTGTCAATCATGCATACATAGAAATTGTATTTTTACACAATGTGATATCATAGAAATAGAGTAGCAGTTTGCAATCACTTCTATAATATCACTTTTTACAAAGGGTGATATCATAGAAATAATATAGTTGTTGCAATTAAGGTGATATTAGAGAGGATCCATATGATGATATTATAGAGAAGGCAAATCCATTGCTTCTCTTGGCTTTACACTTCTTTGCATTTCTATGATTTTGTTCTATTGTGAGTTGTGAGTTTTCATGATTTCAATTTTCTATTGCTACTACCAAATGATTTCAATTTTCTATTGCTACTACCAAATGATTTTGAAAAATTTATTCAATTGAAATGATTTTGGATTCCACAACAATTGAGTTGTTTAAAAAGCTTTTAAGATTTATAAATTTTTCTTTTCAATTCTTCAATTTGGATTGCCATTTTTTGTAACAATGGAGTCAAATTTTTAATCCTAAACCCTAATGTATGTGTATCTTTTATAATATTTACCATTGCATATGTTTCATTCATCATTCAATAAATTTCTATTGTACATTTCAATATATGCTTACTTTTAAAAAAAATTATACAAAGATTTTAGTCATTTTTATTTGAAGATTTATTGAAATTTTTGTTCTGCATTCTATCTAATATATAAAAAAATTATAAAATTATAATGATGAATGCGTAGCATAGCAAGCGCCGACCTCTAGTTGAAACAAAAACCCTAAAAAGTTTGTTTACAAACTTTAATATCACAAAACTTCATTTGAATAACGTAACATTTTTTGTACTTAACCACGATAGTCAATCCTTCAAATTCAATCCCAATGATACCTAAAAGCTTCCTCACATGAAAACCTATGTAGAATACATATTTTCATTCCTAAATTTTTTAACGGGAATTGGAAGTGAATCCTTTACCTTTTAATCTTTAAATATTGATTTCTTCATTTGGAAATCATTCTTTTTTTCACTATCTAAATCATTGGCTTTAGTAAGGTGTACGAACTTTCATTTGTATACTGACTACTGCTAGAGACCTCCCATTTTAATAAAAAAAATTCGATCATTATTAGTTGCAATTTTGTTCTAGGCATTAAGTGCATACTATAAGAACGATTGACTAATAGTTTCCTTAGATGAATTGGTACTGACTGTAGTAATTACCCCTTTTTATTGTGTAACATAATTGATGTAATTCTAAAAAAACTGAAAGAGCACTTATGAATTCCATATAAAAACTTAACTGACACCCTTGGTCAAAGACCTTCAGACCACTCCAGTGTTCCTAAAGATTTCAATATAAATTTTTAGGGAAACTTTATTTATAATTTGAATTATACATATGAATTTCTTTATGGCGGTAGAATTCTTAGCTTATTTATAATTATTCACCATCCTAGCACTCTTCACGATGAACCTTGGAGTGACTAGCCATCAAAACAGTTCTATATACAAATTCTTATTGATTACTTTGAAATAACACAAAAACAATCACCACAAATTTTGCTCACTATTAGTCATAACGTAATATTCATTAAAATGAGAGTATTCCACCGAAATGAGAGTTACAGAAGTTTAATTTCATTTGAAAACGGAGAAGAGAATTCCTCAAACAATATTCAAATCATACAAGAATTAAAATCAGATGAACACAATTAGGAATCAAATATCATAACCACAAGGTAAACGTTCATATTGACCTTTCACTTGTACACCATGAGTTGATCTCCAACAATCAGTTTTATAATATCACTTTTTCCACCGGGTGATATTATAGACATAATATAGTTGTTGAAATGAAGGTGATATTAAAGAGGATCCATAGAATGATATTATAGAGGTAGCAAATCCATTGCTTCTCTTGGCTTTACACTCCTGTGCACTTCTATGATTTTGTTCTTTTGTGAGCTGTGAGTTTTCATGATTTCAATCTTCTATTGCTACTACTAAATAATTTTGAGAAATTCATTCAATTGAAGTGATTTTGGATTCCAAAAGAATTAAGTTCTTCAGAAAGTTTTTGAGATTTTTATTTGAAGATTTATTTGAAAGTTGTACACAACAATTCTTATAAAATTCTAATGATGAATGTATTAGGATTCATGGAAAAACTTAATTTTAAGACAACCCTATTGCTTTCCTACGTTGTCTTCTTCATTTGAAATGGATTTCAAAACAAATACTCTAAAAATCATGCTGTATTTAATAGAACCCAAACCAATAAATTATATTGGTTTGACGTGCAAGCATGTCCAAAAACGTAACACACAAGTTGCAAATGTTCAAAATAATTAGGATTCATGGAAAAACTTAATTTTAAGACAACCCTATTGCTTTCCTACGTTGTCTTCTTCATTTGAAATGGATTTCAAAACAAATACTCTAAAAATCATGCTGTATTTAATAGAACCCAAACCAATAAATTATATTGGTTTGACGTGCAAGCATGTCCAAAAACGTAACACACAAGTTGCAAATGTCCAAAATAATTAGGATTCATGGAAAAACTTAATTTTAAGACAACCCTATTGCTTCCCCACATTTTTTCAAATGAGTTTCCAAAAAAATACTTTAGGATTGATGTTGTAATTAATACAAACCAAACCATTAATTTGTATCGGTTTGACGTGGAAGCATGTCCGAAAAAATAACACACAAGTTGCAAATCTCTACGAAATAATTCGGATTCATGGAAAAATTAATATTGCGAACATTATAAAAAGAATTTGAAAGTGCATGCAGTATAATTCCTTAGTGTGTACTTAAACCTTGAATTCACTTCTACATTAAATATTTGTTCAATATTTCAAAAACATGATATGAAATGATTTATTAATCTACAAAAATACCTGAATCCGAGACCCTAAACCCTAGAGACCCTAAACCCTAAAGATCCTAAACCCTGAAAACCCTAAACCCTAAACCCTAAAGACCCTAAACCCTAAACCGTAAAACTCTTATTGATAAAATCACATGCAAACACTTGGGTGGTGCAAAAGGTTGTGTTTGTCTAAATTTACAAACAGACCCTAACTTCAGCAAAATCAAATTGACTTCCAGAAATTGCAAAAGAAAAAAAGACAATGAAGATCTCTTGCCTAGATTCTATTACAAAAAGAATCTAGAAATTAGTACTTAACGGTGCAAGAAAACAACCTCATAAGTACTTAATAGCTGTCAGTGCCTATTTCTGTCATGAACAGTGTAGGCGGGAATCAAAAATCAAAGGAATTTGCGGAAGGAGTTCGGGATTTTCAAATTCCGTCCTACAGCTCCTGCCTTCGCATTCGCGCCTACACATTGCCGCCAAAATTGTTTTGAATGTTGTTGCGTCCGCGCGCATTAGGGTACTCTCCTTCTTTGTCGCGAATGCATGGACGTTCATGCGAGATTTCACTTCTCTCATGTCATTACTGAACTCTATCAACTTCTGTACTTGTACTATCTAGAGTGTCGGAGTATTGCACTTCGAGGATCTCGGTGAACGCGCTTGTTGCCTTCCGTATGTCCTCAGGTTAGAAGCCTTTAGCATTTTCAAACATTTTCATTCAATGGATTGGACATAGTTACTTTGTAAGCACATAGTAGTTTTCTGAGTGTGTATAATGTTTCTTTCAACGCTACCATCTATTGTCGAGTTCCTAGTTGCTGAAGTTGGCAGAGTGCGTGTGTTTCCAACGTTTATTACTGAAAATCGAGTTGCACGATTATGAGTTTTGGGCTTCCTCAATTTTTAGTGACAAGGTCTTTATTCAATGTTCAATTCTCGACATCTGAGTTGTAGAATTCTAAGAGTGCAGTGCCCGATTATCTCGCCGAGAAACCCGGAACACGAGATCACGGTTAATACGAGACTGGCAACACAATGTCTGAGAAATCCGGAACTATTTAGGTCGAGTCGACCTAAATACGAACAACGGTACATGAGTAAATTGTAATGCACTTCAGGTCGAGTCGACCTGAATGTGAGATTGTCTACATCAGTCATTCGTTCATGCAATTCAGGTCGAGTCGACCTGAACTGACCCATATGATAGTAATTGAAGTAATGTAAAACGTATCCTAGGTAGATTGAATAGTTCTGTCATCGAATATCATTTATGAAATGGTATACATGGCAATTCAGATCGAGTCGACCTAAACCGTATCTATAATTGTAATTTCGTTCAAGTGAAAATCTCGTAGATGTCCTGCTGAAATTCCCGATATGCACAGATTCAATCACCAAGAATTCTGTACGTAATGATAATAGTGTGCAGATGGGATTCGGCTCACTACAAGTCCTCATTTCAGGTCGGTTTGACCTGAAGTGTGGGTACTCCCATCACAGACTTCAGTTCGAGAAGTTCGAGATTTATAAAGGAATAAAATTGGGAATTCACTATCGAATTTAACAGATGAAGATGGGATCATTATCTCAGAGTACAAGGGACACTTCAGGTCGATCCGACCTGAAGTTCAGGATTGTACTCAGTCTTCTTACATTTATATTTTCGGTTGACAAAAATTATACAAGACAGGGGTCAGACACTTCAGATCGATTCGACCTAAAAACAGTGTTTACATCTATCTGAATTTATAAGAAATTGTAATGAATGATGTCAATTGTAGTTGAAGCCTAGGCTTCAGCAAATAGGTTCGTTGCTGTCATAGATGTAGCTATAACATTTGGTCATTCAGGTCGGGTCGACCTGAACATGAATGAAATTGCATGATCTATGCTTCAATTCACTTACCCTATTTCACATTGCATTTTTACAGGTATCCATGGATACTATAGATGACCCTGATGACATGGACATGTCATCAGGTTCTGAATCCAGTGAATTCAGATATGATGAAGAGGATTTCATGGCATCTTCAGAAGACGAATTTCAGAATGTCGAAGCAATGAATGTTGGGATCCTGGAATGCGAAGGTCTACCGTGTCGGCTTTGGAATACTCGAGTTGTCACCTTGTACAATGAGGCTGGAGTGCTTGTGGGTGAAAGTGTCTGTTATAGTGTGAACTTTGACCTCGTTTTGGGTGCCAATGGCCCTCTTGGTGACACCCACGTGGCGATCCACATCTCCAAAACACATAACGAAGAGGACCTACCAGAGGAACAAGTGTGCTCATTGTTGGCTTGGCCTATTCATCTTGTCCACTGTCGTGGAGCTAGCCTTAGAGACCATGAGGCTAGGGACAAATTCAATTGTCTCCAACAAGCTCTCTTAAATCCGCCCTCTTCGACGTCTTCGAGACCATACACAAGTATGGTCCGAAATGCGCCCCGTGAAACAAATTTGAAATCGAAGGAGTTGCTTACTCAAGATTCCATCGATGCAGTGTCTACTAAAATATGTTGTAGTCGCAATTGTGTTCAGCCATTTCCTAGGGATAAGATTCGAGCCTTTCGTGAACGCATGTATCGCAACTCCACGTTCAAGCACAGGACCTACATGAAAATGGATGTGCACAGGCAGGTGCATGGTAGACGAATGGTGTCAATTGACAATACACCGATATGTATGCGAGCGTGGATGCATATAGCTGGGGTCCCTGAGGCCACATTCTATCGCTACCAATCGTACATGAGACGTGGTCGAGAGGCAAAGGACCATGGCAATAAGGGAACGGTGAAACCGAGGAAACACACTCAACAAGCTATAGCAACATTGAAGTGCATTCTGGAAAAAGAGGCAGATCACATGCCTCATCGTACGAAGACCCTGAAGTCAGGAGAGAAAGTTGTGGCCAAGATCCTACCTTCCACCTTCCAGTGGAAGGATAAGATGAAAGAATTCAATGATGTCAATGCTGTTTTTGGACTGAGTGAGGTGTCAGCTTCGAACTTGAGTAAGATTAGGTGCTGTAAGTTCCCTGAGTATGAGGTGAAGAAGCCTGGAGACAATTTTGCGCGATGTGGCACGTGTGACAAAAATCAAGACCTCAAGAAGGGTGCTATAAGTGGGTCTCACAATGAATTGAAGTATTCTCAGAAGTTGGATAGGCACAATGAGATTGCTTGAGCTCATCGGGAGTTGTATTATGCAAACCGTCACCGTTCAATAGCTTTTCCACACGAATGCCTCACAATTATGCACGACAAGATGGATCATGCAAAGACTGCTTCTCCAGTCTTTTCCCACAGGAGTAAGGAGCTTGATGGCCTTGTGAAATTGCCTGTGTCTGTCACTGGCATGATTGCTCATGGTCATGGAGATGTGCGTTACGCACATTATGGTTTGGATCTCTTTAAACACGATTCAAACTATACAATTGGTTCTATGGCAAAGTTGTTGCGGGATCTGGAATTGCCATCGAAGTCTTCTTCTCGGCAATTATTTTCTGGGTCAGGGTCTTCAAATTTGTTCAGGGCAGTGTTGCAGGGTAAAGAAATGTGCGACGCGTCACTGCCACCACCTCCAATGAATGCAGTTCCAACAGTGCCTTTGCCTCCTATTTTGAATGTGCAAATGGACAATGCCACTGGCGACAACAAGAATAGATATGTTTTCTGTTTCTGGTCTCTACTTGTTGCTAACAAGATCTTCAGAGAAGTGTATGTCAACTTCATGATTGTTGGTCACACACACGACGACATTGACGCATTGTTTGGAAGATGGAGCATGCTGTTGAAGAAGGAGAACTTCCCAACAATCCCGGCGCTCATGAAGTCATTCATGGATTTTGAGTCTATTCCTACTATCCCTCACCTCATAGAGGAGGTGCCTGATTTCAAGCGTTTCATTGCAGGAAAATAGATGGATGGTGATGAAATCCTTGTGGGACACACAAGACCGCAACAAGTGAAGTTCTACCTAGACTCTGTTGGATGCCCAATCATGAAGTACAAGTTGAAGTGCACGGATGAAAACTGGTTAGACAGGCACGGTCAAGCCATTAAGTTGTGGAAAGAAGATGATGAAGGACGGAGTCTGTGGTCATGTGGTGTGCCTTTGTCAGTACCACTCAACCCAATGAAAGGTGTCAATGACATTGTCAAAGGTTTATCAGGATTCATAAACTATTGGGACGACTTGTGTAGAGCAGACGTGAGTGGAGAACATCGTAGGCGCTATGAGAATGTGGTGCGCTATTGGCGTGGTGTAAAGGCAGCTCTTCAAGAGCCACTACCTACTTCTAGTGCTCTAAAAGATGGTTTCTGGCCAACTACTTGTATTCAAGTGACAGAAGCTGATCATTTAGACGAAGATGGTGAAGATCTCGAAGAGCATGGAGAGGATGAGCCTTATGTTGGGCCCTTGAGGGATCGTCCACAACCATCCTTTAGGGTGGCTCGAGATGTATACGAAGGGTATTTTGTTGCAGTTCGCCCTGCAGACGGTGACAGCAGACCAGTTTGGATTGCCAAAGCATTGTCTGATCCAAACTCTAACCCCGAGAAACCAAACTATGTGCACATTCAATACTTTCGGCCAACATCACGCAATCAAGAAGTTCAAGACTTCTATGAAGGATGGGATAGTGATAGAGGTTTGCTTTGGAGGGTTGATGAAACTGAAGAACCTGCGTGGGAGACAACAAACGCTTTAATTACAGCATGGAAGTCTCAAAACAGAAGAGGAACTCGCCAATGCAGAATCAAGATCCCTACAGTTCAAATCGAAATCATCAACCAGAGTTTGGCTTCATATACATGATATGGAGAAATCATGTACATACATTGGATGCATTTTAACTATGACATTCATATGGAGGGTATTGTTTTATTTCTACATCTTATATGAAGTTGTTTTTCATTGCATAAGTGTTGGACCCTTAATATTATAATAGATGATAGTCGTTTCAGTTTTTTTTAGAGGATATAGGTTTCCGTTGATTGATTCTATTTTAGTGTTTGATACTGCATGATTGTTTTCAAGTGTATGTTTTGTGTTTACAAAACAATGGAATTTAAATATAGTCTTTAATATATATATATATTTTTTATTCTTGAGCTATATTTTTTCTATTTTTTAATTCATTTTCTTATTTGTATATCACTAAATATATTTTATTTGAAATTACATTGCTATTGGAGAAAAAAATGTAGTGGATATATCCACTATTTATTTGGTTAACATGTAAAGCACTTGTCACATTCTGGGTAGGGGGTTGGTTGGTTGTTACAACTTTCCTGCCGGCAAAGCTCACTTAGTAGCACCAAGTCATGTTTTTTCTCTCATGCGCTCATACAAACCCAATGGGAATCGAACCCGGACCGCTTCAATGAGATGAAGAACCCCTTACAACCAACCGCGGAGCTTATGACTTGGTGTTCAAAAGATGTCATTCTCTTCACTTATATAAATCAGAATATATACCCTAAAGCAAACTTCATGTATTTCAACAGTCCATCACTAAAAAGACTCTCATTTTAATGGAAATTGTGTATTACAACTAGCAAAGTTAGTGTTTGCCCACCTAAACTAGTTAACATTACAATTCACTTTTTAGGGCCTAAATGGAAAATATTATTATGAGAGGCCCTAAACCTCTCAAAATATTGAATATTGTGTTTTTGTATAATTTAGTACCCTCCTTTTTACATTTTACTTCCCATTTCTTTCTTTTGTTTTCCTTTTCTCTTTCATGTCATTTATTTTTTATGGTTGCTTACCCATTTTCTAGGAAGATGTCTTCTATGCTTTATATTTATTTTTTTCAATTGAGTAATCACTCCATTAAGTTGGAGTATATTAGCGAGAGGTCCATGAGACTGAAATGTGATGGCCCGGGTTCGAATCCCGTGAGGCCCCAAATTATGCCGTTGGGCGCAATCCCTATATTGAATTAAATCTTAAGAGTTCTTCTAGAGTAGCTATAGTGGAGGCTAGGTAATGTCCATCAAATATTTTTTATAGTGTTCTTTGCTAAACTAATTATATCTTCTCCTATAAATGATTGGTGATTGCATACATAGTTGCATTATAGAGTTGGAAGTACATGCCTAACTGTATACTAATGTTTAAGAAAATTTTCACATTTCAAATGGTCATTATTAAAATAATTTTTTTTTAAAAAATTCACGGTCATAGGTGGCTTGGTCATAGGTCCCAAGTTTTACTAAAAATAGTAAGTACAAGTCTTTTTTTAGAACAAAAATTTTTAACTTTTTTTTTGGAGGGGGAGTTGGGTTTTTATAATTTTTGGGGCTCCATGCTCGCAAGGCTTACGCTCGCAGCTCACAAGCTCGTTGCTTAAGGCTCACACGCTAACGTCGTTGGAGTCGTATTCTACATCATTCAAAAATATGACTCATGAGAATCATTTTTCACATTAACAAGAATATAACTCACCGCAGTCATATTCCACATTACTGCAAAATATGACTCACCCTAGTTATATTCCACGTAACCAAAAAATATGATTCATTGTAGCCATATTCCATATTACTACAAAATATGACTGGCCGCAGTCATATTCCATATCACTGCAAAAAATGACTCACCGTAGTCATATTTTACATCACTGCAAAATATAACTCACTGTAGTCATATTCGACGTTTGTGGGAATGTGATCCCACATGCTAGACCCATAATACTAGCATATGACGGAAAAATTCAAAAATTGTCTCCTTAAAAAGGAAAGTTTTTGAGTTCTCCTAGGAAGTTAGGTTAATTTAGGAAAACCGGATTTCCGGATCCGGGAAAATTTCATTAGGACTAAAAACCTAATTCCGGAACCCTAGAAAGTTCCGGAAATCGGATGACGGCGCCGGCCCTAAAAACCGGAAACCGGATCCGTACTAGGGATAGGATTTTGCCGCCAAAACCTGTCCCGTACATTCATCCGACTAAACCGACTACTTGGCCAGTATAAAAAGAGGACTGTAGCCGGCAGTGGGCACGAGTATCTCTTTGTTTTTCTTCCACCAGTGTTTTCTGTCTTCCTAGCTTTGTGAGAATTCCGGTAGATTGAGGGACTGTGTGAGTTGCGATCGTGCAGGGGTTACCGGAGTGAAAGTTTATAAGCAGGAGAGTTAGGGAGAGATTGTGTGAGGGTTGTTTGTGAGTACGATGACTTCCAGGGCAAGCCGGCGGAAGCTGAAAGATCTGCTCGAGGACTCGGAAGACGAGATGCCGCCACCGGTGCCTTGACCAAGGACCATTCCGGTGATGAAGGTGGTTCCGGAAGTTCCTATCGAGGAAGACCGGTTGGTGCGCCTGCGGGAGAACCTCAACAATATGGGGTGTGATGGGCTCCTGGAAGTTCCGTGGGGGATTCGGGAGGAGAGTCTGGTGTCTGACATACTTAGTTCGGAAAGTGGCATCTTGGATACCACCCTCCGGGCAAAGCCAGACCTATGGACGGTTAATACATGGAGGGTCGTCTACAAGTTCTGGGAGGCGCCGGACAAGGTTATGGAAAAGAATCAGGAGGTGATGGAGGGCAAATTCTGAGCGCCCGCCAACCCGAAGGAAGGTCACCAGGTTTCCGACCTAGTGAATCCGGAATACCAAGATGTGATAGCATTTCTTAATCCTATCCTCCATCCAACCAAGCCATGGCGAGTAGTAGCGAAGGTAGCCTCCGCCATCTTGGGGAGCCTCTAGGGTAAAATGATGATGGATTGGGCAACCATCATCCATGAGTTAATCGGGGACCCGGTGTGTTCCCTCCAGTCCGGGAAGAAGGGTCAGAGTCCTCTTCTGGCGTATCTGTCCCATCTATACGCTCATCACTCTCTGCTTAAGGCAAACGAGGAGAGCGCCTACTAGGAGCTAGTTCAGTTCCAACAGTACGGAGGAGAAGAACCCTCGCCTCGAGACGGACCGGACGATGAGGAGCCGACCACTCCTCTAAGGAAGAGACGACGGCGGACTAAGACGCCGCTGGTGAATCCGTCAGAAGATTCTCCCACACCGGAGCCCTAGGAAGAAGAAGTTCAAGAGTAGAAGACGGAGACCGGACCAGCCCCAGAAGAAGTCCGACCTTCCATACAACTGGTTGGGTTGGTGCGACCACACACTGTTGCCACTCAGGCCGAGGCCGGACCCTCCCGGACCAAGATGATGGAGGTAGAGGAGGGAGACAGGACCACCATGCGACTAGGAGGGACGCCATTAGAGGACATCCAAGAGATGGCTCAGCACCTGGTGTGGCGGGCAGATGACCTCACCAAGATCTGCGAGAACTACGAGGGGGCTCTCAAACGGATATGCCGGAGAATGGCACTAACTGATCGGAACGCCATCTTCCAAAGGACGGATGCGTTCGTGGCGGCGGAGCAGCAAAACGGTCTCCTCATAGAAGAACGAAAGAAGTTGGTGACAGAGCTGGGAACGTTATGCGTAGAGAACCGAATGTTGCGAGACCAAGTCCGGGACTCAGAATCCAAGTGTGTGGGATTAGAGAGCACTCTCCGCACAGCCCAGGAAACGGCCCGACTCACAGAAGAAGACCATCGCTGGCAAATAGCGGCATTGTGTCAAAGTATAGTTCGGCTCCGGAGTTCTTTGGACGTACCGGCGGATTGTATCAACAAAGCTCGATTGTTTGAAGCCAACCTCGACGCAGCCGCCAGCTCGAGCCAGGTTCCCATTATCAAGTGCTTGTTAGAGCAGGCAAGACGGATGGATGCATCCCGGGCAGAGATGCGGGAGATGATGGAGTATTTGGCTCCCATTAAGTCAGATCTAGTACCTCAGTCTTCCCCCTTCGCGCAAACTTTGGTGGTTCCGGAAGGCAATAATCCGGAACCCATGGTTACTGAAGTATCACCGGTGGTACTAGTGAATCCGGAACTTTCACCACCATCCAGAAGGCTAGGAGGAGTGGACTAGGGAGCCGTGGTACCCCAAGGAAGCGAAGATCTACTTCCGGTGACTCCGACCATCGATCTAACGGGTACTTCTCCGAAAGCTCACAATGGTCGAGCGGTACAGTCTTCCCCTCGTCATAAGAAGACCCAGAAGGATTCCCGGGGAAGTGTCACGGACGTGCCATACCGGACTTCATCCACACCCCACGGATTCTCGTGAGACCTAATACTGGTATAGTTTAGTCGTTAATTAGTTTAGAGTAACTTCTAGAAGGTTCTAGAACCTTTTATTAGTAGCTAGAACCTTCCATTAGTTTACGGAAGCTTCTAGAAGCTTCCGTATAGTTCTAGTAGTTTTCGGAAGCTTCCACAAACTTCCGGAAGCTTCCATACAAATCTTGTTGGAGGAATCCCCTCCATTCTAGTCTTGATTCAATTCTTGTTTGAGGTTTCTCCTCAATTCTAATCTTGGTTCCGTTCAAGAGTTGCGTCCGCAACAGTTTGAAGAGAGTCCTTCCGAATCTTGCTCTTCTTTTGTTCAGATCTTCTATACTTGAGAGTTTGTTTTTCCCAGAGTTTTGATGTAAGTAGTGTATGGACTTGAATTGTCTTCCAATTCCAATTATACTAGTGTCGTTAGAAGTTTTCATAGCCTGCAAATCAAAAACTGAGTTGAGGGACGTCTTTGTTCGAGTGCGCGAAGAAGTTGAGTATCAAAATTTTCTGAGGTCTTCTCGTCCATTAGTCATACCAAGGACTTTTCGAGGGGAACTTTGGTTCTATATCTATCTATAGGAGTTGATTGAGTTCAAGATGGGAGACACTAGCTTTGATTAAGGAATTTCAGTCAATGAAATGTGAAGTGCGCTGCAGCAACTTCAAGAGGAAAACAACAACTTGAGACATGCATTCGAGCAGCTTCAAGCTTCAACTTCAAGATCTCTAAGGCCTGTAGCTGTTGTCACAAATACAGCTCCACAAACAACGAAAAAGCCAAGGATTGGACTTCCAGACAAATTCGACGGAACCCGCTCAAAGTTTCGAGGATTTGTGAATCAAATCCGGTTGATCATCCGTATGCAGCCATTGCGATATCCTACTGAAGAAACTCAAGTAGGACTAATTGGTACGTTACTATCTGGATTTGCTATATCATGGTTTTCACCACTTGTGGAGAAAGATTCTCCACTACTTCAAGATTTTCATGGCTTTCTTGAAGAGTTCACCAATACTTTTGGTGAAACGGACAAAGAAAGAACTGCAACAACGAAAATTCGTTTGTTGCAACAACGATCGCGTGCAGTTTCCATTTATGCTGCAAAATTTCGACAACTTGCTTGTGACGTGGATTGGGACGACAAAGCCCTTATCAGCGCTTTTCGTTGGGGATTACGAGACGACGTCAAGGACTTGTTGTTGAATCTTTCAGATCCAACTACACTTTCAGAAGCTGTTACACAAGCAGTGCGGTGTGACAATCGACTTTTTGAGCGTCGACAAGAGCGCCGATCATCGTCAGGACCGTTTCGAGTTGATGCTGCAACGCCAATACGTCAAAACAATGCATCATTTCCCGAGCCAATGCAAATTGACGCTTCCAAGGTCTTAAAGCTTTCTCAAGAAGAGAAAGATCGCCGTCGTAAAGAAGACTTGTATGTATATTGCGGCGAGAAAGGTCATAGAGCACATAATTGCTACAAGGTCTTTACTTCGAAGCCTCACAAATTCCGATATACTTTGGCAAATCATTTGGTCGTGAAGGAGGTAGAAGACCAGGAAAACGACAACACCCAGCCACAATAGGGACCGTGCGGCTAGCGAGCGATACACAGTCTATAGGTCCTATCTTATTTTTTGAACCTTCTCCTTGTTTCTTAATACTTCTATTACTAAAGTCTGGCCTTTCTAGTATTAAAACAAAAGCCTTGTTAGACTCTGGAGCCTCAACCTGTTTTATAGATAAAGATTTTGCGCAAAAGCATAATATGCCCTTAATTACAAAAAAATCCCCTATTCATGTAGAGGTTATTGATGGTAGACCCCTTGTATCTGGTGATGTAACTGAAGAAACCAAAACACTAGATATCTTTGTAGAAAGTCACCAAAGTACTATAGTTTTTAATGTTATTAAATCCCCGTCTAACCGTGTTGTGTTAGGACTTTCCTGGTTAGATAAATACAACCCTGATATTGATTGAAACACTCGAGTATTGACATTTCAACAAAAAAATAGTGATATCCCTTTTAGAATTAATACACCTATTGTTCAAAAATCCAAAAATATAGATCCTCGTCCAGTCAAGGCATCTAGAGTCCAAATCCCTCTATTTGTTGGCGCTAGAGCATTCATGAGAGCTGCAAAGACAGGAACCACATTTTTTATCTATGCAATTCCTACATCTGAACTAGTCCAAGCTTCTAGTCAACTTCCGGCTCGATACAAGGAATATGAAGACGTATTCAAAAAGAAAAATGCAGATATTTTTCCTCAACATCGGCCGTACGATTGTGGAATTGATCTTCAAGAAGGTACTCAACCACCTTTTGGACTAATCTATAGTCTTTCTCAGAATGAGTTCGCAGCTTTGCGAGAATATATCGATGAGAACCTTGCTAAAAACTTCATCCGACATTCTAAGTCGCTTGCGGGAGCTTCTATCCTTTTTGTGAAGAAAAAAGATGGTTCACTTCGAATGTGCGTGGATTATCGTGGACTAAACAAGATTACAATCAAGAATCGATATCCACTGCCCTACAATCAAGAATCTTTGAACTTCTTGATCAACTGGGTCGAGCTAAAGTATATACCAAAATCGACCTTCGTGGAGCTTACAATCTAGTACGCATTAAATAAGGTGACAAATGGAAGACCGCATTTAGAACAAGGTATGGACACTTTGAATACAACGTCATGCCTTTTGGTCTTACAAATGAACCTACCATATTCCAACATCTAATGAACGACGTCTTTCGAGAATTCTTGGATGACTTTGTCGTTTGTTATCTCGATGACATTCTGATTTTTTCAAAGAATGAAGAAGATCATGAGAAATATGTTCGATTGGTATTGGAGAAGCTACGCAATGCTGGTCTATATGCCAAGCTAGAAAAGTGCATCTTTCACCAACCCCAAGTCGAATTTTTGGATTTTATCATCTCTGGAGAGGGTTTATCCATGGACCGTAAGAAAATTCAAATAGTTCTTGAATGGAAGAGATCGACAACAGTTCGAGATGTTCAGTGTTTCCTCGGCTTTGCAAACTTCTATCGAATCTTCATTCAAGACTATTCCAAGATTGTTGCTCTGTTAACACGACTCACCTGCAAGGACAAGCTTGAATGGAGTATGGAAGCAGACCAAGCATTTAAAATCCTGAAAATGGCGTTTACTTCAACGTCAATCTTGATTCATTCTGACTTTTAGAAGCCTTTTTTCCTTGAAAGCGACGCTTCTGATTATACCCTCGGAGCGGTTCTCTCCCAATATGGAGAAGATGGACGCCTCCATCCTGTTGCTTTCCACTCGAGAAAATTCACGGCTACAGAAATCAACTATGAGATTCATGACAAGGAGTCATTGGCCATTGTCGACTCGTTTCAAGAATGGCAACATTTCCATAAAGGAGCTCAACATCCAATTACAATTCACACCGATCACAAGAATCTCGAGTACTTCATATCAGCAAAAGTGCTAAATCGGTGACAAGCACGTTGGAGCATATCGCTATCACGCTTTAACTTTATCATCACATATCGGCTTGGTTCACAACAAGTTCGTTTCGATGCTTTATCAAGACAAACTTATCTTGCACCAAGGAAAGGCGATACAGCGTATAACCAACAACAACAAACCCTGCTCAAGCCTGAACAACTTCTGCTCCAAGCCGCGCGCACTACAACTTTGGTGGATGCAACATTTCTCCAAGATATTCGCGTAAGTTTACGCTCTGATCCTTTGGCTTTGAAATTCAAGAGCCATTCTGATGTTCTTGATTCTGGAGATGTTTTAGTCACGAACTCTCAAACTCCTGAGACTATAGATTTGGATTCCCCGAATCTGCCTACTCCCAGTTCACGGATCCATAGATCACATGGAGGTGAAATGCCCCGAGATGATACTGATCCAAGATTCCAGTTCAAGGATGGACTCTTATACTATCAAGAACTATTATATGTACCTAAAGATCCATGCCAACTTCGGGTGCTCCAGGCTCGACACAATTTTCCAGCGGCGGGACATTTTGGCTTTAACAAGACCATGGAGCTAATTTCAAGAGATTTCTAGTGGCCACAAATGTGGAAATCTGTCAAAGATTACGTCACGACATGTAACACTTGTTCTAAATCCAAAATCCCTCGACATCGACCATATGGGTTATTATACCTACTTCCAATTTCGGACAAGCCATGGTCTTCTATATCCATGGACTTTATTACGGACCTTCCAGAGTCCAAAGCCTTTGATTCCATCTTCGTCATCGTCGATCGCCTAACAAAGATGGCACACTTTATGCCATGCAACAAGACAGTCACGGGTGAAAAAACGGCAAAACTTTTCATAGAGAATGTGTACAAATATCATGGACTTCCTGATGATATCATCTCTGATCGTGATACGCAATTCACATCCAAGTTTTGACAATCCTTGTTCAAGATCTTACAAGTGAAGATCAAGTTATCATCGACATATCATCCACAGATAGATGGACAGACCGAACGAGTTAATCAAGTGTTGGAGCAGTATTTGAGATGCTCCATCAACTATCATCAAGATAATTGGGTGGACCTACTTCCAGTTGTTGAATTTGCCTACAACAATACATTTCAAGAGTCGATCCGGCAAACTCCATTCTTTGCAAACTATGCTTATTATCCACGATTTGATTCTTTGAATCTTAGTCAGGCAGAGAATCCAACTGTGCAAGATCTTGTTTATAAGCTTTCGGAGATTCACAAGGAGATGAAGGCAAGACTTGTAGAAGCTTAAGAACGACAGAAAATGAATGCAGACAAGTCTCGAAAACAACATCCGAAGATCTTAGTTGGAGATAAAGTCTGGCTTCTCCGTTGTAATCTGAAGACTCGCCGACCCAGTGATAAACTCGACTATCGTCGTCTTGAACCTTTTCTTGTAAGTAAACAAATCAATGAGGTAGCGTATCGATTGGACCTACCCACATCTATGAAAATTCATCCAGTATTTCATGTTTCCTTGCTTGAGCCCTACAAAGAATCAACTATTCCAGGACAACTGCAAGCACCTCCGCCACCAATTGAGATTGATGGAGAAGAAGAATTCGAAGTCTCTGAGATCCTTGATTCCCGCATCAACCGAAGAAAATTGGAGTATCTTGTACATTGGTAGGCTATGAAGTAAGCAAACGAACTTGGGAGCCTGCTGTTCATTTTGATAATGCTCCTAAAATAATCGAGGAGTTCCATTGTCAATATCCGACAAAACCAAATGCAAAAGATGTTTGAGTCCAACACGTCTAGACCAACACCAACACCGAGTCTTGTGTCTTGTTCTCGGTGCAGGTGCAAATGCAGAAGTTTTGGAAGGAAACAGTGAAAAGAAAGGGGTACCGACGACGCAACAATCAAGGATTAGCTTAGTCTCTTTAGGGTTAGGGGCCAGTGTGTCATAGCATAAGGAAGCACAAATCCTACCCTTAGGTGTTAAATTGATGTAAAACACCTTAGATGACTCGTGTATCATTCCCACAAGATTTCAACGTTAGTTTCCTCAAGATATCCGGATCAGGATTCGGAAAACACCAAACCCAAGCAAAACCGGATCTAAATATTTGCAACATAAAACTCTCTCAATACCCTCTCCTCTCCATATTCCAATTCCCTTACATCCACTCCGAATCTTCCACCAATAATCGAACAAGGAGGATTGTCATAATCTTGTACTTCTCTCAATCCGGATCAATTTAGACGGATGCGGAATCGGAAAGACGATTCCTATCCGGGTACAGTAACTCACAAAATCTTAGTTTAACCTCTACCAAGAGGGTTCCGCTCTTTGGTTTTAGGAAGGGAACGTAAACCCTACCCTTCAAACGTGTTTAGAGTGAAATGAAGATCCACTTAAAATAACAACAACAAACACCAGAATAGGAAATAGTTACTTCCTCACAACTAACTCGGATGTTGATCCAGGCTAGCAGGTCACTCAGGAAACCCCTATTATCCTCTCAATACTACAATGACAGACCTATCCGGACAGAATTCCAAGAGCGTGATCCGGCACCCGATAACTGAGAGATCCTAACTACCTTCATGTTCCTCTCTTCCGGATTCAATAGAACCTCATCAGACGTCAGTTGGCGTTCGTTCTCCCTCCTGAAGAATTCACCCAACCTAAAAATGGCTATCCTACTCAGAAGACACCCAAGGAACTTCAGCAACCAGAACTCCCTCTCAGTACACAAAGTTTTCCTTAACCGAACCTCAATGCTCTCAAAATCAGATTCTAGACAGAATCCGGGGGCTACTTGTCTTCCTCCACACCTGCAAACCAGCTACCCGCACTAAACAATGGTTCTAGCATTGTACGGCATACCAACACAGAACTTAGCCTTTTCAGGCCAGCACTTATGAAGTGGAAATCTGAAATCAATTTGCAAAGTGTTGAAAAACACAAATATGAAAACACAACCGCCCGGGGCTTCAAGCAAACTTCAGCCCCCTAAATACACAACCCCAAGGAACCCTAAAGGTCCCCAGGAATAAAACAAAGGACAGGAGAATGACAGGTGTCATTCCTTATCCTTCTAAGTTGACTTTCCTACCAACCCCATCCGATCTGTAAAATGTGGATCTCAGATCCTAAAAATCCGGAAAGTGCAGTCCAAGTGCATGCACCTGAAAAGCACCTCCCAAACTGCTTCCTACCTACCAAAAACTTGGGTTTTCGGCTGACCATGCTAGAATCGCTTCCCAGAAACTTCCTAACTACTTTCCTATCTATTTCCTAGCCTTCTTTGGAGAAGGTTCCTCTAACTTTGATGCCCCTTTCCTAGCTGGCTGTTTCCTACTGGCTGACGGTTTTCCACTCAAGGGTGGCTTCCCTTTAGATGGTGTTGAAGCTTTCCCCTTGAACTTCGTTGGTGAGATTTGCTTAGGTTCCGACTCCTCTTCTGATCCGGTGTCTTCCGATTCCTCTTCTCCGGATCTCGACAGACTTTCCTCTTGCTCGGACTGGCTTGGAGATTCGTCCTCCGCAAATTGTTGGCTCCTTGGAGGCACGTCTCTTCCTCTGATGGGAGTAACCTTCTTCACAGTCTTCTTGGCGGTTGAGGGTTGAGAGCCTTTACTCGGTGGGGTGCCTAGGTCGGATTCCGACTTCCGAATTTGAGTCTTCGATCCGGATCCATGCACTGATCCTTCTTTCCTCCCCTCCATACTTTTAGACGTTGGTGTCAACTCCTCCTCCTGCCTTTCCTGCTTGGCTGGCGTCTTCGTTGGAGTCTTTGTGGGCGCATCCTTCTTGGCTGGCTCCATCTCCTCATCCTCCTTCTTTATTCCGGATTCCGGAAACTGTTCTGCTTGGTGAAGAACATCTCGGACTTCAAACATGAACTTCTCCATTTCTTCGGAATACTCTGCCAACACCATGACAGCCTTACCTGCGGCTTCCGGTCCTGCCTCATGGATCCTCTCATCATAGAGTTTGGCTTTGTTCACAACATCCGCAGTGTTGGAAACAAAGGCCCCAACTCTCCTAATGACCCCCTTAAACTCTGAGGTAAGCCGTTCCACCTCTCTCTTCTTTTCCTCACCCTTTTCAATTTGCCGCTGGAGATCCGCATTCCTCTCAGTCAACTCCTTGATGCGGGTTTCCTACTTCCGGTTTTCACTATTCCGAAGTAACCTTTCTACACTCTCTGCGAGCTCTGACACTTTGATCCCTCCAAGCAGTCCACATACATTCCTCACTACTCCTCTCTCCGTGTCAAACTCCTCCCGGACTCTCCCTAGATCCAAAATGATCCTCCCCAAAGTATCCTCTCCCAGAACTTCCGGTTTCGGCGAGGCTTTCCCTTTTCCTTTGGATCCTCTCTTAGAAGAGCCTGACACCCTCTCAACCTCTATTCTCCTTTCGGAAAGATCCTTTCGGAAAGATCCTTTCGGAAAGATCCTTTCCTCTCTCTGAGGATTCATCCTCAGATCCCTCATCTGGTCCTTCCTTTCTCTCTTCTTCCTCCTCTTCTTGGGGTGGGGTAAGATTAAGTTTCACTAGGGTGACTGCGGCCTTGTACATTGTTTTCTCTGAAGTTTTCAGAGTACCTAGGGAGTCATACAAGTGAAAGAGGAATGGCCCAATGGGAGTGGCCTTTGCGTTTCCTAGGGTGTTTACCATCTTACCTACCAGATCTTTCACTATCCCTCCCCAAAACACTTTCCTCTCTCCACTCAACGCTCCGAAGATCATATTGGCCCACGTCACCGTGACCCGATTTGGCCGTTCCGGATACAAGATTGGTACTATAAATTCTAATATCCTCCTCTCTCTTGCTACTTTGCAATCTGCTACTGCATAGCCATCCTTAGGGTGAGGAGGATTAGAGAATTTACCTTCCGCGAATTTATGAACCCGCGAAGCCATCCCCTCTCCAGATCGAGGAAAGTCGTAGACTCTCTTCCAGATGTCCATAGTCCACTTTACGGGCAGAGCTCGGACGGTCTTGATCCATTCGTTCGACTGCTCATTCATCAGCTCCCGGATCATTTCCTCGCTCTTCAAACTCCATGGTCGACATAGGAATCCCGCACACCCCAATTGGCTCAGATCCTCCTCTAGTTGCTTCCTCTCTCCGTCATCCTTCAGAATCACTGGACAGATGCTCTTGGTCTTGAAAGGAGACGACCCGCTTCCTTCCGCCTTCACCATGGTTGCAGAACTCTCCAAAACACTCAAACCTCCTACCCTTTTCTTGCCACAGCTCCCGGTCAATCCTCTTCCTCTCCACGACAGGATCCGGAAAGTAAGATTACCCAATCCTCTCACACCTCTAAAGACAGACCTCACTCTAAGAGTGCTCCAAACCACAAAGACACAATGAGGTTTGAGGAACCAAACCCCTGCGTATCCTTTCCTAGTAGTCACAGCCGTTGGAAAAGTAACCGTTTCCGCAATCATCGCGAAGGAATCTAGCCGTTGAACGGTCCTCCGTGATGTATGGGATTACCGTTGGATCCGAGATTTCCTCTTCCCGTCCCGATAATATTCCGATAGCGTGCGGATGCGTTTGCTTCCGGTCCCGATATATTTTTCTGATCCCTGTTTAGTTCCTTGGATGCAGATCCGGTTCCGGATCTTTAGGAAAACAGGAAACATATAATATCTTTCTTAACCAAATTATCTATCTACTACTAATCCAATAGTGAGGTAGAGTTAATATTGGTAATATGATTAGTTTACCATTTTGTAAATCAAAAAATTTTACCAATGTCAACTCTTTACTTCTAAATTCTATATAACCAACTACATCCTCTCATTTTGGTCTACGACACAGTGCGCAAGCGGAATCGAACCTGCGCTGCTTACATCAATCGGTGTGATCCGACCGCTACGTCGCCGGTGCTACCACCCGATTGAACTATACTATTATACTACCCGCCTACTATTCCTAATCGACTACTATATTGTTCCTGCCACCGCCCGCCGCCGTTCGTCGTCTTTGAAACATTCTTCACCGCTAACGGTTCTCCGACAACTGTAACGATATTCCGTACGCCGCCTTCCGCCACCAGCGCCGACATTCGATTTAACGGTTTTCCGTACTCTGTACATTCTTTTCTTTTGTCTGGTCCACGTGAATCCCATGTGAACATTCTTTTTTCCAGTTTTATTATTGGCCTACAGGGGAACTCGTGGAACTCGTTCCTTAAAGGGGGGGTGATGTCACGGACGTGCCATACCGGACTTCATCCACACCCCACGGATTCCTGTGAGACCTAATACTGATATAGTTTAGTCGTTAATTAGTTTAGAGTAACTTCTAAAAGGTTCTAGAACCTTCTACTAGTATCTTGAACCTTCCACTAGTTTTTAGAAGCTTCCACAAGCTTCCGTATAGTTCTAGTAGTTTCCGGAAGCTTCCACAAACTTCCGGAAGCTTCCATACAAATCTAGATGCCTCCGGAAGCTTCCATAAGCTTCCGCTTGACCTTCTTAGATTTCGGAGGCTTCCATAAGCTTCCGGAAGGTCCCATGGGTGCTTCCCAAGGTCTCTAGGACCTTCACTAGAAGAAAAACGTGTCCGCCACAACCGGCCGTTCTGCGACTAGTGTCCTATGCAACTATCCTGCGACTGAAATCCTCTCTATTTGCACCAAATTTAATTTAATTGTTTTATATTATTGTTTTTATCGCAAAGCAGTCAATCTATAGTTGTAAAAATGACTAGGAAACAACTAGAGAAAAATTGCAACTATAAAATGACCAAAGTTATTTCTTAGTCATTTTCTAGTTGTTTCCTAGTTGCTTTCTAGTTGTACTTTAGTTGTATGGCAAATTTCATTAAAATGGTAGCATTCTATATTTCTCTGTGCAATTTTTCAATCTGCGGGGTTTCAATTGCAAAATGACATCTAAGACTAATATAGATTATGTACATCTAGAACATTTATAGATTTCAAAAATCTAGGATTCATAGAGATTTTAGACTACGGGATTTTAAAAAATTAGTAAAAATCTAGATTTTAGATATCTAGGACTTTTATAGATTTTAGAAATCTAGGATGGATATAGATTTCAGATTGCACAGTCTAAACTGTTAAAAGTGCCAAATAATGGAATGTCTCCATTTTAATGAAATTACCCATTTGGTTTTTAGTCATTTTACACTCTTAGAAAATTTAGCTATTTTGTTGATTTGACTGTATAGATTTGTTTCACTTATCTACTAAAAATTGAGTTTTGTAGTAGTAAAACTAGTTGTTTCCTAGTCACTTTTAAGTCATACATTAGTTGTCTTAGTTGCTTCCTAGTCATTGTTAAGTCATACATTAGTTGTTTCTTAGTTGTTTTTCAATATCTTAGTTGCTTCTTAGTCATTTTTTAGTATCTCAGTTGTCCCATATCTATTGTCAAGAGTACCTTAAAGTTGGACATATAAGACTTGTAAGCTATTGTTGTCTTATGCAATGAATTGTGTTGGTAGAATTCTAAGATTTCTACAGTTTGTAGATTTCTACAATATTTAGAATTCTATAGAATACAAAATTCTACAACCAATAGAAATTTTTTTAAAATTGAAAATTAAGAAATTTTAAAATCTATAAAATTGTAAAGTTTCCTAAACTAATGAAATCTATTAAATACCAATTTTTGAATTTTTGAAATCTAGGAAGAAGGTAGTTCAAAAGTTCTGAAATCTAGAAAAAGGTAGATTTGAAATTCTAAAATCTTGAAAAAAGTAGATCTGAAATTTAGAAATCTAGAAAAAAAAAGTAGATTTAAAATCCTAAAATCTAGAAAAAGGTAGATTTGGAATTTTGAAATCTACAAATCATCAAGACTAGTGTTTTAATAATCTACAAATTTACAAGTTGCAAACAAGTTGCAAATGAGTCACAGACAAGGTGTATTGCTACAAATGTTTCCTAGATTCTAGAGTGTCCACTGCGACTACAAAATTCCAAATTATCATTAGTTGCAATCCAGTCGCAAATGTCCGATGCAACTGAAAAACCAGTTGCGTAGCGTAGTCGCAGAACCCCCTTTTCTCTTCTAGTGCTTACTCTGGAAGTTTCCAAAAGTCTAGTATAAATAGAGAGTCGAGGGCTGTTGCTCCTCACTCTCTTCAACACCAGTTGTACCCTACTCTTAATTACGTCAATCCAAGTCTATTTTTGCATCTCTGATTTTTCTTCTAGCTCTTGTTGGAGGAATCCCCTCCATTCTAGTCTTGATTCAGCTCTTGTTTGAGGTTTCCCCTCAATTCTGATCTTGGTTCCGTCTAAGAGTTGCGTTCGCAATAGGAAGTCCGGAAGTTCTGGTAGTCAGGACCCGGAGTATAGACAAGGACCCCAACATCGTGGAGGTCCAAAGATGGGGACAAAGGGGTCCAAATCTGTTTTCTCCAAAGAGTGGCCGGAAGGAAGTGAAGCTGGATTTACTGAAGGACTATGTTCTTTCCAAGGATCCGGATTCCAAGGAATAGTGTGCAGTAGTGTAGTATAGCGGCAATACCGGAGTCCGGCCGTCAAAGCCGGAAAAATAGGATCTGGGATTTACCGGAAATCTAGCGGACCAATAGGAATGTTTTGTAGGATTTTCAGGATGATATTAGTCTTAGTATAAGTAGGAGTTTTGATGGCCTTTCTGGTCATTCGCATCTATTCCATAGTTCTAGCATTGTACCTTTTTGAGCTTAATTTCAAGTGTTTGGAGTATCCATTCTCTTATCTTTTTGTAGGCGGTACATGTTTGTGGGAGGTGTGGGTCCATTCTTGCTTTTCCGGAGACTGAGAACTTACCTTGTGTAGCAAGAGTCGATTTCGTGCGCGGTCCCGGATATACTAACTTGATGGGGAGATCAGCCGGATGGTTCCGGCAGTAGTGTTATTGTAGTACTACTCGGATGCCGGTACAACCTGCATGTAGGATACAGCCTTAGGTGAAAAGGGTATCTGAGAGGCTGCTAGCAACTTTCGTGTACGGAAGTATTGCAAGACGTGACCGAATTCCGGATTGCCGGAATTCCTCGTAGAACAGAATCAAAGCCCCAACGCAAGCCCAAAAGAGTATAAGAAAACCCACCTGGTCGACAAGAGGCTCAGTGCTCGGTTAAGGTTAGAATGTCGTTGTAGTACCTAATCCGGAAAGCCTTCCGGATTTGTGAGGCAATGGAACAGGAGGACACTTCCGATCCCTAAAGAGTTAGGATAGTACTAGTATTAGAGAGAGAGAGAAAGGGAGCGTGTTTTCGGACACGGTAAACATCCGAACAGTGGATCTGGCCACTCGTCACCCAAACCCATGGATCCCGAAAGGGGCACTGAACGGTTTCTGTATACTTTGGCTATCCTAAGGGTTTTTTTGGCTTTTTCTTGGGTTGCCCGAGCAAATAAAAAAATCCTACATGGAATACGACTATGTCGAGTCATATTTTTTGATGACGTGCAATATGACTGCGATGAGTTATATTTTTTGATGACGTGGAATATGACTGTGGTGAATCATATTTTTTGATGACATGGAATATGACTGTGATTAGTCATATTTTGCAGTAACATGGAATATGACTGCGGTGAGTCATATTTTGCAGTGATGTGGAATATGACTGCGATGAGTCATATTTTGCAGTAATGTGGAATATGTTTGCGGTGAGTCATATTTTGCAATAACGTTGTAGCAATTAGTCGGACCAGTATTTCTCTATAATTGACATACTATGGATAAAAATGGGTATTTATACCCTTCAACTCATATGACTGCCAGTATGACTGATGTCTGAAACGACTGCTTCTAAACGACTAGAATCAGTTATATTCCAAGTCATCTATAGTGATTTCTGCATAAGTCATATTTTTTGATTTTACGACTCACTGCAGTCATATTTTGCAGTCATAAAACACTGCTTTTGTTTTAGTGATACCAAAGTAGAACTAAGATCGTTTCTTGAGTGATGCCTTCAGGTTCCATAATACACTTCTTTTGAAAGAATCCTTTTCTAGTTGATGTTCAAGTAGAGACTCTGTTGTAATCAGCAAAGATTGAAAGAACCACACATTGAGTTTGAACTTCAAGTGGACAACACATTCAAGCAAAAGGTTAGAATACTTTGAATCTCTTATAGAAATCAATAGTTCTTTGGAGTAGTTCAGCACATTGCAATTACAAAGGTTGAATTGTATTTCTAAAAGATCTTGAGGGGTTCAATTTGTACTATTAATTTCTACTAGTTTGAATAGGGTTGTAGAACATATTTAGTGCAGAAGAAACAAAGCTTTAGAAGCTGAATGCCTACTAGTTTCAATAGGGTTGTGAAAGACATGTAGTATAAAGGAAGCAAAGCACTGAACGTTGGATTTCTACATATTGAAATAGGACTGCAGAAGAAATTTGGAATGCTACAAATTTAAATAGGGTTGCAAAAACAATTTAGTATAGAAACACTAAACTACCAAAGGTTGAATTCCTTTTAGATATTCTAGAGCTTTGGAATTATCTCACAACAAAAAGAGCACTGTACTAGAGGCTGAATTCCTAATACTTCCATTATGATTTTAGAAGAGAATTAGTGCAAAAGAAGTAAACTTTCAGAGGTTGAATTCTTAGTAAGTTTAATAGGGTTGACGTTTTTTTACTACAATAGAAGCTAAATTTTGAAGGCTAAATTCCTACCACATTTAAATAGGAATGTTCAAAATATTTGTTACAATAGAAGCAAAGTTTTAGAGGAAGAATTCCTATTATATTTTATATTTAGTAGGGTTGTTAAAAATATTTACCTCAACAGAGGTAGAGTTTATGTGCCTAAATTCCTAGTTCTATCAAGTGTTTAGAAGAGAATTAGTACAATAAAATTGAAGTATAAAAGGCTACATTCATTCTACATTTAAGTAGGGACTAGCGGTTGGCGCTTGCTTTGTAACACATTAATCCAACCATTTTGATTAATTTTTTATAAATTTTTTATAGAATGTTATAAATTGTAATGGAGAATGATAAATTTTAGAATTAAATTGCACCTAAAGATGGATGAAATAAAAAATATCCATCCATCAAATAGCAATAATGTCTCATATACAATTCTTCGATGGTAGATTGTTTTAATTGAAACAATGTAGTTGTACACCTAAAGAATGCAAGTTAGATGGAAGGGGACGTCGCAAAAATATGCATGAACCCTAAACATGCAGAGTTTGAAACAAACTCTTAACTTTTCCATCCATCTGATTCAGGTGTAAAAATTTAGAGGATATTACATGACAAAGTCATGAAAAAACTCATGATAAACCACATTTTTACCGTTCCCACGGCTTCATCGTTGTCATTGGCAATTTTAATGTTTGCAGGATGTCTACCACGAGACAAAGCTACATATAATTGATCATGGCTAAATACTTCATTTCGAAGATAAATGCCGATTCAATCATATGATTGGCCGTGCGATTTGTTAATTGTCATGGCAAAAGCACCAGTGACAGGAAATTGTTTCCAACAAAGTGTGAATGGCAAGCGATTATCATTACAATGATATGTAATTCTAGAAATCAATACTTCTTAGCCACGATAACGCCCTTCCACAATTTTACATAATAACACATTTGATGACATTTGCAAAAGACGCAAACAACTTCCATTGCATAAACCTTTTGCTAGATTCAAATTCCTTAGCAACATCAAATATTGACCACATTTAAGATTTAATTAGTGTGAAGGCAAACCGCTTAATTGTAAAGAATTTTAAAACTCTACCGGATAATCATAGATATGCTCATCACTTTCATGTACAAAATCTGCACTAAAACATTGACGTACATCACCAAACATGCGATCAATAATTTTACGATTGATTTCTTGAGCATCATCATTTCGGACAACCAAAATGACCCGCTCAGAGAAATCAACTGGATCATCAAAAATGGCATCAATAAGACCATCTAAAGAATTTCTAGGTGCAACTAATCCTAATGGTAAATCTACTTCTGAACCACTTTTACCTTCACCAACATCTAATAAAAATCTTTGAAAATCTAATTGACTTTGTAAACGCATATTAGTAGTCAAATGAAAATGTTGCATTAACGGAAATAAATATGAACGTCGTAAGCAAGCTTCTACAGTTTGCCTACGACCTCCACACACTACAACTGGTAAAGTTTGACGAAAATCACCACCATACAAAACTACAAGACCACCATTAGGGCTATTGATTCCACGAATATCTCATAATGATCTATCTATAGCTTCAAACATAAATCTATGCCCAGTACAAGCTTCATCAAGTACAATTAATTGTACTTCACATAGCCTTGACCTAATGCAGATTGAGTACTAATATTACAAGTTGATGTATCATGTAATTGTGAAGGAATGGCTAAAGAAGAATGTGCCATTTGTCCTTTATCTAAAAGACATGCGGCAATTTCACTTGTAGCCATTGCCATACACTTAACGCCTCGAGTACGAAGATAACCTAATACAGTATTATATAAAAAAGTTTTATCTGGACCATCTGGACCACCTGGACCATCTAGAAAAAAAAATCTATATGGAGAATTAGGTTCTAAAACCGCTGTAGTAACTGCATTGAAAACAATACTTTGTTCTTCATTGAGCCTATCAACATTTTGTTATACAAAAGTAATGTTGGCATTATCTAAATCATTATTATCATTGATATCAATGCTCAAATTAACATTGTTTGTATAACCGAATTCATGCAAATCATTAATGTTAAAAAAATCTACAAGATGTTTATCGAATGATGACAAATATTCTTCGATGCACAAAATCGCTTTACAATATCGATTTTGGTCATTGCGCCAATCGTCAGACATTGCATCAAGATGTCTTCTAAACAAACCAATAGGATCTTGCGATTGTCCAAACACAAGAAGTGTTGCAAACAACCGCCAAATCTATTTAGGCAATGCAATAATAGTTGCCTCTTGGAGACAATTCTCCCACTCAGCATCATCCTGTAAAAGTCCTTTTGCAACACAAACGACTTTATACGTCGGATATACCGTATCGTAAAAACAAAGTAAATCTTCAAATGAAGTTGGTGCTTCAACATGAATCAACAACAAACGTAAATAAAATACTTCGATACCTATAAGAACCATATTTATTTTACAAGAACCTTTTACATTACGTTGTTTTCTAACCCACATGTTATTTCGTACACCACATTTATAATGAAGCGAAAGATCCATGTATCGTAGAAGTTTATGATTGCCTTGATTACCAGAAGCAATCAAGGCACGAATGTAACTATTAAGCTCAAAATTTTTTGTAAGTGTAGTGTGAGCATTTTGATCAACTACCGATTGCAAAGATGTTCCCTCATGAAAAGAAATATATTGTTGACCTGAAAGATGAACAGGTAATCGACAAATACTATGACTCTTATTATTGGTTTCAAAACCAAAAAGCCTCCAATATGCTTTTTGAGCGGCTACATAATGACCTTCTAAGAATTCTTTGATTTCATCTACAACATCATTTCTTTCTACAACACCACGATCTATACCTTTAAAAATATATTTGTGAAGATATTTGACGATTTTTATTGAACTACAAATTTCGACATTGATATGACAATTAAACCGGCCTACTAAATAAAGATTATAGGGTACAACTGATCGATTGTTTAAACAAATAATTTGTTCATGTACATGCTTTTCAACATAGTGGCCTTAATTTCGCCAACGATATAAAATAAATCCATTGTCATCCACTATTGTACTATTTCAAGCTTGCATCAAATAATTCTTTGAACATCTACCGTCTTTCATGCATGGACAATTAGGATTATCTAAATCACATGGGCCATGCATCATGTGTTTAGCAACCGCAGCATATAATTGCGGTTGCCTATCCGAATCAAGAATTTCCGCACATACTACACGATCTACAAGATCACAGTTATTAACTTTATCTTTCAACCAAAGAAGAATGTGTGCATGAGGGAGACCACGCTTTTGGAATTCAATAGTGTAACAGAAAGCAGTAGTTTCCTTCAAGACATTCTTCTTCGTAATTTCATCTATCATAGCTCTTAATTTGAGCTCAAAAACACGTACAACAATATCTGGACGATCAGAGGGACTTTGACCCAGCTCAAGTTCATTAAGAATCTCAAGCTATGTTGGATTACAAGTCATTACAATAAATAAATCAGGTTTTCCTAAAACTCTAACCAAAACCATACTGTCTTGAAAGAGTTTTTGTATATATCGAGGAGATCCGACAAAAGTTGCTGGTAAGATAATGCGACGTCCAACACGTACTCCATTATCTTCTTGTAAAGCATCTACTACCCCCTAATAACATTCTGCCCGAAGTTCAACTTGATGTTGTCTAATAAAAAGTAAGTTTTCATGTTCTATATGTAAATATTGATCTACTACATATTGTTAGAATAATCTTCCCACCCTATGTAATACATTTGACTCAGGCCACTTTTAAAGCAAATATTGAACAAATGACTTTAGAGTCACTTTAGTATTTGCTTTAAAAGTTGGTGACCACCCACATCGTCCATCTGGAGATAATAAAGGATAGAATAAAGCGTCATAAGCTGAATGGGTTTCCTTTATCCGTAATAAATTTTCACCATGCTGATGAAGAACAATATCTCTACTAGAATCTAAATGTTGTTCATTAAGAACAATAGCAGCAACTTATGGAACTATTGGTCGATTATATCGACGGGGATGTTGATCAGAAGGAACTTCACCAGAGATGCGAAGTCCCATATTATGTCCTTCTAAAAGAACATCACGTGAAGATTTGAAACCCTGAACTAAAGCATTTATCGATCCTAATACTTCTTAGATGATATTAACTATTTCATGCTGAAGATCATCAAAAATTTCCATACGACGATTTGTTTGCAAACCATCATCCAAGAAATAAATTTGTGCAAATTTTGCAGCTTCCTGTGATTTAGGTTTTAAACTTCCAATATGATGGCATAATTCTCCGTTTACACGAAAAGTATATACTCCTCTACTTTCAGCTTGGTTAGATTGGAACTTACTACGCATACTTGTAAACGCAAAAGCTTGATTATACTTTCGAATAGATTTAATGAACTCACGAGAATTAGGTGTCATGCTTATGAAAAGCTCATCAAGCATTGGATGGACAATTGGATGACTAACGTGTTCATTACTAACTTTATCATTATAACAACAAATGGTAGATTTCTCTTTTTTAAAATGAAATGCTAAACATTGTAGGCATTGGATGCACATGGATCCAACATCATGAACATTGACATCTACAAAGATATCAATTGTAGTCAAAGCAAGAGCCATGGTCTAAAAAAATAATAAATTCTAATTTCCAATGCAATATAGGATAACAATCTTACTAAAAATTTTAAATTTGAAAAAAGATATAAAAAAATTTATTAATTTAAAAATCTTATAATCTTGTAATCCTATAAAAAATTGTAAAGTCTAAAAAAAAAAAAACAATCAAATAAAAAACACACCAATCAAATATTTTAATCTTTTTAAAATAAATCAATAATTTTAAATTAATTTACAAAAAAAGCCTTGCCATACCTGAATGTGTGCACTCAATAAGAGGAGAATGCCTAACCTAAACCTTGTGCAAGTTCTAGGAAGGTGGAATCACCCTTCTTCTCTTACTTTCCACTACAAAGCTTTTAAAACAAAGGGTTTACAATTCCTTTTAGTTAATTTTTGTGAACTTCAAGGTTGGACCACAAAATACGTGATGGACAGGAAAAAAAGGCAACCTATAGGGCAACCTGCAACAATTCAACTATACTTTGTGGAGATCATTACTTTCCACAAACACAAGCTCAACAACACAAGAGAATCTTGCCAGTGATCAATCTGACTTCATTCTCAACAAAAACGTCTAAAATTCAAAAGCGTCTATCACAAATACACCAAGCCCCCTTCTAGAAATAATGGAGTAGGAATACTTGGATATGCAAACGGAAAATGCCCGTTTACACTACACAACCCACGAGAGGATGAAAGTTCTTTACCAAAACAAATGCTTCAATACTTCAATCTTCTCAAACTGTATAAAAAAATATCAAATATTAATCTATTATTATTTTAAAATTCTAATTAGAACCAATTGCAAAATTTAAATCTAATTAGGTCTTATTAGACAATTTTGAATTCAAATAAATCAAATTATGTCAATTTTCATTCAAAGTAAGTCAAATTAGGTTAAAATAAACAACTTTGAATCAAAGCAGGTCAAATTAGACAATTTTGAATTGAAATAGATCAAATTATGTCAATTTTCATTAAATTCAGGTCAAATTAGGTTAAAAGAAACAATTTTGAATCAAAGTAGGTCAAATTGGGTTAAATTAGACAATTTAGAATCAAAATTTGTCAAATTAGGTCAATTTTCACTAATGATAGGTCAAATTAGGTCAAATTAGACAATTCTACATCAAAATACATCAAATTAGGTCAAATTCCATTAAAGTTAGGTCAAATTAGGTCAAATTAGACAATTTTGAATCAAAATACATCAAATTAGGTCAATTTTCACTAATGATAGGTCAAATTGAACAATTCTACATCAAAATACATCAAATTAGATCAAATTCCACTAAAGTTAGGTCAAATTAGGTCAAATTAGACAATTTTGAATCAAAATACATCAAATTAGGTCAATTTTCACTAATGATAGGTCAAATTAGGTCAAACAGATTAGAGGATTTTGAATCAAAATAGCTCAAATTAGGTCAATTTTTGCACACATTAGGTCAAATTAGTCAAATTAGGTGAATTTAAATAATTTTAAATCAAATTTTGGAATCAATTGCTAAAGTTAGGCCAAATTACACTTAATTCTTTCAAATTAGACAAAAAGTTAGACAAAATAGGTCAAATTTTTGTTAGACTATTTCAAATTGGTCACATTAGATTACATTAAATTTAATTATTGAAATATAGTCAAATTTGATAAAAGACTTTTTTGATTTTACCAAATTGCTCAAATTGCTCAAATTATATCAACTCGGTTTTTCTTAGAATAGCTTAGAATAATATTTTTTATTTTTTTATTTTTTAAACAAATTTTTTGAAATACATTTAAATAAAATTTAATGACATTTTTATTTTTTATTTTTTATTTCTTAATATTATGTATTCTATGTATTCTATATTTTATTTAGTTTTAGAAATAATCTAATAGACTTTCTTTTATAGTGAATTTGTTAATATTTTTTAAATAAATTAAATAAAAATTTAAAAACTTAATAATCATATTTTTATTTCTTATTTCTTATTTTTTAATATTATGTATTCTATGTATTCTATGTATTTCAAAAAATAAATAAATAATTTAAAAAATAAAAAATTTAAAGATTTAAAGATTTAAAAATTCAAAAATTTAAAAATTCAAAAATTTAAAAATTCAAAAATTTAAAAATTCAAAAATTCAAAAATTTTAAAATTTTAAAATTTTAAAATTTTAAATTTTAAAATTTTAAAAATTCAAAAATTCAAAAATTTAAAAATTTTAAAAATTCAAAAAAAATTTAAAAAGCAGTCGCTGCACTGCCGTAGCGATTGTGCTGCAGTCGCGCAATCACTGCAGTGACTGCGACGCAGTTGCTGCTGCGCACTGCGGCGTAGCTCCAAAGCATAAAAAATTTGCATTTTTTTTGTAAAAATTTGCATTTTTTTTGTAAAAATTTGCATTTTGGTTTTAAAAATTTGGTAGAATTTTGTAGAATCAATGCATGATTTCAATTTCTTCACTTGTAATTCTTCAATTTGCAAATAAACTTCACGAAATTGTATGGGTAAGATGCTTCTTGAATAGGCATCCGGAGCTATCATTCACGAAGGCACAACCATTAGAACAAAATAGAGCTAGAACTTTATGTCCTGAGAATGTTCAATCCTTCTACCAGAATTTGTCAAAGCTCTATGAGAAATAATGAAATATACATATGAACCTTACCAAATCTGGATTTGTGATGAATTTGGAGCTCAAGCTAGGAAGGATGGAGGTGGTTATGTTATTGCCAAAAAAGGCATTCGAAATGTACATATGGTGGTGCCAAGTCAAAGAGAATGGATATATGTTTTAGCATGCATCAATGCTACTGGAGAAAAACTTCCTAACTTTTTCATCTTCAAAAGGAAGAAGAGGAAATATAATTACCTCTACAAAATTGGAGAGAAGGAGGCCACCATGTCCATGCAACCTAAAGCCTGGATGACACACCTGCACTTCAAGGAATGGATCAAGTACTTTCTCAGGAATGTCAAAGATAGGTACAAAATCTCTCCTACCACCAGACATCTCCTCATCTTAGATGGCTACACCTCTCATGTAACCCTCGATGTAGTCAAGACTATAATGTTGAGTGGTTTGGACCTCCTAACATTTCCTAGTCACACCACTTATGCCCTACAACTATTGGATGTGACATGCTTTAAACCATTCAAAGTGGCCTTTAGAGCTTACAGAGATAAGTGGACTGTAAGCCATATCGAAAGAACTTTTGCCAAAAAAGACTTGGCAACTTGGATCTCTTATGGAATGAAGAAAGCCTTAAGTAAAGACAATATCCTAAAGGGGTTCAAAGCAACAAGGATTTATCCATTTAATGCAAAGGCAATGGATAACAAATGTGGACTTAGTGTAGCATTTGAACGAGAAGGTCCAGATGCATACCAAACTTCTGAAGAGAGAACCAAAGCTGCTGGTTGCCATGAAGTTCCCAATGGAGGCCTTGAAGAATGGGAAATCCAAGAGATATTTGATGAAGACACTTCATCTCTACCTGAATGCAACCACTATTATATAGACACAAAAGAAGACAGTGAGACTAACAGTGGAATAAGTGATGAAGACTGTGAAGAACATCTAGAGTTTGAGGAGGGACCACCTCCTAGTTTAGAGAATTTCTTCAAGCTACTAGTGATGGACTTGCCCAAAGTGAAGAAAACATCAAATAAGGCTGAACCCTTCATAGATTACTCCAAATCTATTTGGATGACTTAAGAAGATTACTTGCAATCCTTAGAGCAAATAGTAAAACGCAAGGAAGAAGCTACTGAAGAAAAGGAGAAAAAAAGATTGGAGATGGCAACCAATAGAAAAAAGAAAAAGAGGAAAGCATAAGAAAAGAGAGACAAAGAAGTTGCTAAGCTTACTAAAAGAGCCTTACAATAGTCCAAAAAGAAGCATGGTCAGCTAAAAACATTGTAGCATGTGGTGACAAATTGCATGCACTTATCAAAGCAAACAGGGGGCAGGCAATACTTACATCACCTTATTGTGGATTTCCTCCACCAATATGTAAGAAAAATCAGAAGAGGGCCATTACACACAAGTGTGCTAAAAAACAGGGAGAAGATGCTAGCCTCTTACTTCTTCCATTAGAGGTTCCCAAGCCTTGGAAACAATATGTTTCTTACCATGACAATCCATTTCTGTACCAGCAAAGTCTGCAACAATTGCCAAGATACTCCCCCATGTCATTTGGCAGAGGTGACTTTCCTCCCATGTTCAGCATCAGGGCCTCTTCATCAAGCAATCCAAATGGACAAGGCAACAATTGTCAAGATACCCCCCATTTCATTTGGCATAGGTAACTTTCTTCCCATGTACGGCATTGGGGGCTTCTCATCAGGCAATCCCAATGAACAAGGCATGCAATAAGTGATTCTTTATACATGCCACATTTTTGAGTAGGTTTGAAGAAACCACAACAAAGACTTGACTATTTTCCAAGTTGGAGACAACTATTGCTCTAGGAACTACAAATATAGTCTATGTTTATTTTAATCTTTCTAAGGAATAGAAGAGATACCTAATAGAATACTATTGTACAAGTGAATATAAGGTGCATACTAATGACTTGTGTATATAGACTTCTCAATGACGTTGCTCATTTGCACTTGTCATGTTTTTCTTAATTTTTTCAATGAAATTCCTCTTTCTAAGAATTTTAAAGTAATACCTCCAAGCAAGTGTGAAAATACCTTTAGTGTTGTATTGTGTTGGTGGTGAAGGTCCACATCATTGCAATTGTCCTTCAATATTGCCTTGTTTGTAATTGCCTTGTGCCTTCGGTAATGTCATCAGTGTCAGAAATTTCGCCTTCTTCCTTCGCATCTTGATTAGGTCAAAAACTCTTGCCCTTCCCATGACCTTCAGCAAACCCCAACCTGTAGAACAATTTCTCCCCAAGCCCAAACTAGGCTTAACGAACTTGTCCTTTGAACTGTCTTCTAGCTAGTCACGCTTATGCCTCGAACCCATTGCCTTTAGAGGTCTTCCAGCCTCAATATTATTCCCATTTAGTTCACCTCATACTACGAGCTCCTGTGACACAAAACGTGAAAATTGTCAAATACAATCCTAAATAGACTTTCGCAGAAGAAATCTACTTTTCAGCATCTCCGGATAGTACTTTCACAGACAGGTGTATAAAGACTACAAACAACAAGTGCATACTTTAGTTCTAAAAGCAAGACCGTTGTAACACCGACAAATAGTTTTGAAGTGTTCCGTGAACTGCCTCCAATGCACTTTGGAGTACACAATCTCACCCACGCACACTCATGGCTTTCCCTAGTTTCCTTCCTCCCACTACGAATGCCATCGGAGCATGTACCAAAAAACAAAATGCAGAAAAAGAGGTTGTTGGGTTTTCCTTTCAGACATTAATGGTGTAATATATTGGCATGAGATTGCAAGATTTCATACCTTGTTATCAGCTCCTGGACTATGCACAACATCATTACAATAGTTGACAAGTACATCCCATAGGTCGGACAATGAACTAGTGGTGGAGGTTCATGCCACTGCACCTCCTACCTCCTTTGATGTGAGCTTTATCCTACTCAAATCTCCAAACTTCTTCACCTGCACATACATCACAACAACTTGCTTTGGTAAAGGTGACATTAAACAAAGATATCGCCTATGCGTTACTTTCAAATAAAATCTCCCACATTCGACGTTGAATGAAAAGCACACATTCAATGATAAAAGTAATGTTGACAAACCACTTGGGTGAATCAGTTGGCTTCCTTCTTTGAGAGAGCCCCTCCTTGCCACTCAGCAGCATGGACAATAGCTTCATCAATTTCAGATGGAGCCACATGTGCGTTGTTGGATTTGGATCCACACTTGAGGACCATCTGTAAGACAACATCTACTCGTCGCCAATTCCGATCCCTATCCGACCTGAAATTCTCAGAATAATAACGCACAGTTCTTGCCACACAAGGTCTTGATACATCGACCTATACAAAAACAGCTTGGAAGTAAAGCAAGGCCTAATAGCTTGTTTGATTTATGATATGTAAATAACCTATTCGGATTTTTAGTGTCATTTTTTGGTGTGTTTTTATGTGGTTTTAGTTATGTTTTGTTTTATTCACTAGAAGAGAAAAGGGGGTTCTGCGACTACGCTACGCAACTGGTTTTTCAGTTGCATCGGACATTTGCGACTGGATTGCAACTAGTGATAATTTGGAATTTTGTAGTCGCAGTGGACACTCTAGAATCTAGGAAACATTTGTAGCAATACACCTTGTCTGTGACTCATTTGCAACTTGTTTGCAACTTGTAAATTTGTAGATTATTAAAACACTAGTCTTGATGATTTGTAGATTTCAAAATTCCAAATCTACCTTTTTCTAGATTTTAGGATTTTAAATCTACTTTTTTTTTCTAGATTTCTAAATTTCAGATCTACTTTTTTCAAGATTTTAGAATTTCAAATCTACCTTTTTCTAGATTTCAGAACTTTTGAACTACCTTCTTCCTAGATTTCAAAAATTCAAAAATTGGTATTTAATAGATTTCATTAGTTTAGGAAACTTTACAATTTTATAGATTTTAAAATTTCTTAATTTTCAATTTAAAAAAAATTTCTATTGGTTGTAGAATTTTGTATTCTATAGAATTCTAAATATTGTAGAAATCTACAAACTGTAGAAATCTTAGAATTCTACCAACACAATTCATTGCATAAGACAACAATAGCTTACAAGTCTTATATGTCCAACTTTAAGGTACTCTTGACAATAGATATGGGACAACTGAGATACTAAAAAATGACTAAGAAGCAACTAAGATATTGAAAAACAACTAAGAAACAACTAATGTATGACTTAACAATGACTAGGAAGCAACTAAGACAACTAATGTATGACTTAAAAGTGACTAGGAAACAACTAGTTTTACTACTACAAAACTCAATTTTTAGTAGATAAGTGAAACAAATCTATACAGTCAAATCAACAAAATAGCTAAATTTTCTAAGAGTGTAAAATGACTAAAAACCAAATGGGTAATTTCATTAAAATGGAGACATTCCATTATTTGGCACTTTTAACAGTTTAGACTGTGCAATCTGAAATCTATATCCATCCTAGATTTCTAAAATCTATAAAAGTCCTAGATATCTAAAATCTAGATTTTTACTAATTTTTTAAAATCCCGTAGTCTAAAATCTCTATGAATCCTAGATTTTTGAAATCTATAAATGTTCTAGATGTACATAATCTATATTAGTCTTAGATGTCATTTTGCAATTGAAACCCCGCAGATTGAAAAATTGCACAGAGAAATATAGAATGCTACCATTTTAATGAAATTTGCCATACAACTAAAGTACAACTAGAAAGCAACTAGGAAACAACTAGAAAATGACTAAGAAATAACTTTGGTCATTTTATAGTTGCAATTTTTCTCTAGTTGTTTCCTAGTCATTTTTACAACTATAGATTGACTGCTTTGCGATAAAAACAATAATATAAAACAATTAAATTAAATTTGGTGCAAATAGAGAGGATTTCAGTCGTAGGATAGTTGCATAGGACACTAGTCGCAGAACGGCCGGTTGTGGCGGACACGTTTTTCTTCTAGTGATTGGTGTTCCAAATGGGTGATTTTTGGATGTTATTAACCAATTTGGAAGTATTTATCCGGATGCAGTCAAGCATGAGCCACGGTGATGGGATTGGAAGGGAAGCCAATTCGGAGAGTGAAGGCAGTTTTGGGTTGTCTGAGGGTAATTCCTATTTGTAATACAGGATGACAATTCCAAGTTGGAATGTTCTGCGTTTTTGTCCAAGTAGGAACTGTCTGTAGCCAGCTAGGTCAGAGCTGTTGTGGTTTCCAAGTTGGTTTGCCTATGGTCGGCAGTTAGGGTTGCGCGGGGTGTTGCAGGTGCCAATTTGGGAATTTGTGTGTGTAGTTGAGGGACGGTTATTTTTGAGGTTCCTAATGGGCAGTTTGCGAGTTTTGAGGTGATGCCAAGTTGGTTAAGGAACTGCCTGACTTGGGGTTTTAAAGTCGAGTTTTCCGATTTGGAAGGCACCCACTGTTTGAGAGAGTCCAGTGCGAGTCCCAGTCTGAGTGGCTACGTATTTGATGTTTTTTGTGTTTGTTTGTGTGTGTGTTTTTTTTCCAAGTCAGATGCTTGATGAATGTGTGTTCTAATTAGTGTGCTGTGAGTGTGAGTATATGTCTCTGGAGTGGTTCGATCCAATTTGGAGAAGTGTGCAGATGTTGAAGTTTGAAGCGGAAACAATTTGGTGATGTGGAGTTAAGCGGTGAAGTAAATGACTGAGGATGAAATGAGGAGCAGATTAGGAAGTATGTCCTAGTCGGAAATGTTATGTAGAGTGGTGAGAATCACAGTAAGGAGTGGAATTCCAATTTGGAGAAGTACAGTGATAGTTTGTTAAGCATCAAGTGATAGAAACAGGACCCAATTCGGAGCTGTAAAGTATATGGGTGATGTGAGCCCGAATAGATTACAGTTGTGAGATCAATTTGGGTAACGGAATGAAGTCTGATTTGGATGGATCAGTCAGAGAGTTAAAATTGCTGGGATAGCAAATAGGAGATCCAAATCGGGAAGTTGTAGTGGAGTGAAGCAAGAGCAGTAAGATTGACTGCTAAAGAAAACATTATTTTAACGGTGATATGCTCACCAATTTGGCTTAATGAAAAGTGTAATTCAAGCAAATCGGTGTTGGTTGTGCTGAATGGGAATGTATGGTTAATTTGAAATCGTTGAGTGGTTGTATGTGTGATTCCAATTTGGAAATTGGAATAAGTGCTGAATTGGTCAAATGAAGAATTGGCACTTGTTGTTAAAATTCAATTTGGACTGAGAGTTGATTGAAGTTATGGATATGAGCAATTGAGAAGGCTCTGCATGGTGTCATGAGTGCTTATCCAAATTGGTTTTATAAAGTTTGAATGTTGTCTAAGTCAGGATCCCGAGTTGGTCTGTGAAGCCGAAGCAACAAGTCTCAAATTTGAGAGTTTCTGAATGGGTGTGAGAAATTAATTTATCCAAGTAGGAAATCAGAGAAGACTGTGATAAAAAAAAAAATATATATATATATATATATATATAGAATAAAAATAAAAATTCCAAGTTAGTAAAGGAGAGAGTGATATATACAATTTGGAGAGTCTGTGAGTGTTTATAAGGAGATAATTATCCAAGTTGAGAAGGAAGGATGAGGAAGAATGCAGAGTGTTAAGGTTGATTTCAAATCGGTGTGTAAGAAGTGTCAATGAACGGTGATAAAAATTACATCAAGCCAAATCGTGGAGATAAAGACATGAAGACCAAGTTGGTGAAAGAAGATTGGTGTTCCCTGTGTTGGTGACAAGTGCGAGGCTGATAGGTGATTGTTCCAAAGTAGGAGTTAAAGTGCCGCAGTGAGCCTGTACCAGCAGCAGCATCAATTCCGATTTGGTGGAAAGACGAAAGAATCCAATTTGAAGATTAAAGATCAATTCCAATTGGGTGATACTTAACCTTGGTGGTTTTAAGAGTGGAGTTAATAATTGAATTATTAATTATTATAGAAATTGTGAGGAATTAAATTAATACTAGTTGGAAGTATGCATTCCTTGTGTGTTTTAGCCCTTTATTAGTACGTTCTAATGTCGTTGTAGAAGTAGTCCTATTAGAATTGCCTCCCTAGGAACGAATTAAACTATTTGTTTAGATAATCCGATTAGGATCTAAACGTAATTACATTTTGGCGCCGCTGCCGGGGAGGCGTCATAATAGGTTTTTAGTTTTCTTCTTTTATCTTTTTGATGGAGTTTAAGAAGTTGTTGCACTCTAATGAGTAGCACATCTTTAAATTCTGAAATTAGCAAACAAACTCGAGAAGAAAGAGCAAAGAAGAGAGCTGCAGATAAAAAAACGCAAATTTACTTCTAAAGCCGAATCCGAACCAGCTTCACCAAGTTGTAAGGATTCCTTTTGATTAGGACGTCATTCACGGCATAGGCAGGAATGCGGCCATGGCGTAGAAGATAAAACTAATAAACAAAAAATTAATAAGGAAGAAGTTAGCCAAATAGTTAAAGAACAGGTAAGTAATGTCACAGTGAGAACGGTATTTGATCTCCCTCATCTTCACTGTGAACCGATTTGTGTTTCGAATACTCCATCACCTCAGGATTCCCCTAGAGGACTGTGTGAGGAGGAAGAAACTGAATTGGAAGTTATTGAGGAAAACCAGCCGGGGGCTGATTTAACTCCTCTTATTGATTCCCCATTAGGTTCTTTTCATGGTAAGACAAGCCTAGTTGAGGTGTCTAGAGAAAGTCCAATCTGGTTAAACAATCCAGTTTGGAGTGCGGAACGAGGGAAATTGAAAATCCCTTATGTTTTCCAGCAAGACCAAGTCTTGGAAGCTGTAATACGCAATTTGGATGAGACTGAATTTGTTAATTTCAGAAAATCATCCAAATTAGGTAGTTCATCTACATCTAGTGAAGAGTCTTTAGTAGAAAGAGCGTATAGAAATATGGCTGATCCTGCAAATGTAATCTCAGTCGTAATGCGGCCAGGTGATGAGGCCGACAGGCCTTATTCACTTATGCCGTTTCCGACTTTTTATGGTAGAATGGGCGATGACCCCGATAGCCACCTTTATGAATTCCTAACTCGTTGTAATGCAAACAACGCTAGGACAGAGGCCCATTTCTTAAGTATTTTTCCAAGTACACTAATGGATCAAGCAAAGAAATGGTTCCAAAGACAGCCAATAGGGCATTTTAATACTTGGACAGGATTGCGCGATGCATTCCTAGCCCATTTTTGCCCTGCCGCTTATCAGGAAAAATTATTTGAAAAGTTGGCCGAGTTACATATGGCAAGTGGTGAACGTATCGATAGTTATTATGGCCGTTTAGAAGACATAATGCTTAGATTGCCAAATAATGAGTATCCGGATGCGCATTTTATGCGGCAATTTATAAATGGGTTATACCCACCAAAATTAAAAGCATTTGTAAAAGAAGTTGCTCCTACAGATTTACCAGCCGCAGTTCGAAGAGCTAAATTATGGGAGGAAGTACATTTGGGCGAAACGTATATAAATCCTACTATAAGCCAACCTAGTTACTTGGACCAAATTGGCGTGAATAGGGAGGATATAGGAGGTACTACCATGCCTACCTATGTCCAACCCAGTTATGTAAATGTAGTACCCATGGCACCGGTCCAAGCACCGCAAATTGTTCCAGTTGAACCGATTAAGAGCAACCAAGTAGGTGTTCCTCCTTACCAAGTACAATCTAATGCAAGAGATGCGGTAATGGAGTCACATCTACTTGAGATCACGAAACAATTAGGCAACCTCCAAGTAAATTTAGCAAACTCGGTTCAAAAGAAAAATCAACTTAATCAGGACCGTGCCCACATATGGTGCACAAATTGTAGGGGACAAGGGCACATGTTGCCCGATTGTCCATCTCCTCCTAATTTGCCTTCTAAATGTAGGTTTTGTGGTCTTAAACACGAGACCGAGTCTTGCCGCAATATGCAAGCAAGTTTGGTCCAACAAGCTGGCCAAAATAGGAGTAATCAAGTCTATCAAGTTGAGGATAATAATTACCAAGGGGGGAATTCCAATTGGGTTAATAGACCGAAGCGAAGAAATTTTAACCAAAATTATAATCAAAATTATAATCAACCCAATCCAAATTTCAATCCTATGAACTTTAATAAAGGAAGATTCAGTAATAATCCTAATCGTGGTGTGGCGCAAATGCCAACCAATAATAACCAAGGTTGGTCACAAATGCCATTTGGCAATGTGAACCAAGGTCCTCCTACTTATGGAGGACAAGTTCCTAATTGGTCCCAAGGCAAAGGAGTCATATGTTATAATTGCCGACAACCGGGCCATATTTCCACTAATTGTCCGAACGCAAGGGCTAGTGTAGATTACGTACCTTTATGCGGTAATTGCAATCAAGCCGGTCATACGGCTGAGCAATGTAATGGTCCACGTAAAAATGACCCCCAAGAGGGCTATAATAATAAAAAGAGGGATAATAGTCCCAAGATAGTACTATTAGATGAAGATGCAGCAAGGTCTAATAAGGATTGTGCATCTTATCTAATACAAGTCGAAGATAAAAAATTTCCTTATTTAAATAAGGAAGAAAAATTAGTTCAGAAGGTATCGACTAGAGGACAAGTTGAAAAGCAGAATCCCTCGGGAAATTTGGATATATTAAGGGAAAAGGAAATTACCCGTAAAGAAGCTCAGCAGTTGCTGGAGTAGAAAAATCAATTAGGCTTAAACTTTAATTCCGAATTGGTTGGACAGTCAAATAAATTAGTGCCCAATCCAATTCGTAATGAAAGACAGCCTGATCGGCCAAAGGCCAGTACAGGTCCTTCGTTAGATTTACCAACTCGGGATGAAGCTCAGTCTAGCAAGACTAGAGCTGATGATACGATGTCCGCCAGTAAACCAAATGGGAAGTCAGTTCAATTTGGTCCAGTCATAAGCATGACTGAACCAAATGGAATTAATAAATCAAATCGAGATGTAGCATCGCAGAGAAATCCTGATCCCAATTCGGTACAACCAATCAACCTAAATAGTCAGGAGCCATTCGTTATTCCACCAATTAGGATAGAGCCGGACAATTCAGTCCAACAGGCTGTACCCAAATTGGATAATACAGGGAAGTATAAAATCGGACACCAATTTGGAAAATTTGTCAAGTCATCTCTGAGAAAGAGAAAAGACAGTAACAACCAAATTGGGATCATTGACGAAAATAACCCATATAATGTCCTAGACAATTTGGGAAATGTCAAGGTTGACATAACAATTAAACAACTATTGGGTATAGCCCCTAGTTGTAGATCAGCCTTGAAATCAAATTTGATGAGAAAGAGAAGTAGATAAGTCCATGAAGTGACTTTAGGCCCTGATCCAGGTGCGCCAATTATCGATGTAGAAATCGAAGGACTAATTGTATCCAACGTCCAAGTAGATGGTGGTTCAAGCGTAAATCTAATGAATAACGATACTATGCTAAGCCTCCATCTAACTGGGCTTCAAGAAACTAAATTGGTTTTGCGCATGGCGGACCAAAGCTGAGTAAAGCCTTTAGGTATTTTACCTAAGGTAAAAACACGAATAGCGGGATTGGTATATTTAATCGATTATATTATTTTCCAACCTAATACGCCTAACACATCGTACCCTATCCTATTAGGAAGGCCATGGCTTTATCAAGCTAGAGTGAAAGATGATTGGGGTAGGGGCGTGATGAAAATATTCCAAGGGAATCATTCGGTGAGTATTACTATGTATCCCCTTAAATATAAAGGTGAGACCCAATGGGAATCACCGGGTGATACTAGCGATTTTGGGTATGATTCCGAGTGGGATGATTTATCAGCTAATAGGATTAATATTAAATCACATGAAAATAAACCGAGTGGGATTCCAACGTTTAAGGAAGTAGCCCTAGGAGAGTACATCATCCCATGTGAGGATGATGACAACTCGGACAGGGCAATTCAATATTGGTTAACAGACTCCATGACGGATTCTACCGTGTATGGAGTCAATTCCGATTGGGAGATGAGTGAAGATAGTGAAAGCATTTATGAGAGAGAGTTGGACAATGTTCCAATTAGGTCTTACGTATCTAAAGGCCATTGCAAGACCGTAAATCTTGGGTCTAGAGATGAGGAAAAGAACATACAATTATTTAGTAGGCTAAGTCCGGAAGAGTTAGCCACGTGGGTTAAGTTTTTTAAAGAAAATAATAAAATGTTTGCATGGTCATATAAGGACCTAAGAGGGGTGTCACCTAGTATATGTGAACATCACATTGATTTAGAGGATGATGCACGCCCAATTAGGCAAAGGCCCCATCGGCTAAATCCAAAGTACTCCCTCTTGATAAAGGAGGAAATCGAAAAATTGATCAAGATAGGATTTATTTATCCAGCCCCAAATAGCGAATGGGTAAGTCCTATAGTGATTGTTCCCAAGAAGGACGGACGTATTAGAATTTGTCAGGATTTTAGGAAGTTGAACGCCGTTACTAAAAAGGACGGATTTCCCTTACCATTTACCGATAGTATTTTAGATACTGTCGCCGGTCATAAATGCTATTCATTCATGGACGGGTTCTCGGGATACAATCAGATCCAAATCGCGAAAAACGACCAAGCTAAAACTACCTTTGTCACCGATTTGGGGATCTATGCGAGTAGGGTTATGTTGTTTGGATTATGTAACGAGGCAGCTACATTTCAACGTGTAGCCACGCTAGCCTTTCAGGATTTTCTTCGTATCTTTATGGAAATTTTCCTGGACGATTTTTGCGTCTTTGGAACCAAATTGGAGCATCCACAGCAATTAAAAAAATGTTTTGAAAAATGCTCGGAATTTGGTATCTCTTTGAATCAGGCTAAGTGCCAATTTGTTGTCCCTTATGGGAAGCTATTAGGCCACATCGTTAGCAAACGAGGTATTAGTACAGACCTCGATAAGGTAGCAAAAATAACTAACTTACCTATTTCTTCCACTATAACGCAAGTAAGAGGTTTTCTTGGGCATGTTAGCTATTATCGTAGGTTTATCAAAAATTACGCCCAAGTGGCACTACCATTAACGGCCCTTCTAAAAAAATTAGAAGTAGGCACAAATCCTACTTGGACTCGTGAATGCGATGAGGCGTTTTTAAAGTTAAAACAAAAATTGGTTATTGCTCCTATTTTAATTTCTCCAAATTGGAGTGAGCCATTCCATGTATATGTGGATGCGAGTAATGTCGCTATGGGTTGTGTCTTAAGCCAGAAAGATAAAAATGGTAAAGACCACCCCATTTATTATGCTAGCCGCCAATTTATTCCCGCGGAGAGAAACTATACCACTACCGAGAGGGAAGCCTTGGGTATGGTATATGCGGTGCAAAAATTCCGTCATTACCTACTTGGTTATAAGTTCACGTTTTATGTGGATCACAATGCACTTAAGTACGTAATTAACAAGCCTCAGTTGAGTGGCCGATTGGCGCGGTGGGTATTACTTCTCCAGGAATTTAATTTTAATATAATTGTTCGTCCTCGTAAGCAACACTCCAACGCCGATTTCCTTTCTAGGTTGGAGGAGCCGTTAGATCCAAATAGTTTGCCGGTTGAGGATGATATTCCTGACGCCAACTTATTTGAGGTGGATGTTATTCATACCGAGTATGCCGATATTCTGAGTTATTTATCTACCGGTTTATTTCCTAGAGATTATAGTGGTAAACAAAAAGCGGCCCTTATAAGAAAAAGTGCCCCTTATACCTTATTAGACAAAACCTTATATAAGTTGGGTCAAGATGGTGTCCTTAGGCGATGTATCTATAAGAGTGAAATTAAGGATATTCTCCAAGGTTGCCACTCGGATTCGTGTGGCGGCCATTTCGCAGGAATTGCCACAGCACAAAAAGTGTTGTTGGCTGGTTATTGGTGGCCATCCTTATTTAAGGATGCCCATACTTTTGCCAGGCAATGCGATCCTTGCCAACGTATAGGTAAACCCTCATCTTCGACGGCAATGCCATTGATACCTCTTATGGCTTTGGCCCCATTCGAAAAATGGGGAATTGATTTCGTAGGCCCCATAGCCCCAGCCACAAAGTATGGGCGTAAAAAGTATATCCTAGTCGCGACTGACTATGCTACCAAATGGGCTGAGGCAATGGCCGCCCGTAACGATGATGCCAAGACCATGGCACGTTTTTTGTACGAAAATATAATTTCCCGATTTGGGTGCCCAAGAGAGTTAATAAGTGACCGGGGCACGCATTTTTTAAATGCCACGATTGAGGAATTAACAAATTGGTTTTTAATTAAACACCGTAAAACGGCCCCTTACCACCCACGTGCTAACGGGCAAACCGAAAAAACGAACGGTATATTGTGTAAAATCCTAACAAAAACAATTAGTGGTGCATCTACCGATTGGGATGAAAAGCTTTGGAGTGCTTTGTGGGCCTACCGGACCGCTTACAAAGGAACTACGGGGTTTTCCCCATTCCAATTAGTGTACGGCCAAGAGGCCATACTCCCAATCGAATTTGAAATTCCTAGCCTAAGAGTGGCTATAGAAAACAATTTGGGAGATGAGAAGAGTTTAAGAGTGAGGCTAACCAATTTGGAAGCTCTTGATGAGAAAAGGAGAGAAGCTTATTTGAACACTTTAGCTACCAAAAATAGGAGGAAGTCATATTACGATTCTAAACTGCGTCCTAAAGAATTCAAGGTTGGGAGTTTAGTATTGCTATATGATAGCCGTTTTTTCAAGTTTCCGGGTAAATTGCAAATGCATTGGATAGGTCCATATGAGGTTGTAGATGTCAATCCTAATGGGTCATTGCAACTCAAGGACTTTGAGGGAAATTTACTTCCAACTAGGATTAATGGTTACCGGCTTAAGCCGTATTTTGTTTGAAATGCCGGGGGCGGCATTTTCAATTTGGGGGGTAGTCTTTTTATGAAAACTTAAAACATGATAAATTAAAAACAAAAACAAAAACAAAACAAAAACAAAAACAAAAACAAAAACAAAAACAACTACAAATTAAAAAAAATAAAAATAAAAAATAAAAAATAAAAAAAAAAAAAAATATATATATATATATATATTAAAGAAAAAATAAACCGATTGGAAACATGGAAAAAAGAAAAAGAAAAAAAAAAGAAAAAAGAAAAAAAAAAAAAAATGGCAATGCCAAAGTGAATGAGTGCCAAATCGGAGGTGACAAACCAACTTGGATGATGATGATATGTACCCCTGGGGATGAATCATTTCAAATCGGAATCATTTGAAGCCGCCAAAAATCCAAAACCGAATCGGATTGGGAGCAAGGCGAGAGATTCACCAACTGAGAGATTGCAGACGAAGACGAAGGAGCTGAATTGGGCTGCACAGTCGAGTTGCGTGAAGTTTTTTGTTAAATCTTGTGCGTTGCGAGCAAATTGGGTTTTGAGGAAGAGTGTGTCGTCTTTGAATTTTCTTGGGAAAGAGAGGTTGTGTTTGCCAGTTCTTTCAGTTGTGAGCGAATCCGAGTTGGTCTGGAAGAGTGAGGCGCGATTGCGCGCACTAAAACCAATTAGGGTTTGGAGTTTGCGTTCTGTCTTTTTAGTCCAATTTGGAGTTTGAGTGATTCCAATTTGTGTTTCGAAGAGCGCGAGAAAGTGAGGGTTTTTGCTGTGGTTGGTTTTTGGTGTTCTGTTCCGAATTGGGGAGAAATTGTTTGTTGGCTGGTCGGGCTATGGACTCTTATTATCTGAAAGATTGTGGAGGTTGAAAGCAGGAGCCATTTTCGAGCGGCAGTGAGGTTTCTTAGTTAAATTGGGAGCATTTGCCGAGAGTAGGCGAGGTTGTGGTTTGCAGGTGCGATGGAAGACCAATTGGGTAAAGGCAAAGCCCCGGTTGATGAGGATACCGAATTGGTGTGTCAGGAGGAGCACTTGGATAAGAAGCCCAAGTTGGGAGAGAACGAGGAGGCGCCAATCGAGGTTACGCAAACGGACTTTCGGTTTGAAGTTGTGACCGAGTTGGACGATGCCAAATGGGAGCAGCAGCAACAGCTAAAACTTCAAGAGGCTGGGCTTTGGATGTTCGTGGAAGGAAGACGGCGATGGGCGCAAATTGACTCCAATCGACTGGAGATTTTTGTTATGGCCTATTCGGTGGCGAAGAGGAAGAGCTGCGTGCGGGGCGAATTGGTGGAACTGCAGCCTCAAAAGATTGAGGAGGTTTTCCAACTTCCAAAATCGGGAGTGACGGTGAAGACGGTCCAAGATCACTAGAAGAAAAACGTGTCCGTTGCAACCCACTGAGATGCGACTATGTGTCCTATACAACTGAGATGCGACTGTAGCCCTCTGTATTTGCACCAAATTTCACGTGTATGTAGTTGTAGTCGCAAAGTAGTCGGAAAATGAAGAATAGGGTTACGATATTGTAACAGAAGAAGTGACATGAGGTATTCTACATCCAGTATTCATCGCAGTTGTCCACGTGGACAGCTATCCGCGAAGTAGAGTCCACCGTGGAAAAATGCAATCGCTCTGATTACAGGCTGCAACTAAAAACTAGAAGATTGCAACTTAGAAATGACTCAAATGCAACTAGGAATCAACTATAATGCAACTAGAGCCCGACTACAGTGCAACTAAAAAACGATTCAAATGCAACTAGAGAACAAGTACAATGCAACTAGAACATGACTGAAAATCGATTCAATTGTCCCATATCGATTGTCAAGAATACCATCAGCTTGAACAGATAAGAATGGTAAGTTATAGCATTCTTGTGTAATGAATTTTGATAGTGAAATTCTAATATTTATATATTTTGTAGATTTCTACACTTTGTAGATTTCTACAATTTGTAGATTTTTATAATCTACAACTCTATAAATTATAACCAAGTTGCAAACCAGTTGTATGTCAATCGCAAACCAATTGCACTCTAGTCGCAAACGAGTTGCACATCAATCGCAAACTAGTTGCACACCAGTTGTATGTCAATCGCAAACCAGTTGCACATTAGTCGCAAACCAGTTGCACACAAATAAGTGAAATAATTTCAACATCAACAACCACGTCATAGCAGTTCATCGACGAAGTTTTCCATTGCTTATCGAATGACAAACAACCTCGCGATTGCAGTGCAACTCATGCGACTTGTCCACTGCGACTGCGGACTCCAGAATATCACCAAGTCGCAAACGTCCGATACGACTACAAACCAGTCGCAAACTGCAGTCGCAAAACCCTGCTTTTTCTTCTAGTGGATTCAATTGCCTATTTGGTAGAGGAATGCTTCGTGGAGGGCATCACAGAGGAGCAGAAAGCCAAATCGGAGTATGAGTTGCTATGGCTTAAACCAAGTTGGCAGCCCTGGGTCAAGTTGGTGGTGCAATGTCTTTTGTTGGAGCAGGCAGCGCTAAGTGTTTCAAGGAAGAATCTCCAAGTTGTAGTGGCTGTACAGCAGGGAGTTGTGATCAATTGGGCGTTGTTTGTGTCACGAAGGCTTCATGCTTTTGTGACTGAATATAAGAAAAAGTCGGATGGAGCTTTGCGAGGGGCGCAATTTCTTTCCGAATTGGTGGAGGTTAGCTGTGCGGCTCTGCTCGAGTTGTATAAGGAGCCCAAGCAAGATCCGGATGGTTCATCCGAAGTCGGGAGGTTGCCCAATTTTGAGGCTCCAGTGCGTTCGGTTTCTCAGTTGAAGGCAAGGTTGGCCCAAACCTTGACCGAATTGGAGGATTTTGATCCTTCCCAAGTAGCTGGGTTGCGACTGGCAAATACCAAGTTGACAGCAGAGTGTCAGCGTGTGAAGGCCGACTTAGAAGCAGCCAAGGAAGAGCGAGTGGCATATGAAATCCAAATGGCAGCCAATTACCAAGACGTAACAGACGAATTGGCGCAGTTGCAAGGGAGGTTTGACACGGTTAAAAGGAAGGCCAATTTGGAATCCAACTTGCGGCGCATTGCTGAGAGCAAGGTGGCTATTTTGGAGCAGCAAGTGCACGAGCTGCGGGCCAAGTTGGAGGGCGCCAAGATGGAAGATCAGTCCGATTCGGAAGAAGGCCTGCTGGGGTTCGAAAAGGAATTGGCCCGAGTTGAAAAACAAGCCAATGCTGCAGCAAGTAGTGCAAAGGGGAAGAGTGAAGCAGTCCTTGTGGCGAGGAAGCGGCAGCGAGTGCTTCATATGGAGAATTTGGAGGCCTTGTCCGAATTGATTCCCCCAACAGATAATATCGAGTTTGCCTATGCTTGGGAGCGGGAGGTGTTTTTCTTGTACACAGAAATCGCGTTGAAGGAGTATCTTTCCCAATCGCGATTTAAAACTATTTGGGCAAGGGCAGTTCAACTTCGGTGCGAGAATCTCTTTACAGAGATTGTGGGGCGCGGTGATGTGGTATTAGAAGACAATGTCACTGCTTTCACCCTAATTGGCGATTACGGAGCGCGGTGTTTGTTGTTTTATTCCGAATTGGAGGACTTGTTGGCCAAGCAAAGGCGGGTGGCTGCATCTTACGTGGGTAAACGACGTCCCAATGTGGGAGCGCGGTTAGAAGATGGCGTGGCTGCAGCTATTCGGGCGACGATTTCCAACACCAAGTTGAAAGTAGTGGTGACACCGGTGGAGTGGATGCGTACCATTACCGAGTTGGAAAGGAATTTGAGTGGCTCAAATTGGCTTACGGAGATGGTGCAGAATGCCCGACATAGGGCAACTCACAGCCAACTCATGGACGTGCACCCATCCGTCTATGTGTACAAATTTGAGACGACTCGGGATAGGCTGCAGGATAAGCGGAAGGCTGGGGGGCCTGTAGCGATTCCAAGTTGGGATTTTTCGGGCGAGCTGGCGTTTCCACGCCCCCGAGTTGGCGATAAAACGTTGGAGATGTCAGGGTTGTTGTCCAAGTGGGTTACATGGTCGATTCCTTTGCCATCGACAGTTGCAGGAAAGGACGATCTCTACTTGGGAAACTACGACCAGTTGTTCGAGGAGCTCGATGATGTGCCGTTTCCAAGTTGGGAGGCGTTGCTGTGGATCGGCCAAGACCATGAAGGCGTCAAAAGTCCCCCAGTTGTGGCGATGGATTTAATGGACCACACCGAGCAGATTTCACGGTCTTCTACACCTCCGCCTTTGGTGGCGTCGGATCCCAGGTTCTGTCCATGCCTGAGGCGGTATATGTGGTCGAATCGCGCCAAGTTGGATTCACGTTGGTACAATTGGCCAAAGATCCCTGATTCATACAAGAACCCGGAGAGTTGCGTGGAGGCATATATGAAGTTTTCGTTGGAGCATTGGACTCATCGCGATCTAGTTTGTTTCCGTGCCAGTGTTTTTGCAGATATTTTAGCCTATTTGTGTCACGATTACCAGTTTGTGGTGGATTACCGAGTTGGAGCGCGGCTGAGTACTGATATGGAGATTTTTTCTAAGATTCATTATCACTCAGTCAAGAGGATGCGTGCATTGGAGTTAATGTGTATTACCCAATTTTTGCCTGGAACGCATAAGGTGATGATTCTAGAGGCGTGTAAAGAAGTTGGGACGCGTTCAGGTCCAGTGAAGAATTTCTATGACAGACAGAGGTTGCTGATGCAAGAGCGCCCAATTGGCTGCGAAGTTGCTGAAGGAAGAGGGGGATCCGAGTTTGAAGTTCCTGCCAGGGAAGCGGTTGACAAAGCGGCAGGCCAAATAGGTGGTTTGCGGGGACGCAAACAGATTCGTGTGGGGCTATGTAAATAATCTATTCGGATTTTTAGTGTCATTTTTTGGTGTGGTTTTATGTGGTTTTAGTTATGTTTTGTTTTATTGGTGTTCCAAATGGGTGATTTTTGGATGTTATTAACCAATTTGGAAGTATTTATCCGGATGCAGTCAAGCATGAGCCACGGTGATGGGATTGGAAGGGAAGCCAATTCGGAGAGTGAAGGCAGTTTTGGGTTGTCTGAGGGTAATTCCTATTTGTAATACAGGATGACAATTCCAAGTTGGAATGTTCTGCGTTTTTGTCCAAGTAGGAACTGTCTGTAGCCAGCTAGGTCGGAGCTGTTGTGGTTTCCAAGTTGGTTTGCCTATGGTCGGCAGTTAGGGTTGCGCGGGGTGTTGCAGGTGCCAATTTGGGAATTTGTGTGTGTAGTTGAGGGACGGTTATTTTTGAGGTTCCTAATGGGCAGTTTGCGAGTTTTGAGGTGATGCCAAGTTGGTTAAGGAACTGCCTGACTTGGGGTTTTAAAGTCGAGTTTTCCGATTTGGAAGGCACCCACTGTTTGAGAGAGTCCAGTGCGAGTCCCAGTCTGAGTGGCTACGTATTTGATGTTTTTTGTGTTTGTTTGTGTGTGTGTGTTTTTTCCAAGTCAGATGCTTGATGAGTGTGTGTTCTAATTGGTGTGCTGTGAGTGTGAGTATATGTCTCTGGAGTGGTTCGATCCAATTTGGAGAAGTGTGCAGATGTTGAAGTTTGAAGCGGAAACAATTTGGTGATGTGGAGTTAAGCGGTGAAGTAAATGACTGAGGATGAAATGAGGAGCAGATTAGGAAGTATGTCCTAGTCGGAAATGTTATGCAGAGTGGTGAGAATCACAGTAAGGAGTGGAATTCCAATTTGGAGAAGTACAGTGATAGTTTGTTAAGCATCAAGTGATAGAAACAGGACCCAATTCGGAGCTGTAAAGTATATGGGTGATGTGAGCCCGAATAGATTACAGTTGTGAGATCAATTTGGGTAACGGAATGAAGTCTGATTTGGATGGATCAGTCAGAGAGTTAAAATTGCTGGGATAGCAAATAGGAGATCCAAATCGGGAAGTTGTAGTGGAGTGAAGCAAGAGCAGTAAGATTGACTGCTAAAGAAAACATTATTTTAACGGTGATATGCTCACCAATTTGGCTTAATGAAAAGTGTAATTCAAGCAAATCGGTGTTGGTTGTGCTGAATGGGAATGTATGGTTAATTTGAAATCGTTGAGTGGTTGTATGTGTGATTCCAATTTGGAAATTGGAATAAGTGCTGAATTGGTCAAATGAAGAATTGGCACTTGTTGTTAAAATTCAATTTGGACTGAGAGTTGATTGAAGTTATGGATATGAGCAATTGAGAAGGCTCTGCATGGTGTCATGAGTGCTTATCCAAATTGGTTTTATAAAGTTTGAATGTTGTCTAAGTCAGGATCCCGAGTTGGTCTGTGAAGCCGAAGCAACAAGTCTCAAATTTGAGAGTTTCTGAATGGGTGTGAGAAATTAATTTATCCAAGTAGGAAATCAGAGAAGACTGTGATAAAAAAAAAATATATATATATATATATATATATATAGAATAAAAATAAAAATTCCAAGTTAGTAAAGGAGAGAGTGATATATACAATTTGGAGAGTCTGTGAGTGTTTATAAGGAGATAATTATCCAAGTTGAGAAGGAAGGATGAGGAAGAATGCAGAGTGTTAAGGTTGATTTCAAATCGGTGTGTAAGAAGTGTCAATGAACGGTGATAAAAATTACATCAAGCCAAATCGTGGAGATAAAGACATGAAGACCAAGTTGGTGAAAGAAGATTGGTGTTCCCTGTGTTGGTGACAAGTGCGAGGCTGATAGGTGATTGTTCCAAAGTAGGAGTTAAAGTGCCGCAGTGAGCCTGTACCAGCAGCAGCATCAATTCCGATTTGGTGGAAAGACGAAAGAATCCAATTTGAAGATTAAAGATCAATTCCAATTGGGTGATACTTAACCTTGGTGGTTTTAAGAGTGGAGTTAATAATTGAATTATTAATTATTATAGAAATTGTGAGGAATTAAATTAATACTAGTTGGAAGTATGCATTCCTTGTGTGTTTTAGCCCTTTATTAGTACGTTCTAATGTCGTTGTAGAAGTAGTCCTATTAGAATTGCCTCCCTAGGAACGAATTAAACTATTTGTTTAGATAATCCGATTAGGATCTAAACGTAACTACATGATAACAAAGACAAAATGTAATTAAGGAAAGAATAAGAGTGTACAACAAAATATTGTATTTTAAAAGAGCCTTATACTGTACATTTGCTTGCATAGCTGCATCTACCGGAATCAAACGACTCCAAAAAGTGGCATCATCTTCTATATTGTTAAAAATTTGCAACCCATAAGACAAGATTACCACAGATCAGAAGACACATAAGGTACCAACGTATGAACTGAAAGACCGATTTCAGTTTCAGCAATTCCAAGCCTTCACAATATAACAATGAAGGACTTCAAAGCGGACGATCAGTACCTTCAATGCACCTAGGATTCCATTACCCTCTGTATCCACTTCAGCTGTTTTTATCTCCACTTTCTCAGCCAATATTTCTGAAGCTTGCTCTTGTGATCCTCCTCATTCTTGTCATCCTTGGCACCAAATCGTAGAATAGCAGCTTGCTCATTCTATAACAAATATTGACAATTACTACTGCCCAAAGCTCTTACAACCCACCAGGAACAAAATTTGCACAATCTAGAAAAACTTTTAGAGCACCACAAAACAATAGCAGGACAATTGGCAAACCTCTAACAACTAGCTGGCATACCTGAAAGTGTTCCCAAAAGTTCTCGTAAAAAGAAAGTAGAAGATATAATGGCAATCAATACCTTGTCAAACCTTATTCCCTTTTTCGCTTCGTTTTTCTCCAATCTTCCTTTGACATTGTGTTTTTGAATGACCACATGATCCAAAACCTAATACAAAGAACAAATACAAGATGACAAATCGATGACAGTGGCCGACAAGATTTGAGAACGAGCTCAAGGCCCCACCGTGTAACTATACTAAGATGAAACATCAACAAAGTTTTCAAGTGAAACAAACGATACCATCTTATCCTTCTCCCACTCAAGAATGTTATCTTCTACACTCCAACTAGAAAAAGAATATATATTAACAAGATTGCGCTGTCCTATTCGATGTGCTCTACTCATCAACTACAGAAAACAAGGATCTCAATTCTTCAAAATTCAGCTTCATATAATGTTCAAACCACCAACTGAAGAACCTTGATTACTACCTCACGTACTCGACAAAATGATACACATGTACAGTGGTATATCATTTGAGCTTTAGGAAAAAAAACTGGAGATCATTCTAGGGATTCCAATCCGAGTCAAAAATAACAACAGTGTTTGCAGTAGCAATATTGATCCCTTAACCAACAGCCCGTGTGGATAGCAAGAAACAAAAATTGTCACTTCCAGAGCCACTAAAGTGTTCCATAGCTTGGTGCCCCAAATATAATCGTGTACTACCATCTACATGCTGAAATTGGAACTCTCGTAGACTGAGGTAATCCGCCAAAACACCTAGCATTTTCACCATCTGAAACAGCAGTACAAACCTCAGTTATATGGAGATTACCAAAGTCACTTAGCCAAGGAAGCATAGATACAAGTTCTAGATGCTGAAACAAGTCAACCAGAAACAAAATAACCATCAGCATGTCGCCTGCTACAAAGGCTTGTGCAAAGATTTAAGGTACCTACAAAGATATGAGAACACAATGTTTTGTCTCATTCAAGCGTACCAACAACTTGTCAAGAATGGTAAGCTTTCCGCTACTTAAAACGATGGGCTGCTCCTTGTCATTGTCATTCATATTGGTGTCACTACCATAGTCATGGTCAACACTTCTTGAGTTCAACAACTATATTTAATAAATTAACCAGCAAGGCCCAATAATAAAATGAAGCATCAGCTCACTCTAAAAAAATGCCCTGAGTAATCCAAAAATCAACCGAAGTAGCCTCTAGAACGTTAGACACTCCGACGCAACAAGAACAGAAAGTATGATTTGCGGTGAATATAGTGGACTCAGAATTGTAACCTATTCATCAGACGCCTTCATTCACTTGATGAAAGCTTCGCTCGAAGATCCATTTCTAATACCTAATAGACAAAAGATACAAGACGTAAAGACATGGTGCTAAGTGTTCTATCGTCAACAAGAGTTCCTACGATTGCCCACACAACAACAATAGTATGCATAGAACTGCATAAAGAAAATAGACAATCATGGCACTAAACTTACTGCTTTTAATGTGGTGACACTTCCACTCTCGATATGCGTTCAATTCTAGGATAGTGATTTCTCCAAATCCTTGATTACTCTCTGCAACAAGTGTGGTCGCACCGTGAAGATTTGGAAGGTGACAACAGAAAAAATAATTTGCTTAGCAAACCATGTAGAGATCTACGAAATTAGTTGCAGTGGACTTTTCCACAAGTGTTATTCAGTAAGGCTAAGCACTACTACAATGGATTAGATTATGAAACCAATTGAAAACAATAACAAAATACTTGAAGGATACATACAGAATGTCCCATAAAGATGTCTCAATTGTGAATAACTGAACAGCATTTAGCATTTCGACTCAAAAACTACAACCTTCCATACCGACATATGGATAAACAAGCAACATGAACCTCCTTTTTATGAAACAAACTCAATTTCTTGTAGTGCTCCGTGAACTGAACCTTGTTGTTGAACTCATCAGAATCAAGAAAATTGAGAAGCACCCTAAGCAAAATAAAGCATTCACGGAGAATCAAACAAATGCACACAGTACACAGGTGACGCATAAAATACGCAGACTTGAGCACCAACCAGAGGTACATCATTATGGATAGAACCAAAGTATTAATGAAATGGACGGAAAACATAAAAGATTTTGAAAAATACAAATAAAGAAAAAAGGCAGCAAAAAACAAGTGAAACTTGCATACCAAAGTTCCTCAACATCGTTCTGCAACAGAGTTCCTGTGACTAGCACCTTGTTTTTTGTGCTAAACTCTTGATTAAATAAGAAACATAGAATTAACATAAACAAAAGCAAAATTGAAGATATAATTCTTGAATATCACATTGAAACTAGGGTTCATATAATTTTAATCTAACAAGTCTGGTGATGCTTTCTTCTTGCTTCACGTGGCCAAAGTACCGAGGAAGAGGTTCAAAATATAACGCAACATCATATTACAGGATACAAGTAAGATGCATGGGAATAATACACACTAAGATAAGCAGTTGAATATTGACAAGAATGCTCAAAAATCGTACTTGCAGACAAGTGTATATAGAGGCCTCGCAATTCTTCTGGCTGTGAGCTTCATCAACAATGAGATAAAACCTAGTCTTGAGCCTTGTAAATAACTCATGTTGTTGACATATCTGCAACAACAACCCCGCCACACAAACCCAAGAAAAGAGTTACTGAATTGGCCACAAGCAACAAACAAATTTTGCATTTTATAAAATATTCAAAAAAGAAAGAAAAAACTACAACTTGAACGACGTATGTAACGACACAATATGCACCCATTCTGCTTCATCGCACAAAACAAATGCATCGCATCCTGAATCTTACCCACTTTCTCGTTGTCGATCAAAGTGTTGTATACCACAATGTTCCCATGGAAACCACGCACCCTCAACTTCGCCAACAACTCCTTCGCAGCGGAATGGAAACCCACCTTTGAGTACACGTTCAACATGGTGATAAAAATGCTCTTGTTGATCCAAGGCTTTGAAGCCTACATCTCCTCAAACAGATCAATAGCACCCACAAGGGAACCGGTTCTCATGACGCGTTCAGCACGCTGCCATACCTGAGTTCAATCGGATGCATCCCCAGATCCTTCATGAACTTCAGCACCTGGAGAGTTTGCTCCGACATTCCGGCCTTGGCATACACCTGCATGGTGGTGTAAAAGACGATAGGATCTCCTAGACAACCAGCCCGCTGGGCCTCCTAAAACACCAAAGTGGCCTGATCCAGCATAACTGCCTTCCCAAAGGCGTGGATCAAAGTGTTGTACGCCACTGCATCAAGCAGATAACTGGATATCTGCACTAAAACCACAATTCATCTAAGATACAACAACTTGCCCTCCTATAACACAAAACCTCCCAATCAACTGTCCCTTATACATAATTCAAATGCTGCACACAAATCGCAGAAGCTGATAATGCTAGTCGACCATAGACATGCTTGTAACAGCTCCGCACTCACCAGACAAACACCAAAAGATACTCAAACTCGAAGGTACCAGGCGATATGCAGACATTCACTACTCGTGTGTAAGACTATTGATAATGCTGACACCAACTCATAATGACTGCCAACGTCCATTCAGAGATCAAGCAGAGCGGAACAAAAATACTGTAGTCTTAGTGCGCCAATCACAAACAAAAACAGATCAATTGTTCTCTCCAATACCTGGAGTTCCCGGATCGAGGCTGCAACATCCTCCAAATGACCGGCCTTCCCAAACATGTCAATCAGGATGTTGTAAGACACTTGGTCCAGCTTCAGTCTAGACTCCTTCATCCCATTCACGATGGCTAACCCCTTCTCCAGATTCCTAACCTTATGACACACACTCAGAGCTGCACTGTACGTGCCGCCCTTAGCCACAAGACCCTCACTCTTCAATTGGACGAAGTACTTCATCGCTTCGTTGAACTGGAGCAGGTATCCCTCTTTGAAATATGAATTGATCTTGATAGCTCCTACCGTTTCGTACGACTTGAAGCTCCTATTTTTTGCTGCGAACGACTGTAGCTTGAATTATTCTGACCCTCTTCCTCGTCACTACCTTTTGCAGAGGATTCATTATCACAGTTGGAAAATGAGCCTTAAGCTTCAACTCTTCGGGAACGAATAACCGGAGTCCGATTATTATTGACAGCAGCTACTTCCCTTCCCATAGTTATCATCACTTTCATGAGACAGATCTAGGCTCTCATCCGAGTCTTTCTCAGAAAACTGGACCTCGCTATCATCCGCACCATCATCAACCTGTCAGTTATTTAAGTTAAAATACTAAAGTAGGTGGAAATTACAACACAAGAACCAACTTCCGCCTTCAACCTCGAGCACAATGGGCTCCTTAGACATTTACAATACTCGGACTATGGAATTCCGATATTCAAATGAGAGTAGGTTACACAAGAAAATACGCTCATAAACACAAGGATGATACAACTACAAGCATCTAAGAATGAAATCCACCCGGACTCGAAGCTCCATCTGTGGGGTCAATTCTTTTTTTCATTAAACAAACTTAATTTCTTGTAGTGCTCCGTGAACTAATCCTTGTTGTTGAACTTATCAGAATCAAGAAAATGGAGAAGCACCCCCTAAATTCCATACCGAAGGTAGCAGCAAATATTATTTCAAAAAGAACATAGAATGGAATTTTAAAGTTCGTCAATCCTAAAACCAGCGAATGACACTAAGACAAAGTCAAACGAACCCTTTCGAAATAAGGAGAATACCATTCACACAAATGTTCTCATATGATTTGCTTTCCAAAAAAGGAATACATATAGGAAATTTCAGGACTGCACCAAGGGAATGCAAACTTGAGTTGCTAAGGATTTCTTCTAAATGCTGCAATTGGTCCTACGTGAGGAAAAAGCTTTGCAAGTATGAGCTCCATACTCTCTACCTTGCGAGCTCTCTCATCGTCAGCCTCATTTATTCACTCCGATTCACAAACTGCAGCCACAGATCAACAAAGCAACGTCAGAAAGGGGGCTATGGAAATTGAATAAGACAAGAACAATTTTTTATGAGCTTATACATGTAATTCACCCTGCAGGTCAACGTATTGCTAACTTCCAAGTGAGTGGCAAAGGATTGACCGTTTGCAAGCACTGTGCACCTACACGCCAAAACACTCCATGTTGCTGTCATGTAAGGTTGACCAAACACCTAAAGATTACATAAGAAGTCATGTGCACAGGTTTTAGATGCAACGATGAAGACAACCAGGAACACTACAACGATTAGCAGAAATACACAAAAAAAGCTCAATATAATACTGCAAAAGCGAGAAGATCCATAAACAACAAACAACTTCAAATGAGAATTCACAATGTTAATTTCTGTTGTCCCTCTCCATAGCCGAGTCTTCACATCGCACTTCCTACAAATGAAAGACCTTCTATCGAACTGAACTCCTTTGTTCAATTGTTGCAATTGTTGGAGGTGGGAAAGAGAGGCAAAGTGTCGTTGCTTGTAACGGTCATTGCTCAACAGATCAGAAACAGTACATGAGAAAACACGCTAAAACTACAGGAATCTACCTCACTGCTTTGCAAAATTCAAATTGATGTTAGGTGAGTAATTTTGGGGGGTAGGGGGCGATTTTTGAAATATTTTAGACATTAATAGTCACTCTTATTCTCTATTATGGGTGGTGGCACTATCATTTTTAGTCTTATTAATGAACTCTTTTTCATAATTGTTCTTTATTTTTTTTAAGGTTGCACTTGATTACATTTAGGACTGTCGTCTATTATTTAATGCAACTTCTCACGTTCTTCTTTAGTTTCTTCCTCTCTCTTTACAAGCCACATGTGTATGGTTAAAGCCATAGCTAGTGTCAGAAATAGGTACCTATGATCACAATCTTTGCAAAATCGTAAGTAATTGAATATTGCTTGGAAAATTATGAAACCACTTCAATTTGATGCCACATCCATTTATCTACCTCTAAAAAAAAATATAAAATCTGAAAGTTTATAGAAGCCTATAAAAAAGGCATAACAGTTGGTAAATGGTTGCTTTAAGGCCATACTACCTTAATATCAGTTTTCTTACAAACCTTTCTTATCTTTACAAAAAAAACTTTTTTCTAGGATTTGGTAGGCGAGGTATAATGTTAATTTCCAAATTCCAAACCCTGTAAGGGATGGCAAGAGAGCCCATCAACTTAAAACCTTGTCTGCAAAATCATCTTCGCAGTTTAGTAATTACCTGCTAGCAATGGTACCCTACGCATTAACCCATTAAGAACTGGTTGACCACTTTTGGATATTATTTCATTGGTAGCTAGAGTTTTAGAATGAATTTGGATATAAATAAATGGGATTTTTGCAAACTGAATGTAATTTCAAAATGGGACAAGAATAAGGACAATCTGTAATAGCTTGCATTTTGGGGGGGGGAGAACAAATGAAATATCAATTGAAAATATAGAAATGAACATAAAAATCAATGTAGAATTTGTCATGCATTTATTGTTGAGCCCCAAGCAATCACACTGATTACATTGGACTAGTTGGATCTCCAAAATGCATCACACTTTGGTCTTTTTTTCCATGTTAAGCCTCAGACCAAAAAACATCTTGGCTACCCCCCAAATCAACCATGGTCCTTAACTCCCTATAGGACCATTGTCCATTTAGGGGACAAATGGGATTTTGGACAAGTACCTATGGGCTGAATTTTTATCAAAACTTTTCAAAACTTTCTCATAAGATAGAAAAATTGATTATCTTTGTGAAAATATAATTTTTATTCCAATTGGTGCCCAAAAGCAAAAGTTATATTCAAATGTGGGAGTGTGATCCCACATGCTAGACACAGAAGACTAGTATTAGACAGGAAATTTTAAAATTTATTCCTTTAAATAGGAAAGTTTTGAGTTCCAATAGGAGATTAGTAGGATTTGGGAAATATCGGAACTCCGGATCCGGAGAAATCCTATTAGGTGTAAAAAACCTAATTCTGGAACCCTAAAAAGTTCCGGAAACCGGATGACGGCGCCGGCCCTAAAAGCCAGAAACCGGATCTGTAAGCCATACAAGGGTTAGGCTTTGCCGCCGAAATTTCTTCCAGACTTGCATTCATCCGTCCAACCGTCCATCCATTTGGACCAGTATAAGAAAAGGACTGTAGCCGGTAGAAGGCATAGTTGCTTTCTTACTTCCTTGCATCTTTGTTTTCCTGCCTTCCCAATTCTTAGAACTTCCGGTAGATTGAGGGACTGTGTGAGTTGCGATTGTGCAGGTGTGTTCCGGAGTGACCTTTTGTGAGCAAGAGAGTTAGTGAGAGGTTATGAGAGGCTTCTTGTGTGTGCGTGATGACTTCTAGGGCGATGCGGCGCAGACTGAAGGAGAAGCTGGAGGAATGAAACGAACCAACTCCAGTGCCGCAACCACAGATGAAGACGATTCTGGTGTTGCGGGTGGTGTTGGAAATCCCAACCAATGAAGTCCAGATGGAGCATCTCCGGAAGAACCTCACCAATATGGGGTGCGCAGGAGTGATGGATGTCCCTTGGGGAATTCGAGAGGAGAGTCTGGTGGCGGACCTGCTGCGACCAGAGAGTGGTATCTTGGATACCACCCTCCGGATGAAACCTGAGCAGTGGACGGTGGACGAGTGGAGAGCCATCTACGGGTTCCGGGTGGCGCCGGACAAGGTGATAGAAAAGAATCCAAAATACATGGAGGGTGAGTTCTGGACGGCGGCGAACCCAAAGGAGGGTTACCAGGTTTCAAACTTGGTAAACCCAGAATACCGGAATGTGGTAGCGTTTTTTAATATTATCCTCCACCCGACCAAGCCAAGGCGAGTGGTGGCCAAAGTAGCCTCCACCATCTTGGGAAGCCTCCAGGGGAAGATGATGGTAGACTGGGCGTTCATCGTCTTTGAGCTGGTAGGACATCTTGTGCATTCTCTCTGGCAAGGGAAGAAAGGTAGGAGCCCTCTTCCGGCTTATGTCTCCCACTTATACTCCCACTATTCTTTACTCAAGGAAAATGAGGAGGAAGCCTATCTGGAGTTGGTTCAACTCCAGCAGTACGGGGGAGATGAACCATCTCACCGGGATAGTTCGGATGATGAGGAGATGGAAGAAGAGGAGCAGTCCACTCCTCTTAAGAAACGAACCCGGCGGAATGCGACTCCATCGGTGATGCCAAGGGGGAGTCCTTCCGCTCCAAAGCGGATTGAAGAAGACGTTCCGGACCGGACAGAAGCTGGTCCCTCTCGGACCAATCCTCCAGAAGAAGAGGAGGAAGAAAGGACCGAGATTCGACTAGGGGGGTCGTCCTACGAGGATATTATGGAGATGGACTAGCACATCGTGTGTAGGGTTGTCTCGGACGTACGTCCATCACGAAATCGCGTCCAAAATCCGAACGTCCAGACGTCCGTTGTCCAGGCGTCATGGACGCGGCCGGACTGTGGTCAGTTGACGTCCAGCGGTTGGTCGGACGGTCGTGGGAGCGGTCGGGCGTGACGTTGCAGCGGTCGGTCGGGTGGCCGACGGAGCGGTCGGGCGAACCGCCAGTCCGTAGGTTCGGGAGCGGACGGACCATCCGATCGAACGCCGTCCGCAATTTCGGGGTAGGTTCGCGTCGTCCGAGGTAGATTCGGGAAGACAAGTTTTAGGTTTGGGCACGGACGGCTATATGAGGGGACAGCCAAGGCATTTTTCCTCACTTCAACTCTCCTCCTTGGGAAACAACACCACATCGGATGTGCTACTATTGCCTCACCGCGCCAGTTGCTCCTATGTGGTAGAGAGTTGGGATCATACATCTTTGATTACACCGGAGGGGTTTTGAATCGGTCATTTACACACGGTTGAAGAGAAGAATCAAGGCATCAAGTAGCTATGGAAGAAAAGGGCGGCATTAAAGGTGAAAGCAGCAAGAGATCGAAACAAAAAGGAGCTCGTCACGAGCTCCGTCTTGACATTTTAAAGGATGAGAACATTTTAGCAGAGCCTGAGTGGGAGAAGGTGGTCGATGAATACTGGACTTCCAAGTTGTGCAAGAAATATGTGAAGATGTATCACATTGGGAAGTTGTGGCCTGAAGAATTACATGCTGGTCACACTCGAGAGTTTTCTTTTAAACCCGCAAGTTGTCTCAGCCCTCATTTTGTCCATCGTTCCGTAGAGGTGTGGCGGGCTCTCTTCGGGGACAAATCGATGAGCAAGGGTAGAATTAACTACACCATAGCAAGCATGGTGTATACAGAATTGAAGTTGGCTCGCAAGGTGGATTGGAGTACATACCCCGGGACAGTAGAAACACCGCTTGTGCTTCTTGATGGTCAGAAAGATATTCCCGATACGTTTGTTTAAAAGGGACAAGTCCTTCAAATGGTTGAAGGCAATGCTACTCTACAACACAACACGGAAGAAAAACGTGTTTCTATTCAAAACGAAGTGCAGAACATGAAAGACAAAGGGGAAAACAAGGAGGAGCGCCCCCTTGAAAGTAGCAAAATGAATGCCACATCAGCGGATCTTACGAATCAAGCTGACATTTCACTTCAACCCGAAGTGGAAAATACAGAAGGTAATGGAGGAGGAAGTATGACGCTAGAATCGGATACCGTATGTAATACTACAAAAGCTTTAGCGTCTTCTTCGAAGGGTGCGGAACGAGTCGTGCTTGACACTCTACCAATGTTTTTGAGCCCTTTATCAATTGCATCAAGCACGAAGGGAGAACCTGGTATTTTCAAGGTGCCATCTCATCCATCAAAACAAGGATCGACGTTGAAGACATTGGAGTGCAAAGAAGAGGTTCCCTCAGAAGAGATGGACAGGGCAACTGCTAGAATCACTCATCTTCTAGACAGTGATGCCCTTATGGACATCAGTACCAGGACTACAGATGAAGAAATTAACAGAAGTCCAAGTCCAATTTGGAGTCCAATGCATGAAGTGCCACCTTCCCAAAACATGAATGATGAGAACCTATAGAAGGTAGAAATGGACTCTCGGGAACCGGGCGTTCTTAACAATGGCGAAGAGACCCCAAAGACGGAGGAGAATCCAATCTTAGCGTTCTTGGGTCCAGAGGATCTAAAGACTTTATCGATGATGCCTCCGCTACAAGAAATAGAGCACTTACTACAATGTTCTCTTAAATGGAAGACTTTTGAAGTTCAAGAAGAAGTTCATCCTTCTGCAAATGAAGAGGGTACAACAAATGAAGGAGGCACGATAGATGAAGGGCAAACCTCAACCCCGTGCAACCGAGTATGGAAGTTCAACGAACTGTTCAAGACTGCCTACTCTCTATCATGTACAGCTAAACTTGTAGCTGTTATGACACCTGCCCTCACACAAATAGCTGAAGAATTTATGAGCATGACACCAGAGATACTGGAGGGTGCCGTGGCCTTCAGAAAATTCATTGAATTTGCAGATAAGCTCCAAGAAGAGAAGGTGGAAAATCTCAAGGCTGTGGTTGAGCTTCAAACACAAAACGAGGAGCTCATGAAGGTCAATTATGACAAAGAAGATCATGATCGCCTGAAGGTCAAGTTCGACAAATTGGATAAGCATAGCTCTATGGTGTTCAGGAATAAAGACCATGAAGCCTTGAGAGATATGTGTTTTAGTCTTCAAAAAGAAGTTGAGACTTTAAAGCTCTCGAATGGGACGTTGGAGTCCCAAAACCATAAGTTGGTTTTGCAATTGAAGACATCTGAGGACAATTTACAATGGCATCGGGAGATGTTGAAGACATTACAAAACGACAAGTCATCTGAACATTGCAGGGACGGAGCAAGCCTCTTGGAGGCAAGTCAACCAACTCAAGAAAGCGATCAACTTTCGCTTCCTCTTGACAAGGGCAAAGCTGTGGACGAGACTGTAGAAGTCGTTATGGCCATTGAGAGCCCTAAAGTTGTGCCTCCACTCTCATTAGAAGTTGCTTGCACGCAAACGGTGAATCATGAAGTCCAAGAATTAAGGCAACAATTGGACTTGGCAATTCAAGCAAAGAATGACGCGGAGTCTTCACTGCGGAGAATGGAACACGTACAAATACTATACGATATCCTTCCAATGAAGACCAGGGATCTACGGTGGGTGCTATGGGCAAGGCACCTACAACAACAATCCGGTTTATGCTCTCAACTCATGAGGGGGCTCTTGAAGTATGCAATGCAGTCGGATGAATCGTTGAGCAACGTGCAGTCTTCTCACCTGCGTTTGAAAGAGAAGTTCGACGCAGAATTAAAGGATCCCGAAGTGTGCATTATAGTTTGGGAAAACATGGATAGAATGTTCGAGCGGTTGAATCACAGGAGAACCTATGAATCAGACAACATCAATTGGGCGTTGGAAGTGGAAGAAGGATGGGTTCCTCACAACACATTGTCTGCTCATATTGTTCAACATGAGAAGCAGCTTATACCTGGAAGTGATTCCAATGTTCCTTTGATGAAGAAAAAGTGTTCTCTTTGCCAATATCGTTTTGGGCTTGAAGGAGGTCTAACTTTGGGTCAATGTGGCCACTCTTTTCATATTCTTTGCATCCAAAGAGCAACACAATATTTCGCCCGTTGCCCCAACTGTCGTACTCCTTTGAATGCAAGGTTTTATGAAATGCTAGGAATATTGCATTCTATGGCATCGGGTCATGAATTCAACCGGTGGAACCTTCCACTAGACTAAGCGCCACGCAAATTCCAAAATCATTTGCATTGGGGAAAACTAATGGTATGGCTACCAAACGAAGGGATGCATTCATTATACATGGATCCTCAAGACAAGGATGAGTACTTCTAGATGACGCGGGACTTGGAAGTGGAATTGCGTGCCTTCGGGATCCCGGATAACGATGCAAGAGAAATGTTTTGTCGTAGCATGGGGGGGCACTGGAGCACGCAGCACCAAAAATTCTTCCGATTTCCTGATAAGGAATGGAAGAAAGAAGGGCCAAATGACCCTTTTGTGGAAGTGGAGTCTGATCCTAGAGTCACAAAGCAGTACGAGGGGTACAATTCCGATTTGGGCGGGCGGGCCTGCATCTTAGCGAAGTTGGAAGAAGCAGCTAAGGTTCGTTGCATGTTGGACTTGAACACGAAAGCAATGACAGGGCATAAGATGGAAGAGATTGCTCGGGCTTTCGATAAACGGATGGATGATATTATCACCAAGTGGAGGAAGTATCTAGGGGGCGAACCTCCAATAGCTGATAAAGGTGTACCAGCTTGGTATTACGTGCAGAGCGAAGATAAAGTCATCCAGTACCTCGAAGACTTAGTAGATGCCGCTCTGAGGACTTTAAACGCCCATGAAGTGGAGTTATCTCCGAAGCGGAAGAATAAACGAAGAGTTGAAGAAGAGGATGACCACTCTCCAGAAACTAAAAGACTATTTGAGAGGGTTGACATGGAAATACAAACTGGAGAAGGACCTAGTGGTGGTGAAGCGATACCTCGTCGCAAAAGCAGAAGACTCATGGCAAAGGAGGGGACATCTCGTGCTGCAGAAGAAGATAGTAGTACTGAAAACTAATAGGAAAATGTTTCGTTTCCTACTCTACATCTATTATATTAGTACTAGTAGAAAATAAATAGCTTGTGGGGATTTTAATTAGTAGTTTTCTCTACCAAAAATTATTGTACTTAGGCTATCGCGTTCATCATAGCTTCTTCATAATGTACATCGAATCATAGGTGTATGCCACAAAAGTATGTTTTGATTTCCTTCACTTTACATGTATATCTATATATACATATTTTGTATTCTCTCTCTTTCTTTATATATATAATTTTTTTTGGCATATAAATTGAAGAATATGTCTATTTTTTCATTTATTTATTTATTTCATTGTTTGAATTCAATTCAATATGTTCTATTTCAGACTCAATGTTATGCCTCATTTGCTTGCTCGGCCCCCTTGGGTCGGTCGGCCCCGTCCGCCTAGACCGCGCGGTCGGCCCTGTCCGCTCGGTCGGACCTTTTCGTCGGTCGGCCCCGTCCACCCACACCGCGCGGTCGGCGCCGTCCGCTGATTTCTCACGACCGTTGTACTCGGCCTACGGACTGTGCAACGGTCAATTCTTATTTCTAAAGCAAAGTGCGGACTGGGCAAAGTATAAGAGCAAGGTTCAGGTCATTTGCAAGCACTCCTGAGAAGCTGAACGCTAAGATTCCCAAGGGCTACAAGCTGCAAATTGAAAAATTTGTATCCGTTGCTTGGTAATGTATAGTTCAGTGGACAGGGGGGCTTTGGTTTACAAGGCCTCATACACAAATTTTTTTTCGTACATGTGATTGGGTGCAGGAATGAACGTACTATGCGTTTGAAATCAAAGGCCGATATTTGAAGTTTCAAATTGGATCCGCAAGCTATTCATTTTTTAAAATGAGTACAAATTCTCATCTTTGGTATATCATTCCATCCCCCGGCAAAGTGAAGTGTAAGGCATGTGGACTGGAGTTTGGAAATCGGAAATGTCGCATGTTGAGCCACTTGGGATACGAAGGCAAAAATGGCAGGCGTGACTCAAGAATAAGCCTATGTCCACGATTGACATCGGATGTCAAGTCTCTTTTCCTTCGTTGTGATGGGATGTTTCCATCCAAATCAATCATTGAAAATGTAGATGGTCGGAACGCACTGATGGTTCTAGGCAATACCTCAAACGGAAGGGAGTCGCCATGTTCAACACAAGAAGACTCGTGCACAGCACCGGAACAAGCAGCTCTTTCAGCTTCAAGGGTGATTCCTAGTGCCCAAACATCAAGTGACCAACGACCTACACCTTCTTTTGTAACTAGGCCTCAAAAACAAAGCCGATTAGCAGATGGATTTGAAGAAGCCGAAAGACGGAAGTTGAATATGTTGTGGGCTAATGTCTTCTATTCAGCAAACATACCATTCGCGGTAGCTCGGACTGCAGCATTCAAAGAAGCCGTCATGAGAATGGCTGACTTCAAAAGGCCATATAGTCCTCCATCGTATCAAGCTCTACGAACTAAATTGCTAGACGAAGCAAAGGTAGATCTTGAAGTGAAGTTGCATAAGAGGACCGAGGATAGTATCCGAAAGTTTGGTGCAACATTGTCTATTGACGGGTGATCCTCGGTTACGAATCGGCCATTAGTAAATGTCATGTTTGTATCTTCCACAGGGGAGCAATTTCTGGGATCAGTGGACACAAGTGGACATGAAAAGAATGCAGAGTACTTGGCTTCTATTTTGGATGAATTCATACAGAAGGTGGGGCCTCAAAATGTGGTGCAAATAACAACAAACAATGCTCTTGTGAATCCCAGAGCGTGTGAGATTATAACCGACAAATATCTTCACATTTTTTTCCAAGGTTGTGTAGTTTACGCCTTAAATTTGTTGCTCAAAGATTGGGGAAAGGAAGCATGGGTGGAGACGGTAGTAATAGACGCCCAAGCGGTTCTTAAGTTCTTTAGAAAGCGACACATGCCACTTGCAATATTTCGGAGTTACGAGAAAGAGTACAGCTTGTTGATGCCGGGGGAAACAAGATTCGCCTCCAATTACATGGCGCTTCACTGATTGTTGAAGGTAAAGGGTGCTTTAAAATAGTGTGTAACAGACCCTCGTTGGCGAAAATATGCGAGGACATTGAGGAAGAAGAAGAATGGTGGCGAGGAGTCTACAAATGCGACAAAAATAATTAACGATGACTACTTTTGGAGGCGTTGCACCAATTTTGTTCAGTTGCTGGACCCCGTGGTACATGGCCTACGTGATTTAGATGTAAAGACGCCATGCACAGGCAAGGTTTTGCATATCATGAGGAAAATACGGAAGCACGTGGCGGATTTGGAGAATTCGCCTTTTAAACTAAGTTCGGAACTTGCAAAGCCATTGAGGGCAGCATTCCAATAGCGATGGGAAATGGTGGAGACTGATATTCAATATGCAGGAGCTCTTCTAAATCCCTACTTGCTTCACGTCAAAGAACTAGTAGACGATGGTGAGGCGATTGACGCATGCAAGCATGTCCTCATGCGAATTTGTAAGCGTAGAGAGTACGCTGACGTCGTGAAAGAATTCATGGCTTTTCGACATAAAGAACCGCCTTTTCACAATATGCTGGACCCAAGCGAGTCCAAATTATCGACACATGCTTGGTGGGATTTTGAAGGTGTTTGTGGAAAGCTCATTGCTCCGATTGCAAGGAGAATTTTAGAGCAATCGGTCTCTTCCTCTTCATGCGAGCGAAATTGGAGTAGCTATTCATTTGTTCATAATAAGGCTCGAAACAAGTTGAAAACAAAGAGAGCCATGGATTTGGTGTATGTGTATACCAATTCCAGAGTCCTCGTTGCTTCAAAGGAGAACAATGAGAAGATGTGGTACCGCGAGAATGCGGAGTCAGAGGAATCCGAGGGGCTTATGGAGGATGACGAAAGTAGTGATCATGATGTCGAGGAAGAACATCTTCCACGGCGTGGAAATGAGGAGGTCAATAACGACAGAGGGAAATCGGAATTGGAACCAGAAACAAGTGATGACAACCTCAAATCCGATGAAGAAGAGGATCTGAACGAGGACACGTACGCTTTTCATGGTAGACCGTCACAAAGACGAAATGAGTATGATGATGACATGATTGACTTGGGTACAAATAACCGAGATGAATTTGAATTTTTAGAAGACGAAGATCTACCTTCTATAGCGAGATTTGTAGATGGGAGCCGACTTCTAAACAGCCATACTGTTTTGGCAAACAAGGAAGACACCGTTGTGGAAAAGGCGGTTCAAAACGGGATATCAGTTACAAGAGGCCAAACTTTACAAGCAAATGAAGTGATTGAACGTGAAAGGTCTCCATCCATACCATTAGGCCAACCTGGAGAAAATGACAAACTACATTCTTGGGAGAAAATGAATGCGGACAAAACAAGCTTCGAATTTGGAGAAAAATTGGTTGATAAGAGCATCGAGGGACCGAGCTCCCTAAGCCTTAAACCGCTAGAGGTATTGGACAAGGGGGATTCAGGTTCGAAAGAGTACAAAAGTCCGAATATGGTCCACAATGGCCAAGGCAGAAATGACAACATGCAGAGGTCGCAACGTCCAACGAATAACGATCCTCCACCCGCTCCATGCTCATTGTTGAACGGTAGAAGTGGTAGTACTACTCTGGGGGGTTCAGCGAGTTTTCTACCTACATTGCAAGCTTCCAACATTCAAGAAGAAACTGTGAAGCGGAAATTCACTACTTTAGAGTGTACTAGTGATGGAGAAGATGAGACATTGGAATCAATGTTCAAGAGCATAGCAAGTCGCCCACCACAATGTTCTCAAAGACTAGAGGACATGAAACTGCGATCTCTGAATGAAATAACAGTGGTCGCTTGCCAACGGAGGCAACAGGCAAAAGAAGCAATGGTAGAAGAATCCGCTAAACCTAAGAAGAAACAAGTGATGGAGCCATTTGCTATCTCCCTAAGGAAGAAAGTACATGGAGGAAGAACCCCCTTGGATACACGACTATCCCTTCCAACTCTTCCCGCAAGGAAAGGACAATTGGCCGGCGGTCTTCGAGAACGCATCCTCGGTAAGAATTTCTTACGGAGGAAGGATGATCCAAATATAGGCACGGGGAAGAAAGCTTCTACATCTATGGAAATCAGAGGAAAAGAGAAAGAAAAAGTATTGGCTTCATCAGATGATGAAGACAATACTTTCGACGATGAAGACGACGGATGGATATCAAGAGACTATAGTAGTGGGGCAGAGGTAAAAGGAGATAGTGATTATCATCCTTAGGAATTGAATCTTACATTCTTAGAACGGATTAGATTAGAATACGTTACATAGATAGTTCTTCAAATCTTTATGATTTGAATTTGGAAGACTTTATGAACGCAAGAGAAATGAGGTTTGACATTTGACATGCATTGCTCTATAATAGGAATTTGCGTGTTTATTTTGAAAAATGTAATAAACCTTTTTTATTCATTATCTTTGGTTGAATGGTTGAATAGGAAATTGAAGAAGTCTTCACTGCGTGTATTTTGGTTATTCATTCTCCATGTACAAAACAAATAAATCAGATAATTTCTTGGGAAGTGTTAGAAATAATGAACCTCAGAAAGAAAGCATGCATAGAAACTGAAATCTGTAAATACCAAATTACAAAATTGAAGATCGTGGTTGGTGGAATGGCGAGGGGGGCACAACGGCAACACTGCAGCAGACTCTCCGACCGCGTGGAAGGCTACGGATGGGCCGACCGCAGGTCCGTAGCGGACCGTCCACGAGAGAAAGAGAAGAGAGGCAGGGGCCGCGGACTGGTCGACCGGGCCTACCGCAGGTTTAACGATGGTCCGACCGGCGACCGCAGCGAACGGGGCCGACCGATGGTTCGCAACGAACTGTCAGACTGCACGGATGGGCCGACCGCGCCGGATGGGGCCGACCGATGGTCCGCAACGGACTGTTGGACCACGATGATGGGCCGACCGCGCCGGACGGGGCCGACCGATGGTCCGCAACGGACTGTCTGACCGCGCGGATCGGCCGACCGCAGCGACCGCATAAAGGTGACCCAAATGATTAAGAGGTCATCTACCATTCGGGAAACTGGGACTTACTATGATTCTTGTCTTCAGGTCTCAGGTCTGAGGTTCGATCACTTGAGTTCATGCAGTGGTATGAGGCTTGGTTTCAACTTCCAACAACCAATTCCCATTTCTCAAAAATGGGTGATCTATTCATTCTTTATGGAAAAGGGGGGGGGGATGATTGGACGAATGAATTGATCCTCTTGCTTAAGTAGATGTTCCTATAAGGTTGGAAGAAGTGAAAGTTGAATTCCGTTCAAAGATTTTCGTATCACTATTATGATTCAGAAGTCTCCGACCGGAAGGCAAAAATCATCCCTTCCAGCCTTCAAGGAACGTCAATACCATATTACCATGACATTTTTTTTTGGGGGGGGCGGGAATTTGGTTTAGCAAACTGTACAAATTATACATTTATACATAATTTGGGAATGAACAACAACAAAGCTAAAGCCCTTGCCAACAAATCTTGAATGAAACCTACCACTAGAAAATGCAAAGAGTAAATTACTTAAATATTTTTCGATTTCAGGGCTACAGTTTTTCACGGCCAGTCGGCTATGTCACCATGTAGCATTCTTTACAAAATTACAATGCATATATTTATATGGTCAAACTATAAATGGAACCGGTTTTAAATGAAAACAAGGTTTCATGTAGCGGAGAAAGCTCTATGTGAAATCCCTACATAAGTACATTTGTATTCTTTGTAATTTGAAACCTCCAACCAAATTGTTCCGCAAAATATTTAATCCAAGCTGGAAAGCTCAAATGAATGAAGAAACACCTATACTATTTACTATCTCACCTTGCATGTTGATTTGTTTGTTGGCCAGAAATTCTGCATTTTAGATCTACATGACTCAAGATTTATTAATAAGGTATTTATAACTATTTTACAGCTTATCTAATTTCTTGGCAATTTTAATATTTGGGGTTTTTAGGACTATTTAGTACCCGAATAAACAAATTTGAATCTGAGATTTGAAGAAGATGATTTTGTAGCAAACTTAAAGGAATCCTAAAAATATTGAATTTTATGTGGTGTACAAGTTCACTAAATGAAATTTTTTATTAATGACTTTTGAAACGCGTAATGTTCTTTGAATGGTTCTTTTCATAAATGACCATCTTCAGAAAATTGTTACAAATGGGATTTTTATAATATTTGTATAGTTTTTCCCTTTTTTTTTTAATTACACGTTAGAGCATATATTTTCTTGAAATTGGAACTATTCTAGAACTTTCTCCTACTTATAGAATTTTTTGGTGGTTTTTTTTTTGGTAATTGCCTTCATCTTGAAAGTGAATACATTGGACATTACTTGGACATATTTCTTCAATGTTTTTTGAATATTTTTCTTTTAAATTTTGAAAGTATTCTACAAAAAAATCATGAGTATAAGAGTATTGGACGAAGCACAACAAAATTATCAAATGTTTCTTGCAGTCACCTAGATCCATTAGAAATTAGAAAAAATTTAGAATTTTCATTGTATTTTATTTACATTTCAATGTCAAAAGGCTCCCAATTCTATATTTGGAATGATGAACTAAGTGACTAGGAAGATGTTTCATCTAAATCAAGATGTTTTATCCAAAATGATTCTGGAGAGTGCAAACCTTCAATGACCAATTTGATGAAATGGAGGTAACCAATAAACCAATATGTACACAAAGAATAGAAGCAAAAATATACAAGATTTAGAATATTATTCTTTTGTTAAATTACTAACAACAACTTCAAGGGGCTCTAACTCTAATCCCTCAAGTTGACTTCACATAAATACCTAAATATGACCTATAAACAGAAACCGAATTATTTAATGCATTATTGCATTGAGATTTGTAACTTTAAAGGACAGTTTGTTTAATTGTTTAGATGCAATTTTATGAAATGGAATTGGAGTTGGAGATGGAATAAGGTCATTCTATATTTAACTAATAACTATAGTGAAAAGTGATTGAATGAGTATTTTACCATAGTTTGTAACTTTGTATAATCATACTTTCTTAGTTTTTGTTGGATTTTATTCACAATTGAAGGGTGATTTTAAGAAATACTCATATTATTTTAGAGTCATGTATTGAGTGCTTGCAAGTTGCAATGTCTTTTTTTATAACTTTTCATACTTGATTTTTTTTGAGTTTACTAAAGTTTTGACTACTGAAAGCAATACTTTTACTCTTTTAGAAACAAGCTTTTACAAGTTCTGAAGTTTACAGTTCAGATTTTAAGTATTTCACAAAGAATCATTATTTTATGATTATATGCATTAGAAAATGACTACAAACTTCACTTTTCTTCAATTACATATTTTTAAAATTCACCATGAAAAAATGAAAATTTAGTCTCTCTCCCTCTATATATATTTATAGTTTGTACTCAAAGTACTTATAAGATGTAAGAATGAGTCAATTGCAAACATATTTGATGAAGAGAAATATCGAAATTCTAAAAGTGAGTAGTCATCAGAATTATGGGTAGGATTCATGGTTTTTAGGGTATAGGGTTTAGGGTTTAGGGTTTAGGGCATGGAGTTATTTTTCAAGTTTCACATTGAAGGGGAAAAATTCCCGCCATCAGTTTTCAAAGTTTTTATGTTCTTACCTGAAGTTCATGACGAACTAATGGTCTAACAGGCTGCCAGCTCACTCCTTTGGATTCTCTACTCACAAATAACTAAGTTTGGAGAATCCATAGGTCGTGGGTTGCTTGGCCGTCCACTCAGCGGACACTGCGCCGACCAAGCGATTGGCGAAAGCAACGACCCGTCTGCTGAGTGGACGGGCCGACGGCCGATCGGTTGGGGCAGATGAAGTCCGTCCGTCCGCCCATCCACCCGTCCGCTCGGCGGACGGCACGACAGCCAAACGGTCGGTGCGTCCGTCTGACTCGGCCGTTCGTACATCTCTGTCGACCGTGGGATGGGAGATGCGGATTCACGCTGTTCGTCCGATCTTGTCGTCTGACCCTCAAGCCGACAGCGACGTGCGCCTCGTCGGTCGGTATAAAAAGCGAAGCGGACGGCTCATTCCGCACAATTGTTTCCCTTGCGGAGTGGGTGATCCAGCGGCTATTGGTCTCTGTGCGCCCCTTCCGCCTTGGTGTGTGAACAATTGTGAATGAATGAGTGGTATTCACTAATTATTATAATCTGAAACTACTATACATTAATCATTCTAACGTTGAGGTTATTTATAGAGAAGGGTACTATGCCTCACAAAGGAATTCCGGTTCTTTCCGGTTCTTCGAAGAAAAGTTCGAAGGGGAAACCACAAGAACTAGATTGGGATGTTTACTTCGATGAATTCAATGTGGCAAAGGAGGGGTGGGAGTACGAGTCCGACAAAGTGTGGACTTGTACAATGTGCAAGAAATATGTGACCATGTCACACATAGCCAAACTGTGGCCAACAAATGACAGTTTGGAGAAGCAAGTGAGACGGTGGGAAGGCCCTATGAAGACGTGTACGAGTAGACACTTTGTAGAAAGATACGAAGAAATTTGGGCAGCTTCAAATCTAGGTCCTTCAAAGCCTACCATCATGAACTATTCTACCATGGCAATGGTTTGGGCGGAGATTGTACTCCAGAAAGACGTTGACTGGCGTACAGTTATAGGGATGAATAAAAAGACGAAGATGACATGTCACTCAGCTGTGGTATTCACTAACTAGCGTGGCGAAAGTGATTGCATGCCGGCTTGGTCGAACCGAGGTCAATTTGGGTGCCCAAGTTGGCCTATGCGGGATGCAAAGGACAGTGATGCTGACGATGATGAAGAACCAGCTGAACAGTTGCCACCTCCACCTCCGAAGAGGCACGAACGCCGAGAAGAACGCGAAGACATAGAATACGAGAATCAAATGCAAGAAGCATTGAGGAGGAGTGTCGAGGATCAAGGCCGACCTCGTGGATATCACACTTCATCTCGTCGTGAACGTAATGTACATGGCTCGCGACATGGAGGAAGTAGTTCACACTATAGCAACAACCCTCGAGATGGTGGTCCAAACGTAGAAGGAGGCTATAGAACTACGACCTATACGGACTACGGTGGTCTTTCATATGGCGGCCCTCAATATTACCCAGGAACAAGGGGACCTCATGGAAACACCAGTTATATAGACTATGGTGGTTCGGAACAAGGCGGCTCGCGAAATTATCCGGGAACAGGAGGACATGATTTGTATGGGCCTCATGGAAGTTCTTACTACACTGGTTCAAGTCATGCAGGGACTGGAGGCTCACATGAATATGCTTCAGTTCCACCTCCAACTTTTAGAGGTCCTTATTACGAAAATTATGGACAAGGGCAACAATCAAGCGGATATGGGCCATATGGTGGCTCCGGTTCTACGCCTCAAAGTCAAAATCATGATAGTAGTTCTGATTCTGAATGAAGTATAGTGTTATTTTGTAGAAAAATACAAGGTGCCATTATGTAGTTATGGGCTTTGTTTTTTAATGTGGTTTCAAGTGTAATGCATTGTCAATTTGTCATTTGCCATTTGGAAACAATGCAATAGTTGTAGGAATGCAAGTATATTCGAACAAGTTAGATGTATGAAGAACTTGTTTTAGCCCCCAAAACGAAAGTGGTATAGGCTATAAGACTATTTTATAATATAATAAAATTATTTGCTTTTTACCTTGTAGAGTAAGTAGAGTTCTATACTATCACTCCAATATGAATGGTTAATTGTTGCAAGTGTTGAGTATGTGAATGATGTGGTGTAATGTATTTGAACATCGGAAGTTACGTATTTTGGTCATTTGTAATGAATGCGTACTGAAAACCATGAAAGTTACGTGCTTGTATATAGAATTGCAAATGTACGGTTGTTTTTTGAGACAAAATGGTGTGACCAAATCATTTTTATAAAACCTTTGTCGAATAACTCAACACCTTTTGGTATGCACCAAAAGAAATTTCATTATGTAATTAGCTTTGATGTTGTACTTTCCAAATGCTATTTTAAGTATTGGACCTTCACAACAACAATTCAAGACTTATTCTTCTTCAGGTATTTAACACTAGAAGAATAAAAACAACAAGATATCTTGTTGTTGAAATTCATTGATGAAATGAATTCGAGCTCTTTGGATATTGGATAGGCAAGAATATAATGTACAAGTAAAAAATTAAAAATTAAAACAAGTTGCAATTATTTTCCTACCTACTATGACCTACTAGGCTACTACCTAGTGTAGTAGTGCCTACACTCCCCCCCGTCCCTTGTTTTGAGCAATTTAGGTCATAACTTCTATTCCCGGTCACTGATTGTGGAAAAAATGAGGTCTCCATTATCCCATATAGCTTAATAAGCTTATCAATTTTTCCATCTTCAGAAAAAGTTTCAAAAAATCACGACAAAATTTCAAGTTGTAAGTACCTACCTAATAACCCCTAAACCCTCGAAGGGACCCTAAGCCCTTTAGAAGTGAACCTTCAACTCACAATTAGGCACTCACATACAATCATACATTCATACATGATGTTTCCTTCAGTCCTTTAGTTGCCCTCCATCGTCATATCAATTATAGAGACATAGAGGTAAGTAAACGCTTACCATTTTTTATATTGTCATTGACATTATTATAATGAACATCTTCAATCACATTTACTATACCACACAAATGAAGACAAGGACTTGTCAACCTAACAATCAATGAATCATTGAATCATCAATCATCAATTAAAAATTGAATGAATAAAGAATTGCAAATTATTTCATATAATGATTTCGAGATTTCCAATTTTCCATCCAAACATACGATGACAAATGGCGTAAAGACTTCCAAGTTCTCCAAAATCATTGTGAATTAAAACATGCTCATTGATTACAAATGCTGAGATGCACCTAAGCACCTTGCTGTAAAACAGCATTCACAATCAATCCAATCATTGGTGATGAAACTGAGGTATATCATCCGTATATACTGTACTACTATGTAATTGACATGTAACTTAGTATATGTCTTTGCCTCTATGAATAGTGCATACTATAAACACCTATAGGCTATAGTTAATTACTTATATATGATATATTAATATCATTAAAGACTTAAACTACAGCTCCAAAGTGGCGGAAGTGTTCATCCGGTATAGGCCAATGAAACGAAGAAGTAAATCGCGAAATCACTTGCGCCAAACTACTATAGCCATCGGGACCATCTTCGCAAAGTCTCCCCAAATACACTTGAAAGACTTGTGCTAAGTCGTGATGCGAGTACAACACATGTTTTTTGCTTCCATGACCTTGCAAACTGTAGTATGTCTCTGACATACATGTACTGTTGATTCTCTTCGCTATTTGACCAACAGCAAATTCTTCGGACTTAATGGTAAGTACGGGTATGTTCTCCACATCTGCATCTCTTCGATGTACGTATGTAATCTTTGGATCGATCCACCACCTCCTCCTCAGAACTTCGTCCCGATCACTTGTTGATGTGAATGTATACAATGACTTCATGGGCTCTGTACTAGTCGTGGTCATCCCCCAATCGCAAATTCCAATGAAAACCTGCGACTCGTCTTCCGGGAAATGGAACATGATGTTGTCTGGAGAAATGTCGTTGTGAAGGTGTCCGGCACCATGTACCGCATTCATAATATGCAGCAGTGCCTAAGCAAGCTCCGTATGCTTTGCTCTCCATCGCTTTAGACGATGAGCACGAATGACCTCCTCGTCGCTAATTTTGGGGTCACACATAATGCGTATGGCAATATTGTCTGGATAATCATTATCCATTTTCAACATTTCACGCAAAGTACCACCATTCCACCACAATGAATAGCCTTCGTTCCGATTTGTGTGGACTGCAACGAAGCGTATGACTCCATCGTGCGGAATCCGCACCGCCATCGATTCAGTTTGGTGTTCCATCTTTGCAAGCTCAGGTCATGGACCCTCTTGGAGAGACATCTTTGCTGCAAATTCCCAATGTGGTTGAAGTTCAGGGCACCCTTCGATTCGCACCCTACGAATTGTGGCATAGCCTCCGCGTAGGACAATATTATCTTGTGGAATCACCTTTGCGGTTCCCGGGAGAGCTATTAAATGGCGAAATACAACTCGCATGTTTACTCTCCCTTCGTGAGTTGTCTACCAACTCATAAATCCACCTCTATTTCGTCTTGAAGCAAATGGTCTCATCCGACTCACGAACATGTCCACTTTTGTAATCACGTGCGTGAAGGCTTCATCATCAATGCGATGAACCTTACCAAATTTTTCGACGGTCCCTTTCGCATTCCATAGTGCATCATGCGCCCGTTTGTCCAACCAACTAGTGAAATTCTTCTTTTCCATTTCTTGATACCACCCTCCTACCCGCAACGCTTCATGCATCATGTCCTTTATATCGCCTTTGAACTTCTCAATGCCCTCCTCTTGATAATGAACATACTTAGAGTCAAGAGACATGGTAGTTTCTCTCTCATAGAATTCAACAATGCATTTTCTCAAAAATGCGGTACAAGTGTGCGAGGGGTTGTCCATGATGTCAACCTCAGTAGATTCCTCCACAAACTTTGTTTTCTTCTTCGCCCTTGGCATCTTGATGAATGTCGCACGATTCAAAAAAAAAAATGGCAAGGGTCCCCCCAAGATTACACCTTTACCCTCCCGAGGAGAGGAGGCAATAGAGCCCAAAGGCACTAAGCTTCTTCGCTCTCTCTTGCAAGCAAGGGGGAAGGAAAAAGTGAGAGGCGGACGGCTCAACCGCCTCTTTTGTATGAGGCGGATGGCCATCCCGGCCGCCCAATCTCAGCCGGCCGCCCTGGCGGACGGCCAATCGGGCGCCCCGTTGGGTCCGTCCGATCGGACTGCCAACCGGTCAGACGGGCCACCCGATCAGCCGACCGATCGGTCGGCCCCGTCCGCTCGGTCGGCCCCCGTCCGCTCGGTCGGCCCCATCCGCCTCGTCCGTCCGCGCGGTCGGCCCTGATCGCCCCGTGGTCCGCGTCCGTCCGGTCGGTCGGCCCCGTCTGCCCCGTCCGCGCGGTCGGCTCCGTCCGCCCCGTGCTCCGCGTCCGTCCACTCGGTCTGCCCCGTCTGCCCCGTCCTCGCCGTCCGACCGCTCGGTCGGCTCACTGAACCGGCCGACCGCCCGTCCACTGGACGGACGCGAGTCCAAAATTTCTATGTCCCCGGACGCTTGGAAACCCGCGGACGCGGACGTTGGACGTCCGGGCGTCCCAGCGTCCGTGCAACCCTGATCGTGTGGCAGGCTGACGACATCATGAAGATTCTCCACAACTATGAGGAGACCTTCAGACGGGTGTACCGGAAGATGGCACTGACCGACCGGAATGCCATCTTCCGGAGGACGGACGCTCCGGTGACGGCCGAGAAGTAGAACGATCTTCTGATTCAAGACCAAAAGAAGATGGTGACAAAGCTAGGTGCTCTACAAGTAGAGAACCAGAATTTGCTAGAACGGGCCCAAGGGTTGGAGTCCAATCACTACAACAATGGCAGTGTTTTATGACTGCAGAATTATGATTGAGGACGACTGGCGACTGCTTGCAGTCATATTCTTCGAGGCCAAAACCTTCTGTAGAATTATGACTGCAAAATGTGACTGCCAGTCATATATTCACTGTGTACTTTATATATGTATACTATATGCCCGTGGGGAACACCAAAGTATTTCATTGGAAACAAGTGGGAACATGTCTAGGGAACACATAGTCATATTACCAGTCATATTTTTCCTTTAGTCATATTTTGCAATCATATTTCCTTGAATTTTTTTTTTTTTTTTTTTTCGGGTAGCATGATGAAAATTTGGGCAGTTTTAGTGGTAGGTGAGTTCCTAGTCGCAATTTTGCATCAGTCATATTTTCCAGTCATATTTTTCTGTTAGTCATATTTTTCAGTCATATTTTTTTGTCAGTCATATTTTCCAGTCATATTTTTCTGTTAGTCATATTTTTCAGTCATATTTTTTTGTCAGTCATATTTTTCAGTCATATTTTTAAACCAGTCATATTTCAAAGTCATATTTTTTGTCAGTAATGTTTTTTTGCCAATCATACTTTACAGTCATATTTTTTTGTTAGTCATGTTTTTTAGGTAGTCGTATTTTGTAGTCACATTTTTTGTTAGTAATATTTTTTTGTCAAACATACTTTGCAATCATATTTTTTTAAATTGTTTTAACTTTTAACTAGTTAGTGGCCTTTTTTTTTATGAGTACCATGATGAAAATTTGGGAAGTTCTAGTGGTACGTGAGTGTTTAGTCATAATTTTGCTTGTCATATTCTCATTATTTTGCACTCATATTTATTTTATATTCATACTATGCACTCTTGTTTTTCTATTATTATTCTTTTTTCTTCTAGTGTAGTTAAAAAAACCCGTTATGCAATCTAATTTTTTTGTGCTGTATGTAGGCTATACGGTCATTCTTTGGGACATTTGCATGACTTTGCTAAATGCCTTTTAAAAAAAGGTTATGTATTACTGTGTCCTGTTCCTATTATTACAAAAACCTCCAAAAATTTGAGGTTTCACATAATTATATTTTCATAAATGGATTTCACTTCTTCAGATGGTTTATCACGGAAGTACAAACAAATAAAGTAGTTCGCAACATGAAACTACAGTAAAAGAGATACTTTCTATCAACTACATTGAAAGGATAAAGGGAAGGGTTTCAATACACATTCTTCACTTCCTGTACTTCCTTACGATACTTTCATCTTCACCTTCAAATGTACTTCATGCAACACAAGCATTCTCAAACTGTGACGATATTGAACGTACAAGTTCTTGAATTTTTGCAAACACAAGTGACATTTATAGTTTGAAAAATGAATTTGATCAATAAGACATGATCTCCAATCCAACTTTTGCATTGCCACAGTCACTATCCAATCTATTGTATAGTGTATACTATTCCTTATATGGCATCTTCCTCTGATGACAACCATGTTTTTGTACTATATTTCTGTATTATGTATTGAATGCTATGGTCTTCAAAATACTCACTTTGGAATATGACTACGGTTCTTCATGTATTATACTTCTGGGCATGGCCTGCAACTCAATCACAATCTCCATCACAATACTATAGGTCATCAACATGTACATCGTCTTGTTGTAGACGTTGCAATGCAATTGCGACCACGTTAGCTTCTACTTCCACTGCATCACTTAAGATGGGTGTCTTCAGTATGAGGTCTTCATACAAGTCTGTGGCTTCAAGTCCGGGAAACTCTGTTGTCTTCCCTAAGGATATGCACTCTACTTCAATTGATGCTTCATGCTTAGAGAACGACCGGACACCTCTTGGTTCCCTACGGAGTACAACTTCCCATCCATCTCTGGCGTTGTCTACTGCAAAAAATACTTGTTCAATGTAGAGAGGGAAGGCAAATGACTGCGCTGAGTACGGAATCAATCTATCAAAGTTCACACTGGTGAATCCATATTCATCACACTTCATGGTGACCCCATCACCCTTGGTGTTTGCAACCACCCAATTGCAATAAAGTATCACTACGTCAAACTACCCATAATCTACAGATAGAAGGTGGGTGGAGGAAATTCTATCTGTAGATAGAAACATAATCTACAGATAGAAACATGCTCGGCAGAGTTGTCGAAAGGTTGCCGCTATTCCCGAATCCATTGTTGTTAATTGCTTCTCAACGCTTCGAACACGAATGTGGTTTCCAAATGCATACATGGAACGATATGACTTGGCTCGATCTGATGGAGGTAACATTAATGTCCTCATATCTTTTTCCACTTCTTCTGTACCTTCTTCTATAGCTCGTAGCACTGCCTTGGGAAACCAAATATGGAACGTTTCGTCGCACATTTCAGTCGGGTACTTTACTCGTTTCTGATGTTTTTTACACTTGTATTGTTGTCACTCTCTTAAGCGAGAGCACATGTCATCCTCATGCCTCCTACATAATCAATAATTAAACATATGAGTTCATTTTCATACACAAAACCTATACTACGTAAACTTATAGAGGCACTCACAATACTTGTCGCAGTCATAAATGCAATTACATCACTAGGTCGAGTCAAAAATGCATTCACATCACTCATTGTTGTCCAAAATACAATTACAATAATGGTGAATATCATAAATGTTACAACATCACTATGTACAGTCAGAATTGCATATACAAGTATTTGAATTGTATACATTCGATTTTTCATGTGCTCATGTAGTACGGGAATTATTTCTTTCACAGGACCTTACCTCCTCCACTCCTCTAACGGTGCCGCATTGTTCAGTATGAATTCGTGAATCCATTGCCGTAGTTCATTTGATAGGTGTCGTGTTCGTCCGCTACCTTCTAAGATTTCATCATACATTGACAGATCTTCTTTGTCATCCCACACTCTTCGGGCGATCACCGTATACTCTTGCATGTATTCAGTACAAAAACCCAATGCTTCCACCACAGTGTAGCCTTCAGCCATGCTACCCTCTGGTCGAGCCCGATTTCGGACATATCCTTTTAATGTCTTCAAATACCTTTCAATGGGATACATCCAACGTGTATGAACATGACCACAAATTTCTACCTCTTCTACAAGGTGGACCACTAAGTGGCTCATGATGTCAAAAAAAGATGGTGGAAACTCTTTCTCTATCATGCATAATGCTATCACCATATCTGACCTCAACTCTTCAAGACCACTAGTATCAATGGTCTTAGCACATATCCTTCTGAATACATGGCTCAACATGATTATAGCCGTGCGGACCTCCTTTGTTAGCACTGAACGAACATAGAGTGGTAGCAGTTGTTGCATGAGGACATGGTATTCATGAGATTTCAAGCCCTTTATGGTCCCATTCATGTGCACACGCTTTTTCAATTGGCCCACGTATTGGATGGGTGTTTGCAATGAACGGATTCCATCTACAAAGACTTGACGTTCCTGTTTCGTGAATGTGTAAGACAAACGAGGTAATATGATGCTCCCTAGTTTCTTTCCAGGTATGGGCCACAGATGTTTTTATACACTTGCTTCCTTCATGTCCAAACAGACCTCTGACGAGTTTTTCTCTCCATATAAGGTTTTCAACATATTGTCGATGATGTTTTTCTCACAATGCATGATGTCCAATGTGTGACGAATCAAAAGATCCTGCAAAATGACTTTAGGGTGTTACAAATTGCATCTACTATAATTACATTCAACCATTTTTTTCATATGACTACCTGTACTTATGATACTTTGGTTTCCAATGCAACAAATGTAATCAGAGTGCTCCACTTCTTTGTAGTTGAACAACCAATCTTCTAAGTTACATAAGACATCAAATCCCCAAAAAAACTTACTTTCCAATATGGCAAGTCATACAGACATATCCTCCTCTTCACTCCGTGCTTGTGTACTGGATCTGGCAATTCTTCTATTCCATTTTCACGAGACTTTGTCAACCATTCCTCTCGCTCTTCTGCATAATGAAGTTGTTCTCGACCAGTCATCCTCCTTGGTGGAGGTCTTACATCCACTTCACCATCAAATCTACCCCTCTGTTGTCTCCATCGATGAGTCATTGGTAAGTATTGTCTGTGCCCCATATACACGTTTTTTCTCAAGGCTTTTGAACGCCTAGTCACTATATTCAGCCCACATACATGGCATTCCCTATATCCTTGTGTTACTTGACCAGAGATTAATCCATATGCTGGAAAGTCATTCACCGTCCACATCAGAATGCCATGTAACTTGAATGATTTCACTTCTGAGTTCTTGGAAGATCCGTCCAAGCAATCAACACCTCTCCATAGTTCTTGAAGTTCCTCAATCAATGGTGCAAGGTAAACATCTATATTTTTTTTTGTCACACTCTTTACCTGGGATGATTAATGTGAGCATCATAAAGAAATTTTTGGTCACCAACCAAGGAGGAAGATTGTAGTTGAGCATGATCACAGGCCAAGTTGAATGGCTAAGGCTTTGGTTCTGAAATGGATTCACACCATCCAATGCAAGGCCAAGCCTGACATTGCGCTCTTCTTCGACAAACCATTGCCACCTGTTGTTCACGTGATCCCAAGCCTTCGAATCCACTACAGATCTCATAACCTTGTCTTTGCTTTTCCCACCTACATGCCACTTCATGAGCTCTGCCAACTGCGTATTGCTATACATTCTTCTTAATCGGGGAATCAAAGGGAAGTATCTTAATACTTTTACTGGTACTGTGTTGGAGTTCTCTACATATCGGGATTTGTGGCAAGTAGGGCACTCTGTTGCATCTTGTATTTCGTTTCGGAACAAACAACATCCATCTCTACACGCATGTATGGAATTGTAGGATAATCCCAACTTCATCAGAAGACTTTTGGCTTCATAATAAGATTTGGGAAGTGAATTGTCTTTTGGTAATATTGTCTCTGTTAACAACTTCAACAACTCGTCAACAAAGTTGTTAGGGACACCATGAGTAGTGCAACTCACTAGCAACATGAGTGTGGACATCAGACGGTTGGAATTGCTTCCTACGTAAAGCGGAGTCTGTGCTTCACGCAAGAGGACATTCATGTCCACACCAGCGACATCCTCCATGTTCATTGAAGTCCCCTCTCTTTCCATCTGATCATTGTTGGCATCCACTCCATCATCAATATTATTAGTATATGAATCTAGTAAACCATTCATCCCCATACCATCTTCTGTTGCTGAATCATGAATTGGATCAGTTATAATATTCTCTATTCCTTCTCCATTGACATGCATGTCATCATATTTGTTAAAGCACTCTGTCACCATACGAAGCACATCCACTTCTCCTGCATTTGGAGAGGGGTCTTGTTGAACAAGTTCTCTTCGAAAACTTCTTCGTTTATACAATCGGAGGTCTACGGCAGCATAGTCATCCTGCATTGATATATGTGCATCACATGCACATATAAGTTTTTTGTCAAATTCATCATTGAATCACGTAAACTCGTTGGATGTGATCATACTAACATATAGGGCTCCATACTGGTGGATACTCATCATCAACAATAATGATGACATCTCCAAAATAGAATTTGCTACTTGAAATGATTTGCAATTTCACTTTTCATGACTTGAAATGATTTGCAATTTCACTTTTCATGACTTGAAATGATTTGCAATTTCACTTTTCATTAATTGACAAGAATTTCAATTTTGTTTACTCAATTCTATGCTTGAAATTCAGTGAAAATAATTATCATTTTGACCTGTTATGCCATGAATACACAATTACATTCTCATGTTGTCTTTTGTCAAAACACATGCCAATAATTGACTTTTCCTAACACTATACCATAATATTCTACAAATGACAATTGTCCTCAATAATATTTCTAACTACAAAATATGACTGACCACTACTTGTGACTAATCACAGTTTCTTGGAAAAATTGATTATTTGTAGTCATTTCAAAGTAAGCTTCTCAATTGACATAGTAATGTGCATAGAGTTCTTCTCCAGCCACTATGTCCCTTGATGCTAACGTCATTACATATCCCCACTCCAAGTTGTTCCATGGTTTAGGCAGCATGCAAAACTCCCACATGACATTTCCTAACTCCTCTCGACCTACAGAACTATTAATAAACCCAGCTACATTTTCCTTCACTACATCTCCGTCTACATACAAGTCTGGCTCAACTTGCATCACATACGTCTTCATGCAAGGCCGTCTCTTCTTCAAAGTTTTATACTCTGCTAGAGTGTACTGTGGTCCTACAAAGGGAAGTAATTCTTCCCCTTTCTTGGCAGGTTGGAGTGCAAAAAGACCCCAACCCATGAAAGGAAACATTGATACCTTCACGTTCCAATTTCTTTTCCAATAGGAAAATCCTGTTAGTTTTGGTATGGGTCCATCACACCATTGTCCATCATACACGTTTGACCTCCACTTCTCTAAAGCTATTACTCTTGTAGATGTTTCTTTGAACGAGCCATTTGCTGAAGTACGTTTCTCTCTTAGAAAGGTTTTTAAAGATACCAAAGTGGAAGCTTCTACATAGGATCTCCACAAGGCCTACACAAGTCACTAATAGTTTAACAAAGGAAGAAAGCCAGAACGTTGGTAAATGCATAAAATTTCTCTAATGAACAATTGGTTTTCTTCAAAGTCCTTACCAAGATTGACACTGTAAACGCTGGATCCCTTTTCTTGCTTCGAAGATGTTTTCGAATTGTACGTCTATCAAGCACTTTCCCGCTTGCACACTTCATGCATGGGCATGGGTATTTCATTAGACGCATAGTATCTGCTTGAATTTCTTCTTCTTGCCATAATCGTAGATCTCGCAAACTTTGAAGCTCCACTTCAGACATAGTGCGCACTTCCTCCATATGCACTACAAAGAAAATTCCACTGTCAAAAATTCAAATCAATTTTCGGATTTGACATAATTGAATCTTTAAATGACCATTGCAAATGGCTATGACTACTCCAAAGTCATAGAAATGATTTAGAATGACTACATTCAATCATTTCAATGCTTATAGATGACTCACAACAGTCATATAACTTCATATATAACTCAGGCTACTTGACATGACTCAGTACAGTCATATAACTCGAAATATGACTCAAGTTACATGACATGACTTGGTACAGTCATGTAAATCAAGATATAACTCAGGTTACATGACATGACTCGGTACAGTCACATAACTCAAAATATAATTCAGGTTACATGACATGGCTCGGTACAGTCAGATAACTCAAGATATAACTCAGGTTATATAACATGGCTCGGTAGACAACTCAAGCATTTTTTGTGATACTATATAAGATGCCTACTTTCCAAACTACACAATATGTACTTTCCACAAATGTTCAGTAATGAAACCTCCATTTCATTTTTCTGAATTAGAACCATAAAAAAGTTGTCCTTCTAAAATTCAAATCCAATGATAGAAATGAAGGCTACTCGAAATTGAAAAATGATAAAATATCCTACATTTTCTATAGAATTTTTAAATTTTGACCTACAACAATTTACACTATCACATTCTCCACTATAATACATACCTAGAATAAAATTTCCAAATTCATATCAAAAAATCACATTTGATTTGATTTTTTTTTAAAATTATTTAGAAATTTAAAAAAAATTTAAACTTCCTATATAAACATTAAGTTGTTATGACTAATAAAATATATATGATTTAATTTTTTGAAAAAAATTAATAAAAACAATTCGCCTACATGTAATAGTGAAATATGGAATGCACAATAGAAGATAGCATAAGAGGTACCAAAACTAATTGTTTTGAAATTTCAAACATCAACCTTGAAGCCTCAAATGGCCATCTACTTTGACAAAAGTACATCAAAAGGTTTTCTAAGCATCCAATGGGAGTTCAAGATTATTCTAAAGTATCCATTGGCTATGGGGTGATTGCAAGAAACACTTTTACTATTTTGTGTCACACCTTGCGGGCTGAGTTGTTTTCTAGCCATAACTTTTGTGTTCTAACTCCAAATGACTTCAGATTCACAAGGAAGGTACTCATGACTATCCTAAAACTTCCTTGTTTTTTTGGTAATTTTTGAAAATAATTTACTATCCAATGATAGGCCTGAAATGAATGTCACACTTGCCAATTTGGAGGTTTTGAGTACTACTAAGTACCTTTTCCGTAAACCCTACATCACGAAAATTATGTAGAGTTGTTCCTTACATATAAATACAACTTCTCATTGAAAGGTTTTTAAAAATAATTAATTATGTGTGGTGTGGAAGTTTATGAAGAGAGCTTCCTTCTGCTTGCATTTTGAAACATATAAAACATTATTTTTTTCAATTTTTCGGTGAATAACCATCTTCACAAAGTTTTTTAAAATAGACACTTTTTATTTTTTGTATTTACTTATTTTTACTATTTCTAACTAATTTTTGAATCAAAGGTCCTATTTTCTTCAAATTTGGCACTTTTCAAGTTCTCCTACTTAGAAAATTTTCCTACACATTTCCTTTGGTGAAAACCTTAATTTTAGAGGTACCCACATAAGTCATATTTTTAAAATTTTTAAAAAAAATTATAATTTTAAAATACTCCTACAGATTTCATGAATACTATTGAAAAACACAACAAATAGTACAAGTGTTTCTTGCAAGCACCCAATGATGTATTTCATGGTTCAAGTGTCTATATTTGAACTTTGTTCAATGGACAATATTAGGTTCACAAATAACTTTCAACCTAAAAAACTCATAGAATATTGTTTAAGCATTCGGAAATTGTAGTTTAAATTACGTGGATTTTGAATTGGGGTAGGCTGAAATTGTTTAATTTCTATGACATTCCAATTAACAAATTACAATAATCAACAAATTTTCATCTCTATACCATATACCAACTTGGTTTCTATAGTTCAAATCTACATGACTCTGGAATGCAAAAAACAATTGCAATAGAATTATGAGGCCTCACAAATGACCATAGCAGTGCACGCAATGCTACCACTGAGATTTTGACAAGTTTGACACCTTTGGTACGAGTTTCTTATATAATTCTTATGGGATCTAGGATCAACTTTAGCAAATCATACTACTTTCATTCGATGACATACATATAACGCATTTGAATATTGCTCTTCTTCATGTGCTAGTGCGTTTTCTCCTACCCTTTCCAATATACAATAATACTCACAGAGAAGGATGTCAATGCGTCAAACGATTACATGGAATCAATTCCGCAAACATGAATGACACTTGCAGAACAACAAGGCAGATCAGAAACAACACAACTGATAAAGCTATCATAAAAAACAAACTAGCATGCTGCTGTCATGTTCCACTAATTAACAAATATTGCATGCTTCATGAAGTCAGAGGCATTGACAGCATTTGACAATTCTAATTTTGCCATAAAATAAATGTTATTGAGGATTTGGGTTTATCCTTTCACCCTGCCACAATGCCTAATTCGTCCTCCACAACTTCATGAATTGTGTAACTGCTCTACACTGTTTCAACATCGACATACGTTACGAAAACCAACAGTTCTTGAATTTCAAAAAGTACAGAACTGAAATCCTTGAGTTTGCTGTCGGTCCTTCAGTTTGCTGTCGGTACATCCTTCCTAGAACGACCTACTGCAATTGAAACTTCATTTTAGATTCCATGACTAGTTGCACTTCTGTCTACAAAACAACTCATAGTTGCATAACTTGAAGACAGAGAACGAACTTGTATGTGCATAACTTGAAGACAGAGAACTCGGAGTACCTAGCTTGCATCCCAACAATAATTTCGTGACTCACTCCGAAGTAGAAGATCGTGAGGCTGTGTCTACACGAGAAGATCGGCAGTCAAGCTCTTTGTTGAAATCTGTCATCCACCCTGTCCTGCTTTGCACTCAAATATCACAACACATGGCTGTGAGAAGGTGGGGACTTCGGGATCGAATTGAAGAATCCGCCCAAAAGAAGTGGTACATGGCTGTGAGAAGATGTGGACTTCGGGATCGAACTGAAGAATCCGTCCAGAAGAAGTGGTTGACATACATGTCACTATGGCGCAATAGACCTTGGAATAGAATTTTCTATTCATAGATGACTTTCTAGCGTTGAGAATTCATAAATGCAGATGGGCAAAAGTGGGCCCAGTGAACATGGCTGGACCTTGGGCCAAGCCACGATGGTCCATGGAGCCCGACCCAGCACTTGACGCCCGCTCTCATCGCGAACTGACACCGATGGAGAAGCAGCGACAGAGACGGGAGAAACTGGTTGCGGGTTGCGTGACAAATATTGCTCTTGAAACCGCGTAACTAGTTCATCTTTTCAAGTCTGAATTTCTTACCGTAATATTTTCGAATTTCGATGCTATCAACGTGACTGTGTAGCATAGAAAACTATTGAATGGAGGAACTCAGAGCGTCAAACTATATTTGTCGATTAGTATTTTGCATACCGTCAGCAGCAGGTGTTTGATTGCTTTTGAACGATTCAAGTATGGTGGAGGATTGCTTAAATCTCCCGAGTTTTCATCCTCTGGCATGCTTATCTGTGAGAGGCTTCCAGCCATGTGAGGAATGTGATGCATGTGTGTCGATGCTGTGAGTGAGTTGGACTCTACGAACATTTGTCTTATGTTAGAAGGATGGGAAGAGGATCAAGATTACTACAGTAATGTGAAGCACAGGGGGAAACTTACGGTACCCTTGAATGAGAAGATCGTGCAGCTTTTAGTGCAGTTTCTGGACTTTTTCTGCTCGATATGTATCAACGGTTGCAAATTCATGCGATTATGAAGTGTATCAAAATCTAACCCTTGCTTTTCATTGCAGTGTCTCTATGTTTGTGTGAAAATTTGGAAGTATAGCATGTAATCGTTTTGTAAGTTTTTTGTGGAGCTCACGAAGACAACACGGCTTTTGATGGCCTCAGAAAGTGGATACAACGATGCTGGAAGCTCCGGTCAAGGAATTTCGTCTGAGCCGCGGACGAGGGATTTACAAAGCAGGCGCCTACTAGGCAAAGGTCTGGCGAGTCATTTGAAATCTCCGCATATGTTTATAATATCTTTAATTTCCTAAGAAAATCAGGAGAAAAGAGTTGTATTGACTTTTTTAAAGACTGCTACTTTCTCAGTTTCGTGGCCAATCGTAATTTCTTCTTCATGATGGCCTTTGGTTGTAGTCAATGTGCATGGAGTTAATAGACACTCGCATTGGAAGTCAACAATTAATTTGATCAATTGCGAATTTGCGATCTCCGCAAGTCGTGAAATCTTGGCGTGTTAAAGCAGGCGTGGACTTCAACGAATTAATTCAACACACACAAAGAAATCAAAGGAGTTTTTGTTCAATCCTAGAAGACGTTCACATACAATTCTACTTCACATACCACCAACTGAAAGTGCACTCACATTTCTGGTGAACTACGCACTAGATTAACCCCAAATCTCTCAATTTTTTGGCGACGCTGGATGTACTTCAGAAACGAATCCAGTCCTCTGTAACTTGACCGGCATTTTCGACAAGTCCAGTTGCACATGGAACTGAACCAATCAAGTGATCATATGGAGCTAACTAACTGATCTCCGCAAGTCTTCAAATCTTGGCGTGTTAAAGCAAGCGCGGACGAGGCGTACAAAAGGCGTGCGACCTGTCACATTCCCCAAACCACAACAACGTCAGGAAAAGCAACAATGGCCTGGGCGCAAACGGCGATGCAGTACAAGCGAAGGAAGTTGAAAACAAAAAACTGAATGCACGAACTCCGCCTTTTGCGGCAGGCGATCCGTCTCTGTCGCGCTACTTCTCCGTCGGGGTTGGGGTCCGGGTCGTGAAAGGAGTGGGCGGCAAGTTGCGGGTCGCGCTCTACCAGCCAAGCTACGGGGTCGTGGCCGGGTCCAAAGTCGAGCCGACGCGCTAGGTAATCCGGGCCCACTTTTGGAGGCACGACTGAAGGCCCGTCTTCATGAAGTGGCACACCTGGAGCGTAAGTGAGGGTTAGGTGACGGTGCTATATTTGCACCTCATTGGATCCCACTTGAAGTTGTTGTTTACACCTCATCGGGTTCCGCTTGCCTTAAAAACCTCGCAAGTCCTCATGGCAGGGCTAGTTCAGCTGGAAATGCGGAACCGTCATCTTCCAGTACACGCTGCTTTCTCAACCGTGCACCCTGGATCTTGCCTGTCTTCTTCACGCCCTGCGCAGCGGGTATGAGTTTGTGTACATGGGTCCTAGACAGTTCTTTTCAACTACAGCATGGTCTGACATGTTAGTGCTAGAACTCATATTAATTGAGGTCATGTTTGGCAGGTTGCAAGAGGTACAAGATCAAAATTCGATTCTGCTACCCTCTGAGCATCGCCTCCAAATCACCGCCGAGGTTGTGCAGAGAAAACTATCCCAAGATTACGACTTCTCTAGAGCTGGCTGCCGAAAGCAACGAAACAAAGGCTTGCACTAGCACGGGTACTAGTTCTCAAGGACTCCTCAGTTCCACCTTCAGCGTGAGGTAACTTCTTTTGCTTGAACAAGGATTCTAAATTGTTGGATTCTAAGTTTCTTGGGGTTTGTGCATGTGCTTTGATTGACTGGGAGACATTGGTGGTATTCGTGCAGGTCCTTCATCAAATCATTTGGATCCATTATCAAATCAGTTGGGTCCGTTGCGGACTCATCCAGTTACCGTGCTTGTGTAGGTCTTTGTGTATCACGATCTACGTTGTGTTGCCTTCAGTGCGGAGTTCAATAATGAGATTATGGGTTTCATTTGTAGAGGGATTTCTCTACTTGGGACCTACTATACATCATTAGAATTCGCAGCTTTTTTTCCCACCAAGTACTTCAAGAACTCTGATTTTGTTTTCTAGCCTGGGGTTGAAGTACACTTGTACCTATTTAACTTATGTAGTCATTTTAGAGAATAAAACTGTAGTTCGGTACCTCTGGTCTCTGTACGCCTCATGAAGTTTGTCTTGGCAGTTCAATGTAGGCTGAAAAATCGTGTCCAACCAAGAAATAGTCTCCTTTACCATAGCCCGCACGTGTCGCCTTCCAAAGAATCCAAAAGCTCACTATAATCGTAGTCACCAAACGAAGGCACAGGCAGTGTAACGCATGAAACGGAAGTTCTGTTTGCATTGTTTGTTGGAGTGTTCTCTTGTTGGAAAATTAGGGCACAATGTAGTTTCTAATTGGAAGTCCTCCGTGCGCAGGTGCTCAATTTTACTTCAACGACGTGAGGAGTGCATCATAGAGTCGTGAAGCCACGAGATTTGACAATTGTATCAATTTCCGGTACGTCATTGGTGGAACTCCTTGAATGACGTTGAATGCACTGCAGTATTTTACTCTCATTTTGTGCACATTTTGAGGACATTGGTAATATTTTTTAATTCTAAAAAAAATTAAGTTTCTATAGCTTCAATGAAGAGAAATTCTGCGAAGTTTCAGAATTAGGTTGAAATTTAGACATAACATTGTCCTACTTTGACATTTCACTCAAAAAATCAATGACTCCTAAAGAAAGGCAATTCACAGAGAAAAGCTTATATGTTATGAATCATGAATGTAATGGTGAAAAGATTTTGACAATAATATATTTAATTGTTCATTGAATGACTTTAATTCAAATGGAACATTTTTCTTATCTCAAGCAATAGAGAAATATGAGCCCTTTTCTAATCTTATTCATCTAAAACTTGATTTTGATTTTGAGGAAATGAAAACAATTGTCTACAATGGGAAATTTTTTCTCCCCTACTACCAATTTTCTAGAATATAATGATGTCTACGAAGGTGGACACATTTCACTGTAGAAAGGGACTTCATGAATAAAATTAGGTATATGTTTCTATGTTAGCATTATCACATGTGGCCTTCAAAGAATAGTGTAGCGTAATAAGAGTACAGTGGCTTGAAGATAGTCATAAAAGTTTAAAACATTATGCGTGTATTCAATTGTGATTGAATTAAAATGTAATGGATGACTATTTAGAACAACGGTATTCATTTTTTTGCATAGTTGTAGTTTCTAATTGTAATATGTGTTATATAATGGTATCTTGCTGTTTCCTACTCTATACCATATATGAATGAAGAAGATGTTAGCACTTAGCATTAATGCTTGAGATGTCACTATTGTACTAAGATGCAATTTTTTCCTTTCCAAGTAGGACTCGTCCATGTAAACTCCCACAATAGCATGGCTTCTGAGATCAATGAGTACGAGAGGTTGAAAAAAGAAAAAATTCAAAGGAACTCACAGAAATTGAGTGATTTAGGCTTGTTGGACATTGTGGCACAATTGGCAAACCTTAGAGAAGTGAGGTAAGATACTGAGCTCTACTAAATATTCGAAACATAAATGGAGTTGTCTGTAGGAGTTCATTGAAGCCAAAATTGTTGTCCCTTATCATGATTAAGGATAGTACAAATTCAAGTTAATTATAGGAAAGTGTCATTAGTTTGAAACATAATGGAGAGGTCTGATCCATGTGTTCTTTGATCTAAATCAATCACATCAGGGCTCTAGGATTCAGAACTATGGACAATATCTTGGCGAAATTGACAAGATAGATAGCTAATCTGTCAGATGATGTGCAAGTGGAATTGTTTCGCACAATTGTTAGTTTTCCAGCAATTACGTTTCCAATATTGGAAATGACTTCTAATCAGCTTGCGAGGATCTTTGAGAGCAGCTGCGACGTGCCCCTTGAGAAGCCACAAGCAATAAAACTAGGAAAAGGAGGAGAGAGCTCTGACACTATGTTCCCAGCATTTGAGAGGCAGACACGGGCACCAACGAAGAAGGCTGTGGAGGGGGGGAGTTTTGGCATCAACTCAGGAGATAGTGACAAAGAAGTAGAAGAAGACGTGTCAAAGGGAGAGTACTATACATTGAAGGTTAGATGAATTCCTTCCCAAATGCAAGTAATAGTTATATTGAAATGCATATAATTAATGGAATATTGGGAAAATTTTCCATCATTGTTGAAGCGTTGTTTTATTGCAATTGCCATGCATATGTGGATTATTGCAAAGGACATTTTTTATAGAAGAGTGCAACCATTTATAGGACTCATGATTTGTCTTTAGAAATGTGGTCTTCGTCATTTCTAAGTTCTGCAAGTTCTGCAAGTGGATTTCTAGGATTTATTTTTTAAAAAAAGAATAAGTTTTAAGTCATTTGAATGTCACGTGAGCACATGTGATTGATCAAGGTTAGAGAAAACCAATTCTTAATCAGTACTTTCGTAATGACCAAATAAGATATATTGTAGTCTCAAATGACCATTCGTGAGTGATTATTGTCATGAATGACAACAGTATGTAGACTTCTGACTATAAAATCATGTTTTATGACTGTTTTTAGTCATTATTGTTGTTTATTGACTTTGTAGCAGTCAATATTCATCCATAGTGATTGTTTGTAGTGAAGTATTGTCCATTGTGACTATTGGCAGTTGCAAATGATATTTTGTGACTGAAAGTCAAGTCCTGCATTGTCATCTGTGACTATTTGCAGTTGCAAATGATGTTTTGTGACTGCAAGCCAAGTAACAAATGATTTTTTGTGACTGCTTGTAGTCACAAATAATATTTTGAGAATTCAAGTTAAGTCGGATATGTTGTTTTGTGCCTGTTTGTAGTTAGAAATGATTTTCTATGACTCTTGGTAGTTAGAAATGATTTTTTGTGACTATTTGTAGTTAAAAATGTTTTTTCGTGACTGTTTGTAGTTAAAAATGATTATCCGTGACTTGTTGGTAGTTAGAAATGATTTGTGGTGACTTTTTGTAGTTACAAATGATTTTCTGTGACTAGTTGTAGTCACAAGTAATAGTTACTACGATATAATCAATTATTTTTATTTGCCTTCACAGGTGCTTGAACAGCAACAACATCACCTTAGGCCATGGCCTAAAAAAGTTACAAAGAAGAAGACGATGACATCATCAAAGGACGTGATGGTCACGACACAAGCAGAAGAGGATAATTTGTTATTTGATGACACTGAGGACACAATGATGGGGGAGGAATCTGAAGAAGACATGGACAAGCACTTCAGTGCGGAGGATGATGGAGATGGCCCAAATGACGAGCTCTCTACTGATGTAGTAGATGAGCTGGAGTTACGAGAAGTCAGTATATTGAAGCGCATGGCAAAGAGTGGAGCTAATCCAAATGATTACGTGAGAAGATGCGGAAGCTGAGTGCAACTGAAGGCGAGGAATTTCGGAATGTGGACAGAAGCACAAGTCTTCAACGACAATCCAATCTCAAGCAGTTGAGAAGGAATCTACAGATTGAAGGTTGATGACAGAGATTGGGTTGAAGTTGATCTTATGGGTTGTCCTACGGGAGTGCATAGGGCGGATTGGTTGACAAAGCTTCGTAGGTATTCTCGTGATTTGGATTGGAATGTGGATGACTTCAATTCGCATCCCCGACCTCTACTTTTAGCAATCAAGGAGAAAATGGCGTCAAAGTTCGAGTATCGTGGTGGAAAAGGCGATGTACCTGAAAATGTCTTCTTCCGCATTTTGAGGTCACAAATGAAGACGAAGAGGGCAAACATGAAGAAATTGATAGAAGTTGAGGCTCCCATTCCAAAAACTGTGAAGGCACACCACGTTGAGAACTTCAAGAAGCTCATCAAGAGGACAGACAAAGTAACATATTCTGAACGTATGAAGGTAGCACGACAGACCGTGCAAAATGTGTCCTACAGTGGACGATCTGAGGGAGAAGTTAAATCACGCCTTGTAAGTAAAAGAGACGTTTGCCTTCCTGTCATTGTAGTTGATGCATGTTATTGTGTATGTAGTATTATTTTCACAATCATTGATTCTTGAATTGAGCATCTATACAAGGCAAAGTTTTTTGGGGATATGACAATGTTTAGCCAGGAATTAGAAATTTTCAGTACAACATAGAATGATGAATAAGATGGTGCTATGAGTACATTCAATCATAATGAATAGACATTGATGTACATGAAATTATATTTTGACTGTATTGTGACTACCTACACTTGTATGTAGCATTGCATGTGACTACATGTACTCATATTAGGATACAGTGGTAACAATGTATAGTCATATGTAGGTAGTCCTATAATTACATGAAGTCGTACGTGGTTTACAATATGACAATTTACATTTCTAAATAGTAAGTTATGTTAGTATTTTCACTTGTAATTGGACACATGCATGAGGAGGTGAAATAGTGTATTTATTGTCAATGCTTCTTAGTGTTTTAAATACGTTTGATTGTGTTGGTCATGAAATTAACACATGTAGGACTGCCTTCCTTGCAGGCTGCACATTTGGGTAGACCCCCTACTCAAATGGAAGTGGAAGCAGAGCTTGCTTCACCGGACAAATCATTGCACATCCGCTCGTCAAGTTCAGGAGGGGCATTGAGTAATTCAAGGTTGGCTGGTAAAGGCATAGAAGAAGTGCGAAATGAATTGTATACGTTTAAAGAGACTATCAAAGGGGAGCTGAGTGAAATGGGTGCCCTACTGAAGTAGCTTCTATTCGAGGTCCGGAAGCAGAGTGGACGGAATACACACCCTTCAAGTTCTGAAATAGGCACCACAGTGCCTGAAGGTGCCGGTGGTGAAGAGATGATGGAGGGATTGGTAAATGTCAGCACCCCTGCCCCTCTGAAGACACTAGGAGAAACAACCACAGAACCCCATGTAGTGAATGTGTGGAAAGAAGTTGAGTTTGTGGATGCAGCAATAGAGGTTTGTGCGAAGATCATAAGCCCTTCAATGTCATTCAACGTACTTGAATAGGCTTTGTTGCCATTGTATTTGTTCAAAGTTGTATGTCATTTGAGGAAGTTAGACATGAAATCCCAACAACTGAATTATGAATGTGATTGTGACTTTAAAGGAGGAAGACGCTATTGATGAGGTGGAAAATGTAAAGAAAAATGGGAACACTTTGCCAACGGTTCAAGCAAGTGCAAAACCAGTCGGTGTTACAAAAGGAAAAAATGATCATGTAAGTGTAAAGAAGAGGAAGGGCGAGGTTGAGAAATTGGGCACAAATAGAAGTCTTCAATCCAGCCGTGGAGCATTGACTGGAAGGAATGTTGGTGACAAGACGAAGGAGGTGCAACATAATTCAAAGGTGAGATGGACTGGCATGAGTGTATTCACTGCTTCATTTGTTGAGTTTATTGTTTATTAAAAAGAGTTGCATGGAAAGTGTAATTGTTTTAGGTGAACAAATAAATAATGTTTGAATGATAGTGAAATGCAAGATGGTACAATATTCTATACAGGGTTGGGAGGTTCATGTTAATGAATATGTTGTGTATGTGTATGAGTTGTGCATGACGTGCATGTGGAATAGGAAGCATTCGTATGTCTTAGAATGCAGGTGTTGGCGATTATAATTTCTGTTTTGTGATGAGGGACAATCATTATTTGTAGTGTTTGCATATACTATGACTAGTGGCAGTCATAATTTTTAATGTATGATTGCCTTCAATCAAAATTTGTAGTATATGCATGGTGGTAGTCATAATTTTCAATATATGACTGTTTTCAAGCAAAATTTGTAAAATATGACTAGTACCAGTCATATTTTATAGAATATAACTAGTAATAGTCATATTTTGTAGTATATAGTAGACTGCAGTAATATTTTTTAATATATAACTAATGAAAGTTGAATTTTTTAATATATAAGTAATGGAAGTTGTATTTCATATTGTGTAACTATAGGGAGTCATATTAACTTATATGTAAGTTGTATTAGCCATATGTCTTTGTATATAACTTTGCGAAGTTACTTTTATTTGTCTGTTTTACAAGGTGTTAATTTTCTTGTGTTTAAGAAGGTCCTTATGTATTACACTACGTATGAGTATGAGTATTCTTGTTTATTATTATATGACTGTGGTGAAGTATATTTTGTTGCATGCTATGGTGGCTAATAATTTTCCACCATTTCTGAAGAGGGCCACTAATATTTTAATATGTATAAGCACGGGTGATTAGAGTAGTTATTGTGTGAGTAGCCATAGGTGCTCCTAAGTCACATGTATGTATAATTTGTAATTGATATTCTGTTCTTGTATTTGTTGAATTCATGTTTTGTAGAATGTAAATGACGGTGAATGCTAAATTATTGATGTGCATGTAGACTGGGGCAAGAGGGTCTCGGCAAGAACGTTCAGAATTCAGTTCGGAATTCACAAAAGAGGAGCCCCCCATAAGGAGGGGGGCTATGAGGGCTGCAAAGGTTGGCAAACCTCCAAAGAAGAAGAATATGTCAAGGAAGCTGAAGTTCCCACCGGTGAGAGTTTCAGATGATTCACGTAGAAAGATACTTGTGTTGAATGTCCTAGGTTTTCTGTGTGACATCTGACCACTACACGATGGAAAAGAGTGGGGGCCCGATGGTACAATTCATTATGATAGAGAGTTTAAAGTAAAAATTAAGAAAAGGGCTGAGTGTGCAGCGTTTGTGACAATGCTCCATTCTCGATTTGATGTCAGGATATGGGCTCCGATTGGAGAGGCGCTTCTACAGGAAGTGGCTGGATTCCTAGCTCGTGGGACACCCATGAAGTCGTGTTTTCTTTGGGGAAGGGAAGTTGGTGGTGGAAAGAGAGACTTGCATGATTTATTTGACATGATTGCAAATCCAACCCATGGCTCGGCTAGGGTCCTTCAAGTGGATTGGGATTCCACAGCTACATCTAAGTCACCTGGTACAAATGTATTACCCATTGCTGCATGGGATCCTTTAGCTTCAGAAAACAACTTCCTAAAGATCCTGAAAGGACCCTTTGAAGTTTTTAGTCAAAATCCTTCCGACATTGAATATTGTGTGATGTTCTTGGACAAGGCGATCAGTCAGTTATAGAATCCATTGCCCCAGGTATGTATTTTTGAATATATTGTTTGCCTTCCAATGAAACCAGTGAAAGTGAAGCTCCATTGTTTGTATACTTAAAGTGTACATGTATTGTCAATGCAAATACAGGATGCACAAGGTGGAAAGACATCACTTGAAGGTTCTCGGAGCTCAAAGAATCAAAGCCTTGTCTCCTGGGCTGTAGGGTCAAAGGTGAAATTGCTCGACGTGGACGATGACAAGAAGGTCGAAGAAAATGTAATTGCACACGGAGTCATAGTTAATGTTGCAGGAGGTTCACTTCATGGACGGCTCATTGAAGAGGGTAATGTGTCTATTAGCATAACATCTGTGGTTCCTGGATCGGAAATGGTTCTTTTATATGAGGCAAACAACAACGACGACCCTCCTATGGTGCATGTAGGCGACGCTGTGAAGTCTGTGACGAAGTGGCCCATTGAAGCTTTGGCTCCTTTAGCTGAATGAATGAAGATATGAAGTAGTGGATTGCACACTGTAGTATAAAGTGAGGTGTGTGTACCTTTGGTGTTTACAGTGCGAATGTTTATCATATGTGTTTTGAACTTGAGTAAAAAATGTCTTTGAAGTGCATCTTTGAATTTATGTCTAGGTTTGTTGATTGAAGGAGTTGCAAATTCATGTTTAGGACATGATATTAGAATGTCATGTTGGTTTCTTTTGCATGGAAGAGGATATGATTTTTTTTTAGAAAAAATAGTAGTGGACCTCACTCATAGCAGTAACAAAAAAAACTCAATAATCGTATTGTACATGAAATATGACTAAGAGGAGTCATATGTCATGTCACTAGGAAATATGACTCGTTGTAGTCGTATTTCACGTCATTGGAAATATAGCTAACCGCAGTCACATATTTTGTCACTACAAAGTGTGACTCCCCGCAGTCATATTCCACGTGACTGCAAAATATGACTCAACATAGTTATATTCCAAGTCACTGCCAAATATGACTCACCGTAGTCATATTCCACCTCACTGGAAAATATGACTCACCATAGTCATATTCCACGTCACTACGAAAAATGATTGACCATAGTCATATTCCATCTCATTGCAAATTATGACTCATCATAGTCATATTTCATGTCATAGCAAAATATGACTCACCATAGTCATATTCCATGTCACTAAAAAATATGACTCATCGTAGTCGTATTCCATGTCACTAAAAAATATGACTCATTACAGTCACATTCCATATCACTGCAAAATATGACTCACCGCAGTCATATTCAATGTCATTCAAAAATATGACTCACTTCAGTCATATTCCATGTCATCAAAAAATACGACTCACCCCAGTCATATTCCATGTCATCAAAAAATATAACTCACTTCAGTCATATTCCATGTCATCAAAAAATATGACTCGCCATAGTCATATTCCACGTAGGATTTTTTTATTTGCCTGGGCAACTCAACAAAAAGTCAAGACCCCCCTAGGAGAGTCAAAGTATACGCCATGTTGGCATATTATGGCTAAATATGGGCATTTATACCCTTCAACCTATATGACTACCAATATGACTAATGTCTAAAGCGACTGCTTCTAAACGACTGGAGTCAGTCATATCCCGAGTCATCTACAGTGATTTCTGCGTGAGTCATATTTTTCGATTTTATGACTCACTGCAGTCATATTTTGCAGTCATAAAACACTGCCATTGTTGTAGTGAATTGCGCCTGGTTGGAGAACGAGTTGCAGATGGTTCAAGAAAAGGCTAAAGTCGTGGAGGAAGAGCACCGCTGGCAGACGGAGGCACTAAGCCGGAGTGTTACCCAGCTCCGGAAATCCTTTGAGATCCCGGCGGACTACATCAACAAGGCTCGGTTGTTTGAAGCCAACTTCAACGTAGTCGCAAACTCAAGCCGGGTGCTGATAGTCAAGTGTTTACTAGAGTAGACGAGGAGGATGGACGCTTCGTGAGTAGAGATGCGAGACTTGGTGGCATGTTTGGCATCCGCAGAGCCAAATCTGGTAGACCCTCCTCCTTCCTCTCCCACCCATATATTGCAGATTCCAGAGGAAATTGTTCTTTCGGAAATAGCTATTGCAGAGGTGTCGTCGGTGATGCCTCTTGTCCTAAAACTATCACCTCCACCCAAGAAAACAGTAGTGGATTGGGGTACCATTGTACCTAAAGGAAGTGAGGACCTCCTTCAGGAGAACCCAGTCATAGACTTTACGGATACACCTCCGGAGACAAGGGCGACTCGGTCTGCTCACTCTTCTCCCCGCCTGAAGGTTATCCGGAGAGATTCCCGGGGAAGTCCAGAAGCTCCAGTAGCCGGAATCCTAAGTGCAGACAGAAGACCCAATATCTCTACAGGTCCAAGTTGGAGAGCAAGAGTCCCTAGTGTGTTTCCTCCGGAGAGTAACCGGAAGAATATATACTTGGACTTGTTAAAAGACATTATTCCTTCTTAGGAATAGGATGTAGAAGAATAGGAAGTAGTTTTGTACATACTTGTAACGGTGCCGGAGTCCGGTCGCCAATCCAGATTTATAGGATCTAATGTTGATCTTTCCGGATATCCCGAGATGTTCACTACGGATTACCAGAAATCTAGCTTACTAGTAGGAGTGTTTTGTGTGATTTTGAGATGATGATAGGTTTAGTATAAATTGGATTTTGATGGACCTTTGTGATCACTCACTCCATGATTTTCAATGTGTACCTTTGAGCTTAATTTAAAAGCGTTTTGGAGGCATTCCACTCTCTTTCTTTTTATACATGATGCATACTTTTGTGGGTATGGGTCCATTCGTGCCTTTTTCTGGATGCTGAGAACTTACCTTGGTTAGCAAGTATCGATGTTGTAAGTGGTTTCTGATGTCATTGGATTGATGGAGAGATCGGCCGGATTGTTCCGGAGGAAGTGTTAGTGCAGTACCTGCTTGGATGTCAGTATAGCCCGAGGGGAGGATACTGCCTCGTGTTCGAGGGTGTTTGAGAGTCTGAGAGCAGCTTCCATGTACGGGAGTTTGTAAGACGTAATCCGAATTTTGAATACCGGAATTTCCCCATAGACGGAGTCAAAGCCCCGGTGTAACGTCCAAAAAAGTGCAAGGCTGTCCATCTAGTCGATGGGAGACTCAGTGTTGGGTTAATGCTAGAATGTCGTTGTAGTCGTTGACCGTCCCTACATGACCTAGTCCGGTAAGCCTTCCGGATTTGTGAGGTGATGGAATAGTAGAATATTTCCGGTCCCTGAAATTAAGTTAGCATTAGTATTGGAGAGAGAGAGTCAGTGTTTCCAGACACGATAAATATCCAGACAGTGGATCTGGTCATTTGTCACTTAAACCCAAGGATCCCGGAAGGGGCAACTGAACGGTTTCTGGACTTTTCCGGAACCCATCCGGCACTAGTAGCCGGACCGGACCTCTGGTCTCACTAGTAGAAAAAGGGGCTATAAATTACTTGTCTTTTATGACTACACTAACAACAATGACTACAAAATAGTCATTTTGAAGTCATTTGAAGCTATTTTGAAGTAACTATGCAGTCATTGTTGTTGATGCAGTCACAAAAGACAAGTAATTTATAGCCCCTTTTCTACTAGTGTCTGGATTGGAAAGAAGGGGCAGAAAGAAAAGCTTAGACCTAATTAGCTGTGGGAATGTAATTCTACATGCTAGACCCAGAATAGTAGCATTTGACGGGAAATTTCAAAAATTGTCTCCTTAAAAAGGGAAGTTTTTGAGTTCTCCTAGGAAGTTAGGTTAATTTAGGAATACCGGATTTCCGGATCTGGAAAAATTTCATTAGGTCTAAAAACCTAATTCCGGAACCCTAGAAAGTTCCGGAAATCGGATGACGGCGCCGGCCCTAAAAGCCGGAAACCGGATCCGTATTAGGGTTAGGTTTTTGCTGCCAAAACCTATCCCGTACATTCGTCTGACCGTCCATCCGTCGGACCAGTATAAGAAGAAGACTGTAGTCGGTGGAAGGCAAAGTTGCTTTCTTACTTTCTTGCATCTTTGTTTTCCTACCTTTTTCAGCTCTTAGAAATTTCTGGTAGATTTTATTTATTTCAAATAGAATTTGAAGTAAGAAATCCATTCATAGTATATTTTCTTTATTCGGTGGGGTAGAAATAGAGAAAGTACTAGAGTTATGGATTAACAACTGTAGGGGCTCTTAATTGCGGTAAAATGGTTAAGGAGGAAATTTGCACTTTCCGTCCTAACCGGAAACCAGAGCCTGGAGAGTTGTCTAAAAAGTATTTTCAAAAGACTTTTTGTAGTATCGGAACTAAGTCTGAAATCAATCCAGAACTCTTCCGAAACTAATGGATCCAGAATCCGTAAATGTCTAGGATCTGGATAGGATCCGAATGAAAATCTGGATGAAGATCCAGAATCCGGAAAATGATTCAAGACAGAAGCCTCATACTGGGCGGCAACAAGGACGACTCCGGTTGGAAGCGGAAAGGGCAGATCCGGAATTTCCGGAATTTCCGGAAAATTTTAGGAAGATCCGGAGTCCGGCCGTCAAAGCCGGAAAAATAGGATCTGAAGTTGATCTTTCCAGATTAATAGGATCTGGGATTTACCAGAAATCTAGCGGGCCAGTAAGAATGTTTTGTAGGATTTTTAGGATGATGTTAGTCTTAGTACAAGTAGGAGTTTTGATGGCCTTTCTGGTCATTCACAACCATCTCATAGTTTCAACATTGTACCTTTTTCTGAGCTTAATTCTAAGTGTTTGGAGTATCCATTCTCTTATCTTTTTGGTATACGGTCTATGTTTGTAGGAGGTGTGGGTCCATTCTTGCTTTTCCGGAGATTGACTTACCTTGTATAGCAAGAGTCGATTTCGTGAGCGGTTTTTTTCCGAAGGTACTAACTTGATGGGGAGATCATCCGGATGGTTCCGGCAGTAGTGTTAGTGTAGTACTGCTTGGATGCCGGTATAGCCTGCGTGTAGGATACTGCCTTAGGTGAAAGGGATATCTGAGAGGCTGCTAGCAACTTTCGTTGCAAGACGTGCCCGAATTCCGGATTACCGGAATTCCCCGTAGAACAGAGTCAAAGCCCCGGCGCAAGCTCAAGAGAGTACAAGGGAACCCACTCGGTCGACAGGAGGCTCAGTGCCTGGTTAAGGTTAGAATGTCGTTGTAGTTCTTGACCATCCCTACGTGACCTAATCTGGAAAGCCTTCCGGATTTGTGAAGTGACGGAACAGGAGGACACTTCCGGTCCCTGAAGAGTTAGGTTAGTACTAGTATTAGAGAGAGAGAGCGTGTTTCTGGACACGGTAAGCATCCGGATGGTGGATCTGGCCACTCGTCACCCAAACCCAGGAATCCCGGAAGGGGCACTAAACGGTTTCTGGATTCTTCCGGAACCCATCCGGCACTAGTGGCCGGACCGGACCTATAGTCCGGAGTTGTTTGACGGAGAGAAAGTGAATGCTTAGATTGGATTATTCTATAGATCTATAATCCTCAAGTCCTCGTGGAAACGATTCCAGAGTAGTTTACTCTAAGTGGGCCTTTGGTGTGAATTAAGAGCTAACTAGAGGAATACTGGTCCGACTAATCGCTACATTAGCCTAGATCCGTAAGCCTTGAGTCCTCGTGGGAACGATTCCGAAGCGGTTTACTCTAAGTTGGTCTTTAGCAGAAACTAAGGGCTAATTGGAGGGATACTGATCCGACTAATCACTACACCAAATAAGCTCAAAATAGGGGAGAATGGGAGATAAATTAGTTTTTTTTAAATTCTCATAGATTATGTTTTTATCTACTCGAAAAGCTTTGATTCATTCCATTTGGATATGTTATGCAAAAGTTATGGACAATCTTGTTTTTCAGGCAATTAAAGCATCTTTTTGAAAAAATTACTTGTAGGATTCATTTCTAAAAGCAATTTCTATATTTTTTTTTAAAAATTCTACATGGTTGATTTTGTTTGTTAGAAAAATCTCACAATTGGAATTAGTGAATTTTAATTCCATCTTACCTACTTCTATTTAACAATTTATTTAAGAATGAAAATTAAGTTTTTTCTTTGAATTTTTTTCCCTAGATTCTCAACTTAATTTCCCACCATAAAGATTTAAAGCTCACAACTTTCTAGTGAAAAAAATTAAAGTTAAGAAGGCTCAAAGTAAAAAATTCAGTCTTGCAATGTGCAAAAAAAATTTGTTTATTTCACTTCAAACGTAGATATCTCAAAAGGTATACAATCAAAATTTCTGAGATTTTTTCCACACATTATCATACTAGTTATGTGTAAGAACCTATAGTTAGATGTTCCAAAAAAAAATTCAAAACTTTTACTGTTCTCTATAGAAACAGCAGTTTTGAGTGTTTTTTGGTAGAAAATAGGCTTTGGTCCTCAAGGGGTTAATCCCTAAAGATCCAAACACTATTTTTTGGCATCATAGTGATTTGGGATAGCTCACTACGAATGGAATTTTTATGTCTTTTTTTTGAAAATTTCACACAACATGTGCTCAAGGAGTAGCTTCAAGGCCCAATAATTTTCATAACTTTAGACTATATGGTTAAAAATTCATTGCATTATATGTAATTTTTAACATTTGGCAAGCAACTTGGGCAGCATTAAAAAATTATTTAAAAATCACTTTTTTAAGAAATAAAAATTTGAAATTGGTTCTTTAGACTTATATATAAGTAGAAAACTTTGAATAATTTCATTTCAATTAATGATATGAAAGTTATGAGGAGTTTTAGTTTGTAGGTAAGTATGGTGTCTAGAGATTCTAAGATTGCAATGGGTATCTTTGCACAAAATCTTGAATAGGAAAATCATTGTTAATCATTTCAAAATTGGATTTTTGAAGTTGAAACTAGACTTAAAAAAAAATATGAACTATTAAAAATAGCAGCTTGATAAGGTTTTATTTAACTTCAAAGTATTATTGACACCAAAATTTGATGCCTTGGGCATTTAGGGGTTAAAGAGCTCAAGTACTAAAAGAGTCTTCTAATGCAAAGATATTCTTTGTTTTTTCATTACACCAACAATGTCCAAATAGTTTACATTTCAAAAGTGGACACATTTAGTAACCATTGCATTTGAACTTCAAAATTTCATAACGAATTCTACCAAGCTCTTAAAAATATAAATTGACTTAAATTAGATGCCAATTCCATTGGTTTTCTAAGAAAATTTTATTGAAAAACATTTCAAAAAGTTTAAACTCCCCAAATTAATTACTTTTCAACTTATAAAAAGGCCACTTCAATCCTTAAAAGGATTGGTCATTGTGAAGATCATCCTTTGGAGTACGATGCAAATCATTTGCGTAGTGCTATTCAAAGGTTAAGGACCTTCTATATTAATCCTAATATGCTGGGCTAGTCACCAAAGAAATTAGCCATTTTGATATTGTCTAAATCATTTGCTTAAAAAATCCCAAAAGTAGACATTGGAATTGAAATTATTCTACAATACAACAAGTGTTTTTCACCAAGATGGAAAAAAACACACCTAGAAGAGTTCAGAGGAAAGTGTGTACCACCTAGCCTTCCAATAATCTTATAGATTACTATATTTAGACATTGCCCTACGGTTCCTAACAAACATGAGAAAACAACATAATAGTATCAATTTTATGGTTCCCTTCCCTTCATTCTTTTACACAATTTCATTTTGGGTTACAAATCCATAAAAATGCATAGAAATACAATCCATTGCATCATACTCATTCACATGGAAATTACACATACAACCCAAAGGACTCTTTTTCATGCACCTTGATATTTTATAGATTGAAGGACAATCTTTCACATTAGAATTCCTTTAGTGACTAATTTACTTATATATATTTTGACAGCCATGCAAAATTCAAAAATAATACATTTAATCCTAAATAAAGGTGTTCATTAAATACCCAAAGATCACAAAACTTCAAATTCATTACTTGAATCTAAGGGCAACAGACTCCCTCATACTAAAATGGCCTTTGAATCTTCATCTTTATTTCAAATGGAGCAAGTCCTAACTTATTGAAAAGTTGACTTGACAATCTACCACCTTTCAAAAATTCAGCTTCTTCTGTACTATTGTCCTCTTGATCTTGTCCGTCAAAGTTGAACATCTTGCTTAAAGTTGACAATAAATCCCCTTGCACTAAAATGATTGCCGAATCTTCAACTTTGCTTCAAATTGAGCAAGATTTGGCTTTTTGAGAAGTTGACTTGACAATTTATCACCTCCCAAAATTCAACTTCTTTCATACCACTATCCTCTTGATCTCATTTGTCAAAATTGAACATCTTGCTTAAATTGATAACATACCTTCTTGTACTAAAACAACCACCAAATTTTTATGTTTGTTCTAATTTGGGCAAGATTAAGTTTGCTGAAAAGCCAAATCAAATGCACACCAAACTACCAAATTTTGTTTTCAAATTCATTGTATTCTTCTTGATCTTGCCCTCTAAAGTTACTACTCTAATCTAGGATTCGTTTCCTAACTTTAACTTCAACCCAACTTTCTTCAAACTCATGGCAACAATTGAGCTAAATCTACTCAATAAATTTTTTAGGTTGATACTCCTTACTAATTTCTCACCTCAATCTCTTCTTCATTCTCCTCCCCTAGTGTCTTCAAACTTCTTAAATCTAAGTACAGAAGAGAGAGAAGGAAAAAAGAAGCATTAGAGGTAAAAGAGTGAAAAAGAGAGGGTTTACAAGCCCTACTCTCTTCCATCTACCATATACCTTCATCTTCCTTGCTTTTTCTCTTTATCTTCATTTCTTTTAGTCTTGGTGTTTTGTTTTGTAATTGCCTTTTCCATTCTCAGTTCACACCTCGTGCTAATTTCTAGTCATAGTATTTTATTTTCTAATTCTATCAAATTTTAATTTATGTCTTTTTGATTTTGAAGTCCTAATTTTTTCCCTAGGATTTCCTCTTCATTTTTGCATAATTGCATCTTTAAATTTTCACACTATTGTTCTAACATTTCCATTCTTACCTATTGAAAAATCCACTAATTTATTATTATAGCTTAACTTCATTCAACTAATAATTCTAACTATAAATTGTCTACATTTCCTTAATTTCAATTTGTGAGCTAATACGGTGGCTCACAAATACCTTCCTTTTCACATTAAATTTCAAGGCATTAGAAGAGATTTGAGGGCAATAGAAGATTGCAGGTTTCTATGAGTTCCCAAACTGCAAGAAACTCTAAGAATTCTATCCAATCAAAAGTCTAACATGGTTGAGACCGTGCTACATTAGGTAATATCAATCAATCAACCAATCAATTTTAAATATTTTTTTGAAAAAAATATTTTTAAATATTTTTAAATATATATATATATATATATATTTATTATATTAATATTTTGAGGTGTTCTTAGATTAGGGAATAGGCCTAAAATGGCCCTTCTGAGACCTCAAATCTCTTCTAATGATGAACATTTGCACTTTTGTCTTGCATAAAAAAAGATTCTTCAATGTCGTCCATTGGACACTTATTGTTTGCAACAACAATACATGGTTAGTACTGTAACAATGGTATGGGGTACAATGTGAATCATTTGAAAACCCAAGAGCATTCACTGGAGGTCAAACTATTGTGCAAGACCTCCCCTTTTCACACAAAATTTTGAGAATGAGCATGTGCATTTTTGTCTTACATAGAAGGATTCTCTATCATTCATCAAACAAAAAAACATCCATGGCATCGTTCAAAGGTTAACCCTAAAATGTCAACAAGGAAGTTTTTTGTCCAATGGATGATTAAAAATCCTTCTAATAAATAGAACAAAATTGTAACCATTCATCTTTGGAATTTTGTTGTAAAAAGGAAAGGGCTTCTACAATAGTTTGACTTTCAGTGAATATTTTGCAATTTTTAAAGCGAATGATTTGCATGGTAACCAAACAAATAATTTCCACAGTCATAAGTCTGTTCTTTAACTCCAGAATGTCTAAGGCACCAAATTGGGGTGTCAACAATACTTTGAAGTTAAATAAAACCTTACCAAGTTGCTATTTTTAGTAGTTCATATTTTTGAATTTTTTTTTTAAAGACTAGTTTTAGCATCAAAAATCTAATTTTGAAAATGGTTAATTATGATTTTTTTACTCAAGATTTTGTGCAAGGGTACCCATTGCAATCTTGACTTTCTATAGTATTGAGGGCTCTTGAAAATGATCCTCAAACATACTAGATCTTGGATAACAAATCTCATTAGAAATTCATTTAAAAGAATTGTAGAGTAGATTTTGAGAAGCTATAAATTAATTGGGGTTATGTATGTTATGTCCTTTATCCTCATATTTTTTTGGTGACCAAATTTTTGGCTTTGACATGCAAAAAGAGGATTGAGAGACTTCAAATCACTTTTGTAGTGTTAATACCTGCGTGATCAAATATTATAATCTTTCAATCTATAAATAATAATTGTAATCATAAAAATTCAAACTAGACATATTAGAGAATACAAAAATTCAAACTAGACAATGATTTTTATGATTACAATTATTATGATTACAATTTTGAATTTTTATGATTACAATTTTATAATCATAAAAATTCAAACTAGACAATGATTTTTATCAATACAACTTAGCAAAATGTTGAATTTTTGTTCAATTCAGAGCAAAATCATAGAAGCTAAAAAAACCTCAAGCATTTAGAGGTTAAGGGTTAAGGACCTTCTACCATAACTTAATATACCATAATACTATAACTTCACTAGTTGCATCAAGAAGGACAAAGGCTTTCATTATAAAAATGACCTCTCCATCCTTTAATCTCACAAAATGTTAATGTAAAATTTCATTTATGTTGTCATCAAAAATTTACTTGACGGTGGAGGGCCTTCGAACATGGTGAAAATCTTTTTATTTTACAACAACTTGGTGATTAATCCTTAACCCCTAAAAATTTACTTGATGGTGGAGGGTCTTCAGACATGTAGAAAATCTTATTATTTTACAACAACTTGGTCATTTAATTTTTGTTGAATTCAACAATTTCTTTTTTTCATTTTATTTTTTTCCTAGCACTCTAAAAAACAATTATTTTTTGTTGATCTTGCCCTATGAGTACGATAATAGTACAACTTCACTGATTGCATCAATTTTGGTAGTGTGATGTAAAATTGACCATCTCCTTTAAATGAACCTTAGTCTTAGGGGAAAAATGGAGATGAGGTGATCCTTGAATGGACCACTTTAGCAATTGAATACATCTAGGAAAAATTATTTTTCTATTGCAAGAGCCAATTGTAGTTTTTGAATTTGCACATTTCTTTACAAGTTGCAAGTGGACTGTTTTGGGGAGACCTACAAATGAATCACAAATAGGTGCCCATGTCCTTAATCTTAAAAAAACGTACAAGTAATTCAAAAATGCTTGGAAAAATACAGAACCACTTGTGTTAGGTTCCATATCTATTTTTCTTTCTCTGAAAAATGATATAAAAATACCTTTGTCCACGGAAACCTATGGAAAAGGTGGTTTTAGAGCATGCTGCCTTACGTCCAGTACTACGGATGGAAGCCATCCCCAGTCAGTCAGTTATCAGACAGTCAGCTGACTGGTAGACGGGTACTTGTCAAGCTCCGCCTGCTTGCAAAATTAATATTGCAGTTGTTGCACCTCCGTCCTACTAATGAACTTTTTCTTTTTCTTTTTGTTATCGTGCGACTGAATGAGGTTGTTCGTTTTATCTTGTTTTGTTTGTTTCTTTCAGTGTCAAAACAAAAGTAAAAGTAATTTTCTAATTTTTTAGTTCAATTCAACAACTTTCACGCCGTTTGTTGGAACGTCACAAAACCAAGTTGGTGCCCCCCTCCTTGCCGAGGGCTTTTCGACAGTACCAAGAACGCAAGCAAGGGATGCATGGGTTGGGAAATCTCAACATGACAAACAAACAAAACAAAACAAATAGCCTAACTTAAGGTATAGACTAGTGTGCCCTGTGCCGTTGCCACAATCAAAACAAAAATAAAACTAATTTTCTAATTTTTTAAGAATAAAAAACAACTCAAAAATGCATAACTTTCTCATTATAAGTTGGAATGCCATGAAGCCAAGCCCGTGCACCCCTCCTTGCCGAGAGTTTTCTGACAGTACCAAGATTGTGACCAAAATATAAGTAAAAGTAATTTTCTAATTTTTTAGAACCAAAAATAACTCAAAACTCAATAACTTTCACACCATATGTCTGAATGCCACGAAACCAAGCGGGTGCACCCCTCCTCACCAAGGGCTTTCCGACAATACCAAACATGCAACCGGGGGACGCACGGTTTAGGAGATCTCAACATGACAAACAAACAAAACAAAACAAACAATCTGATTTTAAGGTATAGACTAGTGTGCCTTGTGCCGTTGCTACAGTCAAAACAAAAGTAAAACTAATTTTCTAATTATTTAGTTTATAAAAATACTTCAAAAATGCATAACATTCTCACCGTGAGTCGGAAGGCCACAAAATCAAGCTGGTGCACCCATCCTCGCCGAGGGCTTTTTGACGGTACCATGATTGTGACCAAAATATAAGAAAAAGTAAATTTTTAATTTTTTAGAACCAAAAATAACTAAAAAATGCATAACTTTCACACTATACATCCAAATACCACGAAGCCAAACCAGTGTACCGAGGGCTTTCTGATGGTACCAAGCACACGACTGGAGATGCACGGTTCGGGAGATCTCAACGTGACAAACAAACAAACAAATCAAACATCTTGTCTTAATAGAAGAGATCTTTAGAATTATATGTCCCCTAGTGGTGTTCTAGGTACCACTAAAAAGCTCTCTACAAGAAAGGGTGCATAGATTTTGTTGTGTGGTCTTCTAAGCACCACAAAAAAGATATTTCATTTTAAAGTCTTTTTGAATTAAAAAATTAGGAAATTATTTTTACTTTCATTTATTCCTATGTTATGGGGACATGGTAAGGTAGAACTACCCATTACCACCATTTACCCAATTCCCCCACCTACAGGTTCCTCCCATTTCTGTCATTGGCCCATCTTATTACCACAATCTTACTCATCCATGATCATGATGACAATGCATTGGGGAGCGGACCCATCAGCTCATGCTTCAACAATGGTCTGGTCATGCTTTACCAAGGGTCTACTCCCAGTTTTACATTTCAGCTTTGAAAAATCACAAAAAATTCCATTCTTGTCAGAATGTCATTATTTTTTTTGCAATTGACTTCTCTCAAACAATTCAATCTCTGAAAAATATGAGAGCTCATAAATAGCTTCTCCAAAGTACCTAGATAGCAAATCTGTATGGTAATGGGTAGTTCTACCTTAGTCGAAATGAAATTGAATTGCAAAAAAGCGTAGAAATACAAAGCCACCCAACCAATGGTGGCAGGGGCGATCCGGAAACCCACCTGTTGCCTACCCAACCTACACCTGTGTTCCTTTTAGACCAATGGATTCTCATGCCGTCTCTGGTTCGGTGGTTCCCGTCAGAGCTCCTCCAACTGAATGCAGACCGGAATTTGGCCCTCCAAATGAACTTCTGACTTTTGACTGTTTTATAATTGGAACTTGAATTTTTTTTCATTGGAAACACATTCAAATGCACTTTATATAGGTAGAAAAAACTTCAAATTCAGGCATTGGAAAATGAAAATAAATCACTTCAAAGTGAGCTAAAAGACAAAGTTTATTGAGGAGTTCACTTGGCAATTTTACTCCAAATTGTACCGATTTGGATTGCAAAGTGCATTCTTAATTGTGATTTGCTAATACCACCATAATTTTTGTCTTTTAGTTAGCTTACAAAGTGGTTTATTTTCTTTCTCCAATGTCTAAGTTTGAAGCTTTTTCTACCTATACAAAATATTTTTGAATGTGTTCAATGATAGAAATTTGAACCTCTAATTCCAAAATAGTGAAAAGTTGGATTTGCATTTGGTTGCCAAATTCTATTTTACTTTGACAACCACTAAGAGGAATTGATTGTTGAACTCTTCTAGAGTGGAGTTTTTGTAATTACGGGACTTGATAATCTTGGCTATTATACTCTTCCATAATTGCACATTTCCATGTGAATGAGGGAAGTTTATGCTAAACTTATCAATATCTAGTGTAGAGCATCCACACCCTTGTAATTGTAGATTCCCATAATAATGAGGGAATTTGTGCCAAACCTATCAATATTTAGTTTAGAATGTGCACACCTTTGCATGCCAAAGTTGGTTGCATTGGCTTCTAGTGCGCTTGGGCTATGAATGTTTCTCCATCTTTACACACTAAAGATAAAAATCATGAGCAATCCTTCCACAAATTAAGCTTGACATGCAATCATATTGTGTTGTTCATCAACTTTGTTGTACCCTCCAATTTTAGAACAATTCATTGGACAAGCAATAATAGTGACATGAATGATAACCTCGCATGACATTGTTAGTAAGCCTAAACCATTTCCCCTTGAAGATTGGAATAATCCCTCCTGATATTAGTGGGAGTGAATTCAATTTAAAATGTAGAGAGTCATTGGTTAATTGAAAAGTTGCAACACCAGTATCATTGGTTGATTGGAAAGTTGCAATGCTAGTATTATTGGTTGATTGGGAAGTTGTAATACTATTGTCATTGGCTCACTAGGAAGTTGCAATGCTGAAAGTTCTAGGGGGAACAAAATGGCCTTCCATTAATTAAGGTAGAACTACCCATTACTACACAAATTTGCTATCTAGGTACTTTGAAGAAGCTATTTGTAAGCTCTCATATTTTTCACAAATTGAAAAATTTGAAAGAAGTTAGTTGCAAAAAGAATGAAGACATTCTAACAAGAAGTGATTTTTCTATGATTTTTCAAAGCCAAAATGTTAAACTATGAATAGACCCTTGTTGAAGTATGGGCAGGCTCTTGTTAAAGTGTGGAATGATGTGTCCGCTCCCCAAGTGCATTGCCATCATGATAAAGGATTGCAAAGATTATGGTAATAGATGGGTTATTCATGCAATTGGGAAGATTTTGTAGCTATTGGAATTGAATGGATAGTGGTATTAGGTAATTCTACCTCAATAAGCAAGATGCTAAATCCATCCTATGAAGTGGGACCAATACAGTGATAAAAGTAAAGTCTTGCCCCCTATTTTGTGTCATATTTAGGATATATTCTAGACCTCTCTTGGCTAATTTGGGGTCTCTAATTGCAATATGAATTTAAAATTTGTAAATTTTTTCATGTGTGAAAAATAAAAATTCCTACATTTTTTGCCAGAATAAAATTCCTGCATTTTCACCTTGCTCATCCCACTTCAGTTGTGGGACGGTTTTGTAGGACAGGTTTGTCATCTTGTCCTTAACCCTTGAGCGCCCTAGCAACCCAAATTTGGCCTCTTCAATTTGAAAAATGTTTGTGTTTGACTATTATAATCTTTTAAGTGATATGGTCAAAACACATGTTATTTTCCCCACACCTCCTGGTCTCTCTTGATTACCATGGCCTCTTCAATTTGAAAAATGTTTGTGTTTGACTATTATAATCTTTTGAGTGGTACAGTCAAAGGACATGTTATTCTCCTCAAATGACATGTTATTCTTCTCACACCTCCGATTCTCTCTTGATTACCAATTGGTACGGTAACGGTTGAATTATATGTATTTCTTATTAGGAGAAAGTTTGAATGAAATGGATTTGCAAAGGTTTTGGATTTCACTGAATTTACAAAGGTTTGGATTTCACTGAATTTTCTCTTTGCTAACGGGTGCTCAGGGGTAAATAATGCTTTATAATTGTATGAATCAGTAGCCTACATGTTGAGTGTCTTTGATATTTCGCACGATGAAGGGGACTTGGCAAGTGGACATAGCAAAGAGCTTGAAGTGAGTTCGTCATGAGATATTTGGCTCGTCAGATCCACTTATCAGTAACGGGGTCGATGCTCTCTCTACCTTATTCTTGAGCCTTGGGTTTTGGTTGCTTGTTCCTCTTTAGTTGGACAGGGGGTTTTGCTGCAGGAACGAGGATTGAAGAGCAATTTCAGACGGGGGTCGATGCTCTCTCTACCAATGTATGGGAAGAACTGGCAGCTAGTATAAGATGAGCCGATCAAAATTGTAACTTGACCGATTGACATCAAAATCATGAGGCAGTAAAACTGATTTAAATAAAAAGAAAGTAGAAATTAACCAAGCAATAAAAAACTAGGTAGGAAATTAGCTTCACTTCTTCACAAGAGGACAGAAATTCACTGCTTGAAAGTAAGGAAAACCGAATATTAGAAGATCTCTCGAGGGTATGTCCGGATTTCAGTTGAAGCACCCCAAAATAAACAGATATCAATAGTAGGATCAATTACAACATTGAAATTAGGGTTAGCCACCAACGGCTATACTCTCTACCTCTGTGAATCAATTCCCATCTACTCTTTGCTCTTGATCCCGCTCGCTGTACTCGCTTATTGCTCCCGCTTTCGTTTGGCTGTTGCTCCCCCACTTCGCTCCTTCCGCTCCTTCTACTCTTGGTGTGCTCCTCCGCTCTTCCTACTCTTCTCGCAGCTCCTCCGCGAGACGCAATCCTACTTTTGGTGCAGCCCCCCTCTTCCCCCTTTTGCCGCTATTGCTCCTCCCCTCCCCGCTATTGCTGGCTCTCAACTACTGCCGGCTCTCCATCTCCCCGCCTCCCTCCGCTGCCACCTCCCCTGTTGGCTCCTCGCCTCCTTCATTGCTGCTAGCTCTTCCTCTGTTGCTGCCGACTCCTCTGTTGTTGTTGTTGGCTCTTTGTCTCCCCCACCGCTCGTGTTGTTGTCTGCAAGTCCTGTTGCTCCTCGTTGCTCTCCATTGCTCCCCGGTCCTCCCGCCGCTCCCGCGCCTCCCGCTCCTGCACTCCCGCCCTAGCGGCTACCGTTCCTGTAGCTGAGCGCCTCCGTTCCTGTGGCTGAGTGGCGCCAGTTTCTGTGACTGAGCGGCTTCTGTTCCTGCGATTGAACAGCTCTTGTTGCTGCGACTGAGCGGCTCCTGCTCTTGCAGTTCCTTCTCTTGCTCTTGTTTACCTCTCCCATTCCTACTCTTGCTCCTGTTTAAATAATTTGTAATTTGATCATGGCTAAGCGTCAAAGGATCATCAAAAATATGTTGCTATCCAATCAAAAGGAGAATGATTTGGTCTTAGTTGAAGCATCACAATCTACTACTTCATCTAACAATAATAAAACTTTAAATTCTATTGAGTTAGCATTAAAATTATGGAAAGATGTATGGTATGCACAATTTGATTGGATTGAATTTGACACCTCACTTGGTAAGGTTTTCTGTAAGACATGTAAAGAAAAAGGTGGAAAATCTGTTTCTGCAAGACAAGGCTCAATAAACATAAAAGTCTCAGCTTTTCAAGATCATGCAAGGTCTGATGAACATAGGAGGTTAACTTGGGCCACCCAATCTGGTCAAAAAATCATGGAGAAGGTCATCCTAGAAGCTAATAAAACATGTGATGATGCTGTCCTTGCTCTTTTCAAAGCAGCTTACTTCATTGGTAAGGAGACATTGTCTTTTTGTAAGTTCCCTAGTTTGTGTAAATTACTTATGTCTTTAAATGCATGCATCACTAAAGAGTTGTATCATGATGAAAAATCATGCTCTGACCTAATTTTTTTAATATCAAGTATGATTAAAAAAAAATAATTGATAGAATTAAAGACTTTAAATACTTTGGCATTATGATAGATGAATCAACAGATATATTTGTCACAAGTCATATGGTTGTTTTTGCAACTTTTATAGAAGGGGGAATGCCTATATGTGTGTTTTTAGGCTTGATAGAATGTATATGTGGAAAAAAAGATGCTACTTTCATATATGATACTCTAATATCTACTTTGAAGGATTGGGGATTGGATTTCAGCAAATTTTTAAGCTTTGGATCAGATGGAGCATCTGTAATGGTGGGATCCAAATCTGGAGTTGCAGCACAGCTGAAAAACAAGGTAAATCCTCATTTGATTGTTGTGCACTGTGTTGTTTATAGAACAAATTTGGCCTCTTTAGAGGCAGCTAAAGAAAAAGGTTGTTCTTTGTTGTCTAATGAAATAGATAACCTTATTAATTCAGTGGCTGTACATTTTAAGAAAGCTGCAAAAAGAAAGTCCACTTTGCAAACTTTACAAAAAGAATTGTTTGACTCTCAAAAGACTCTTAAAAGATTTCATAAAATCCGGTGGTTGTCTAGGTGGCAAGCAATTTCAACTCTTTGTGATAGTTTGGAAAGTGTTTTGGTATATTTTCGTGACACACCACCATCAAAAGATGATGGTACTAGCCCAATCTTGTTCAATAAGCTGTAGTCTTTCAAAATTATTTATATTTTACACTTTTTGGCTGATATTTTGCATGGTTTGTTTCTTCTTAGTAAAATTTTTCAACACAAATTTGTTGATGTCTCTTGTATTGGGTCTTTAATTAAAACTGAAATTGTACAAATTCAAATGTTGTTTGTGGATGATTCTACTGATTTGAATGCTGCCACCTTTAATGAGAGTATTGATTATCATGTTCTTCCAAATTTTGGTCCATCTGGAGGTTATATGAGAAGATTGCAATCTGAAATTCATGGTTCTATGTATCATGGTGTAGAAATGATTAGGGATAGAACAGGGGCAGATTTAGAATCTGCCCTTGCCTTTCAAAAAATTATGCTCAAAATGTTTGTCTTGCTTTAGAGAGTCGTTTTGCAGATAATGGAATTATTGGTGCTTTTAAAATTTTGAATCCTTCTAATATGCCTACTAGACAAGTAGGTTTAGCTAGTTGGGGCATTTTAGAGTTGGATGTATTGTGTGGTCATTATGGGCAGGATTTAGAGCTTCATAGGAAGAAATTTGAAGCTTTAATTAACCCCTTAGTGGCAAAGAGGGAATTTTTTGCTTTTAAACTTCAAGCAACCACTAAATGGTTGAACAAGGGTTTTGGTGACTTATGGAGTCATATTTTTTGGAGCCCTTCACTTCAATTTAAGTATCCTAACCAAGTATTCTTGTTGAAATTGCTAGAATTCAATGTGTTAGTACTGCAACATGTGAAAGGGATTATTCTATTCAAAATTCTATCAAGTCTAAGGTAAGGAATCATTTGTAAACTAAACATCTTGAAAGTGTCATGCGTGTTGCTTTAGAAGGTCCAGATACTGATAGTGCTAATGCAATTTTACTTGAGGCCATTGTTTTGTGGAAAAATTCTCGAAAATTTAGGCACTTGTATTCAAGACCAGAATTATATCTTGCTGGTGTAAGTGAAGGTGAGACACCACAAGGGAACTTTGATATTGATGACTTTCAATTTTGATTATTATGATGCATATAGTAGATAGAAGTCCTTCAAAAATATAAAGCCCCATTTTTCTTCAGAATGTGAGCTTTGTATTTTAGTAAGGCTAAGTCTTTGGTCCTCAACCGGTTGAGGAGTTTCCAGGTTCAACTCCTGCCAAAGACATTTCTATTTTAATAAGGTTTATGCATGTATATGTATAAATTTTTGTACAAAAGAAATTTTTGGTATTGGCCGGTTTAAGTTAGTTATGAAAGGAAATTTGGTCGATTCATTGGTTGTACAAGAAGAAAAATAGCTTATTCATGTATAAGATGAAAGGAATATTAGCTGATTCAAATTTACTACTAAAAGAAAATGACTGCTATCATTAGATGGAAGAAGACAAGAACTGAATAAAATCAAGACTTGGCCGGACCTACTCTTCACTAGCCAGCTTTTGACCTAAATTTTCAAAATATTTCCCGTACGCTGCTCTCTACCTTATTCTTGAGCCTTGGATTTTGGTTGCTTGTTCCTCTTTAGTTGGACAAGGTTCGAGCTGCAGGAACGAGGATCGAGGAGCAATTTCAGTCTGAAAGGACGAGAGTGATGATGGATCTAATGAGTACGTATCTAACTCTACACAATTTTTTTTTCATTTACGGATGGGTGCTTTTGTCTCGACACGGAGCAAATAGTGACATGCCATGTGGCTTTTTTTAAACTTAATTTGACAAATTTTTTTTCCGCTGTTGGCGTCAGAGTATATTTCTGCATTTGAATTTGATGTCTTTGGCTACTTTTCAATATTGCATGTCGCAAGAAGTGGCAACTAGAAATTCTTTTGTGATGGAATTTGGGCTACTGAGTGTGCTCTAGCAAATTTGTTTAGGCTTCTGAGCATGCACTAGCAAATCGGTTTAGGCTGCAATTTCTATGTTCCCCTAGAATTTTGTTGACATTTTAACAATACAACTAGCGGTTGGTGCTTGCTATGCTACGCATTCATCATTAGAATTTTATAAGAATTTTTATGCATTAGATAGAATGCAGAACAAAAATTTCAATAAATCTTTAAATAAAAATGACTAAAATCTTTGTATAACTTTTTTATAAGTAAGCATATATTGAAATGTACAATAGAAATTTATTGAATGATGAATAAAACATATGCAATGGTAAATACTATAAAAGATACACATACATTAGAAAGCATTAGAAATTTGACTCCATTGTTACAAAAAATGACAACCCAAATTGAAGAATTGAAAAGAAAAACTTATAAATCTCAAAAACTTTGTGAACAACTTAATTGTTGTGGAATCCAAAATCGCTTCAATTGAATCCATTTCTCAAAATCATTTGGTAGTAGTAGTAGAAAATTGAAATCATGAAAGCTCAAAACTCACGAAAGCACAAAATCATAGAAGTGCAAAGAAGTGTAAAGGCAAGAGAAGTAATGGATTCGCTACCTCTATAATATTATCCTATGAATCATCTTTAATATCACCTTAATTGCAACAACTATATTATTTCTATAATATCACCCTTTGTAAAAAGTGATGTTACAAAAGTGATTGCAAACTGCTACTTTATTTCTGTAATATCACATTGTGTGAAAATAGGATTTCTATGTATGCATGATTGAAAATATTTTTACAAAATATTTAAAATAATTATTTTAAAGACTTATTGAAATCATTATCATGCATTCTATTCAAATATATCAAAATTTTACTAATATGTGATACAATGAATGCGTAGCATAGTAAGCACGAGCACCTAGTATTAATGGTAGCATTTGTGATATTACAGAGGGACTTATGATTTTAGTAGTATGATGCAAACTTTCAACACAAATATGACAAATTCATTTAAATGGAAGAGTGCACAAATTTTGTGGTAAACAAGATTTACAATAAAACTACAACTTCAAGAATTTGCACTTAGTTGTCCTAGTTCTTCAACAAACAAAACAAGACCTACAAAACAAACACAAGTACTCCGATGCTTGATTTAGTACAATGCTAGAAAATTGGAAGACAACTTAACATGCAAGAAACTAACATTTAAGAAACTATACAATGCATACCCACAATCCTACATACATTAATACAATGCGAGTAATCAATTGCAAGTGATAAACGCCCACAATACTGTCAGCCAAAAAGTAGTACAAACTATTTTCGCACTCATCTTTCTTCAAGTTCATGAGTCCTATCATGTCACTACAACCAACAGAAATGAATACTCCGATGCCAAAGTCAAAAGGGGAATGGAACAATTATATCCACTTCAATCAGAATTGTGACAAGGGGCATGAAAACATCAGTGCATTGCATATGAAAAAGCTCACACCCACTAGGTTACTCCAAAACCACAAAGATTATGTACCACGAGCCATCATTCTTTTGAAAGCTTTCTATAAAATTATGAGCTTGAAAGATGAACAAGGCAATTTACTTGAGTTCGGTAGGGACGATATTGTTTCTGAAAAGCGGCTAGTGCTTGAATTAGATTAGTTGAGAGCTTCGTGGATAAGTAACTTATTTGATAAGACAGGATGACGTTCATAGCGTCATACAAGCGCTTTTGAGAGCTTGGATCCTCAACTAACTCTTTGTTAAGTTTTGCCAAGCTCAATGTTGCCTACATACAATGCCCACGTACATATTTATCAATATGTGGGCTTGTTAAGTAGTCATTTGCATAATTATACGAGGATTAAAAGGGAGAACACCACTAGTTTGCTCTCTAAGAGATATTTACTTCAATAAGCAGAAACTAAAGCTGTTACATCTATATTACAAGTATAGAGCTATTTGACATCATCGGAACGAAAGTACTGGTACACTACAAACCTTGAGGCCCTTAGACATGCAATCAGAGACTGCCCATCTGTTGTCCATTGACGAGAGAGTCCAAGCACCTTTGGCGGAGACTAAACGCACCACTTAATTGAAGTTGTCACTTTGAAGCTACCGCACACTAGACGAATTTAGAGACTCACCGTCTTGCACTTAACATCTGCAGCCAGCTACAAATACTATCTAAGCACGATAAATTGATAGCAACATTTAAATGGCAACTGTGTTCCATAAAATGAGTACACCGTAGCCTGGACATTCCTAGCACTAATAAGAAAAATTGAGTTGCAACAAAATCTCAGGAATAATGCTACGATTGAAATTCTATCATTTGCTTGTTGAATCTAAGGAACTATCAAGTATGAGCTTTGTTGCAGTACAAGGTAAGTAAATTCCACGTTATACTCCCAAAAACCACTCTAGAGTATAACTAAGTGACTCTAAAGATTGAACCCGCAAGATCCTATGAAGTATCTGGCTTCATTAAGCGATTTAAGCTAAGTCAGTATACAAACTTACTTTCCGGTCTTATATCTAAAACCGGAAACACTACAACACTTGGAAAGTAGAGAAACGACTTACTCCCACTGTTTCGTTCCTACTAACTATCCGATTCGTATAACGCCACCACCCCAGAATCCTACAAAGTCCGATCCCGGGTACCTCTGTAGACCAATCCATTTCGGTCTATCTACATGTATTCTTAATTCTATCCGATTTAATTTAGCCTCTGTTTCACCATCAGATGGATCGCCGCTTGATTTTCAAAGTGGTAGGCCCACCACTCCTTCCGTAATTTATAGTGGCTGAAGACCCACTATCCTATCTTCTAATCTTCTACTTACTACGGATCTGGTTTGGTCCTTCACAACAACCTAGATATTAATTCGGATTGCAGGTCACACAAAGACCTCTCGTACAATCCTCTTATACTATAACGACCTTGGGTATCCGTTCCTATCCATGCGAAGTTAGGTGGTCACAAGTACACTCGTCTGTTCCAACATCTACTAGAACTATTCCGTTTATCAACTAGGGCAATGAGACCTCACAGGAGATCGGACACTCAACCGGATTTCCCACCCGGGAGTTCTAGTGCGACTAAGGAGTTCCTCCCTATCCACCTAGTCTAACAACGGTTTTCTCACCTAGAATCTCAAAACTCTAGACGTGTTGAGGAACTGAAGTGCATTTCCAACTCTTTACTACCTACTCACATACATTTAAAATAAGAACAAAAACACTAGGGGAGGAAAATCATTTGCGATTCTACTTCTGCCCTCTTTACTTCCTATTATACAACACTAGTATACGGAAGAGGTACACAACAAGGAAGTGAATTAAAAAAACACAACGAAATTTGCAAAAGAAGAATTTTTCTCCCTTCTCTTCCTAGGGACTGGTTTATATACAAAACCCTAAAGTACAAAAAGGCAAAAAGTCCCATGGAATCCTGCCGCATTTTTAGGCTGGACTTCCGATCCTACCTACTATTCTACCGGATCGGAACAGGATCCGGTTCCGTCCTAAATCTCCCTAGTATGTACAAACTTAGCTAATTTACAACCCTAAATCTGAGGTAGAACTCCTCGGATCGCCTTCCATCTATTCAAAGACTTCACTCAAGTTCAGATTCCGTTCTCCATCTATAGGTCTAGGGACTGGGTTGGCTTGATCGGAATCTGGTATAGACTCCAAATCAATTGCACACTCTGGCGTATTAGCTTGTATGGGCACTCGTTTGGACTTTTTGGACTTGGAGGTCCTATCCTTTCTCTCCTTTGTAACTAGCTCATCCGGAAACGATTCCGATAAGGAGAGGTCCGAGAGGTGGAACTCCTTGGAACATGTAACCCTCGTCAACTTCCAGCTACTTTCTTCAATCCGGTCCATTGATATCCATGCCTCCATCATCACTGTCTCGACTCGCTCAGCATAATCTGTAAGAATCCTCACTATTCTAGAACCGAATAGTTTCTTCTCCTTTTGCACCTCCTCATCAAATAGCTTAGCCTTGGCGGCGGCCATCCCGGATACTTCTAGGGTGTCCTTCACCTACTCAACTACCTTCCGAGTCTCTTCCGCCATTTCCCAAGTGGCGGTCACATCCTCCTTCAAGGCGAAGATTTCCGCCTTCAAGGTATCCACCTCCTTCTATAGCTGGACTATCTCTTCTTCTTGCTTCCGGAACTCGACCGAATCGGTGATATAGTCAGCTACCTTTTCTGGCAGCGTGCTGTCGGGTGTCGCGCCCACTAGCTTCCCAATTGCGTCCAAGATTTGGTTCTTGATCTTCCAATCTGCTCGAAAGCCGCAGATGATAGTTATTAAATTATTGAATGGATCCAAGGGATCCAAGTCTTCCTCAGCAACAGCCTTCCCCTTTTCTTCCGGAGGCGACTTGTCGTGACTTGATGGCGTCCCTCGTCCGTGGAGAGGCGTAGTCTTGTGTCGCTCAATAGGCGGCAACAAACCCTCTTCCTCCTCTTCTTCCATTTCCGGATCTGATCCAGAAACGAATTCCACCTCTTCGTCTTCCTTTGATTCTCCATATTTCAGAAGAGATCCCTAGGTCTTCCTCTCCTTTTCTTCCGTATTTGTTAAGAGTTGGTAGTTATGGTACAGGTGGAAGAGGTAGGGGCATATTGAAGTAGCCCTCCTGTCCTCCCAATGAGCTGGACAACCAAATCAAAGATAATTCGGGCCAAAACCACGCTCCGGGTTTCGCATAAAGAATCGAAAATTGTGTTACCAAGGGTGATTGTCACCCTTGTCGGCTTTTCCGGGTGGAGGACAGGAATCAGGAACTTAAGAAGACGACGATGCCGGTCGTCTATGCAATCTTCGATTGCATATCCGTCCTTTAGATTGGGGACACCATGGAATTTGCCTTGGATGAATTCATCCTTCCGATTGGCCATTCCTATACCCCCTATCCGGATGTCATACTCCGTCCTCCAAACTTCTTCAGTCCAAAGGGACGGATTCCCTCGCAAGTTCTTGTCGAATTCATTGGACAACTTGCCCAAAAGTTCTTTCACCATCCGTTTGTCTCAGAACCCCCAAGGTTTCTCAACAAACCCTTGGCAACCCATAGAAGTTAAATCTTTTATGAGTTGGGCCTTTTCCTGTTCATCGGAGGGAATAATTGGAACTACCTTCCGGAGCTTCACCTCAACCAGAATAGACCAACCGATCCCGCTCTCTTCCTACGCAACAACGGCATGGACGTAGGTTATCTCTCATGGATTCCTTATCGATTCTACCTTACCCTCTCCTAGACGTATGTCCCGTTCTTTAATACTATCAAATTCTACAAGTACGCTCTCATACGTCACCATACAACTACTACACGAAGGCGCAGGGTGTTGAAAACAACACAAGAAGCGCCTAAATTGCAAGAAAATGAAAAGAGGTAAGACTAGCAAGGTCAGTTCTTAAATAGTCTCAGGACCCCGTACTGGCCATTATGATCTTTTCCGGTTTTGACGGCTTGACATTCGATCTAACCCTAATCCGGTTCGTAGGTTAATTTCGGATGGGTGTTCAGTTTCGACCAATTTGAACTTTGGACTGGATTGGATCCGATCTATCTACTATTTTATTTTTCATATATAGTTCTTGTTTTCCTACAGCTTTTAATCAGATCCGGTTCCTTTCTACCAGTTTCCGCTCCAAATTCTAGATAAGCTAAGCAAAACCCAAAACTCACGTTGCGACAAGCTTCAACTAGCTACCTTGCACTAAGTCTGCCATCTACACAGTACAAAGCTTGTTACACGGTTAGTGCATAATGCTAGCGCTCACTTGCTAGCACCCACTGTTTAAAACAATCCTCGAAAGGAAAATTTTGTAGATTGTATACAGACTAGCAATGCATGCCCACAACGACGCCCAAGTGCTGATCTAGCCGATTACATAGCGCTAGATGACTACTCTTCCACTCGTTACGACCACGGGTCGGCGGGTCCATGAAGGCTTCGTCATCGGAGTCAATCATTCATCTGTGCTCAAGTCTAGGTCATCTTCATTGCCCAAGCTATTGTCTTCATTGTTAGAGACATGGATGGCGTTGGGGCACAATAAAAGAATTTCGGTATCCGGGAACTCAGAAGAGTCGTTGCCCGCTTTAAAGCTCTTCAACTCCGTCGCGTTGCTTTTCAGGAGACCTCAATTTTTGGAATTCTTTGAGGACGTGAAATAACTGCACATTGTTTGGGCACTTCTTGCTGTCACAGCACAAAGTAAGCAATTTCCCTATTATACTCACAAAAATCACTCTAGAGCATAACAAAATGACCTTACAAATCGAACCCACGAGATCCTATGAAGTAGCTAACCCTAACAAGGAGCTAAACCCAATTAACCCTTAAATTCTAACTTCCGGTTCTACCTCTGAAACCGGAACATCCAAAAACCCACCAAAAGACTACGATTAGCTTTTATACTATTTCCGGTTTCACTAGTTTTCCGGTTTATTGACTGACTTCCCAATTCCGGATCTTGCTACTTCCGGTCCTAAGTGTCCTCCTGAGCGGATCCGTTCCGGTCCAGCCTTCCTAAACCCGGTTTAGTTTTGCCTCTGTTTTACCATCAGAGGGTTCGCCGCTTGCTTTTGAAAGTGGTAGGCCCACCACTCCTTCCGTGACTTATAGTGGTTGAAGACCCACTCTCCTATCGCTAATTCCCTAACTAACTCGAATCCGGTTTGGTCCTTCACAGCAATCCGGATAGCAATCCGGATTACAGGTCACAAAAAGACCTCCCGTATGATTCTCTCATACTACAACGACCTTGATGCTGAATCTGTTCCGTACGAAGTTAGGTGGCTACAAGTACACCCGTCCGTTCCAACCTCTACCAAGCTCTTCCGTTTACCAACAACGATGGCAAGACCTTACAGGAGTCAGGATACTCAACCGGATTTTCCACCCAGGAGTTCTAGCGCAGCTAAGGAATCCCTCCCTATCCGCCTAGCCTAATCAACGGCTTTCTCATCCAGAATGCAAAGCTTCTGCAGATGCTGAGGATTTGGAATCCACTCCTAACTCTTGAAGACCCACTCACATGTACTTAGAATCGGAAAGACAACATCAAAAAGAGAACTCTAACACACCCGTACATACCCCTTACTCCAACTCCGTGCACTCCTGCCAACACTCGGGAAAAACACACAAAGCCGGATCAATAGAAAGTACGCAAAGAAATGCCAAAAGAACTCTCTTAGTCTCCAACTCAGAGACAGTTTTATATACAAAAAGCAAAAAGCAAATACACGATTTCCGCCTCTGAAGGCACTAACAATCCGGTTCTACCTTATTCTAACCGGATTCTATTCTAACTCATAATCTATCAATCCGGTTCCTGTTTTATAACTCTTATTTCTACAACACTTCCTATTCTGCCTCGTATACTCGAGATCCGATGGTAGGACTCTCGTCAGGTCTCTCCAACTGTTCGAACACTTCAGTTAGATTCCGGTTCCGTTCCCCATCCGGAGTTGGAACCGGGTGATCTCATCAGTTTTTGGGGAGTCTAAGTCGATCGGCTGCGGTCCGGTCGAGGGCGTCTTCTTATGTGCCCTGCTTGACTGGGGCGTCTTGTCCTTCCCCGGTTCTTGAGCTGCCTCTTCCGAAAACAAGTCCGGAAGTGAAAGTTCAGAGAGCCAGACCGGAATCTCTGTCAGCTTTTGGCTGCTCTCCACGATCCGGTCCGCTGACTCCTGTGCCTTGGACATGAGCTTCTCCATCTGCTCCTCAAAATCGGTGAGGATGTGCACCACCCTTGTTCCAGATATCTTATTTTCCTTGTGCACCTCCTCTTCGAACAGGCGCGCCTTGGTGATCGCGGTTCCGGGTCCTCCGAGCACATCTTTCACCTCCGCGGCCAGCTTCTTCATTTCCTCCGCCATCTCCTTTGTTGCGGTGGCGTTCTCGAGCAAGGCGAAAAGCTTGGCTTTGAGGGTGTCAACCTCATCATGTTGCCGCTTGCTTTCTGCCTTCATCTTCCGGAGCTCATCCGGATTGATGACACTCTCAGCTACCCGGAGTGGTAGCTGATTGTCCGGTTCCGCTCCAATTAATTCCGCGATCTCCCCGATCGTCCGCTTCTTGATTTCCCAATCCGCTCGGATTCCGCAGAGGATCCCGACCAACTCGTCGAACGGATCTCCGGTTCCCGATCTGGATGGCACATCCGGTCCGGCCAGAGCCTCCGTTTTGGACGGCCGGGGTTGAACCGGAGGCGTTCTTCGACTTCGGGTCAGCGTGGTCTTCTGCCTTTTAGAGATGAAATGCGATTCTTCCTCTTCCTCTTCTTCTTCTTCCTCCTCCTCCTCGGTTTCGTTCCCGGAATCCGCTTCCTAGTCAGACTCGGATTCACCATACTTCATGGTCCGCTCCTGGGCCTTCCAAACCTTCATCTCCACTTCTGTCAGCAGTTCCTGTTGCTGGTAGAGGTGGTACACGTAAGGACACAGTGGGGTGGCTCTGCTTTTCCCCACTCTTGTAGTAAGCTGGGACACTAGATCAAAGAAGATCCGGCCCCAGTCTACTTTCCGGTTTCCGCACAGCGCTCCGAAGATGGTGTTACCCAGGGTAATGGTCACCCTGGTCGGCTTTTCCGGATGCAAGACCGGAACAAGGAATTGCAGCAGGCGACGCTCCCGGTCATCAATACAGTCCTCTACCGCGTAGTCATCCTTCGGGGTCACGACACTTCCGAATTTGCCCTGGATGTAATCATCCTTCCGGTTGGCAAGCCTAAGTCCTCCCGTCCGGAATCCGTAGACGGCTCGCCACAAATCCTCGGTCCACTGAACCGGATTCCCTCTCAAGGTGTTATCGAACTTGTTCAATACGCCACTCAAAATCTCCCTAATCATTCTCTCATCCTTGAAACCCCAAGGTTTCAAGGCTAATCCCTAACAACCCATGGATGCTAAGTCCTCCCTGAGTTCTCCCTGTTCCGGTTCCTTGGTCGGCATGACCGGAACCACCTTCCTCAACTTTACTTCACTTAGGGGTGGGGTGCTAGAGCCTGGTCTCTTCCGGTTCAGCCGCGGCATGAGGGCGGCTCTACTTGGATTCACTATCTTCTAGACTAACAAGGGAGCGCTCACATTCTGGTCTTCCGCTCCACCTGCAAACCAACCTTCTTACGCGCTCACACTCTGTGCCTCTCAATGTTCCGTATCCGCTCGCGCTCCAGTCTCATCCACTCGCGCTCGGAGGCGATCTCTCCGTCTCACACCTCCCACTCACTACTAGGCTCTCTCGTACCCTCCACTCCTCGCCGCCGTACAAGGAAAAGCTCAGGCGCTAAGACAGGAAACGACAACACGTGAAAACCAGAGACCTGAAAATGGGCAAGGTCAGGCCTTATATAGTCCTGACGCCCTAGATTGGTCATTATGACAGGTCCGGTCCTTGCCATCCGGTTCTCTCCAATCCGGTCAAGGAGAATCCGGTTGGAATTCCAATCCGGTCCGCTTCTATCTAGAACCGGATTAGTTCTGTAAGGTTCTCTTGTGACTATTTTTGATTTATCTCCCTCCCTTTAGCTAGATTCGGATACTTGTTTCTAGTTTCCGTTCCACTCAAAAGGTAACCGAAAAAAAATCAAAAGTATGAGTTGTCACACTTGCTCTGTTGCACGCCTCCAATTTCAAGGCTCGCTTTGACACTTGTGCCTTTCATTTGGCCGCCTCCGCCTCGCGCTGCAATCTTTCAAGCTTCCGCTTTCTCTTGTCAGCCAAGATACTTTTGAGTGTGGCAACGGCCGCGCTGGCAAAACCAATGTTCTCAAGAGCGGAAGGAGAGTCCACCATTGCTGCACCAAAGAGTATATTGACAAAATCCAATTTTAGAAGCCAAAACCTCCAACCCTAGCAAAGTTGCATAAGAAAAATTTGGAACCCCAGGTACCCAACCCCAAGAGACCAACACAAGTGAATTTGGAAACCTCAATTCCCCAACCCCAAGAGACTAACACAAGTGAATTTGGAAACCTCAATTCCCCAACCCCAATAGACCAACACAAGTGAATTTGGAAACCTCAATTCCCCAACCCCAACAGACTAACACAAGTGAATTTGGAAACCTCAATTCCCCAACCCCAATGAATTGAGCATACGTGCAAGATCAAATTGAAAGAGCCCAAATTCTCAACCCCAGTCGAGAAATGCACGCAAAATCAGAAAGCCCCAAACCCAAACCTCAGTGATGCAATACAACAGACACAAAGTACAATCAGAAAAGGATACTCTACATTCTCGCTCGGCAATTGTGAAGCCCACCTTTGTTGATCAATGCAACCCCATCCTACACTAAAACTCTCTATAGTTGCATCTGATGGACTTTATTCCAACTACATGGAGATAATGCACATACACCTACAAGGAATTGAAGGAAGTGGAAATCAATGTGGCGACACAATCAGCAATAACCACTACTACAATTAAAGAATTGGCTGTAAATGCCCTAAGCTAAATCCTTGGTTGGCTCTCTACGCAAGTGTAGCATTACAGAGTGGGCTACAACGGATTCATTGTAAGAGTGAAGGTAGCGCTTAGCAATTCACTAAGGGAGAGAAGGTGGCTCTACAGCAATCACTCTTATCAACAAGGTGGCGCGAGAGTTGTTATGGAGAAGACAGATTGGAGCACAAGCGGTTGCATCTCCAAATCAGTGAAAGTCCCCAGTTTGTTGTGATGGCAACGGAACTCAGCATAGAAGACCGTTTCGCGTAGAACCTGCATCGGGAGATAACACCGTGTCCTCCCCCAAGCGATTTTGACCGGAATTTCTTTATTTTTTTTACATAGGCTTGGTGCTAGCCAAAAAAATTTGATGCAATTTGGTTGCAAATCGCCAGAAAAAAAAACACTGACTCCACAGGGCTGGTATAAGAATTTGATGGATACAATAAATTGTATATTAACGTAAGTAGATGCTGTCCCACGTTGCTTAATGTTAGCATGTTGGGGAAGTCGTCCTTGTTATAGTTGTGTGACGAGCCTCTTGTGGAGATCCAGGCTATAAAAAAAAGCCTTCTATTTTGTGTCGTGTTAATTCTATTCCTCTACTTCTGTGCTGACCAATTTGATGCCTCTAATTGCAAATGTGAACTCAAGATTTCCAAAAAAATTTGCGCAGCAAATGAAAGGTTCCTGCGTTTTCCCCAGGGATAAGACATGGGGGTGAAACCGCCTCCGCAAGAGGTCCGCCGTCATACAACTATAAGCGCTTGAAGGTCCTCACTTGTAGACTGGTGGTGGGCCAACAAGGACAATGGAGAATGTGAGGGTGGCTTTGGGAATGTAAGGTAAGCTTAACTTGTCAACTTAAGCTCAGTCACTGCTTAAGATCCCCGTCCCCCTAATCTTTAACTTATGCAACTGAAGCTTCTCCGGCGGCTTCAACGTGGCGCCAGCTTTGCTCATGTTCGGGAGTTCCACGTTCTGAAAGAGATCCATTATTTTCTATTAACTTAGTACCTACTCAGAACTTCAAAAGGCAAACTGAAGCAAATCGAAGTAGGATATAATCCCTTCTATTAAGAGAGGTGGTTTGTTTGGTTTGTTTGGTTTGTCACGTTGAGATCTCCTGGACCGTGCGTCCCCTAGTCGCGTGCTTGGTGCGTCAGAACCTTGGTGAGGAGAGGTGCACTGGCTTGGTTGCGTGCTTAGTGCCGTTAGAAAGCCCTCGGTGAGGAGGGGTGCACCGGCTTGGTTCTGTTAGAAAGCCCTCGGTGAGGAGGGGTGCATCGGCTTGGTTCTGTGGCCTTCCGACGTAAGGTGTGAAAGTTGTGCATTTTTGAGTTATTTTTTATTCTAAAAAATTAGAAAATTACTTTTTACTTTTGTTTTGATTGTGGCAACGCCACAGGGCACTCTAGTAATTATGAAAGAAAATCCGTGGCTACGAGCTAGGCAGCAGCAGTAGGTTGAGAGATAGGACTTGACCGAGGGCCCCGCAGCTTTGCTCGTGGAGTCTTGGCTAAGTTAACTTTAGTCTCCCTTTTCTGTCTGTTTTAACTTATTATTCTACCCCGCTTTGTCATGGCAGGTGGGTTCTTCATCTGGTTTTGTCGGGTCAATTGCCGTCTTCACCTCCGGAATGAGCAAACCAGCAGCGTGTGTGGTTGACGGGGTGGGTTTAGGAGAATGAGACTTCCGTCCTTGCTGCTTTGTGAGAGGGAGCAGATTTGGCTTCATCCATGAGGATTCCTGCGTGTGGGTTGGAGCAAGGAGCGGAGGGATTAGGGCTAGATTTGGGAAGATTAGGGGGACGGGGATCGGGCTGCTTTGACGAAGCTCAAAATTCATTTAGGGACGATCCGGAGCGAGCTCGTGATCTCATCGCGTTCTGGGCGCACACACCTACTTCTTCTGAACACTGCAAGCGTCGACGCCCGTGGTGAGCTTCTAATTGATGACAAGTGTTGACAGAGAGGTAACTGCTGCTCCATCGTCAAATGCTACTGATATTAGTGAGAATTGAAGCAGCGCGCTATGATGGGCTTCGTGTGTTTCTTACTCCACCCATGCTCTATGCTGGTGCTGGATTGAGTACAGGCGTGCGTCCACTGGAAGTGTATATCGCATGGCGGGACGGGATCGATTCGCCACTGACTGGCGGTTGTGGCTATGGCTGTGCCTGCTCGGGGGCGTCTGCCTGCATTCCGGTGCGATGGCGCAGACACCGGCAAGCTCGATGTGCCCTCTGGACTTCACAGTACTGAACAAGTTCCCGGCGGTGGCGCAGCAAGCTCGCCTGAAGGGCGTGCAGTGCTTTAAGCTGCTGGATGCTTTGGAGATGGTGCTGGCGGAATACCTGCGCAACACGTCGTACTTCCTGCTGCCTCCCGCGGTGGTGCCCGCCTGCCTGGACAGCTACCATGCGCAGTTGCTATCGCAGGGAACCGACGCCAACATCACTGAGCTCTGCGAACTCGACCTACCCTCCATGATGTCGCGAGGCACCGATAACTGTCAAGGCATCCAACGCTCCTCTGACCTGACCGCTATCGCTTCGCGCTTCTCGTCGCTGGATTCCGCGCGGCAGAGCTGCTCCGGGGTTTTGGCGGACAAGAATTATCAGCAGAATGTGGACTGCGCGGCGTGCACCAAGCAGTTGGCCGGCTTGACGGCCGATTTGCGAGCGTTCAATGCCAGCGGCGTGCAAGTTGGGTGCCAGAACTACTCCAGCATGTACGTGGCTGCAGTGATCAACAACGCTGGCCCTCTGGACCGCCATACGGTGGCGTGTCTGTTCTCCATCTACCCGATTCCCGCGGGGAAGCGGAATCTCACCGCTATCTACGCGACCGTGGGTGTCATAGCCATCGCGTTGCTGGGTTTCGCCATCGGGTTGAGCTTCTACTACAAGCGCCGCCGCCGAAAGCTGGCGGAGGAGAAGGCGTTCATCAAACGGAACACTGATCTCCTCGAGGGCTCCATGCGAGCGAGCGATGGATCCATCATGTTCACCATCGAGGAACTGAAAGCCGCCACGCACAATTTCTCCCGAGAGATGATCATCGGCTCGGGTGCTTACGGTAATGTCTACAAAGGAGTCTTGCAGAGCGGCGTGGAAATCGCCATCAAGGTACTAAATTTATCATCTCTCCAGTCTCTCGGCATGTGACTACTTGGGTGTCATGGGTAAGACGGTAAGTATCTACCACTCGAAATTGACAATTGGGGATTGGGGCTCTACTGTCGCGGCGTGCAGAGATTCAAGAACTGCTCACCAGCAGGAGACAAGGATTTCGTGCACGAAGTGCAAATGATTTCGAGCGTGCGGCACCGAAACCTGGTGAGAAAATTCTCTCTGAGTTCTCACTTCAAAAGCATTTACATACAAGCACTCAGACAATGTCAGCAAATGCAAGCGCACTTTATGCCTGTCTTTGCAAGAATCATTCAGGAAGCCTTGGCGTCTACAAGGTTCTACTCCAAAGAAGCAAGAATTGAAGATGGGAAACTCACCAAAGGCGACATGTTCAAATGGATGTGTGCAGGTGGCGTTGCGAGGATGCTGCGTGGCCAGCGGAGGAGTGGTGGAAGGGCATCAACGCATCATCGTGATCGACTACCTGCCCAATGGCAGTCTGCAAGACTACATGTTCAAGGCCAGCAAGCCGCCGCTGGACTGGCCCACGCGGCAGAAGATAGCCATCGGCGTTGCCAAGGGGCTGGACTACCTGCATCATGGCGTGCAGCCCGCCATCCTGCACCGCGATATCAAGAGCAGTAACATTCTCTTGGACGCCGACTGCAACGCGTGCGTGGCGGACTTCGGCTTGGCCCGCTTCACGCCTGAGGGCGTCACGCATGTGTCCACGCGCGCTGCGGGCACGTTCGGGTATGTGGCACCGGAGTACACTATGTATGGGCAGCTGACGGAACGCAGCGACGTCTATAGCTTCGGCGTGGTGCTGCTGGAGCTCATCAGCGGGCGCAAGGCGTTGCAGGATGTGGACGACTTCATTCTCATCACCGACTGGGCGTGGGCGCTGGTGAAGACCGGACAGTGGGAGGCGGTGTTGGATTCGCGGATGGGAAATCGCGGGGCGGCGGAGGATATGGAGCGATTCGTGATGCTCGCGCTCCTGTGTGCACATCCTCTGGTGGCATGCCGGCCCAACATGACGGTCGCTCTGCGCATTCTGGAGAACGATCAGAAGCTGCCGAGCATTCCGGACAGGCCAATCCCCTTGACGGCCCACCGCGACGAGATGGAGAGGTTGAGCCGTCGCCATGTTCATCCTGGCAGCAGTGGTTCCTCCTCCATCACTCCCACCTCGCGAATGTTCAGTGAGACAGGATTTCGATCCTTCGGTAATTCCGCGTCGGAAGGCAGCAGTATACTGGATGGCAGATAATACTAGAATCCAAATAATAGAATTCCAAAGGTTCAAACCAAAGCCTTGGGTTCCCTGCAGGCCTAGTCAGACAGAGGCGATTTCCTCTGCCGCACATCTACCTTGGAAATGGAGGCCGATCGAGGGGACTGAGCAGTTACGAAACGCAAGCAGTTAGCTATTGATCGACGCAGCCACCTTGAAGCACAGCTCCCGGCCAGCAGCCTATGTTCGCACTTGGGGAGGCATAAATCTGGGTGTCCAAATAGGAAAGCTTTTTTCTGCGGAGAAGGTGAATCAAGACTGCAGGCGGCGCAAGCAGTCTTGCCATCGTCTGAAGACAGTGTAAGATTTTAGTTTTGCATCATTATTGTCATTCGTAGACAGGCGGATATATACTGGTTTTGAGTGTATAGTGCTCAATATATGTTCCGAGTGCTATGGTACCGGTTCAAAGTTTGGAGTTAGAATTCTGAGTTCGCTCTCTCTCGTGCTCTCGCTATATTGTCATGAAAGGTGCTGGTCGGGTCCGTCCACACCGCCAGCCTTGTTCAATTCAAACGTTTTCTAGTCACTTCTGGAGACGTCTTGTTTTTTAGTGGCAGACTCCTCTTTCAAGTCCTGGGATGTGGATTTAGGGTTTGATGACCTTTTGTCTTCCACACCTTGTGACTCCTCTTCTTTCCCTTTCCTCTTTCCTGATGCTCCTCCGCCTTTCAGCTTTTCTGTCCACGCATCCTCCTCATGTGCCCCACTCTCTGTGCTGGTTATTGACAGCGACCACATGGCTATGCCCGCCCAATCGCTGTGTGTCCGTCCTACCAGTTCTTGGTGTCAGCTTCCGTGAATTCTTCGCTACGGTTGGTTTCGGCGAGTTTAATCATTGGAATACTCCGTTGATCCGGAATCAGGTCGTCGTGGAACCATAGTGCATGCCACAATGTTGGTGTTCGGCAACAGGAGTAGCAGTCGCGTGGGGCTGCGAGAGATGCCACCCTTTCGATGATGATCCATGGCTGTTTCGTCGATCCTGCATTCTCCTCCGAGCACCGAGGCCGCGGGCTTGTTGGAGGTGGTGATTGTGCTTGGCGTTTCATCTGGCATCGGCAGCATCACCATTTAGGGATTCCTTTATGATCGGTTTCAGCACCAGCTCCAATTCTTTCTGACAAACCATTCCTTCAACAACATGCGATGTTTTGGGTGAGTCACTCGCACAATCCCGTCCATGCTTCTACCGAACCGATGGTTGAATGTATGTTTGCATGGGCTTCTTCGTCTGCAGTGGCTTCTTTGCGAAGGCTTCAATAGAATCCCTCACAACAGCGTCCTCGCCTTGTGGATTCTTCGACCTTTTCAGGCTGCCTATCGTGCATTCGAACATCGCAGAGTATGACTCTGGAACTTTGTGCCATTGGCTGTATTCTCGCAGTTTAGTCGAGTAGAAGCACGTGGTAGTTAGCATTAGACTTTAATCACGCGCCGATCGCACTGTGGGGCCGTCGAATCGTCAACTTCGGAAGAAATGGTGAATTAATATAAACCTAGTCGATTTGTTTACAAAATCCTAATACGCTCATATCTTCTTTAACTTGACTTTTCACCGTCTCTCAGATTGGATCACTTTCCACGAAGCCCTTCATGCTATTGTGGGTTTCTTGACATAGCTTAAACAGTTATTCAGATTGTGTCGTGACTCAGACGAATGGATGTCTCGCGAAGAGCTGAAGCAGTGGCTCGAGACTTGGTTTGTTCTCCATCGTCTTCTCCAGCCCAGGGCATAGGGTTTCACAGGGCCTGCTGAGATAGGATGGGGATCGACTGTCCATGTTTAGATCTGTGGTGATGCAAATCTTAGAACCTGAGTTCTCAAGCCGGTACCTGGACTTTCATTTAATCTTGGAACCCAAATATAGCGATGCATAAATCCCGTAGGGGTCATGGTTTTGTCAATAGTGAATATGATGATCATGAGAAGAGTACTACAAGACGCTTTGATATGAGAGAGCGAGGCCACATGTTGTTAGGGAGAGATCAGGGTCGAAAGTTCGACAATGGAGGAATAAAGAAGGCAAGAACGACGAAGGAGCTCGGCCCAGTGATGAGGAGCTCCATCAAATAGAAGTTACAGGTGTAAATCGTGGAAGTGAACTCAGTTTATTTGCATACCACAACCTGCGCCTACGTCTGTAGTTCTGCTGCTGTTGGCAACGCTGATGGTTGACTGTGCTGTGCATGTGCTTTAGATCAAGAAAGGATCCACCGGAGGGAGTCCTTTTGGGTATGGGCAACCCTCTGCTCGATGTATCTGCTGTTGTCGACAAAGCCTTTCTTGATAAGTAAGCCTCTCAATCATAACCTCCTTCTCTCAATTCATCTTCTTCCCAGTTCTGATGACTCCTGTTACCAACCATTTCATGGAGTGGCAAGTTCCAGACAATCTTCACCTCCATGGAGTGACTGAATTAAAAAAAAAAAATTTGCAAATGTATAAACTGATGGCGTGGCTGAATTCTCGCTGAGTTCATCTATTGTGCAGCTTCGTCGATGTCGTCACAAAGATGCACGTTTGTTTCCAGAATTGTCTTGATCGGTGCAGGTTCAATGGCAGGGCGCCAGTAGTTGTGACCTTAATGATGGTAACAACGTGATTTCTCCTATATCTGGTGAATCTATATCACAACTATAGGAGCTGAAATGCAGTGAACTTTGTAATGGTGGCTCTTGTGTTTAGATACGGAGTTAAACTGAACAATGCTGTCTTGGCTGAAGAGAAGCACATGAATATGTAAGTTGATTCTTTGTCCTCTACCTTGGAGGGTGAGTTACTGAGTTTCAATGCAAGTGTCGACTTGTTAGTCGATTCGTCTTCACGCTCTTCATCGGAAGCCTGTTCATTAGTAGAAACAAATTTCATTTCACACTTTTCCACTGTCAACGCGCTTGAAGGCTTTGCGTGTTGTGGTTTATTTTAGGAGAGTCTGCTGATATTTGTCTATGTCATTGTAACCTTCTGTTTTGGTCCACATAGACATGATGTATTGCTTCATCTCGGTGGTACAATTGCCAATTTAACCCTTCTTATTTATAACGTAGGTACAAAGAATTAGCTCAAAAATCAAATACGACATACATGCCTGGAGGTGCGGCACAACAATCGTACTGAAATATCCAATATTCTTCTGTCATAGAAGCTATTAATTCTGCAACTTATAAGGTGGATGTATGGCCAGGAGCTTTCGTGTCTTCATTTGAATTTTGATATGATGTTTTTGCTTGCAGGTGCAACTCAAAACTCAATCAGGATTGCACAGGTAAAAGTATTCCAACTGCTTATTTATAAAGTCTGGAGGATCATGATATTAGTATCTCTGAGTTCAGACGAGTACAGGAATAGAGTATAGCCTTCATAATCTAAGCAATTTTATTTGGCACTAAAAACTGAAATCAACCCTGGATCTTGTTGTTCAACGACTGAGACATTTGTCCAGTTTGACTTCTTCGTCGTCCGTCGACCGTCGAGCTTTGTGCTAATGTGGTGTGCAATCACCGGTACAGTGGCTGTTGCGAAAGCCCAAGGCAACAACCTTCGTAGGAGGAATCGGCAAGGATGCGTTCGGAGACAAGATGAAAAAACTTGCGGCTCTAGAAGGCGTCAATGTGAGTGCCAGCAGGTAGCGCCAATTGGTGCGCCAGTAGTTTCTGATTTACATGATCATCAATAGTGCTGCCTTGTGCAGTGCAGAAAACATATTGAGAGGGCAAGGCTGGGCTACTGCGTGTCAAGGACTCTCTTAACGACTGTTTTTGTTTGTATTCTAGATGTTATGAGTGTTGATTATTTCAGCTGCAATTTTTCCGTCGAATGGCTGACTAAACCTTTGGATCTGTCATGTTAATGGTGATGATGTTGAAGGTAGCCTATCATGTTGATCCTACCGCTGCAACTGGTTCATGTGCCGTACTCGTTGTGGGTGGTGAAAGGTCAGTTCTCAGCTCCTCCTAATTGGCATGTTAGGCTTCCACAAAGATTATGATTCATTTTTGGTTTCCATGAAAGGAAGCCATTTCATCAATTACGTTAGATCATCAAACGCTGAAGCAAAACAAGGTCAGAGTCTCACATAATGTGCTGGCATCGCTGCTTTCAATCATCTGCAACATTAGTTTGGATAAATTGCGAGTGTGTGGGTTTGATGAGAGATTGGTTATATCTACAGAAATAATCTACGAGATTCATCTCACTTGTATTACTAAACTTATCAACTTTTTGTTATCATTCACCTTGTGAATTGTCAGGTCATTAGTAGCGTATTTGGCAGCTGCAGGTATGTACAAAATTGATCACTTGCGAAAACCAGAGAACTGGGCTTTGGGTGAGTGTCTGCTTATTCCAACTAGTCTCTCTTTCCTTCAATTTTATATTAATTTAATGTGTTGCTACAAATCCAAGTTCCATGTTTGGTGTCTTGTTTATGGGAAGGTCTGTTCACTTGGGCGTAGTTAAAGAGATGGGTTGAGTCATGCTGGGCAGTGAAGGGAGGGTGCAGTTGAGAAGGCCAGGTATTTCTACAGTGCAGGATTCTTTCTCACTGTGTCGCCTGAATCCTTGATGCTTGTCGCCAAGCATGCCGCCGCAACAGGGAAGGTATGGAAATAAAAGTTATGCTTCGTTTTACTTCATTTGGAGTAGATTACTGTTCATATTTGCTACTATTATAGAATGGAATTGCGGTGCTGAGATCAGCAAAATGTGTATGAAAATTAGCTCCTAGAAAAGTCTTAATTTTAGAAATGATTATCATCTTCAAAGAGATAGACGATACTCTCATTGGCCTGCTCATTGCAAATTGCTACTGATTGCCGATTATTTTGGGTGTATCACTGAGTGAATGGCAGATCTTTATGATGAACCTTTCTGCGTCTTTCGTTTGTGAGCGCTTCAAAGACCCTCTTATGGCAGCCTTTCCGTAAGCCGACATTTATTGTATAAGCATCATTCTTGTGGTATACAATTTCATTGATTAACCTCTACCTAGCTTCGAAGTTACTTAGAATGCCAATGCTTTCATGAATCCTTTACGTGAATCCCCACATGTCACTGCAAAGTGAATTGACGAGGGGTGACCCCCATTGTGGGAACAGGTACATCGACTATATATTTGGAAACGAGACGGAAGCCAAGACTTTTGGCAGAATGCAAGGTTGGCAGACGACCGATGTGGGAAGGATAGCTTTGAAAATGTCTGCACTGCCCAAGATATGCGGCACCCATAAGCGAATTGTGGTCATCACACAGGGTGTTGATCCTGTAGTTGTTGCCGACGATGGCAAGGTATCTTCCCGTCTCACCAATTCATGCCCAACAGCACCAAATCTTAAACAATGTTTTCAGTAAAATTATATTGTTTACAAATATATATATATATATATATTAAAACAGTTTCATTATTCTGAAGGCTTTATTACCACTATCACCATCAGCAGCACTTCTGGATTTTATTGATTCTTATCTGAATTCAATCTGATCCGTGCTCTCTCAATTCATGCCTCTGTAGCAGCTTTTGATGTTCCCGGTGGTTTCACTGCCTAAGGAGAAGCTGGTGGACACGAACGCAGCAGGAGACTCATTTGTGGGAGGGTTCATGGCGCAGCTGGTGTTTGGGAAAGGCATGGCAGAGTGCATAAGAGCCGGCAACTATGCTGCCAACGTTGTTATCCAACGTCCAGGCTGCTCCTTTCCCAAGAAGCCCAACTTTGCGTACTAGACTGCTATTTTGTGCTACAATCCTCACTCCTGGCTAGTAAGCTTCCTCTTGTACCTCACGTAGAACTGTACTATATCAATGACTTGCTCTACTTGAGTGTCACTTGACTACCACCTGAGACCTTGAAGGCGACTTGGACTCTATCCTTGTGAAGAACTCATGTAGGGTAGCTCCAACAATTAAGCATTCACTTGAAAACTCTTGTAGCTAATATCTTTGAGGGAATATCAGTAGTGTCCTATTGAATCAATGACTCAGAAGAGAATATCATTGAATCAATGACTCAGTGGCTGCATAATTTAATTCCCTTCATGCAGGTTGAGAGAGGTTGGGAAACCTGTTTTTTCTCATTTCAAAGTTGATGGCATCCAATGTATGTTTTTATGTCAACAATAACATCCAATATAATATGATGTCCAATTTAACATGATGTTACATTGGTCGGTCATTGTTGACATAAAACACAGGTTGTTACATTGTTACATTGGATGTCCAAAAAAATCCGTCAACTTTGACATGAGTTTCTTATAGTGTATTGAATTTGAACTGTTACGATTCCCACTCCTTGATGCAAGTTTGGTGGAAGTTTGGTGACTTTTTGAAGCAGTTTCGTGATCAGTATCACGCTCCTTCAATACAGAGTTTTGAACACCGGTACAACGACGGTACTCCTTCCTCTGGATACTGCTGCTTTTGCAAGTCATGCCATCCACCCATGGCCCTGAACTGTTCCTCCCTGGATGAGCCCCGTGCCTTATTTCCTGACCTATTTGTGTTTTGTTCCCACCTGGTGTTCAACCCTGAAACGCCTGAGGATGTTTTGTGTCCCGATTCAGGAAGACCTCATGCATACAGTAGAAAACAATGTTTCTCATCCAGTTGTGGGGTAGTTGTTTGACTCAATTTCAATGGATGTTGTGTATGGGTATTTTTTAACTTTTCTTTGAGAAAAGTTCAATCTGTGGATTATTGTGTAGTGTATTTTGTCAATTTTTGCTTCTTTCTCCTTATTTGAATTTAAGTCTTCAAAGTGATATTTTTTGGATTTGACCCCAACTAATGATATGAAGGTTATCAAGTCCACTTCCCATTTGAAGTTGAAAATTTGAGAAAAATCCTGAAATTGAATATTTTATTACAATTTGAACTTTGGATCTACTATTATGGAGTGTTGGTTTTATAATTTTATAATGACACTGTAAAAAATTTATATCTTGTTGTTTTACATACACCTATGGAGAAAATTCCACATTTTTTGAGCATAATTTGTAATTGATATGAATTTTTTATTTTTATTCAAAATTTTATAATAACTTCAAATCTTCACAAAATGATTTGAAATTTTTATAACTTGTAGAAGATATGTGATTGCATATTTAAAATAAAATAATTTTTTAAAGCATATATAGTTGTGAAATGGGAACATATAAAGATATGAACTTTGACTTTTGAAAAACATGGTTATAGGCATGTCTTTTTAGGGTTGAAATCAATAAGAATAACACAACAATTCTATATGATAGGTTTGGAAGCACATATCAATGAATTTAACCTTAAATGATGAACCTATGGTTATATAGTTGAAGAAAAATAATTTTAACTCCTCTAGGAATTGGCACATTAAGGATTTGTTCATCTAAAGTCTCAAAATTGTTCCTAGTACATAATTAACAAAATTCATACCAAATGAAAAATACACTAAAAAGATCTCAAAAATTCTTTTTGTTACATGACATAATATCTAAGATTAAACCATGTCATTTTCATTACTTAATGGACTAAGGTGATTTATTTGGCTCATGTTATGTTTTTATAGAATTACTAGCAATTGGCGTTTGCTATGCTACGCATTCATCATTAGAATTTTATAAGAATTTTTATACATTAGATAGAATGCAGAACAAAAATTTCAATAAATCTTCAAATGAAAATGACCAAAATTTTTGTATAATTTTTTTTATAAGTAAGCATATATTGAAATGTACAATAGAAATTTATTGAATGATGAATAAAACATATGCAATGGTAAATACTATAAAAGATACACATACATTAGAAAGCATTAGAAATTTGACTCCATTGTTACAAAAAATGGCAACCCAAATTGAAGAATTGAAAAGAAAAACTTATAAATCTCAAAAACTTTGTGAACAACTTAATTGCTATAGAATCCAAAATCACTTCAATTGAATAAATTTCTCAAAATCATTTGGTAGTATCAATAGAAAATTGAAATCATGAAAGCTCAAAACTCACAAAAGCACAAAATCATAGAAGTGCAAAGAAGTGTAAAGAAGTGTAAAGCCAAGAGAACCAATGGATTCGCTACCTCTATAATATCATCCTATGGATCCTCTTTAATATCACCTTAATTGCAACGACTGTATTACTTTTATAATATCACTCTTTGTAGAAAGTGATATTACAAAAGTGATTGCAAACTACTACTTTATTTCTATAATATCACATTGTGTGAAAATACGATTTCTATGTATGCATGATTGAAAATATTTTTACAAAATATTTAAAATAATTATTTTAAAGACTTATTGAAATCATTATCATGCATTCTATTCAAATATATCAAAATTTTACTAATATGTGATACAATGAATGCGTAGCATAGCAAGCACGAGCACCTAGTATTAATGGTAGCATTTGTGATATTACAGAGGGACTTATGATTTTAGTAGTTTGATGATGATTAGTCATTCAGAATCCCATGTATAGTTGAACCTTTGTTCTTGTCAACATAAGTTTGGGTACTTAGACAAAGAAGCTTCTTTGACTTGACATTTGTGTCAAGTCAAGTTTTGTGCTTGTGGCTATAGTGTTTTAGCCATTAATAAAATTTTGAATTTTTCCTAAATACATGTGCACTCTAAGATTCTCTCATGGTAGGGTAGAAGACACTTGACTAAAGACACTTGACTACGGTAATTTGTGTGAGTAGGAATTCTAATTTTTTCTTTGAAATGGGGCATTTTTGATATTCTATTGTTTTTCTTTTGATTGGTTCAATTGACAATTGTGGCTACACAATGTATTGTGTGTGGCAATCTGTAATGACATGACATCTTTATAATACCCTACAAGCATAAGGTAAAGCAACCCATTGTGGTTAGAATTTGGAGTTTGCCCTCATGTTAGTGCTAAAATTTTTCAAATTTTTTCCCGCGTAAGGACAAGTGTGAGAAATAGTGAGAGCAATTGAAATTCTATTTTTTAGACAATGTATGAATTTGTTATGAATTTTTGAACTGATCTATCCAAAAGAGTCAGTGGGCTACCTGATAACCAACAAAAACTATATCTAGTATGTTCATCTTAATCACCTAAAGCAGTCACAATAATTTCTAATGTGGAAGGCCCTGAAAAAGTCACATTCTACCATGATTTACACTAAAAATTTGGGTGCTCCTAATGAGGTCACTAATCACTCCATGGGTGTTAGGTTAGGCATTGATTATGGCTTAAAAAACTGTCATGGGGTCATTAGGTGTCCGCTATGGGTCATATGACCGCAATGGGATGTTTTACCTTATATGATAGTGTAGAACATCATAGTGTATATCAATTTTTTTTGTCATTCTATAATTGCAAAATCAAAAGACCATAGCTACAAGCCTAAAGTTCAAATCGGAAAAGAAACTTCATGTCATTACAAATTCAACTCATTTTTTTGGCTTCCAAGCAATTGCAAGTTTTCTAGAGTAAAAAGCAAAAATCTCCATCATTGCTAATTTATAAACTATTTGTGGAAGAAAAACTAGTAATTGTTGTCGTTGTCAATTTTCAAAAATTCAATTTATATTGTATTACCATACCAAAAAGATAATTGTCAAACAAGTCTAAATAATAATTGTAAGGTTTCCACCAAAAAATGCCACAGAATACTTATTTGCCATATGATTGGCAATAATTTTATCTAAGAGCATCACTTCAAAGCAACAAAAACCTATCAAACAATAGGATAGGATTAAGGAATTATAGTTGAATATGGGGATAAGACACCAAAGCTTTTGAATGATGTCTAAAAGATAGCTGGATACGGAAGGATATGGAATTCAGATGAGAATGGTAATAGGCGGTGCCGGTCAGTAGCGGCCGGGGTGACGTCTCCGACTGGAGATGGTTGCAAGCCTCCTTACCAGCACTCGACTCGGTTGCGGCTGAATGAATGCGGACGGAGCCTGCCTGTAGCGAGCGTCTGTTCGTTCGTTGTTCGTCCGTCCGTCAGTTAGCTGGGTGGCACACCGTCCGATTGCGCCGCCCGTTCCGCAAGGAAGAAAAGAAATCTCGACCGTCCAGGTGTACGGCCTCGGAGTCTCGCAATAGCCTTGGAATCTCTTTTCCCCTAGAGGGCAGTTTCATTCTTCTCTGCCCTTCCCTAGACCTTCCTGTTGAGTTCTGTTCTTCACTTTCTGCGTCGCCATCCCGTTTTGCCAAAGTTATAGACATTGTCGTCGACTCCGTTGTCGTTGTTCGCGACGCCATTTCTTCGACTTCCCTGCAGGTTCCATTGCCACTTGCCTTCTTGACTTTGTTTATTCCTTCCTTCTTTTCTTTTTTTGCTTCCATTTCTGTTCCAGGTGGATTTCCTGGGTTGTTTCGGTCTCTTTGGCTTCTCCGCACGTTGGTGTGCGTCCTAGGTGGTGCCGTCAGCTTGGTTGGTGGTGGGTTGGAGGATTGGGTAGGGGTTCTGGCCATTTGGGTTGTGGTCGGGGCTTCAAGCCCTAACTTAGAGCGGATGAGGTCTGATGTGGGTGCTGTACAGCGTGTGCCAGTTATGTGTTGTTCGCGGGTCTGGCCTTTTCTCCCTGAACCCCTAAATTGTTGATTTTGAACAGACTCCATGCGGACGGTGGCTTGTTTGATCGTCTTGATCGCTCTCATGGCGTCCTTTACCGGAGGCCATGCGAACCATGGTCGAATTGGCATCCACTCTGCCCTTGGTATGTGATTCTTTAGTACTTGTGCTTACCGTATTTTCATTTTTGAAATATTGGGCATGACGATGGTACGTGATTCTTGCTTGAGGATGTAATTACTGGATTCCATTTAGTGTCTGCATGCGACCTGGCTAGCGAGTGCTGGACAACGTTACTTCTTTTACTAAACAATGTTCGATGAGTGATGTCAGAAGATATCCTGTTTAGGGGATACAGCTAACGCAGTGGAGGTGTATGGAAATTTAAAGTGGATTTCATGCTTAGGTATTTTGTGATTTCTCTAATGCATTGCTGTGCATTTCCTCTGCATTAGGTTTAATTGAAAGTGCTTGTTGCTTATGACATCGACTACAGATGGGCGCTGGCCAGATCTTGTGGGGCGAGATGCCGAAGAAGCGAAGACCCACATACTGACCGAGAGGCCCAATTTAAATGTGCAAATCGTAGGATCGGGCATGATGACAACAATGGATTACAACACAAACCGCGTGAGGCTTTTTGTCGACGATGAACGGAAAGTTGTGAAATGTCCTACAATTGGTTGATGCGTCCCCGTTGGTGCATCTTCCTGTTTCACCAAAAAGGAATGTGAACCTTGGATATGCTGCTCCTAGTGGGAACTTGCTCCTGTATATTGACGGTTTTGAATTTGAAGTTTTATACATTGTTTGGAGATGTGTTGTTTCTTCTTCTCATCTGTCTATGTTTTTATTTCCGACATTTTTATTGTATTCATCTTTCTTGAAATGTTGTCAAGAAGTTCTTTTGAAATCGGTTGGAAAATCCAGTTGGTAACGAACCCTCTCGTCCAGCTTGTATTGAACGTGTTTGATTTTTCGTGGTTGCATCATTCGCAAAGGATCTTACAATCATCGGAGCGAATGTTGATGAAGGCAAAACATAAATGGGTTAGGAAAGTTCATATGACTGTTCCATGGTATATATTTGAAGGATTATCAAAGAGGGGTTCGAAAGGGGCATGTGAGCGGAGTGCAGTCTGGATGAAGCGGTGTGTTCGGAAGGGCAAATGAACCAAAAAAATTGTTGAGATTAGAGTGAACTGAAGAGAAATGCGTCTCAAGTGCTTTCATGATTTTTTGAGATTGGAGTAATATTTTACAAATTTTTTACAATTTTTTTAAGTTAGACATAGGGTAGCCTATCTCAAACTAGGTTTGTACCGTTTGGAGGATGAAATGCTCAACTTTCATGGGCTGCTTTTGAAAAGTTGAATAATGGAAGTGTTCATTGAAGGTTATGTTATTTATCTATACTTTAAGATAGGATGTTTTGTTTTGTTTGTCATGTTAAGATCTCTTGGACCGTGTGTCCCCTGGTTGTGTGTTTGATATCGTTGGAAAGCCCTTGGCGAGGGGTGCATTGGCTTGGTTTTGTGGCATTTGGATGTATGGTGTGAAAGTAATGCATTTTTGAGTTATTTTTGGTTCTAAAAAATTAAAAAAATATTTTTATTTATATTTTGGTCACAATCTTGGTATTGTCGAAAAGCCCTTAGCAAGGAGGGGTGCACTGGCTTGGTTCTATGGCATTTTGACTCAGAGTGAGAAAGTTATTGAATTTTGAAGTATTTTTATGAACTAAATAGTTAGAAAATTAGTTTTACTTCTGTTTTGACTATGGCAATGACAAAGGGCACACTAGTATACCTTAAATCAAGATGTTTGTTTTGTTTAATCTCCTAGATCGTGTGTCCCTCGATCACATGTTTGGTATTGTTAGAAAGCCCTTGGCTTGGTTTGCACCGGAAAGGTGCACCAGCTTGGTTTCGGGGTGTTCAGAGATACAGTGTGAAAGTTATGAATTTTTGAGTTATTTTTGGTTCTAAGAAATTAGAAAATTATTTTTTCTTATATTTTGGTCACAATCTTGGTACCATTGGAAAGCTCTCGGTGAAGAGGGGTGCATGGGTTTTATTCTGTGACATTCCAACTTATGGTGAGAAAGTTATGCATTTTTTAGTTTTTGGTTCTAAAAAATTAGAAAATTATTTTTACTTTTGTTTTAACTGTGGCAACAGCATAGGGCACACATATATTAAAGAATAGAAAATGTTGCAATTGGGTGTCTGTACAATTTTCTTAGTCCATTGTTTTAAAATGGAATTCTTTTGATAGTATGATTTGACTTTAAATTCACTCATTATCCAAAAAAATTCAAAATTCTTTTTTGAGAGTTTAAGAATGGTATTGTAAAATACTGAATCTATATCTTAAATTAGGATGTTTGTTTTGTTTTATTTGTTTGTTTGTCACATTGAGATCTCCCGGACCATATGTCCTTCAATCACATGTTTGGTACCATTGGAAAGCCCTCGGCGAGGAAGGGTGCACTGGTTTGGTTTTATGGCATTCAGACATACAGTGTGAAAGTTGTTGAATTTTGAAGTTTTTATGAATCAAAAAATTAAAAAATTATTTTTACTTTTGTTTTGACTATGGTAATGGTACATGAATGATGAATACATTTTAACTTTCCATCAATGGTGACTGAAGATGAAGCTTTTACATCCAAAAAAAATGATTTACAAAATTTTATATTCAAAGATTTGGTTTCAGAAGATTAAAAAATCAAATTTAAAAGATTAAAACTTCAAATAACAAATATTTAAGAGACCCAAATTCAAATGATTCAAATTGGTTGAGTATAAGTAGAACCTCTTTTAGTGCATGTTATGGGACTATATATTTATGCATGTCAAAAGTGTAATGAATGACCATCTAATAGATGTCAACTTTCAATACTAATTTTTAATCCTTAAATGTCAAGGCGGACATTTTGCATCTAATGGAGGACAGAGGATCTCTCTATGTAGGATAAGATTTTAATTATTCACCCTTAGAATTTTGCAAGAAAAGAGGTCTTCTACAGTAGTTTGTGTTGCAATGAGTATTTTTATAATTTTTTAAGTGAATGCTTCACGTGGTCATAAAAATTGATGATTTCCAAAATCACCCCATCATCCTTTAAGGGTAAAAAAATGTCCTTCAAATTGAACCCACCTACAAACTCCATTACTACAAGTTATGCATAGGGGATACGTAGTAAAAGAGGTTCAACCTATAGTTGTGCATTTTATAGAGTATTAATGCTAAAAACAAATAATTTTGATATAGTCAAATTTGATCATTACAGAAAACCACATTAGCACCACAAATTACACTTACTAAAATCAAGTCACATGAATAAAATCCCTAGAAATTAAAATGAAGCTACCAAAATATAATTCATGCAATTGATCATACAATAGATATTTTATAATAATATCAATTGTGAAAAAGAAAAGAGTCTATAGGAATTTAAAATTCAATTATTTCATTCTAATGGTTGAAGAAAGTGGTTATTTAGTAGATTTCTAGACCCTTAGAATTCTTTGAGTATGTTTTCACCAAAAATGCTCCAAAACTGCCATTTCTAGTACAAGTATCAAATTTGAGAAAAAAATCATTTTTGAACACATGTAACCATAAAAACTTGTTGTACACTAGTTTGCCAAGATGTGGAAAAAATTTCAGAAATTTTCAAAATGTGGAGTGCAAAAGATTTGCATTTGAATTGACAAAAATCCTTTCCTAAACTTGCAAAAATTTAGGCAATTGCATTTCACAAAGTCACATTTGTATGAAAAAATGTCCATGTTGTTGGTGCTTTGTTGGATTCATTCTTCAAGGCAAGTTGGCTACATATTTGAAAATTTCATACCATTTGAAATTGTACTTCTTCTATACCAAAAAAATCTAGGATTTTCTAAAATAGCTAAGATTATCGTGAAAAACACCAAATTAGACATTTTTGCACTTGGCCAAGTGCAGTGACCGTATGCACTACTATTCATAAGAATTTTGTTTTTATAGAAGGTGGATACCCCTCACCTTTTTTTTAAGAATTGTCTTGCGTCGTACTATATTGAATTTCAATTGAATATACAAAATTCATGTAGAGATGTAATTTTGAATATTTTTAAGTGAAACAATTTAAGAATATATACTTTTCTTACGTCCATTATTGTTATTATTATTATATTTGAATTTTCAAGCATCATACACCGCAAATACATAAAAATCACATTATATTCATACTCATTTCACATGTACAATAGAGAATCATTGTTATTATTAGATGACTTATTTAGAGAATGAAAACAAATGAAAAGCCATATCCATTGCCTTTCCATTCTTCTATTTATAATTCACATAAGACAAAGAAAATCTATATGAACTTTCTGCAAACACTTTGAAAACAACTATAGTTGGTCTACATTTCCGTAGACTATATACTACTATCTTTTGTACTACTATCCTCCTTGATTTACTACACTTTTATATTTGGTGTCTCCAACACATGTTCTAGTAATTGTGTCAATTCTAATTCTCCTTCAATTGCCTCTATTTCTTTGTGAACATCTAGCTCAGCAATTGGAGTTAATGGAGGTGGAGAGGCATATTCCAATGCCCTATCCACCGTAGCACTTGCAAGGGGTGTTGACACCCCCTCTATCAAAGTTGGTGATCCAGTTGTTCCTTCAAAGACAGAAACAACATGTTCATAATAGTAAGACCACTAGTAGAAAACGCAGAAATTCTGTTGTTTCGGTGACGTTGTTTTGGTCACCGAACAACAGAATTTCTGCGTTTTCTACTAGTGGACCCTTTATTTTCTATGCGAATATATTTTATATGGTCTTTATCATAATAATATCCATTTTCACCCAAAGTGAAGCTCTCCAAATTTTGAATGTTGAATGCCAACAATGTTGATATCGGTTTTGATGCTGTCAATATTTCTTCCATTTCTTCACTCTCCATTCCAACATTTGTGGCTACTACAATACATTCCATCCCTCTACTCTGAACTTCGACATCCATTGCTACCAATATACCTTTTATTTATCCAACTTGGACAACAATATCTGTTGGTGTTGATGTATTCTCTAGTTTTCCACCTTCAGCTTGAATATTCATTCTTGTTGCTGTATCCTTTGTTTCTGTACCTCGAATTCCAATTTCTGTTTTTGTTGGTATATTCTGGGTTTCTCCACCTTCAACTCCAATATCCTTTGCTTTTGTCAACATCTTTGTTATATTTTGCAGAAGCATAATCAGGGTCTTCTTCCACTTCCAATAAGTCTGCTTGGTTTCCATGGGCATCACTTCCAATATCAATGTCAAATGAACCCAAACTGTGGCCACCACTAGGTAAATCATTTGAGTGCATTTGTTCCAAATCTGTATCACTTCCACTTGATGAAGAAGCTCTAGATTCAATTGCAATTTCTTTATCCTTTTGTTTTTTCTATTGACTCCTTTGAAACCTTCCTCTTTCATCCGATGAGTCGCTTGATGATTACCCTACCCTTTCCTGCCTACCACGTGGAACTCTTGCATTCGTTAGAGGAAGATCATAACTAGGTGATTCGCCTCCCGTACTCAATACTTATGAATATCTTCTATCAACTGTCCTGCGCTCACTATTTAACATCACCATTTTTTCTCCATACATCACCTGCAATGTATTCTATACGAATTGCGTACGGATTGTTCTACCTTCCATGATGATAATTTTATTGCCTATAAAACCAGTCTCCAGAATTCCAGGCATGGCCACCTTGATGCCCATTGTTACCAATCCTTATTTCCATAGTAGATACATTTGGACCATTCTCTTCAACTCCATTGGTGACTTTTCCAATTTATTTACTACTTGTGGCATCACATTTGTACTCCAAGAGTTCCGAAAAATCACATCTAAAGAGTTTGAACTACAAGATAGATTTTTCATAGGTCTACTTTCTCTTGAATACTACAAAACAATAACAATGTCCCCCACTGTTTGCACATCGTATTGACGTTACCCTCCATGACGTAGATCATGTACATATGATAAAACAATTTGTGATTCAAAAATCCATTTATCCTTTAAGTAATGACAGTTGTTAGATAAGGCTATCGTGTACTATATTGCTTTGTCAAATTCCACACCTAGCGGGAATAAAAAAATTGTTGTTCACCGTACAATAGAGGACATCCAATTTTGAAGTTGTAGGACAACTTTGCTATAGTCCTCATTTGACCATTCCTCGTCTTCTCCTCTCCAACCTCCTTGTCTACAATCGAAAACCCATAGATAAGGTTTTCCAAGTTCAATGTAAGCATCTTCAAATAACCCTCTTCTACACTTCACATGGATTTTTTTTCTGTCACTTGATCTTGAACGATGCCAATAGAAACTTGCCATTCCTATCGAGCGTTCGACACATCTTTCACATCTCGGCCATAGCGAGTGAAATCTCTTTGTCCTGCTTTAATATCTGTAAAGTGTTGTTTAATAAACAGTGGAATTAAATGATCAAAACTTTTCAACGATTGAACTGTCTTCATAGATGGTGCACACCACAATGTCTTTGATTCAACATCCAATGTCTTCCCCATCAAAGTTAACTGTTTTCTTCCTTCATCTCCAAACCTACTTGCATCTATGGCCATGAACTCATCCATAGAATCGATCCACAACATACGCAACAGTTCTTTTGGGGGGATTTGTAAACTTAACATTGTCAAAATAGTACTATTGTGAAGGTTGTTTTCCGTCAACTACATCCTTTGCTGCCATTTGTTTAACAACATGCAAATAAACCTTTTTAGAGACTCTGCTCAAAGGCCTAAACCATGACTTCTCCATCCTTTTCCTCCTCAGGTTCTTATCCAAAGTGATGTCCGAATTCTACTATTTCGCCATTTTTTTCCATTGATCTTCTAATCTTTTGTTCAAAAAATAACTTTCCATCTTCATAATCTTTACAAACTTGCAAGATCGCCTTATATGCTTCTTCATCTTCGTTCCATGCATGTCGTGTATATTCTAGCATTCTTTTTGAAAGCTCCCTCAACAACATGTTCTGGGGTAAATCTTGAGTCCAATGCAACTCACTTGTTGCCATTGTTAAGGCCTTAGCTCTGTAAACATCATCAACTCGAGCAATAGAATTAAGACTTCCATAGACTTTCCAAATCTCACGTAGTTTGATCAGATTTTTGTAATATGTGGTAAAGAATTTGCGGTTGAATTCCCTTGCATTGATTCAAATTGATGCTTTTATATAAAACTGGGGATTGTTGTAGACCACAAACTTTGTTTTTTGTCTTGCAAAACGCATAAAATATTCCTCTTTTGACATGCTACCATCTTCATGTTTTTGTTGAGCTTGTTTACAAGTAGCAACAATGTGTTGTCCATCCACTGGCTCCCACACAATATTTTTTTGTAACCATTTGGTCCTCACTGTAATCCTGGATGTAGCTAGATCAATTTGGCAATGTGTCAAAAATACAACATCAAATTCCCGTGCAACACCTTCATGACTGAAAGGCACTTGCACCTTCTCTATCTCCCCTTTGTCATTGGTGTAGCAATTAGTCGGACTAGTATTCCTCCAGTTAGCCCTTAATTCACACCAAAGGCCCACATAGAGTAAAGTGCTTTGGAATCGTTCCCACGAGGACTTGAGGTTTACAGATCTATAGGATAATCCAATCTAAGCCTTCACTTTCTTTCCGTCAGACTACTCCGGACTATAGGTTCGGTCCGACCACTAGTGCCGGATGGGTTTCGGAAAAGTCTGGAAACCGTTTAGTGCCCCTTCCAGGATCCCTGGGTTTGGGTGACGAGTGGCTAGATCCACCGTCCGGATGCTTATTATGTCCGGAAACACACTTTCTTTCTCTCTCTCTATCTCCAACACTAGTATTAACCTAACTTTTCAGGGACCGGATGTCGCAGCACAGAGTAAGCAATTTCCCTATTATACTTACAAAAATCACTCTAGAGCATAACAAAATGACCCTAAAGATCAAACCCACGAGATCCTGTGAAGTAACTAACTCTAACAAGAAGCTAAATCCAATTAACCCTTAAATTCTAATTTCCGGTTCTTCCTTTGAAAACCGGAACATCCAAAACCAACCGGAAGACTACGACCAGATTTTATCCTAATTCCGGTTTCACTAGTTTTCCGGTTTATTGATTAACTTCCCAACTTAGGACCCTGCAACTTCCGGTCCTAAGTGTCCTCCTAGGCGGATCCGTTCCGGTCCATCCTTTTGTACCCGGTTTAGTTTTGCCTCTGTTTTACCATCAGAGGGTTCGCCGCTTGCTTTTGAAAGTGGTAGGCCCACCACTCCCTCCGTGACTTATAGTGGCTGAAGACCCACTCTCCTATCCGCTAATCCTCTAACTAACCCGAATCCGGTTTGGTCCTTCACAGCAATCCGGATGGCAATCTGGATCACAGGTCACACAAAGACCCCCCATACGATCCTCTCATACTACAACGACCTTAATGCTGAATCCGTTCCATACGAAGTTAGGTGGCTACAACTGCACCTGTCCGTTCCAACCTCTACAAAGCTCTTCCGTTCACCAACAATGGTGGCAAGACCTTACAGGAGCTAGGACACTCAACCGGATTTTCCACCCAGGAGTTCTAGCGCAGCTAAGGAATCCCTCCCTATCTGCCTAGCCTAGTCAACGGCTTTCTTACCCGGAATGCAAAACTTCTGCAGATGCTGAGGATCTAGAATCCACTCCTAGCTCTTCATAACCTATTCACATGTACTTAGAACCGAAAAGACACATCAAAGGGAGAACTCCGCCAATACACCCATACATACCCTCTTACTCCAACTCCGTGCACTCCTGCCAACACTCGGGAAAAACACACAAAGCCAAATCAATAGAAAGTACGCAAAGAAATGCCAAAAGAACTCTCCCAGTCTCTAGCTCAGAGACTGTTTTATATACAAAAAGCAAAAGAAAAAAGTGAATACACGATTTCCGCCTCTGAAGGCGTTGACAATCTGGTCCTACCTAATCCTAACCGGATTCTATTCTGGTTCATATTCTACCAATCCGGTTCCTGCTTCTAATTCCCATTTCTACAAAACTTCCTATTCTGCCTCGCATACTCGAGATCTCTCGGCAGGTCTCTCGGCAAGTCTCTCCAACTGCTCGAACACCTTAGTTAGATTCCGGTTCCATTCTCCATCCGGAGGTGGAACCGAGCGATCTTCATTAGTTTCCGGGGAGTCTAAGTCGATCGGCTGCGGTCTGGTCAAGGGCGTCTTCTTATGTGCCATGCTCGACTGGGGCGTCTTGTCCTTCCCTGGTTCCTGAGCTGCCTTTTCCGGAAACAAGTCCAGAAGTGAAAGTTCAGAGAGCCGGATCGGAATCTCTGTCAGCTTCTGGTTGCTTTCCACGATCTGGTCCGCTGACTCCCGTGCCTTGGACATGAGCTTCTCCATCTGCTCCTCAAAATCGGTGAGGATGTGCACCACCCTTGTTCCGGATATCTTCTTTTCCTTGTGCACCTCCTCTTCGAACAGGCGCGCCTTGGTGATCGCGGCTCCGGGTCCTTCGAGCACGTCCTTCACCTCCGCGGCTAGCCTCGTCATCTCCTCCGCCATCTCCCTTGTCGCGGTGGCGTTCTCGTTCAAGGCGAAAAGCTCGGCTTTGAGGGTGTCAACCTCATCATGCACTCGCTTGCTTTCGGCCTTCATCTTTCGGAGCTCATCCGGATTGATGATACTCTCAGCTACCCGGTGTGGCAGCTGACTGTCCGGTTCCGCTCCAATCAAGTGCGCGATCTCTCCAATCGTTCGCTTCTTGATTTTCCAATCCGCCCGGATTCTGCAAAGGATCCCAACCAACTCGTCAAACGGATCTCCGATTCCCGATCCGGATGGCATATCCGGTCCGATTGGAGCCTCCATCTTGGACGGCCGGGGTTGAACCGGAGGCGTTCCTCGATTTTGGGTTGGCGTGGTCTTTTGCCTCTTGGAGATGAACTGCGGGTCCTCCTCTTCCTCTTCTTCTTCCTCCTCCTCCTCGGTTTCGTTTCCGGAATCCGCTTCCCGGTCGGACTCGGATTCACCATACTTCATGGTCCGCTCCTGGGCCTTCCAAACCTTCGTCTCCACTTCCGTCAGTAGTTCTTGTTGCTGGTAGAGGTGGTACACGTAAGGGCATAGTGGGGTGGCCCTACTTTTCCCTACTCTTGCAGTGAGCTGGGACACCAGATCGAAGAAGATCCGGCCCCAATCTACTCTCCGGTTTCCGCACAGCGCTCCGAAGATTGTATTACCCAAGGTGATGGTCACCCTGGTGGGCTTTTCCGGATGCAAGACCGGAACAAGGAACTGTAGTAGGCGACGCTCCCGGTTATCGATACAGTCCTCTACCGCGTAGCCATCCTTCGGATTCATGGCACTTCCGAACTTGCCCTGGATGAAATCATCCTTCCGGTTGGCAAGCCCGAATCCTCCCGTCCGGAATCCGTAGACGGCTCGCCACAAATCCTCGGTCCACTGAACCGGATTCCCTCTCAGGGTGTTATCGAACTCGTTCGATATGTCACCCATGAGCTCCCTAATCATCCTCTCATCCTTGAAACCCCAAGGTTTCAGGCCTAATCCCTGACAATCCATGGCTGCTAAGTCATCCCTGAGTTCTCCCTGTTCCGGTTCCTTGGTCGGCATGACTGGAACCACTTTCCTTAACTTCACTTCACTCGAGGGTGGGGTGCTAGAGCCTGGTCTCTTCCGGTTCAGCCGCGATATGAGGGCGGCCCTACCCGGATTCACTCTCTTCTGACCTAACAAGGGAACGCTCACACTCTGGTCTTCCGCTCCACCTACAAAACAACCTTCTTGCACGCTCACACTCTCAGCCTCTCGCTGTTCCGTATCCGCTCGCGCTCAAGTCTCACCCACTCGTGCTCGGAGGCGATCTCTCCGTCTCATCCGTCACCCCTCTCACTCACTACCGGATTCTCTCACACTCTCAGCTCCTCGCCGCCATAACGGAAAGGATCGGGCGCTAAGACAGAAAACGACAACACGAAGATGATGTGAAAACCAAAGATCTGAAAATGGGCAGGGTCAGGCCTTATATAGTCCTAACGCCCTAGACTGGTCATTATGACAGGTCGGACATCCGGTCCGGTCCTTGTCATTCGGTTCTCTCCAATCCGGTCAAGGAGAATTCGGTTGGAATTCTCTTCCGGTTGGAAATTCAATCCGGTCCGCTTCTACCTAGAACCGGATTAGTTCCGTAAGGTTCTCTTGTGACTATTTTTTATTTATCTCCCTCCTTTTAGTTGGATCCGGATACCTATTTCTAATTTCCGTTCCACTCAAAAAGGTAAACGAAAAAAAATCAAAAATATGAATTGTCACACCGGAAGTGTCCTCTTGTTCCGTCACCTCACAAATACGGAAGGCTTTCCGGACCAGGTCACGTAGGGACGGTCAAGGACTACAACGACATTCTAACCTTAAGCGGACACTGAGCCTCCCGTCGACCGGGAGGATCTCCTTGTACTCTCTTGGGCTTGCGTCGGGGCTTTAACTCTGTTCTACGGGGAATTCCGGCAATCCAGAATTCGGGCACGTCTTGCAAAACTTCCGTACACGAAAGTTGCTAGCAGCCTCTCAAATACCTTTTCATCTAAGGCTGTATCCTACTCGCAGGCTATACCGGCATCCGGGCAGTACTATACTAACACTACTGTTGGAACCATCTGGTTGATCTTCCCATCAAGTTAGTACACCCAGAAACCACTCACGAAATCAACTCTTGCTACTCAAGGTAAGTTTGCAGTCTCCGGACAAGCGAGAATGGACCCACACACCCCCACAAACATGTACCGCTTACAAAAAGATAAGAGAATGGATACTCCAAACACTTGAAATTAAGCTCAAAAAGATACAATGCTGAAACTATGGGATAGATGCGAATGACCAGAAAGGCCATCAATAACCCTACTTATACTAAGACTAACATCATCCTAAAAATCCCACAAAACATTCCTACTGGTCCGCTAGATTTCCGGTAAATCCCAGATCCTATTTTTCCGACTTTTGATGGCCGGACTCCGGTATTGCCGCTACACTATGTTATTGTACACTATTCCTTGGAATCCGGATCCTCGGGAAGAACATAGTCCTTTAGCAAATCCAGCTTCTTCTCCTTCCGGCTACTCCCCGGAGGCAACAGACTTGGACCCCTTTGTCTCCATCTCTGGACCTCCACAATGTTGGGGTCCCGGTCTACACTCTGGATTCCGACTATTAGAACGTCCGGACTGCCCCGAGAATCCTTCTGGGTCTTCTTGTGATGAGGAGAAGATTGTACCGCCCGACCACTGTGAGCTTCCGGATAAGTACCTGTCAGGTCGATGGTCGGGATTACCGAAAGTAGATCCTCGCTTCCTTGGGGTACCACAGCTCCCCAGTCCACTTCTTCTGGCTTTCCGGGTGGTGGTGATAGTTCCGGATCAACCGGTACCACCGGTGCTACTTCCGGAACCATGGGTTCCAAGTTATGGCCTTCTATAGCCACCAAAGTTTGTGCAGAGGGAGAAGAAAGAGTGACCGGTTTCGACTCGGTGGGAGCCAAATACTCCATCATCTCCCGCATCTCTACTCGGGATGCATCCATCCGTCTTGCCTGCTCCAACAAGCACTTAATGATGTGCACCCGACTCGTGCTGGCGGCTGCGTCAAGGTTGGCTTTGAACAGCCGGACTTTGTTGATACAATCCACCGGTACTTCCAAAGAGCTCCGGAGCTGGACTATACCTTGACACAATGCTGCTATCTGCCGGCGGTGGTCCCCTTCTATGAACTGAGCCGTCTCCTGGGTTGTGCGTAGAGTGTTCTCTAATCCCACACACTTGGATTCTGAATCCCGGGCTTGGTCTCGCAACGTCCGGTTCTCTACACGTAACGCTCCAAACTCCGTCACCAGACTCTTCCGTTCCTCTATTAGGAGACCGTTTTGTTGCTCTGCCGCTATCAATGCATTCGTCCTCCGGAAGATGGCGTTCCAATCAGTTAGTGCCATCTTCCGGCACACCCGCTTGAGAGCCCCCTCGTAATTCTTGCAGAGCTTCGTGAGGTCATCCGCCTGCCATACCAGATGCTGGGCCATCTCCTAGATGTCCTCTAATGGCGTCCTCCCTAGTTGCATGTGGGTCCTATCTCCCTCCTCTACTTCCATCATCTTGGACCGGGAGGGTCTGGCCTCGGCCTGAATGGTACCTGCTTGCGGTTGCACCGGCCCAATCTGTTGTGTAGAAGGTCGGACTTCTTCCGGGGCCGGTCTGGTCTCCGTCTTCTGCTCCGGAACTTCTTCCTCCAGTGGCTCCGGTGCGGGAGGATCTTCTGTCGAATTTACCGGCGGCGTCCTAGTCCGTTGTTGTTTCTTCTTTAGAGGAGTGAGCGGCTCCTTGTCCTTCGTCTCCTCATCGTCCGGTCCGTCTTCTCCTCCGTACTACTGGAGCTGAACTAGCTCCTGGTAGGTGCTCTCCTCGTTTGCCTTAAGTAGGGAGTAATGAGCATACAGATGGGACAAATACGCCGGAAGGGGACTTTGACCCTTCTTCCCCAACCGGAGGAAATGCACAAGGTCCCCGATTAACTCGTGGATGATGGTTGCCCAATCCATCATCATTTTACCCTGGAGGCTCCCCAAGATGGCAGAGGCTACCTTCGCTACCACTTGCCGCGGCTTGGTCGGATGGAGGATAGGATTAAGGAATGCTATCACATCCCGGTACTCCGGATTCACTAGGTCGGAAACCTGGTGACCTTCCTTCGGATTGGCGGGCGCCCGGAATTCGCCCTCCATAACCTCTTGATTCTTCTCTATGACCTTGTCCGGCGCCACCCAGAACTTGTAGACGGCCCTCCACGTGTTAACCGCCCATAGTTCTGGTTTCGCCCGGAAGGTGGTATCCAAAATACCACTTTCCAGACGAAGTAAGTCAAACACCAGGCTCTCCTCCCTGATGCTCCACGGAACCTCCAAGAGCCCCTCACACCTCATGTTGGTGAAGTTCTCTCGCAGGTGCACCAACCGGTCCTTCTCGGTAGGAACCTCCGGAACTACCTTCATCACCGGAATAATCCTTGGTCGGGGCGGCGGCGACGGAAGCTCATCGTCTGAATCCTCGGGCAGATCCTTCAGCTTGTGCCGGCTTGCCCTAGAATTCATCGAGCTCACAAACAGACCTCACACAATCTCTCCCTAACTCTCCTGCTCACAAAATTTCACTCTGGTAACCCCTGCACAATCACAATTCACATAGTCCCTCAATCTACCGGAATTCTCACAAAGCTAGGAAGACGGAAAACACAGGTGGAAGGAAAAACAAGGAAGTACTCGCGCCCACTACCGGCTACAATCCTCCTCATATACTGGCCAGATAGTCAGTTAGTCGGATGAATGTACAGGACAGGTTTTGGCGGCAAAACCTGTCGCAACGTGAATTTTTGTTTCATTCAGTTTATCTAGAAATTAGAGCGGAAAATAGTTGGGAAGAACCGGATTGGAATGCCAGTCGTAAGAAAATCGGATATATACATACAAAAAATGAAATAGTAGGTAGACCGGATTCAATTCAGTTAAAAGTTTCAAATTGATCGGGACCGGAAACCCATCCGAAATTAGGGTAGAAACTGGATTAGGGTTGGACCGGACGTCAAGCTGCCAAACCGGAAATAGTCATTATGACCATGGCGGAGTCCTGGGACTATTTAAAGACCAAGCTTGCCAGTCTTACCTCTTTCATTTTCTCACGAGATTGGACGCTCCTCATCTTGTTTACAGCATTTGATACCCTTGTATCAAGAGAGAGTGCCTCAATAGAATTCTAGTACTTCCGGTTGAGATCGGAGAGAGAAGAAAGGAACGGGACATGCGGCTAGGAGCGGGTGAGGTAGAATCGGTGAGGAAATCCGTGTGAGAGGTGATCCACCCCATGCCGCTGCTACGTCGGAAGAGAGCGGGGTCGACAGGATCTGGTCCGGTCGAGGTGAAACTTCAGAAATATTTCCGATGATTCCCTCAAACGAACAAGAGAAGGACCAACTCATAGAAGATTTAACTTCTATGGGTTGCCAGGGGTTCACTGAGAAACCTTGGGGATTCCGGGAGGAGAGAATGGTAAAGGAACTCTTGGGCAAATTGTCCAATGAGTTTGATAATTCCTTGAGAGAAAATCCGTCTCTCTAAACTGAGGAAGTCTAAAGAGGAGTGTATGATTTCTGGGTAGAGGGTCTTGGAATGGCCGTCCGGAAGGATGAATTCATCCGGGGGAATTTCCATGGCGCCCCCAACCCTAAGGATGGATACGCAGTTGACGACTGCATAGATGATCAACACTGTCGTCTTCTGAAGTTTCTGATTCCGATCTTCCATCCGGAGAAACCGACGAGGGTGACAATCACCCTAGGGAATATTATTTTCGGTTCTCTGAGCGGAACCCAGAACGTGGATTGGGCCCAGATCATTTTTGATCTGGTAACCCAGCTCATCGGGAGGGTAGGAAAGAGTAGAGCTACCCCCATATGCGCGTACTTGTATCACTTGTGCCATAACCACTAGCTCCTAACGAAGAGGAAGAGAAGGAGTGGAAGGCTTAGGGAGCTCTCCTAAAATATGGAGAATCAGAAGAAGACGAAGAAGCGGAATTGTTTTCGGATTCGGATCCGGATCCGAAAGAAGAGGAGGAAGAGTTGAAGTTGCCAATCAAGCGACAAAAGACAACTCCTCCCCATAGGCGAGGAACACCTCCAAGTCATGGCCCGTCAACTTTGGATGAGAAACGGAAGGCTGTTATGGAGGAAGAAATGGATCCACGGGATCCATTTAATAACTTGATTGCCATTCTCTTCAGTGTCTAGGTGGATTGGGAGGTGAAGCATCTGACCTTGCAGGTGATCGAAAGACTGGTGGATGCGCCGCCAGATAGCCAGCTACCAGCGAAGGTAGCCGACTATATCACCGATCCGGTTGAGTATCGAAGGCGGGAGGAAGAAGTAATCCGACTTCAGACAGAGGTGGATACCTTGAAGGCGGAAAATCTCGTCTTGAAGGAGGATGCAGCCGCCACGAAGGAGATAGCAGAGGAAATACGACGGATAGCGGACTAGGTGAAGGACATTCTTGGAGTATCCGGGGCAGCCGCCACCAAGGCCAAGCTATTCGACGATGAAGTCTATAAGGAGAAGAAACTATCCGGTGCTAGGATAGTAAGGATTCTCACGGACTATGCGGAGCGGGTTGAGACGGCGGTGAAGGAGGCAAGGATTTCAACGGACCAGATTGAAGAGAGCAGTCGGAAACTGTTGGGAGCTAAAGAAGTCCCTCTTTCGGAACTCTCCCTACCAAAAGAGTTTCCGGATGTGACAACTGCTGAAGAGGGGAAGGATAAGACCTCCAAATCGAAGAAGATAGCACAAACGTCTACACCGGCAAACACCCTAGAATCTGCCATCAATCTAGAATCCACACCCGATTTTGGTCAAGCCGATCCAGTTCCAAAACTTATGGATGGAGAACGGAACCGAAACCTAACTGAAATCTTCCATGGGATGGAAGCCGAGCCGAAGAGTCCTACCTTAGGGTTAGGATTGTAGAATAATAAAAGTTTGTACATACTAGAGGAGTTAGAACGGAACCAGATTCGATCCGGTAGAAGAGTAGGTAGGAACGGAAGTTCATCCGGGAAATGCGGTTGGATTCCGTGACGCTTTTTGCCTTTTTGCACTTTTTTGGTTTTGTATATAAACCTGCCCTGAGAAAGGGAGTGGGAGAAAAAAAGTCTTCTTTTGCAAATTCCCTTGCGTATTCCGTTTTTCAATTTCCAGTGTACATGAGCAGGTAGTGAAAGGGTTGGGAGTGCACTTCAGTTCCTCAGCGTGTCTAGAGTTTGAGATTCCGGGTGGGAAAACCGTTGTTAGGCTAGGCGGATAGGGAGGGATTCCCTACTTGCGCTAGAACTCCCGGGTGGGAAATCCGGTTGAGTGTCCGATCTTCTGTGAGGTCTTGCTGCCATCGTTGGTAAACGGAATAACCCTAGTAAGTGTTGGAATGGACGGGTTTCACTTGTAACCACCTAGCTTCGCACGGAGAGGAAAGGTGCCCAAGGTCGTTGTAGTATCAGAGGATCGTACGGGGAGTCTTTGTGTGACCTGCAATCCGGATTAATACCTAGATTGTTGTGAAGGACTAAACCGGATCCGTAGTAAGAGGGAGATTAGAGAATAGAATAAGTGAATCTTCAGCCACTATAAGTTACTAAAGGAGTGGTGGGCCTACCACTCTGAAAATTAAGGGACGACCCCTCTGATGGTAAAACAGAGGCTAAATTTAACCGGATGGGATCAGGAAGAATGTTGATAGACTAAAGTGGATTGGTTTACTGTAGTAACCGGAATCGGAAATTATAGCCTCTTGGGGTTGTAATTATTATATAGACCGGACAGTTAGTAGGATCGGAATAGTGGGGAAAAGCCCTTTCTTAGTTTTTTTTCCGGATGTTATAATGTTTTCCGGTAATTGACTTGAAACCGGAAGTTGGGTTTGCGTGCTAACTTAGTCTAAATCGTTCAATAACGTTAAATACTTCACAGGATCTCGTGGGTTCGATCTTTAGTTTCACTTAGTTATACTTTAAAGGAGTTTTTGGGCGTATAACAGGGAATTTACTCACCCTGTACTACGACAAAACTCTATCCCTAGTACGGATCCGGTTTTCGGTTTTTAGGGCCGGCACCGTCATCCTATTTCCGGATCTTTCTAGGGTTCCGGAATTAGGTTTTTAGACCTAATGAAATTTTCCTGGATCCGGAAATCCGGTTTTCTAAAATTTCCCTAACTTCCTAGGAGAACTCAAAAACTTTCTTTTTTAAGGGAACAATTTTTGAATTTTTCCGTCATATGCTAGTGTTCTGGGCCTAGCATGTGGGATCTCATTCCCACAATTGGTTCTCTCATATTGATATGCAATGGGACGTAGTGTTATTATACTAATCCCATCAGCTTCAAATCCCTTTAGACATTCATACATCTCATTCACTCGCCAATCCATTAAAGTCATATGGTTTGTCTTTGCATTTATTACATTGCGAATATTATCAATGTTTACATTGAAAACCATATCATGTCCCCATATGTCCCCAGCCCTATATTCAATCTCTATAAAAAAATATCTAGTGTTTTTGTAGAACTTTGTGATACTACATTTGTACGTGCCAATTCAGAATCTTCATCCTCTGAATCATCATCATCCATTTCCTATCCACCATCATTCCCTTGTATTGAACGTCCTTCCATCTCTACTCTTTGATGATGTCTTTGGACTATTGTGGGAGTTCTAAATAGGGCCTTAGAAGTTTTTAGGAGGAATTGAGGACATAGTGGGTTCATCTAGATAAATTTTTTGTCTTTTTGCTATAAAAATAGAGCAGGGAGAGGAAAGAATCGGAACCGGAAAATCAGAAAACCTTAACTCCATAATAGAATTAATGGGTACTCCTGAAATCCGAAACCGGAAAATCAATAACCAGGAACAGGATTGATTTCAGTCGGTATTCCAAAAGATTTGGCTCAGTAGGAACCGGAAACCGAAAGTTAACGGTCATCCCCGGATAATGATGAGCCAAGTAGTGGTCCGGAGGGTTTCACGGCGAAACTCCAAGAACCATTTTAACGGTCCGGTGACTGGAAACATCAAAACCAACGGTTGGAAACGGGAAGTAGGAAGAATTTAATGTCAGACCTTTTTCCAGTTTCTCTAGCAAGTTATAACTTGGGAATTGTTTCCGTTAGGGTTCATAGTTGGTTGGAGAGTTTTCGGTTTTTGTTGACAATTTGAGTTTCCAAGTAAGCCAGTGCTATAGTGCGAGCGACTGCTGTGAGGGTTAGTCGGAGAAGAGAAGGGAGAGCACTGCAACCATGTCTAGGAGTGAGGCTGAAGAAGAGACCCCTACTATGAAGATATCACTTAGAAACATCATTCTGGTTATTCCAGAAGATGCGGGAGAGAGAGCCAACCTGGTAGAGGATCTTAGTCAGATGGGCTGTGCAGGGCTGATAGAAAGGCCCTGGAGTTTCAAAGACGAAGTGATGGTGCGGGAGATATTGCATCCGTAGTCAAACAAATGGAGGAAGACTATGAGGGCGCTTCCGGACAAGTGGACTGCAGAAGTATGGCGGAAGGTTTATGGTTTTGCCCGGGGCGGAGAAGGGCTGGCATCCCGGACAGACAAGTCCACAGTGAGTAAGTTCCGGAACGCTCCTCATACAAAAGATGGATACACAATGAGTGACTGCAAGGATGAACGAGAGAAGAGGGTGCTAGAATTTCTAGTTCCGATTTTCAGTCTAGATAGAACTATAGAAGAAACCGGATGACTATCACTTTGGGAAATACAATCTTTGGTGCATTGTCCAGAGACAGGAAGGTAGATTGGGGGTTAGTCTTGAGAGATTATGTCGCCAAACTATGCAAGGGAGTGGGAAAGACTAAACCATCTAGCCTTTCCCCATTTCTTTTTCATTTGTATCATGACCAAGATTGTATGAAGGTGCAAGAGAGACAGGAATACACAGTCCAGGAGGTCAAATTAGCCCACGGGATGAAACATGATTCTAATGACGAGATGGAAGAGATAGAGGTTAAGAGAGAGGCTTCCGGTTTGTCGAAAAAACCGAAACTGGAAAAGAGGAAAGGGAAAGAGGTCCAGATAGAGGAAGAGAAGGATCCAATCTAGAACAGCGATCCCTTAGGGTCGATTATAGGGGAACTCAAGAAAGTCCGGGATGAACATGAAAAAGAGAGAAGTACCTTGAAAAAAATATGTAAGATGTTGGGAGATATTCCTAGAACAGAGCGTATAGAACAAATCCAGAACCTGATAGAGGATGCTAAGGGAAGATCTGGAAAGGCGAAGTATCAAGATTTAGCGGATGAATTGTTGTCCCTAAAGAAGAACTGAGTAGACAGAAACAGGAAAGTGAGCGTAAGCGGAAGTATTCAGTTCAAATTGTAGAGATGATTGATTGGATTAGGGAGTTCATCACCCTTTCGGCTGAAACATTGAACAAGGCTAGGTTATTTGATGAGAAGGTTTTGGAAGGAGTAAGAAAGCTAGGGGACAAAGTCATTCATGGCCTAGTATCCTTCAACTCCAAGATGGAACAACTACTTGTTCAATTGAGAGAAGTCATGGGGGAGGTCAGTCCACCTCCCCAACCGAAATCAAAACCGGAAATGGTTGGTACAATAGAGGCGACTCCATCCAAGCCACCGCGGTCAGAGACCAAGCAGACATTTCCAATGACACAGGAGAAATCCGTACATTCATCCGAAGATGTGATGATAGTCATTCCTGCTAAGGAGACAGTTACCCCGGAAACTGGAACGGCGCACACACCAACATCCGAATCAGTATTGCGGGGAAAGGTGAAAGTGGAAGAGGTAGATTTAGGAACGCCGCAGAGCAAGATTTCGAAGGCCTCTCCCACTCCTAGCTAAGCAAAGATGAGGACTCCAAGGCCTCCATTAGCAAGAAAACCAACCCGGGCGAAGTCAAAGGAAGAAGAAGAAGATGAGGGTTCAGAAGAAGAGGAGGAAGAAGAGGATTCCAGTTCTGAATCCGGAAAGGAGTCCGAACCATACTCTGATCCGGATCAGGAACTGACCGCACCAAAGAAGAAGAGAGCCAAGACCAAGGCTCAGTCTTCTAAAACCAAGAAATGGAAGATAGTTTCCGGTTCCGTTCGGAGACAATCAGCGCGGAAGGGCACCTTGAAATCAAGTGCAACACCGGGGAAGCGGCAGAAAAGTTAGAGTAGGACAGATAGATAGGTTAGAATCTCGGCTGAAAACCCAAGTTTTTGAAAGAAAGTATTTTATAAATCACTTTTAGCAGGAAAGGTAGAATTGACTTCCTTGATCCAAATTATCGGAACGGGAATTTTAACGGCTAGTTTCAACATTATAGTAGTCAATGTCATTTTCGTAGATGAGGAGGAAGGCACGTGTTGATTCAGGAAAGGTAGATTTTCATTCCCATGGACTGAGGAGTCCTATGGGTTGTTTAGTATTTAGTTAGCCGGTTATTGTTAATCCGGTGTGCATTTCCATACTTTGTTTTCTTAGCATTGTGCAATCCAAATCAGCTTTCTAGTTCCTAATTTGAGGTGGCGACGTATGCTTTGGTGGTGGATAACCATTGATGTATGTTCTGTAGAGATTGCAGAAATAGGTAAGGAGGGAGTGTGCCCAGATATTAAGATTGTCTGGATTCTTGAAGAGAGACTGCGAGTGAGGGTGTTTTCCGGACCCAAGTGTGACCGGTTCGTGTTTTTAGTTGAGTTTTGATAGTCCCGGATGTGTGTGGATTGTAACTGTTGATTGTTCCAGAGTAGCTCCTGTTTTCCGGTCGATAGGTTCAGACTTAACCGGAATCCCGAAGGGGAGGTAACAACTCCCTAACTCAGCCATCTCGGTTTTTGCCAGGAATCCAGATTAACTAATAGGCCGTCATTGTAGTCCAAATTAGCATTCTAGCCAATTATACCTTGCGTGACCTGTTGATCTCAATAGCTATTCGGTTCAGCTGTGAAGGAGAGTTCGGCCGAAATTAGGCTTTGTTGTATTGTGTTTTTTTTGTTTTTTTTACAGTGGATCTCTTGTTACTCTAAAACTTAGAGGGTAGGTTTTAAGCTTCCTGCCTCAAGCCCAATACGCGGATCCCTCTTGATTCAGAGGTTAAACTTGATTCCGGTTACCAAGAAAGGGAAAGTCGAACTAGCTACCCCCTTTTCAGTTCCAGCCTGATTGTAAATAGATTGTAGATAATGTGTGAATAGGAGAAGCTAAAGGGTGAGTATGGTAATAGAATAGAATAGTTAGACTTAACTGGATTAGAGTAGATGTTCATGGGTTTGTTGTGACAAGGCAAATTCCTCTCTTCCGAACAAACAAGGATTCCTCCAACTAAATCTCTGTGGGAACGATAAACGGGTCACTTTAGGATCATTTCCAGTCCTAGATAAGCAACTTGACTTTCCTGTACTACGACAACTACAATATGAGTACGGATGCTTCATTCTTTTTCAATTTGTGTCTTTGTTGTGTGAAGTGTTTGTTGTTCTTCTATGATGTCATGTGTAACAAATCAATGTTCACCTCTACTTCCACCACTTGTTCCACGACTAGCACGTCCTCTACCAGCAACACGTCTTCTACCAGTAATTGATCTTCCAGCGTGAATATTAGACATTCTAATCTCTGACCTGTATATGCAACTTTCTGAGCCACGTCTTTGACTTCTAGATCCTGATTCTCCTTCTATAACAGCTCTTTAATTTTGAACCTCAATTTCAATTTCATGTCCAACGGTTACCTATACTTCATTTTGTATATTTATTTCGGTTGCCATTTGATCTAGTTGCATTGATTCTTATCCAATTTCCATCTGCCTTGATGTTGGAATAATTGGTGCACTTCCTTCTACTAGTGCTTCTTCAAGTCTTTCAGTATCATTTGCCCTTAAAGGCTCCATTTCAATATTTATTGTTGTAGATACAATACGCTGACATTGTGCTCTTGGCCTTTCAGAAACACCCCTCTTTTGAAGGCTCTGCATATTCTTCTTCGATAGCGACATGCTTCCGGTTATATTCAGACACCGAAATCCAATTTTTTTTACAAGAGTTGTATAAAGCCAATATAAATCGTCTGTATCTTCAAGTTCCCTAAGGAGAAGCTATTCTTCAGCAGCAACTGGGTCAATATTTCAAAGTTCCTTACACCTTCGAATCTCTCTATATATGAAACGTGCTCAAAATAGTTGCTCAAGGGTTGATTCTTTGAATTTTTTGTCACAAGCTTCTCTTCGATCCTTCAATGCATTAGACATAGCTTTCCAATAATTCACTAATATTTTCAAACCATGTATAGGTAAAAGAACTAGAAGAAGTTCCAGTGGAATAGATGCCATCATAAGCTTTTTCCTTAGTTTGTACTTCTCGTAGACCATTTCAGTGTTGGTTATTGAGATAGTGAGACCTCCATTAGCAGTTCCTGTGATTGACTCTATGCCTCCATATAAATTATCCAAAAGAGCCCAATATCTCCCTTCTTCAATTGGAAAGTCTGTGATCCACAAATTAGGCTTCTCTGTATTATTTGCCTCTATCTACCATCCATATTCCAACCACTTGGAATGCACCTAGGTGAATAATGACTTACAAATCAAAATACAAATACTATTTTTTAATTGATAACGATTGTACTTCAATGTATGCTCTCAATCTATGATATTCAATTGCCAATTGTTATTCTACTTTAAAAATTCACATGCACTTCCTTTCAATACAATATAAGAACAAGTAATTCCTATTGCCTTCATATATTGTTTTTTCATGTACCAAATAAAGTAAAAATAATTAAAAATTCCAAAGTTCAAATAGAAATTCATTTAAAAGAAAATGTACAATTGAATTAAGAAAATAGTTCTAGAATGCTTGAATTAATACACTTCTTCTATACAACTACTATTAAATTATACAAGTACTCATTTTTCAAGTAATATGCTTCCCATATTCTAACAACATATTTGCATCTAGTGTCGCAACGTGAATTTTTGGTTTTGTTTAGCTTACCTAGAAGTTGGAACGGAAACTAGTGGAAAAGAACTGGATCTAATTGGTAGTTGTAGAAAAAAAACAAAATTAGATATGGGAACAAAGTAACAGATGGACCGGATCTAAACCCATCCCAAGTTCATATTGGTCGGGACTAGAAACCCATCCGAAATTGACCTAGGAACTGGATTAGGGTTGGACCGAATGTCAAGCCGTCGGAACTGAAAGAAGGTCATAATGGCCAGTATGAAGCCCTGGGACTACTTAAGGACTAACCTCACCAGTCTTACCCCTTTTTCATTTTTTGGCAATATAGGTGCCCTTTGTGTGATTTCCAGCACCTCGTGCTTTCATGTGGTAGTTGTATGGTGAGTGTGAGAGCGTACTTGTAGAATTTGATAGTGCGTGACATTGTTTCCGGGTGAGATTGGAGACAGAAAGTGAGGAACGGGACATGCGGCTAGGAGAGGATAAGGTAGAATCGGTAAGGAATCTAGGAGAGACAGCCTACGTCCATGCCGGTGTTCCATAGGAAGAGAGCGGGGTCGGCTAGCTCTAATCTGGTTGAGGTGAAACTCCGGAAGGTAGTTCCGATAATTCCTTCTGACGAACAGAAAAAAGGCCCAACTCATAGAAGACTTAACTTCTATGGATTGCTAGGGGTTTGTTGAAAAACCCTGGGGATTTCGAGAGGAACGGATGGTAAAGGAACTCTTGGGCAAGTTGTCCAATGAGTTTGACCACACCTTGAGAGGGAATCCGTCCCTCTGAACTGAAGAAGTGTGGAGGGCAGTGTATGGCTTCCGAGTCGGGGGTCTAGGGATGGCAAGCTGGAAGGATGAATTCATCTGAGGCAAATTCTAGGGTGCCCCCAATCCAAAAGACGGATATGTAGTCGAAGATTGCATAGACGACCAACACCGCCGCCTTCTTCAGTTTCTGATTCCGATTCTCCATCCAAAAAAACCAACAAGGGTAACGATCACTTTTGGTGATACGATTTTCGGATCCTTCTGCGGGATCCGGAACATTGACTAGGCCTGACTTGTTTTCGATCTGGTTATCCAACTCATTGGAAGAATGGGGAAGAGTAGGGCTACCCCAATATGCCCTTACCTCTTCCACATGTACCATAACCACCAGCTTTTGACTAATTCGGAAGACAAGGAGTAGAAGACCTAGGGAGTCCTCCTGAAATATGGAGAGTTAGAGACAAACGAAGAAACAAAATCTGTTCCTGGATCGGATTCGGAAACAGAAGAAGAGGAAGAAGAAGGTCTGTTGCCGCCTATAAAGCAACAGAAGACAACGCCTCCCCACGAGCGAGGGACGCCACCAAGTCACGGCATGTCAACTCCGGAAGGAAAATGAAAAGCTGTCGATGTAGAAGAATTAGATCCGCGGGATCCATTCAGCAATTTAATAGCCATCCTTTGTAGTGTCCAAGCGGATTGGGAAGTCAAGCACTGGACCCTGGAAGCGATTGGGAAGTTGGTGGACGCGCCATCAGATTGCAATTTGTCGGAGAAGGTAGCAGACTGCATCACCGACCCGGTCGAGTTCCGGAAGCAAGAGGAGGAAATAATTCGTCTGCAGAAGGAGGTAGATACCTTGAAGGCGAAAAACTTCGTCTTAAGGGAGGATGCGACCGCCACTAGGGAAATGGGCAAATAGTGGAGGAGACTTGGAAGGTAGCTGAGCAGATGAAGGACACCCTAGGAGTATCCGGGATGGCCGCCACCAAGGCTAAGCTATTCGACGAAGAGGTGCAAAAGGAGAAGAAACTATCCGGTTCCAGGATAGTAAGGATTCTTACGGATTATGCCGAACGGATTGAAGCATTAATGATGGAGGCACGGAAATTGGCAGACCGGATTGAGGAGAGTAGCCAAAAGTTGACGGGAGCTATGTGCTCCAAGGGGATCCACCTTTTGGACCTCTTCTTACCGGAATCATTTCCGGATGAGTTAGTTGCCGAAGAGGGAAAGGATAGGACTCCTAAGTCCAAGGCATCCGAGCGAGTACCCAAACCAGCCAATACACCAGAGTCCGCTATTGATCTGGAGTCTTCGCCTGATTCCGACCCCGTCGAACCAGTTCCTAGACCTATAGATGGCGAGCGAAATCAGAATCTGAATAATGTCTTCAATCAGATTGAAGCCAATCCGAGGAGCCCCACCTTAGGTTTAGGACTGTAAATAGTTGTATATACTAGGAATGTTAAGAACGGATCCGGATACTATTCCGATCCGATAGGGTAGTAGGTAGGATCGGAGGTTCAGCCCGAAATGCGGCGAGATTCCGTGGTCCTTTTTACCTTTTTGTACTTTAGGGTTTTGTATATAAACCAATCCCTGGGAAGGGAAAGAGAGAAAAGTCTTCATTTGCAAATTTCCTTGTGTTCTTCTATTTTGCTTCCTTGTTGTATGTTTCCTTCGTGTGAGTGAACGCGCGTGAGTGCTGTGTGACCGGAAGTAAGGAAGGGCAGGAGTAGAGTTGTAGTGATTTTTCCTCCCCTTGGTGCATTTTTTTATTCTAAGTGTATGTGAGTAGGTAGTAAAGAGTTGGAAGTGCCCTTCAGTTCCTCAACACGTCTAGAGCTTGAGATTCCAGGTGAGAAAACCGTTGTTAGGCTAGGCGGATAGGGAGGGATTCTTTAGTCGCGCTAGAACTCTTGGGTGGGAAATCTGGTTGAGTGTCCAATCTCCTGTGAGGTCTCATTGCCCTAGTTGGCAAACGGAATAGTTCTAGTAGGTGTTGGAATGGACGAGTTTACTTGTAACCACCTAACTTCGCACGGATAGGAACGGGTGCCCAAGGTCGTTGTAGTATCAAGGGATCGTATGGGGGGGATTTTGCGTGACTTGCAATCCGGACTATTGCCTGGGTTGTTGTGAAGGATCAAACCAGATCCATAATAGTTAACAGATTAGAGGATAGGAAAGTGGGTCTTCATCCACTATAAATTCTGGAAGGAGTGGTGGGCCTACCATTCATAAAATCAAGCAGTGATCCCTCTGATGGTGAAACAGAGGTTAAATTAAATCGGATAGAATTGAGGATACGCGTAGATAGTCCAGAACGGATTGGTCTACATATTTACTCGGGATTAGAATGTGTAGGATTCTAGGGTGGTGGTGATATACGAACTGGATAGCTAGTAGGACCGGAATGGTAAGAGTAAGCCATTTCTTAGCTTTCTGGGTATTTTAGGAATTCCGGTTTACACATAGGGTCGGAAAGTAGGAGAGGAAGTATTAACTCAACTTAATCACTTACTAAGTCTAGATACTTCATAGGATCTCGCAAGTTCGATATTTAGAGTCACTTGGTTATGCTCTAGAGTGGTTTTGGGGAGTATAACGGGGAAATTACTTACCTTGTACTACGACATCTAGCAATGTAACATGCATAATATTAGTCATATTGTAATGAATGTACACTTTTTTGGTAGAGTTCAAATATAGTATTCATGCTTGTGATGAACAATATATTGGAAATTCTAAGTTATATTTTCATATAAATATATAGTATTGTAAGCTTAGACATTATTTGCAACACATATTATGTGCAACTATGGCATATAAAGAAAAAAAATTCATCCCATAACTAGTTGCATAGTAATGAGAACAAAGATTTTCAATACCAAAAATATAGTTGTCTAAAAAATAAAAACAAAAGTCCTCTTTGTCTTCATTGCAACAACTTGCACTCGAACAACTCCACTATACATGTTGAATCACTATAAGAAACCCCTGTTTTTTACTGCGTTACGTTGTGACATCCTCGTTATTTTTGACGTCACTACGTTTTTGGACGAACGCGCAAATCAGGGACAATTTTTTGTGATGTCATCTAAAACGTCATAATAGACGTCAGGAAATATAGGGATGTCACTTTGAACGGACGTGTTTTTCACTATGTCAAAAAAATAAAGGACGTTTCAGATGACGTCCAAAAAAACACGAATCGGCCACGTCAGCCACTGGTGCGTCTTTCACTGCGGGCAGGTGCACTGCTGTCACTAAGAGGGCAGGGGGGGTGCTGCCCTATAGGGAAAACACCTGATCAGTATAGGAAAGAGCTTGAGGGTGTAAAATTCAGGCTTTCTGGAAAGATGTGAAGTCATGGGTACAAGGTAGGATTAAAGTGACATAGACACATGTAATGACTCAACAAATGTGTTTTGGTGTTACAAGTCTAGGGTATGCCAAAATAAAAAGGATGTACAGAATTAAATATTTTAGGTCCTAAAACATGAAAGATGGGAAATAAAAATGGAGATTCATTGGAATAACCTTATCATAGAGGTGAAGTTACGCAATATTATTTGGAAATGGATTTTGAGAATAGAAAATGGGGATTACTTGGGAGTGTTGGGATCAATGTGACATTATTCTATTGGCTTTGAAATTGCAAATTAGGCCCCATAAAATGGAAAGTGACTTGCAGTCCCCATAGTGAATTCCTTCCAATATTTTTTGGATTTACGGAGTTCAGATAAAATTAAATGGGGAGAAAATTAAATGGGGAGAATATAGGGGTGTCCAGTTCAAATTCATTCCATTGGGATGGGGCTTGGGGGTCCCCCCCAATATGGGGGTGAATGGTAGTACGGGGAGTGCGAAGAAGAACTTTCCATTGGGGATTCGTGGATGGCCCAAACAATTTGGGAGTAATTTGAAGTCCCCATAGTGAATTCTTCCCAATGCTTTTTGGATTTAGAGAGTTGGGAAAAAATTTAAATGGTGAGAACATCGGGGGGGGGGGATATTGCCAAGTTCATTCCATTGGGTTGGGGCTTGGGGGTTCCCCCCAAAAAATTGGGGTGAATGGTCGTGTGGGGAGTGCCAGGAAGTGCTTTCCCACCTGGGTTTAGGGATGGCCCAAACAATTTGGGAGTGACTTGCAGTCTCCGTAGGGTGAAAGCACATTACGCCCCCCTACAAAGTACGTTAGAAAAGTACTTTTTCAAGATGTATTTATATAACGTACTTTTTTTTAGATGAAATAAACATTATTTTCACTTTTCAATTGATCCAATTGATAGGTACTTATGTAGAGAAGGTATTCTACCACATTCTAATCCAATTTAGTGTTTCATCCATCCTCTACAAAGTACTTTACCAACAATAAAAGCGTGTTAGGTTTGCAAAATAATTACAAATGACTTTGTACAGGCCAAATGAATGATAAAAAAAGCACAATAGTTTGTACAAAGATAGAATATATATACTATGCAAGGACTTCTTGGTCATAGTAGAACTATAATTACAATATCTATTAGAATGTGGAAGTCAGATGGGCATTATCTTTTGCGGAGGAAAAAAGACACAAAAAATAATATTTACGTTCATTTTTTGATGAGTAAAGCACTACATTCACATACTGTAGCATGGCTACTGCTTAAATCTCCAAAATTTTGAATATTTGTTTGACTTTTTTCCTTGCTTCTAATTCGTGAAGAATTACTTATGATTTAGGGTAGTTTTAAACTTTCAACTTCATCTCCACTCTTCATTTTCAAATTTTAAAACACAAGTTCTTCAACACTACTAAAGATTTTTGAAGGCAAGGGAGGGGCATTTCAAGGTTGTTTAATTTCCCTTTGTTGCCTAAGAATTTTGAATTAGCCACTACTGTCAAATAATTTTAATTACTTTCTTATAATTAAAAATTTTAAATTTTTTTAAAAAATTATAATTTTATTTAAAAAAAATTATGAATTAATATTATATACTGTGGCATGGTTTGCATAAAATGCTAATGTGGCGAATTCCCACAATCTAGGAACTTCAAGGAACTTGTGGATTTTTTTTGCCTTCGAATATCTTTTAATATGTTCTAGAGTTAGAATATTTGACTTTGAATATTAATCTTAATCTCAAATTTGGGTACTACAGAGTTATGAACTTTAAATCTTTATGTTGGAAAATTGAGTTGAGAATCTAAGGGAAAAAATTTCCCAATACTTCATTCTCATTTTCAAAAAAATCTTACATAGAAGAAGGATCAAGATACAAGGCAAGTTTACATTATTAATACCTCTAAGATAGCTTTCAATTGTACTAATCCCAATAGTGAGATTATTGTAGGAAGTAGAATTTGCATATAAGTTTCTTAAGGTTGGAAGTGACATGAATAACTAGAAATTGTATTAACACACTAAAATGCACTTCCAATAAATTCAAGTTCAAATGAAGATGTTCATTAAGAAATTCTTGTCTATAAGTATGTTACTTTGTAATGGCAAGAATCTACAAGCATCCATTTAAAGTTTATTTAAGTTCTAATGGTACTTCCACCAAGGTACTTTATATACTTCAAGTACTTAATGTCCACTCAAAAGTACTCCTGATTTTTGACGAAAGTGTACCTAGTGTAGTGTGCTTTCACCCCATAGTGCATTCCTTCCATTGCTTTTCAGATTTAGGGAGTTGGGAGGAAAATTAAATGGGGAGAACATGGGGGTGTTCCGGCCAAGTTCATTCCATTGGGTTCTAGGTGGGGATATCTCTGCCCACAAAAAAATAGAAAGCAAATGATGTACTCAGCCCATTTTGATTCATTACTATTTTCCACTCTTAGAATATGGTAGAACACAATAATTACAAGTACAACTCCTCTCACTACTACGGAACATGGGGTGTGACATTCCATTTTATACAAGACATTGACAATCCTTCTATTCAATGCATAAACGACTTCTTCCATTGCATCACCATGCTCCACTAAACAATCTTGCTAAGATCTATGAGAAGGTCTTGTACTAGCACATGCAAGTACCTAGACCTCGCTCTGGGGTGAAGGCAACAACAAATATGGTGTTTGAGACATTCTCCATGCAACTTCACCTCAGAACTCCATGGAAAGGAAACAAAATACTTTTTTACTGTAGCGAAAAGAACATTTAGAATGGAAGGTGCCCCAATTCGTGCGAGCATGCCTGCGACCTTGATTTAAATGTGTCCATTGGAATGTTATATCCAACGTCCTCTTCAACAAGTGTGTCAGAGTGGGCATCCTCCTTGACGTCCATTTGCACATGATGTGCAATGTCAACATTGACAATGACTATGTAGCAGCCGTTTCATAACAGATCAGCCTCCATTTCCCTACTGTCGTCCATTTCTCTCCTACTCACTTCAAGACCGCATCCACGGTCAAATGTATGTGCCACCATCTTCGGCCGGTTGCCTCTGAGGCTCCACGTCCACCAACTGAGGTTGCAAACCGAAGAAGTCCGTGTCACTGCCAACATTAATTATGGTAGGCATAGGTTGGTTCACCTGTAGCTCCCACGTCTGCCCCGGACATCTGTGCGACACACAATTTTCCAACCTTGCCTGTGCGGATCATCGGAGAAGAATACCTGTTGACAATGCAATGGGAAAGCAAAAGAATTAGCGTGGTATCTACCATCCATGCGAGTGAAGTTTACTATTGTAAACTCATATTGGTCTTTGCGGATGTTTGCATATTGAGCATCTTCGTTTGATCGAACCCAATCGCAGTCCACAGCTCCTGTAGATGTTGTTGAGCTAGTTCCCATAGCTGGCTAAAGCGATGTCAAAGACGATGTTCTTATTGATGTTAACTCCGACAAGCGGGCTGTTGAAGACGATGTCGTTCACGACGTTGTAGCTAACGCCATAAACTCATTTAATTTAATGAATGAAGGAAAAATTCTCCCTAATTCTAATTATTTACTATTCACAAAAATTCCAAAATATTGTCTTCATATAACTTCAAATCCATTTTGCCAATATAAGTAAATTAAAAGCTTTATCAATTCATCCATTTCAATCACCTTTCTATCATTATTTTTTAAAATTTTCATTTCAAGGCTTTTAACATTTGATTTCACTTTAAACATTTGTGACAACATTTGACACATGTCAAATATGATATAAATTTTTACATTTTAAATTTTACAAATAGAATTTTTTTAGTAGTATGACTTTGAAATTTGGTTATTTTTGTTCTTGCTTCATTTTATCATTTATGGCCATATTCGTTAAAATGACCATTTTGAGACTTCAACCCTAAAACAATTATAGTGATTTAATCCTTGAGTCAAAGATAAAATGAGAGTGCAACCTTGGGCAATCAAAGGTTTTTGTACATATTAATATATGAAAGTCTCAAATTACCAAATAGTTTCAAAATTGAATAGTTATAACAATTTATCTTCGAGTCCAAGATAAAATTGAGACTACACTTTGTCTCATTTTAACGAATATGGCCTTATTTTTGTATGAGCTTCATTCCATCAATCATTCTAGTTATGGCTTCAATTTTAGCTACGAAGGTGCTACGAAGGTATCCTATAGTTGCAAAGTGGACCTATATATGCCAACACATAAATCTCAAAGGTCACTTCGAAATTGGCTAAACCAAATTTAACCAAAAGGTTGTTATTAGAATTAAACTTGTTTTTTTTTGCTATGTACGTTACTACATTTAAATACCCATTGCCAAACACACTACATATTGGTGTCTAGTATGAATTCAAACTAATTGATCGACAATAGAGGACAAAAAAAAATTCAAATTGAATAGTTATGCAATACAAAATTCTTAAACTTGAAAGGTCCATTTGCAATGAGTTTGCATCTTATTTGTAGTTTTTTTTTACTATTGCAGCAATTAAAATATATTTTAACTAAAATTGAAGCCATAACTAGAATGATTGATGAATTGATGCCTTTCCTTCAAGCCCCAAAGGGCAAATGTCTATAGAGCGAGGAATGGATTTGTGCTTATAAATTCAATTTGAGTACATTTCATAATTTTTTTTGACATAAGGGCCAAAAATGTACCTCTTTAGTAGAAATATAATTTTTTTAAATCATGAAATCCTAGATCAAAGGTCATTATGTTCCCCTTGATACTAAACAACTTATAACACTAGTACCAAAATCCTCTTCATGTCTACTTCTTAAAAAGAATTTTTTTTAAAATAAAATATATGTGAGAACATTATGCTTGGGCATTTAATTTACTAAATAAAAGTATTTTGAAAAAATTAGGAAGTACTTTACATGCTAGCTATTGTGTACAAATTTATCTCAAAAATCTTGGTAAGTTGGTTCTTTGAAGTAGAAATTTGTTTACGGTTTAGATTTTAGATTTTAGAGTTTGGGTTTTAGGATTTAGGGTTTCTACTTTAAAAATCTTGGTAAGTTGGTTCTTACAAAATTATCCATAGAGTGGAGTCATAATGTCATTTTAACAATCCATAACTTGTATCTATTAGCACTCAAATATTCACCAATATGAAAAATTTCAGGAAAATGGCAATTATTCCGTGAAAATGGCACAAAGGAGGATTGCAAAATGGAAGAAATTCATAGAAGGATAAAATTTGACAAGTTGAATTAAATGACATGATATGAAATGTATTGGTCTTTTCTTCCCTCCAAGTATGTTTTCGTACAAAATTCTCATTCAAAGAAGAGTCAAACTAAGTCTTGGTGAGCCTACTTATTGGGTTTGCAATTCTTTTTCCTCACTTCAAATGCTATAATCTTGCAATCTAAAAGGTCAATGTTCATGAAAAAAAATTCAAAAATTTTCATATTAGACTAGTGCAATTTTGAGGGGTTGATTTTATTTTTCATTATTTTATTTATTTTTTTGCTTTACGGCACTTTTGATCTAATTGGTGGCAAAAATTTTGACAATTTTTGGTGCAATATATGTGGGTTCCTTAGGGTTACAACCCAAGACTTTATAGATCGCCTTTATGTTCTAGAATGTATTAGAGAGCAAAATTGACACCACGGAACAAGATTGGGAAAATAATACGGAGTAGCAAAAATAAATCTGAAGCAAAATTTTGTAGAGCGAACAAAATTTTTTCCTTTGGAATTTTTTTAATGGGTAGTAGCCTGGGCAGGAGGTCTCGCTTGCCCCCAAAGCTTTCGACTCTTCGTCTTTGTCTTCTTCGTCTTCTTCGTCTTCGTCGTTGTGCTCCCCAAGATACTCAAGATACTCGCCGTGCTTCATCTTTCCTGCACAAAATCTTACTTCTCCTGTTTCCCACTTCCACTCCGCCGTCTGTTCTCTGCTCCACTTGCATCCCATTGCGCCGGCATGGAGGCTGCCACCGGGCTCCAGGATCTCTCGGATCCCCCGGGGACTCTGTTTTTCCAGGGTTCCATATCCGAGGCCATCGTGCGCGCTCAGGCCGACAATTTAGTGCTCGTCGTCTTTGTCGCAAGTAGAGTTTCCGTGTGTGTTGCCAAAGTGGATGAATTAGTGAATGATGGAGTTACAAACTGATGTTTCAGGGTTTTGGTGTTTCCACAGGGGAGAATGAGGAGTCGGTATTGCTGGAGTTGACAACTTTTTAGAATCCTGCGGTGCGTTTTTTCTGGAAAAGCAATTGAATTGAGGTTTCTAGGGTAGAGGAATCGTATTCTGCTGGAATTTCATCAAGGGCTTTTATGTCGGAGTAATTGAAAGAACCGAATGAAATTTGATTAGGGTGTACTTTCAAGTCCTCCTCCGGTGATGTTTGAGTAACACCCAAATTAACAAATAATAGTAACTTCAGTATCTAGGATTTCAATTCACAACCTTTCATCCAGAAACCCGAGATTGACCTAATTTGAGATGGACTTTTGACAGGTGTTGGATGAGGTGAAGAAGCAGAACCTGATGCTACGATTGCAGGAGGGAAGCAAGGATGCTAATTATTTCTCGGCTATTTGTATCCTCTCTATTGCAATCAGTTGCTGTCCCTTGTTTTGTTACTTGCTCTGCTTTTGGATCAGTAACTGTCCTCGGAATCGTTTCACCGAGATTTGGAACAGTGAGGCTGTTGCGATTGTTGAAGTTTGAAATTTCTTCTAGGGTTTCTGGTGAGTTGATGGAGCAATGTTGAGAGTTTATACCTTAACAAAAACTTCCTAAGTTCCCATAAGACATATTCCGACGATTACATTCATTGGTTACAAAGGATCATTGCTGCAATAGCTCGGTACGGCCTCTGTTTCTGATACCTTAGCATTCCAGTTCTTTGCCCAACTGTATTTAGCTGTTTGAATTAGTCTTGTATACTCTCAGCTCTCTCTAATTGCACATTTCTAGTAATCTGTTTTGTTGTGTCCACATCTGATTGGACAGCTTCAGCATGTTAAGTTGCGAACACATTTGGTATGAGCTTATTTGTCCGTTGAGGCAGCGCTATTGGAGAGCGTCGAGTGCAGACGCCATAGTCAAAGACTCCGGGGCGCAGGCAACATCTGAGAGGAGAGAAAGCACGATGGAGACCTCCACGGAGCAACAGGTGATGCGACGTCTCTCTTCCCATTTTAAGTGCCAAGTGACCGACGTGAAGCACTCCCTTTGTTAGGCTAGTGACGTTATTTCCATGAATTGCCTTGTATGAGGATGGTGTCGTAGCGTAGTAGCGTTTGTTTGAAATGCTTCAATTTTTTTTTAGAAGTGCGTGTCAAATTGAACATCGAAGTGAACGTCACTAGTGGCATTTCCATGAATTGCCTTGTATGAGGATGGTGTCGTAGCGTAGTAGCGTTTGTTTGCAATGCTTCAATTTTTTTAGAAGTGCGTGTCAAATTGAACATCGAAGTGAACGTCACTAGTGGCAGACGCTGATGCACTCTAGGGCTCAGCCTGTTCTTTTCAAAGCAAGTACATCAGAATAGTATGTAAGCAGAAGTCGAAGTTTCCTTTTAGTCTCCCATTCCATTGAATGCACAGGTATGTTTTACAATAACTATGTGCATCTTACAGGAAAGCAAGTGCCTCAATGGTGCTCAGGTAAGGCTAGGAAGTGTAGGTGATTAGAGGATGTCAAAAGTGAATAATAATTGTATGATGGTATTGCAGGAAGACATTGAAGTCCTTGGTGAGTCCTCAAGCCGGCCTCGGCGTGCTGTAAGGACCACGCAAGCTACGAAGGGCATGAAGGCTACACCGAAGGTAGCAATTCCCAAAGCGGTGGGTCTTCCTAAACCTACCCAACCTACTAAAAAGGTTAGGAAGGCTGCATTTCATTCACCCATACTTTCATTTGTTTCTGTATGCAACTTAAAAGAGTAATGCAAGTGTAGCATTCTTTGACATTTGTTGTGGTTGTATAAGAGTCCCAGAAATAAACATGCATGAATAGGTACTGCTGGTTTTGACTTGGTGTGGTATGATGCAGGCTGCTGTTGTCAAGAAATCGGATGCACCTCGGAAGAAGTGAGTCCTTGTTTGCCACAGCGTGTCCAACTGAACGTCGCATATGATGGTCAAGCATGTTATTCAGAACATTAAGTAGAACGCACTATGTTTTCACCGAAGGTGCTGTAGATAATGTTGTTGTAGATTTCTTTGTAGTACTAGACTATGGGCATGTGCATAGCTATTTTGTGCAAAAGTTGGCAAGTGGCCTTATAATCCCAATGCCATTGAAAACACAGGTTTCTATGCTTGGACATCTCTTACAAAGACACATAATTCATCTTCTAATGGCATATCTCAATCTTCCATTCACTCATGTATATGGGCTGTAGAGTACATCGTCTTTGATGTTGAGGTTTATGATTCACGTTGTTCATTTCGTTCAAGAAAACATCCTTCCTCTCGCATTGTATGTCTTCTGTAATGCTCAAGAAAACATTGCAAATGTCACTGTGCGTGTCAAACGGAACACTGAGCGCAAAGCAATGTATACCCCAGTACATGGGTTGCTCTACTTAATGTCACAATAGACGTGTATGTGGACGATGTCTGCGATTTCAGCAAAGAATAAATTCCACAATATTATCCACCCAGCTCGTTTCCTAAAGCACATTCTCGTTGACTCTGATGTCATTTAAAACATCCTCTTGTCAAATGTGACGTCCCAGAGAACATCACACAGAACACCAGCATGTACCGCAGAAGAGTGCCACGTCAGCTGCCACGTAGGCTGCGTGCACCGGAAATTATTTTCCACGTCGGATATTTAGGGGTCCACGTCATTGGACACGTCACAACGTTGTTGGATGAAAAAGTTGTCCAACGTGTCCCTGCCCATCGTTAAAAATCCTACGTGGATGCCAAAACCCCTCCACATGGCACTCTCAGAAACTCTTGGGTGACCCTGTTGTTTTCGATGTCACAAAAAATTTAAGCACGTTTTAGCACATAACATGGCACGTTTTTGGCCCGTTTTTTTAAACGGATTTTTTTAGACGTCACTACAGGCATCGTCCTTGTTAAATTAAACATCACGGCACGTTTTTTCCCTTGTTAAAAAAAACACTGATTTCTTATAGTGAATGTCCGTGACTTCTTAATGGACTATTGGTAAGGAAAGTCATTGCATTTGCTTTATCTAGAAGTTTGTTACTAAATTTCAAATCTTCACTCATGAAGAAACTAATTGTAATACATCTTCATTTGTAGACTACAACTATCTATCCCAAAATCAGCAGGTCTTTTACTATATTTTAATATACCTCATTTACGGAAATGTTGTCTACTTCATCTTTTAGTTCTCTAAGATGATCATTATAGTCACACTTCCAACTGTTGCCAATTCATTTCTTCATTTATTCCTTCACTACCGGCATAAAAGACATGTATAACATAATTGATGTGTTCAAAGATTTGGATTTGTTGACAATCAAATATCATTACAATTTTTTTAAAACAATTTACTCAAAATTCAAAAGCAAATGAAAAAATATATAAAATTGTACATCAACAGTTTTATATCACTAAACTAATTTTTGAAAACTATACTTTTTCAAAAAGTTTTTGAAGTCCTTTTCCATTACAAGTTCATAGACCTTTGAAGACAAATTTCTTTTTTTGCACCTCTATTGATCTTCACAACAATACAAAAAACTAAACTAAAAGAAAATGACATTTGAAAATTTTTCTTCTTAACTTGCCAAGGGAAAGGAAGGAGCTCTAATAAATACCTAATGAAGGTGTTGTTACTACAATTGATTTTGCAACTTCAACACTCACATGTAGCAATATGTGACTTGTTTTTTCTTAGTGCACCTACTACAACCGGATGCACAATCAACATTTCCACCTTCGATTTCTTTCTAAGCTATTTCCTCAAAAGTAAAAGGTTCACATTGCATTACCTTCATAGAAGAAAATCAATTTTATTAAACAAACTATTGAATGTCACTTTTTTAAGGAACAATGATTAATCTCTAACTTTGGAGTATTGAGCCTACATTGAACAATAACAAATGGCAAGTAGCACATGAGATGATGAGAGACAAACAATTCCAAGTAACAAATGTGGAACAATAGCCTTTCTAAAAACTTCCCGAGCACATGTCATGTGGCATATAAACTTTGACTGCTCTTTTATTAAGTAATTTTGAAGAATATAAAATTTTGAATTCATTTACGTCTTTGAAAAATGTCATGAAACTATAATTCTTGAAATGCACATTCTTGAGTAAGCCTAAAATAAAACTCCACCTTGAGTTTATAGAAAATTTTAAAAATTGAAATATGGTCACTTCATCATCAAAGAGTTTATTGTATCTATAACTTGTTTAGTAGTAAACTATTAATGAAGGTCTGCTTCTTGTATGTGTTAACTCCTAAATGCTTAAAGCTTTTCCTCTACTCTTTGAAATTTTAATTTTCAATAAATTTAAAGAAAACCCAACCTTTTGATAAGTTGTATATATTTCTTAAGCTTGGCTAAGAAATTTTTTAGTATACATACTAAAGGTCACACATGAAAAGAATACACACCAATTATATCACTTATGCATCCAAAGATTATAATTATCCATAATGAAGGTGTACATGCCTGTCGTAGCACAAGGTAAGTGAAATTCCCTATTATGCTCACAAAAACCTCTTTAAAGCATAATAAAGTGACTCTAAAGATCAAACCCAAGAGACTCTGTGAAGTGTTTCGTGTTACTAGGTGATTTGAGGAAAGTTTCCTAATTCCATTATTCTTGATTATACCTCTCTCACCTTTTTCCCAAAATACCAGATGATTTCTTAATATTCCTATAAACTAATCCGGTCCAGACTAACACTGACCCGAATCAAACTTAATTGACAACCTTCAAGAACCAACCCGGAATTCACACTTCCGACCGGATCTCGTACTACTTTAATTGAAGGTTTCCTTTCTTCAACTTCTATTCCGGTTCTGTTTAGCCTCTGTCGGCACTTCAAAGGGATCTGTCACTTATTTTCAGAGAGGTAGACACTCCCCTCTTTCCGGTTTTTATAGTGATGGAAAATTCACTAACCCAATCTATTCTCCTATCTTAACAAGATCCGGTTTGATCTTTCACAACAAATTGGAAGTAATTTCAGCCTGTAGGTCACACAAAGATCCCCCGTACGACCTTCACTTACTACAACGACCTTACTATCTTTTGCAATCCGTGCGAAACTAAGGTGGCTACAAGTGCGTCTGCCCATACCAACATAATCTAACGTTCTTCCATTTACTTTTTTAGATGGTGAGACCTCTCAAGTGTTCAGAGGCTAATCCAGACATTCCATCTAATAGCTCTTAGCACAGTTTGAGGATCCTTCCTCTTACTGCCTCACCTAGCACTGGTTATCTCATCTGGAATTATGAACCTTAAACCTACTGAGGTGTCTTGACTCACTCCCAACACTTACAATCTGTTCACATGCACCTGCAATCACAAGAAGACAACAAGGGGAGAAGATCCTCTCACACTCTGCTCATCTATACTCAATCTCTTCCTTCCTTATCTGGCCAGTCTTTGGAAAGACAAGAAAACAATAGACAATACACAAGAGACAGCATATGCAAGAAGGAAAAGCTCTCAGTCTCAGTCTTGAGACTTGAATTATATACAGAATTTACAAAAAGGTCTTCCCGGAAATCTGGTACTTATCCGGTCGAGATTTTCGGATCTGAACTTTTCCTAACTTTCCGGAACGAGGTCCGACCTAACAAAATTTCCTATTCTCTAATTTCTAGCTACCTATCCCTCCTAAGGGGGTCCACCACTATTTGGAGTAGCTATGGGGGAGAACTCACTCAAATTTCTACTTTTGTCTCCCCCTTCCGAAATTCGCTCCGGTTCTACAAGAGAAGTTACTCCTGTCCTCGTCCGTGGGGCTTCTGAAGTAGAAGTCCTTCCAGCCTCCTTCTCCTTCGATATTGGAGTTTCAAACTTCCCCTCCAATATCTCTACCTCATCGAACTCATCCGGGATTGAAATCCTGGATAAAGAGACTAATCCACTCTGGAACTTCCGGACGCTATCCTCTAATCCCTTTGCGTCTTTCCGGAATTCCTTCATTGCCTCTTCTAATTCTCCAGCAAAATCAGCCAAGATGCAAGTGATACGGGTACCCGAAGGTTTCGGATCCTTATGTATCCCCTCATCAAACAATTCGGCCTTCACCATTACCTCACCGGATGCCCCTACTACTGCTGTCATCCGGTTGATTGCAATCCTGGTCTCCTCCTATAGAGTCATTGCAGCCTTCACTTGTTCACGACCAGCATCCAAGTCCCTCCGGTAGTTTTGGATTTCTCCTCGCAACCGGACCACTTGCTCGTCTGTCTCCCGCTGGTTGATGTTCTGCTTCAGCAACCTATCCTCCAACTCCTTCACTTCGTCCGGATTGCTGATGCAGTTCGCCACGGCTTCTGTCAGGGAACTGGTTGGAGTACTTCCTACCAAATCCTCCACTTCACGCAACGTCGTGGTCTTCACTTCCCAATCCGCTCTCACTATACTGAGAATCTGGATTAGGTCGTTGTATGGACCTGTTAGGTCCAACAACTGGGGCGATGGAACGGGTTTTGGTCTGACCGCTTCCACCGGCTCCTGCTTCTTCGAGACGACCGGTTCCATTGCTTCCGGTCCCTTTTCCTTCCGAAGCCCCGAAGGGGACCCCCTTAGATTGGGCGTCCTTTTCATCCTTCGGTGGAGAGGAACGTCCTCTTCCTCCTCTTCCTCTTCTTCCCAATTCCTCTTCTTAGGGTTCTCACCCTTCTCCTCCAGTTCCGTCTCGGATTCTTCATCCGATCCTCCAGACATTCGAAGAGCCATCTGTGCTCTCCACTCCTTGTTCTCCTCTGCTATGAGAAGACTCTGATTTTTGTACAGGTGGAAAAGGTAGGGGCTTACCGGAGTAGCCCTACTCTTTCCCACATTGGAGACTAAGACATTCACCATCGTTTGAATGAATGCCGCCCAATCCATCCGCTTCTCTCCGCTCAGGGCCCCAAAGATCGCATTTCCAAGTGTGGAAGTCACCCGAGTAGATTTTTCCGGATGTAAAATCGGAACCAGGAACTCCAGTAGTTGCCTGTACCACACACTGACGCAATCTTCAATTGCGTGCCCGTCCTTGGGGTTGGCTGTTCCCCGGAACTTCCCAAGCACGAAATCTCCCTTCCTGCTGGCCTGTTCCGCGCCGCCTTCCTCCAGCCCGTAAACTTTCCGCCAGATCTCCCTGGTCCACATAGGCGGAACTGGCCGGATAGTGTTGTCAAACTGATTTGGGGCTCCTTCGATGAGCTCCCTCACTATCGCCTCGCTCCGAAATCCCCAGGGCTTCCCCAGGAACCCCGCGCAACCCATGGCTGAGAAGTCCTCCATCAATTCGACTCTCTCCCGCTCACTACTGGGCTCCAAAGGAGCCACTTTCCTTACTCTAATTTTTATCCTCTGAGCGCTCGTTGGTCCTTGATTTCGACTACGCTTTAATTGCTACATCCGTCTCTCTTTTAGCTCACTTCCTCTCTTCTCTCCTAGCCGCACGCCCCGTTTCCTTATTCACTCTCTTCTCTCCTTGGCTGAATTACTCAATGCACAAGTGTTGCGGTACTCTCTTCCTCTCTCTCTTTCTCTTTCTCAATTTCTGCCTTGCTCATGCACTCGATTCTAGTCTAATCTCTGCGCCCTTGTAAAGAAAACAACTGTGCTCACTCACAACTCTCAGACTTTGCACAATTCACACAAAAACACACGCAATTTGCAAACACAACTCAAAGCACTGAGAGCGCACCAAGTACGTTGGTGCTCCCAGGTGCAAATGACAGACAAACCCTAAAACAGTCCCTTTTATACCCCGAAAACCTCATCATTACTTTTCTCCGATTTTCTGGACGCGAATTCTGTTACCATTCCTCCGATTAGGGGTTTAGACCGGATATGTTTCCGATATCTGTTCCGCTCCTTAATCTGATTCATTCAGGGCTTATGTTTCTAGTCTTTCTAACCCTTGGCTTTTCTTTCCTTTTTCATGCGAATCTGGATCTACTCAATCCGGATTCCGTGTTACAGAACACGATAGAAAGAAAAATCAAAAAATTAGGTTGCGACAATGCCTTATGAATTATTCGAAGTCCTCTAATCTTCTTTTCACTTGTCAAATCATACAAGTTTGTTACAAAAAACATATGAAATTCAAGGGCCTCATATATATAATTCTAATCAATTTATGACATTTTCATTTAGAATCTACAATTTTTGTAGATGAGTTTTCATTGGTCTATTCTCTCCTACTTCTAGTGCATTTGAAGCTACTTTGCAAGGGTCCCCAATGGTGTACACAGTCAAAATCAAAAGGACACAACTACTCCAACTCTTGAATAGAAAAGTCAAAATTAGTCATTTTCAAATATGGATTTCTAATGCAAAAAATAGACTTTAAAAAAAATTAAAAATACAAAATAGTATGCAAAATATGAACTTCTTTAGATTTTACTTACATTTGAACTATTATTGAAATAAACACTTTGTGGGAATCCGGAATCCGGAAACGGATCCATAATACCAGAAGTAGGTGCGAAAAATAGAAAAAAATCAAAATTTTTTTAGTTAGAGCGTGATTTTTGGACCAGATAGCTTGAATTAGGAAATAAGTGTTCCGGCACAACCCATAACCGAAACTTGTCCGGATCCGGAATCCGGACTCACCCGGAACACAGGAACCTACCGTATAGGTCTCGTAGCTACGGGAGTAGGATACCGTTAATACAACGGACCTGTAGCCGTTGTCCTTAAACCTGTAAAAAGACAGTTTAGTATTTAAGTTGTCTTCCTAGGGTTTTCCTCTTCACTTTCCTGTTCTGTGCTTCTGAGACTGTTTGTGTGAGTAGTTGAGAGAAAGAGTGGTGAATTAACGACTGAAGTATAGCTACTTTTCTCTCGTTCTGACTTAGATCTTATGGCATCTGAACCAGTACGGAAGGTAGCGGTATCTGCCCGGGTTATCTCTCCGACCATTTCGGATAACTCAGAACTACATAAACAGTTAGAGGAGGACTTAACTAAGTTAGGATGTGTCGGTCTACTACACCGACCATGGAACCTCAAGAGTGAAGATATGATTCAAGAGCTACTTCACGGTATTCCGAATCAGTATGAGCTCACTTTGAGAGGGCGGCCAGTCGCGTGGACCGAGGACATCTGGGCAGACGTCTATCAGTTTCGGAAGAGTGGGAACGGATTAGCATCGAGGACGGACCGTTTTGTAGCTGGAAAGTTCACTGGGTCTGCAAACCCTAAGGACGGATTCGCTATCAGCGAATGCAAGGACAAGAGACATAGGCGGATACTAGAATTTCTGATTCCGATCTTGTATCCGGAAAAGCCAACACGGGTTACCATTACGGTGGCCAATACTATTTTCGGGGCTATGGAGAATCGAGTGGTGCACTGGGGTAGAGTCATAGCCGGAATCGTGGCTAAGTTAGCAGATCACGTGACCCGAGCAAAGGCGAGTCCAGTTAGCACCTACTTATTCCATCTGTACCATCAACAGGAACTTTTGAGTGCAGCGGAAGTAATCCAGTATGACACAGGAAAGGCGATCCTATCATACGGACTTTCCGGGGAGGAGGCGGAAGATCCGGACGAGTCTTATCCGGAGGAACTTCCTGAAGAATGTTTGACCGATCCGAGGACCAAGAAGAGGAAGTCAACCAATCCGGGGTCGCGATCCAAGCCACAAACGATGGAGAGGGGGGAGTCCAGCAAGGGACCTGAAGTGGAAACGGAATCCGCATTTTTCAATGCGGGGCTCGAGTGGATACGTGAAGCCAAGGTACTCCACGACAGTCTGGCGGATTTGGTGATAGATACCGCGGAAGTTTTGAAGGTGGAGCCGGATCAGATCGTAGAAGCTGTCAAGCGATTGCCCAAGCCGGAAGATCTAACGAAGAGGGAGGAGCGGATCCAGGAGTTGGAGACGGAACGAAACCAACTCCAAGCCCGAGTGAATTGGGCGGAAGGGAAAATGGCAGCTGCAAAAGAGAAAGAGAAAGAGGCTCTCGCTCTAGTCAAGAATCTATCCGGAGCAGTCAACATCAAAGCCGACATCATCACAAAAGCTGCCTTGTTTGACTCGAAGATGATATCGGAAGGCCACATTACCGAAACCAAGGTAGTAACCATCCTCGTAGACTTCACTACAAGGATAGAGCGAGTTTTGAAGGAAATCCAGCAGCTATTGGCGGCTATCGACCCAAACCATGCGATGGATTTCTCTACCTTTCCGGAACTTCCTTTTGTCTCAGGTACCCCAGGGAAACCAGTGGCGGATCGTGCAACCCGGATGGAGGGACTGAGGGGGATACTCAAACCAGCCGAGCCTTCCGCCAACAAGATGCGGATGACGGAGTTGAATTTGAGACCAGCTTTGGAACCGAAACCTGAGTCCAGCGTGAAATCGGTTCCGGTACCACCCAAATTCTCAACCTTGGAAGTCCCCAAGTCACAAACAATGCCGAATTTGATGACCGGATCATTCAAGGTCACGGGACAGCAAGTCAGGGGAGACCTCATCAATCGGATCGGTGGAATGATCAATCCGGCTCGAACTAATCCGAAAGGATTTGTGCACATGCAGGAGACCACGCCGAAGAAAAGAAGCGAACCTACAACATTGGAGGATACAACGCCAGAGAAGGAGAAGGAAGTTCAAGTCATCGAAGATTCTGAGGAGGAGAGTGCCCACTCCACTTCCGGAACCGGAGATGACAGCGATCCATCTCCCGCAACGCGCCATATCTAGACTCGGGCCACAGCGAAAACCACGCCAGCAAAGAATATGAAGGGGACGCCTACCAGCCAAGCGGGGAGCCGCTCAAGGAAAGGACGGAAGCCAAAACATTAGAATTCGTAGGAGAAGAAGTATAGAATCCGGATTGGGTTTCCGAGCATGGACCCGGTTTCCGGAATCTTAGGCGGATACTAAAGAAGTCTGGCAATCTCGGACAGTAGTTAGTAATCTTTACGGATATCCCGGGGTTTTCAGTGATTGGTTGCCTAGATTTCCGGGTTTTCCTTTTCAGGCTTTTAGGAGTTGACTTTGGATTTTTGTGTTAGTATTTTAAGGGTAGGCAAGTTAGTTGTCTGCAATTCCATTCTACTCCATTCGATCTTAGTGCTTTCACGTATGTATTACGATTTCCTTTTCTTAATCTAAGTCAGTCAGGGTGCTTCTAGCTGCACTTTGCTTAGACAGAATCTTTGGCTCAATGTATGCATGTATGTTTGTATCCTTGTACTAGAGAAAGAGAAGGGAGGGAGAGGAGGAATCCGGATCTTGAGCTACGGATCTTTTGGAGGTGGAGCTAGTGAGAAGGAATGCAAGCAGAGTAAGGGAATGTGAGAGTTACGTGCCTTTAAATTGCTGGAACGGCAATCCGGATAAGAAGGTAGAGGTCCCTGCGAGTCCAGAACTAGAAGGGTTCTGTGCGGAGATAAGCAACCGCCAAAGGAAAGGTATGAGTTCGGATCCGTCGTTGTAGTAAGAGAGGTGTGAGAATTGCTCTGAGTGACCTGATTCCGAATTGGTCAATCCGGAAATTGTGAGAGAATACTCCTCCCTCCTCCTACAGTTGTATTGTCTTGGGTGTGCTGTTTAGTAGATTTAGAGTATAGAGAGGTTAAATTATACAAGTGGTGAGTCCCCACCCCTTTCTAGATCAAGGGCGGACCCTCTGAGAGTAAAACAAAGGTAACAAAAACCAGTGACGGAAGAGAGACGGAACTAAGTTCCGGAGGTATCCGGATCCGGAACAGAATCCAGAATGTACTAAGTTTCCGGAGTGAGGAAGGAAAAGTGAAAGAAGGGGGATTAAGTGAGTAGTCACAATCCGGATGCTTCTAACTCAATCGATATCATACTAGAAGTTCCCTAGAACGATAATTCGTGTCATCTTGCAACAATTTGTCGTTGTAAGGATACTTACGGCTAACTACGCGTACGACAATATGTTTCTATCCTCAAATTTAAAAACATGTTTGTGAAAATCATACTTAAAATTAAAAATACTCTCCATGGTGAATACTTACATGTTGTGATTTTGTTGTACTTATACAAAGGTACCGTCTTCATTAAAATATGATGTTGGTTTTATATGTGTGGAGAGATTTGAATTGTGGTTTCATTCTCTACATTTGCTAGAGTGTCATCTTCGATTCTTGGTATATCTGTCGGGAGTGTTATGATATTTACTTAAAATGAAGTAACCATATTTTTATGTCTCGCAAGTTACATGGCACCAACCATTGAGAAGATGTTTGTATATGACTACTCTGTATGTTTACTATTCATGTAAAAGGTTTTGGAATCCAATAACACAGCAAAGCTAAGAAGAATATTAAATATAAATACATATAGAAACAAAAATGGTCTTTGTATTCATAAATAAATGTTAGCGGTTGAGCACGAAATCCAATAGAGATTTATGAAAAATAGTTTATCTCCTATAAAGTTTCACGTCCTTGGTGTGTCGTACAAAATAAAACCGGGAACCAACTAATTCAGGATCAACTAATTGTATGATTCGAAGTAGCCATTACCTAAAGCTGCAAGGACCTGCAAAACAAATATTTTCAAAATACCAGAAGCTATTGTTTAGAAAATGTAAAAAAAACGTCCATATTGTGGATATTCACAAAGAATATGCTTTTCTACAGCATCTCATATGGACTCAACAAATGTACCAATTGAGCTCAAGATAGAAAACATACACCACACAAATAGCAGCACCTCACTCAATCCTTGAGCAGCTCCAGATCTCTCTACAGTGCTTGTTTCGGACTTCAACGTTCGTAGAACCCAAGGCCGTAGGTTCTTGAAATTTTCATCTCCCATGCCTTTGATCAATGAGCCGAAAGCTCTTGACGCAACTGTCCACACTTCTGGGATAGGGTCAACCAGAACCTGCATACGTAGAAAGGGCGCTCAGAAAAGTGATGCACGAAATAAATATAAAAATACTCCCGTAAACACATAAAAGTACACTAAAATATTCCATAAACATCCTTCGTAGAAGAACCGTGAGAAATAAACCAACCTTTTTCACTTCCTGGAGTAGCAAACTAAGGTATAGTAGCATGTCTTCGTGTTCAAAGTCAAGAGAACTCAGGTTTCCCACAATTCGGGCAGATTCCTTCTCAGTCTCTGCACTCTGCTCACTCTATCCACAGATAAGGGTTGGAACGAGCAATGCCAACGACGGAGGCATCCACTTCGTTCACATATGTAATCTGGAACAAACAACCTAGATTAGCAAAGAAATAATTTACCGCAATACATAATTCAATAAACTACATACATTTACCCTGCAAAAATGCGATTCAATTCTCAAAACAGCGCAAAGACTGGATGTGAACATGAGGAACGGACAAATCACAAGCATAAACACTGCAGACAATTATCGTATCTCCACACATTGTGTTCGGTGGATTACAACCAGAAAATGGGTTTTGAAAATTAGAGTCGAAATAAATATTTGACCGACACACCCACCTAGGTTCGGTGACCCAAACGCACAAGACAACAAATCATGGCAAAAGTTCTTTCATGCAATTCCCGATTCTAATCGCAAGCTTCAAGGTCACTTAGATTCCTCCAACTATAGTAGGCTTCCAACCACATGTTTGCTGTGGCGACAGAAACATTGACAATGAAGCCATTCTGCGTATCAAACGAAACTCTTGAGACAGTAGGTCGAACTTCGGATCACTTCCAAAATCGTATCCGAGCCATCCACTCAAAAAATTGACTTAGACGTGACTTTCCAATTTCCATATCGTAAAAATACCCAACTTCAAGAAGTTGAACCAAGTATGTTACTGCTGGTCTCCTCTTCTAAACCCTCACAGCTCAAATCATTACATGACAGGAATCAGCTAGTTGGTTTACGGATAATTGCCGTAGGGTTTGATTCCAAGGTGTGCTTACAGCCATAAGTCAAAAATTCACAAGAAAAGCGACAAACATTTCTGCGCCACAATTCGTCTCCTGCTATCGGTTTGGGATGAAGCACAGGACGGTCCAATTCGAAGAGATTCGAGCGGAGGTTCGTGGAAAATGTAAAATCTTTTCAATTATGAAGTGCAATTGCAAACAGCCAAGAGTAGTGGAGAGTGCAGGGGATGAGAAGAATCGAAGGGTAGAATTGCGAAAATTACAGAAAGTGTAGGGTTGAGAGTATGGACATGCGAAGCTCCAGCGGGGGAACGCCGATGATCCTTCGCTCGCGTACAAGCCAACACCCACCCGAAGTCGCGGCCGCCACTCCAGGCCACCAGAAACGCGAGCCCGGATCCCACGCCACACACGCACCCCTCGCAGCATGCGACCTGCCATTTAAGTCCGTGCCACTTTTCGACTAATGCACGGCAATCTTTGAACCCCAAATGCAATCGTTTTCGGGAAAGTACGCAACTAGTGACGGTGAACGCCTAAGTCGGTGACCAATTAAGGATTGGCGACCATTTTTGGAGCGTTTTTACCCTAGACTACGGATGCATCGCACCTGCGTTCTCTCTTGCTCGTGGCACCGCCACACAGCTGACCCACAGACGCACAAAAATCAGGCAAATTCCGTGAATTTCAAAACCTCGCTTTCGGATAAGACCCTGCACCAACCAAGCAATGCAAGAATCTGTGGACATAGCCGTAGAACAAAATCCACGAGAAGGGTTCCCGAATCCACAGGGAAGCACCTCGCGCAGATGGTAGCGACGAAGCAAGAGCTTGAAAAAACCCAACAATCGGATTGCGGGTGCCCCTGCCGCAACAAGGTCTAGAATCACGGAGGAGATAAGGACCGCTCGGCCACCCGCAAACAACGGCAAACTGTCATGGGCTTCAGAACCCGCTGGAGTGAACGTGCACTCCACGTGGACGCATCTTGGCCGTAGATCGATTATGGTGGAAATGCTCTCGGCCGTTGGATTTGCCACGTAGGCAAAAGGAGATGAAATTTGTTATCACGAACACTTACAGGCATTGGATTTGCCATGAAGGTAGAAAATTTTATAGGTGGCATTCTATAGCTATGCAACTGCTATCTCTATTTTATTTTGTTTAAAAGTATTTAAACACTAATCATCTTCAAAAGTGATGATTTGCAAAAAAACTTTATAAACTATGGTTTGAAATAATATTTTGGAATGGATATATGAATGAAAGTTGTAGATTTTGATTTTTATATTCTACCCATACAATTAGATCTAGTAATGCTATCTTCCATTATTTTCTACAAATTTTGAAAAGAAAATTTCAGATTTCCTTGCAAATTCAATTAGAATTGAAACAATATCATTTTTGAGTAAATTGATTGAAATGAATTCGAAATAAGGTTCTATTTATGTGGTGATTTAAAAAAAAAATTGTGACTTTTTCATCTTTGACCTCATTTGTACACATTTCGTTTTGAACTGAACTAAAGTCAATACAAATTGACCACTTGACATACTTCTACTTTTGTAATTTCAAGAATGCATATAATAAACCAATGGATAGGGTAACAACTTGATAAAGTATCATCAAGTTTAAAAACTCATGTGTGCTTACAAGTGGTATAGGTGATGTTTTTAGTTCTAATTTGAACTATGAGATTTCCATTATTGATATTATTCCTTTCAACCATTTAAGTTAGTCAAATATTTCATGTAATTGACTCTCTTTTTAGAAGACTTTACCAGCTTCCTCAATTAAGACTAGGTGTGAAATAGGGTGACTAAGATATGTGATGGTCTCTTTTGATTGCTTAAGAAGGCTTTTTTGGTTTATGGGTTTAGGATTAGGGAAATGCAAAAAACTTTTAAATCTCTAAGAAGGCTTTGAAAGCCCTATTTCAAGGCCAAATATCCTTTCAGGGCTCTTAGAACCCTATTATAGGGCTAAAAACCCTCTGAAGGCATTGAAAACCATGTTGCACTACTCAAAACCCTGTTATGACTTTGAAAACCATGGAAGAGGGCTAAAAACTCTACAAAAGCTTTCAGAGCCGTATTATAAGATTTAAAATCCATGTAGAGCTTTGAAAACCATGGAAGAGGGCTAAAAACCTAGAAGGTCTTCGAAACCCCTATGTATAGGGCTAAAAACCCTCTTAAGGCTTGAAAACCTTGTTATAGGGCTCAAAACCCTCTAAGGACTTGGAAAACCCCATTAGGTCTTTATACTGTCGCTCACCAACCTGCAGAGGTGCCGACGCACAAGAAGATTTAACCTTCCAAACTTCAGAATTCCGCGAATGTTACAAATCCTTCGAGTACCTTGGGACCCAAATGTGTGCTCCAGGAAAATCTTGGAAAGTCTCGCCAGTCTGGTGTATATCCTAAGAAGCACGCAGTAGAGAAAAGCAGGCGTAAACACAGCAGAATTTGAACACATCAAGGGGAATACAAAAATGCTGTATATTATACAAATTCCGCTGCTTTCATTAAGCTCGAAAGGCATGGTCAGGTGCGAAGCTGCACCTACTAGAAAATCCCACAGCTGTTACTCCTTACACCGCGGGCTTACAAATATGCCATATGTGATGGGCAGCACGCAGGGTCCTGTTAGCTACTGCAACTCATTAGGTGAACACATCCTCCCGATCACCCTCTGCAGCGTCCTTCTCTTCCAGATTGCTGAACTCCAAAAAGTGTGTCGGCCTATGATCTTCGTGATAAAACTCCCTGGGAATTGAAAGCTTGATTCCATACTTCATTCCGACAGAGTGCTTCACGCCCATGAAATTGTAATTCCATGGACCGTTATCTGGAACCTGATGAATCAGCAATCACAGAAGTCAGTAGTCGCTCCAATGCAGGACATCCCGTTCCCTTACAATTCGAAACAAACGAGTCCATTTTCTAGAAGGAACAAAGAACTTACCATGTAAAACCCAAGGAATCGATCACTCAGGAGCATCTGTACTTTCTCATAGTGCGTGGGCAAGTAACCATGAGGGTTGCTGCCGCTGTCCTTGTTAGCACGACCCCATTCATACCCTGTTGGTGTCAGCTTGTAAGCTGTCAATGAGCAAGATCCAGGAGTGAAGCTGCAGGTTAAGATGATGCACTTTTCACCATCCCACTGCTTGTTGTTCTCCAGCACACGAGCATGACTAGTTAAATCTTGAGGCGAGAGCTGCGGGAGCTCATTCGGCTGAGTATGAAGCCAACCAAGAGGCTCAAGCTCATTCAGGAACTCATGTTCAGGTAGACCAGCGGGAAGGTGAACCTGCTGATGTGTGCCCCACTGAGGAGGCATTACTATGCACCGAATCTCCTTCACCTGTGGGTTATCAGGAGGACTCACCCCGTACAAATACCCAGCAATCTGGGTCCTCAGATCGGCAATACAAATGAACTTCTTCAGAACGTTCTTTGGCATGATGTAAGTGTATCCCGACTCCTGCATAACAAACAAACAGCCGCAACCACTCAGTCTAACAGAACATTGCGGCTCCGAAGAGGCAGTAGAGAAACATTAAAGAAAGAAATAAGCAATGGAAATTAATCAATAGTTATTTGTAAAATGCTAACCTTGATGTCATCCGAGTTGACATATATGTGGTTGACACGCAGATGGAGATTGGTGGCAGAGATAGCTCTCACTCGCCAATCTGTCTTGGAACCAAATGCCGCTTGCTCATAAGGACTCGACGTCGTTACAATCAATTCATCTCCGTGAACATTCGTTGTCTTCGTTGTGACTGCGGTCAACTGACTGGCCTCCTTTGCCTGTACAAACGACAAATGTCAAGGAGTAAGCTATGACGTTAACGTTTCGATCTACTCCCTAGAACTGAATCCTGAAATTGAAGATAACGCCATGACTATTAAAGAAGAATAAATAACAGAACGAAACACAAACCTGCTTCTCAATCTCAGCAATCTGCTGCCGTTGTTGCGACGGAGGAGTAATTTCAGCACCAAGGATAATGTCCCGAATCTCTGACTGTGTCAACGCAGACGTATTCACATTGTTCTTCTTCGCGTAGTCCGACAGTATCAAATCCCTCAAGGCAACTTCGACCTTCATCCACTGGTCATCACTGAGGTTGGGCCAGATATGGTGCGGCTCTGTGACAACTGTTTTGTCGGGCTTCAACAACATCTTCGCCTTCTCGTTGTTAACATGAAGAGCCCTAAGAATCAGGATGAGCCTAGAGAACGCAGTGTATGACGAGATCGTCTTCAACCAATCGTCGTAGATATTGAACAGGACCATCTGAGGCTCCGTTGCTTTCAGTATCAAATCGCCAAATTTCTCAATCTTCAGACAAGCTTGGAATGGCAACTGCAATTCACTACCTTTGATGACGATGTTGGGGAAATCCAGAAGATGTACCTCCAGAGGATCAAGCATTCCCTTTCGTGTCACAATGATCTGCTTAGGTTGCTCTTCAACCGGAAGGGAACGTACCAAAGCAGCTACTTCTTCTGCTGTTTTCCACTTGGCCAATTGTCCCAGACGTTTCTGTCCAGCCCACACACTGGTATGAATGACCTTCAAGAAAAGCTGTCCCGTCCTTGGGTTGAAAATAAAAATGGCACCATTGATAGGCTTGGTGGTCAAATTTCCTTCGAATGTCTTGTGTATGGTCACACGATACACATTAGTGTCATCGACGAACCAGATGATTTGGTTGCTGAAAAGCTCTCCATAATTTTGGGATGACAGGTAAGGCTCAGTAGGCTCAGATGAATACAGCTGCAGCCCTTTTCTTACACGCTCCCTCAACACATACAGTGCCGGATTAGCCTTCATGATCTTGTTGATAGCCTGTGCAAAGAGCGGCTTGGAACCAGGGAACCAGTTGCCGAACGCAGCATGCAAATTGTAGGCTAAATCTAACCCAATCATCACCCCAGTGGGAGCTGGGTAGATCGACATATTGTCAGTGGTATAATCCAGGAATTTGGCTCGAGTATACCGTTCAATATCATGGGAATCATAATCACCCCAACGCAACTGTACATCAATCCAGTACTTGTTGCTTGCCTTCTGATCAAAAACATCCTTCGATTCAGCAACAAGACTTGGCTTGCTCATAGGCCATTTGTAAGCAGCGAACAAAAGAATGTCTGCACAAGAGCTGTTCATTTTGTAACTCTTGCGTGGATGTATGGTTTCCTTCTGCACTGTTTCAATCTCCAGAGCATCGAGTTCCTGGTCTAGGACCTGGCAGAGATCCATTACCACACTTTCATGCACCTTCTGCCACAAATGAGCTCTGAAGATCTGAATGAGAGAAATCTTCAAGGTGGGAATCTTTCCGTGCATGAAGATGCCTGTCAGATCAAGTTGCACTTGAAAACCAACATACACGTTAGCTCGGTTAATGGTCGGGGACCACCAAAGTGTAAAACGCCGGTTAGGAATTTGATTCAACCCGGAACGTTGAGCGTTTGTAAGCTTCTTGTACTTCATGGATTCCTCGAAACCTGACGCTTTCTCCCAGAAGAGACCCTCCCACGTAGGGAAGTATGTTCCCTTAAATAGAGTATGCTCCAATATGCCCTCCACTCCACCAAGTGCCTGGATAACATCTGTACGGTAGTTGTTCAAGTTCCACAGCTTACCATCGTGCCGTTGATGCGTCCACCAGAAAGGATTCTGCTTCAAAACTTGGTACTGCTTGAAATCAGTACGCACACGCCAACCTTTATCGTACGCTAGTGTGTGACGATCCTTCTGAAACAAAGTGTTAATACGGGGTATACCCCTGTCCCAAGAATCCTCAAGATCCTCCAAAGTCAACCTCCTATTCTGAGCCTGGGCTTCCTGCCTCTTCAATGCATACTCGGCCCATACACGCTGCGAATCGATAAACTCACTCTCCCACGGCTGAATATAGCGGTAGAGATTAGGAATAAGCTGTTCATCTTCATGGCTCATACCACTTCGGAAGTGAGTAACTCCAACATCTGTCTGCTGGCTGTACCTTAAATCACTCTGAGGGATCAAAATATGACCCATGGAGAGCATTCCAAGACCTCCAATTTCCTTGGGCGTATAGAAGATCACTGGAGGAAATCTGCTAGGCATTTTGGAGTTCAACCCAATCTTGATACGAGTCTGAATCTTATTCTCACATTTTACCAGAAGATCCAAAAGCTCTTGCGTATGAACTGTTGCTTCCCTGAAATAGGTCATCAGCCCAATGAGGGCAGTGTTCCACTTGTTGACGATCTTGGTAAACGTCGTGGAACCAGAGGACATGAGAATCTGCCTGACACGATTCTCGAAAACTTTCAGATGTTCGTCATCCACCCGAAGATAAGCCATAGCAGTTCGCTCCTTGGTTTGCTCATTCTGCAAGTTCCACACGCCATCCTTGCTGCCAAATGCCTCTTGAGTCATGCGGATCTTGGGTAAAATACGAACTTCAAATCCACACATGCTAAAAAGCAAGTTAGGATTATCCTTGCTGTAAACTGACACAAAAGAGTTCTCCCATTCCAAAGTGGTTATGCTCCGAGGAAGACGGTTCTTGATGTCCCAGAACACACTTCTACCGAGATTCACATCGTGCTTCATGAGACGCATGCGTGCATCTCTGGGCCAACACTTCTTGTTGTTGTAACCTACGATGTTCTCATTGTTCGGATCTGGATGCTCTGTCAGATACCGCTGGATAAGATCTCTGGCCTCTTCATGAGTAAAATGAAAGAGAATGTGAACTTTGTCAATGTACCGCGAGTACAGGCGGATAGGATGACGAGTCTCTACCTTAACATCCCAGAAAGTGATGAATTCATTTGGCATCTGCGGAGGTCCCGCAATCTCACTGGCACGTGTAAGCCCCAATACAAGAAGATCCAGCACCAGCCCATAATACTGAACTACAAATGATGCAAACTGGAGCCCTTGAAGCAACCCATATGAATTTGTGTGGCTCATATCCTTGTAGGATAAGACCACGTTGTTCTTTGCCGTCACATAGTCAGCAATATTGTGATCAAGAACCAACCGGAGAAGTCTGTTCAACATGGTTAAGTCGATCTTATCGAAGAACTTCTCAAATTTGGTTTGTAACATGACAACGCATTGCCCGTCACTGGTATCCCAAATGTCCTGCAGATTGTTGATACCTTGGCACCACTTGTAAACTAGCAAAGGAGGAGGTTCCGAGTCTGCAGGCTTGATCCAATTAGGGAACAAGTGCCTCTTGTCGCCCTCGTACCACAAATACTGATCAAGATAAGCATCCGTGATCTTCTCCAAAGGCTCAATCTCATAAACAGGAATGAGATGGCTGTACAAGTCCATGAACTCAATTCCGACCTCCTTGAAGGCTCTTTGTGTAAGCAAGTGCCGCTTGATACGAGATAAAGCCTCGTGCGGGTTATCATAAGCCTGCTCAATCAGTCCGAGCTCCTCCCTCTGCTGTTGATTCAAACGAACCGCCACACTGTAAGACTCCTTAAGTCGCTCCAAGGCAAGAATGAGAAGCTTGGTGTCATGCTTGTATGAAAGGGGAGGAAAAGGGATGGGTGAAAACTTGCGGGATTCCAACCAATGAACAGTCGTGGTGTAAATGGCAACAGCCTCCTCGGGAGTGACGTAAGGCCCATCCTTGAGATAATTGTGCTGACGCTCCTGCTCGGCTTTAAGCCAAAGGCGCGTAAGACGTCCAAGATTCTTTCGACAAACAGTTTTATCCACTGTGGCCCCACGTCGAATGCGCTCTCTGTTGTAATGGGCCACATTGGTCCACCAATCGGCTTTGGACTTAACGTAGCGCAAAATCATGTTCTCAATCGGTACAGGCAACCCAGGAACCTTCCAGGGTATATTCGCTTTCCAGCATCGCCAAGCCTCACTCAGATGTTGAAGAATGGTACGAGCCTTGTTCTGCTTGATACCCTCTGGCATAGCATCCAGGACATCATGCATAACCGCTGCTCTGAGCTCCAGGTCGAAGTGACTCTCCACCCGCTGCTTGGTCACAGTCTTAGCAACTCCCTTAGAATGACGACCTTCAAACTGTCGTGCGAGAAGATTGCCCAACCATCTCTCCAACAGAGGCACCACACCTCGAAGAAAAAACAACCATACACGCCACATAGGTGCCCAAAATCCACAGCCAGGTCCCTTACCAACAGGTCCAGTGTTGAAGCGATAATAAATCAAATGCTTCAGATCTTTGCACATTCGAATCTGCCTCATTAGCCTGTATTTGTAGCGATACATTCCAGTCAGTTGACCAACATGAGAGAATGTGTACTGTAGACCATCCGCAAGTTGGTAAGCATCAACATTTCCAAGTCGGAACTGAATATTGGCATCCACGACCAGCTTGGTCAGTCGCAAAATCTCCCGACATAGATGGAAAGCATTCCCGAAACGAGACTTCTTCCTCTCCTTAGTGGTGAGAGTCTTCACAGGCTTGAGATTGAAGTTGTAATCCAAATGAAGATAGTTCAAATTCTTCCTGTGGATCAGAAGGTTCAACATATTGTACCCTTGCTTGCACACTTGCAAACCTGCTTCAGCCCAGTCCAGTTCTGTAGTCTGGAAAAACTTGGTCGCACGCAGCGAACGAAACAAATACTTTTTCTTCTGACCCTTCGGTGGCCGATGATGGAGGTCATTAAGAACGTAGCACTTCAACAGTTTCTGATAGCTCACACGCACCTTCACTGGGTAAGTCGGAGGGCAGTGTTCCTTATACCAATCAGACACCAGAGGGATATCCTCAGCCCGCCTCATCCGACCTGACCGCATATTGAAAGGACGGGGAGCGAACAACAAGGCGATGCCAGCAGCCGTCGTGTCAGTGTACTGTGGTACATTCTGAAGCAAAGGTTCAACACCTTCAGGTAAAACAAAGTCATCTTCATCTTCCTCCTCCTGAAAACCCTTCCTCTCACCTCGCTTATCAGTTTTGTAAAAAGCGATTGGGTGGATCAATGGATCAAAATAAAAAGCTGGCAAATCTGGATCCTCCGACTTGATATACATAACCATCGGAGTGTGATAGACGCCCAGCTTCACTTTTCGAGGACGATTGTTGTACAAGTGCGGGAATGCAATCCTGTATTCAGTACGCAGTGGAGACCGAATAATAAGCTTGTTGATGTCATTAAACTCATTCCAATCTTCATCTCCTTTCTCCATATCGCGGTACAGAGGCTCAAACTTAGGACCTCCTGGAATGCATAGATTAAGAGCCTTTGCTGTGAAAAATGACTCCATATCAAAAAGATAAAAGTAGTTTCGATCTATCAAGTCACTCAGCAGCTGCCCAGCAAGACGGTGCAGGGCGGCCATGATGGGCAAAGACAAATGCCAACGCCTGTAACTAGGCCCATTGATCAACTTCGTCTTCACAAGAGGCTTATAGTCGTAGAACCATTCATATACAGCAGAATCTTCTTCTTCATCAAGCTCTAACTGAATAGGTTCCAGCGGGTCAACATCCAACAGATTATCAGCATAATCCAAAGGAGGCTCTTCATCATCAAACGGAGGAAATCGCATGCGCTTAAAATGACGTCGGTCTCTCTTCTCTCGCCTCATCATAATCCACATGGTGCCCCACTGCAAACAAGTAGAAATGTCGGTTAGCAGAAAAACACCTCACATCCACAATTACTGGAACCGTCAACACAAAAGATCCGCTACCATCAACGCATTTCGCTGCCATATTATAGTAGGAAAGGCGAAAAAAATTAATACAAATTTCGAAGACATAATGGCATTAAAGAAAGACGCACTGAAAAGGTAAATGTACGAGAAAAATGCATTGGAGAGGCCCTCACCTGAGCTAGGAAAATAGGTTCGACCACCCATGGGATTTCGTCGACGAACGTGATAGCACCAGTAATATGATAGAGCACCCTCACGTCTCGAACTTGTTCCCATGGCATCGGCATATTCTCCAATAATTTGTAAACGGCATGAGGCACAAACTTCAAGGCTCCCAAGTACACCCGCTTGTCATGGCGATACTTCTTTGAAGACATGTCACCATGGTCCCTGCACAATCAAAAACCAATCACTACATTGAAATAAATTCGTAATGCTCTGAAAACATGTCTTAAACCTGCTGTCTTCCCGGTAAAAAAAGCTCTAAGCTACTCTCATCCCCAGAAATGCACTAGGTTAAATTGCTTGTCATTTCCAGTACATCACTCAAAAAAAACTCAAAGACGAACACACCCTACAGTATTATACCCCAATCAAAACCCTTCAAAGTGGCAAACTCCGTCAGAATCAAACACTGGCCAATTGAAGGACCATTGAGCAAACACCTCAACCTCATCGGCGACAGATTGGACTGTAAAAACACTGTTCACTCTGGATCCACCTAAAGTCCCAAAGCATCTCCTGTTATGCAATCGATCAGGACCAAAACAAAACAACGCACCAGAATCCTAATTCATACATACACACACAAAAATAAAAATAAAAAAAATTGTACCTGATGATCTTGCGCACATGCTCCGGCGGCATATCCTCCTTCTGCGTCTCCACAAAGCCAAACTTCCGCTTCTCTCCATATCGCTTGGTGTTCAACTGCATCCACTTCCGCGCCTTCTCATCCAAGCGCGCCTCAGCCTCAGCTGCAGCTGCCGCGGCCGTCTGCAGCGGCACCTGCAAGGGCGCCAGCGGTGGCGCCTGCGGGTCCATCATGATAGCTCGCCTCAACTGCACACCAACATGCAAAAGCCTCTTGCCTTCCAGACACACGAATACAAAAGAGAGTCACCTCAAGGTTTCAAAACCGCCTTCAGGAAACCGAAACCCTAGCTGGTCGTCCAGTGGTTATGTAGTGCAGGACGACTCCCCTACAACTCCAAGGAAAATGCCGAAATACAGTCCTCTTCTTCCCGCTGGCCCAAGCGGCAGACGATAGAATGGGGCCCTAGGTGAGAGACGAAATAACTTGCACATCAAGGCAGCAGCAGCATTTCGGCCATCGCCATAACCAGGGTTCAGGGGAGAGCGGTGGTAGCGAGCACAGCGTGGCGAAACCGGGAAACAGGCGTTCGGAACCCTAACACGCTGAAGTAAGTTACTGTAGAGCGCAGAAAGCTTTCGTCAAGCGTTAAGTTACAAGCTACAAGCAGCACCTAAAACCGTCAGGATATGAGTTTCTTCTTTATTGAAAGATTGAGAGGAATGAAAGAAGAAAACAAAAGTAAGTACAGGGTAAAAAACTCAAGCTCCTCTTATATATTCCCTCCATCCCAAAATGATCTTGTTAGAAAAAATGTTATGGATTAAGGTTGAAAATAATATTTTTTTAAATCTGTTTTTGAGTTGTAAATAGACTATGATGCAATCCTACTATCCTAAAAATTTCAATTTTGAATAAGTTTTTGAAATGTAGTTACGACGTTTAGAAAAGTGGGATTTTGTGGCCATTTCAATGGAGCATTGCTAGCCAATCATTTTGGCAAATTCCCACTCTATGTGTATTTTTTCCTATCTTCCCGGGCTACAAACTGTCATTCCCACAATGGTTAGAATCTTCAACTGTGGTCAATAAGCATGATGTACAAATTGGTAACATAAAAGGGACTAAGGCTACTACCTTCCAAATGGACCTTTTATTTTTAGAATGGCCATTTAGGGTTCAAGCAATCAAGAGCCTACTTGCAATAGAGATCTATGATGATGAACTTAGGACCACTCAGTCCCACTTGACATTTTAGTATGCCCACTATTGTCTTCAGGTGCTCTTTCTTCATTTCATGCAAATGTACCTTTTGGAAGACTTGAATTTGTAGGCTTTTTCTCCACATTACTTCAAAAAGATTTTTTGGGGGACAAGGTTTTTGTGCCAATAGGAAGATCGTTTGGGGATGTAGGGAGTACTAGTCTATCTTTTTCTTTGGCTACAAACAACTTCTATTTATAAATAAAATCTAATTATAACTCTAATTATAAGTAAAGTCAATTCATATTATGAGCTTTTAATCCCTAAAGCACCAAAATGCATTTTTTGGCAACATTAATAGTGATTTTGAGCAACTCAACAAAACTTTAGAAGTTGCAAACCTACATCATTAATGGAAGGTTCATGCCTTTACATAATCCATTTCCACCAAACATTTTGGATTTCCAATACTCGTAAGAAAATTATTGTTGCCAAAGTCTCTAGAGTCAAAAGCTAAAGCCATGACTTTTAGTAGAGTGCCATAAAGAATGGTGATAGTAGAAGAATGGAAGAGCCCTATTGTTGCATTCTTTGTCTTTCTTGTTTTCGTAGCTCTAATCATAGGTTCTTTTAATTTGCTTAATGAAAAATTTCCTCTGAAAACTTCAAGGCAAACAAAACTCACCTACTATTAAATCATGATGCATGAATTCAAAAGCAAGGTTTTATCAATCCTTCCAAGAAGCAAAGTTTCATCTTTCACATTTTTTTATTGAATACAAATATGATAATTGCTAATAATGACAATGAACAATTATGAAGGAATTAATCTATACAATTTTTTTTTAATAATGATTGAAAAAAAATATTTTAAAATAATTATAATCCACATTTTTTAGCATTAAATTTTGCAATGCTATAAAAAATTTATAGCAAGATCATCTTTGAATTATTATTTAGCAAAGCATTACACATAAAAAAATGTTGAAATCAAATAACTAAAGTTTTTGCAATACGAGTTGTTTGCCACAACCTATAAAATTGTTCTTCACAACAATCATTCATTGACCCAAATATAACAAAGAGGTTGTTCAAATTCAACTTTAGTGTTCAAAAGGAACCAATGGAAGTTGAAGAGTTATTGAAAGCAACCAATGAGAAATGAAGCATTTTGTATTCCAAAGATTAAGGACACTTTAGAGTCAATTATAGGTGTTCCTATGACCTCAACTTTAAAAATGTGTACTCCCTCCATCCTAAAATGATCTTCTTGGTGGCATTGATTTCTTGTCTCCCAAAGATTTTCATAATGTGGCATAGGAAGAAGGGCCCAAAAATGAAAATTGCACAATATTTTACTATAGATTGGCAATATATTTTAAGATCCAAGTCCAAACTGGCCCTATCCCTTTCCAATCAAAACCCAACTATTTTCCAAAGCTTCACTATGTTAGCATCACAAAAAAGACAATCATGAACTTCATTGTATACAATAAAGCAATGGCCACCAATGCTCTCTTACAAGGCCCTCTAAATTCCACTTCTCAGTGTCTCAAAACTTCATGTCACAAATTAATTGAGAATTAAAATTTTTAGGACAATAAGAGAGTATCGAACTCTATTTATAGGTCAAAATAAATTTTAAAATTATTATTTTCAAGCTTAATCTAGAACATTTTATTTAACAAGTAGATCATCTTAGGACAGAAGTAATAGAATATTTATACAAACTCTAAAAATTCTCAAACTAATTGCTTTCAATTATGCTTTCATTTAATAACATCATCGTATTATATTTTTCCCAATTTGTGTTTATAATTGTTGATTTAAAAAAAAGTACTAAAATCATCATATGTGCTTCATTTGATTTCAAGAATTGAGCTGAATGAGGTTAATCAACATAAATGCTGCAACTTTTACATATAATCATTTATGGATTAGTCAAGACAAGAATATGCTTGATATAGGAAGCTAAAACTTTAGCCTACATGTAAGGAAGATAATCCTCACATTGAATATTGAAGGCAAATGACACTCCAAATTAACTTAGTGATCCTAAAAAAATGCCTTTAGGGGTCTCAAAACATGACATTTCAAAAAAAATTCTATTAAATAAGAAATTTTGATTCCACATGGCCATACCAAAAGGCAAAATAGAGTCTGAAAATGCTTCTATAGAGTAATTTAACTCATAAGTAAGGTAAAACCACCTATAATTGATCAAATAAGCAATTGTAGACATGATCTGGAGTAGTGCAAGGCAAAGCAAATATTTCTAGAGATGCAAAGATAGAAATGATGGGAATTGCCAAAAATTTGATAATTCTATCACTTCAACTAAAATTACTATGAATTTTGAAAGGCAAAAGTTCATCTCAATCCATGTCCAATGTCTAGAGTCATCCAATTTTGATCATTCAAGAACTACTTTTCCGCTTAATACTCTCCATTTTCTTATTCATTACTTTAGAACATGTGTCATGACCTTATTAGTCCCAACCTTGAATGGGAGAAAAAACACATTCCAAGCTTCAGTTGGAAATTTGTTTCAACCTTGGTACCCTACAAGTTGGGTATGGTTTTTTGGTCAAGGATGGGTGGTCCTGCTTTATGTTTAACCCCTAAATTACGGACCCATGACCATTGACTTCAAGCCTCACTATCCATCACTCAATTTGGTACTATTTGGCAACCAAATATGTACAAAAAATAATTTAATTTATTTTTCAGGGATGATATTACAAGTCTTCATTACTACACAAAAAATTTAGATTTTTTCATGGAAAATTGATTTTTTGAGAATTTTTGAAGATAAAGTGAAGAAAAATCGCATCAAATAGAAAAATGTTTCTATAATTAAAATTCAATAGACATTGAAAATACATCCAAAGTTCAAATTGCAATAAAATATTCAATATTAGGAATTTTTTCAAAATTCAAATTGGAGTAGAAACTAGAGTAGATGACCTTTGTTTTGTTAGTTGACTCAAACTAAAAAATATCATTTTTGTGAAGAAAATTTCAGATTTAGAGCAAGGAGCATCAACTTTCAAAAATGCACTAAAATAGCATATTTTGTGATTCATTTTTTTTACTAACTTCTCATTTGCATAAAGAGAAACACTCACAAGAATACAAATTCAATTGAATACTCTTTATAACTCAACATAAAAGGTCAACAAGGACAACAAGGATGAAGTTCATTGGATTGTCATCCAACTACAAAATGGCGCCAACAACTTTCTAGGATTGAATTACCTAATACCACCATCCATCCAATTCCACCACCTAGAGGATCCTTCCAATTCCATTAGTGACCCATCTATTATCACTATCTTTACAACTCATTTTCATGATGGCAAAGCACTTGGGGAGTAGACACATCAACCCACACTCTTGGGGAGTAGATACATCAACCCACACTTTAACAAGGGTCTATTCATAGTTTAATAGTTTCGCTTTGAAAAATCACAAAAAATCACTTCTTCTCAAAATGTCTTCATTCTTTTTGCAGTTGACTTTCCTCAAACTTTTCAATCTCTAAAAAATATGGGAAAGCTTAGCCCACATTTTAACAAGGGTCTACTCACAAATGAATAGTTTTGCTTTGAAAAATCACAAAAAATTCAATTCTTGTCAAAATGTCTTCATTCTTTTAGCAATTGATTTTTCTCAAACTTTTCAATCTCTGAAAAATATGGGAGCTGACAAATACCTTCATATGATAGGTTCTCCAAAGTACGTAGATGGCAAATCTGTGTGATAGTGGGTAGCTCTACCTTAAATGAAAAATAGTGAAAGTATTGTAAGTGAAGTGATTTGTACATGTAAGCGCCCTATGAGAGAATTTTGTCTATTGATATCTACTGAAATTGTATTAAACTTGCCAACTTCTACACATCAATTTTAGACTGATATCTACAGAGTACTCCGTATATGATAAGATGAAAGCAAAAGCTCTGTGATGCCATGCTGAATTCGTTCAAATTATGATATGTTCCACCAGCCATGGCAGTCTGGGAATGGCTCAGGTAGAACCGCTTTTTAAAATACAAAATGACCATGTTACACTTAAATACAAACATCGAAATTGCTACATATCTGGCAGAATACCTGAAAGAAGGAAAAACAAAAAACAAACACAAAACCCTGGGACAGATTGCAGGAGTACACAGCTATCAGGTATGATACATGAGTGAATCGCCTAACGGATTCTCCTAATTTGCTGAAAGCATACTATTTGCTACTTCGGCAATTCGCCTCGCTGCTTCAAAATATACAGGCAGCTCCAACAAGTGAAACTGTAATTAACAATCACTTCATCCTGGTCTTGGAGTTTGATACCAAGTCTCGAGAGCCTCCAGCGGAATAGCAATGGACGAATCCTTGTGATTGAACACCACCCTATCAACACAATACAACATTAGCGAAAAAAGAATCTGCAGAAATTTGAAACACCGGTCATGACTTGAGAGAACATAACATTCTTGAACGGAGCTCCAAACTGTTCTTTCACGGGAACAGTGAGTCCTGCCTTTTACCGGCAAACACCTTGAGCTCAACTGCATATTCAAGGAAGAACTGGAATATCCAAAATGCTCCAGTTTTCTGACATCTTCATTCTATGACATAAATCCTTACACCCAGACTTCAAGAATGCAAGCATTGACAATCAACCAACTACAGTAGGCAAGCGCACTTACTGCAACCAGTAAAGAGAGTGGGCGGTCAACACAGTACTAGAACGTCTTCGAATGACAGTCCTGGGATACAGAGACTTCCTACCCCGTTGACAGTTGGTGATTGTCTTTAAAGCATAAAAGTGTCAAAAGCATATCCGTCATCAAACGTATTTTTTCATCAGGTAACTGTATAGAAGAGAAAAGAGTACCTGGGATTTAGATTTCTCTGATTTCACAAATTGCAGACCCAATGGGTTCCCTTGTTCTTCCATATAAGCTTTTCTAGTCTCTATAAGCTCCATGACCCATTCATAAACCTAAAGCGTGGGAAAAAACACCGTTAGCCCTTGAATGCATTGGAGCATGAAGTGACAGATTTCAGTAATGGCAGAGTCACAATTGTCTTACTTGATTTAACCGGAAGCGGGGACGTTCAAGTTGTGGGCCTTCCAATTTGACGCCTGTCCCTTGACATTCAGGACAAAAGATGCCCGTCTCACTTGTGAACTCAGTCTCCGTTCCAAAGCCATTAGCACTGAATGCTTGAGCCTGAACATTCGAATGCACAGCTTTGCGGCGCTTCAGTTTTCGACTGCTGGTGCAGGACGCATTCCACGTTTTGGCTTCGCAGAACACAATCCACTCGATCAAGCAGGCACTGTGGAAAACATGAAAAACCTGCATGTATTAATAAGACTTATTAGTACAGTCCACCTTCTCTAGATGTTACAAGCTAGGGTTCTAACCTATGTGAAGTTCTACCAAATAGCAAGAGTTTTAGTATCATTTTCTAGTACTTAGAGAACATCTAATATCGTAATACTTATGATATACCATACTATATTGTACTCAGGTATGACAGTATGCTGCCGATCTATGTGTATTTCTACCATTCCCACGAGGCTGAAAACTTGATTCCCAAAGAAAATCTACAAAATCTTGCAAGGTTCTCAACACATTTGGCAAGTTGATGAGTTGAAGATCCCACTATATTCTCTAATTTTTAACCCATGAGTCATCACTCACCTATTTCTCATGCCGATGTAACACATATAGTAAATTAGTAAAGAAATCTTTCAAGAGTAAAACTTCTATTATATCTAACTTTTAACATACCCCTTTGGGATTTAGCAAGGGACCCAGTGTTGTAATGTAAGGTAGGTACACCCAAATCCCATTGAGTCAAAAAGCGCCACTTCAACAAACCATCACTCTATTTACATCTTCTAAATCAATAGGTATAATATGTACCTATTGTTAAAGAAACGATTTTCCAACATCTACCAAAAAGAATTTAGACCCTTCGTAACTTTTGCATATGCATAAATGTGGGATTCTTTGGTGTATTGGAACCTCGTTTGTTTGCGAACAAGAAAATGTAAAAATTTGACCAATCTAATAGAAGTAACTGCACACAGTACAAAAAGTGGCGCTTCTGGCTGTCCCTACTTTACATGAGATTTTAGCTCTTGTAGAAGTATGAATTTGGTTTTAGATAATCAGAGAAATAACACGTAAACAAAGCATCTCGAAACATACCCCTCGTCTGTTCCGGCTTCCACAAATCATCTGCCCAGTCTTCACGTTCACCAGAGCAGCGACGTCCTGGCTGGCGAGCAGTTTCTGATGACAAATGAAACATACTCTATCCAGGTTCTTGGCTTGCTTCTGTTTCCAAATCTTCCGAAACGTGGTAACCGGTCCGTCCTTCTCGAAACCCTTCACGGCTGGCTCGCCATCAATTTCCAGCACCTCGCCGGACGCTAATTCCGTGGGCTTGGTTCGAATGGTGAGCGTCAGTGGCGACAACGGCGCTTTCCGACGACGTCCGCCTGGAGATGCCTCCGTAGACACAACAATCTCTCGGGAGACTTGCGTTCGAAGCCTGTCCCCTTTGCGTCCGTTGAGCAAGCTTTTGTTGCGAGTACCTTTCGTTTCTACCGACGGCCAGTCACCTCCGCGGCCAATTCCGTCACTATACGGGAACACAACCACGGCGTACTCCATTCTGGTCGCATTGTCGTTCCAGCTCAAGTCCGCGCACTTGTACATCCCCTGCCAGGAAAACCACGACGCCTCCACGAACGGCGTGCCCGTGGCTTTCGTCCTTACAAACAGCTCCCCGCTGCCTATCCACTTCAACGACGTCGTGGATGCGCCCACGACAATCGTCTCCGTACTCGGCTCCACTTTCACAGAACACTCCGAGGAGGAAGATGGCGAAGCTTTTTCCACCGTCGGGTCCTCAGTGTCGTCATGAAAGATGCGCTTGCACTCGCTGTCCGAAGCATGCACGGAGTTGTAATGACGTGCATGACCTTTCCCGTTCAAGTGATCCCCAAGAGCGGAGTCGTTGTAGCATCGCGTACCGCACAACGAGCAGTAGAAAACCGCGGTCACCCCTTCACGCCGAATCTCGACGTGCTCGTGGCCCTGATGTCGCAAATCACGCAACACAGCTCTCGCCAATTTCTCTCTCATATCGTATATCCCCCTATTTCACCCTCCCCTGTCCTCCGCACTAACCACGTATTGGAAAACAAGAAAAATTCCTACTCTGATGTATTCGCGCTATCCTTCCCATATCCTCCCACCGTAAGCTCTGTCTCTCCCTTGCGCTCGCCCTCCCCCTCCCCATTCCCCTACTCACTCCTCCAACTCCCGTCTCTTCACTTCAATCGCCTCCCGCAGACGCAATTCTCCACGGGAAAACGAGATCGTCGCACCAGAAGAAACCGTTTCAAATCACACACACGGAGAGCGCGCACTAACGCTCGAGAAAATTGCGCCAATCCGTCACAACATCGCAACGATCACGAGACGCTCCCTCCGCTTTCAAAACTTGAAAGTTGGAAACCTCCTCCACGACGCCTCGTGAGTAATGTGCGCGAGCACGAGTGTGCGTGAGAGGGACAGATGATTTCTGTCCATTACAGGTCATCGGGATTCATCCTCATCCACGAGTCCAATTATAGGATCCCCCAATCCTCGATACCCCTAGATTCCCACACCTCCAACTATATCTACGAAATTCTCTACGTAAGCGTCAAATGTATCCCATCAGCTGATTCACGCTTTCCAAGACGATCCTGGAATCAATGGAATAGGAACATTTTGGTGCGTCCTGAAAGAGCCAGGTGTCACGAAGGAGTGATTGGTTCCTCGGGCGGAGGATGCTTCAGTTTGATTCCCTCTGCCCACCATTTAAAGTTACTAAATTGTCCAATGATTAGTAAGTCGAAATAGCCCACCAAACCCTCTGCCGCTGCTGCGGACACTAAGGAAAAGGTGTTCTCACCAGTGATCCCAGAACTAGTTTATGCAATATGCTACCTTCAACACGAACCAGTGTGCCCTCGTAATCAAAAGAAAATTTAATTTTCTAATTTTTTTTCTCATAAGAACTTTGAAATTCTATAACTTTCACACCGTAGGTTCAAACTCCACAAAACTAAGTTTGTGCACCTCCTCATTGAGAGCTTTCCAATGGTACCAAGCACACAATTGGGAAACTCATGGTCCGAGAGATCTCATTGTAACCAAGAAAAAAAAAAAAAAAAAAAAAAGCTTGACTTAATCCCTAAAGGACCGTTTGTCCCCTTAGGGAACAATTTGGGTTCGGGTAGGTTATTATTGTCTCAATTTGTAGTGAATGTTTTTGAGATTTTTTGAGGTTGTGGAGTTTGCCGAGAGCTTTGTGAATATATAATTTTTGTTTCAATCGGTGCTCGGGAGAAAAAGTTATGGCACAATAAGCCAAAAATAAAAGTCAACGGGTAGCACAAAAAAATCACAAAAGTAGTGTGCCAAGTGGCATTGCTACCATCAAAAAAAGTGATTTTCTAATTTTTGAACTCATAAAACTTTGAAATTCAATAACTTCCACATCCTAGGTTCAAATGCTACAAAACAAAGCTCGTGCACCCCTCCTCACCAAGAGCTTCTCAACAATACCAAGCATGTAAATGGAAGACGCACAGTCCGAGAGATCTAACTGTAAAAAATAAATATATAAACTTTTTCCAAAACATCCCTGTATTGGGCACCAATCTAATCAATTCTAAAAAAAAATTTATCTTAATAAGGTGATAACTAAGTTATAGACTAAATCCAAGGTGATGGCCAAGCTATAGACTAAACCCAAGGTAATGATCAAGCTATAGACTACCCTGAAGCAATGGACCAATATCCAGTTCAAGACTCCAAACTCACAAGCACAATACAACAACCTTTCTCATTGTTTTACTCCTGCATATTATTCTTCCAAAATTTGTCAAACTTCTAGTTAATATATCAATCAATACAACAGGAGTGAGAATTGCTAGTGAGATTTGGTGTAACATTTATACTCGAACAACTTCCACTCATTCCTTTTTTTCAACTCTTTCCAAGTCCATTTTCAAAGAAGTAGAAAGAAACTCGAGGCAAATTTTTTTTCCCTTATAAATACTTAGATTATGGTCACGACCTCCAAAAAGGATGGCTTAGTATTCTAGGGTTTCATAGAAACATCACAGTAGACCACTTGTGAATATGATAGAACTTTGAAGCTTATAAATTAACCATAAATAAGACAACAATAAAACTTTCAACTAGGGCCTAAACACCTTTAAACTAGATAGGATTGTATATCAAACATGCCAAAGTCAAATTTGGTGCAAAGACTAGGACTCTTTGTAGCCTTTGGAGTGAAGGAAGAATATCTTGTTTCAATGAAGGAAGATATGACATTGCTCAAGGTTGGCCTTGGATAGCTAAAACATTCATCAATTCCTAGTGTACTTTTTTAATATTTGAACCGACGGTCCATTAGAGCATCTTGAACTATTTGAGCAGCACCATTTTACTAGAGGTTCTATTGGAAGGGCAAATGGTTGGTTGCATGCGTGATCCTAGTGTGGTGGGTAGGCTATGGGAGAACCTTTTAATGATTTATGTGGCCAAGTTGTTTGATGGCACAAAACTCTTGGTCGATATGTGTTGTTTCAAGGGTAAAGAACTAACAACCCTACCTCAAAATTTTGCAAATTGATAGGCCAATGATTACCGGTGAATTGGACGGAGTGTAGAAGGGAGTCATAGAAGAACAACACTGTAAGTGCATTTCTTGATGCTGAAAAGAAATGTTGTCAACCATGCCTCATTTTTAACGATAGATTTGGACCTAATGTTTTTTTTGTTGTGAGACTTGAGGCATTTTCAATGTTGATGCAGAAATGTGGGCATCACTTAAGTTCCAACATCTTTTTCTTGGCAACAAATGGAAACACTTTGCTTTTGGAGGTGACCAAATTTTCCTTGAGGTTGCAGGTTTGGGTGAATAGGACAAAAATGGGAGCATTTACCTGAAGGATTTAGGATCTTATTAAATGTAGGTGATAATGGAATTGTCATTAATTTTTCTCCTATTCCAATTTCAGTTCCTAGATGAGGGCTATGGTATATTGGTGTGCACAACTCCAATGATTATGAAGCTTTAGATTTTGACATGTATTAGCATGTTGAAAACTGCCCCCACGATGCTATAGTAGCTGTTAATTTGATGGAGGTAAGATTTGTAAAGTGAATTTAGTAGTTGTATGTTATGGATTGAATGTTTATTTAAGCATGATGCTAAGTTTGACAAGTGGGTTAAAGTATTTTTTGATTGAGAAAAAGAAGGTAATAGCACATAACGTTGAATTGAATGTGAGCTTTCTGGTGAACGAAATCTAAATTACTTGATATTATTGATTTGATGAACAAAATCTACATTACTTAACATTATTTATTTAAAACTATAGCTTAACATTATGTTCTATAATTGCCTTCTCAATGTTTGTGATTCAAGATTGAGCAGAATTTAAGTCTCTTGGTTGTCAAAGGTTATTTAGTTCAAAGCAACAAAACAAGTACTAGTAAAGTGCTCAAATTACAATGAAGTCCAATTCTATAGAAGTAGCAATCAAGCACATAGATATATGGAGAGCATGGTCCTTGAATTTATAATCTTTTCTTCATTCATCTATTTCTATTTTTCTTTTCAAATCCTTTGATAGAATAAAATCAACTATTTATAATATATTCGGTATTGTGAAAGTACAACCTCATTATCCTCTTGCCTCTTTTTCATCTTACCTAAGTGAAACCCTCAATGGAACCCACGTAATTTGAAGCAACAACCAAGCATTAGATATAGAGAGTTTGGTTATATCTCATATCCTTGTCCTTTGTCAACATTACAATGTCTAATTTTTGCCCCTTCTCATGTTTGAAGAAGACCTAACATTTTTGAGGTTTTATCCAATAACACCTGAGAATAACACAAATGTTGAACAATGTTATCAAAATAACATCTCTAGGCAACATGGCTCTACTTTCACTTTACCTAGTCCATTTTCTTTATGTAATTGAACAAAAAGTTTGATTTTGGTTTAGCTAACCTTGTAGAGAATGTCTGCTGAAGATGCATATGAAAACCATTTAATTCAATTTATGGACTTTCAAGAAAGTAAGCTATGCATCCTACTTCCTCATGGATTTTTTTTATCTGAAGTGACCAACATTGGCAATGCCATTTCAAGCAAGTGAACCTACTTTTTCATTGATATTTCTTGAAGAGTAGTAGGAGCCATTCTACTACTAGAAAATGCATGTTTTATGACTGCAAAATATGACTGCAATGAATCAAAAAATCTCAAAATATGACTCACGCCAAAATCACTGTAGATGATTTGGAGCATGATTGGATTCAATCATTATCGACGAGTCGTATTGGACATCAATCATATTAGTAGTCATATACGTTGGGGAGTATAATTAGCCATAATTAGCCATTTTTTGCCAATGTAGCGTATATGTTGACTATTTTGGGGGGCTTAATTTTCTCTTGAATTGCTTAGGAAGAAGGAAAAAAAGCCTACGTGGCATATGACTTTATATAGTCATATTTTTGGTTGACGTGGAATATGACTACAATGAGCCATATTTTTGAATGACTTGGAATATGACTAGTGAATCATATTTTGGTTGACATGGAATATGACTACAGTGAATCATATTTTTTGTTGATGTAGAATATAACCCTTGTAAGTCATATTTTCTATTAATGTAAAAAATAACTTTTTCAAGTTATATTTTTAAATGATGTGAAATATGACTCATGAATTATATTTTTTATTGATGTGAAATATGATTTTTGTGAGTTATATTTATAGTTGATGTAGAATATGACACTTGTGAGTAATATTTTCTACTAATGTGAAAAATGACTCTCTCGAGTCATATTTTTGAATGATGTAGAATATGATTTTTATGAATTATATTTATGGTTGATGTGGTAGTTCACATGGATGTGATTGGTAATTTATAATTGATTGCAATCATGTTTTTAAAAGTGCAAAGTTACTTTTTGGCATGCATAATTATGAGTATTATATGATTATAAGAGACAATCATATAAGAAAATTATAACTTTTTTCAATGACATTTACTAGTTACTAATACAAAAAAATAATATATATATATATATATATATATATATATATATATATATCAATCACAATGAAGCATTTAAATAAGCCAATAAAGTTTATTTTTCTTACAATAATGTGAAGATGGTTCTAATGGGTTGTAAGTAGCCTTCAATGACTTTATTTCAACTTTTCATATCTGCATATACAATTAAAGAAATGGGAGGTTAATTTTTAGTGAATGAATAACAAAGCTTAACCTTCAAAAACTTATAACAATACAAAATATGTAATACAAGTTTAAAGTAGGAAGAATAACAATAATAATAAAGTGAAAAAAGAAGGAAAAAGTCGTAAGTGTTAAGAAATAACAACAAATAAGAGTTAAGATGCAACAAGGAGCTACAACTAAGAGACAACAAGAAATGAATTAAAATGCAACAACAAGAAAACTAATAGCAAAAACTAAAAGCTAAGAAGATGAAAAAGTTTTGATGCAACAAGAAGAAACAAGAAGTATGAACTAAAGAACAAGAAGAAATAAAAGTTAAAATGCAAGAAGAAGAAAGAATTTTGATGCAACAATAAGAAACAAGAAGCATGAATTAAAAAACAAGAAAAAGAAAGAGTTAAACTATGAACTAAAAAACAACAAAAGACAACAACTAAGAAGCAAAATTAAGAAGCAACAAGAAATAAAAGGTAAGAAACAACACAAAGTAAGGAAGAAGAGCTCAAAGAATTGGCAGTGAAGGTTTCAAAATTTTAAAGAAGTGGCGGCTAGAGTTTTCAAAACCCTAAAGAAGTGGTGGCTAGAGTTTTGAAAATACTAAAGAAATGGCAATTAGGGTTTTAAATATCCTAAAGAAATGGCAGCTAGGATTTTCAAAACCCTAAAAAAGTGTCGGTTAGAGTTTCAAAATCTTAGAAAAGTAGCGGTTAGGATTTCAACATTCTAAAACAATGGTTTGACCATATTTTTTTTGGATTGACCATATTTTTTGAGTGCTATCCCAAAAAATATGACTAGAAATATAATTGAACAAAAAATATGACTATAGAGATATAATTGCAAAATAGGACTCAAAAAATATGATTGTAAAATATGACTTCACATCCCCAAATATGTTTTTCTATAGTTTTCATTGAAGTATTTGGCATTCTCAACAAGCGTATACTATACACCCATGAAGTACAAGATCAAAATATGATTGTGACTTAGTCGTCAATCATCCTCAATCATATTTTTGCAGTCATAAATAATGTATTTTCTAGTAGTGTTCTCTCTATGTAATTCCGGCATATCGTGGATACTAGAATGAACATGTATGCTCAATTGGCAGAGTTTGCAACTCCTAACCATTGGGATGTTAAAACCATAAATGTAGGAAAGACAATGTGGAGATTAGACTCAATTATAACAATGGATTGTATTTTCAGAAATAGAGCATTGGAGAATTTATGTTGTCGGATGGAGGCTAGTAGGGGTCATCTACAAGTAAGTTGGGTGTTCTCTGTTGTCCATCTTTTGGATCGTTTGTTTAGAGGTTAAAATCCTAATTTGGAACTTTTACTTTTGTAGCAATTTTGAGTAGGTTTGAAGGAGATCTTTTGTCCAATTTTGTTTTATTTTCTTGACTATTATATCAAATGTTTTTTGTGGATTCTAGTGATATATTATAGAATTTGGTCTCAAATATTTAATTTATTATATTCACAGTATGACCATTGAATTGGTCATTTAAGGCCATGAATTTATTATCCACGAGTCATGGTTTTCAATCATAGATTTTCTTATTTTTGACAAGATTTTATTGTAGATGGTAGGTTGTAGGGTGTAGATTGCTTCTCCAATTTAATTGCCATTATGAGAAAGAATCGAGTCTCATTCTTTGGAGGAAAAGATGGCAAGACCAAATATAGGGACAAAGAACAATGCAAAGTTGTGGGAGAGGGAAGTTACGACGAAGGTCAAGAATGGATGACACCAAGTTTCAATTCTACCCGTCCAAAATATGAAATGGACAAGTAGAATCTTTAAATTGCATAGGCAATGTTTGAGGGGGATCCTCAGATGGACAAAGAGCTAGCAAAGTGCCTTAATAAGCTTGATTCAATACCTAAAAGCACGTGCTCAACATTTGTCTATGTGTAGTTGAAAAACAATGAGATTGAAATTTAAGTTTGGCTTTGAAGGTTGAGGATCAAATGTGCAAAATGATTGTATTGGTTTACAATAGCAAATTACTATTTTCCATTGATGGTATGCCAAGAAATTGCTAGAAGTGGTTATGCTTTTTTTTAATTGGAAAGAGTGCAAGAGTGTCATAGCTCATACTCCATACTACAGTTCTTGTTTCGTGTCACTTGTGTGAATGTCTTGTTTCTATTGGGAAATTTATGATTTTTTTCCCTATATAGTACAAAGAAGCAACAATATGGACAACCCATTTTACCATTCAAAATAATTTTGCTAATATAAATTAAAATGGGCAATTTTTGTCTTGCAAAATGAACATTTGATTTTTGTGCAATTCCAATTAAGCAAACCAAATTTGGGTTTCAAAAATGCAAATCTCAATTTTTGGTGAATTGTTTCATTTCAAATTAATGGTTTATGGTGATAATTGCTTGAAAAACATTGGTGATGAATTTTTTTAATTTGATTGCATAGATATGTAGGAAATCATAGAGAAAATCAAAGTCATAGGACACCTTAGTCATATAAAACTCTTCATAATCAAATGCATGCAACCTCTTTCTCCTTCATAGATTGAACCAAAGTCTAGGATGAATCAGTGGTTAGTTCAAAGTTAGCTAGTAAATTTGGGAAAAAAAATGGTTAAAATTTAAAAACATTAGCAAAAAAGCAGTGAAAATTTCTTTTAAAATTATATTTTTAATCAAAAAAATATTGAAATAATTGGGCTTAGTACTTGAAGAATTGGTTTAATGTCACTACAACAATGGCAATGTTTTATGACTGCAGAATTATGACTGAGGATGACTGGCGACTGCTTGCAGTCATATTCTTGAAGGCCAACACTTTGGGGAGAAATATGACTGCAAAATATGACTGTCAGTCATTTTTACGCCTTGTACGTCACAAGCGTATACTATACGACCATTAGGAATACCAAAGTACTTCATAGGGAACGTAGGGAATATGTTTGGGAACATTGAGTCATATTATCACTAATGTTTTCATTTAATAGTGATTTTTTTTTGTTTTGGGCAATTTAAGAAAAATTTGGGCAATTCCAAAAAAATATAGAAAAGTCATTGTTTAAAATTTTGAAATCCTAGTCACCTACTTTTTTGGATTTTGAATCCTAGTCACCACTTTTTTAGGGTTTTGAGACCCTAGCCATCATTTTTTTAGGGTTTTGAAACCCTAGCCGCCACTTTTTAGGGTTTTGGAACCCTAGCCATCACTTCTTGTGGCTCTTCTTTCTTACTTTTTATTGTCTCTTAGCTCTCACTTGTTGTTGTTTTTTGTTGCATCTTAACTCTTGTTTCTTGTTGCTCTCTAGTTCATGCTTCTTGTTTCTTATTGTTGCATCTAAATTCTTTCTTTCTCTTGCATTTGAACTCTTTCTTCTTCCTAGTTCTTTTTTTTTTGTTTCCTCTTGTTTTATAGTTCTTGCTTCTTTTTTGTTCTTGTTGTATCTATACTCTCATTTCTTGTTGTTTCTTGTTATGTCTTAGTTGGTGCTTCTTGTTTTTTCTTGTGTTTTAGTTGTTGCTTTTTCTTTGTTCTTATATCTTAATTGTTGCCTCATATTGTGTCTTAATTGTTGTTTCTTGTTTTATGTTGCTTCTTGTTTCTTGTTGTGTCTTAGTTGCTGCTTAGTTTTTTTTTTTTATTCTTTGTTGCATCTTGACTTTTGATTCTTGTTAACTCTTAATACTTATCTTCTTTTTCTTGTTTCTTCCATCATTAATCTTATTCTTTCTATCCTAAACTTGAGCTAAATATTTTGTGTTTTTGTAAGTCTTTGAAGGTTAGGCTTTGTTGTTCAATCACTAAAAACTAACCTCTCATTTCTTTAATTGTATATACAGGCATCAAAAGTTGAAACAAAGACATTGGAAACTACTTGCAACTTTATGAAGCCAAAAATATGACTCACAGAAGTCATATTCCATAAAATATGACTGACAAAAGTCATATTCTACATCACTGCAAAATATGACTCATCTCAGTCATATTTCATAAAATATGACTACCAAGAGTCGTATTCTACATCACTGCAAAATATGACTCACCTCAGTCATATTCCATAAAATATGACTGACGAGAGTCGTATTCTACATTACTACAAAATATGACTCACCTCAGTCATATTCCATAAAATATGACTGACGAGAGTCGTATTCTACATCACTGCAAAATATGACTCACTTCAGTCATATTCCACGTCATCCAAAAATATGACTGACCGCAGTCATATTCCACGTCATTCAAAAATATGACTGACCGTTGTCATATTCTACGTCATCCAAAAATATGACTGACTGCAATCATATTCCACGTCATTCAAAAATATGACTGACCATAGTCATATTCCACGTAGGATTTTTTTGTTTGCTCGGGCAACTCAAGAAAAAGTCAAGACTCCCCTAGGAAAGTCAAAGTATACGCCATGTTGGCATACTATGGCTAAAAATGGGTATTTATACCCCTCGGAAAATATGATTGCCAATATGACTGATGTCTGAAGCAACTGCTTTTAAACGACTGGAGTCAGTCATATTCCGAGTCATCTACAGTGATTTCTGCGTGAGTCGTATTTTTTAATTTTACGACTCACTGCAGTTATATTTTGCAGTCATAAAACACTGCTTTTGTTGTAGTGTGTGGAGATCGGAAGAATCAACTGGTACAACTAAAAAAACTTTCCAAACATTGGATTAAATCTCTTAATTTTTACAAGGATAATAGGTTTGAGTATTTACTCTAGGACAATGCTTTGTTGAATTGGGTGGCCTTTTACATTAAATTACTATGGATTGATTGGGAAAAAATTGCAAGTAATGGAAATTGTGAAGTTGTTTGTTTCTCTGGTTTCAAATTCAACAACCATGTTGATTAGAAAAGCAATACAATTGGAAATAATTTTTCAAATGCACATGCATATGTTATGATTGCATAAGACGACATTCTATTCATGCAAAATAAGGTTACTTTGCTTAATATGACTTTGAACACTTTTGAACAAGGTTTTGAATCAAGCTTATAATTCAATTATTATGTGCATGTTTCAATCAAGCTCTATTCTATTTTCATGGAGTTCTAAACTAAAAATTAAGTTATTCTAATCCAAATCAAAGTCTTGAATTAATGAAAGTCACTTAGATGGAAACCAAATAGGATGCGGTAATTGTGAAAGTAGTTGAAAAAATGGATGAAATTAGATGAAAAAGCATTAGAATTAAAGTAGGGCCAAAAAAAAGCCGCCCCTCTTTGAGAAATACTAACGCGTAGTGTTGAGGCAAGTAAAGTCGAAATCACATCAGTGGTTGAGGTTTTCTTGATCGGGCGGCAATCATTCAAAGTTCAATCTCAGGCAATTGGCATTGAAGTCCACACTGTCATTGCCAAGAAGATGATAGCGCCTTCCCTCCAAAAATTCCCCTCCCAATTGTCATCGCTTTTCGCGTGCTTCTCTTGAGATGCCTCTCCCTGACTCTATTTTGTCTGACTCTTGTTTTGTTTGAGTTTTTTTTTTTGTGCTTTATGGCATTTATTGCATTTTGTCAAGCTATGTTTAAATTTGGTTGTGTTTTGAGATGGGAGAGAGATTGAGTTATAAAGTCTCCAATTATCAATCACAGCCGCATGCTCCATGAGCAAACATCGAGATCTGAATTTCCTAGATTACATGAGAGTGGTGCAACAAACATTGATATATGGATTGACGGATCAATATATCCTCATAACCCTACCTCAAGGAAACGCCCAAGCTTTCGCAATGCCAATGACTTGTTGGAATTCGTTGGGGAAGGCAAAAGAGGGCTTCTCGGATATGTTGAGAGTTTGTTTAAATGTAACGATAGTAGTATAAAATTTCGATTAGCTGAAGTGGAGAGAGAAGTTAGGAGCTTATAAGCCAACATGAAGATTCTAAATGACAACATTGAAGAGAAGAATTGTTTGCTGCAGTTCACTAGAGATGAGTTACGTGCTCGGCAGTTAGTAGAAGAAGGAAACCGAGAGACTTTAGCAACAACTGAATTGATGAAGAGCGAGGTCCAATCTTTGAAAGAAGAATGTCGGCACTTGAACACTATCTGAGGAACGTTTCCACCGCATGAATGCTTTGTTAAGAGAAAACAAAGAGAGTTCTCTCGAAACAAAAATCCATTATTGGATTGAGATTGAATTGTTACGTGAGAGTTACGATGAGAGAATCAAGTCTATTGAATTTGATTTAAAATGAACGACTGACACATTAAGGCGATGAGAGCAACGATTACAGAATTTAATGAGAACACCACACGGATATCACAATACTGACCACATGAGGAAGGATTTGTCTTCTTTAGTAGCCATTGGAGGTCAAGCAAAGCGTAGGTTGAGATTATTGCGTTCAATCATTGCCCCCACAACAACAAATCATGTTCAAACCGTGAACCAGAAAATTGGATCGAGGCAACATTTGTGTGGAGATAAAACGGTACAAACTCAAACCGGCAATGTTCTAGCCTCTTTGTTGTCACAAATTGAAGTAACATCGATGTACGAGTCTTCAAAAATGAGCGTTGTTGGCATTCGCATGGCAAATTCTATTTGGATAAGATAGGAGAATCTATTGGAGCAAACGAGATATCTGAGACCATGGATCAGAATGGCATTATTCAAGCTAGCTACGCTGCAGTTTATAAGCAATTCAAAGGGACAACACGAGTTGCAGGACGTGGCCTTCGCGTTGGATGCCTTCCGAGTCCACATCAAGTATTTGTAGCCAGATTGATGTTTAACTTGAAGTTAAGTGAGTTAGTCGGTAACTATTACCCAATTGTAAACACACTAAAAATTTCATCACCACCAAAATCAAAGACTAAGGATCTGGTGAAGGTGTCACTAAATGAGTTCAATTTAATCTTCGTTGATGTTGAACAAGTGCAACGTACTATGGTGGAGTTATACGGGATAACGCTATCATGTAATCGCCAAACTTCTTATTGTTATTGCCTTGAATCCTGTCGATTAGGTCACTCATATGAATTATCTCAATCAATTCACTCATATGAAATCTTTCGATCAGATGTTGATGTCCGTTTCATGAACTCTTTGTAAGTATGTTAGATAGAGTATTGATTCGATGGCTTTAATGTTAATTTCCTGGCTTAGATTTACATCTACTTTGCCTCGGACTTTTGTCTTGTTTTATTGATAAGTAGTAACGGTTATAAAAAATTATATTGTTCAAGTTTTTATCAAGTTTACTAATTATTAAGGTATTCTCTTTAATAAATCTCCCTTAAATTAATTGAAGTCATCAAGTCAAGTTGATTGTTGAATGCTCTTATTCAGGATCTGTAGTTTGTTTTGAAGTCTAGCAAAAGACTGTCAAGAATTCGAATTGTCAGTCCATTTGGTTTGACCTTGTATTAAACAACACTGCTCAGATTTATTGATAAGAAGTAACATATCGATCTTCTATTATCGAGAGTTAGCTTGAGTCACCGATCAGATGTTAGCTTGAGTTCTTATCTTAGCTTGACTCCTCGATGTTAGCTTAAGTCTTCACTGGGAGTTAGCTTGAGTCCTCAATCAGATGCTGGAAATTAATCAAAAGTTTAGGAACTTACGGTGGATCAATCTCAAGCCTTAATTCAACAGTCTGAGTTCAAGACCCAGTTTGATCACATCTGCTGAGTGTAGTTACTTCAAAACTGCCCTAATTCCAGCCCATTCTTATCAGTGTTTGGTGGGGTGGGCAAGAATTGTCAAAGCAGCTCTTTAAAACTGACAATTTTTTATTCTGAAGCTCACAATTGTTGGTCGCAGCATTGAGATGGTCACGATCTAACTTGTGGATAGCTGAAATGGCCTCTGAGATAGAAGCATTTGGTTTAATTCTCGACTGATGTGTCTGCCAATTTTTGCTCAAATTTAACAATGCTCAGATTCAAAGATTCACCAAGTAATGGTTAAAGAACAATGCTATTGTAGAATGATGGGAAAGACTGAAAGAGTAGCTTGCTCAAATTTAGTGAGACCTTAAGATAGAATTGAAATAATTATAGTTTCAAGGTCTAAAGCAAAATTTCCAAATCTGACCAAGGAAATTGATTCTCGAAGGAACTAATCCGGCTAGCATGAACAATTCCGTAATTTCGTCAGTTGACGACAGCCAAAAGAAGAGTCCAGCCAGTCAGTGACACTACTGTAGATTGATTAATTGATACTTGTGGTTGAGTTTCATTTCTAAAGCAATGTCTATGGGCCTAGATTGTTAATGGCATTTGATGAACGAGACTATATATATCCTAAGTGGCTCTAACTGAGAATTCTAACAATCATGTATGAGAGTTCACTATTAATTGATGCATGCATGCATGCAGATGCTAATTGTGTTTACTTTCTATTGGTCTAATTCACTGATTCTACATTGTTTCAGAATTGAACGGGACACCTTTGATCTTTGTGCTCAAACTTGATGAAGTGGAGATCATACACGCACAAAAAATGAAAAGAGTATCTATCACGTTGATGAATTGGGTATTAAATAATAGCATTGGCTTGGATAGTGAGCAATATTTCTCCGTGCAATTGGAAAGAGAGATCTGGCCTATCGCTTCATTTCAGGTGCCCTGAGAGTTACACGAGATTCTCAAATGGATTTTTGATCAAACCCAGATCCCTACTTTGATTAAATTGCAAGATGAGGATAAGTTATTGAATGTTCCAGGAATTGGTGATTTCTCTGTCGAGTGGCATCTTGCCGCAGACTTGAAAATCAAGTGTGTTTATGGACTGAAACATGGTGCCAACAGCCTGCATTCATGTATCTATTGTTGCCAAGAGTGAGTGAAATCAAGGATTGGTTCAGTAATAAATGCTGAAGCTGCAAGCTGTAATAGATGTAAATACTCTTGAAATGAAGGTTTATTTTCAAAAAGAATCATAGCCAAACCTCAAACAGGTGAGGCCATAAAAGAACGATGGCAACTGATTTTTGTGATTTCATTAGATAGAGTGCATATCTGCACTTAGCACAGTTTGAACAAAATCATAGAAAAAATAGTACACCTCCACTTTATCTATATATGGACCATTCATGACAATGCCTTGAGGAAGTTAGCTGTTGGAAGAATGGAAAAAACAATATCTTTGATAGGTGGCAGCGTGACCATTTTCAAAGATGAAGACCTTTCTGATAAAAACAACAACATACCTAACAAACCGTCATTCAGTGGAGTGCATGCTTTTGTGAACACTTATTTATCCACCCTTGGTAAATCAACATGCACAACCAGATTCTCATAATCATAGTTAATTCCTATTGGTGTTTAACATCAGTTCATTGTGCCTTTCAAGCAATGAATCTTTCCCTAATGTTGTACTAACTCTTTTATTTTGAAATTTAATCAATGAAACTAGTCAAATTGGAAGTATATATTTTTTTACTAACTTGATTTTTTAAGCCCCGATGCTTTTTAGTTAATTCAAAGATAATTTAAATTTAGCCCCCTAAGTACTAGAACGCTTCATGCCATTTAAAAAAATATAAAATTCATTTTATTTTGACTTTTCTCGCAAAAGTTATAGATGGATGAAGTTTAGCCTTTAAGAGGCTTTAAAAACTTCATCCAAGGTTTTATCCTTCTTCCCTATTCCAATTTACTTTAAAATTTTATTCCTACTTTAAAATTATGATATTTTGAAATCTTAACCTTAATGGATGATTTTTGCTATAAGTCATCCAATTTTTAACTTAAACTTAATTCATCTATATTTTTTTCGATTTAGCTCCAATTCTTATATGTGATATGATTTCAAAAACCTCTAACTACAATTTAGAGCTTTGCCTACCTAATTTTTGTAAAAGACCTACTCTAAGTACTTTGACTTAGTTTTGTAATTCGGACCTACTTTAAAATGTTTAATTTTGATAATTGAAAAGTATGGGTTGTAACTAGTAACTCACCTTGGAATTGGTGTCATTGTTAAGGTAGTCGTATACTCCTTCAAATTCCCCATCATTTGCCATCCTTTAAGATTGATTGATATTTTTTGCTCACAGCTAAAGGGGGTTGAAAAATACAAGTTCAACTTCGAAATCTTTCAAGTTCTCATTTCTTTCCCTTATCTCCTCTTTTCTTTTTCACTATTCCTCTCAATTATTTGAGTGCTAAGGGTTGACTTTGAAACACTAAAGAATTGCACCAACTTCTAAATAATAATTGACTCTTGATATTTATAAGTCATTATTATTCTACCTAAGTTTTTGATGGTTTTAATTGAATTTCAAGGATTTTTTTCTAAATCTTATCAACTTTACTTTCTCTTCAACTACCAAATGGACTCTTCACTTCTCTTACTCATTCTTCACAATTTCATCACTTGAGTTTGGGAACTCATTAGATAGGCTAAAAGAGAGAAAGAGTTTGTGAGATAATTGCTAAACTTTGTTTCTTCTAATTCTTCTAATTTCTATTATAAAAATTCCTTCTCTAATTTTACACCTCTCTTCTCCTAATTGTACTTCTCTTCTTTTAATTTCTCCTCCTCTATCCCCTAATTTCTCCTATTTTTTTTCTAATCTTCTATTTTTCCTTCCTAAGTGCTTTAGCTCTCGATTTGACTTTTAATAGTTTACTATTTTTAGACTTCTAGTATGTTTTTCTTATAGAAGCTAAAACTAGCTTTCTAAATTGATGCGGAATTTGCAAATTGGACTTTCTTACTAGAAGCTATGCATGGATGAAGTTTTGATTACTAATTAGTGGTTAGAACTTCATCCGCTCACATCTTATTCATTTAGCTCAGATTTCTATGTATTTTATGTTTTTGGAAAGATTTTGACCTCTACTATGAGATTATAGACTCAAATCTATACTACCACCCCTTCTTAGCGGTTTGACTATACCCTTAGTCTCAGCCTTAAAAGAAAGATTAACATCATAAATAACAAACTTGAACAAATAAGGCCAAAAGGCCTAATTACATAGAAATGATCAAAGGAAAGAGGGAAGTTCAAAGCTTTGCTGTCAAAATGAAAATAGACAAAAAATCAAAACTCACGAAGTTAAAGCTTCCCCATGGTTTTGAAAACGAGTAAAAAGATTAACAAATTAAGACCCACAAAGTCAAAGCTTCGCTGTGGTTTTGAAAACGAGCAAAAAATTTAACAAATTAAGACCCACGAAGTCAAAGCTTTGCTGTGGGTTTGGAAATAGACAAAAAATACTACAAAATACTTCCTACAAAGTCAAAGCTTTGCCGTTCCAAATGGGTGAAGGAAATATTTAAACAAAAACAACAAACATTTGTTAGTATAACTATAAGTGTTAATACAGAGATAAAAAACTCAAAATAAGTTAAAACTTCAAGAATACACAACAAGTTAGACACTAGAGGCTCCCCTAAGCGGCATTGCCAATCACAAGGGAGGGGGCTCTAGAATTAGTACAAGTTAGTACAACACCTCTAAAATACTACAACAAAAACTCCAACCAAAGTTTCAAAAACTCAACAAAGACAACAAAGCAGTTAGCCAAGCTTGAAGGGACCCCAAGTCCTTCAAGAAATCTTGAAAAAAAATAACAATGGAACTTGAAATGCTTTAAAAACTTGAGAATCTGGCAACACAACCTAAATGGCCAAAATCCAACTAAATGAACCTAAATGAAAACAAGGCGATTCAAAATGAACTTAGAGGGTGATTTGAGAGAGAAATGAGAGCCTTTATATACTTTTTCAAAGGCCTCACCCCCCCAATTCCTACAAGGTAATTTTATCATCAAAGATTTTCATCCTAATCTTCAAATTTTGACTTTTTACGCTGATCTAAAACTTTAAATTTTGGAGAAAGACTCCAAATTATAAACAAATTGAACCATTGATTTTAGAAGGCCATTTATAGTCTAAATGAATCCCCCTTCCTTTTTTCATCTGCTAAAACCCCACTAAAAGCTAGCGCCAACTGGAATAAAAAAGGGATAAAAATCCAACTTTTGGAGGTTGACTTATATGAAGATAGTAATTAGCTTAGGCTCTTTAATAAGTGTAAGGGAGTAAGATAAGACCCCGCTTTAACCTCAATCCAATTCCATATGCTCCCGATACACTGGTCTACTTCACGTTTAATCTTCAATTTTGCCAATCTTGGAGGATCTTGTCAGTTTTGAGTCTTTTGACTATCGGAATGCCACAAAACTTGTTGGAGATCATTGTTAACATAAAAAAGCTATAGTATTTTTTAGTGAGATTTTACTGCGGCTTGGATAATTTTTAAGAATTTTCCATCATAGCTTTTAACAGTTGATCGCTTGAAAAAAGATCTTTTGGAGATAAAAAAAACTGAGAATTTTCATAGAACCTCCCATGGAATTCCACAAGAGATGTGCAAGCTTATATTTTTACTTTGCTCATCTGAAGAAGGAGAATCAAATCCCACTATCTTTTTTAATTTTCGGTAACCAGAGAATCTTTCAAATTGAAGGGAATTTTGGTGAACCAATTGTGCCGTTGGACTTCTAGCATGATTCCTACCTCAAGTCACCGTACTTAGTTTGTAGATGCCTTTCTCTAGTTTGTCTTGAGTTTTTTTCACCTGTAAGTTGACAATTGGGATTTCTACTATTTTACTGATGGAATGGGGATATTGAAACCTCTCTTTGGAAAATTAAACTAGGATTCTTACATAGTTCCCTGAGACCGATTTAGCTAGGATTTATTAAGTTTAGACAAGTTGGGCAATTTCTACTAAACACGCTTACTTTATACAATTTTTGGGTTTCTACCCTATCTACATGCGGAATTTGGTTATAATTAAAGAAAAATGTTTTATTTAGAACCAAATGCTATATTGATACGTGACATCTCTATTTTGGTTATTCACTTTTTTGGGAGATTTTTGTATATAAAATTATACTCAAAACTAATAAAATCCAAAAAAAAAAATTTACGAGTCCTAAGTGACTAAATGGGCACTTATAGCCTTCAAACTTGTCAAACTGAATCCAAGCATCCAAGGAAATCTACCAAGACAACTTTATGTAAACATTGTGAATGCTAAAAAGAACACATTGAATAGGGGTCAAGCCAAAAGAAATCGACTTAAGTTGTGGCAAGCGCTTGATACTTTGCGACTTTATTTTACTAGATTGAAGTTGACAAATGAGCAATTAGTAGAAGATTTTAGACTTAAAGTTGAAACATGGGACTAGCTTTACCTCAAATGCTTTGGTGAGCACCAAGTAACCTATTATATGGTAAGACTACTTTAAACCTCCATCGTCACTTAAACCTTCATTGTTAGTACAAATTTTAACAACTACATTTGTCCATCTTAGGCACCGCACCCTAGCTAGGTTTAACTTTGAATTATATATATATATATATATATATATATATATATATATATATACGGATTTAAGGATAATCTAGTTCTACCATTAACAATAATTTTGGGTTGAACATGGTCTTAACTTATTGAAGTGTGATTTAGACTTTGTTTGAAATGAGGGAAACATTTTAATCTTGTTTACTAATACCACATATTTCTTATGTTGTTGCAGCATGTCTTCATCTGTCATGCACTATATTTTGTAGAAAAATATGGTTCCCTAGTAGTATAAAGCTGCTAGAGGATGGAGAATTCCCACCATGCCGCAAAGAGTGCATACTAGAGACACACACAACACGTTGGTGGAAGAAACAAAAAAGTCCTTTCATTTAAATATTCTAGCATTGGTATCGAATAATTGTACACAAATTTTGAAATAAAGATGCTGCCATTGTTATTGTTCAATTTGATTCTTTACAAGGAGAGGAAGCAATTGCTACAAGGCGCGTAGCATCTCTAACTTTTTTAGCTGCCTTATATAGTGCCTTGTAGCATGCTAAGTGCACCCGAGTAGGAAGTAGGTGGGTCCCAAATGTAGATCCCATTGAAATTTCTCTATAATTCTGAAAACTAATGTTTTCTACTGTCTTGCTTGAAATTCAAGTTTCTTTGGTGGTAGGACCATAGAAATAGTATACATCTTTTCTTTTCTAGTATTGACTTTTGTAGCTTGATTATCATTGATGATATACATTTGGAATTTAGACTCTAGAGTAAGCTCTATTTGAACTGCAGTTTCTTGTCTGACATCATGAAGTGACCAAGATAAACCAACTTCAGTTGTGGTGCAAAATAGTAGGGATGCTGTGGTCAACGTTTTCTGGCATCCATTCTTAATACTTTGATAGGCAATGTGAGCGATGCTCACCATGAATGCCCTCCTTCATATCGAAGGCTACTCGCGTTGCCTATGGGAGCATTGCAAATGGATGCCGAAAGATGTAGATCACGACATTCTTTCTTTACTCTAAGCCATATTCCACCATATGCGGACTTCATAGAAGAATCCTTTGCAACCCACAACTCTACAATCGACGAGCATTTGGAGTCCGTGGCGAGAGCAGTTGCTACTTCTTCAATCGTCCACCACTCTACTTCCGTACGGTCGATTGGGATGTCATTCAATTCGAGGGCTTCTTGAACGAAAGCAGCTTCAATTTTGAGAAAGGTGGATTCCGTTGCATTGGTGTCTTTCCATTCAAGTTGGCCATTGCAAGGTTTAGACCGCCCAATCTGATTCCTGCACCTTTTGTTCGGGTGACATGTTGACCTCGAATCGTTCGCTGTAGGGCGCTCAGTTTAGACCGCACATCTTGAACCCGGCAGCAGGGTGGGTCTTCGGAAATAGATAGTGCTAGTAGTGGTCAATGCATGGTATAGATTGCATACCTCAATTCAAGTATGTTTGGCTTGTAGCACTGCTGACACAACCAACCACTTCCTCTACTATGACTTCTACCTTGGGTTGCTACGTTGGGTTATGCCTTTGAACAATCACAATGCGGATTGAAAGATTATATGCTCACATTTGCAATCATGGTGGCAGGACTCAACTATACATGGACGTGCAAGAGCAGAAGAATTATCTAAAAGGATGCTGCAAAATCTATACATAGATGAGCTGAACTATGGCTGTTTCGTATGTCGACAATGAAAGTGAGCATCTCCTTTCGGCCATGCTAGAATATGGTACAGAATAGTGGAGATGCCGTGGTCAACATTTGTCTGCATCTATTTGTGATTCTCCTGTAGGCGATGCAGGCGGCGCTTGTCATGATCTCCCTCTTCCATCTCATGCCTGAGAGATTGCGGGGAACCGATCACCTTTCTCTTCCATCACCGCACATTGCATTCTTCAAGTTGGAAACAATCAACTAGTGAGTGGATGTGGATGGGTGTGGAGAATCTTCGTCGTCGACGCTGGTTTGCGAAGCACCACAAAAGTTCTGCAACGTACATGCACCATGTGCGGGAATGGAAGACAAAGGGTATCGGATCCCTAACAGTCTTTTAGTCGTGAGAGGAGGAGGGCATTCATGATTAGTGTCCACCCGCGTTGCCTATAAAAGCATCTCGAATGGATGTCGAAAAATGTTGATCACGGCATTCCTTCTTTGCTCTAAGCCATGTTCCATCATATGCAGACTTCACAGAAGAACTCGTTGCGAGTCACGAGGCTACAGTCGACGAGTACTTTCTTAGAGTTTGTGGCCACAACGGTTGCTATTTCTTCAATTGTCCACCATTCTGTTTCCGGACAGCAGCTTCAATCTTGAGAAAGGTGAATTCCGTTGCATTGGTGCCCTTCCATTCACGGTGGCCATCCCAAGGTTTAGAACGCCCGGTCTGATTCTTGCACCTCTCATCCGGGTGACATGTTGGTCTAGGACTGCTCGCTGTAGGGCGCTCGGTTCAGACCGCATGTCTTGAAATCGGCAACAAGACGGGTATTTGGAAATAGATAGTGCTAGTAGTGGTCAATGTGTAGTATAGATTGCATACCTCAATTCGAGTTCGTTCGGCTTGTAGCACTACTGACACAACCAACCACTTCCTTTACTATGACTTCTACCTTGGGTTGCTACGGTGGAGTATGCTTCTAAACAACCATGGTGCGGATTGGAAGATTACATGTTCATATTTGCAATCATGGTGGTAGGTCTCCAAAACTATACATAGGCGTAGAAGAGTAGAAGAATTATCTGAAAGGATGCTGTAAAATCTATGCATCGATGAGCTAAATTATGGCTATCTCGTGTGGGAATCCGGAACCTTGGGACGGATTTAGATTTGAAGGAAACGAGTAGAAAGAAGTGAAAGTTGCAATAAAATTTTAGTTAGAACTTTAATAAAACCCAAATTAGAAAATAGATGTTCCGGCAAAATCTATAACCGGATCCTATCCGGATCCGGAATCCGGAAATTACCGGAACTCAGGAACTTATAGCGTAGACCTCCGAGGCTACAAGTATAGGATATCGTTCCTAAAATGGTCTTGTAGCTCTTATCCCGATGACTGTAGAAAGACAAGCCAATATTTAAGCTAACTACGCATGGGTTCCCTCTTCATTTTCTTATCTGTACGCTAGTCTTCCGCATGGGTAGTTGAGAGAAAGAGTGGTGAGATAGTGACCGCATTAGGTTTTCCTTTCCTCACCTCATTTCCGCTTAGCTTTATGGCAACGGGACTTGTCTGGAAGTTAGTTGTACTTGCCCGGATCATTTCTCTGGCCATTCCGGAAACTACGGAACAATACAAGCAATTAAAAGAGGATCTAATTAGTCCAGGATGTGTTAGTCTGTTACGCCGACCATGGAGTGTAAAGAATGAGGAGATGATTCAGGAGTTGATCCACGGAGTTCTGAATTAATATAAACTCACTCTGAGAGGATGGCTGGTCACGTGGACGGAAGATATCTGGGCGGATGTTTACTAGTTTTGGAAGAATAGAGTTGGATTAGCCTAGAGGACGGATCGTTTTATAGCAGGAAAGTTTGTAGGATGAGCAAACCCTAGAGAGGGGTTCGCTATTAGTGATTGTAAGGGTAAGAGACATAAGAGAGTCCTAGAATTTCTCATCCCAATCTTGTACCCGGAAAAACCTATACGGATCACCGTTACGGTAGCCAACATGATCTTTGGGGCTATGGAAAATAGAGCTGTCCACTGGGGTAGGGTCATAGCCAGAATAGATGCCAAAATTAGCCAAATATGTGACTCGGGCTAAAGCCAATCCGGTCAGCACTTATCTCTTCCACCTGCATCATGAGTAGGAAATCTTGAGTGATGAGGAGGTAGTCCAGTATGATACAAGAAAGGCTATTATGACATACAGGCTTACGTGAGAGGAGCCAGAAGATCCGGTCGAGTCGGAACCGAAAGAGCAAACCGAGGAACCTTTGACCGATTCGAGAACAAAGAAGAGGAAGTCGACGGATCCGGGGTCATGGATCAAACCTCTGGTTATGGAGAAAGGCAAGTCAAGCAAGGATCCGAAAGAGGACCATGGGTCGGCATTTTTCAATGCTGAATTCGAGTGGATACGTGAAGCCAAGGTGCTCCACGACAGCTTGGCAAATTTGGTGATTGAGACAATAGAAGTCCTAAAGGTAGAACCAGACCAAATTGTACAAACTGTCAAGCGACTATTGTGACAACTCATATTTTTTATTTTTCTTTGTTTACCTTTTTGAGTGGAACAGAAATTAGAGATAGGTATCCGGATTCATCTAAAGGGAGAAAGATAAATAAAAAATAGTCACAAGAGGACCTTACGGAACTAATCCGGTCTTAGGTAGAAGCGGATCGGATTAGATTTCCAACCGGATTCTCCTTGACCGGATTAGAGAGAACCGGATGTCAAGAACCGGACCGGATATCCGACCGGTCATAAAGACAGTCCAGGGCGTCAGGACTATATAAAGCCTGACCCTATCCATTTTCAGGTCTCTGGTTTTTCACGTGTTGTCGTTTCCTGTCTTAGCGCCTGACGTTTTTCCGTTTACCACGGAAGGAGGGAAAGTACAAGAGGGCCCGGTAGTGAGTGAGGGGTGTGAGAAGGAGAGATCGCCTCCGGGCACAAGTGGGTGAGACATTAAGTGTGAGCGGATACGGAACCGTGAGAGACTGAGAGTGTGAGCGCTCTTTTGTAGGACCGTAGAGAGCGAAACCGGGTAGAGCTATCCTCATGCCGCGGTGAACCGGAAGAGACCAAGCTCTAGCACCCCGCCCCCGAGTGAAGTAAAGCTGAGAAAAGTGGTTCCGGTCATGCCGACCAAGGAACCGGAACAAGGAGAGCTCAGGGAGGATTTATCGTCGATGGGTTGTCAGGGATTAGCCTTGAAACTTTGGGGTTTCAAAGATGAGAGGATGGTTAGAGAAATCCTGAGTGGCGTATCGCATCAGTTCGATAACACCCTGAGAGGGAATCCGGTCCAATGGACCGAGGCTTTGTGGCGGGACGTATACGGATTCCGACCGGCAGGACTCGGGCTTGCTAGCCGGAAGGATGATTTTGTCCAGGGCAAGTTCGGAAGTGTTGTAAATCCGAAGGATGGCTACGCGGTAGAAGACTGCCTCGATGATCGGGAGCGTCGCCTGCTCTAGTTCCTGGTTTCGGTTTTGCATCCGGAAAAGCCCACCAGGGTGACTATCACCCTGGCTAACATGATCTTCGGAGCGCTGAGCAGAACCCTGAAAGTGGACTGGGGCCGGATCTTCTTTGATCTGGTGTCCCAGCTTACTACAAGAGTGGGGAGAAGTAGGGCTACCCCACTGTGTCCTTATGTGTACCACCTCTACCAGCAACAGGAACTGCTGACGGAAGTGGAGCTGAAGGTGTGGAAGGCCCAAGAGCGGACTATGAAGTACGGTGAATCCGAGTCCGACCAAGAAGCGGATTTCGGAAATGAAACTGAGGAGGAGGAAGAAGAGGAAGAGGAGGAACCGTATGTCCCCTCTAAAAGGCAGAAGACCACGCCAATCCGGAATCGAAGGACGTCTCCGGTTCAACCCCATCCGCGCAAAGGGGAGACTCCAGCCGGACCGGATGTGGCATCAGGATCGGGAACCGGAGATCCGTTCGACGAGTTGGTTGGGATACTCTACGGAATCCGGGCGGATTGGGAAGTTAAGAAGCGGACGCTCGGGGAGATCGCGCAATTAATTGGAGTGGAACCAGATAGTCAGTTGCCGCAGCGGGTAGCTGAGAGTGTCATCAATCCGGATGAGCTCCAGAAGCTGAAGGAGGAAAGCAAGCGGCAGCACGATGAGGTGGACACCCTCAAGGCCGAACTTTTCGCCTTGCTCGAAAACGCCACCGCGACAAAGGAGATGGCAGAGGAAATGAAGAGGAGGTGCATAAGGACAAGAAGATATCTGAAACCAGGGTGGTGCACATCCTCACCGATTTTGAGGAACAGATGGAGAAGCTCCTATCTAAGGCACGGGAGTCAGCGGACCGGATCGTCGAGAGCAGCCAGAAGTTGACAGAGATTCCGATCCGGCTCTCTGAAATTTCTCTTTCGGACTTGTTTCCGGAAGACATAGCTCACGAACCGGGAAAGGATAAAACGCCCCAGTCCAGTAGGGCACAGAAGAAGATGCCCTCGACCGGACTGCAGCTGATCAATTTAGACTCCCCGGAAACTGAGGAAGATCACCCGGCTCCACCTCTGGATGGGGAACGGAACCAGAATCTAAGTGAGGTGTTTGAACAATTGGAGAGGCCTGACGAGAGCCCTACCATTGGATCCCGAGTGTATGAAACGGAACAAGAAGTGTTGTAAAAATAGGAATTATAGAATAGGAATCGGAATAGAATTCGGTTAGGATTTATAGGTAGGACCAGATTGTCAGCGCCTTCAGAGGCGGAAATCATGTATTCATTTTTTGCTTTTTGCTTTTTGTATATAAAACAGTCTTTGAACTGGAGACTGAGAGAGTTCTTTTGGCATTTCTTTGTGTACTTTCCATTGACTTGATTTTGTGTAATCTTCCCGAGTGTTGGCAGGAGTGCATAGAGTTGGAGTAAGAAGGTAGGTACGGAAGTGTTGGTAGAGTTCTCCCTTTGATGTGTGTTTCCGGTTCTAAGTACAAGTAAGTAGGTTATGAAGAGTTAGGAGTGATTCTTGTGCCTCAGCAACTGCAGAAGTTTAGCATTCTGGGTAAGAAATCCGTTGATTAGGCTAGGTGGATAGGGAGGGATTCCTTAGCTGCGCTAGAACTCCTGGGTGGGAAATCCGGTCGAGTATCCTGATTCCTGTGAGGTCTTGCCACCGTTGTGGGTGAACGAAAGAACTTTTGTAGGTGTTGGAACGGACGGGTGCACTTGTAGCCACCTAAATTAGTACGGAACGGATCAGCGTCAAGGTCGTTGTAGTATGAGAGGATCGTACAGGGGGGCTTTGTGTGACCTGTGATCCGGATTGCTATCCGAATTGCTGTGAAGGATCAAACCGGATCCGTGTTAGTTAGGGGATCAGTGGATAGGAGAGTGGGTCTTCAGCCACTATAAGTCAGAGAAGGAGTGGTGGGCCTACCACTTTCAAAAGCAAGCGGCGAATTCTCTGATGGTAAAACAGAGGCAAAACTAAACTGGGTATGGAAGGGTGGACCGGACTGGATCCGCCTAGGATGGTACTTAGGACCGAAAGTTGTAGGGTCCAGAATTGAGAAGTTAGTCCAGAGACCGTGGAACTAGTAAAACCGGAAGTAGGATATAGTCCGGTCGTAGTCTTCCGGTTGGTTTTGGATGTTCCGGTTTTCAGAGGTAGAACCGAAAAGTAGAATTGAAGGGTTTAATTGGGTTTATCTCCTTGTTAGAGTTAGCTACTTCACAGGATCTCGTGGGTTTGATCTTTAGGGTCATTTTGTTATGCTCTAGGGTGATTTTTGTGAGTATAATAGGAAAATTGCTTACTCTGTGCTGCGACAACTATCCAAACCGGAAGACTTGAAGAACAAGGAGGACTGGATTCATGAGTTGGAGGCGGAACGGGCTCAATTTCAAGCTTGACTGAATTGGGCGGAAGGAGAGTTGGCAGCCACAAAGTAGTGAGAGAAGGAGGCCCTAGCTCTCGTCAAAAACCTATCCGGATCGATACATGTAACAACAGACATCGTCACAAAAGCGGCCCTGTTCGATGCTAGATTACTATAAGAGGGTCACGTGACCGGAACGAAGGTGGTGACGATCTTGGTAGATTTCACCGCACAGATAGAACGGGTCCTAGGGAAAATGCGGCATCTATTGAGTAGTGTGGATCCAAATCAGCTAATGGATTTCTCAAACTTTTCGGAACTTCCTTTTGTTACAGGCACTCTAGGGCGGCCATTAGCACATCGTTCAATTCGGACGGAAGGGCTAAAGGAAATATTCGTGCGAGCCGAGTCCACTTCTAGCAAGATACGGATGACAGAGTTGAATTCAAGGCCAGCTTTGGATCAGGAGCATGAATCCAGCACAAAGTTCGTTCCGGTTCCACCCAAAGCTTCAACACCGCAACCCCCTAGGGCCTAGACAGCACCCAACCTCTTGAGGGGAACCTTCAAAGTTCCGGAAAAGGGGGCTAGAGGTGATCTCATCAAGCAGATTGGAGGAATGACTAATCTGGCTCGAACAAATTTGGATAGTTTCACGCACATGCAAGAGACTACACCAAATAAAGAGAGCGAACCAATGATACTGGAGGAGCCGCCGTCGCCGGAAAAGGGGACGGAGGTCCAAGTCATTGAAGATTCCATGGAAGAGAGCATTCATTCCATGTCTAGAACGGAGGGGGATAGCGATCTGTCTCCAGCATGGAGCCACATTTAGACCCAGGCGGCAACAAAGATGACTCTGGTGAGGAGTGTTAAGGGGACGCCGACTAGTCATGCGGGAAGCCGCTCAAAGAAGACTCGAAAGGCGAAACAATAGTGTTTTAGAGACAGATAGTTTTGAATCTGGAACAGGTTTCTAAGCGTGGGCCCGGGTTCCGAATTTTCAGGCAAGAAATCTCCGGTTTTCTTGAAGCAACTGGCACTGATCTCTCCGGATATTCTGGGCTGTGCGTTGATTGGTTGCTTGGATTTCCAGGTTTCTTTTTAGGCTTTTTGGCATTGATTTTTTGTTTTCAGTTAGTATTTAATGGCAGGCAAGTTAGTTGTCCTGCATTTGATCCTAATACTTTCATATATGTCATCTCATTTCCTTTCTTTAATCCAAATAAGCTGGGGTACCACTAGCTTGGCTTTGTGTACAAAATTATAGCTGGTGTGTGTCTGTGTGTACCTGGGTATAGGAGTGAGAGAGGGACGGGTGAAGAAGAATTTGAGTTTTGGATGACAGATCTCTTGGGTGTTGAAATAGTCATGAGGAGATGCAATTTGGATGAAGGAGTGTGAGCGTAATGTGCCTTTAAATCGTTGGAACGGCGATCCGGGTAGAGAAATAGAGGTCTATGCAAGTTCGGAACCAGAGAAGTTCCGTGCAGAGATAAGCAACCGCCAGAGGAAAGATCTCCTGCTATTCCGGAAGGTCTACCAACCTCCACATCAGTACGTTAACCTTCCCTTGACATTCTACCCCTTGGAATCCAAAAGTTTGGATCTGTTGTTGTAGTAGAGGAGTGTGAGAGTTCCTTTGTATGACTTGTCTCCGGATCGGCCAATCCAGAAACTGTGAAAGAATTCTTCCGCCCTCTTCGTAATATGACTCTGTTGTCTATGTGTGTTGATTAATTAGGTTCAGAGTGTAGAGAGTTTAGATAAAAGAATGGTAAGTCTCCACCCCTTTTCAAATCAATGGCGGACCTTCTGAGGGTAAAACAGAGGCAACAAAAACCATTAACGGAAGGAGACGGAACTAAGTTCCGTGTGGGTTCCAGATCTGGATCGGAGTCCAGAAAGAATTAAGTTTCCGGAATGTAAGGAAGAAATGATGAGAAGGATGAATAACTTGGAGGTTTAAGCGAGAGGTAGTAACGATCCATAAATCTCTAAATCAAACGATACCATACTAGAGTTCCCTGGAACGATAATTCGTGTCATTTTGCAACAATTTGTCGTTGTAAGGATACTTACGGCTAATTGCGCGTATGACATGTGGATAGAAAAATTTTATACTCACATTTGCAATCATGGTGGCAGGACTCCAAAATTGTACATGGGCATGGAAGAACACACGAATTATCTAAAAGCATGTTGCAAAATCTATGCATCGATCTGCTGAACTATGGCTGTCTGGACTGTTCGCAACAAAAGTGAGCTTTTCCTTCCGGCCATGCTGGAACATGGTGTAGAATAGTGGAAATACTGTGGTCAACACTTTCCGGCATCCATTCAGGATGCTCTCATGGACAATGCGGGCGGCGCTTGTCATGATCTCCCTCCTTTATCTCACGACCGAGAGATTGCGGAGAACTGATCACCTTTCTCTTTCATCATCGCACCTTGCATTTTTGAGGTTGCAAACAATCCACTTGTGAGTGGATGTGGATGGATGTAGAGAATCTCCTTCGTCGACACTAGTTTGCGAACCACCACGAAAGTTGTAGAGCGTACATGCACCATGAGCACCGACGAAAGAAAAAGGGTATCGGATCCCAGCCAATCTTTCTGTCGTGAGATGAAGAAGGCGGTCATGACGAACGCCACCCACGTTGCCTATGGGAGCATCGCAAATGGATGCCAAAAAATGTTGATCACGGCATTCCTTCTTTGCTCTAAGCCATGTTCCACCATATGCAGACTTCACGGAAAAATCTTTTGCAACTCACGACACAACAATTGACAAGAACTTTCTTGGAGTCCTTGGCGAGAGCGGTCCATAGAAATCACTCCATACAGTTCTTCGACCATATAACAAAGTACAAGGCATTACAAGATAGCCTAGTTGTCTATATAGTGGCTCATGATACGAATGCCTGTTCTGGAGCCCTTTCACCGTGAATGGAATAAAGGTATTGTTGATGCTTTCAAGGGTACGAGGTGCTCAAGGAACTCTTCACCAGCCGGGGATCCACCGGTACGTAGTGATGAGTGGAAAAATTCAAGAGGGAACCCGTCTGCTTGTAGACTAGGCATTGTGGGCATTGACAAATCAAAAGGCAACCTTTACTTGGACTACCATAATGTGAGACAACTCACGAGGGAAGGCTTCAACAAACTTGGAGATAAGTATCGTGGCCTTGATGTCTAGAAGGTCTGCAATAAAAATGAGCTTCTACTTCTGACCATGCTTGAACATGGTGCAAAATAGTGGAAAATGTCGTGGCCAACATCTTTCGGCAACCATTGACGGCATTTCCATAAGCAACGTGGGCGGCGTTCTTCAGGATGAAAGCAATTGGAATCCGTTGTCTTTTCTGTCACTATACATTGCATTCATTAGGCTTGGACCAATCTACTATTGCCAGGATGTGGATTGGTGCTGAGAATCTCCTTCCTCAACACTTGTTAGTGGAGCACAACAAAAGTTGTCTGGTGGGCACAATCAAAATCTCAAAATGCTTACGCTTTTCATGAGACGAATGTGCATTGTCCCAGTGGATGGTGCATATATGTTGGAGAATTTGTGTTGTGTTCAACTAACAAGTGTTGAGGAAGGAGAATCTTCGTACCAATCCACATCCTGGCAAAAGTCGATTGTTTCCAACCTCAAGAATGCAAAGTAGGGGGATGGAAAAAGACAATGGATCCCGGTTGCCTTCAATCTCCCTGATGGAAGATGATGGAGGAAGGCGTTTGCGACAAACATTGCCCACATTGCCTATGGAAGTGTCGTCAATGGATGTCGAAACATGTTGGTTACGAAGTCCTTTCGTTGCTGTAAGTCATGTTCTGTGACAATTCAAAGAGTGCTGAGTGCTACCATATCCAATCCATCATGGAGGAATCCTTTGCAATCGACAACAATGCAAATCCTCAAGCGTCTCTTTGAGTATGGGGAATTTCATTAAAATGGCAAATATTCTGTGACTTTAATATCCCACAGTTTAGACCAGGCGGTCTAAACTATGGAAATGGCACGTGGAATATCACCATTTTAATGAAATTCCCCATGAGCCCAGACGCGAGAATTGAGTGGAGACTTCAACGGCATATACTCAAGCTCCCAATGTGGAAGACCTGGATTCCTCCATAACAACAGGTGCTATAGCTTCGATCGTCCAACAATCTGCTTCTATATAACGACCATGACATTGTACAAATAGACAATTACCTTGATGTAATTGAACAATAGTAAAGTATTGCAATTGTGAGTACTAGAATGTAGTCCATCCTGATGTAGGATCGGTGCTTAGGATAATTGGTGCCTAGGCGGTCCACAAAAGTTGTCGTCCATTTACATGTGTAGTGTTCAGAGGAACGAGACCATCGGATGTTTGTGCTCCCTCAACGTGTTCTTGAAGTTTCCTTTTGGAAATCAAGTTGTAATATCACTAGAGATGGATCCCCATAGGTAGCCCAAATTTCTATTGAATAAAATCCCCATTATTGAAAATGACTTGAAGTTCTTCCTTAGCATTCATCCTTGTCCTTCATGCATACATTTGGTCGAGGTCCTCGAGGAAATCCCATCTTGTCTAACCTCTAACATTGTATTCATGTGTTATGGATGCCTCCACCACAATCTCGTGAACCGCCCATTATTGGCTGTAATGTACCAAATCTCTTGAAAGCAATGCTTTTTGTATGCAATCACACAATTGAGCAACTTTAATTGACACAATTACATGGTAGAAGTACCAAATTTTCTAGCAATGTGGTAGCCACATTGCACATGCCATCACCTTTGGCCATGTGAAGAGCACATACAATGACACTTTTTGGCACCGAAACCTCAGAAATGGTTCCCAACAAGTCCAAATTGCACCAAAACTCCCATGTTTCTTCACCTCCCGGGCCATCTGGCTAGGAATTTCTTCCATTTTGCAAACCCAATTTATGCCATTTTCACGGAATAATCGCCATTTTAATGAAATTCCCCATAAATGCTTGTTTTTATTATTATTATTTTTTTATTGGAAGTTAACTTATTTTATTTGCATTTTGATTTCAATTTATTGTAGTGGTCTTTGAAAATATAATTTTGAAAGTTGAAGTATCATGAATTTTGACAACCTTATAAGCAAAATAATGTTGGAGATGTTGATATTGCATCAGGCTTTGATTGGTCTCTTAGGAAGAGTATTAAAAAGAGCTTGTTATTAAAGACAACCCTCTCCATGATTCCTCTTATAGTGTGGGAACTTACAAGCTCAAAAGCGCTAAGAGCTTGTGCAAAAGGTACTTCAACCAAAGCACTTTTGTAGTTGATTTTGTTTAACATGGTATATTTTATTTAACAAAGTTTGAGTTCAATGTAAATATAAGTAGGTCTATTTTTCTAGAAAAGGACAACAAAAAATTCTAGTTAAATTTTAAGGTAGGAAACTTGCTATTTTCTTATCATAAAAATAGATAAAAATTTATGATATTGCTTTGGATTAATAGGAAATGAGGTGGGAGTAATTTTAGAAATGAAGATTGCAAACATTAAAAAAATATTAGCATTAAAAGGGATTTTTTGCATTCCATTGCATCTTCTATTTTTGCTTAAAGTAATATCAACCAAGTAATTTGGTTTCATAGATTTTTATGTCAAAACTTTTTCAATGGAAGAGGTCTTATGATTCTCTATAAACTTATTTTGAAGTAGCTTAGAAAAGTTCTAGTCTTGTAACATTGAATTTTGACAATTGCATCCCACATCACATTAGTTCCATGTTTGAAAAAATTTAGAAGTACATCATAGTTCTCTATAAGTTTTCCAAACTACCTTGAGAACTTTGATTTGTGCATCCAATCCAAAGAAATTACATTTTCAAGAAGGAATTTTGTATGGAACTTTCAAAAATATTTTTTCAAAATTAACTTCAAAGTTCAAAGGAACTTGCCAAGATATTGAATTAGTTGTTCAAGAACCACTTGGTCTTATAAGGACTAAGCTTCTTCATATTTAGACTAATAGAATGTCACTTTAGTTGATATGGCCTTATACTATGTTCATCCAAGAAAGCCAAAAAAAGACTTTTTTCCAATATCTACTTGTAAGATCTTACACTTTACTTGTTCCAAATTATGTGGTAAAAATTTCACAAATTTGGACCTCATGGATTGAAAGATATTAGCATTTGAAGTTGGAGAATAAAACATTTTTGGAGGCTAGTTTGCAGTTTTAGTTGACTTCAACTACCATTTGTGCAAAAATTTGCATTATACACTTTGAATTTTATTTCATGTGTATTGAAGAATTGAGTCATAAGTGTAGGAAAAATTTCCCAAAAAAACTCAATCAATGTTCATTCTTTAAAACATATTTAATTAGAAGTGGGTCCAAGATTAAACAAAAAAACTAAATCATTAGTAGTTTTAAGATGAGTTTGAAACAAAATAATGCCAATGTTGAAATTTTTTGGAAAGCATATGTCGCAGTACAAGGTAAGTAAATTCCCTGTTATACTCTCGAAAACTCCTTTAAAGTATAACTAAGTGACTCTAAAGATCGAACCCAAGAGATCCTGTGAAGTATTTAACTTCATTACACGATTTAGGATAAGTTAGCTTATAAACCCAACTTCCGGTTTCAAGTCAATTACCGGAAAAAACTATAATATCCGGAAAACGGAGAATTAGCTTCCCACCACTATTCCGGTTCTACCAACTATCCGGTTTGAACATCAATCACAACCCTAGGAGGCTATAATCTCCGATCCTGGTTACTCCTGTAGACCGATCCATTCCAGTCTAACGGTACTCTTCTTGATACTACCCGGTTTAATTTATCCTCTGTTTTACCATCAGAGGGTTCGTCCCTTGGTTTTTAGAGTGGTAGGCCCACCACTCCTTCCGTAACTTATAGTGGCTGAAGACCCACTATCCTATCTTCTAATCTCCTACTTACTACAGATCCGGTTTGGTCTTTCACAACAATCTGGGTATTAATCCAGATTGCAGGTCAGACAAAGACTCCCCCGTACGATCCTTTGATACTACAACGACCTTGGGTACCCTCTCCTATCCGTGCGAAGTTAGGTGGTTACAAGTGAAACCGTCCATTCCAACACTTACTAGAGCTATTCTGTTTACCAGATATGGCAGCAAGACCTCACAGGAGATCAAACACTCAATTGGATTTCCCACCCAGGAGTTCTAGCGCAAGTAGGGAATCCCTCCCTATCCACCTAGCCTAACAATAGTTTTCTCACCCGGAATCTCAAACTCTAGACACGCTGAGGAACTGAAGTACACTCCCAACTCTTTTACTACCTACTCTCGTACACTGGAACTTGAAGACTAAAATACACCAAGGGGAGAAAATGTCAACTCTTAACTCCCTCTTTGTTCTCCTCACTTCCGGTTATACAACAGGCACACACATACAACAACGAAGCAAAATGGAGGACACAAAGGAATTTTGCAAAAGAAGACTTTTTTCTCCCTCTCCCCTTTACAGGGTAGGTTTATATACAAAACCAAAAAGTGCAAAAAGGCAAAAAGCGTCACAGAATCTAGCCGCATTTCCCGGCTGAACTTCCGATCCTACCTACCTACCTACTATCGGATAGAATACGGTTCTGATCTAACTCCTCTAGTATGTACAAACTTTTACTATCTACAATCCTAACCCTAAAGTAGGACTCTTCGGCTCGGCTTCCATCCCCTCGAAGATTTCAGTCAGGTTCCGGTTTCGTTCCCCATCCACAGGTTTTGGAACTAGATCGGCTTGACCAGAATCGGGTGTGGATTCCAGATCAATGGCGGATTCTGGGGTGTTGCCGGTTTAGACGCATGTGTAGTCATATTGGACTTGGGAGTCTTATCCTTCCCTTCTTCAGCAACTGTCACATTCGGAAACTCTTCTGGTAGGGAGAGTTCCGAAAGAGGGACCTCCTTAGCTCCCATCAGTTTTCGACTGCTCTCTTCAATCCGGTCCGCTGAAATCCGTGCCTCCTTCACTGCCATCTCAACCCGCTCCGCATAGTCCGTGAGAATCCTTACTATCCTAGCATCGGATAGTTTCTTCTCCTTATGGACTTCGTCATCGAATAGCTTGGCCTTGGTGACAGTCGCCCCGGATACTCCAAGAATGTCCTTCACCTAGTCCGCTATCCGTCGTATTTCCTCTACTATCTCCTTCGTGGCGGCTGCATCCTCCCTCAAGACGAGATTTTCCGCCTTCAAGGTATCCACCTCTGTCTGAAGTCGGATTACTTCTTCCTCCCGCCTTCGATACTTGACCGAATCGGTGGTACAGTTGGCTACCTTCGCTGGTAGCTGGCTATCTGGAGGCGCATCCACCAGTCTTCCGATCGCCTGTAGGGTCAGATGCTTCACTTCCCAATCCGCCCGGACATTGGAGAGAATGGCAATCAAGTTATTAAATGGATCCCGTGGATCCATTTCTTCCTCCATAACAGCCTTCCGTTTTTCATCCGGAGTTGATGGGCCATGACTTGGAGGTGTTCCTCGCCTATGGGGAGGAGTTGTCTTTTGTCGCTTGATTGGCATCATCAACTCTTCCTCCTCTTCCTCCGTTTCCAGATCCGAATCCGGAACCGATTCCACTTCTTCGTCTTCTTCTGATTCTCCATATTTCAAGAGAGCTTCCTGAGCCTTCCACTCCTTCTCTTCTTCGTTCGTCAGGAGTTGGTGGTTATGGCACAAGTGATACAAGTATGCGCATATGGGGGTAGCTCTACTCTTTCCTACCCTCCCGATGAGCTGGGTTACTAGATCAAAAATGATCCGGGTCCAATCCACGTTTTGAGTTCTGCTCAGAGAACCGAAAATAATATTCCCTAGGGTGATTGTCACCCTCGTCGGTTTCTCCGGATGGAGGATCGGAATCGGAAACTTCAGAAGACAACGGTGTCGGTCATCTATGCAGTCGTCAACTGTGTATCCGTCCTTAGGGTTGGGGACGCCATGGAACTTCCCCCGGATGAATTCATCTTTCCGACCAGCCATTCCAAGACCCCCTACCCGGAAATCATACACTCCTCTCTAGACTTCCTCAGTTTAGAGGGACGGATTCCCTCTCAAGGTGTTATTGAACTCATTGGACAATTTGCCCAAGAGTTTCTTCACCATTCTCTCCTCCCGGAATCCCAAAGTTTCTCAATGAACCCCTGGCAACCCATAGAAGTTAATTCTTCTATGAGTTGGTCCTTCTCCTGTTCGTCTGAGGGAATCACCAGAAATATCTTCCGGAGTTTCACCTCGACCGGATCGGATCCTGACGACCCCGTTTTCTTCTGACGTAGCAGCGACATGGGATGGATCACCTCTCTCACGGATTTCCTCACCGATTCTACCTCACCCGCTCCTAGCCGCACGTTGTGGGAGCACGGAAATCCAATCTTTAGGTTTAGAAGGGAAATAAGGGGAATAGAGCTCTTTTTACTCCCTATTTTTTTTTGTTTTTCTTTAGAAAAGTAGACCGTAAGTAGTTAGGGACCGGATACCGGAATAGGGTTACTTTAAAATAGATAATAGTGTTAACCGAAGTAACCGGAAACCGGAAACCGGAAACCGAAAGTCCGGAAATGGCATAGATAGGTCAGGAGTAGGTCAGAGTGATTTTCATTAGAAACCGGAAACCGGAATAAAATAGAAGACCGGAGACCGGAAACGGAAGACAGGCAATCCGGGTGTAACGGGTGCCTACCTAGTTCTAGACCATACTTGAGAGCGGGTCTATTTTGGGGAAAACGGTCACCTGTAATGGGCCGGATGAGTGCAGCCCTAGAAATAGGAGGGGCAGGTGGCTCAGACCTCCTTTTGCGCGGAAGCTACCTTGAGAAGAGATTGGTGAGGAGCATTTGAGGTGTACTTATATGTCAGCCAAAGAGAAGAAGTTATGGGCTCAGTTTACGGACCGGATTAAGGACAGACGGGTCTTGAGAGGAGAGTTCACTTAGAAGTTCACGTATGAGTGTGGAGTCAAGAGTGTACTGGTGAGACGACTTTTGAGGAGGGTCCTTGAGCGGAATAGGAAAACTAAAGTGCGAGTGATTGTGAGACCTCAAATAGTGATTCCGGTCATTGAGAGGGTTTGAGAAGGTTTGAGAGAACAGCCCACAATGGTGAGAGAAGAGGTAGCTGTATCCTTGCGCATGGTGAAGCCGGTGGTACCAACGGATCCACGAGAGAAAGCGGAGCTAGAAGAAGACCTCCGACAGATGGGGTGTGAGGGATTTCTAGCCCGGCCATGGAATTTGAAAGACGAGGAGATCGTGAGGGAGGTAATCGGCACGCCGCTAAGGAAGTGGAAGGGGACGTCAAGAAGCCGGCTTGAAGACTGGACTCCAACGCTGTGGAGGGAGACGTACAATTTCAAGAAGACGGATAAAGGACCGGCTTCCCGGACGGATCGCTTCTACGTGGGTAAGTTCCAGAATCCCCCAACGAAGAAGGATGGTTTCCCTGTGGCAGAGTGCATAAATGGTAGGGAGAAACGTTTAATGAAATACCTAGCAGCCATCCTTAGTCCAGAGCGACCAAACAGGATTACGGTCACCCTAGCGAACACTATTTTCGGTGCACTGTCGGGTGACCGGAAAGTAGATTGGGGCGTAGTGATGAGAGATCAGATCAAGAGATTGGTAGGAGGTATAGGGAAGTCTAAGCCTTCCCCTATAATCCCTTTTCTCTACCACTTGTATCAAGTACATGGCTGGCTTACAAATAGAGAGATAGATTCATATGATACGGCCAGAGCCATGTCCGAATTCGATATAGAAGACCCGGATGAAGAAGCCAGGCAAGAAGAGGAAGATTCAGAGGCAGACACTATACGAGTCGAGGAAGCTAAGTCTCAGTGGAGGAGGCAGGACCGTAAAGAGAAAGACTCAGAGATAGGAGAAGGTAGTAAGGGAGTCGATCTGGTCTAGAACCAAGATCCCCTAGGTCGAATTGTGAGGGAACTCAGTGAGTTCCGGGTCCAGTATGGGAAGAACCAAGAGACCATTCAAGAATTATGTCAACTGCTGAAGATCAGTTAACCGCAGCAGCTCGTTGCCCAACTGGACCGGAAGATGAAGGAAGCGGTGAAGAAAGAGCTGAGCGAAGCCGCGAGTAAGGTGGACCAGCTAACGAAGGAGTTGGAGGAGAAGAGAGAAGATTTGGACCAGCAAAAGAAATTCTCCAAGACAGCCGCAAAGAACCTTCAGGCAATCCGGGAGTTCATCGGCAATCCGGGCGAAGTCATCAACAAAGCAATGTTGTTTGACGAGAAGGTGATGGAGACCGGAAAGCAAATTCCAGCCAACCTGATGATGGCGTTAGTGTCCTACCACCGCAAGATGGAGGCAATAGTGGAGCCACTGCGCGAGGTGATGAAAGAGGTAGAAGAACGAAGAGAGCGGGAGCAGGGACCGGAAACGGAACCGGAACTCACACCAGCATCCCTTCCGGTCACCGAAGAAGAAGTAAAGGCGAAGGACAAGATGGAGGACGTGCCAAGCTCTTCCATCCGTTCAGAGCCTAAAGGAGAAATGACTTCCCTATTGGGGGAAGTAACGGACGTTGCTCTTAATGCAGCGCGAGCAGTAGAAACTGCTGAGGAAGAAAAGACCGGAGAAGTGGAGACAACAAGCAAGGCGAGGGAACCATCGGAAGAGGTGAAGGCCGCAGTTGAAGAGAAGACGAGATCTGGACCGGAACCATCCGAGAAGAAGAACGTGCCCAAACCAAGGCTGAGTACCAAGTTTATCGACCTTAGTGAGTTATCTCCAGTCTCTCCGCCTCCTCCTGCAAAGACACAGAAGGTATTTCCTTCCACCCTACTCAATTTAGCTTTGGGAAGCGAAACTGGGTCAATGGAGGAAAGGAAGACCGGATCACAAGGGCAAGGATCCGGGAAGAGCAGACCAATTGAGGAAACCACTCTTCAGAGTGCTAGGGCTAATGTTCCGCCCACACCAACCACGCAGAAGAAGAAGCCTCCAATTATGATACATAAAAAGAGGACGATTCTAGAGGACGATGACGAGGAAGAAGAAGAAGAAGAAGAAGACGAGGATGAAGAATCCGGTACTGAGGAGGACTCAGAGCCGTATTCTGACCCGGATCAAGCACTGGCAGAGACTTGAGCAATCAAGGCTGCAGCATCCAAGAAGAAGAAGCTTGCCGCTCGGGGTAAGGTCCGCCAGGGACAGAAGACCGGAACCGGAAAGAAGCCGGCCGTGAAAAAGTTAAAAACTTAGAAAGTTACGTAGGGTAAATTTCTGAGGATAAGGTAGTGAAAAATTTGAAGTTTTGGGATAGTTGTACATAATTAGGAAAATTACTTTTTGAGTGATACGGCCACTAGCAGTTGGAAAGTGACCGGGTCCGTAATTATAGGATCTGAGATCCACTTTTAGCGAAAGTAGTGGGAGTTTGAGTGAAAGTCAACAGGGTTAGAAATTAGTAAGGGAATGAAACGTGTTGAGCCTTGATTGGCTGGAGCGTTACTTTTAGGTTAGGATTTTGAGGGAGTAGTTTAGTATTTAAATCCGGGACTTCTTTGGTCCGAGTTTGGTCCCGATGTGCATCTTTATCTTACCTTCTTATATTCATGAGTACTTGGGAGTTCGCTCTTGGCGTGATTGAAAGAAATCATAGTTGTGTGTACTTGACACTTGTCCGTGTTTTGGAAGTCCAGGTTGGAAAGTGAGTGTAAGTGGATACAAGGTGTACCCGGATGCTGAGTTTATCCGGTCCAGTATTGAATTAGTGCGTGTGGATGGAGGCAGAAGGGATCTCTAGTGTGGACTAGGAGTGGACTCGGAAGGGAGTACGGATTGAGGACCACTCTCCGGAAAAAGTAAGGGTTAGCACGCCTCCGCAGCGCTCGTTTCCCCTCTCTTCCCCGCTAGTTCAGACCGGATTTAGGACTAACTCAGTAGGCTGTCGTTGTAGCATTGGTTAGGAGGGATTAGACCGGCTTGCGTGACCTACTGGACATGACTGCGTTTCCTTTTCAGTTGTGAGGACGGTCTGTTTTCTCATTTGTAGGATTTGAAAGTTTATTTTTGAAAGTTTGATCACATAGTGAAACTTCTAACACTTTAAAATGGAAGGGTAGGAGTTAAGCTTCCTTCCTAAAGCCCAATTAAGCAGATCCCTCGTCGAGAGGTTAAAATCCATATGGTTACAAGCAGAGATCTAGACCGGATGTGAATACTAGAGGTTAAGGTTAAATCTGTGGAAACGCGGGTTCCGGTTCCGGTCTGGAAAACGTAAATACATGTAACTACCAAAGGTATGTGAATAGAAGTGTTGGGAGAGTTATAGGGTAGTGTAAAGCCGTGGGATAGTAAATTAATCAATTAGAGAGTTTGTGTGATAAACCAATGGGTGTTAGACCGGAATCAATCCGGTCAGTGTTGTTAGATCGGGAAGATCGGGTCTAAAGTGTAGTAGTAATTGTTGGACCGGAGAGATCCTGTCGGGTTTGTCCAAGGAAACAAGGAGGCCAAGTGGAAGTTCCGGTCTATTGTTTTGCTTGGGTTTTTGTGTTTGTGTGTGTTTCGTGACCATCACTCTACCATTTTCCGGTAATTGTGAACCTAGGAAATTCGATCTTCGTGGGAACGATACTCGAGTCACTTTAGGACCTCTTTTAAGAAATATTGAGCCTTAGAGAAGGATTTTTGCTTTTCTGTGCTACGACACACGTCCCGTTCCTTTCACTATAACAAAACATGGTAAAAAAAATCCGCGCAGGAACTTCCAAAGTGGTTTTTTTTAACACGTTTTTGTGCGTAGATTTCTTTGCGCGTTGCGCGTAGTAGACAGCCAAGTTTGTCATCATTTTCCCACTGCAAATTTTGGAATTTTGGGGCGTGTAATATACCATTGGAAAGTTATTTAAAAGACCTTTCCAATGGTATATTACACGCCCCAAAATTCCAAAAATTGCAGTGGGAAATTGCTGCCAAAGTTGGCTGTCCACTACGCGCAACGCGCAAAGAAAACTGCACACAAAAACGTGTCAAAAAAACCCACTTTGGAAGTTCCTGTGCGGTTTTTTTTTACCATGTTTTGTTATAGTGTTTCTTCTCTCTCCGATCTCAACTGGAAGTACTAGAATTCTACTAAGGCACTCTCTCCTGACACAAGGATATCAAATGCTGTAAACAAGATGAGGAGCGGCCAATCTCGCGAGGAAATGAAAGAGGTAAGACTGGCAAGCTTGGTCTTTAAATAGCCCCAGGACTCCGCTGTGGTCATAATGACTATTTCCGGTTTGGCGGCTTGACGTCCGGTCCAACCCTAATCCGGTTTCTACCCTAATTTCAGATGGGTTTCCGGTCCCGATCAATTTGAAACTTTTAACTGAATTGAATCCGGTCTACCTATTATTTCATTTTTTGTATGTATATATCCGATTTTCCTACAACTGGCATTCCAATCCAGTTCTTCCCAACTACTTTCCGCTCTAATTTCTAGATAAATTGAACGAAACAAAAATTCACGTTGCGATAGTATACAAAACCCTTCTTAATTTTCATTAAAACTCTAAAAGATGCATTCAAAAATGAATTTTATAAGTTAATTTTTCAAGAACAAACTAAAATTATCTGAAAAACATGATTGTCCATCACTATCATATAACAAATCCAAGTGGAATGAATAAAAGCTTGCTATGTTTATAAAATTACAATGTACAAGAAACCAATTTGAAAAAAGTTTTAAAAGTTTCTTTGGGCAAAGAAGTTTATTTGTGTTGTAGCTAAAGAGAAGACATTTTATACCTTACCTTTTGCTCTTGGGCTCCAATTGAAATAAAAATTATACTCCCACAAACCTAATGTGTTTTCCTATGTTCACAAAAAATTCAAAGAATTGGTGATATATACTGGAACCGTAAGGATTTGACTTTCAATGGCTAAAAGTCAGAAGTTTCAAAATCTTTGTGGTTGTTCATTGAATCCTATGAAAAAAGTTTTAATGTAGATAGTAGTCTCAAATAGTAGTTGTTTGTATGATTTAAAAAATTTAGTAGTTATTTGAAATAATTTGTTTTGAGAAAGTACTTTAGGCATTGCTTCTTAAGAGTGTTATGTTGAATAAGTTTTTTTAAACAAAATGACCAAAATTAAATTACGAATCGTAGTGACAATTTTTTTTTATATTCTCGTTTATATTACAAGGAACCTTTTAGAGGATAGCTTAGTAGCATAGGAAGTTGTTGGTTCCTCTAATAAAAATTCAAATTTTTTTGAATTGGTTCGACATAGATATGTACTAGAAGACCTATAAACTATAGGCACCAAGTGTGTCGTACGCGTAGTTAGCCGTAAGTATCCTTACAACAACAAATTGTTGCAAGATGACACGAATTATCGTTCCAGGGAACTTCTAGTATGATATCGATTGAGTTAGAAGCATCCGGATTGTGACTACTCACTTAATCCCCCTTCTTTCACTTTTCCTTCCTCACTCCGGAAACTTAGTACATTCCGGATTCTGTTCCGGATCCGGATACCTCTGGAACTTAGTTCCGTCTCTCTTCCGTCACTGGTTTTTGTTACCTCTGTTTTACCCTCAGAGGGTCTGCCCTTGATCTAGAAAGGGGTGGGGACTCATGTGACAAACTCATATTTTTGATTTTCTTCGTTTACCTTTTTAAGTAGAACGGAAACTAGAAATAGGTATCCGGATTCATCTAAAAAGAGAGAAATAAATAAAAAATAGTCACAAAAGGACCTTACGGAACTAATCCGGTTTTAGGCAGAAACGGATCGGATTAGAATCTCAACCGGAATGGATTTTTGACCGGATCCTCCTTGACCGGATTGGAGAGAACCGGATGTCAAGAACCGGACCGGATACCCGACCGGTCATAATGACCAGTCCAGGGCGTCAGGACTATATAAAGCTTGGCCCTGCCTATTTTCAGGTCTCTGGCTTTCACGTGTTGTCGTTTCCTGTCTTAGCGCCTGAAGCCTTTTCCGTCTAATGGCAGCGAGTAGGGAAAGTACAAGAGGGCCCATTAGTGAGTGAGAAGGTGTGGGACGGAGAGATCGCCTTCGGGCGCGAGTGAGCAGAAAAGTGTGAGCGCGCGAGGAGGGTGGTTTGCAGGTGGAGCAGAAAAGCGTGAGTGCCCCCTTGTTAGGTCAGTAGAGAGTGAAACCGGGTAGAGCCGCCCTCATGCCGCGGTTGAACCGGAAGAGACCAAGCTCTAGCACCCCACCTCCGAGTGAAGTAAAACTGAGGAAGGTAGTTCCGCTCATGCCGACCAAGGAACTGGAATAGGGAGAACTCAGGGAGGACTTAGCGTCCATGGGTTGTCAAGGATTAGCCTTGAAACCTTAGAGGTTCAAAGATGAGGGGATGATTAGGGAAATCCTGAGTGGCGTATTGAACCAATTCGATAATACCTTGAGAGGGAATCCGATCCAGTGGACCGAGGAATTGTGGCGGGACGTATACGGATTCCGAACGGGGGGACTTGGGCTTGCCGGCCGGAAGGATGATTTCATCCAGGGCAAGTTCGGAAGTGTCGTGAATCCGAAGGATGGCTACGCGGTGGAGGATTGTCTCGGTGACCGGGAGTGTCGCCTGCTGCAGTTCCTTGTTCCGGTTTTGCATCCGGAAAAGCCCACCAGGTTGACCATCACCCTAGGTAACACAATCTTCGGAGCGCTGAGCGGAAACCGGAGAGTAGACTAGGGCCGAATCTTTTTCAATGTGGTGTACCAGCTTACTACAAGAGTGGGAAAAAGTAGAGCTACCCCACTGTATCCTTACGTGTATCACCTCTACCAGCAACAGGAGCTGTTGACGGAAGGGGAGCTGAAGGTTTGGAAGGCCCAGGAGCGGACCATGAAGTATGGAGAATCCGAGTCTGACCAAGAAGCGGATTCCGGAAACGAAACCGAGGAAGAGGAAGAGGAAGAGGAAGAGGAAGACGAAGAAGAAGAACCGCAGTTCACCTCCAAGAGACAGAAGACCACACCGACTCGGAATCGAGGAACGCTTCCAGGTCACCCGCGGCCACGCAAAGAGGATACTCCAGCCAGACCGGATGTACCGTCCAGATCGGGAACCGGAGATCCGTTCGACGAGTTGGTCGGGATACTCTACGGAATCCGGGCGGATTGGGAAATCAAGAAGCGGACGATTGGGGAAATCGCGGAATTGATTGGAGCGGAACCGGACAGTCAACTGCCACAGCAGGTAGCGGAGTGTGTCATCAATTCGGATGAGCTCCAGAAGATGAAGGCAGAAAGCAAGCGGCAGCACGATGAGGTTGACACCCTCAAAGCCGAGCTTTTTGCCTTGCTCGAGAACGCCACTGCGACAAAGGAGATGGCGGAGGAAATGAAGAAGTTCGCCGCGGAGGTGAAGGATGTGCTTGGAGAACCCGGAGCCGCGATCACCAAGGCGCGCCTGTTCGAAGAGGAGGTACACAAAGAAAAGAAGATATCCGGAACGAGAGTGGTGCACATCCTCACCGATTTTGAGGAGCAGATGGAAAAGCTCCTATCCAAGGCACGGGAGTCAGCGGACCGAATCGTGGAGAGCAGCCAGAAGCTGACAGAGATTCCGATCCGGCTCTCTGAACTTTCACTTCCAGACCTGTTTCCGGAAGAGGCAGCTCAGGAACCGGGAAAGGACAAGACGCCCCAGTCAAGCAGGGCACAGAAGAAGACGCCCTCGACCGGACCGCAACCGATCGACTTAGACTCCCCGAAAACTGATGAAGATCGCCAGCTCTACCTCCAGATGGGGAACGGAACTGGAATCTGATTGAGGTATTCAAACAGTTAGAGAGGCCTGATGAGAGTCCTACCATCGGATCTCGAGTATACGAGGCAGAATAGGAAGTGTTGTAGAAATAGGAGTTATAAAGTAGGAACCGGATTTATAGAGTATGAACCGGAATAGAATCCAGTTAGGATAAGGTAGGACCGGATTGTCAGTGCCTTTAGGGGCGGAAATCGTGTACTCACTTTTTGCTTTTTGCTTTTTGTATATAAAATAGTCTCTGAGCTGGAGATTGGGAGAGTTCTTTTGGCATTTCTTTGTGTACCTTCCATTGATCCGGATTTGTGTGATTTTTCCCGAGTATTGGCAGAAGCACACGGTATTGGAGTAAGGGGGTATGTAAGAGGGGTGTCGATAGAGTTCTCCCTTTGATGTGTCTTTCCGGTTCTAAGTACATGTGAGTGGGTCATCAAGAGTTAGGAGTGGATTCCAGATCCTCAACATCTGTAGAAGCTTTGCATTTCGGGTAAGAAAGCCGTTGATTAGGCTAGGCAGATAGGGAGGGATTCCTTAGCTGCGCTAGAACTCCTGGGTGGGAAATCCGGTTGAGTATCCTGACTCCTGTGAGGTCTTGCCACCGTTATTAGTAAACGGAAGAGCTTGGTAGAGGTTGGAACGGACGGGTGCACTTGTAGCCACCTAACTTTGTACGGAACAGATTTAGCATCAAGGTCGTTGTAGTATGAGAGGATCGTACGGGAGGGTTTTGTGTGACCTGTGATCCGGATTGCCATCTGGATTGCTGTGAAAAACCAAACCGGATCCGGATTAGTTAGGGGATTAGCAGATAGGAGAGTGGGTCTTCAGCCACTATAAGTCACGGAAGGAATGGTGGACCTACCACTTTCAAAAGTAAGCGGCGAACCCTCTGATGGTAAAACAGAAGCAAAACTAAACCGGGTACAGAAGGGTGGATCGGAACGGATCCGCCCAGGAGGACACTTAGGACCGGAAGTGTAAAGTCCTGAGTTGGGAAGTTAGTCAATGAACCGGAAAACTAGTGAAACCGGAATTTGTATAAATGTTGGTCGTAGTTTTCCGGTGGGTTTTTGGATGTTCCGGTTTCAGAGGTAGAACCGGAAGTTAGAATTTAAGGGTTAGTTGGGTTTAGCTCCTTGTTAGAGTTAGCTACTTCACAGGATCTCGTGGGTTCGATCTTTAGGGTCATTTTGTTATGCTCTAGAGTGATTTTTGTGAGTATAATAGGGAAATTGCTTACTCTGTGCTGCGACAACTCACCACTTGTATAATTTAACCTCTCTATACTCTAAATCTACTAAACAGCACACCCAAGACAATACAACTGTAGGAGGAGGGAGGAGTATTCTCTCACAATTTCCGGATTGGCCAATCCGTAATCAGGTCACTCAGAGCAATTCTCACACCTCTCTTACTACAACGACGGATCCGAACTCATAGACCCAAAGGAATAGAATCTCAAGGAGAAGACAATGTATTTAAAAGGGGGAGGCGGGTAGACCTTCTGGAATAGCGGGAGTTCCTTTCCTTTGGCGGTTGTTTATCTCCGCACAGAACCCTCTTGGTTCTGGACTCGCAGGGACCTCTACCTTCTTATCCGGATTGCTGTTCCGGCAATTTAAAGGCACGTAACTCTCACATTCCCTTACTCTGCTTGCATTCCTTCTCACTAGCTCCACCCCCAAAAGATCCGTAGTTCAAGATCCGGATTCCTCCTCTCCCTCCCTTCTCTTTCTCTAGTACAAGAATACAAACATACATGCATACACTGAGCCAAAGATTCCATCTAAGCAAAGTGCAGCTCAAAGCACCCTGACTGACTAAGATTAAGAAAAGAAAATCGTAATACATACGTGAAAGCACTAAGATCGAATGGAGTAGAATGGAATGGCAGACAACTAACTTGCCTGCCTTTAAAATACTAACACAAAAACCCAAAGTCAACTCCTAAAAGCCTGAAAAGGAAAACCCGGAAATCCAGGCAACCAATCACTGAAAACCCCGAGATATCCGGAAAGATTACTAACTACCATCCGAGATTGCCGGACTTCCTTACTATCCGCCTAAGATTCCGGAAACCGGGTCCATGCTCGGAAACCCAATCCGGATTCTATACTTCTTCTCCTACAAATTCTAATGTTTTGGCTTCCGTCCTTTCCTTGAGCGGCTCCCCGCTTGGCTGGTAGGCGTCCCCTTCGTATTCTTTGCTAGCGTGGTTTTCGCTGTGGCCCGAGTCTGGATATGGCGCGTTGCGGAAGACGGATCGCTGTTGTCTTCGGTTCCGGAAGTGGAGTGGGCACTCTCCTCCTCAGAATCTTCGATGACTTGAACTTCCTTCTCCTTCTCTGGCGTTGTATCCTCCAATGTTGCGAGTTCGCTTCTTTTCTCCGGCATGGTCTCTTGCATGTGCACAAATCCTTTCGGATTGGTCATTCCACCAATCCGGTTGATGAGGTCTCCCGTGACTTGTTGTCCCGTGACCTTGAATGATCCGATCATCAAGTTCGGCATTGTTTGTGACTTGGGGACTTCCGGGGTTGAGAATTTGGGTGGTATCGGAATCGATTTCCCGCTGGACTCAGGTTCCGGTTCCGAAGCTGGTCTCAAATTCAACTCCGTCATCCGCATCTTGCTGGTGGAAGGCTCGGCTGGTTTGAGTATCCCCCTCAGTCCCTCCATCCGGGTTGCACGATCCGCCACTGGTTTCCCTGGGGTACCTGAGACAAAAGGAAGTTCCGGAAAGGTAGAGAAATCCATCGCATGGTTTGGGTCGATAGCCGCCAATAGTTGCTGGATTTCCTTCAAAACTCGCTCTATCCTTGTAGTGAAGTCTACGAGGATGGTTACTACCTTGGTTCCGGTAATGTGGCCTTCCGATATCATCTTCGAGTCGAACAAGGCAGCTTTTGTGATGATGTCGGCTTTGATGTTGACTGCTCCGGATAGATTCTTGACCAGAGCAAGAGCCTCTTTCTCTTTCTCTTTTGCAGTTGCCATTTTCCCTTCCGCCCAATTCACTCGGGCCTGGAGTTAGTTCCATTCCGTCTCCAACTCCTGGATCCGCTCCTCCCTCTTCGTTAGATCTTCCGGCTTGAGCAATCGCTTGACAGCTTCCACGATCTGATCCGGCTCCACCTTCAAAACTTCCGCGGTATCTATCACCAAATCCGCCAGACTGTCGTGGAATACCTTGGCTTCACGTATCCACTCGAGCCCCGCATTGAAAAATGCGGATTCCGTTTCCACTTCAGGTCCCTTGCTGGACTCCCCCCTCTCCATCGTCTGTGGCTTGGATCGCGACCCCGGATCGGTTGACTTCCTCTTCTTGGTCCTCGAATCGGTCAAACGTTTTTCGGGAAGTTCCTCCGGATCAGACTCGTCCGGATCTTCTGCCTCCTCCCCGGAAAGTCCGTATGATAGGATCGCCTTTCCGGTGTCATACTGAATTACTTCCGCTGCACTCAAAAGTTCCTGTTGATGGTACAGATGGAACAAGTAGGTGCTAACTAGACTCGCCTTTGCGTGGGTCACGTGATCTGCTAACTTAGCCACGATTCCAGCTATGACTCTACCCCAGTGCACCACCCGATTCTCCATAGCCCCGAAAATAGTATTGGCCACCGTAATGGTAACCCATGTTGGCTTTTCCGGATACAAGATCGGAATCAGAAACTCTAGTATCCGCCTATGTCTCTCGTCCTTGCATTCGCTGATAGCGAATCCGTCCTTAGGGTTTGCAGACCTAGTGAACTTTCCAGCTACAAAACGGTCCGTCCTCGATGCTAATCCGTTCCCACTCTTCCGAAACTGATAGACGTCCGCCCAGATGTCCTCGGTCCATGCGACTGGCCGCCCTGTCAAGGTGAGCTCATACTGATTTGGAACACCGTGAAGCAGCTCTTGAATCATATCTTCACTCTTGAGGTTCCATGGGCGGTGTAGTAGACCGACACATCCTAACTTAGTTAAGTCCTCCTCTAACTGTTTGTGTAGTTCCGAGTTATCCGGAATGGTCGGAGAGATAACCCGGGCAGATACCGCTACCTTTCGTACTGGTCCGGATGCCATAAGATCTAAGTCAGAACGAGAGAAAAGTAGCTCTACTTCAGTCGCTAACTCACCACTCTTTCTTTGAACTACTCACACAGACAGTCTCAGAAGCACAGAACAGGAAAGTGAAGAGGAAAACCCTAGGAAGACAGCTTAAATACTAAACCGTCTTTTTACGGGTTTAAGGACAACGGCTACAGGTCCGTTGTATTAACGGTATCCTACTTCCGTAGCTACGAGACCTATACGGTAGGTTCCTATGTTCTGAGTGAGTCCGGATTCCAGATCCGGATAAGTTCCGGTTACGAGTTGTGCCAGAACGCTTATTTTCTAATTTAAGCTATCTGGTCCAAAAATCACACTCTAACTATTATTTTTTTTATTTTTTTTTATTTTTCGCACCTACTTCTTGTATTATGGATCCGTTTCCGGAATCCAGATTCCCACACATATATTCAAATCATAATTTCTTTGCGGGTGACCATCTAGAATCAAACACAACAAAAAGACGTGAATGGTGAAAAAAAAAGACCATCCAAAAGGAAAAAGATGCAATGAATTAGAAAGGAATCCAAATGGGAATGATTTTTTCAATATACAACTTTTTTTAAAACAATTTTTTGTTGCATCGTGGGTTCTAAAATATATCGTCAATCACCCCACTCTTTTCAGCAATCTTTTCGACATTTCTTCGTGGTACTTGTCAAATATGGCCATTAGAGATGGTTATCAATGGGTTACAAAATGATTGGTCGGAAGATTCAATGAGCTCATCATAGGGTTTTGAATCAATTACAAAAAGAAATGAATGTGCAAAAAATAACATGAATGGATTGTGATTTTGCAATTGGTTTAGGATAAATCAACCCATGACGGTAAAAATAAGGGTTTAGGCCCTCATGCCATCGTTGAAATTTTTCAATTTTTTTTCCCCGCACAAAGATAAGAGTGTGAAAGAAGGCGAGTATATTTGAAATTAATATTTTCGGATCAAGTTGTACGAATTAGTTTTGAATTTATTGAAGTGATCAGCACATAGGAGTTCACTGGCCACCTCATGACCAACAAAATCTGAATCGAATATGGCCATATTCCTACTCAACGCAAGTCACAACGTTTTTAAACATGGAAGACCTAAACAAATAGTTTTTTCAAAGAATTTTATGCTTAAAAGTTGGAAGTACCTATTGGGGTCACCAATCTCTCCCTCGCTACCATGTCAGCCCCAAAATGACCCTTGAATTTTCGGAGCTTCTAGGAATTTGCTCTAAATTGAACAAAAAGTCAAATTATGATACACCGTATTAATTCTTTTCGAATCATAACTCTAGAAAATCAAACCAGCCATGTTAAAGATCACATCAGAAAAGAAAACACAACAACATCTCTCACGGATGGAAAGATTATAATGTTTGATCATGAGGGTGTTAAAATCGTGAAAATAATTTGAAGTATTTCAATCCTCTTTTCACATGTCAAATCTATAAAGTTTGTCACCAAAAAAATGAAAGGTTAAAGGGCCTAACATGCCTAACCCCGGTCAATTTATGACTTCTCAAAATCTACTCTTCAATTTTATTAAGTGAATTTTGAATGTGATTTTTTCTCAAAGGTTTAGGGTATTTGAGGCTCATTCCCAAAGCCCTCAACTCCACAAAAAGTGGAGATTGCAATGGACACCCATGCACAAAATCTTGTACAGAAAAATCATAATATCAATCATTTTCAAAATCAGATTTTTGAAGCTAAAAGTCTACAACTAAACTTCAAAAAGAATTTTCCAAAAATATTAACTCACTACAAGAGATTGGAGTATATTTAAGTAGGATTTTAGTATGAAAGTACTAAAAATTCAATTTTCTTGCTGAAAGGTCAAGCTGAAATTTTTTTATATGTACATTTAGGCATGTTCTGCTAATTGGTCATGGGAATGAAAACAAAGTTGCATTTTAAGTCGCATTTTAAGTCATATTTTTAAGTTGCATTTTAAATCGCATTTTGGGTCACATTTGTAAGTTGCATTTTAAGTTGTGTTTTAAGTCGCAATTTAAGTCACCAAAAAAATCAACATGTTCACTTTAGTACAAAAATAAAGTGTTAAAGGAATTTTCTATGTACAATGAACGGTATATTCAAAATTATGGGAGTTTTGTGGCCTCCCAAATTAATATTGTCGATATTGATACCCACAGAAATGGAGTAGCTATATAATTTAGATAGGCAAATACTGAAATCATTAGTTTTTTAGTGCAATTTCAATTAAAATGAGAGCGTATTTGATACGAAGTCTTTAAACAAATAGAGTTAGAATTTTGGGGTTCAGTGCTTTCATTTATATACATACAGATCACGCTATCTTCTGAACACCAAGTCATGAGCTCCAAGAATGGTTGTAAGGAGTTAAGGGTCTTCTTCAGGTGGTCCGGGTTCGATTCCCGTTGAATTCGTATGAGCGGCTGAGAGACATGCATGACTTGGTGCCGCTTAGTGAGCTACGCAGGCAGGAAAGTTGCAAAAACCAACCGGACCCCTATTCGGAAAGTGACAAGTGCTTAACACGTTTATTTAACACTAAGTGGTTATGACCACTACCAATTTTTTTCGATTCTATTACACTTTCAAATCACATATGCATACATAATATAATTTAATTGCTAGTGAAAATAAGGTAAAACGACAAAAAAAAGATAATACCAAAAAAGATTATACATCACATAAATAGAAATTCATTAATATAAAAAATGAATGCTCTTGGTCCATAGAAACAAGACATACATTGCAGAATTTACAAGCAACACCAAACTACAAATCCAAATCAACCAAATTCAAACTAATGCCATCTACTGCAATATATAAATTTCGTCCACTACACACAACAAGCGAATGCTAAACACATAACACTCATATGAGGTTATGACTTCTTAACTATATAAAGTCAAACTTTGGTTGATGACTTCAATTTGGACAGCTGGAATCTTGATCTGACACTCCAGGGTGTCCTTCTGGATCATGAACTTCCATGCTATCATGAGAGCATCCGTGCGCTGCCAAACCGGAGGTTCCGTTTCCTCAACCCTCCAACGTAAACCTCTTTCGCTATCCCATTCGGTATAGAAGTTTTGTACATCTTCATTCCTTGATGTTGGACGGAAGTACCATTAAACAACACATTGCGTTGTCTCTGGGTCCGTTGCCATGATCAGAATCTAGTCTTCCAATCATTGAAGGCCATGCCTTCCGCTCTCCCAGAGTAGCGGTCACGAACCATAGATCTGCCACTATGATCATCCATACCGCCAAAAATGCTGATCCCCCAAGTTTTGGGCAGACCAACCTTTGTAAATAGAAGATCTGGACTCTCTTCACCTTCTTCTCCATGAGAGTCAATCACCTCCAATACATCATAATCACGGGTCCGTGTTTGTACCATAAAACAAGTCTCTCAGAGATCTTCTATGCTTTCCAAATTAAAATCAACTTCTAAATAATATAATAGGGAATTACCACTTTTTTTTTTTTTTTTTTTTTCACATGTGGTAATTTGTCAAAAATAATTCAAAAAGTACCCTCGTAATTTCTAAAATTACCTCAGTAATTATCCTTGTAACTTCTAAAAGTTACCTTGGTAATTGATCTAGTAATTTCTAAAACTACTGTGGTAAATAGTCCGGTAATTCCTAAAAGTAAAATGGTCTTCGTCTCTCTCGTTTTGTCAAGCTATCAATGCTTGAAAAACACCAACAAAACCTCATGAAAACAACTCTCAAAACACTACTTCAACTTCTAAACTTTGAAATGCCATAACTTCTTCAATTTTTGGCAGTTTCAAGCAAATTTACGGTTTTTGGAGAGCTACAACAATTTCTAATGTTCCTAACACTAAAATTTCTCTTAAATGTCCCTCAAACACCAAATCAGCACTTTTGCAAATTTGGACCAGCACACATGAGGGTTTTGACTATCTCACTCAAACTCTCCTAACTTTCTCAATTTTGATCGGAATTGCACGAAACGAGTTGGAGGTGAATCCTTACACTTAAGAGCTTCTGTCAAGGTCTTCTTAACAACCTCCTAAGCCCTTCAAGCTCCTCCAACTCCAAGTCAGCACCTCCAACACCCAAAATTGCAAAACTCCAAACTGCAAGCGCTTCCGCACGTCACCATCAACGCCTCCAAGCCAAATACAACACTCAGAGCTCTCCAATCTCTCTAGGTCTCTCACATCAGCACCTAACACATTCTCTTCAAGTAATAAGCATCCAAAGCTCTCCCAAATGCTTTCTACTTCGTCTCGATAGGACTAGTCTTGCACAGAAGTTGAAGTATATAAGGAGAAACCTCAGATTTAGTAACTTGGCAACACCGCCATCATCTACAAACAACCTTCAAGGTATACCATCTCCTAAACTTCATGAAACCTTCACTCACAAGACTTGAAGAGAATGAAGATGCAAAGGGGCGGCCTAGGGTTACAACCACCCCAAATGAGCCCCCAAATACCTCTGTTCACACCTCCAATAGTCCCTAAACATAGCCTAACCCCCCAATGGCCAATAGATGGTCATTTTGACTATACTAAGTCTACGAAACCCCCCTAACACACCTTATAGAGCCTAATAACCAACCGTCATCAAATAACGTGACAGTTCCCGTGTACCCTAACACTGGCAAGTAAATAACATGATCCCAATATTTCAGTACATGGTCACATGTAGTTTAAATTCAATAGTAACAGTGGATAAATAACACTGAAAATGAAACAGCACAGAAGCCATACCAACTTAATGATTGCATCCCGCTCAATGGCCCTCAGCTGCAAAGCTTTCAAACCCTTGCCCTTTGAGATCGACTGCATGTGCTCCGACTTCTTCATTGCAGCATCACTCTTGTGGAGCCTCACAAGAGTTTCCCATTGTTCATGAGTCACCTTCGGTGGGTGTCGAGACGCATGCACGCGTTTAGACGCATGCACGTGTTTCTTACCTGAGTACAGACGTCAGAATAACTTGTACTTCTTTGATGTGGGGTGTGCTTCCCAGCTGCAAGTGGGATCAAGCCCCTTAGCATATTTCTTCACATCAGTTGCCAAAGCGCTCATCATGCTGCCATGAGGAACACCTTAGACGTCCAACTCAACCGGTTTAATCAAGGTACCATCTATCTTGAAGCCACGTCGGCCACTGGTTTGGATCTTATTACCTATGTTACGATTGGACGTGTCCTCTTCCTCCTCCTCATCATTTGGGTACACATCGTTAGAACTGCAGATTGAACATGTGCGGTTCAGACATGAGTTATACCCAAAAGATAACAGTACTTTCACGTGCATGGCATCCCTTTCTTGTTCTTTAACATTAACTATCATGTAGTTCTAGCATATACCAGCAACAGAAAGGATAAAACTACAGTGGACAATAAACTACAACATGATACAATTTCAAAATTAAACTCTGCATAACATTCTATTAAACATGGAACTTGACAACATCCACGTTATTGTGGCCGTTCATAAAAACTAACAAACTCAACTGACTCCAATGGAGTTCCTTCTAAATAAAACCTAATTTTCAAATTTAAAAAATATTTTACAATGTTACAAGAGGGAGGAGGTCAAAAAACCCATCTGGTACCAAGAGGTCCTTTGACTCCAACAAGTTATGCAAAAAGGCCCCCAATGGGGTTCCTTGTAAAAGAAACCTAATTTTAAAATTTTAAAAATAATATATTACAATGTCGTAAGAGGAGGTTGGTCAAGGAACCCCTTTTGATACCAAGAGGTCCTCTAACTCCAAAAAGATATGCAACAAGGACTCCAATGGGGTTCCTTGTAAAAGAAACCTAATTTTAAAATTTCAAAAAAATATATTACAATGTCGCAAGCGGGGGGAGGTCAAAGAACCCCTTTCGGTACCAAGAGGTCCTCTGACTCCAACAAGATATGCAACAAGGACTCCAATGGGATTACTTGTAAATGAAACCTAATTAAAAAATTAAAAAGAAATATATTACAATGTTGCAAGAGGGGAGAGGTCAAGGAACCCCTCTTGATACCAAGAGGTCCTCAGACACCAACAAGTTATGCAACATGGATCCCAATCAGGTCCTTGAAAATGAAACCTAATTTTAAAATTTTTAAAAACATATTACATTGTCGCAAGAAGGAGAAGGTCAAGGAACCCCTCTCAGTATCGAGAGGTCCTCTTGGTATCAACAAGTTATGCAACGAGGACCCTAATCAGGTTCTTAGAAAATGATACCTAATTTTTAAATTTTAAAAAATATACAACAATGTTGTAAGAGGCGGGAGGTCAAGGTACCCCTTTCGGTACCAAGAGGTCCTCTGATTCCAACAAGTTATGCAACAAGGACCCCAATGGGGTTCCTTGTAAATGAAACCTAATTTTTAAATTTTTAAAAATATATTACAATGGCGCAAGAGGGGGGAGGTCAAGGAACCCCTCTCAATAACAACAGGTCCTCTGACTCCAACAAGTTATGCAACAAGGACCCCAATGGGATTCCTTGTAAATGAAACCTAATTCTAAAATTTAAAAATTATTTTACAATGTTGCAAGAGGGGGGAAGTCAAGAAACCCGTCTTGGTACCAAGAGGTCCTTTGATTCCAACATTTGTATTCCTTGTAAATGAAACCTAATTCAAAATTTAAAAAATTATATTACAATGTCGCAAGAGGGTGGAGGTCAAGGAACCCGTTTGGATACCAAAAGGTCCTTTAACTTCAACAAGTTATGCAACAAGGACCCCAATGGGTTCCTTGTGAATGAAACCTAATTTTAAAATTCTAAAAATTCTAATACAATGTCGCAAGAGGGGGGAGATCAAGGAACCCTATTGGTTCCGAGAGGTCCTCCGGCTCCAACAAGTTATGCAAGAAGAACCCCAATGGGGTTCCTTGTAAATGAAACCTCATTTTATAATTTTAAAAAGTATATTACAATGTTGCAAGAGGGTGGAGGTCAAGGAACCCCTCTCGGTTCTGAGAGGTCCTTTGGCTCCAACAGGTTATGCAACAAGGTCCCTTGGGGGTTCCTTGTAAAAGAAACTTAATTTTAATAATTTTAAAATCATATTACAATGTCGCAAGAGCGGGGAAGTCAAGAAACTCCTTTCGGTACCGAGAGCTCCTTTCACTCCAACAAGTTATGTAGTAAGGACCCCAATGGGGTTCCTTGTAAATGAAGCCTAATTTTAAAATTTTAAAAATTATATTACAATGTCACAAGAGGGGGTAGGTCAAGGAACCCCTTTTGGTACCAAGAAGTCCTCCGGCTCTAACAAGTTATGCAACAAGGATCCCAATGGGGTTCCTTATAAATGAAACCTAATTTTAAAATTTTTAAAATTATATTACAATGTCGTAAGAGGGGGGGGTTCAAGGAACCCGTCTTGGTACTGAGAGGTCCTTTAGCTCCAACAAGTTATGCAACAAGGTCCCTTTGGGGTTCCTTTTAAATGAAACCTAATTTGAGAATTTAAAAAAATTTATTACACTGTCGCAAGAGGGGGGAGCTCAAAGAACCCCTCTCGATACCGAGGTCTTTTGGCTCCAACAAGGTATGCAACAAGGACCCTTTAGGGGCTTTTGTAAATGAACCCTAAGTTGGATTTTTTTTCTTAAATATTTTAAAAATTGACAAGAGGAGAAGGTCAAGGCCCACTTTTGATAATTCTCAACACAAATTTGGTCAAGACTTTTTAGGAATTGTGGTAGAGATGTTTCAATCCAAATTTGGTGAGTGGGAAGGTTGAAGAGTTTGTTTTTATAGAGAAACCAAGTGTGCATAATGAATCTTCAAAGGATATGGGATATTTAGAAGATAGATCACTCATTGTCAAATGCAGGAATTATACTTAAAGTCAAATTTCAGACCCCATTTAGGCTTAGAAGAATGATTTTTTTCAAAAAACTTAAAACTAAATAAAGTTGTAGAGTAAAGCTAGTTTTCATCTCCAAAAATCCTTTTGAGGTTTAAAGTCTTTAATAAAAAGTTATGCACAAAAGTTGGAGAGGGTGTTTGAAATTGTCAAAGCATATTCTCCTTTTAGTCCCTTCTAGAATTTTGTGCATAACTTTTTATTAAAGACTTTAAACCTCAAAAGGATTTTTGGAGATGAAAACTAGCTTTACTCTACAACTTTATTTAGTTTTAAGTTTTTTGAAAAAAATCATTCTTCTAAGCCTAAATGGGGTCTGAAATTTGACTTTAAGTATAATTCCTGCATTTGACAATGAGTGATCTATCTTCTAAATATCCCATATCCTTTGAAGATTCATTATGCACACTTGGTTTCTCTATAAAAACAAACTCTTCAACCTTCCCACTCACCAAATTTGGATTGAAACATCTCTACCACAATTCCTAAAAAGTCTTGACCAAATTTGTGTTGAGAATTATCAAAAGTGGGCCTTGACCTTCTCCTCTTGTCAATTTTTAAAATATTTAAGAAAAAAAATCCAACTTAGGGTTCATTTACAAAAGCCCCTAAAGGGTCCTTGTTGCATACCTTGTTGGAGCCAAAAGACCTCGGTATCGAGAGGGGTTCTTTGAGCTCCCCCCTCTTGCGACAGTGTAATAAATTTTTTTAAATTCTCAAATTAGGTTTCATTTAAAAGGAACCCCAAAGGGACCTTGTTGCATAACTTGTTGGAGCCAAAGGACCTCTCAGTACCAAGACGGGTTCCTTGAACCCCCCCTCTTACGACATTGTAATATAATTTTAAAAATTTTAAAATTAGGTTTCATTTATAAGGAACCCCATTGGGATCCTTGTTGCATAACTTGTTAGAGCCGGAGGACTTCTTGGTACCAAAAGGGGTTCCTTGACCTACCCCCTCTTGCGACATTGTAATATAATTTTTAAAATTTTAAAATTAGGCTTCATTTACAAGGAACCCCATTGGGGTCCTTGTTGCATAACTTGTTGGAGCCAGAGGACCTCTCGCTACTGAGGGGGGTTCCTTGACCTCCCGCTACTTGCAACATTGTAATGTATATTTTTTAATTTCTTCAGTAGGATTTATCAACAAATTGCAAACGTCCATTTAGATGTTGTAATCTAGCAAATGTCAACCCATACAATAGCCTTTAATATTACACCATTCCATTATGAAGACTAATTATTAAGAAAAATAACATTTTTCCTTTGAAAAATGGGTGGTCAAGCTTCAATTCGATAGATTCTGGATATTAATAAACTGAACCCTGGACTTCATTCCCCAAAGTCAAGGATACCATACTTCAAAGGTGGTCTTGGTACTAAAAGAAACATTTGGAGATCCAAAGGTATGGCATCAAGGTTAGGCTTGGCCCATCTAAGGGTGTGGCCAAATCAATTTTTTCAAATTTTTTTTGAGTTTCAAACTAATAAGGATTTGTCAAGTGCTATGGTAGGAGGCTCGAAAATCAACTATGCAATTTCAACCACCCGTATAGGAGTCCCAAAACCTGTGCAAGTAGTGTATAAAGAAATGGGAAGTGGATGTATGACGACTAATATTTTCGAAATTTATGATTTTGAGGAATTCATTAAGTCATTTAGGCTCCTACAATGATTAGTTATTGCTGCCAATTGTCTTGTTAATAGAATTCTTTTAGAAAGTACATATTTAGGAATGCAGAGCCAGCACATTTATTAGTGTACCAAACAAACTAGAATATAAAAGATCTGACATGGTCATGAGTGCGTCTTGCATTTCCACTGCAAAATTTATAGACGGACCTAAACATTGCTCACGTCTGTATTGAAGGCTTTTGCTAACTTGCTTGTAGTATTCAAATATAGTCTACAGTTGTGTAATAGATACCTATGCTGCTTTCTTTGCTTAAATCATATCAAATCCATTTGGACTCCAAAAATTATGCTTCCACTGCTGATGAAATGGCTCTTCCTTTCTCTTTCAACAAATTTTTTTAAATCAAGTTTTTCATCTTCTGATTTCTCTACAGACCTCTTCTTCTAGTTAAATGCATGCTTTTCCAGCCTCCTACTATAGGCAGGAGCAATCAAGGATAACATGGATCTTCATCCAAAAAAATATTTAAGATTCATTAGAAAAAAATAGGCAAATGAGGCCAGCTCAGTGCACAACTCTATGAGACTCAAGAAAGAGTCAAGAGCACCCTCCCTCAAAAGAGGGTCTCAATACCGAGAGCTACATTTGAGAGCCCAGGCTTTGGCACCAACAGTAAGGCTTGGCTCTTCCAAGGCCATGGACAATTTATTTTTTTTCAAATTTTTTTTCAAATTTCAAACGAATTAAGATTGGTCAATGTGCAAGGCAAAAGCAAGTATGGACAAGGTGGAATTGCCATATAAAAAATTATCTATAATGTATGGGAAAGAAAGAGGGACATGTGAGGCCACCTAAGTCCACGAGGTTAAGGAAAGAGTCAAGAGCACCCTCCCTCAAAAGAAGGTCTCGGTACCGAGAGCTACATTTGAGAGCCAAGGCTTTGTCACCCAGGATAAGGCTTGGCCCTTCCAAAGCCATGGACAACTTATTTTATTTCATTTTTTAAAAACAAGGGTCCTCTTGACTCCGTAATAAATCTTCTTGGACAAACCTATCCAATATTTGTCCTTAGCCCAATATTTTTATTTTTTGAAATATATTTTTCATTTTTTGAAATATTTTTCATTTTTTGAAATATTTTTCATTTTTTGAAATTATTTTTCTGTAATAATTCCCCTAGAGATTTTCTTAGCCTATTGTCAAATCCTTCTTAGTTCTATATTTAAAACAATTTGTAAAAATTGAAGTTGGCCGCGGTCTTAGAAAGGCCAAGCCTCACCCTTGGTGCCAAAGTCTGGGCTCCCAAATGTAGCTCTCGGTACCTAGACCCTCTTTTGAGGGAGAGTGCTCTTGATTCTTTCTTTAGCCTCGTAAATTGAATTGGCCTCACCTTCCGCTCTTTTCTTTCCATGCATTTCAAATAATTTTTTGGATGGCAATTCCACCTTGTCCCTGCTTGCTCTTGCCTTGCACATTGACAAATCCTGGTTCTTTGAAATTCAAATAAAATTTGAAATAAAATAAATTGTCGCAGCCTTGGAAGGGCCAAGCCTTATCCTTGGTGCCAAAGTCTGGGCTCCCAAATGTAGCTTTCGGTATCGAGACCCTCTTTTGAGGGAGGGTCTCTTGACTCTTTCTTGAGCCTCATAGAGTTGTGCACTGAGCTGGCCTCATTTGCCTATTTTTTTTCCAATGAATCTTAAATATTTTTTTGGATGGAGATTCCATGTTATCCTTGATTGCTCTTGCCTAGCACTTGACAAATCATTGTTAGTTTGAAATTCAAAAAATTTTAGAAAAAATTGAATTGGCCATAGCCTTAGATGGGCCAGGCCTGACCTTTTTGCCATAGCCTTAGCTCCCTAGATGTTGCTCTTAGTACCGAGACTACCTTTGAGGGGTGGTGCTCTTGACACCGTTCGCACCCTTTTTGACTAAACTTGGCTCACAAGCTCCCTTTTTCCCACATAAATGATTCCATGCCAATAATGTTATCAATTCTTTTTTATCTTTAACATTGTGCTGAAATCATTAACTTGTAAGGCAGCATATGGAACAATCAATCTTCTATCCAATAATTGTTGTCTATCGTACACATAGCAACAAGTATAAAGATCCATACCATGAGTTGTTCTACAATTCCATAGGAATAGGCATAATTCAATCATGTACTGCTATGTGCCTGCAAAATTACACTTTTCCCCGAACGCGGTCATAGGATACTCTATTTGGCGGCCCTAGGTCCTATTATCCTAAAATATACATTTTAGTCACTCATTTTCTAATTTTTAAGGCGTTGTCATTGTTGATATTTTGTTGGCATCTATGCCCTTAGTCATTCTAAGATGCGATTTAATTATTGACTTCTTGGCCTACCGTCATCCAATTATTTTTTTGACATTAAACCAATTTTTCATGTATTGTCATTCAATATTTCTCCTACTTTCATCCCAATTATTCATCTACTTTCATCCAAAGTATTCATGTACTATCATCTTCGTTTTTCATCCAAACCTTATCTTTTTTATTAGGTTTCAATTAAAAGTTTCCTTCACATTTTATAAATTTTCAGAGACTTTGTTTCAAATTTGCAATCACTTCCATCTAATTTTAGAGCCACTTGTATCCAAAAAAATTCAAATATTATTTTATTTTATTCAAATTTTGTCCAAATTTTGAAATCCCCGCTCCCCATTTCCCTTTCCCCGCTCGCCGCTCACTTCATAGCGCCCTTGTTGCTACACATATTATCCTAAGTAGAGTCCTTCTATCTTGTTCTCGCATTTTTTTGAGTGCTCGCATAGTTTTCAACGTTCATGAGCATCTTGTATAATTTTCATTGGCAAACAATTGATAGAGTTCACTTACAAAAAGGTAATGAACTTCACAAAAATGCATCATGATACCTCCTCAAGTTGCTTTCACTCCTCTTCTTCAACTCCTTGTTGTTGAAATTGATGTCAAGATCACCAATTAGAACTATTAAATGATGAATTAAAAAGTTTTGACCAAGTTAGCTAAATCATAGATGGCATAAAAGCCTACATGAGACAACCTTTCAATAAAGTACTAGGGAATGATTTGCATTAGATATAAGGTTAGATTTTTCTTGGCGATTTATTTCTTTACAAACGTTGATTGAAATCTCTTAAGTACCAAACTCTATGCAAAAAATAAGACCTACAATGAATACTTTTTCCAACAATAGTTTCATTGGGCTCTAGCATTTAGCATAGACGTTCTTGTTTTCTGAGTATGTTGCAAACAATAATGTAAACGTTAGCAACCTATCTAAGTTGTTTCTAACAAAACTAGTCAATAGGACAAGGGAACGTTCATATCTTTCTATCAATGATTCGGTTACTAGGCAAGGAGATTTCAAAACATGAAACAAAGTAACCCTAAATGACTACCTGTGCAAATTGTATGATGAGTTTGTCTTATTGCTTGCTTTCTACAATCATTATTGTTAACAAAATACATAGAAATCAAATTTATAATTGATGAATAATGTGAACAAACATTGTTAGTACTCCACGCTTAGATCTATAGTTACTACTCGATGAGTGCAAAATACTCCTAATTTCAAAAGTGATTTTTCAACAGCATCTACTAAACATGAATACCACGAAATGTAAAAACTAATGAAGGTAACAACTACATAGGAACAATACGTGATATTTTCAAAAGGACATGCTAGAACTACAAGTTTCACTCACAGTCTACTTCCATTAATTTTACAGAATGGGCTCCCCAATAGAGGATACTAATATCACTCACCATTTGCCTAGCTTGAATAGCCACAATCATAAGTAACTATCCACAGAAATCTAGCTCCGTTGACAAGAAAATAGTCAAAGCCAGTAATGGCAACAATATCAAACCGTAAACCACTCCCAGGATTTGCGCTATGCATTTCCCGGGAGGCTTCTATAGCGTAATGCCCCGTTTCGCGAGTTTTCCTGTGTAATCGGGGATTACGGATTTCTCATCCGACTTCAATTTTCATCCCCGATTGTCATCCTGTTTCGTTTGTGGTTTACGTCGGACAACGCCGCTCATCGTTGGAAATTGCGTGAAAAAATTTCGCCTCCTGGTCGGTCTCCGCCCTCCTAGTCGGCCAATTTTTTCACGCAATCCCCTCCTCCTTGGGCATTACCCTATACCTAAACCCTAAGCAAACAAAATTGGGCTGGACGAAAACCCTAAATAAGGCGAACAACAGGTGAAAGTCAGGTATTTGATGCTTTGGCGGAACTTCTTTGCAAGAAGACATCTTGTAAGGTAGACGGCTCGTAAATGGAGCACCTAAGGGCTGGTTTGCCCTTTTCATGTATTTCCTTGAATGGAAATATTTTTAGCTCATTTTTTAGACAAAGAAAAATAGAAGAGTAATCTAACGCAAGTGGTTTCATATTTTTTGAAGCATTTTTAAATTACTTATGAATTTTCAAAGGAGATGGGTCCTAGGTCGCTATTTATGTTCCTAGGTCTTCCATAAACGGTTCACTTGCAGAAAAATGGGAAAGCAAAGAGAATGATTGGCTCTTGCAATTAATAAAGTTTTCTTTCTTGATTCATTCTAGGACTACAATGGTCCATTGTAGAACTACCATTTGTCCATTTCAGAGCCATTTATAGGGTCCGTTCTGAATGCCCGCTCCATTTACGAGCCGTCTACCTTAGAGCTGAAAACTTTCACAGCTGCTGAGTAGCAAAGTCCTGTCCCATTCCCATGGGGATTCCTCCCCCTTCCAAAATAAGAGGGTTTTAGGGTTTAGGGTTTAGGGTGGTATCCTCTTTGTAGCTAATTTGTAGCTAAAATTTTAAGTGCGTGAGGGTAGAGGTTGCTTTGGGGATAAGGCGTGTTGGAATCTTAGAATATTTGTGCCTTCGAAGCATATAGACTATGTGGAGTAGCAAAGTGTTAGAAGAAGACGGGCGTCTCGTATCTCAGATAGGGGAAAATGTAGAAGGGGTTCCATTTGGTGCTTGAAATCTGTCTGGGTATGTTGCTCTCGTGGGATTGCGCTAGAGTAGCAATTCAAACTCAGGTGAAGCTTTCCTCTTCACACTTTGGTTTCTAGCAAATTCATGGCAGAAATAATTGTTGTTACAGGGTCGAAAACGACTCCGCCATCACCTTTGCTTGCGTTACATTTGAATAATGTGCTGGAAACGGCCAAATTGGTGCCATATATGCTGATTCCAGTCATATTCACCCAATACAAGGTATCATCATATGTCAGAATAGGGGTGTGACAAGTCAATTGACTGACTGGGGTTGTATGCTAATCAATGGGTGGATCTTGAATTCTTGCCTCAGCAATTGATTGATCCTGTGGACGGAGCTGCTCCTCGTGAAGCTGCAGTGGAGGTTTGCCGTCCTTGGGCAGCTTGTCTTGCTTCATTTGGCCGTCGGAAGTGTAAGGTATGCGGTTTTGTTTGTGGACTTAATTTACTGTGTGTTAGGGGTTTAAGGATTTGGAGCTCGTAGCAGATTTTTCACTCCCTTAATTTTCTTCTCAATTTGATGTGTTTCTCTTCACAGGTCCATTCCGGCGTTAGTCTTTGCGAATTCTTCTTAGTAACAGTCAATGAGTGGTCTCTGTAATGCAGGCAGATAGTGATGGGATTGCCAGCTCAATTGGTGTTGCGGGATTTAGATTGTAGACAACAATTGCAGTTTGGGAGAGAACAGAGAAACTTTTTGTTGGTGCGTGGACTAGCTGGTGCTCAGGTGAGTAAATTTAGCGCTTGGATGACTTGTGACATGGATTACTGTCGTCATGTTGGCAACAAATGTGTCGGAATATGGGTTCTCCTTTACAGCAATGTTCGATATAGACGTAGTCCCATTTTTCCAAACGTAACCGGATATGAACATGGTTCACCGAACCCTAAGCCCCGGTATTGATGGGGAGAGTGTGCTTTAAATGGTACGAAGTTGCTCATTGACAGAGTGTTGACATTTGTGTGCCCAGGATGTCTGTGCAATCACAGGCTTCAGATCTCCATGGCCACTCTACCTTTCTTTATCCTTGCCCTTGTCCTCTCCCATACGAAGGAGTGGACCAAATAGGTGTTCATCATTTTCATCAGTTTGGAAGAGACCACCTTCGAATTCCAATGTTTCAGGTATGTATCACATGCCCATTTTCACAGAAAGAGTTTGCCCCATTGGTGAGAATGTGACTGACATGGACGAAGCATGTTGCGGTGGATTCAGGTGAACCACAGTCGGTTGAAGAACTTTGGGAAGAGTATTTTGCGGATCCTACGCAGTGGTGGGACAACAGAGGCGATAAGGTTTGACTATTTGATAAATGAAAGTGGATCCAATGCTCGGGTCAACAAGTGACGGGGATATTTCTTGCGTGTACAAGGCCATGGGCACTTAGTAAAGCACCAAGTGCGAAATTGCGTTGTTTGTTTTTCAAGGAGTGCACTGAAAATTGCTCAGATCATTGCAATATCAACAACAAATATTCCTTGAATGTTGATTGTTGAATGCAAAATGAGCATGAGACAGGTTTTCAGGATCTGATCATGGGTTGTGGCGCCTACAGAGGAATCCAAGATCACCTGACTTTAGACATAAGGTGGCAAGGAAAGCACTTTGGATAGATGGCTGGTCAACTCCACCATGGGTGAAGGCAATGCTCAAGTTGGTAACTAAAGGCAAACTACAGCCTCTTGATGATTATCGCAACGAAGATTCTCAAGACACAACACAAGGAAACAGGTAACTTTAGGAACTGCGTTGGCTCCCTTGTCTAGTGATGAGAGTAGGTGCATCTTGAAATATGTGATTTTGAGTGATTTTGAGGATTTTTGTTCATGCAATATGCTTTGTTCTTTCTTTGGAGTTATTGGATGCACTTAGAGTGGGATGATTTTCAAAGAATTGCTATGGATGTGAGAGATATCAAGAAATAAATTGGATGGATGCAATTTTGTTCACATTAAGATATGCAAGTACAGGGCATTAGTGGTCTTGCACCCTTTCCACTTTGCGTTTCAGTGTTCTTCTTTCTAAGTTTTTTCTAATGAAGACTGTATTGATGAATCAGGATATCGGAGGGCCACAATGGAAAAAGACGCATTGTGTCTAGTACTGCAAGAGAGTCGAGGCATATTGTACAGGTTGGTGGCGGTGGTGTGCCCATGGAAAGTGCAAGAACCACGATTGAAGCAATTGGTAATTTGAAGAATCGACTAGAACAAAGCATGGCCATCGACTCTTTTATGTATGTTGAAGTTTTGAGACGGTGCTTGAAGGAGAAAAACGTTCGAGCTAATTTGGCGAAGCAGGTTCACGACTACATCAACCAGAGCGGAATGGAGCAGAATACATATGTGGCAAACAACCTAGTGAGCTTGTATATCAAGTGTGGAGACTTGGAGGCTGCATGTGGAGTGTTTGATAAACTTGTGAGGAAGAACTTGTTCAGTTGGACCATCATCATTGGAGGTTATGCAAAGCACAAGGGTGCCGAAAAAGCAATGGAACTTTTCAATCAAATGTGCCAAAAAGGGGTCCAGCCAGATGCATTTACTTTCTCGAGCGTCCTGAAGGCTTGCGCCAATCCATCAGCTTTGCAGTGGGGCAAAGAGGTTCATGCGTGTGTAAGACATGCTGGGCTTGAATCAGATGTGCGTGTGGGCAGTGCGCTGGTGCACATGTATGCAAAGTGTGGCAGTATCGATGATGCGCGCCTGGCTTTTGACAAGATGGAGGAGCGGGACATGGTTACTTGGAACGTGATGATTGGAGGACTTGCTGAACATGGCTGTGGGCACGAAGCATATGAACTGTTTCTCCAAATGCAATTGGAAAGCTTTAAACCAGACGCAATCACTTATATGAGTATCCTGAATGCATGTGCAAGTGCAGAGGCTTTGGAGTGGGTGAAGGAGGTTCACAGGCATGCCCATGAAGCTGGATTTGAGTCCGATGTGCGTGTGGGCAGTGCGCTGGTGCACATGTATGCAAAGTGTGGCAGTATCGATGATGCGCGCCTGGCTTTTGACAAGATGGAGGAGCGGAACGTGGTTACTTGGAACGTGATGATTGGAGGACTTGCTGAACATGGCTCTGGGTCTGAAGCATATGAACTGTTTCTCCAAATGAAACGGGAAGGCTTTAAACCAGACGGAATCACTTATATGAGTATCCTGAATGCATGTGCAAGTGCAGGGGCTTTGGAGTGGGTGAAGGAGGTTCACACGCATGCCCGTGAAGCCGGATTCGAGTCCGATGTGCGTGTGGGCAGTGCGCTGGTGCACATGTATGCAAAGTGTGGCAGTATCGATGATGCGCGCCTGGCTTTTGACAAGATGGAGGAGCGGGACGTGGTTACTTGGAACGTGATGATTGGAGGACTTGCTGAACATGGCTGTGGGTCTGAAGCATATGAACTGTTTCTCCAAATGCAATTGGAAGGCTTTAAACCAAACGCCTTTACATATGCCAGTATCCTGAATGCATGTGCAAGTGCAGGGGCTTTGGAGTGGGTGAAGGAGGTTCACACGCATGCCCGTGAAGCCGGATTCGAGTCCGATGTGCGTGTAGGCAGTGCGCTGGTGCACATGTATGCAAAGTGTGGCAGTATCGATGATGCGCGTCTGGCTTTTGACAAGATGGAGGAGCGGGACGTGGTTACTTGGACCGTGATGATTGGAGCACTTGCTGAACATGGCTGTGGGTCTGAAGCATATGAACTGTTTCTCCAAATGAAACGGGAAGGCTTTAAACCAGACGCAATCACTTATATGAGTATCCTGAATGCATGTGCAAGTGCAGGGGCTTTGGAGTGGGTGAAGGAGGTTCACACGCATGCCCGTGAAGCCGGATTCGAGTCCGATGTGCTTGTGGGCAGCGCGCTGGTGCACATGTATGCAAAGTGTGGCAGTATCGATGATGCACGCCTGGCTTTTGACAAGATGGAGGAGCGGAACGTGGTTACTTGGACCGTGATGATTGGAGCACTTGCTGAACATGGCTGTGGGTCTGAAGCATATGAACTGTTTCTCCAAATGAAACGGGAAGGCTTTAAACCAGACGGAATCACTTATATGAGTATCCTGAATGCATGTGCAAGTGCAGGGGCTTTGGAGTGGGTGAAGGAGGTTCACACGCATGCCCGTGAAGCCGGATTCGAGTCCGATGTGCGTGTAGGCAGTGCGCTGGTGCACATGTATGCAAAGTGTGGCAGTATCGATGATGCACGCCTGGCTTTTGACAAGATGGAGGAGCGGGACGTGGTTACTTGGAACGTGATGATTGGAGGACTTGCTGAACATGGCTGTGGGTCTGAAGCATATGAACTGTTTCTCCAAATGCAATTGGAAGGTTTCAAACCAAACGCCTTTACATATGCCAGTATCCTGAATGCATGTGCAAGTGCAGGGGCTTTGGAGTGGGTGAAGGAGGTTCACACGCATGCCCGTGAAGCCGGATTCGAGTCCGATGTGCGTGTGGGCAGCGCGCTGGTGCACATGTATGCAAAGTGTGGCAGTATCGATGATGCACGCCTGGCTTTTGACAAGATGGAGGAGCGGAACGTGGTTACTTGGACCGTGATGATTGGAGGACTTGCTGAACATGGCTGTGGGTCTGAAGCATATGAACTGTTTCTCCAAATGAAACGGGAAGGCTTTAAACCAGACGCAATCACTTATATGAGTATCCTGAATGCATGTGCAAGTGCAGGGGCTTTGGAGTGGGTGAAGGAGGTTCACACGCATGCCCGTGAAGCCGGATTCGAGTCCGATGTGCGTGTGGGCAGCGCGCTGGTGCACATGTATGCAAAGTGTGGCAGTATCGATGATGCACGCCTGGCTTTTGACAAGATGGAGGAGCGGAACGTGGTTACTTGGACCGTGATGATTGGAGCACTTGCTGAACATGGCTCTGGGTCTGAAGCATATGAACTGTTTCTCCAAATGAAACGGGAAGGCTTTAAACCAGACGCAATCACTTATATGAGTATCCTGAATGCATGTGCAAGTGCAGGGGCTTTGGAGTGGGTGAAGGAGGTTCACACGCATGCCCGTGAAGCCGGATTCGAGTCCGATGTGCGTGTGGGCAGCGCGCTGGTGCACATGTATGCAAAGTGTGGCAGTATCGATGATGCACGCCTGGCTTTTGACAAGATGGAGGAGCGGGACGTGGTTACTTGGAACGTGATGATTGGTGGACTTGCAGAGCATGGATGTGGGCTTGAAGCTCTGGATGTCTTTAAGACTATGGTTGCAGACGGTGTGGAGCCCAGTGAGATCTCATTTGTTGCAGTGTTGTCAGCTTGTAGTCATTCAGGCCTTGTGGATGAGGGTCGTAGACTTTTTTTGGCTATGACAGAAGACTATGGCATCGAACGTACTGTGGAGCTTTGCACCTGCATGGTGGATGTCCTTGGTCGAGCAGGACACTTGGAGGAAGCAAAGCTCTTGATTGGCAACATGCCGGTGGAAGCAGATGGTGCAATTTGGGGAGCCCTGCTTAGTGCTTGTAGAACGTACGGTAATGTGGAGTTGGGCAAACTTGTCGCTAACGAGCTCCTCAAGTTGGAACCGAAGGATGCTTCTGCATACGTGCTTCTCTCGAATATCTATGCTGCAGCTGGCAAGTGGGAGGAGGTGTTGTGGGTGCGCACTATGATGCAGGAGAGAGGCATACGCAAGGAGCCAGGGCGTAGTTGGATTGAAGTTGATAACAAGGTCCATGACTTCGTCGTAGGCGATACTTCTCACGCAGAAGCAAAGGAGATCTATGCTGAGCTGAGGAGATTGAGTGAGGCAATTAAGGCCAAAGGCTACATTCCTGACACCCGGCTAGTGTTGCGGAACATTGAGGAGGAGGAGAAAGAACTTGCTCTTTGTTCCCACAGCGAGAAGTTGGCTATTGCTTACGGATTGATGCGGACACCCCTTGGACAGCCAATTCGGGTGTTCAAGAACCTTCGAGTGTGTTCAGATTGCCATACAGCAACCAAGTTTATCTCAAAGGCCATAGAACGAGATATTGTTGTAAGGGATGCTAATCGCTTTCACCACTTCCAAGATGGGGTGTGTTCTTGTGGTGATTATTGGTGACATGGTTGGCAATCTTGATCAATTGTTGCCTATCCTCTTTTTTTAATCTCTTGACCATGATTTTTGCATTCAATTGTAATTTGAAAATTTTCAATGTAATTTGTCATCATTTGCGAATATAGTTATGTTGATCAGATTGTAAACAATTGCATTGGTTGGAAATGACTTAAGAAGGGATATTCATAGAAGGTGTTATTTGTGCATTTTCTTTACCTTTGGTTTTTAAAGAATACAAAGTCTAAGGATGGAAAGTTAACCATTGGACCATCACATAGTAAATATCCTTCCAACAAAATCTAAAGATTCTTTTTCAAGACTTCAATAGAAAGTATGTGAAACAAATATTTTAAAGCCCTTTAAGTAGGCCATGCAAACAATTAATTTTTCTCAATAGCAAGTCTACACTTGAGTGCAACTCTTGTGCTTATAATTAGGTAACTTGATTTTTGGTCCTTGCCTTGGTGTGAATTTTGGAAGTTATTATTGTAGCCAAATGATGATAGTCTACGTGATGTATATTGTTGTTCTAAATTCAAGAAAAATAAATAGTTTTGAACTTTAGATGTAATTTTTTTTGAAGTTCAGGTTAATTTAAAGATTGTTGTTTTTTCCTTCATTTCTTGTGTTTCTTGGATTGGATTGTCTTTGTTGTTGTAGGTGCCCTATTTGCACTCAATTTTTGAAGTGCCTTGTTGAGAAATTTTATATGTGTTCTAGGTTCTTTAATTTTGGCAAATAATCCATTTTCAAGAATTAAGTGACAAGTTTGTTGTTCAATTGATTTATATCCTATCAACCCCTAGAAATTCCATTGTCTTCTCGGATAAAAAAAATGGATTTTGGATAGGTTCCTACAACTCAATTTTTTATTAGACTTTTTGAAACTTTCTCATAAGATAGATAAAAGTGATTAGCTTTGTGGGAATATAATTTTTGTTATAATTGGTGCATGGGAATAAAAGTTATACCACAAAGCCTAAGATTGAATTTGGTTGACAACACAAAAAAAATCACAAAAAATCAAAATATATATATATATTTTGATTTTAGAAGATTATAATTTTTCTTATATGTGAAGCTTAAGTTTGATTCATCTCATTTGGATATATTATTTAAAAATTATGGACAATCTTAATATATAGGCAATTAGAGCTTTTTCTTAGAAAAGCCCCTTGTAGGATTTATTTTTGAGTGCAGTTTTTTCTATTTTTTAAAAGAAATTGTTGGATGGGATTAAATTTGCTTGCTAGAATAATCTCATCGTTTAGATTATTGTATATCAATCTCATCTTAGAGTTATTAATGATTTAGTTCTTTTTCAATCTTAAACCTACTTTTACTAAAGAATTTTAAAGAATGGAAATCAAGTATTTTCTTTTGTGAAATTTTTTCCAAGACTCTCAACTTAATTCTTCAACACAAAATTTTCTTAATTCAAAGTTTGTGTAGAAGGTTGTTGGAACCAAATTTGGAATTACCCAACTAGTATAAGTTCGTTCCGAGGAGGCCAGTTAAATAGGATTTGATTCTAATTTGTGCCTAATAGGTCATTGCAACCATAGATTTAACAAAGAAATTCTTTAATCCACAAACAAATGTTATCCTCACGCGATAGTCTAATTACTAAATTTTCCTCTCCACTCTTAAGGGCCACAAGGATAAAGAATCTCCCGAGTTGTTCTTTCTTTAATTCCTTATTCTTTCTTTGTTTATCTTTTACTTTCTTTGAACTTTATCTTTTCCTCCGAATAGGTTCTCTTCTGCTCCTGAATTAAGCTCTGGACCTCCCAATCAGCTCAACAACAGGTACAACTTGCTTGGCTTCTTAATCTTCCGACTTGGGCTGATCCCTTTTGGATACGCTTTGCCTCCCAATTGGATTTCCAACTCACCTCACAGACAAAACCTTGTATTACCTAATTGGCATGGATCTCTTGTTTCAATCTTTGTCTCCTATTTGAGAACCAAATCAGCTCATTTCTCCAACATACTTCTCTCCAATTTTATCACTTTAACACACATTCAACTACACTCCTATTTGGCAACTTCGAACATGCTCACAAATATAACTTGGCTCATTCACAAATTTCACTCTATTCAATTTATCATCATGCACAGGCATACCCCGAATTGGATCCATGCAATTAACAACAAGCTTCATTCATATGCAGACAGCACACATTCAAATCTAATGCAGCCAACTTGGCTGATTACACTTGATCAATACGCAACCATACTACAATGACATACATCTACACTCAACTACAACTTTGAAAATTCCCCTTGTCATATTCATCAAACCAAATTGGTGATTAAAATCACCATTTACAATTTGCAAATTAAAGTTCCATGTTCAACCAAACTAATTCACAGTTACTCAAAATGTATCTTTAATTCTCTTCTGCAAATATCTAGATAGATAACTCCGACTAGGCTTATAGCATCACAGCAAAATATTACAATTAGATTTTGATCTAAATTCCACACTTTGCACTAACTGCCTGATTCAACTTTACAGCACTACACTCCAAATAGGATTCCGTTCTATTTACTCACTGTCACTCCAGATTCACGTCTAACTCGACTCTCCGCACGAACTTGGAATCTTCTGCATTCACTGCATTTCACATCACAAACACACGCTTCCAGATCTAGCATTCTCCACTTCCTTCTCCAACAACTCCCGAATTGGAAACACTCCAACTCCTCATCTGCACATCAGACCATCGCCATACACTGGCACACCAACATACATCCCGAATAGGACAAAACACACTCCAAACACACAAACACTCCAACCAACACAGACACACTCCTAACTGGAAACCACACACACGAACACAAGAACGCAAGAAAGCAAATACACAACCAAAACCGACTGGGACACGCATTGGAAACACTAGACAATGGGTAAAAGAAAAATGAGCAGGAAACCAATCCAAATAGGAGCCAGGGAAGACGAAGCTCAACCATCCCAACTGATTCGGCAGCTTCAACTGAATCTCCAGACATTCCTACTTGGATAACTCACACATATCTCGGCCTGCCAACTCGGACACCACAAAACAACATTCTAATTGGACAGCAACCTATTAACCAACTACCAACATTCACCAACCACGACTGAACTTCTGACTTGGACATCAGACCCTACCTACTGATCCATTCTATCCAAATCGGACACACTTTAACACTACCAAATCAGCCAAATAGAACTCCAAATCAACCAACTGTCTGTCATTACTGCATATTTACACTCCGATTTGTACAAAAGAAAACAAAAAAATTAACCCTATTAGCCTATCTACATAGCCCCACACTCAGAGGTTTGCGTTCCCGCCAAACTACTGCTTTAACTTCCCCTTCAGCTCGTGCCCACGCCGAATAGGAACCACCTACCTCGCCTTAGTTTCGTCCGCCTCTTCTCTCAAACGCTTCGCCAAACGGTCCCTCTCGTTCCAAATCGCAACCTGGTTGTCATAAAATTGAAAAATAGGGCCACAACGAGTTCCCAACTCGACATATACGTCCAAAATCATAACATTATGCGCTCCCGGCAAGAACTGCGTGATACACATCTGCTCCAAAAGCCTCATCCTCTTTGCCGAATGGTAATGAATCTTGGAAAATATTTCCATGTCTGTGCTAAGCCGGGATCCCACTCGGTAATCCACCACAAACTGGTACTCCTTACACCAACTCGCCAAAACAGCAGCAAAAACACTAGCTCCGAAGCACACGGGATCTTTGTGGCTTCTGTGCTCCATAGAAAACTGAGAATATGTCTCTACACACTCCAAATAGGTAGTAAACTTGCTTGAAATGAGAGGCCAGTTATACCACAGTGAATCCAACTTGGCATCTTCTTTCCACAAGTAACGCCGTGGACATGGACAAAACCTCGGATCTGACGTGACCACTAGTAGAAAAAACGTAATATTCAATATTTTGAGAGGTTTAGGGCCTCTCATAATAATATTTTCCATTTAGGCCCTAAAAAGTGAATTGTAATGTTAACTAGTTTAGGTGGGCAAACACTAACTTTGCTAGTTGTAATACACAATTTCCATTAAAATGAGAGTCTTTTTAGTGATGGACTGTTGAAATACATGAAGTTTGCTTTAGGGTATATATTCTGATTTATATAAGTGAAGAGAATGACATCTTTTGAACACCAAGTCATAAGCTCCGCGGTTGGTTGTAAGGGGTTGTTCATCTCATTGAAGCGGTCCGGGTTCGATTCCCATTGGGTTTGTATGAGCACATGAGAGAAAAAACATGACTTGGTGCTACTAAGTGAGCTTTGCCGGCAGGAAAGTTGTAACAACCAACCGACCCCCTACCCAGAATGTGACAAGTGCTTTACATGTTAACCAAATAAATAGTGGATATATCCACTACATTTTTTTCTCCAATAGCAATGTAATTTCAAATAAAATATATTTAGTGATACACAAATAAGAAAATGAATTAAAAAATAGAAAAAATATAGCTCAAGAACAAAAAAAATATATATATTAAAGACTATATTTAAATTCCATTGTTTTGTAAACACAAAACATACACTTGAAAACAATCATGCAGTATCAAACACTAAAATAGAATCAATCAACGGAAACCTATATCCTCTAAAAAAACTGAAACGACTATCATCTATTATAATATTAAGGGTCCAACACTTATGCAATGAAAAACAACTTCATATAAGATGTAGAAATAAAACAATACCCTCCATATGAATGTCATAGTTAAAATGCATCCAATGTATGTACATGATTTCTCCATATCATGTATATGAAGCCAAACTCTGGTTGATGATTTCGATTTGAACTGTAGGGATCTTGATTCTGCATTGGCGAGTACCTCTTCTGTTTTGAGACTTCCATGCTGTAATTAAAGCGTTTGTTGTCTCCTACGTAGGTTCTTCGGTTTCGTCAACCCTCCAAAGCAAACCTCTATCACTATCCCATCCTTCATAGAAGTCTTGAACTTCTTGATTGCATGATGTTGGCCGAAAGTATTGAATGTGCACACAATTTGGTTTCTCGGGGTTAGAGTTTGGATCAGACAATGCTCTGCAATTCAAACTGGTCTGCTGTCACCGTCTGCAAGGCGAACTGCAACAAAATACCCTTCGTATACATCTCGAGCCACCCTAAAGGATGGTTGTGGACGATCCCTCAAAGGCCCAACATAAGGCTCATCCTCTCCATGCTCTTTGAGATCTTCACCATCTTCGTCTAAATGATCAGCTTCTGTCACTTGAATACGAGTAGTTGGCCAGAAATCGTCTTTTAGAGCACTAGAAGTAGGAAGTGGCTCTTGAAGAGCTGCCTTTACACCACGCCAATATCGCACCACATTCTCATAGCGCCTACAATGTTCTCCACTCACGTCTACTCTGCACAAGTCGTCCCAATAGTTTATGAATCCTGATAAACCTTTGACAATGTCATTGACACCTTTCATTGGGTTGAGTGGTACTGGCAAAGGCACACCACGTGGCCACAAACTCCGTCCTTCATCGTCTTCTTTCCACAACTTAATGGCTTGACCGTGCCTGCCTAACTAGTTTTCATCCATGCACTTCAACTTGTACTTCATGACTGGGCATCCAACAGAGTCTAGGTAGAACTTCACTTGTTGCGGTCTTGTGTGTCCCACAAGGATTTCATCACCATCCATTCATTTTCCTGCAATGAAACGCTTGAAATCAGGCACCTCCTCTATGAGGTGAGGGATAGTAGGAATAGACTCAACATCCATGAATGACTTCATGAGCGCCGGGATTGTTGGGAAGTTCTCCTTCTTCAACAACATGTTCCATCTTCCAAACAATGCGTCAATGTCGTCGTGTGTGTGACCAACAATCATGAAGTTGACATACACTTCTCTAAAGATCTTGTTAGCAACAAGTAGAGACCAGAAACAGAAAACATATCTATTCTTGTTGTCGCCGGTGGCATTGTCCATTTGCACATTCAAAATAGGAGGCAAAGGCACTGCTGGAACTGCATTCATTGGAGGTGGTGGCAGTGACGCGTCGCACATTTCTTTACCCTGCAGCACTGCCCTGAACAAATTTGAAGACCCTGACCCAGAAAATAATTGCCGAGAAGAAGACTTCGATGGCAATTCCGGATCCTGCAACAACTTTGCCATAGAACCAATTGTATAGTTTGAATCGTGTTTAAAGAGATCCAAACCATAATGTGCGTAACGCACATCTCCATGACCATGAGCAATTATGCCAGTGACAGACACAGGCAATTTCACAAGGCCATCAAGCTCCTTACTCCTGTGGGAAAAGACTGGAGAAGCAGTCTTTGCATGATCCATCTTGTCGTGCATAACTGTGAGGCATTCGTGTGGAAAAGCTACTAAACGGTGACGGTTTGCATAATACAACTCCCGATGAACTCGAGCAATCTCATTGTGCCTATCCAACTTCCAAGAATACTTCAATTCATTGTGAGACCCACTTATAGCACCCTTCTTGAGGTCTTGCAATTTGTCACACGTGCCACATCGCGCAAAATTGTCTCCAGGCTTCTTCACCTCATACTCAGGGAACTTACAGCACCTAATCTTACTCAAGTTCGAAGCTGACACCTCACTCAGTCCAAAAACAGCATTGACATCATTGAGTTCTTTCATCTTACCCTTCCACTAGAAGGTGGAAGGTAGGATCTTGGCCACAACTTTCTCTCCTGACTTCAGGGTCTTCGTACGATGAGGCATGTGATCTGCTTCTTTCTCCAGAATGCACTTCAATGTTGCTATAGCTTGTTGAGTGTGTTTCCTCGGTTTCACCGTTCCCTTATTGCCATGGTCCTTTGCCTCTCGACCACGCCTCATGTACGATTGGTAGCGATAGAATGTGGCCTCAGGGACCCCAGCTCTATGCATCCACGCTCGCATACATACCGGTTTATTGTCAATTGACACCATTCGTCTACCACGCTCGTCAACATGCACCTGCCTATGCACATCCATTTTCATGTAGGTCCTGTGTTTGAACGTGGAGTTGCGATACATGCGTTCACGAAAGGCTTGAATCTTATCCCTAGGAAATGGCTGAACACAGTTGCAACTACAACATATTTTAGTAGACACTGCATGGATGGAATCTTGAGTAAGCAACTCCTTCGATTTCAAATTTGTTTGACGGGGCGCATTTCGGACCATACTTGTGTATGGTCTTGAAGACGTCGAAGAGGGCGGATTTAGGAGAGCTTGTTGGAGACAATTGAATTTGTCCCTAGCCTCATGGTCTCTAAGGCTAGCTCCACGACAATGGACAAGATGAATAGGCCAAGCCAACAATGAGCACACTTGTTCCTCTGGTAGGTCCTCTTCACTATGTGTTTTGGAGATGTGGATCGCCACGTGGGTGTCACCAAGAGGGCCATTGGCACCCAAAACGAGGTCAGAGTTCACACTATGACAGACACCTTCACCCACAAGCACTCCAGCCTCATTGTACAAGGTGACAACTCAAGTATTCCAAAGCCGACGCGGTAGACCTTCGCATTCCAGGATCCCAACATTCATTGCTTCGACATTCTGAAATTCGTCTTCTGAAGATGCCATGAAATCCTCTTCATCATATCTGAATTCACTGGATTTAGAACCCGATGACATGTCCATGTCATCAGGGTCATCTATAGTATCCATAGATACCTGTAAAAATGCAATGTGAAATAGGGTAAGTGAATTGAAGCATAGATCATGCAATTTCATTCATGTTTAGGTCGACCCGACCTGAATGACCAAATGTTATAGGTACATTTATGACAGGAACAAACTTATTCTGTGAAGCCTAGGTTTCAACTGCAATTGACATCATTCATTAAAATTTCTTATAAATTCAGATATATGTAAATACTGTTTTCAGGTCGAATCGATCTGAAGTGTCTGACCCCTATCTTGTATAATTTTTGTCAGCCGAAAATATTAATGTAAGAAGACTGAGTACAATCCTGAACTTCAGGTCGGATCGACCTGAAGTGTCCCTTGTACTCTGAGATAATGATCCCATCTTCATCTATTCAATTCCACAAGGAATTTCCAATTTTATTCCTTTAAAAATCTCGAACTTCTCGAACTGAATTCTGTGATGGGAGTACCCACACTTCAGGTCGAACCGACCTGAAGTGAGGACTTCCAGTGAGCCGAATCCCATCTGCACACTATTATCATTACGTACAGAATTCTTGGTGACTGAATCTGTGAATATCGGGAATTTCAGCAGGACATCTACGAAATTTTCACTTGAACGAAATTACAATTATAGATACAGTTTAGGTCGACTCGATCTGAATTGCCATGTATACCATTTCATAAATGATATTCGATGACAGAACTATTCAATCTACCTAGGATACGTTTTACATTACTTCAATTACTATCATATGGGTCAGTTCAGGTCGACTCGACCTGAATTGCATGAACAAATGACTAATGTAGACAATCTCACATTCAGGTTGACTCGACCTGAGTTGCATGAACAAATGACTAATGTAGAGAACCTCACATTCAGGTAGAGAACCTCACATTCAGGTCAACTCAACCTGAATTGCATGAACGAATGACTAATGTAGACAATCTCACATTCAGGTCAACTCGACCTAAAGTGCATTAAAATTTACTCATGTACCGTTGTTCGTATTCAGGTCGACTCGACCTAAACAGTTCCGGATTTCTCGGACATTGTGTTGCCAGTCTTGTAGTAACCGTGATCTCGTGTTCCGGGTTTCTCGGCGAGATAATCGGGCACTGCACTCTCAGAATTCTGCAACTCAGATGTCGAGAACTGAACATTGAATAAAGACCTTGTCACTAAAAATTGAGGAAGCCCAGAACTCATAATCGTGCAACTCAATTTTCAGTAATAAACATTAGAAACACACGCACTCTGCCAACTTCAGCAACTAGGAACTTGACAATAGATGGCAGCGTTGAAAGAAACATTATACACACTCAGAAAACTACTATGTGCTTACAAAGTAACTATGTCCAATCCATTGAATGAAAATGTTTGAAAATGCTAAAGGCTTCTAACCTGAGGACATACGGAAGGCAACAAGCGCGTTCACCGAGATCCTCGAAGCGCAATACTCCAACACTCTAGATAGTACAAGTACAGAAGTTGATAGAGGCCAGTAATGACATGAGAGAAGTGAAATCTCGCATGAACGTCCGTGTATTCGCGACGGAGAAGGAGAGTACCCTAATGCGCGTGGACACAACGACATTCAAAACAATTTTGGCGGCAATGTGTAAGTGTGAATGCGAAGGCGGGAGCTGTAGGACGGAATTTGAAAATCCCGAACTCCTTCCGCAAATTCCTTTGATTTTTTATTCCCGCCTACACTGTTCATGACAGAAATAGACACTAACAGCTATTAAGTACCTATGAGGTTGCTTTCTTGCACCGTTAAGCACTAATTTCTAGATTCTATTTGTAACAGAATCTAGGCAAGAAGTCTTCATTGTCTTTTTTTCTTTTGCAATTTCTGGAAGTCAATTTGATTTTGCTGAAGTTAGGGTCTGTTTGTAAATTTAGACAAACACAACCTTTTGCACCACCCAAGTGTTTACATGTGATTTTATCAATAAGGGTTTTACGGTTTAGGGTCTTTAGGGTTTAGGGTTTAGGGTTTTCAGGGTTTAGGATCTTTAGGGTTTAGGGTCTCTACGGTTTAGAGTCTCTAGGGTTTAGGGTCTCGGGTTCAGGTATTTTTGTAGATTAATAAATCATTTCATATCATGTTTTTGAAATATTGAACAAATATTTAATTTAGAAGTGAATTCAAGGTTTTAGTACACACTAAGGAATTATACTGCATGCACTTTCAAATTCTTTTTATAATGTTCGCAAGATTAATTTTTCCATGAATCCGAATTATTTCATAGAGATTTGCAACTTGTGTGTTATTTTTTTGGACATGCTTCCACGTCAAACCGATACAAATTAATGGTTTGGTTTGTATTAATTACAACATCAATCCTAAAGTATTTTTTTGGAAACTCATTTGAAAAAGTGTGGGGAAGTAATAGGGTTGTCTTAAAATTAAGTTTTTCCATGAATCCTAATTATTTTGAACATTTGCAACTTGTGTGTTACGTTTTTGGACATGCTTGCACGTCAAACTGATATAATTTATTGGTTTGGATTCTATTAAATACAGCATGATTTTTAGAGTATTTGTTTTGAAATCCATTTCAAATGAAGAAGATAGTATAGGAAAGCAATAGGGTTGTCTTAAAATTAAGTTTTTCCATGAATCCTAATTATTTTGAACATTTGCAACTTGTGTGTTACGTTTTTGGACATGCTTCCACGTCAAACCGATATAATTTATTGGTTTGGGTTTTATTAAATACAGCATGATTTTTAGAGTATTTGTTTTGAAATCCATTTCAATTGAAGAAGTGTAGGAAAGCAATACAGTTCTTTTAAAATAATTTTTCCAATGAATACTACCCGATGAATTCATCCTCAAATTTTCAGTAGAATTTTTATGTATTAGATAAAATGCAGAGCAAGAAATGGGTTGGCGCTTGCTATGCTATCCATTCATCATTAGAATTTTATAAGAATTGTTGTGTAAAACTTTCAAATAAATCTTCAAATAAAAATCTCAAAAACTTTCTGAAGAACTTAATTCTTTTGGAATCCAAAATCACTTCAATTGAATGAATTTCTCAAAATTATTTAGTTGTAGCAATTGAAGATTGAAATCATGAAAACTCACAGCTCACAAAAGAACAAAATCATAGAAGTGCAAAGGAGTGTAAAGCCAAGAGAAGCAATGGATTTGCTACCTCTATAATATCATTCTATGGATCCTCTTTAATATCACCTTCATTTCAACAACTATATTATGTCTATAATATCACCCGGTGGAAAAAGTGATATTATAAAAGTGATTGTTGGAGATCAACTCATGGTGTACAAGTGAAAGGTCAATATGAACGTTTACCTTGTGGTTATGATATTTGATTCCTACTTGTGTTCATCTGATTTTAATTCTTGTATGATTTGAATATTGTTTGAGGAATTCTCTTCTCCGTTTTCAAATGAAATTAGACTTCTGTAACTCTCATTTCGGTGGAATACTCTCATTTTAATGAATATTACGTTATGACTAATAGTGAGTAAAATTTGTGGTGATTGTTTTTGTGTTATTTCAAAGTAATCAATAAGAATTTGTATGTAGAAGTGTTTTGATGGCTAGTCACTCCAAGGTTCATCGTGAAGAGTGCTAGGATGGTGAATAATTATAAATAAGCTAAGAATTCTACCGCCATAAAGAAATTCATATGTATAATTCAAATTATAAATGAAGTTTCCCTAAAAATTTATATTGAAATCTTTAGGAACAAGACAGTGGTCTGAAGGTCTTTGACCAAGGTTGTCAGTTAAGTTTTTATATGGAATTCATAAGTGCTCTTTCAGTTTTTTTAGAATTACATCAATTATGTTACACAATAAAAAGGGATAATTACTACAGTCAGTACCAATTCATCTAAGGAAACTATTAGTCAATCATTCTTATAGTATGCACTTAATGCCTAGAACAAAATTGCAACTAATAATGATCGAATTTTTTTTGTTAAAATGGGAGGTCTCTTGCAGTAGTCAGTATACAAATGAAAGTTCATATACCTTACTAAAGCCAATGATTTAGATAGTGAAAAAAAGAATGATTTCCAAATGAAGAAATCAGTATTTAAAGATTAAAAGGTAAAGGATTCACTTCCAATTCCCGTTAAAAAATTTAGGAATGAAAATATGTATTCTACATAGGTTTTCATGTGAGGAAGCTTTTAGGTATCATTGGGATTGAATTTGAAGGATTGACTATCGTGGTTAAGTACAAAAAATGTTACGTTATTCAAATGAAGTTTTGTGATATTCATGTTTGTAAACAAACTTTTCAGTATTTTTGTTTCAACTAGAGGTTGGCACTTGCTATGCTATGCATTCATCATTAGAATTTTATAATTTTTTTATATATTAGATAGAATGCAGAACAAAAATTTCAATAAATCTTCAAATAAAAATGACTAAAATCTTTGTATAATTTTTTAAAAAAGTAAGCATATATTGAAATGTACAATAGAAATTTATTGAATGATGAATGAAACATATGCAATGGTAAATACTATAAAAGATACACATACATTAGAATGCATTAAAAATTTGACTCCATTGTTACAAAAAATGGCAATCCAAATTGAAGAATTGAAAAGAAAAATTTATAAATCTTAAAAGCTTTTTAAACAACTTAATTGTTGTGGAATCCAAAATCATTTCAATTGAATAAATTTTTCAAAATCATTTGGTAGTAGCAATAGAAAATTGAAATCATGAAAGCTCAAAGCTCACAAAAGCACAAAATCATAGAAATGCAAAGAAGTGTAAAGCCAAGAGAAGCAATGGATTTGCTACTTCTATAATATCATCATATGGATCCTCTCTAATATCACCTTAATTGCAACAACTATATTATTTCTATAATATCACCCTTTGTAAAAAGTGATATTATAGAAGTGATTGCAAACTGCTACTCTATTTCTATGATATCACATTGTGTAAAAATACAATTTCTATGTATGCATGATTGACAATATTTTTACATAATATTTAAAATAATTATTTTACAGACTTATTGAAATCATTATCATGCAATCTATTCAAATATATCAAATTTTTACTAATATGTAATACAATGAATGCGTAGCATAGCAAGCACGAGCCTCTAGTATTAATGATAGCATTTGTGATATTACAAAGAGATTTATGATTTTAGTAGTATGATAAACAAACCAAATTTTGGGAAAAGGGTATCTATTATTATGTTTAGGCTACAAAAAGGGATATATCACGGTCCAAGTACTTGAGACAGGTATTGAAGATGCTTGGGTACCAAAGGCGGGTATTGAAGAAGGCCGGGTACCTAAAATCACCACGAAGAGCTGGGTACCTAGACCACCGGGTATATGCCTGTAGAGTTCTGGAAACCTAGGGTTTGGTGTCCGCACATTTTCGTGCATGTCCGTTGTTTTGTCGTGCACCTCTGTTGTTCCCTCGTGAATCTCCGTTGTTCTCTCGTGCATTTCGCTGTATTCTCGTGCATTCTGCTGTTCTTTGGGCGCATTTTTGTTGCATCTTCGTTGTTTGTGCATTTCGCACTTGCCGGCAGTTGACACGCATTTTTTTTAGCACGGGCGTCGTGAAAAAGAGGACCTTGTTTTCCGCATTGATTTGTGTGTGATTTTGGAGTTCGATTCGATCGGGGGGACTTGAAGCTATGAAGAAGCAGACCTCAGGGCGGGTGTCGTAAAGAAGCGGACCTTAGGGCATTGTTTTCTGTGTGATTTTGGAGTTCCATTCGATCGGGGGGACTTGAAGCTGCTAGGTGGTGCTGTGTGTTTGCTTCTGAAGGAGGTGCAGCTTGATCTCAAGGACGTGCAGTTTGAAGCAGGGTTTAGGGTTTGAGGTAAAAACCTAACTCCATTCATCACTGTTGTAGGAGTGCAATGGTTCTCTTGAGGCGTGTGATCTTGCTGTTTCTTTTCTCAGTTCTTCCAAGGTCTGTTAGTTCTATGCTCAATGATGCTAGGATTTCACATAGTAGGAGTCTTGTTTTTGCATTCTGAATTTTTGTTACTGTGAATTTTCACAATTGTCCAACGGAGGCTTGATCCACTTGGGACAGTCTTTCTTCGAGAGTTTGTGTCCAGTAAAGTAGGCCTTCTTCGAGAATTTGTGTTTGTGAGCCATGGCTATGGCGTCTACTAATGCGAGGAGGTTTCCAGTGAAGTCCAGGTCAGTCTTGGGAGTGTTCCTGTTCTTAAGATTGGAGTCTCTGTTCCTCTTAGGGTACTGATGTGAAAGTAGTACTTCTGCTTCTTTGGACACTTAGGGTTTGGGATTGGTTTTTTTGCTTTGTATTTGCTTTGTATTGAAAATACTGTTGCATTTCCTCTGAAGTGTTGGCTTCAAAATAATGGAGGAGGTATTTTCACGACATTTCATGCTTTGTATGCATAAGATGTTATTGTCTGCGTTTCTGCATCGTTGGATTTCGGATCTTGGATTGTGCCGGATTGTATACATCTCCCTTGATCTCGATGGAATTTTAGATGCGCATGACTCCAGCTGAATTAAGTATTGTGTGAATCCTCATTGTACTTGTGTGGGGATTGTATTGTGCCAGAGCACTTTGCCGAGGTTCTGAAGAGCAAGGTTGTGTAACCTTATTCTACTTCAAAGAATAGGTACTGGTGGATAAGCTACAACAACAACAACGAGGTTAATATCTAGAACTTCATTGTTTGCTTTTCCTTGCTCAGATGTGGTTGCACAATTTATTCTAGAAAATGAGCTTCTAGAGATAAGAATTGTGTATTCTATTGGGAGGTATTTGCTCCCAACAGATTGGATCTTTCTTTGTAATTGTTGGAAGGAATGTGGTTGCTTGGAATATGTTTGCAGTTTGTTTCTTGGCATTTGGTTTGCAATGTAAGTTTTTTAAAATTGGTTTGTTTTTTGCATTTCAGATTGACAATTGTAGCACTGGAGTTACAAGATTGTGGAGTCCATAATAAGCAGCTACACTGAAAGTAGGAGCTAAGTTGAGGCTGAAGTTGCATAGCGCTTGCTTGTAGAAACTCAGGTATGTATTAATTTCAATTCTCTTGCACCATCTGAGCTTTGAATAGTGATTTCTGTGTATGTATTAATTTCAATTCTCTTGCACCATCTCAGCTTTGAATAGTGATTTCTGTGATTGTTGTAAAGCTAGCTGCAAGGTCACAATCAAGCTTCTCTCTGCTGTACAGGAGAGCTGCTACACTGCTAGGGAGTGGGTGGAGAGGAGGAAGCGCAAGTACAAGGTGAAGATGGAGCTTCACGCCCTGGACCCAAGTCTCGGGCTCATGTCCTCCTTGAACGAGCTGAACCACGAGAAGTGGAGGGAGTTCAAACGAAGCCGGAACTTCACGAGTGCCACCATGAACGTGCTGCTAGAGCAGCCAGGGAACGAATACTGGATGGAGGCGAAGCAGTCAAGAGCAAAGGGGAAGAGCGCTGAGGAGATGTCAATGTACGCGGCTGAGTTCTTCTGGGTCTTCCTGCAGCAGAGAAACAACTTTGTGCCTCCAAAATCCACTACATACTATCGTCCATATGACGTTATGTATAAGACGCACCAGGATTGGCCTAGAGGCGTCTCACTGCAGAGAACATGAAGGACATCAAGCTTGGAGTGTGGGACCTGCGTTACACCTCGAATGTGGTGTCAAAGTCTAAGTGTACGCCAGCCGATCCATACTTTGCTGCAGTTGTCGAGTCCTTCCAAGAAAAGGGCCAGCCCCTTCTCGAGGACATTCCGGTGTGGGTGCTCATTTGTTCCGACCTCACCAAGCAAACGCAAGCACTTCACTTCATAGACAGCAATCCCGCGTTGAAGGAGTACTCCATGAGTTTCTCTAACTACATTCCCTCACCCAATGAGCATATCGGTGACTTGTCTGCACGAAGCAAGAAGGCGGTGGAACCAATTTACCTGACCATCCTGCAAAGCCCAAGCAATGCTAGGACGGTGAGAATGAGGTCTTCCTATGATGCTCCCAATACTGAAACATTTACGAGGCCCGGGGCTTACAACGAACTAGAGTTCAGGATTAATAATACTGAGCTACGGATGGAGTTCTTCCTCAATCTTGTGAGGAAATTCTGCACTCCTGGAGCAAGCGTAATGTCATTCTTTGCTGGGTCGAAGTTCACGTGTGCTGCGATAGTAAGCTTGAATACAATGAATTCCACAATGTAATGTTTTGGCTATGGTTAAGGTCGATTCGACCTGAATAAAATGGACATGTATTTCTTCTTGAAATTATAAGGTGATAGAAACCAGGTCGGATCGACGTGACTCGTAGCATTGACTGGAGTGTGTTCCTCCATAGTTTGGCTCGGCCTAACCGGTTCCATTGAGTGCCCGAGAGTGAACTTCAGGTCGGGTCGACCTGACCCAATCTACTGCTGACGTTACATGAAATACCATTGTATCCTCGTTAGGGAATTGTCATACTATCGTAATCTGATAGTATGTGACGCTGTGTGTGACTTTGCAGATGAGTGGGGTTAATGTGTTTGCTGTGGGGGACTCGGACTCTCGGAGGAGTCTGACCAGTGGACTAAAATTGCGACCAGTGGACTAAAATTGCAACCACTGCGAAGAAACTGGATAAGAACGATTTTCTTCCAAAGGGATACTTT